>CM046658.1:163938279-165253279 GCA_025594165.1 Tamias sibiricus
AAACTTTGGACTGCTAATCCTAGGAAATGAGTTTTATGGATTGAATTCAACAAGGCTTCAGAAATGGTTCCATCTGCTGCCTAGCAGCTGGTGAAAGGATAAATTTAATTCATTAATTCATTTGGAAAAAAGGATCCAAGTAGTAAAGACTTCATTGCTCATAATGCATATAGGTGAAAACACAAACTGAAATCTGGTCCAATTGATCATCCCAGATAATGAGCTACATTGTCTTGCCTTTTTTGGTAAAGGTCTTAGTGATTGAGTCAATACGGTGCTGATTTTTATGACAATAACCAATCATTTTCAATCATTTCAATGATAAAAAAAACTCAGGGAAATTTAAAGTCTCAGTTTCTAATCTAGGGAACTAATTTCTAGGCATTAGAAATTATGCACATTCTCATTTGGTATAGGTTATATGTGAGAGGTGGTTTGTGTATCTATGCTTATAATATGTACATGTGCATACATATATATGTATATATGAAATATTCACTTCAATGACATTTATATTAGGTAGATATCCTCTCCCATTTGTTGAAATCTTCAAAATTATTTAATAATCAGCATTAAAACAAGTAAATCATATCTTAGATTCAAAATTTATATTTACTCAAAGGTTATAAGGTACAAATAACCCTGGTTTTGTTTTCTTCTCTTTCTGCACTGCAAAGTCTTTGCCCAGTCTCTGTTTTCAGTCACACCCTGCAGAGTGCTTCAGATGATTAAAAAGTTGTACCTGAAGTAATCTTTTCCCAATAACCCTGCTATAATCATTTTGGCATAAGAAGGTACAGTTCATAAGACATGGAAAAAAGATTTAATTGGCTGGATTGTACAGGGCTTTTTAGTGTCTTTATATAAATATAATGGAGGTTGGATGCCAAGTTTCTTGAGTAGCTTACATTCAATCAATGTGATGAGGTATCAGAAAGTTGATGCTGTTGTATTCCCTTTAACTTGTAACCATGTCACTGAAATTTTTTAACTGCTAGGTAGTATTTTAATTGGAGTGAGGTTTCCTTTAGAAATGTATAGCTTACCTTTCCTGGCAAGGTAAATGTTTCCTGGTTGCCAGTTAATTGATCTGTGATAGAGATAAGAATATCCCTGAGAGCAAAGCTGCTTCAGTAGCATGTGTACATTTTAGCCATTCTTTTTGGATGGTGATTTCATGAATGGTGTTTTGACTTTTCTTTCTCTGTGGCCCACAGCTCACCGTGGTGGGTTTGTTGGATTTACTATAAAGGTTCTGTTTGCACCCTGTGGGTTGGGTTAAGAATCAGGGTTTATGCATTTACTTGTACTGTTGCATTGTTTAGACAGCTTTGGTTTAGTTTTGATCTTTTTTTCCTTTTTTTTTTTGCCTTTGAGGCTCTTCCACAGTGTCAGCTGCTGACTGATAGTAGGAAAACGGCCTCGTGGTGTGAATGAAAGGGACCTAGCGGTTGGTAAACAGAGATAAGGAATAAATAGAGCACAGGCAAAAGGAGATAGTTCTGTGGGGGCCCAGATTGCTGCCAGTCTGTTCAAGGGAGATGCAGAGCCTGTCCTTTTCCCAGATTAAATTAGTGTGCGAAATCTCCAGTGACCTCCTCCCCTTCTCCCCACACTCTTTAGCCAAGCTGAACAGCCTCTGCTGTAAAGTATTCATTTTACCCAGGGACAAGCTGGACAATAGAACTCTCCCTGATACTTATGGACAGCTGTCGTCATTCATAGTGCTCTCAGCATTTCATTTTTCATAGGAGTTAAAAGGGTTTTTACCTTGGAACTCAAAGGGGGCAGAAATGTAACTTTGCCAGTTCTGATACTGCTTGGGAAGGGGGTAACACTGAGGGGGGTGAGTTAGGAGCAAGGAAAACTGCTCAGGGAAGCGATGCTTTTTTTGCTTTTTTTTTTTTTTTTCTGTTGTGCCTAACATGATTAAACTAAGACAGAAATTAAATTTCAACCCCCTTTTGGATCCCTAGTTAAAAGAAAATACATTTGATTCTGAAAGTTTCCTAAAATTAAGGTCATCAGTGCAAAGTAGACAATTTCTCTCCACCTGCTGTACCCTTGTTTTGGCTAAATATGCATGCATTTTATTACCTGTGAATAACCACGAGTAAATATTAAGTCTGTAAGATACCTCGGTAGTCCCATTTTTTTTATTTATTTTTTTTTTAGTGATTTACTGCAAATATATTCAGCATTTGACTGATTAAATAGACCTTCGGCAACCTTGAGGGTCACTGTGTGGAGTATGTACATAGAAAATGCATCAGCCCATTGTACCCTGGCAGCTAATGAGATTGGTCGTTAAGTAAATGACACAAAGCCTACAAAAAAAGCTTACAGCTCACTAGAGTATCACAGAGTGTCCCTGCACACCACACAACGACACAAACACTGGACTAACCTAGCCCACCCTGCTTTATTCTACATCACTGCTTCCCTGATGTCAGCGTGAGAGGCAGAACAAAGGCTAGGAGGCACCGGTAAGTCAGTCTGGCAATTAAGCCCTAGGGAGAAAGTAGAACAAATCTTAGCCTAACCGTGGGGCCGAAAGTCCCTTTCTCGACAAGTAGGTCAGGATGAAGGGATTTTGCTATCACTTTTGGAGATACTGCTTCTGTGATCAGTGTTCTTATTCTGTTGGTATTGTTTTGTTTTGCCGTTTCACAAAAGTTTGTAAATTTCAAAAGTCAAGTGTACCCAAAGGCAAGAGAACATGAATTTGAGATGTAGGCTATTTGTGGGAGAAAGAATGCTTCACAAATAAGTACTATCAGGTGTGGGTTCAGGTTTGAAAACTTTCAAATGCATGAGGCAACTTTAATTTTAGTTTGTCTTACTGCTTGTAAAAGATAGTGGGAACGTGGGGCATGAATGTACACAGTGAAGTTCATCCTTGATGATATAAAATTGCTCCAGCCTCTAATATATATTTAACATCATATATGGAACAGCCATTTCCTTGATCAGTATCTTAAAAATCAATCAATCAAACACCACAAAACAAGAAAATAAAAGCTCCTCATTTCCTCATGTATTTCGGTCCTCTCAAATCTGGAAATAAAATCATTTCTTTGAGTTTGTAATATTGAATAGGATTAGTGGTTATTTGCTTGCTGTACTTGGGGAAAAATCAAAGCTATCTGACACTGAAGCAGCATTGGCTGTTTCCCTTGGAAAAAATGTATTTGCAGTATTGAAGTGTAACATTGCAGGATCCTTTTAGAGAAATATGGCAGCAGGAAGTTGCCAGAAAGTCTTATTTGCCTTGCTGAAATGTCTGTCTGCTTTAGATGTGTGTATTCTGAGGATGTTTAGTTCAAGAGAGGATGATTTTGTTACAAGACATTCAGGTAAATTAAACATTTTATTCTAAGAACTGTCAGTTAAGTGGGTTGTCAGCAATTTAATAAACTCTTGACAATCTCATTGAAAACATTAAAAAGTATTGTTATCCTAATTGTGGTGTTTAAAGTAGATATATTCATAATATCATCAAGATTCAATTTTTAAAGGCACTGTCATTTGATGTTAGAATGGCATTTTATAATCATCTGTTCATGAATTAAAAGTCTATTATATAGAAATCAGTTTGTTAACTTGCATTCTTTACAGTGGAACATTTTTTATTTATATAAGTATATGGAAATATTTTGATACAGAATAAATAGCTCATTAATATTCATGAGAGATTAATAATATAGGTTCATGATATAGTCTGGGTGAACAGAGGTCACATACTTTATCATTTTTGTCTTGAAGTACTTTTGCTCTTTCAAATATGTTCCCAACATTGATTTTACTTATAAAATGTGTTTAGGACTCTCTCTCTGTGTGGATAATGTATAATATATATTTCAAACTCTGAAGTATTCTTTTCATAATAGATTTCAGAAGGAAATAAATTTCATAAAGAAGGTAGCATTAATAGTGCCTTGTTCATTTCAAGTGAAATCTATATGGGGAAGATGTATTTTGATTTTACTAATTTGAGATCTTTCTAATGTGTCATCCCATCCTCATGCCTTTCATGGGGTAGGAGTCATGGAAATAGCAAGCCATCTGAAAATCGCTACAATTGCTACTGATCAATTTTAGTTTAGGGCAGAGTTATGCAACTATTTTACTCTTTTTGGCATTATAAATATATTAGTTTATCTTTCTATGCTGAACAATTTTAATCTGAACCTTGTGTGTTATAACTTATTTGTCTATAGTTGCTAATGTTCATCCTGTTAATGCAGGAAGGAATGTTTCAGAAAACACCCAGTCCATTTGAATGGCTATAAATATCTTTTTCCCATTCTCACTGATACAGCAAAGGGTGTACAAACTTGACCTAAGTCTATAAGTTGCACCTCTGTGGATAAAACAGAGTGGACTTACTTTCACAAGAACGTAATTGTTGTTCTCAAAACAAGATAGCACTGTGTTGTAATTAAGATTAAAGGGTGCAGATCATTACTTTTGGTTTGTGCAAACTAGTTTTCTAGTCTTGTATTTGAAAGGTTTTTGTTGTGTTGTTGTTTACTGTAAGAAGATTCACCTGGTTTTATTTGTTGTGTAGCTTACTTCTTTAAGGACATTTGAAAACCTTGATTTGTATTGATACAAAAAAACTTTCTATTACTGAACTTTTATTTTAATTCATTTATTTAATAAATGAGTATTAAAACTGCTTGGTTCAAAGGACTGTAATAAGTGCTATGGCAATATTGGGACCTTTCCTATACCTAAGAATCCACCATTTAACAAGATCAATAAAACATTTCCTAGAGAATAAGGCAGTTGTTATAAGTGCCATATGAGTGACACCAAGTTCCAAGTTCCTTCTCGAGTTCTTATGTTTGAAACCAGGTTCTTTCACTTAATTTGTGACCTTGGATAAGTTCTTTAACTTTTCTGATCCTCAGTTTCCTGGTCTGTTTGATGGGGGCCAAGAGTGATAGTGGGAAATACTTTTTGCTTAATAACTTATATGAAAATTAATAATGTAAGGTGTGCAAAGCCCCTGGTATACATGTTTGGTTTTTTTGAACTTGCCCTTAGAGTTTGAGATAGTAAATAGACATGCCAGTATCATGGTGCACACTTCCTAGGCAAATGCTTCCACTAGTACAGAATTCTCTCTTCTGTTTTCACTTTCAGAGCCCCATATTTTGTGAGATTCCTTGAAGGATTGTGTCAATTCCATTTTATCTGGCTTCGGGCTCATATCAAGGCTAAGGTAACATGTTAAAAACACTAAATGTATATTAAGTATATGTGATTAAATTGACTTATGCAGAGTTTCATTGATAGTTATCAAAAGAGGATATTAGAATTACAGTAAGCTTTCTGTAAGCAGAAATATTTAATTCCATTTAAGTTAAAAAATTAAACACCTATAATTTAAGTAATTATATAAAAGTTTTATAACTACTGAGATCTTGGGGTTTATTCCTCATTTTTAGTTATTATTTTTATTTTTTACCCCTTTGAGATTTACTTAATAAGTTTTTGGTTTAGATTATTTATTTTCATTCAAATTGTGAATTAAGAATAATTTTTTTCCTTCATAGACATTATTGGAAAATATTTCATTTATTTTTTACCTATATAAAGAAACTTGAGCCTAGTTTGTTGCTGAATATTTACCTTAAAAGATAAAATTCTATTCCAGTGGGCTCTGAGATATCTGGATTTCTTTATAAGTATTTGAGTATTGTTTTGCCAAATTTTATACCAAATTTATAGGTTTTCAGGTGATAATTTATTACCTTTTAACTTTCCAGAATTGGATTGCAAGGAATCACTATTCTGATAAGCTGTGACTTATACATTTAAGGTATAACTTCTTATTGCTAAGAATTTCTAATCTCATAGATTTTCTATCTATAGGAGGATTTCATTGACTCACAAAAATGTCCAAGCTTTCAAAGTTTTATTAGTAACTTATTTATATAAGTATTTATTTATATAATATAATAGTATAGTAGCTTTTTACATCAGAATGCTTTAATTTATTTGATTTATATAGTGTAAATACAAAGTCCCTAGAGATATCTGTGCTAAATACATGTTATCTAAATATTCTTAAATATGTGTTTTGGTTTGATAAAGTGGAATATGTATTGATATTATTCCAATGAATAGTTACACATGCTAATTCCATGAAAAACATGGACATTACTATTTTAGCAAAAAAAGTATCAAAATTGTTGTGGTTTATTTTTTTTTACTTCTTCCAAAATTAAAAATTAAACAATTAGTTTAACTTAATTTCCTAAATTTTGAGGTTTTCAAAACCTCAAAAAAAGCATGGCCAAAGGCCAGTGTGTAAAAACCTCATCTAATTCCATTTTCAGATCTGTATATATATATATATATATATATATATATATATATATATATGTGTGTGTGTGTGTGTGTGTGTGTGTGTGTGTGTGTGTGTGTGTGTTTCCAATTTCTAGATGAGTGAATTCATGCTTGCCCTGAGACTAAACTTAGTTACCATTACTTATAATGTTATGCAGATCTGAAACAAAATTAAATGGTTAATTGTGTAAATAGAATAAACAGTATTTTCATTCCTGGAACATAGATTAAAGAGAATATGAAAACAAAAAAAAAAACAATTTTGTTATTGAAAGCCTAATTTGTAAAAAAATGCCATCAGCTAGAAAGATGCATCCACAGCTTGCTTTTTTGTTTCTATGGTATATTTGGTATGATTGGGAATGGAGGTATTTACCTCTTTTAAATTTACCTCTTTCAAATATCAAACAATGGTAGGGAATTAGTCTTAACATTTCCATTCTGAAGGGCGAAAATAAGGTGAGGATGAAATATGCTCATGAAGAAAATGAAATCAGGAAAAGATTGAGGTTGACAATAGAGTACTCTAGAAAGAGGGCAAAAATTAAAGTATACAACCTACTACATACAGAGCCCTTGATCTTTTTTGTGTGTGAAAGATATCAGTGCCTACCAAAAGGGTTAAAGAAAATGCATTCTGTTGCATCTGCTTACTAAATCCCTTACTTTAGTAGAAATTCAAATTTTGTAAAGATTATTCGTTTTATTGATGCATATAATTATAATCACAAGCCATCTGCTGATTTGGCAGGCATGGTTAAAATTCTCTAACTCTCATAACCTTTCAAGTACAGTGCCCTTGGGACTCTATTTCACTTTTATATTTTGGAAAACATGTAGGGACAAATAAGGGCGGTCATCTGCAGAATGTCAGACCTGGGGAAATGAAAGAATGAGGATCGGAGTTGCTGTTGTGGTTATTTTTAATGGTAGAGGAAGTTATTTTTCTTTCTTTTTTGCTTCTGACTTCATGAAAGATTATCCTAGTTTCTATGATGTATTTGGAGATTTTTTTTTCCTAGGGATTAAAGCTCTGTCATTTTACTCCCAAAAGGCAAGTTCCAAGTCTAACCAAAATGAACACGCAAAACCCATCCATATATTGATAATATTAGCTTTTACACGAAAATTCAGTATATTTCTCCTAAACTTTTTGAACTAATGGAATATTCCACCAGTTTAATTTTTCTGAAATACATTCAGTTGAATAATCTTCCAGCCTTGGATTCCAGAGTGTAAAACAGCTTGCACATTTTTACTTGGACCTTTTGGTTTAAAGGTCAAATTTCCAAGCATTATTGTTGGTTTGTTTTTTATGAAGTCATGCATGCACTGATCAGGTTTCCCACAGCACGTATCATCTTGTGGCCCTTCTTTGCTACCATAAACACTTGAAGTTCTATTCTGATTCACTTACTTGGGAACATTTCTTCTGTAATCAAACTTTATCAACCATAGGATTCCAAGGATCAGGTTTTGCAGAAGATTAGAGTTAGTATATAAAATGCAGCATAGTGGAATGCAAGTAAGTGAGAGAATTTGGAGAAGTCATAGGATCCCAGGACTTGGCTTTATCAAATAATAAAAACATGCACATATGTGGGTTTCTTCCTCTGTATATATCTCTGAATCTATCTCTTTCTCTCTCCCTCCCCAACTTTTTCTCTCTGTCTCTCACTCACACACACCTGTGAAATCATCAATCAAAAAACTATTTGTTAGAATTTAGCAAATTAAAAAAAAAGAACTCTGATACTGATATTGTGCACATGAAATTTTTTCACAACAATGAAATATCTGACTATAATTATTGTAATAATAATAACAATGATCTTTGACATTTACCAAGTGCTTACCCTGTGACAGGCACTGTGTTAAGTTCTTTGTATGGATTATATCATTTAATGCTCATCATAATCGTATTCCATTTTTATAGAGAACACAACTAAGACTGAGAGACATTGAGATGAGCTTTTTATGTCACCGTATAGATTGAAACTTGAGCCCAATATGGACTGTCCCCTAAACCCACACTCTCTCCCTATTTTGCACAGTCTTTGGGAACAGAGTTTAAGCAAAAAGTCAGTATTAACACTTTAACTGTCAGTTGACACTGGGTCCCAGACACATCAGGGTTCTATCGTGGTTAAATATAACTAAGAAGTTGAATTATCATGGTGAAGCGACTTGACAAGTTGCTTCATTTTTCTTATCAATAACATCTGTCACATTAAGGGTGATCTCTGGGGTCCTTTTCATCCCCCAAATTCTTTAGAAACTTTTTATAATTAAAGCATCCTATATATTTGAAAAATAATTCAAAGACAACAGAAGTACTCATTACACCTCTTCAAGACATATATACTTAGCACACCAATTAACCTTGATATCAGAAATTATCTGTTCTAAGAACCACATGAGTTTTAGCTCTGATGCTAAGCATCAGACCAAAAGTTAAACATTTGGTCAAAGAGCCAGAAATCTTATCTCTGTAAGTATAAACACAGATACTTAGAATAATCTGATAATTGAATTCTTCTGAGTATTTTGGTGTCAAGCAGAAAACATTTTTTTCTAAATAATAATATAACACTGATATAGAGCCAAGCACTCTTCTAAATATTTTGTATCTATAAATTCTAATTTTCAAAACCAACACCATCAGAGCAACAGTTTATAGCATTAAGTCTGCTATCATCCCCTACTTATAGGTGAGAAAACTGCACCATAGAGAGAACATGCCACCTGCTCTTGACTCATGCCTGCCTGGTCAGAGCTTATATTCAACCCAGGTTCTAGGAGAAAGTGTGTAACCACTACACATTGTTTCTGTGCTTTTTCTCTATGGGCTTGTTGTTAAGATTTTACTTGAAAGAAGGCTCCATTGCTTGAAAAAAATGTTAGAAAACATAGATTACAGGTTATAAACATGTTTAGACACATTGTAGTATTTGTTTTTATACTTTAGATATTAATTAGGCAGTTACTGTTATAATACTTATATAGTTTTCTTAAATTATTATAGAAGATTAACCCAAGGGCATTTTTAAATCTTTTGCAAATACCATGTTGAAAGTAGAATAATAAGTAAAAAAGAGTCAAGTTAATTAGGTTTGGAAAAAATCCTTTAAAAGAAAAACTGTATTTAAAATCATTTTTATTCTCAGTACTTACTGGAGAAACTGTGCACATATTGAGAAATGCATGTTTGTTAAAAATAGAAAGAATTTAACAATGAAGAGTTTCAACCACAATATTATAACTCTTCCTAGGTAGTTGCCACATCAAGTTTGTAAGAATTCAAAGTATTTTATTCCAGCTGGATAGGATTTGAAATGTTTCTATTTTTTAAAATATTTTTTTAGATGTTGGTGGACCTTTATTTTATTCATTTATTTATATGCAGTGCTGAAAATCAAAACCAGTGCCTCACAAATGCTAGGCAAGTGCTCTACCACTGAGCCATGACTTCAGCCCCTGAAATGTTTCTATTTTTTATGTACTACAGTTTCTGTGAGAGTGAAGTAAAAAATATAAATATAAGAGCTAGAAAATTGTGAACAGGTTACTTAGGTTCTGTACAATCAGTTGACTAATATTTATGTGCCTAGAATGTTTTTGAAATATAAAGAATGAAATAAACCATGGCAGGTGCCATCAAGAACATAATGAGTCAGAGTAGACCAGAATGTTCTAGGCAAAGCTCCAACTTTGGGTCATTGTTCATAAGATAGTGGGTTTGTACAACACCCTGGCCTTGATCTTTTTTTGTGTGTGAAAGATACCAGTGCCTACCAAAAGGGTTAAAGAGCCTTTTGTGCAAAGTTAAAACAGACCATGGCTCTATGCAATTCCACTGTGCTGTTCAGCCTTAAAGTATGTGAGTCCAGAGCATCTCACCAAGTATAGCCCATTCTGTTTTTCCTTTAAAAGATGAAGCTGTTGCGTGAAGCATAGAGTAGCTGTCTTTGCTTAGAGGTAGTATCAGGTATGACTTCAGGGAAGAGGCACTTGAAGAGTCTTGAATCCATTCATTCAACAAACTCATCGAAAGTCTCCTACATTCCAGCAAACAATGAGAGTACAGACATGAGTATTTAAAGAGCTCACACCATGGTGGGTAACACAAGCAGACAATAGGCATGATACAGTGGGAACTAAGCTATGTAAGAGGTAAGCCCAGCACATAGATTTGAGAACTGGTAGAAAGTTACTGACCACCATCTGAATTGGATGACCTGGTGAATGAGTAATCATGATAAGCATTTCAGAAGGAAGAGGTTAATTGGAGAAAAAATTGTTGGACTCTTTTGCACATATTGAATGTGGGTCTTCCCAGTAGTGATGTTGAGTCTATAGCTGACTGTTTGGATATAGTTCCTGAAGAGTGAGAAAAGGATCAAAATTGGGAACCCTGAGAAACACCAACTTTGGGGAAATTGGAAAAGGGGATTTCAGGGCTGGGGTTGTGGCTCAGCGGCAGAGCGCTCGCCTCGCACGTGCGCGGTCCGGGTACGATCCTCAGCACCACGTAAACATAAATGCATTGCATTGTGTACAACTAAAGTAAATAAATAAAATATTAAAAAAAGAAAAGAAAAGGGGATTTCAACAAAGAATGAATTTAGAGAAGGTTGAACAAAGCCAGGCGAATTAGAAAAACAGAGATATAAGCATTTTCTTAAAGAATGACTGGGCAATAGTGTTAATTGCTCAGAAAATGACTGATAATGCACCATTAGATATGCCAGAAAGGAGGTCACTGGTGACCTTAGCCAGAGGAACTTCAGTGGAATCAGGGGTGGAAACCACATGGCCATGTGTTGTGTAGAGAAAGCAAGGTGAGAAAAGAAATGAACTCTCTGGGAATTTTAAGTTTGACTCAGAGGAACAGAGATAGCAACATAGAGAGGATAAATATAAATGCTGAGAAGACAGCAGAAACATTGAAAAGTTTGAAAATATGGAGGAGTAGAGGAATTAGGAAGCAAATATAATAAGAGTGTGGTAGAGAACTTACTATTAGAAAGAAGGAAGATATGTCTTCCTCTTCAACCACACACAAAAAGGAGAAGGTGTGGATGTGGACAGGTACGTTTGTAAGCGTGCAGATGAGTTATTAAAACCATTCAGAATTGATTGCCTGAAAATTTCATGCAAAATTAGGTAGCAAAATTCTACATTGACTCAATGTCAAATTGTTTTAAGCCACAATTCCTTTTAACATGTTTTTATTTCTTATTACATTGACATCATATTATTAAAAAGGTTCCACCTAAGCCTAAATTTTATTTCTGATTGATATTGGCATAGCATCTCAGAAGACTGCACCAGAGAACCAGAAGAGCTGGGGATTCTCCTCTTGGATTTGAGCTGTCTTAAAAGATGCAGGCAATTAGGAGGGTTAAAGGGAAAATGGAGACTCTTCTTCCATCTGGAGCTGTCTGGAAGAAGGGGTAGAAAGAGTGAGAGAGGAAAGAGATTGGCTTCTCTCCATAGAGGACACGTGTTGGAGAGTTGGGAGTAATGAGTTTGGATCAAAGCAGGCAGCAGATATATTTCAGCTCTTAAATTCACTTATATCTGTATTTTTTCTTGTTTCATAGGGGAGACAGAATTCCACTTGCTAGCTTTTTCTTTGTTTTTACCCACCTCTACCCCAGTCTAGGCCCATCTTCCCAACCCCCATTAACTTCTGATCTAGAAACTGCTTTTTCTGTTTTACACCTCTGTTCAAAGCTGTCTGAGAGCTTCCCACTATACTTATAATAAAATGCAGACTTACTAGTATGGTCTATATGGCTCCTCCTGTTTGTTTTTCCAGTCTTATTGAGATATACTTCACATATTACATAGTTTACTCTTTTAAAGTGAGTGCCTTTAGTATATTCAGAGTTGCACATCCAATCACCCCAGTCAGTTTAAAACATTTTCTTCCCCTCACCAAAAAAAGATAAAAAAAAAAAAAAAAAAAAAAGAAAACAAAAACCAAACCCTCTGCACCTCCTCTTAATTATCTCTCGTAAATCCCCTCCTCCTGGCTGTAGGCAACCGCTAATCTACTTTATGTTTTGGTAGATATGCCTGCCTATTCTGAACATTTCATGACATTTAAATCACACATATGTGATCTTTTGTGACTGACCTGTTTCACTTAGCATAATGTTTTCAAAGCTCATTTGTGTCTTAATTTGCATGCATCAGTACTTTGTTCCTTTTTACTGCTGAATAATATTTCATTGATTAAATATACCACATCTTGTTTACCATTCATTGGTTGATTGACCTTTGAGTTGATTCACTTTTTGGCTATGATGAATAATGCTACTACTAACATTCTTGCATGTTTCTTGTGTGGATTTATGTTATCATTTCTCTTAGGTATGTACCTAGCAGTCAGATTGTCAAATTATGTGGTAACATTGTTTAACTATTTGAGGGAAATGCTGACTGTTTCCCAATTATGCATTCCAATGGACAGTCTATGATAAAGTCTAACTTCCTCATATCCTAGCCAAAATTTAGTATCTGTCTTTCATTATTTCCATTTTAATGGGTAAAAGTAGTATCTAATTGTGGTTTTGATTTGCTATCCATAGTGATTAATGATGGTAAGCATCTCTTCATGTGTTTATTTGTCATTTGCATATCTTAGAGATATTCGAGTCCTTTGTTCATATTTTTAATTAAATTATTTATTCTAATTTGTTATATATGATGGCAGAATGAAATTCATTTCATATTACATGCATAGAGCACAATTTTCAAGTCTATGGTTGTACACAAAGTATTTTCACACCATTCATGTCTTCATACGTGTACTTCGGGTAATGATGTCTAAATCATTCCACTATCTTTCCTAGCCCCATGCCCCTTCCCTTCCCTATCTTCCCCTGTGCCCTATCTAAAGATCTGCATTCCTCCCATGCTCTGCCCCATCACCATTATGAGTCAGCATCCTCATATAGAAAGAAAACATTTGGCCTTTGCTTTTTTGGGATTAGCTTACTTTGCTTAGCATTATATTCTCCAACTCCATCCATTTACCTGCACATACAATGATTTTATTCTCTTATAATGCTGAGTAATATTCCATTGTGTATATATACCAAAGTTTCCCTATCCATTCATCTACTGAAGGGCATCTGGGTTGGTTCTACAATTTAGCGATTGTGAATTGTGCTGCTATAAACATTGATGTGGCTGTGTCCCTGTAGTATGCTGTTTTAAAGTCCTTTGGGTATAAACCCAGGAGTGGGATAACTGGGTCAAATGGTGGTTCCATTCCAAGTTTTCCAAGGAATCTCCATACTGCTTTCCAAATTTGCTGCACCAATTTGCAGTAACACCAGCAATGTATGAGTGTGCCTTTTCCCCCACATCCTCGCCAACACTTATTGTTGTTTGTATTCTTGGTAGTTGCTATTCTGACTGGAGAGAGATGAAATCTTAGAGTGTTTTTAATTTGCATTTCTCTAATTGCTAGAGATGTTGAACATTTTTTCATGTATTTGTTGATTGGTTGTATATTCTCTTCTGAGAAATGTCTGTTAAGTTCCTTGGCCCATTTTTGATTGGGTTATTTGTTTTCTTGGTGTTAAGGTTTTTGAGTGCTTTATATATCCTAGAGATTAGTGCTCTATCTGATGTGGTTGTGATAAAGATTTGCTCCCATTCTGTAGGGAGCAAATCTGATTTGCTGAAAAGAAGCTTTTTAGTTTGAATCCATCCCATTTATTGATTCTTGGTTTTAATTCTTTCCTTTGCTTATCTTTAATTGGATTCTTTTGTTATTGAGTTGTAATAATCTCCTATATATTCTAGAGACATGGATTCTAACTGTTCACATTTTGGCATGTTTCTTATACCCTTTCTCAAATTAACATAAGTTGTTTCTCCCTCAGTCTAAAATAGCTTCCATTCTCTCACCCATATTATTTTTCCATAGCACTTTTCACTCGTGTAAACTGCATCATGAATCTGTTGATTCTTTGGCTTTGGGTTTGGCTCCCACATGGGAACATGCTTTTTGTGTTGTCCATTACTACATCTCAAACCCAACTTGTGATGATGACAGGCTGCCATGATAGAACTTATTTGCCTTGGAACCAGAGTCCAGTTCCCAGTAGGTGTGAGGCCCTGGGCAAGGACTTAGGTTCTCAATGTTTTTATCTTTTCATTTTATGGGTGAGAATAATTAATAGTTTTTGATTGATATAGTTTTATGGATTAGGTATGTGTGTGTATACTATATATACACATACATATATGTACATGTGTACACATATATACATAATTTATAACAGTAGCTACCAAAGACAGAATAGTCAGTAAATATTTTTGAATATAAATGAATTTTTCTTCTATCAATGAATTTCCTTTTTTTTTTTTTTTTTTTGGTACCAGGGATTGAACCCAAAGTTGCTTAACCACTGAGACTCATCCCCAGCCCTTTTTTATTTTTTATTTTGAGACAGGGTCTGAATAAGTTGCTTAGGGCCTCACTAAGTTGCTGAGGCTGGCTTTGAACTTGTGATTCTCCGGCCTCAGCTTCTCAAGCTGCTGAATTTCCTCTTGAAGAACATACCTAAAGGCTCGATCATTTTCATCAACACACATCCTTATCCTGACCACACAGGGGTGTTCTTTGTGGAACACATACCAGTTTTGCTTTGCGTAAGGACTGATCTCTTTAGTGGTCTTGGAATTTTACTATCTACCATGTGCCATCCCTTCTGTGTGTTGCATCTGATGGAATCCTTGAAGCCCAGGGGACAGTTATGTCATTGTCCTTTTTACCAGTTGAGGAACCTGAAGATTAGGGTGGTTAAATGCAGTTCTGAGACACAAAGCAGTAAGTTGTCAGTTGGAATTCAAACTTGAGTTGGTGTTGGTTTAGTGATAAGGGTGTCCACATTCTGACTCTGCTGCATTGGGCCAGGGCTCATGGTCTCCAATTATTCACAAAGCATTTCCCAGGTCATCTGTCACTGTCTTCCCCAACATTCCAGCTTTATGATGTTTGCCATATTTCAATGTCTCTGTTAACTTAGCCCTTATTCCTGATTTTCCAACATTTTAGCCAGTCTATCTCCAGTCTAAAAAAATTCTCATTTCCTGAGCTACTTCATTGTGGGTCTTTCTGTGATTTGCTCAGAGAAAGACATTCAGGCATCTAGCTTCCTACTCCCCTTTAAGCCAGAGCTAGCTACGGAGCAAGAAGAACCCCGGGATTGGACATGGATTTGAACGTTAGCTCTTACTAATAGTACGACTTAAGGTCACTCACCTTAAGCTGGGAATAATAACGTCCACCTCCTTCAATTGTGGTGAGATTTAAGTAAGAAAATATAACCGTAAGAGGTCTTGTCCAAGTGCCTGAGTCAGGCATCAGTGTAATTACTTGCAACCATTGCTGAAAGCCTCATGTAATCTCATTTTTACCTGTTGCCTTCTTTAGATCATCTTTTATTACTATTTCCTGCTACCCCCATGGACTAACTTGAAAACTCTCTGTCTCTCAGTATATTCATTTAAATGTTTGTGATAAATTATATTGTATGATTTTTTTAAATATCTTTTAATTTCATTTTGCTTTTCAGAACTGCCCACTTTAGCTTTTGGGACTTTGTTGTTGTTGTTGTTGTTTGGGTTTTTGGCATTCTGAATATGCCCATCACTTTTCTAATTTTAACATATGATTGACCTGCCTATGACAGAACTTAAATGTGAACATCTCATCCCCCCCTGCATCCAAGTTAATAGTTTTATGTGTGTTATAATATAGTGGTATTACATATGCTTTTGTCCATTTTCCTTCATTTGTAAAATGAATTTTAATTTATAAGTAAACTATCCATAAGATTCTTTCCTATTTCACTAGTTTTCAGATATAATATCAATGATATAATATTATCTACGTTAAGCATTGCATTTATTAATCTTCTATGCTAAACTGAATGTTTTCACCAGCACCACTTTTTGCTCTCTACTGTGGATATTTGCACATTTTATTTATAAATATTTGATCCATTGTTTTTCTGAAAATGCATATCACAGAGGCAGTGGCCTTATCATAGTTTCCTTTTTTTCTTAGTAATTAATCAGTCCTCATTCAAAAAGGCAATGCTCAGGCTGAGGCCCTAGTTGTGGAAGGGAAGCTGAGAGGAGGGGTGTCCTCACCCATAGGAGCCTCCAGTCTGCAGTGGCTGTTGAACATGGTAACAGTAGTTCACGTGTGGGGTCAGGGCAGTTGTAGCTTCCTCTAAGAACACAGAGCTCAGGCTGGATGAAAGAAAACCTAGCCAGCTTACTCTGGAGCAAAGTCTTCCTTTTTTGAGTACTGTTGTCACTCAATTTGAAAACACATTGTGTAAGTTAGATCTTTAAAATCAGGAATTCCATAGTTCTTCTAAGGTATTTTACTTTTACACATATCTTTTTGGAAAAATATTAACATAACAAAAAGGTACATAATGTGCCGGAAAACCAAGAAGGATCAAACGCATAGAAGGAAAGAACAGAATGATGATTTCTAGATGCTGGGTAGTTGACAGGAAAGAGGGAAGATGTTGGTCAAAAGGTACAGACAGTATTTCAATTAGATAAGATGGTCAAATGATAAGTATTTGAGGTTGATGGATATGTTGATTAGCTTGATTCAGTAAGTCCATCTTTTATACATTTATCATAGAATCTGTTTTAAAATATTTTATTAGTTATTGATGGACCTTTATTTATTTGCTTATATGTGGTGCTGAGAATTGAACCCAGTCCCTCATGTATGCTAGGCAAGTGCTCTACCACTGACCCACAACCTCAGCCCAATCATAGAATCATTTTTACCTCATAAATATATGCACTTATTATTTGTCAACATGTAACAGAAATAACAGAATAAAAATTTAATTTCAAAAGAAAACCAAGAAGGTCAGATTCCCTCAGTAATATGCCACTGTGATATAGTGAGGGGCTATTATTTGATGAAAATAGACTGCAATTGGGTAAAAAAGGCTCAAGAGAACAGTACTAACCTCTGATTGGTCATGTGAGACAACAGTAAACCTAGTGTTCAAATGACCAGATTTATACAGTCAGATTCATTATAACTCTTTCAAATCACCCAAGGAAAGGGATCAGTTTGGATCCTGACATTCACCAGGCTCAGCATATGACATTCTAAATTTTTAGGTTTGGGCATTCTTCTCAACTGTAGCCATATACCCTAATGTTTGTACTTCTGGGGCAGAGGTTTTATTAAATCCATCAGTTGTCATCCTAAGTCATTAAGAAATAAATTCGGCACCCATTTCTCACTGATGATTTTTATTTTCTAGCCTCTTGTACAATAGAAATATCTTTCCTAAAAAGAAGAAAAAAATGTATCTTTTTTAAATTTTTAATTAGAGTGGCATACACTGTATGACCCTCTCCATTCACTGAGGACTTCATCCACTGGCATAGTTTCCCCTTTTCTCCAGGAGAATAGGTGCTTAATGAATATTTGAGTGCCAAAGTTAACTAATTAATTAATATCATTCTAGTACACTAACATTCATCAAATTTCTTACTTGTGGTATTCTCTTATATTTTGATGAGATTGATACTTTTCAAATAGCTTTGTGGGACAGCAAAACAATAATTCAGAAGGGGCATTTATTCCTCTAAAATCGTTCTCAGGTGCTTACTGATATGTTGTGCATACAGCCCTATCCTCCCAGCTTTAATGGAGTGATGGTAAATAAGTTCATGTTTCAGGACACAAAATAATCTTTCCTGGCCTGAGCAGATGGATGCTAACATGTCTAACTTCTGCTCAGTGAGTAACTTGCTGTTTGAGAATCACCTTCCATTTTTTTTACTAAAATTCATTCAGCAGATGTTTCATTCTATAATTTCTCTTATTACTTCTCTCTTTCTAAAATATGTATTCCTGTGACTGACGTTGCAAAATGTCCTTGTGAGAGCCCTGGTGCTGAAATATTTACATGAACATCAAGGCAAATTATATTTTTAGTATTAGACTGAAGGTTTTTCCATTCTCCAAGAAGTTTTCAGGATAATGTGTTCTTCAAAACAGCAAAAATCAACACATACTTCACATATCAGTGTATATGAGAAACACATTGTACACTTTAAAAAGTAAGTCAGAATTTACTAGGGGTAGTAAAACATTGAATGTCTCAAGGAAATTTGCATCATTGCTTGACATTTAAATTTGTTTTTATGATATAATTTGTAATTAATTCATTTCCATATTTTATTTGCTTTCAGCAAATTTAAATATTGTGCAAAGTCTCAGTTTTGTAATTTGTGAGCTTACATTTGATAATGACACCTGTAATGAAGAAGTGCATAATTGCTATTTCTTTCTTGACATGAATGGCTTTATCTGAAGGAAAGATCAAGTTCAATAAGCTATAAAGTGGTTCTCAGATGTACTTCAATGATGAGCCAGACATTCACTTTTTTATCTGTTCCTTTCTATCATGAAGTAGTAAAACCAGAGCAAATAAATGTCTCTAGAATAAAGTGGAAGTGCTTCTGTTTCATGTGGATGCAGAGTAGTTAGCCTTAGGGATTCGAGATTCTTCAATGTAGTTAATAGTTAAGGCAAAGTCTGGTACCAAACCATCAGCACAAGAATCACCTGGGAACTTGTTAGGAATGCAGATTCTTGGGCCTCACTTGAGAACTATGGACAAACTTGGGCTTTAATAAACTGCAGGTGATTCTAGTACGAGCTAATGTTTGAGAGCCACTGCTCCATTACTTTGCTATTCAGCGTGGCCTATGCTTGGATCAGCAAGATTACCCAGACCCTTAGAGAAATGCAGCATGTCAAGTGGGACCTTGAGTGTCAGCATTAGAACCTATCTGTTAACAAGATACCCAGATGATCCTGAAGCATATCAAAACCTGAGAACCACTGATCCAGAGTTTTTAAGGTTTAGAACTGGGAACTTGCCAGTGGGAGAGCATTCTTAGCCAGAGGCATTTTAGAAGCTTTCAAAGTAGAACTCTGTCAATACTTAATAAAGAAAGGGAAAGAAGAGTGTAAACTTCTTGGCTACAGTGTTCAAAACTACGTAAGGACATACTGTATTTACATCATAAGGTGGAAAACAAACCCATTATATGGTAAAAGAGCTCTTATCTGGGTGAAAACAATCATCTATTAGACATGTATACATATTCACGTGCGCATATATAATATCCAACAATGATCTAGATGTTTATAAACAGCATTTTTCAGATCTATGTTTTTAAGCTTTCAGTTGTCTAATTTTTCATATACAAATAAAGCTATTTTAAGAGTTTTTTCTCTTAGATTGTTTTCTACTTTTGAATTTAATTTTCTGTCATACAGATTTTTTAAGAGTCTTTTTTTCAGTGAAGGAAGCTGCAAACTTCTGAGGCTATCCATCATTCATCTGGATCAGGTGATTGTCATGGTGCTGGGTCAGGAAACAAAGCTTTTTGTGAAGGTGATAAAGTTCTCCTCTTTCTAAGGCTTCTGCATCACTTTGTATCTCCTGGTAGTGAACCCTGTGACCTGGCAGGCAAACAATATTGGACGAAGTAAAACCTTATTGGTAAAAAAATATTTTTTATCATGAAAACACGTGAGCACTAAAGGGTTTGAAAAAAATCCTTCTGAAATCTTTGCACAACCACCCCCCATATGTAAATAGGACTGTCACTCCTGTGTTTGTCCACAGCTAGAGCTCCAGATGAACCAGTGTAGTGTGCGATGACAGGAACAGCTGACTCATTAGTAGAGAGCAGTGAAAGGTAATTAACCCTGGGAAAAGTACAGCTGCCGTGCGGGCTGTTCCTTTCTGTAGGATCTGATTAGAAATTAGTGTTAAACCACTGATTCTTTTTTTTTTTTTTTTAAAGACTGTCATTGATAATTCACTTTCACTCTCAGGTGTGTCCTTAGAAAAGGTTCTCAAATGTACTTATATACAAAAGGGCTCAAATCTAAAAAGCATTTTCTGATAACTGTAGACACCTGTTTTTCTTGTTAAGAGGGAGTTCTTTCAGATAATATTATGCCTGACTATTGAAGATCAGTAGTACCCCAACCCATATTCTGATAGTCAGTAAATTACTTAAAAGGATTATTTTATATAGTTAATATGATGTAGATAATTGCCATTTAATTAAGTTTTCTAGCCCCCCTTATCCCCCACCCCCGCCATATTTTCTCGGCTGATGCTTCTCTGAAGCAATGGAAACTCTCCAGTTCTAAGCCAATAGCTGTTAGGGAAGGTAAGTGAAGATGGTTTAAAAATGAACTTTCTCTCTCAAAGAGAAGTAGTACCAAACCTTTCTTTTCTCTCCGCCCCCCCCTTAAATCCCAATTTCTCAATGTCTTTCAAAAATCTGAGAGATTAAGGAAATTAATTTCAGAGGACCTGTAATGATGTTTGAACTTGTTAAACATTGGTATCTTTGTGGTAATTTGGGCTATATTTGTATATTTTCATCTTGATTTAGGTCTTCATATATCTGATATGAAGAACATTAGTGCTTTAAGACATTGAGAAGTCATATAGGTGACTAAAGAATGTGATAAACAAGATAATGCCCTACTTCTCCCTCCCCTGCAAAATGTCCATATCCTAATCCCTGGAATCTGTGACTATGTTACCTTGTATGGCAAAGAGCACGTGATTGAATAAAGAACTTTAAGATGGGGAGAATGCCCTAGATTATTCAAAAGGCCTAACTGTTCACATGCTCCTTAAGACAAAGGCAGAATGAGTCAGGGAAATATGGTGTGCCCAATCCACCATTGCCAACTTTGAAGATGGAAGAAAGGGATCATGAACCAAAGGGATGCAGGGTTCTCTAAAGGGTGGGAATGGCTCTCAGTTTAGAGTAAACAAGGAAACAGGGACCTCAGCCCTGTAAGAGCAAGAACTGGCTTCTGTCAATAATCCAAACGAGCAAGGAAATGAATTCTCCTTAGCCTCCGAAATGGAATTCAGGCTGGTGAGACCATACCAGATCTATGACCTCCAGAACTGTAAGATAATAAGTCTGGACTGTTTTTAGCCAGTAAGTTTGAAAATTTTGTTACAGCAACAGTAGAAAACTAATAAAGAAAAGAGGTCAACCTATAGGTGGGATATATTTTACAATGGCGTATATAAACCTATGAAAAATTTCCTGTATTTAAATGAAGAGAAAAATTTCTTTTTGTTGTTGTTGTAGTTGGACAGAATACTTTTATTTTATTTATTTTTACGCAGTGCTGAGGATCAAATCTAGTGCCTCACACATGCTAGGCAAGCACTCTGTCACTGAGCCACAGCCCTAGCCCCAAGAAAAATTTCTTAAGAGACCAAAATGGATGGTCTATAAAATTGAAATATTTATTCTGTGGATCTGAATGATGTTATTGCCAACTCAGAGATTTCTATCTTCTACTTTGTGATACCACTGCTCCTCCCCCACCCAAAATTCCCTACATATTTTTAAAATATAGTGCCTTTATCATCAGAGGTACAAATATGTATGTTTTATCAAACCCTTTAGTGAGTGTGCGTTGAGCTGAGCATGAGTGAGAATACCAGGAATATCCAGGGGTATGAAGTACACACCTCTGCTGCTGAAACAGAGCTTCATACATGGAAGCAGACAGCTATTGTGTGAATCCTTGTTCTACCTCTTGCTTACTGTTGTGAACACAGGAGAAGGTAGTGATCTTATTTAGCTTCCCTTTTTTCATGCGTCTTCCCATAGGCATGCCATGATTGTGAAGGAAAAATATTCAAAGAAGGTGTAAGAGAGTGCAAATAAAGTATTCATGTGAGGGTGTTCAGTAAAGATGAGCTGTATTTATTTAGAAAATATGTATTATTTCTCTGTTTTAATAAAATGAATGGAAGAAAGAGAATATGGTAGTTTTGTTTTTCTTTATGTCAATGCCATTTTTCTCCCCAATACAAATGTCATCAGTTTGGAGTATATGGCTATGCATGGTTTAAAATAAAATGTAAGTGCACAATAGTTAGGACATTCTGGCAAATTTTGAGAGAGAAAAAGGTGGTTTCAGTACTAGGGATGACATAGAGTTTAAATGAATTGGAGGCTTTCCTAGACAGTTTTGTTTCCAAATTTGGAAACCATATTTCTATTTTACATTGGGCTTTTATTCCCACAAAAGGACCAATTTAAATTGCCTTAATTTTTCACATAAATGAAGTAAAAGTAGAGATTGGGGAAATCTGACCATAAGATCTGTCACTCTTCATACTTGCACTTCTTTGCATTTTGTGATGGATGTTTTCAATATAAGGGAAAAAAAATTGTAAATTCTCTTCGGCTGGCATAGTAACCAAAGTGACAAAACCCATAATATCCCAGATGTTCAACATCTGGAATGTTTTGTATTAAAATCCAATTAATAAACTATTATTCAAACACCTGAAAAGGATTACTTTTGGTTTATTACAGTTGAATTCAACAATAATTGAGCAACTACTGTAGACATAAAGTTACATTGCATCAAAAGGTCAATAAGACATAGCCCCCATTGGGCTACCCAAGGCTTGGGAAAAGAAAATGGACTTGGGTAAGTCGACTGTCAAGTAGAACACAGTAGTGAAGATGAATGTGCTATCAAAACACTGTTGGAATATAGGATTCTGGGAGATGCAACATGAACGACCAAGTGCATTTCCACAGGCATATTTTACGGTTCTGACAGTGAACAAAAAAATCCGTGGAAAGTTACAAATGAAATCAGTAGATTCAAAACATTTAATTTCAGCTGTCTAATTCGACCATCTAGACTCTTTGATCCTCTTGCAACTATATAAGAATATGGCTTTAATGCATTGTTTAAACTAAGCCAATCTGACTACTGGTGTCCTTTCAATTGGTCTTTGGAGACATTTATTTATTTTAGTCAAAGTTCTCTGAATCTCTCTAGGGATAAATATTTCAGTAATTATCATCTGGAAGCATTTCTAAGTCTGTGCTCTTGTTTCTTCTGTTCTAATACTTTCTACATCCTATCGGAATCCTTAGCTTGCTGGTTTGTACTTGAGGACAAAAGTTGTGTTTTATATATCTTTTTATGTCCACTATCTAGCATGGAGGAACATACAGATTGCTGCTCAATAACTGTGTATTGAACCAATAATAAGTAAATTTTAAGAGAAAGATACTTGTATTAAAATAGTCTATATTAAACATTCTAATTTATAAAAATTAAAATCCAAGGACCATTCTGCAAAAATCTATTCCCACATTGGCCTCAACGATTGAGGAAGGTCTTCTTTGTAGATTCTCCCATTCCATATTCATAGTCAGTTAATGAAGATAAATGACTATATTCTTTTATCTTAATTTATATTTACAGAATATAGTAATGATGTTAATGAAAAGCAAACAGTTACTGTTGAGAAAAACAGCAGACTTGTTGAAAAATTCTAAAGAACCTCTTAAAATTGGATAAGGAAAATGGAAAATTTCCAAGGATATCAAGGATATTTGTGTGACAATCTATACAATAAAACAGCTTAAATAGAAAAAAATCTCTTTACATAATGAAAAGCCTCATTTTTGAATCAACAAGTGCTCTTTGAACTTTATTAAAAGTGTTTTGACATTATAAGGTTGTTTAGTATAGATTTACTCAAAATAGCACATTTAGTTGCAACACAAGCCTTGAAGTTAAGTGGTTAGTTTAATAAAACAGAGTTTCCATAGCTACCGCAGGAGAACAGTGAATAACTTTTATTTCTTTGGAAGCCAGGAAGGGGCTTTAGAGAAAAGATTAAGCAAACAGACCCAAGCAGGTTCATTATGCGTGGCTTCACACCTGATTGGCTTTTTAAAAGAGGAAACTCTTGATATTATAGGAAATTAAAGTGTTGCCACTAAAATCTCTAGCAGCACATTAAGAATGTCTGGACATTGCTTTTCTTGGGCATTTCAAACTCGATTCTGAGTCAGAAGAGAAACTAGTTTAACAAGATGTCTCTGTGAGATGCATTTTTTTGCTTATGGTGTTTTGTTAATAAACCATGTCCTAAATAAATGGTTAAAACACTGCACTGAAGACAGCAATGCATTGCTCTACATGACAGATCATGCAGTCTTTGGTCTAACTTTGTTATTCATGATCAACATTTTGTTGAAAGGCCTGATGGGAGGGAAATTGAAATCCATGCTAGGGAAGATGTCTTCTTGTGCCAGCTTAGTCGTTGTCTCAGTTTAGCATTGAGATGTGCTTTCTGTGAGTGTTAATGGAGGTCACTGTCATGCTGTCCTTTGCTGAGTGTAACCAAAGGAGTTCTTCACAGTTGACTATTGAGAAACAAAATGATGTGGTTTCTAGAATCTCACCTTCAGCTCGCCAGCCTCTAAAGCAGCAGTGATTAACAGGACTTTTACAAAGTTTCTATGTAGTTACAAGGACAGTTTCAATCTTCTGTCATTTTTTTGCATTAGCTATGATTATGCTTTTACCACAAAAATGCATTTGTTTTAAAGGTAACAATACAGACTGGGAGAATAGCTTATGTTTCATCTATATTTATCAGCACTCACTGTACATTTGTGTCTTCATTACCAGGAAATATTAAGGGACATTGTGCCATCTATTCCTGTTTACAGTTTATTATGCAGAGATAGGAAACACTTAGCATGTAAAATGAATGTAGAAATTATTCCTGGATAGAAACACGGACATTTCCCACTCGTTGGCTCTTTCTCCTCCATCACCGGATCAGAGTGTAATTGTCAGTAATCAGGCCTGCTTGCTGCTGATAAAACCACTCTGAATGCTAGCAGCCTTCTTTGTGTGATGACTCAATTATTCCAGAAGTGCCTCATCAAATCTGCCCCATCAGCTGGGCTAATAAATAAGGAGAAGAAACTGGCCCCCCAAAGCAAATTATAAATCCATTTGCATTAACCATTTCGCTGGTCCATGATCTAGGCAGAAATAAGCATGGCAGATTGTGTTAAGCTTATTTGAATATGTTTATAATGTTTACAGCATGCAACTTTTTTTTCCCACAAGGTGTTGGAATTATCAGTCATGAATGGCATCTAAATGCAGTTATGTTAATTACAGTAAGGCTTTAAGTATCTTTGAGGGCTATTTTGTTACTTAAATCAGGTGACAGTTAAAAATCTTGCAAGGAGAAATCTAGGTCTTGTATAAGTTATTGGAATTGTTTAAGAGTTTAAGGAGAAGAGATATGTATTTTATTTTTACAGGGACTGAAAGGACAAACACAAATACTGTCATGCCTACTAGTGCAAGTACAATTATTTCCTGTCTGTCACAGTGGAAAACCAGAAAGTTATTTTGATGCTGTGGATAACTTCTACAGTCTGTAAAGCAAAAACTGCATGTTTTGGGAACAGATCAAAGTTGTTGTAGCACTCCTTGCACTTAAAATTCTACAGAGCAGAGATTTCAAAAATTTGGGCAAACCAGTGAAAATCAACTAAATACATCAATGGGAATTTAGTATATTGTTTGAAAAAATTTTACTTTTTTCTTCTTTTTAAGTGACTAACTGTTCTGAATTGTAAGAAGTTTCATTCATATTTGAACTTCAGTGATAACTCAGGGGAGCCAAAAATATTAAAAGTGGATCATGAGGAATAATTTGATTGCCAATGTAAAACATTTCATCTTGTTGAACATATAGTGATTTTAAATCTGAAACATCCCTCCTAGAAGTAAGTGATCCCACTGACCTACTTTGCTATGGGAGCTGTGTTTCCTGCAGAGTGGTTCCAGTTTTGCAGAAGCTCTTCCTACTGTGATCAGACACCTAATTATGGGCTGGTGGTAAAAGTAAAGCTTGTGGCCAATAAATAGTATTTTTCTTTTCCTAAAACATCTTAAATAAAACTCAATATTTATCTTCATTTGCTCCAGCCAATGAAGTACATTCCCTAATAACCTAGGGAGCTAAGCAGAAGAAAGTCATTTTCAACAGCATAAATATAAGTAGGAGTAGACTCACAAAAATTTTGTGCATCAATTTCTAAATATAGACTCTCTTGCTATGATGGAAAAACCAACTCTACAGTTCATTGATATTTAAAATCCAAAAAAAGGGGTTTAAATTATTATTAGAAATTTCAAGGTGCCAAATGGCAAATAGAAAACTGAAGAATTTCATTGTATTTCCAGATAAAGATATGATCAAGATTAAATATAAATATATGAGTATATATAATATAATAGTACATGTATAATACAAAATTGGCTATCACTTAAATTATCATACTGATTAATATAAAAACAAACCTGGAAACATAGAACTGAAAAGAACTTGCCTTATGCAAAAAAATGAAACAAACAAGGATAATCCCCCCTTTTCATCATTCTAACTAATGAACGATTGGTGACATATTAAAGTTAGAACAAGCCGGGCATGGTGGTAGTACACACCTGTAATCCCAGTGACTTGGGACGCTGAGATTAGAGGATCCTGGATAGAAACATGGACATTTCCCACTCATTGACTCTTTCTTCTTCATCACCAGATCAGAGCGTAATTATTAAAGGCCAGCCTCAACAGCTTAGCTGGACTCTGCTTCAAATATAAAAAGTGCCAGGAATGTAGTAGGTGCTCCTAGGTCCCTACTACCAGTAAATAAACAAATAAATAACAGTGATTGAGAGGTCAAAACTGTCCAAAATTGTAGAGACAGGGGTTCAAGGGACAGTAGTACTGAAGTAAATATGTTGGCATTCTTATGTTTACTTTCTAAAGACTAAACCTATGAGTGGTCTTTGGAAATTGCATTAACATTCCAATCTTCAGAGGGAACTGCCATGCAATTCCTGCCTGCCTGAGAACAAATGGGCTCGTTTCATTGGAAGGCAGAATCCAGGAAATTGGTGGTGGCAGTGACCTCATATTAGTTATTTTATGAGCCATAAGTGCTATATATATTTCACATTAATTCATTTGTCTGTTCACCAAATAATTCATTGTGTTTAGTTTGGAGGATTTTTAAAATTAGTTCATCCTTTGGGATAAATAAATCTGTGGTTCTGCAATCTATAGGAATGCAGTGGACATATGTATCATTTCACTTTAGGCGTGGTAGCGCACACCTGTAAACCCAGTGATTTGGGAGGCTGAGACCTGAGGACCCTGAATAGAAACATGGACATTTCCCACCCATTGACTCAATACAATTTGATATATTTCCTGTTTAAAAAAAATAGCACAGCAGATTCATTACATTATACCATATGTTTGAAGAACTGTCTTTTTTCAGAAGCAGGTACTCATCCATGAAGCAGCTATAAAGGCCTGAGAGTCCTTAATTATTGGCAGATAGAAAAGCAGAAAAATGGAGTACTTGGTGACGACTTTATGTAACAAATTAAGCCAAGTTACCATTAGAGAGCACACTTAAGAACTGTGTAACCCTTTAGGTTACTAACACCTTGGTTGTCATATAGTTTCATCTTTTAAGATTGCTGTTTCAGAAAAATATGGATTTCCATGCAAATGTGTTCATCCTGGCAAGTAGGGGATAGAACTAACTCTGTTGCAAATTCTGGGAACTTGGTCAGGTTTCCAAGTCTTGGGTTAACCATCTTAAAAATGTGTATTTCCCATGAATATTTTATTAAGCCCTTAAGTTTTATAAAACAATGTAAGATGTTCAGAAAAAAATGAAAGAATGGCAATTAATAAAAATGGAGTTTTAAAGGTATCTCCTGATACAATAGCACACATGCAGAGGGGAGAGGGGACATTTCAGTGGATGATTCCTTCTGGTATCTGCCAAGAGTGGCCTTCTAAAGAGCAGGTGGGTGGAGTTGTTTATGACAGACGCTTGGAATGAGAGCACGTGAAGGGCTCCTGGTTCCCATTTGTATTTTGGTGTGCTTCGACTTCCTGAGCCCTTATGTGTCAAATCATATTCCTAAACTTATATTTTCTCCATGCCCTCTGCACACTTCTCCAAGCCGATCTCAGCTGTGCTGCCTCGGCCCTCCTCCCCAGGGAGGGGAGCCACAGCAGATGGGGTTAGGGCAGAGGGCTGATGCATCTGACAGCAAACGGCCGGGTTGTTGAGTGGAAGCTGTGAGCGTCAGGAAGCTCCTTTTCCCCTGAGACCCAACTAACCACTGAAGAAAGTTGAAAATGAGCCCTTTGAGAAACGCTATTAAAAGTAGTAAAAAATTGCAATTGTGCAGATGATGTGCTGCTGTGCGCTTATTCGGATGCTAATGAGTTTGACATTAGGGAACTCAGAGGCTTTACAGCTACTCCCTTATGTGATTCAGTTCTTTATTGGCAATCTTTGAGAAAATAAATGGAAAATGTATTGCTAATAAATACATAACACGATAGGGTATTAGACAAAAAGCCATTACTTTCAGGATTTAGAAAGAGCTTTGTTCACCAGTGTGACTATTTTCCAGGATCTTTTGTTTTAGGTTAGTGTATGGCAAACAAAAGGGAATAGGCAGGTGGAAAGCTGCAGAACTCTTTCTGAACTGAGGGTGCAGGAGAATGGGCCAAAAACATTTGTAGAGAAAGCCTTTTTTTTTTTTTTTTTTTTTTTTTTAAGTTGCAGTCAAACACAAACTAAGAATTCCCAAGCTCCTGTGCTACTTTTCAGTTCTTATACCATGTGCAGCAATCTGTTATATCATATGAGAGAGTTTTATCTTCATGTTTTCCCAGGAACTACAGTTGCAGACTTAGGTTGATGAAGCATCTGCTTCATGTCTGGTCAAAGACTACAAGTAACGCAGACATCTATGCTTCAGAGGCGGGGCTCTTCAGTATACTGCAAGGGGTAAAAGACCAGATGACAGAAATCTTCTGAAAGGAAGGTTGGTGGCTTATGTTTTAAAATTCCAGAACTGCCAGCCATAAACATTTAAAGCCTGTGGTATTTGTATATGTGGCATTGCTATAAACAGGCCTTCTTGTGAGTGTTGAGTACACTACATGGAATTTCAAAGTTTTTTCTCAAGGGCCCATGGCCTCCTGAAAATAGATTCTGTTTCCATCCCTGGGGCCAAATAGAGGGGATGCAGCTCTGCGCATTGTGACTGATAACAAAGTAAACCAAGGGTGAATTGTTTCCTTGGAAAGCAAGTTAAAATATTTGCCAAAAGATCAGTAGCATTTTATGATGGCCTCATTAGAAAACTCTAAATAACAAAAGGTTATATTTTGTATTTTATGATTTCTTGAGCAAATCTAGTTTCAAGTTTTTCTTTTTGGTGGTTAAAATGAAAATAATAGAAGTACTAGGGCTCAGAATGTAACTCAGTGGTGGATAAGTTGCCTAGCACATGTGAGGTCCTGTGTTCAATCCCCAGCACCACTAAAAAAATAAATAACAATAATAGAGCTAGGGTAAAGCTCAGTGTTAGAACATCTATTTAGCATGCAAAGAGCCCTGGGTTTGATCCCCAGCATCATAAAATAATAATAATTGAGAGTTCCTTATCTAATTTCTCAACTAAATAGAAGACCTGATATATATGTGTGTGTGTGTATATATGTATATATATGTGTGTGTGTGTGTGTGTGTGTGTGTGTGTGTAATATATATGGTATATATATATACTTACATATTATAGATATATTATGTATATACTTACACATCATATATTTATATTATATATAATGCAAAAATATTTTTCTGATTGATATATATAGTATCATGTTTTTAGTATAATCCAAAGAACCAAGTTTATAGTATAATCCAAATTGTCAACACATTGTTTTCATTGCAATGTTTATTATTACTCTTCTATTTATTTGTCCAGACACTTACTCCTTCCTTCTTTTATTTTTCCCTCTTAACAGAATGAGTTTAAAGCTTTCTCACTAAATTGGACAAAAAGACACTGAGTCTTTTTGACGGAGCAGGGTGAACTAAATTGCATACGAGTTACTGGAGGAAGAGAGCGGTATGGCTACATTTTCTAGTTATTAAGAAGTAGATATACTGAAAGAAAATGAAAGTCAATTAAAGAATTTATATAGACTCTCCTCTACAACAGTGTTTCATCTCTGTGAATTTGCTTTTGAACTTATTGTTAGTGATGAATTTAGAATTGTGATTTTTGTTCTAAGCACAGTCAACTTAATATTTTAAACTACTGAACAGGTAAAATTCTCTGAAGAAGCCCTTTTGCATATTGACTGGTATGTGTTATTTGTTCACGTGTGTTTGTCCTTAAAGAAAGGTTCATTGTTAAAATAGTTTTAAAAATCCAATTTGAATGCATATATATTAGAAATTTGTTTGCTTAAAGACTAAGAGCAAATGTAAGATATTTGAAAAGCAAGATTTCAAAATAGATGACTATTTTAAAGCACTATAGATGACATCTGCAATTAATTCCCACAAACAGTAAACAGTAAGGAGTTCAGTAGTCCTTGGGAAAAATATATTTAAAATAATGTATCCCTATAGGATGAAGCTTATTTTTTAACATATATTTTATAACAGATGAATCTCAAAATATCAGCAAGAAAAAATTCAAAGGCCCTCTTAGTGGGTTACTTGCCCTATTTTTAAACAGGGCATATAAAAAAAAATGCAAAAAAGAAATCTCCTGAAACATAAAGCTGGCGATTGCCCCCTAATGTCACAAAGCTGTGACTCTGAGGCCATGGTATGGCAACTAATAGAAATCCTTGGCACACATTGGTTACCTAAGGGAATAATAGAACTATTTACTGGAGTCGTTTGGCAAAAGGACACAAACATATGGCTTTGGTTTATATTCAGCATTGCCAGTTGTACAAAGTTACAGGACAAAGTCTACAACAGCAGTGACAACTCAGAAATCAGGAGGAAGAGTCAAAATAAATCCTCCTTCTTGTAACAGTACCCAAGCTTGTCTTGGGTCTAAGATGTCTTTTATGCCCAGTGACTCTAGAAAGTTCTCTTTGAAAAGCATCTCATCTGTGGGTAATATGCACAAATGAGGCCCTCAGGTAGAGCTATTTCCTGGGGAACTGTACTTAATCTGATAGCAGACTGAATCTACTTCATCCTTGAGGTTTGTATTCATGGGAGATAAGAATAATTACGGAAACAAGGAGAATTATCAAAAATCTAAACCATGTAGACATCATTGAATTCACCAGCATTTATATAGAAATTAAAGACACAGTACAGTAAGAGACATACAGGAACAGAAAGTTGAAATCAAGAATAGTGTGCTCCAAACAAAAGATAAAAAGTTCAGAAAATTACAGATGTCATCATGGGTGGTATTTTTTAAAAAAGCATTTTTTTAAAGTATATATATTTTTAGTTGTTGATAGACCTTTATTTTATTTATTTATTTATACGCAGTGCTGAGAATTGAACCCAGTGCCTTACACATGCCAGGCGAGCGCTCTACCACTGAGCCACAACACCAGCCCCTAAAAAAGCATTTTTGCTACAATTACATTTTTTTAAAGTTTATTTTTGAATGTGCTCCTATTCTTCCTGAGTAACAAATAAATATATGAAAACTAGAAAACTGAAGAGAGTAAGAGCAGAGACAAAAACAAACTTCAACATTCTAGCTTGACCTTGCTCTCCAGAAGTCAACATATTCTTTCATTTAGTCTTAAAGCTCATTTCCCCATAATTTTTCTTTATGTGACAGGTAAGCATCTTGGCTACCATTTTAGGCTGGTCCAAAGCTATGTTTAGAACAAATTGAGGCCAGCATCATCAAAAGAAAGGTCACTCAATGTAGGGTTCTTTGTTCCTCAAACTGGATAAATTTCATCCCAACATACTGGTATCATCTAGTTGCTACATTTTGGAATTTGCCTTTTCCTACTTCCCAGGTTTCTCTTTGTCATTTTTGTAACTTCATTTGTGAAAAGTATCCACTGAGGAAAAAGTGTTCCTCATGGAGAGGATCCTAGGACCTTTTCTTAGCAGCTACAGAACTTCGTCTCACCATTGCCTTGAGTTCCTCAGGACTGAAGGAACATCTCACAAGAGTGATGTTCTCCAACATACAAAAGCACATTGCTAATTCAAGTATCTCAGGAGAGGCACACAATGATATCTGCATAAGGGGAAATCACTGCAAGTTCAATGTATGCAAAGGACTTCTCAAATTAGAAGTCTCTGCATGAACTAACTAGACAGCATTAAGATTAATTGTGTAATGGTTTTCCAAGAGTGCCTTCAAAACATGATGATCACCAGGACTTTTTCTAAAAATATTAAAAACTCAAAGACTACTAGTATATGAGTTTGATATGTTGAAGTCATTGTACAGAGCTCTGCTGAAAGGAGAAAAAGAACCTCAACATCACCAAGAGATTTGTTTTACTCAATTTTTAAGAAGCAATTGCATATTTATTTGGAGAGATGGGGGTTGTTTGTTTGTTTGTTTGTTCAGTACTGGAGATTGAACCCAGGGTGCTCTACTACTAATCTACATACCCAGCCCTTTTTATTTTTTGAGACAGGGTCTCACTAAGGTGTTCAGACTAACCTCAAATTTGCGATCCTCTTGCCTCAGCCTCCCCAGTCACTGGGATTACAGGTGTGCATCACCTTGTTTTAAATTTTTATTTATTTACTTATTTATTTGTCATTAGGTTGAAATAGAATTTTGAGTAAAAAATAAAATCTAAAGGAATTAAATACCAGTAAGAGACTTGAGTGAATGAAAGCAAAATTGATTTTTGAGTTTTACATATTGTTTCTTGAATCTCTTCCTCCACAAAGAAGCAATTTTGAAACTTTCTGTTAAGCTCAAAAGAAGGCCCCAGATCTGTGGCCTGAGGTAACAAGAAAGAGATCTCCTCATTGCCACTGATGTAAAAAAGATGGGCAAATACAAGTAATTTGGAAATCACTTCGTACACTTCTGTATAGGTTTATAAGTATATAAAGATGTTAAATGGGAGTTATTCAAATTCAAGTAAATAGTTACATGTTATTCTAAGATCAGTTTTTTTCTTCACTGCAAATCTACTTATTTCCATTTCTGATTTTTGTGCACATCCTTCCTCCAAATTTTGCTTCTTGACCTTTGGTATTTCATAAAATTCTTTCCCTCTTGCCATTTTTTCATGTATTCACTTCTTTCTCCCAGAGAACTGAAACATGAAACCTTTTTAGAAGTTTTCTTTGTGACTTTATTATGAATTAAATGCTGAGCAAGAATTACTTTTTTCCTCCTTTCTATTTAAATATTATATACAATATGTCCATATTTGTAGGTTAAATGAGATTTTTCTTAAAGTAAGTGTTTCAGATCAAGAAAAATTAGAATAACAAAGCTCAACTTTAGTCTTCTTATCCCTGCTGAGAACTGGATTGTGAAAGCCAGAAAGAGCTCATTATAGGAATCTCAGCATATATCTTCTATTGTTCTCATCCTTAAACTATGGAATCTGGAGAAGGACAAGATTTTTAAAAATAAAATTTCCAGTCAAGAAAAGGAATAACTCAAGGTTTAAAAAGTTAATTGCAATCTTTTCAAAAGTATTGGGCGGGGGGTGGTAAGCAATAAAGATAATTAAACATTCTTTTGAAGTGGAAAAAAAATAAACTAAGAAGTGGTATTTTCAAGATTGCAGTACGTGTTGTTTAGATTATTATCTTGAATCACACCATGATCATGTGACTCTTCTATGATTCTTGAAGAATTAAAAAATATGATAATCGACCCCCAACTCTGGGTCTTTAGACAGGTACTAAGGTAGAAACCTCTTTCTACCTTGAATGACCCACAACCTGAACAAGGTACTTTGAAGACAAGGGTTCATTTTATGAAAATAAAGTCTTTCCATTGACAGTTTATTAGTGTTCGTGGAAATAATCCAAATTAAGAATACTTTGGCCAGGCGAGGTGGCGCATGCCTGTAATCCCAGCACTTTGGGAGGCTGAGGCAGGAGGATCGCGAGTTCAAAGCCAGCCTCAGCAATGGTGAGGCACTTAGCAACTCAGTGAGACCCTGTCTCTAAATAAAATACAAAAAAGGGCTGGGGATGTGGCCCAGTGGTCGAGTGCCCCTGAGTTCAATCCCTGGTACCAAAAAAAAAAAGAATACTTTGAATTTTCTACTCTATGTACAGGAACAAAGACCTGTTTTTGTTTGTTTGTTTGCTTGCTTGCTTATAGTGCTAGGGATGAAATCCAGTCTTGAGCATGGTAGGCAAGCACTCTACCACTGGGCCACATCCCCAATCCAAAAGACCTGTTTTTGAGTTGGGGTGGATGAGGAGAGAGAACCGTTTCATGAACATTAAAATTCTTCACCCCTAAAAATAAAAATACATATGCTTTAGGTGTCTGGTAGTCTTTTTTCCCCATCCAGCCATGATACTTGATTAGAAACTAAACAGTAATTATTGTTCCTCAGTTATGAAGGACAGAATGAAGGTGAAATAGATAGCTCATAAATAATGGCCTTGATCTATTTTACTCTTACTTGGCCCATAAGCTAAATTTGAAAACTTAGTTTTATGAATGACTTACCAGTTTTTAAATGTTTATCTAGGGTGAATGTGCTGTACCAACAGAAGAACAATAGCTTAACAAAATACGATTATGAGACCAGCATTCCAAGCACATTCATGGGGAGGTCCATGAATATTTATGCATTTCTTCCAATGACTTTAATGTGGAGTCCGTTGCATGGGGTGGAGACAAGACTCAGACCCTTGAATAGTGGAATTGCAAAATAGAATCTAGTTAAAAGTTATTAGAAAAAAGGTTGCATTTGAGTATGTGTCTGAAACTTATTTGTAACTTCTGGCATTCTTTGCAGTGTGTATTTCAGTTTTAGTAAGAAACTCATTGAATTCAACCTCCCCTTTTCTTTTGGGGTATTTTTTCAGGTGGCTGGGGAGAGTTAATAGCACCCATGTGGCAGGATGATAGACTTGTGTTATGTGGATGCTCTCCCATGGGAATAGCTTCCTCAGAAATATTTGATGCGTTTCATCTTTTTAACCCTCTCATATTACTGATCTCTCTTAATCTAGTTATTTGTGTAGCACATGGAAGGGTGTTTGCATGAGTTGAGCCACTTTATATGCAACAGGGATGTTCCCGGGAGGAGGGAGATTTCACAAGGCAGTGCTCACCATCCTGAGTAAACCAAGCCGTTTTAATCTTAGGCAGAGTCACATTTGTCGTAAACTCATGCAGTTTTAAAAGAAGGAAAATCGACAGGAAAAAAAATCACATCTGTTTTATTCTTGTTTTCTCTTATTGTGTAGTTTTAAAATATTCATGACAATGAACCATTTTATTTAGACGAAAGCAACTGCTGTTCAACCAAAGTGGTGAACACTTTTTGTTTGCTAATTTAAAAAGCAGTTCAACGATTGGTATGGTGTTTATTATGAAGCAATGACAAAAGAGTTCTGGTGGTTTTAATAGTTTTAGCTTACGAGAGCTGTCGTTAATTTCGTCTGTAGTGTTGCAGGTGAAAAAATGCACAATGGATAAATAGTCTATATTGGTTTAACTGAACATAATATATAGTGTGTTCTGGAGTTGTTTGTCTCAATAGACTATAGTAATCAAAAGTAATGAACCTATTATGTGCAGGACCTTGGAGAGCGTGGAATGGCAGTAAAAGTGTGGCACATAAAAGGTTTATTAAAGGAAATTAAAGTCCATCATTGCCACACCTGCTCCCCTATTATAAGTCTATGGCAGGTCAGTGCCTTCAATCACAACCTAGCCTCCAAGAGCAGAGACGCAGCTCCCATTACCATGGCAGTCACATTGCCTCTCTGCTCGTGTCAGGATTTAAGGATGGGAGCCACGGAGTGCGCCTTCTGCCTGCCTCTTATTTTCAATGGACAAAACAACTTATTTATATTTAAGTATTCTTTCTGACAGTACGCAGAAGTGAATTAAACTAAGAGAATGATTAGCGGATTCTAGTGAAATGGATAGATGTCTTCAAGTCAGAGTCTATGAAAATAAAAGGCCTTGAAACTCTTTGTATCCCTTTGATAATTTATTTGACTGCATTTAAAATATTTAGTAATGATGGGAATTTAATACTGCCACAGACCTCACTCAGACTTCATCTTCCTTTTACATTCAGATGATTATAACCAGTATTTTTTTCTGGAATTTTGGGAGTAAATGTAGGTTTTTGTTGATAGAATTTTCTCATGGTATATTCTGGGGGCATTACATGAGTTTGGCTTCAAGTTGCTTGTTTAGACAGTTATTTTCCCTTAGAAAGAAGTATGTATCAGGAAGGTTCTATATATGTAAAAGAATCAGATTTTAATAAATCCATTTGAAATATCTTGATTTAGTATTTGAGATTTTATCCCTTTCATAACCACAGCTGATCAGTCCTTCTTTTTTTTTATCACTATAATACATTTGAAACACTCACAAACACTTGTGGACAAAGATATCAGCCTTCTTGTTGCTGTTCTCTCCTGTTTCCAGCATCTGTAGATGTGTCTCTCAAACTAGTGGTATTCGAGGGCAGTCACAGTCAGATCCCCATAGAGTCAAAATGGGATTCAAGGGCAAGGAAGGGTACTCTGTTTTTCACAATGACCTTCAGAACTTCTAATTGCATGTTTTGGTATTTTTGTCAATGTCAAAGGCATGACCTCAGGACTTTGTGTTCATGTTACAGATGGATGCAGAGGCTGAAGATAAAACACTGCGGACTCGCTTTAAAGGAACGGAGGGTGAGTTAGCAAACAGGTTGCCTGACACGGTGCCCACCATACCATGAAAGATGGGAGTTGTCGGTGTTCTGTCCCTAGCGTGTATTCAGAATGATTACACCTTCCTCGGGGCATTTTTTATTCAAATCAAGCCAGAATACTGGCTGTTGGCATTGAGAAGCAAGATATTATGAACCAAGAGTTAAGGGACTCTGGAAAGTCCAAATGATATATGATGCTCATTTTTACAAAATATAATCATGAGTACATTTGAACATCATGCAAAATATCCTAAGGTTCAGCAAGGGAGGAATGTTTCATGGAGACCTTCAGATTATAAAAGTGACCTTAAATGACCAAGGGAAAAACTGAATTGTTAGTTTATTGCTACAGCTGATTTTGATTTTCATGTTATTTGGTTTAGTAGCTCCCAATCTATACTTAGTTCAACTAAAATGATGATGTTTGTTTTTTGACTATTCCTGCTGGGAATTTCCGGCAGCTCTGCAAAGTAATGTTTGGAAGGTTTAACTTGCCGGTTATCCTTCTCTTTTTGTAACCAACAGATGGTAATGTAATATTGAAATATAAACAGGCCCTTGGTGATCTAAACATCTGGAAAACAGGATTGACTGGCAATAACACCCCTTAAGGAAAATAACTTTTATTATAATTAGCTATATTTTTGTGACCCTTAATTCTAAGTGGGAAACTGTAAGTTCACCATGCCTCTGACAACACTCTGGATAGCTGTTTTCCCCATCCTGTCCTCCTCAGGGTCTACCTTGCTTACGAAGAGCTGAGCCCAGCTGTCATACTGCACTTATCTGGAAAGGTTTTGACATTTACAGTTGAAAATGGCTAATCAAGTTGAACACTTTTGTTAGCTATATGTTTGTATATGTCAGAGTAGTTAATTGCTATTTAAGCAAAGTCCGAATTACAAATATTTTTTTAACAAATTCAAGAATGCTTTCTTTTTTAGTTAAAATGTGACCAGTGGTTATCATTAGCATTGATACCCAAACTTCAGAATAATTCTGTACATCACATAGGAATTTTTTCTACCCCCCAAAATGTTTTATACTGTCTTGTTTTTCAATTTTAGTGTAAATTAGTTTTAAAGTAGCCATATTTTTTACCCTCATGTTTGAAATTTAGTATTTCTAGACACTAAATTTTCATGGGGTAAATGTCTCAATATTGTACAAATTTCAGAGTTTCTTTCATTACTTAAGGTAGGCTCATACCTGCCATGAATATCAGGATTTTAGAGATTGTATTTGGAGTCTTCAAATCTCTTATTTTGATATCTCAAAGCACACTACTCTCTCATACTTTCTAAATGTGAGTCTTTAAATTTGCAATTCTTTTTTGGACTTCGAATTCTTTTGGCACATGCACACATGTCTTAAATAGAGCCAAAATGTTCTTCTAGAAGTGAAACGACTGTTTCTCTGTGAAGCGTGAGTAATCTTGAAAACCACCTGTTGCCTTCCTCCATATGCTGCTTATCCTGGGTGTAGGCAGGTATTTATAAACATGAACTCCTGTAGTTCCCAGCATCTCTGTCAGAAAAACCAAAGCCCTTTTTCTCTAAGTTTCTCATTTTTAAAATAGGTCGTTGGTATTAACATTCCTGAAGCTTATAAGCTTATTCCTTTCTTCCTTATGTAGAAAGTTTGTGAAATAAAATCTTGGGACATATTCATTTAGTAAAGCATTGCCGGTTTTATTTGAATACTTGTTTCATATCATTAAATATGTTATCCTGGGACTGGGCGTAGCTCAGTGGTAGAGTGTTTGCTTAGCATGCATGAGGCCCTGGGTTCAATCCCCAGTTCTCTCTCTCTCTCTCTCTCTCTCTCTCTCTCTCTCTCTCACACACACACACACACACACACACACACACACACAGAAAGAATAATATTGAAATTCTTGTGAATAATTTCCTATTAAAATAAATTTTATTAAAAAAAAATAATTCAGATCTTCTATGTCCCTGTAATTTTTCAATGAACCTCTAAAGACAGGTACTTAAAAAGTCCAAACTGTGACTACAAGGCCGCAGGGCCACCCAAGATACTAAACTCAGTGAGCCATCCTAGGACATACTCACCTGTTCTCTTATCTCCAGAGGACCAGAACAAGAAAAAATTTAAGCCATCCAGTGAGAAGCCACGTGGCGTCTATACTAATCATTCATGGTTATTATCTTTAGGTGGGTAATGACTTTCAATCATACAGTTTTGAAAATTATCAACTGACTCTGTTTCTTCTCATTATTTTGTTTTTCCAATAGTACCAATGGATTCCCTAATCCAGGAGCTCAGGTAAGATCTTCCCTACGTTATTTTTTTTCATATTGATTGTCTTTAATTATTAGAATGATTTGTACTTTTCAAGCCTCACAATCCTTGTTTAAGAATAAGAAATAAGCCAAAGGGCTTATTTCACCTAGGTTCTGTCTGTACACCAAAGAAGCAGATAAGGGGAACATCTATACCAATAATGGATCTAAAATAATTCAATCTAATATTCTAATAACAAAACACAGCATCATTTTAACATAATGTGAGTAATCTCCCACTTTTCTTCATGGAATGTGGGCTGCCACATACTTTTTATACACCTGCATGGTTGGATTTTATACCGAGGGTCAGTGAGCTGATCTGCCATCTGTGAACCTGATTAATGGATCACCCAGATCCATACACTTTTTATTTAAATAGTTAGATAATTCCATCAGGTAGCCACAGTTTGTTTTTGTAACCTACACATTAGAAGGTAATGTGACAAATAGGTTTCTTGAGTGGGTCCGTATGTTTCCACCTTAGATATCATAACTAACACCTCAAACCTAATACTCTGAAAATTCTACCTGGTTTTGCAGAATAAATTTCAATTAGGTTTTCTTTACAGAGTTTTTGTTGAGAAATAGTAAAAAAGAAAAAAAAATGATGAAAAATGTACTTAAGAGAAAAATAATAAAGGAAATGTGCTGATCTGGGCACGGTGGCGCACACTTGTAATCCCAGCTCTTGAGAGGCTGAGGCAGGAGGATCGCAAGTTCAAAGCCAGCCTCAGCAATGGCGAGGCACTTAGCAACTCAGTGAGACCCTGTCTCTAATAAAAAAAGAAAAAGAAAAAAAAAAGAAGTAGAAGAATGTGCTGATTATACATTGTTTTTGGTCAGGAACAAAATGATCCCCTTGCCCATTTTCAAGGTTTGCTATTGCAATTCCAGAAAGTCCTAAATTCACTATTTTGTCTGCCTTTTAAAAACAGCAATGGTCTACATATGTCCTTAGGGAAGTGTTTGAAAAATAGAGGATGTGTTACAGTATCTGACACGTTTGCAATTTAGAAGGTATGCATTAACAATTTACATAGTTCTTTTTCCAAGTAACCTGCTTTTTGTGGTTCTCTGGAACACAGGTTGTCTTAGTTACTTCCCTGTTGCATATGACTCATTATGTCCCAGCCTTGGTCCACCTGTTTAGAGGAACACATACCTATTACAATTCATCCTGGTGCTCTTTTCTGTAGAAGTTTACTTGTAGGGAATTTACGGCCATGCCTGTGTTGTTAATCTTATCACTAATAATTTTGTTTTATAAACTACTTTAATAAGAGCAGAGCATGTAGTATACTCACACAATTGGGCAGGATTAAACTATTGAAATACTTGGCTCATTTAAATTCTTGCTTTTAAAATTTACTCTCATCTAAAATTACTATCTTTTTTGGAGACTTTATGTCTTCTGTAAAAGGATTGAGAGAAATTTAAAACAATCAAGTGCTCAAAGTGTAAAAGATGTTTGCAGCACTGCAAGGGGGTTTCCTGATGGTCTGCCACAGAAATAGTGCCCATGACCAGAGGACCAGCACCCCAGTAAACATAACTGTCAGGACTTTCAGGGAATCAAACCACTCAGAGGGAAAAAAGAAATCTTTTTAGTGATATATCTTGAAAATAACTTGAAAAAACAAGAATTTTTAGAGAATTAATGTGTTCATTGATCTAAGGAAAAACACATAATTCAGAGAGAAAAGGGAAGTAATTAACAGAGAAGCAAATTTATGGAGAAAAGTGTTTAATGTGACCTTTGTACAGAAATATAAATTACTATTTAAGCATGTTATTAGCATTAATGATTATAATAAATTAATATTTATTGAGGTCTTACATGCTGTATACTCAAGTTTTGTCATCCAATTATCTCATTTAATCCTCAACAATAATCTCATAAGGTAGAAACTATGACTATTCAAGTTTTCAGAAAAATAAAGTGAAAATAAGCAATATATGTAAATAATCCAAGGCTACAAACTAGTAAGCAATCCTAACTTCAGATTCACTGCCAGCTTCTCTATCACTAGGCTATGCTTTCTTTCATCCACAGTTAGTACTATCCAGAACATGAAATCAAAAAGAAGTAATTCATTGCTTATGTTTTTTAAAAATTCCACATTTTAACCTTCAGAGTTATTTTTCACCAACCTAGTTTTCTAAAATTTGGACAAAGAATTTATTTTATTTAGAAATGATGTTTCCTGTTCTCTTAGTTCTTTAGAAATCATTTATCTGTCAAAAATTCCATTTGACCTAATTTGTTATTAGACTAATTCAGACAGATGATGGTAATTTCTGGGAAGATTTATACATGAAACAAATTCCCTTCTTTTTCTTTAATAAGAACCAGTTAATAGAAATTACTGATAATTTTAAATTTTACAATAATTTATGTTAAACAGAATGAGCATGTTTAGGCTGAAGAGGTACCAAGCCATTTCTTAAGTGGCTTAAATTGACCTAAGCATAATCCCTAATTATTATTCTATATACATCTTGGGGAGGGAGAGTACTGATTTATTTTTTTAAACTTACATTTTTAGTTTCTTTTTAATTTTTGTGAAACTTTTATACAACTTTATTCATTCTCTACAATGCTCTTCTAATTTATTGTACAGATTTGTTGTGATTCAGCATTACAATCATGTGCCCGAATTTCTGAGTACCCTTGGGAAATGTGGCATGTTTTCCCCAGTATGAAAGTTATGGCTATTTTGTAGAGAACATTGGCAACTTATTTAGTCCTTCTTTTTAGAATACATTGGACATGTTATTGCTTCCAGAAAGACTACTTACAAAAATACTAATACAAATGAAGCTAATTTAAATATACTGTATATTGTTCATGGCACTAATAAAAATTGATACTGACATTCTCATCTTCTTATTATACTCTATGTCAGCTACTATCATCACCATTAAAAAAGCAATTTATAACCACAGGCCCACCTTTAATCATATTCCTTATTAGCATTTCTAGTCTTTCCTCTAACACAATTCAGGTTACAGGTGGTGTCGAGAAAGCTCTCTTGCGTCTTTCTAAATCATGCCCATTGCATTATCTCTGCTCTTTTCTTTTATTACTATTATCCTTAATCTGAACCTCATGCTATTGCATCTACTAATATTGGTAATTGTCTCTGCATTGGCAAAGTGTTTTACATCAGTCCAGCCCCCTTCCTCTAATTAGGAAAATACACTCTCGCTTCTGAATGGCTTTCCTATGTGACTCCTTATAGAGACAAATGAATTCAAGGCTCTTAAGTATTTTAGAGTCAAATCCCACTGTCTTTTTGAGATTTGTTGCTGCTTACCACTTTGTTGGCTTAAATTTTTGTAATAATCTTTGATTTTGACATATTTTTATTATTTTTATATTATTTTATTTCAATTTTTACTTCATTTAAAACTCCCACTTGGGAGGCTGGGCAGAAGGATTGGAGGATTACAAGTTCAAGACCAGTTTGGACAATTTAGTGAGACCCTTTCTCAAAATAAAAAATTTAAAAAGTGCTAGGGATGTAGCTTGGTGGTAGAGCACCCCTGGGTTCAAGCTTCAGTACTGCAAAGTAACAGCAGCAACAACAACAACAACAAAAAATCATTTATCATTTTCTTGTAACTTTTAAGTTGTTAAAATATTTAATGAGCTCTTCATTCAATAGGTAATAGATTTAATAACATTTAATCAGTATGTGAAAGTTCTGTGATTTGGAGCTTTAGATGGATTTTTCTTTTTCCTTCTATCACATTTCATTTATTATAATATCTTTTTATCAGTTAAATATTTCATTTTAATATTTAATAATTTTTCCAATTTCTTTTTTTTAAAATAACTTTTACTTTAGTAGTCATGATTTTATTGGAATTTCCATGTTGGTAAAGACTTCCAGAGATAACAACTAAAAAAAAAAAAAACAAACAGGAGCTTATTCCTAATAATATGCATTCTATAAATTCATCATTCAGGTTAATTTAATTAATAGTTCTAATGACAAGTTTGGCTGAAATAACATAGAAACCTTCCTCTTTACTTTCATCTCTATCATTTCCAAATGCAGGAGTGTATATTTTGGATATTTAGTAGCAGATTACTATATTCATGTTGCCAGTGTATCTTTCTAAATATTATGGCCAAACCTATAAATTACAACCTAATAAATGGACATTTAAAGAAAACTCATTTTTCCCATAAGCCACTTTCAGGGGAACTGAAACTAACAATCACAGAAGATGATGATATGAATTTAATAATAGCAATGTCTATCCAGGGAAGGGGGAGGCACCTATGGCCAGTTGGCCCCTCTTTCACCTTCCTTATCCTCACCTCTTAGTAATAGTGGGACTCAGAGTTAACAGGCAACTTGGACTCCTGACACTGACAATCAAGGGAGATTATTTTGTTTTTACCATATTATACTTACTAGGGTACAAAAGTGTCTTAAAATATATCAGGGAAGTTTTTGAAGAATAAAATAAAACAATAGGAGTTTGTTGTTTAATAAAAATCTTGACCAATTGTCATGCTATCACGTATTTGTCTATTTGCTAAGCCTCTTGCAGCGTTTATCTTGCTATGGAATAGACCCTCAATAGGTGGGTGTTGAATGAGCTGTTGAAACAATATGTACAGTATCTAAATGAAGACATAAAACAAACCGAAAAGGTAGTCAAGACAAATGCATTATCTACTTTTAAGTCATGAGCTGAGTTTAAGGAAGTAAAATGCTTATTACATTGTCTTTTAACTAGAAGCAACTGAGCCAACGTGCCATTTTTACCCCCACATCTTAATTTAAACTTTATCAATAAGTTAATAAATCAAGTTGAAACACATACTGACCTACAACAAACCCCACTACATATTTTTTTAATCCTTGCACAGCCATTCCCAGAGAGCCTACTCTTCTTTCCTTCTGAATTGTTTTTCATGCATGTGATTTTAAATCTGTGTGAAAATATCTAGAAATGACACAAATATCAATTTTTTTTCTCTCAAAAATGTCACCTCCCAGGTGATGAGCTATCAAGGGTCTTTTTACTTCTGATTTTACAGTGTAGGAGGGGTGAGTAACTTAACTTCCATGTGAGGCCCTTAAGAATCATTTTAACAATGGAGTCCACTCCTTCTAGCACACTCAACTCAGAAGACTAAATGATTTTGTTTTCTTCAGTTTGTACACAGTTGTATAGAGTTGGCCCTCAGTATCCATAAGTTCTGCATTTTCAATTCAGTCAAACATAGGATGGGAAATATTTACAAAATTTTTAAAAAATTACATTGTACTGAACACATACAGACTTTATTTTATTGCCTTTGTTCTCTAATCAATATAATAGTACAACTAATTATATAGCATTTACATTGTAGTAAATATTATAAATAATTTAGAGATGATTTAAAGTGTAGGGGTGGATGTGCATAGGTTATATGAAAATAATACAGTATTTTATATGAGGGACTTAAGCCTTTGCAGATTTCATTATCTGAGGGGGTCCTGGAACCAGTCCCCTGAGGACACTAAGGGGTGACTCTGTGTGTGTGTGTGTGTGTGTGTGTGTGTGTGTGTGTGTGTAAATCAGAAGTACAAGGCCCTTGGTATCTCATCACCTGGGAGGTGATATTTTGAGAGGGAAAAAATAGACATTAGTGTCATTTCTAGATATTTTCACAAGATTTAAAATTACATTCATGAAAAACAATTTAGAAGGAAATGACAGTGGCCTGTGTGTATAAATATATATGTGTATATATTTATATGTGTACTATATATAATATAGACTGTATGTATCATATATAGCATATATATGCTCTCTATTATATGCTATATATATTTAGTATATCGTATATCTAAGTGTATATAGACTATATATATTTATATGTATTATATATATATTTTTTACACATACAGGGTATTCCCCAGCTTAATTGTGTATGTTCTATTTTAAATTATAACATCTCTGTTTCCAAATACTATTATGGGGCTAAAAAAAAAGTCCGTATATTTAAGACTCAGAAAAAAAAAATAAGAACAAGAAAACATGCTTTATTTTCTTTACCTTTTTTTCCTCCAGGTTCAAATATTATCACAAGGATATTGGTGGCTTCAACCAACCATTGGTTTATAGAAGTCAAAAGCCCAAGGCACTGACATTTCTAGAAATCAGAGCTGAGGCAAAATATCAACATTGCAGACTGCATGTGAGGACTTACTTGCCCTATTGCTTTGAGATATTTAGAGCTCACCTACAGAGATACTGTTTACATCCATTTAGTATTTTTTTCTCTTAAAATAAATATTTTTACCAGCAGAATTTACTGCTCTTGACTGAGGAATGAATGAATATATCTTTCAATATTTATCAATTCAGTACTTCTACTGTACCACTGTAGTATAGGTATCACAGTGGGTTACATATGAACAGCATTAATAATAAATACAGCAAATTACATAATAATGTGACCAGAGGTGATACAGGCAAAGTGCTATACAGGCATGAAGAGAAAGATCACTTTCCACTTGGGACTCAAAGGTAACCCCTGAGTTGTCTGTCTCAGAGCAACAGCAGCAACCCTGGGTGCTTATTAGAAATGTAGACTTTCAGGCTCCTCCACAGGCTTGCCTTTTAACAAGATCTATAATAAAATAATGTGCATATTAAAGTTTGAGAATTCAAGACTCACAGGCCATAGACTAGACTCCATAGCTTAGCTAACAAAGCTTTTCTCTCCATTGCTTTTGTTCAGTGGCAGAGGTTGGCAGAAAAGTTGAGTCTGGTTTCTTTGTAATTATCTTGATTTATGAATTTTTAGAATGTTATTGGTTGTTTACATTTCTATTTGATGAAGCGGAGCAGAATAAGTTATTTTGACAGTCGTAGTAAAAAATCGCATGCTTTTTGGTCTTTTGCGAGACTTAATTTTTATCTCTTAGAAGTGTTTGAAATTAACCAGATCTTCCTTAAATATTTGTCACATATCATTAGAAAGAAAATTTAGGTAAGGACACTTTTCAAACACCATTTTATATGCCTCCATAGAGGGCTCTATAGCTGTCTAGATTGTGTTCTCAATATTTAATCATCATTATGTCTCAAAGAAAACCTGTAATCTCTGTCAATTTCTGTGTCATACAACTCCCTTGCAACTTTGGTATGTTGATGACAGATGATACAGAGGCTCCTTTGAACTTGGTGAGGCATTTCAGAGTTAGTTTGTTCCTTTTGGTCCATCCCCAGCACAACACAAAATTATTTAACACCGTTTCTTTTTTATCCTCAGTTCTCCTTGAAGGAATACATTAACTTTAATCATCAGAGAGAGCTTTTTTTTTTTTTTATATTTTAAGTAAACTATACCTGAGGTCCTATTTCAATTGTATTATATGATTACAAACATGTTTCTAACACCTTGTAATTTTTTTCCTACTGTAAGTATGAACAGAAATAAATATGTGCTATCATGTTGACAAAAATGACTTCTTGGCCGGGCGTGGTGGTGCACGCCTGTAATACCAGCACTTGGGAGGTGAGGCAGGAGGATTGCAAGTTCAAAGCCAGCCTCAGCAATGGCGAGGCACTTAGCAATTCAGTGAGACCCTGTCTCTAATAAAATACAAAAAAGGCTGGGGATGTTGCCCAGTGGTCGAGTGCCCCTGAGTTCAATGCCCGGTACCAAAAAAAAAAAAAAAAAAAAAAAAAAAAAGTCTATTCCCTACAATGAAAACTTTGTATTCAGGTGACTTCTTCTAACTCTAATGTGAATTCTCACTTAGAATTTTACTGATTCATGTAATGGAAAGAACACTGGGTTAATAGCTGCATTGGGTTCTGGGAGCTTTATAACTTAACTAGCTTTGTGACCTTGGAGATGACTATAAAGGTCAGCTCTTGCTGCTCTCTTGACTAAGGAAATGCTTTTCTATATAGCACTTTTAGTCCTGATCTGTGGGTTCACCCTCCCCCGTTCATCTCAAAGCATACTGAAATTGAACCTGTTGCTTTATTCAGCAGTATCTTCTGAGTTCCTCTCTGCCTTTCAACTTGGGGGTTTTCCTTGTGTAATTTTTCTCCTTGTTAGCTTTCTCTTCCCTATAAAAGGAAATAATATTTTTTCTAAGCACCCACAGTCCACCCTAAAATTTTTGTTATTCTAGTCTTGTCACCGGATGTTTTCTAAGGAAATTCTATACCTAAGACTACTTCTCATTTTCGTGATATAAAACACTCTTTCCCAAAAAAAAAAAAAAAAAAAATCCTCTTTCCACCTCAACTCTGCAGCAGGCTATGCCTAACAAAGTTCCCTCCTTTGTCTTTTCCCATGTGGCATTTGTGCTTATATTTAAATCTTAGGGTTCACACCATTTTCTCCTTGAAGTATTCTGTGACCTCCCAGGCTCACTGATATTTTCTTCCATTGTTTCCAAAGCACCTCTCTCTACTTGTCTGTTTTAAAGCACTTATTACTTTGAATCACAGCTCTTTGGTTATTCATTCATCCATCTGTCTACCCATTCCAAACGAAGCAGGTCCTCTGCCTTTCTGAGTTTATAGCTTGGTTGGAGAGATGAAAAGGAACACATCATATTTAAAAAACTTTAATTGATCATATGTAATTCTGCCTTTTTGTATGCCACCAACTTTTCAAGGGCAAAGAATCTATTTCATTCCTTTTAATCCTAGTACATTCACTTGAGAAATGTTTTATTGTACATTATCTAGCTGCTGCTTTTGAGAATAAATTATGTTAGTGATTCATTGTAAAGACATTTCTATTGAACCTATTGATTCTTTACAACTGTCTTAATAGTGCCTACAACTTCTTTCCTTCCAAATTCTTAGGTTCCTTCCTTAATCCTTTTCTGTTACTTATTTTTTAAGAAAATTTTATTAAATCATGATAAAAAAAAAACACTAACATCGGATCTACCATCTTAGTAACCTAGTTCTGCTGCTTTAAAACCAGGACTATTGAGACAGAAAAGCTCCCATAGCCCCTCAACTACAAATCAACCTGTTCTCTGTTGAATTGCTTCTAATTTGCTTTTCTACTACCAATAAATGTCTTCCTCCATTAATACATTTTATCAATATATCAAATGTAAAAGCAAGGAGCTATTTATTCTACTATAATCTCCCTTGGTCTCATTTGGTCATTTTCAGTCAGGAAGAGAAATAAAAACTGAAACAGAAGTACATGCTGGCTGCCCATTCTTGAGTTGCTTCTCTGAAGGGATCAACTGAGTTAGTCTGTGGACAGGAGTAGCCTTCTCTATACAGCCACAAAGCCAAGATACTTCCAGGACTTGTGAAAACTTAGAAGAAATCAAGGACGGGGCCTGTAGCTCAGTGGTAGAGAGCACTTGGCTAGCATATGCATGAGACCCTGGACAGTATCCCCAGAATGCAAAAATAAAAATAAAAGTAGAAGACAAAATCAACAGCTGGGACAGTGAGCTTTAGAAAAGTGTAGATAACAAAGAACACCATTTGAACATGAGTTTCCTTTAGGATACTCATGGTGGTTCTCAACACAGGGACAGACACACCATACCATCTGTGGGAACACTCAGAGATAGGATAGGGAAACTTTCTCTAGAGACTCGTAGCAAAATCAAGGGCAGGAGTAGAGGTGCAACCTGTAGGGAAACAATTGCAAGATGCCCATGGGAATATGATCTCCACCTTCCCCCAGTGTGGAAATCATAGATTAGACTCTGTTCTTCCAGGTTAATCCTGTGAGAATTGAGTAAACATAGACTCCTGGATTCCTTAGTGCTCATGGTAATTGCTACACAGCCCCAAAGGAGCCTGAGTCCTTGCTGCATGTAGAAGTGGCACAAAGCATGCAGTCTGTCCTGAAGGATTACTCAAGTTTGAAGGAAGGACTGGAAGGCTCACCCTCTTATGGCCATGAGAAACTAGATCTCCCAATACTATATCCTCCCTGATTTTCTCCTACCTCTCAGACTATATCTGCTTAGTCCTCCTTACAAGTCCCTCCTCAGTTCCCTAGTCTCTAAACATTAGATTCCCAGAGGTATATCCTTGATCCTCTTTGCTGGTGATTTCATTCACTCAGGGCATTCAGCACATTTGCATGTGAATAAATTTACATCTTCAGCTCTCCTCTCTTCCCTGAACTTCTGACTGTGGAGTCATCCCCAAATGGGTCACCAGGGAGTATCTCACACTTCATACAACCAAACTTGAAATAAAAATCTTATACCATAAATCAGACATGCCTACAGCCTTCCCTATAACAGCAAATGGGGAAGTACAAGAGCCTTGAAGTCATCCTTCCTTGCCTCATCTCTTTGTATACTGTATCCAGTCTGTCCAAATGTAACAGTACCTCTAATTCCAAAATAAATCATAATTTATTTCTCACCACCTCCACTGCCATCACCAGGCCCCCCAGTCACCATTGCTCACCTGAATTATTACACTTGCCTCTTGAAGGGTTTCTCTGCTCCCATTCTTTCTCACAGTCACCCCACAAAGCATCCAGGAACCCTCCATTTGGTTTCCCTCTTTTCAGAGAAAAAGATGAAGTCTTTATTCTGGTCTGTTCTCTCTCCCCTTTCCATTGCCTCCTGCCTTCCTGGGTCCCACAATCCAAACTCCCAAACTTGACCCTGCCTCTTGGTATTCTCCTTGTGCCTGGAATGCCATTTCCCACACAGCTGAGTATCTTACACCCTCGCCTACTTCATGTCTTTACTTAAATGCCTCCTTATCAGCACAATCTTACCTGACCTTTAAAATTGCAAGTTCTTAGTTTTCAGCCTTCGCTATCCCTTTTCCCAGTTTTTGGTTTTGGATTTTTGTTTTGTTTTGTTGTTGTTGTTTTTAATGTGTGTGTGTCTAAAATCATTGTCACCTTCTGACATGCAATTCAGCCATTTATTTATCTTGTTTCTAGTCTATCTGCATTCACCACAATGTATATTTTGTGAGAACAGGAATTGTTATCTCTGACATCATAGATAATATCCACAACACCTAAAATAGTGCCTAGCACATATTAGGTGCTAACAAAAAAAATTTGAATAATGAATATTTCAATAAATGTATTCTGTGTACTATAGAATGAAACACAGAAATTCACAGGTTTTGAAAGGTAACCACCTAAAAAATAATTTCTTGTAATAATTAAATAAATTTACTGTAATAATTTTTAAAAATTTACTGTAATAATTCCTGTAAAATAGATTTTTGTTGGGAACACAATGGAATGAGCAATTTATTCTGACTGGGAGTTTGACCTGAGTTTGCAGGATAAGCTCCTACTGTCACAGAGCAGGTACACTGTAGAGATGTGTTAAATTAGGCTGAACTACAAACTCTTCAAGCAGCCTTGTTCTTGACTTGATGGGGGATTTCTCGTTTGCAGGAAGTGAAAGTGGGATCAACAAAGGAAATATAGATAAGAACAAAGATGGTCCCTTGAGTCCATATGAAAAGCACATCTCTCCATTGCTTTGAACTCACTTCTACTTACCCATCTTTAATAATATATCCCCACATTTTAAAAAGCAATGTAAAATCATACATCAATAGAAGGCATAATATTCTAAGGGCCACATATCTTAACTTTTTATAATTTTGTATTTTAATGACTTAGCTTTGATTAGCTTTTTGCCATATTTAAAACAGATAGGTATAGGGCAATTTCTTTATAATACGGTAGGGCCAAGTCTGCAAATAGGTTTTAACCTCATGCTGTTTATTTACCATGGGAACATCTTTATGTTCCCAAACGATGATTTACAGAAGAGCTTTCAGAAGTCTATCCAACCAGTGTGTAAAATGAGCATCCTGAGCCCTTCCCTGTCTTATTGTGCTTCTTGTGTCTTAGTAACTGCAGACATTTCCATATATCCTGTGTCACTTGATCCTGAGCACCATGAAGTGGGTGCTACTGCCTACATTGCCTAGACAAATGAACTCTAGCTCAGAACCATGTTACCCATTGCTGCATTCCCAGGGAAGGACTTAGTCCATCTTGTGCTGCTGTAAGAGAATACCACCAAGTGGTTAAATTATAACAATAGAAGTTTATTTGGCTTATGGTTCTGAAGGCTGGGGTTTCCAAGTCCAGGGGGTCACATCAGGTGTGGACTTTGTGCTGTCTTCATGTCACAAAAGGCATCACATGATGAGACCAAGAGGAAAAGAGGGCCAAACTCTACCTTTTTTAACTAAGCAATTCCTGAGATTGTGGCCTTAATTATTCATGAGGGCAGTACCCCCATGACCTAATCACCTCTTCAAGGACCCACCTTTCAGTTCTTTTTGATGGCAACTAAATTCAACATGAGTTTGGAGGGAACATTCAAATTATAGCAGGGGATAACAGTTCTATATTAATGTTAATGAGAATATGAACTGTTAAAAATATTATACAAAAAATGTTATGTGATGAAATATTAAATTAGGGTGTAAACATTGGCAAAATGTTCTGTCCTACCCTCACTGGTAAATGGAAATGTCGGGGCACCCTGTGAATACATGCAAGGCCAGCAAGGTGACCAGCCTGCCAGGGTGGATAAATGACAGGCATAATGGGATCGTTACATTTGGACAGATTTGGGGCACTTGCAGCTCCCTAGAAGAGGAAGCAGGTGGATAGGCGGGGGGCGAGGGGGCATCCCTTCCAGTTGTGTTGGTTGGGAAGAAAAGCACAGATATACCCAGAAGGGGTTAGGGTTACAAGAAATGACATATGGAACACTCAGCCTTCATTTTTAGTTGAGTGACTCTAAATCATGGACAGCCTTTAAAAGCTGTTATTTCTGATTCAGTAGGATAGTTGGCTGCTAAAACATTTAACAGATTGGTGTTTGTACATATGTATGCATATATATACACACACACACACATATAGAGATACATTACACATACATTTATACATGCACAATTATAATAATACATCAAAGTAGATGATCCCTATAAATTAAATATTCATTTGACTATTTCAACACATGGTCCTTTTACATATTATTCCAGTATGCTAGCAAGGCCTATCGAATAATTTATGATGTGTTTTGGTGAAGTTGAGGATAAATGGGAGCTTTCCAAATATCAAAAAATTCTTTCTCATATTTAGCAAAGATCTTATATATATGTTTCTGAATTTTTAGTTCAAACTAAAAGAGGAATCCAGATTTATGGGCCAAATCTCTGAATTCAGGTAAACATCAAGAAATGAAATGGACATTTATGATACTAGTTTCAAGCAGCCACATGATCTTGAGAAAGTCTTTTATCTATGTCACTTTAAAAGCCCTGAAATTACTAAATTACTGATATTACTGGAAAAGTGTTTTTAAATATGTGTGTATGTGTTATATATATATAGTTTGTTTTGTTTTGTTTTCCTTTCTTTCTCTGGGTCTTTATCTTGTGTTCATGTGTCTCTGTCTTCTAGACTTTTCTTTAGTTTGCTATGTGTCTTTATTTCTGCCACTTTTTGACTAATTCATTCTCTCTCTCTCTCTCTCTCTCTCTCTCTCTCTCTCTCACACACACACACACACACACACACACACACCTTCATTTCCTTCCTTCTTTCCAGCCTCCCTGCCTTCATTCCTTTTATTCCCTTCCATCTCACTTTCTATCTACTTACCCTTCCTTCTTTTCATTTCTTTCATTTTCTCTTTCCTTCAAATTTTTACTTCAAGTGTTCATACTAGAGAACAAAAGGATATCAGTGCTTTATTCGTTTCAGTACTCATTAGACCTTTGTGTTTTCAGACCTTCATTTAAAGCCCTCCTAAACTGACTCCACTTTACTTAATGTGGCCCTGGTTTGAGTGTTTCTGAGGATGATTGACCCATGGAAATAAGGATGGATGTTCCAAACTCATCATCAGTTAATGATTTTTACTTTGTGGATAAGTGAGATTATTCTCATTAGTAAGGATGTGCTTGCTTTCTAAACATAAACAGGAACTTAGTCTTTAATAGGTTTGGATGCGGCACATAATAGAGATAATTTTTTTTAAGTTGTCCACAATAACCTTTCTTCTCCCTTGAGTTGTCTAGCTAATTCATTTGAACTCAAGTTTAGGTACATGCATGAAATATTAATTACCTTTGGTTGTTTTTGTTCAAGAGTAACTTGAGAAAAGACTTTTTAAAAGTGCATTACAGAGTCACTGTCAGTTATTCCATTCTGGCATTCCCATTCAGAAATGAGAGCTGAAATTTTCGAAGTGGAATTTTGCCAATACATGGATACTGGTTCTGAAAAATAAAGTTCTTGCTTTAAATGAAACAATGAATAACTGTTATTCATTTTGAAGTTCAACACATATGAAAAAGTTAACTGTTTCTCACATATGAAAAAGTTAACTGTTTCTCCGTTTCTTAGCAATGTGCATGCAAGTGTTCTGTTTCTCTACAAACTGCAGAAAGTTCTGGCACAATGCCTAGAAGATACATAACAGATAGCCTGTGGCCTCCAGGAAGTTTCAGGCACTCTTCTACAGCTGAGATATAAAGTCAGGGAGAAGATGCCCAGGATGTCAGTGCTTACAAAATTAACTCAGACATTCATTAAATAAAATAAGATAGGATGTTGATTAAGTGGTGGGATGAATGAAGCTTTCTGCACCATTCATGAGAGTGATTTGAAAATATAAATTTTTTCTCCACTTATGATGGAGTTACATTCCAATAAACCTATCATTAATTGAAAATATTATATGTTGAAATGCATTTAGTACCAAACCTCCTTGCTTAGCAACACTGTAGAGGGTAGTTTGTTCACCCTTGGGATCACGTGGCTGAATGAGCGCTGCAGCTGCTGTCTAGTGATCCTCCCTCATGGCAGTAGCCCAGAAAAGATCCCAGAAAAGATCCAAAAATCAAAGTTACAAGTGTGGTTTCTATCACTTTCGCACCACTATAAGTCAAACAGTTATTAAGTTGAACCATCACAACAAACTGGGTACGTTAAAGATACTTCTATTTAAGAAAATAATGCTAAGTGAAGTTAGCCAATCCCAAAAAACCAAAGGTCGAATGATCTCTTTGATATGAAGATACTAACTTATAAAGGCAACAGAGAAGGAATGAGAGGAATGAAAGAGCTTTAAATAGAACAAAGAGGGGGGAGAGAGGAGAAGGGGCAAGGGGATAGGAATAATGGAAGACTGAGTTATCCATGATTACCCTAAATACATGTATGAAGACACAATTGTTGTAAAAATACTTTATATAAAACCAGCAACTTGAAAAATTGTGCTCTTATATGTAATATGAAATGAAATGTACTCTGCAAACGTGTATAACAAATTAGAATAATAAAAAATTTTTTTAAAAGTTCAGTTAAATCCTCCAACCAAAGACAATCACTGTAGATATATATATATGTATATGTAAATGTATAAGTATATAAATTTTTACACACATATATATCTATTTATGTACATATTTACATTTTGACTTTTTTCAGTCAACATACTCTTTTCAGGTTCCGTGATATTGCACGTATTCCTAGTTTGTTTTCCTTTTTATTACTGAGTAACATTCATGTTCTGTTGTATGAATACACCACATTTTGTTATTCACTTACTTGCTGGTAGATATTTGGGTAGTTTCCAGGTTTCTATTGTTATGAATAAAAAGTACTATGAATATTCACGTTAAAAAAAAAAAGATTTTTCTCTTATGTTTGAAGTTGTGGTGTACACTTTCTCCTAGGGAAAAACTAAGCTAGTGAGGGTGGTTCCTCCAGGTGGGGAGGCACAAAGGCACAGTCTTAGAAGCCTAGCCCAGAAGGGTGGGAGACAAGGTACCACAAGGGCACCTCTTAATGCCCCCTTCTGCCCTCCACCCAAGTTCCCACCCTCGTGTGCTTAAGCAGCCCCTGAATCATTTGCTTTGTGTGTGTGATGCTGGGGATTGAACCCAGGGCCTGTGCATACAAGGCAAGCACTCTACCAACTGAGCTGTATCCCCAACCCAATCACCACTTAAAAAAAATAAAAATAAAAAAATTTTAAAAAGCAATCATTTGCTTTTTTAATTAACCATTTTTTGCAAGCATATTCTGATAACTGAAATCTCTGCTGGATACAATTACTATTTTCAGTTATATAAAATGGTGTGCTAGGGAAGTTGAAGGAGAGAAGATTTCATTTGCTTCTAAAACTAGTTGTTTGTGAATATCAAAAACTGAATGTGGGGTCTTATATATAAATATTAAAGCATGAGATTTTAAGCTCCATTGTTGTGGAATTTCACAACTCCCATTTTACTTTATTATTATTATTTGTTAGAAATACAAAAGTGAAAAAGAGGATTCAGATTATTGAAAAAGTTGTTAGTTGCTTAGTACTTAGGAAAGAGTCACTTTGAATTCAATTATGTGAATTCATTTAACTTCAGTTGTCAAGATGTCCATTACTTATTTTTGTTACACATTAATTTTTAACAGATATAATCTATAACAAAATACTTAAAAAAATACCAACTAAGATGATGCAATGGTCTCTTAACTATTTTAAATTATGGTTATTTTAAATGTCCCTTTCTTAAGTACAGTAATTATTTTGGTAAATGAAACAAATTTATGAACCATGTGAATTTCATATTTGTATTTCTCCATGCTAAAATGATTTGTTTAATCTTTCTTTATACTTTTAGTTTTATACTGCTATTTGAAAAATATCTTGATTCTGAAATCTATATGATATCCACCTCTTACTAGCTTTTACTTTTTTAACTTTATAATGACATTCAGCTTCCACTTTTGGGGAGAAATCCCCATAATCCATCATATTATGCTTCTAAAGAAACCAGTGAACTATTTATATTTTGCATTGTGGTATGTTAACTGAGTTGGTCCATCAATCCAGAGGCAATTGAAAGGAGTTTGACAGTACACACAATATTTAAGTAAAATGCATTGTTTGCTTTGGGTATAAATTGGAGAAAATTTATATTTTGTAGTAGGCAGTTTTCCAAATTCTGGATAATTTTGTGTTTTAGTTAATGATTGAATATTTATTTAGAAAACTTTGATTCATATGAAAATTTAATTATCTTTATAATTACTTAGTTCTGCATTCTTGGAGAATAGAATATGGGACTAGTCACTTCATAATATTGTGGTCATTTGGTCAATCTTTTTGTAGGCCTGTTAGGATTTCTCAACTCACAGGCTACTGCTAGCTTTTTTTTGAGCTCTTCTCGGTGGCAAGGAAAGCTAGGCATAGAAGCTCGCATGGATCAGTTAGCTTTTGTCCTGAGAAGCGGGGCCAGTTCCATGATCTGTACATTTAATGGGATTTTTTTATGTATTTCCGTAAAAAGGCAGTTTCCAAGGTTTGTGTTTGCACTGAAATCCAGTTTTATATGCTTACATCTGGGTGGAGTTCAACTTTAATGAACATTTACCGAGCATGTTACTAAGACACAGGCCTTATATTATGTACAAGAGATATAAAAGTAAGCAAGAAACAGTCTCTGTTCTCTTGAAGATGTTTCCAGGTTAATTAGGGAAACAGCTATAATTCAGAGAGGTAAGTTTTATCATCAAAGTAGATGCCACAGGCAATGGCAACATAGGAGCAATGGGTTGCACAGGGTGTTCACCCAGCACAGAAGGGCAACTGGAGATTTATGGGAAGACTTTTGGTGTGTGTGTGTGGTGCTGGGGATTGAACCCAGGGCCTTGTGCATGCAAGGCAAGCACTCTACCAACTGAGCTATGTCCCCAGTCTGAGACTTCTTAACTCCACATAACTAGCACATCATGACTCAGAGAAAGTTTCTTATTATGCTTCTTCTGATTTTCATCCCCTCTTATAAACCTGATATTATCAAATAACCTTGGCAATGGAATTACTGTTGCATGACAGCAAAGCAACCATCGATAAATAGCAACAACTTATTAGATACCAAATTTATGACATGAGTAATAGGAGAAGCTTGAATTACAGGTTTACTGTTGGGTACACTACAGCATGACAGAGCTCTGTAAACAAGATCATGGTTCACAAAGTTTCTAAGACATAGCCGGAGAGTGTGCTCAAGAATTTCAGGGATTATCCTGGCAGAATGAACAACAGCTACGTACTCTTCACTGCATAAAATTAAATTTATTGTTTTCAGTGACCTGTTAACTTTCTTAGAAATCACGAGGCCTTTTTTAAATGGATGCACATGACTTGGACTTTCCCCCAGCATCCTGTCTCCTGGTTTACTAAAAGCGCAGTGCAAGGAGACATGTACGTTGTTTATATATTCTATAGCACTGTGCACCAGGGATGAGAGCATCAGGAAGTAAAGTGACCCTTCTCTGAAATTAAAAAAAATTAATACATGGGGCTGGGACCATGGCTCAGCAGTAGAGTGCTCGTCTCACATGTGTGAGGCCCTGGGTTCTATCCTCAGCACCACATAAATAAAATAAAGGTATTGTGTCCACCTACAACTAAAAACATATTTTAAAAAAATTAATGCAGAGAGAATATAGAATTTTACTGTTATGTAACATGACTTCTGGGTAGGGGATGATTACACATTTGTCTAAATGCTTAGCAGAAATGATTTAAGCACTTAGATTTATCTGGTGAGATGTGTAGTAGGAAAAAAAAACTCAATTTCCTAAGGTACAATATTGTGTTTTCTTAAAAAAAAAAGTGATATCTTAGATCGAGTAAGTAAACTTTCTTATATTGTCTGTATACTCCTTTGAAATTTAATTGCATATTCTTTTGTTAGTTACTGTTGTCTCATGTATTTACTTTCCTGTAGTTCCTGGTTTTTATAATATTGATCTAATAACAAGTCACATATATCTGTGATTTTTTTTAGATTTTAGAATTGAATATATATTGTGATGTATATTGTTAAAAGCTCACCATGAAGGAATATTCTAATGAAGCATTATAATGAACATATGTCCAAGAAATCCACTATGCTGTCAAATAGACTAACATGTTTTCACCATAAAGCACCATTATATATTGGCTTTCTAAATGGATTATCATGAATTTTGTCCTTACCACCTTGCTTAAAATGGAGTCAAGAGCAAACCCACATACTTCAGCCTAGAACACATATCTTCTAGACCTCACCTCACCCTCCCTCACCCTGGGGTCCAAAATAGAATCATATGATCAGAACAAAGACTACAAGAGGAAGCATATCCATATTCCCCCAGGCATCTTTTGTCTTTGTTGACAGAGGTCAAGTCAAGCTCCATAATCACCAGCACATCCAGCCTTACTACCAGTCCTTGCCTTCAACCCACTAGAGCTGCCCTTGTTACAACTTAGGTTCCCCAGGAGACAGACTCTGAGATAGGAATTTGTGTGCACAATGTTTTGGGGGTATGCTCTTGAGAACATTACCTTGAGATATAAGGGAGGCATGTCTGGGCAAAGGAAGAAGACAAACTTCAGTACAGGAGAGTTGTAATACAGTTGACTGCAATGCAGGAAAATTGCAATGCAATTGCGAGTGAAGCTGCAACCCATCCTATAGAGAGTTCAGTGCTAGATTGCTCTTCAGAGTTGGTCCTGCCTTAAGGCAGGGGTGAATATGGGCTGCTCCTGGAGTATGGTAAATCTACTTCAAATTCAACCTTTTAATTCTTGGATCCATGTATTCAAACTATTGAGGACAAAGCATTATATGATGGTCTTCCATATTGCCTTCCAGGAAGGCACCTGATCTTGACAGGGTATTTTCTCCAAGCTAGTATTTCAGCCAGGTCTTCTAGGGGCCCTTCCATCACTCCATCATGACAGCAATTTCTGGACTGTATAGTGTTTTATACTATCCGTGGAGCTTGTTATTGTGTTCCCATGGTTATTTTCATAAGTGAGTTCCTGGATCCAATGAGTTGCATGAAGATTTGTTTGTAGAGAAAATATTCTAGATGCCCTCACACAGTAGTAGTGGCTGAGGTTCTGAAGGCAGGGAAGACAAACTCATATCCTGAATATGTCAATTCCAACCAAATTGAATTGCTGCCCCTTCTAGAGTGGTAGAAGTCCAATGCTGATTAGTTTCCTCAAGAAATGAAGTTATATTGAAGGAATCATTATATGTTTCCTTTGTAAGCAGATTAGACATTGGGCTGTGGGAGCAGTATATCAGTCTTAATGGGAGTTTATGTTGTTGGGTCTAGCAATGCCTCAATCCCCACTGCTAATGCTACTCCATTAATAACTCTGTTGTGCCAGTCCTGGGAAGACTGAAGACAAGTTGGTCATTTTGTCTGGTTGATGATTCAATGCCTTTTCCATGATGTGTGTGTGTGTGTGTGTTTGTGTGTGTGTGTGTGTACATTCTGGCAGGTGTTACCATGCAAGATTAAGACCTTCACACTCCATTCTAACTATTCTAAGTCCAATAACATGCCTCTGCCTCAGGCCTCCTTGTCCCTGACCTTCCAGGTATAGCATTTATCTCCTTATTCCTGACTGACAAGGAGCTATTCATTTTCACCAGGGATCCATATATTTTCTTATCTTGGCCAATTTTCTCTCCATACAAAGTGGAAAAACATATGTAACCCTGCCCAGAAGCTCTGTCCATCAGGAGGATTTCTTCTGTCTGTGCCTTCAGAGCCCCTTTAAGTACTGTCCTACCAATCACTTGCAGATTACACTGGATGCAGAGACAACCATTTATAAACTAAGCTTATATTTTTCCTTCCTTTGTATCTGGTGTGCAGGAGCCCCACATGTACCTTGTCTGTGGCAGTTGAAGATAAGGCACTACCACCACAGTCAAGAAGGTCATGGGGACTTGGCTGCCTGCTCACATGGCTTACTTGTTCCCTCTATATTTGCTTCAGCCTGATCTTGGACCTTTCATATTATGATGGATTTTTTCAGATCTGCTTGACATTATGACTTGAAGGATCTAATAGAATTTGGTTCATGATGGTCAGCTCTGACTTCCCGGTGAGGGATTTGATCTATACTAGGACTGTGTTTCTACTATTATTATTCTCTGTTGCAAATGACAGGACTTACTCCAGTACCTGTAGGTCTTGATTGTGATTCTTCCACTCAAAGCTAACTGTCCATCTCCTTTGTCTCTCAATGCACAGATCAGAGAAGCATTCTCAATTGTGGAATGTGCAAACCTCAGAATCTAAAAAGGACAATTTGGCATTGTGTTCCTTGTCAGTGTTGGGAAATGAAAGATGGAATAATTTGACCTTTTTTGTAAATGAACACCTGTTAGATCACTGGTCCCATAAGCACTTCATCAGCTGAATCTTTGCTAGATCTGTGCTATACCTCTCAAATGCAGATGTCTTGCCAAGGCCTCCAAAATACTTGTCACTTCTTAACTTATCTGTTCTCATAAGAATAATTCCATCAACATAAATTATATTTTTAATTTTTCATTTTTGTTCTTTTTAATTAGACATGACAGTAGAGTATAATTTGACTTATTTATACAAACATGGAGTACATCTCATTCTAATTAGGTTCCCAGTCCTGTGGTTGTACATGAGGTAGGGATTCACTGTGGTGTATTCACACATGTACACAGGAAAGTTATGTCAGAATCACTCCACCTGTTTCCATCCCCTCTCCATTTCTCTCACTCACCTTTATCTAATCTACCGAACTTCTATTCTCCCTACCCCCACACTTATTGTGTGTTAGCATCCACGTATCAGAAAGAACATTTGACCTTTGGTTTGGGGGCTTGGCTTATTTTGCCTAGCATAATAATCTCTCTAGAGCCATAATTTTTTTTTTTTTTGGAAAATTTTTAAGCCATTCTTTTTTATGGCTGAGTAACATTCCATTGTGTATGCATACCACATTTTCTTTATCCATTCATCTGCATCAACATAAATTATTAATATGATGATCAAAGGGAAGTCTGGATTACACAGGTCCCTTCAGAATGTGCATGACAAAAGACAGCAGAGTTAACACAGCAAAAATATAGATCAACTCTCTTTTCCTTATCATTGAAATATTAACTGCTCCAGATTCTGCTTCTGGTAGGGATGGAAAACGACACATGTGCCATGTTAGGAACTTCAAACCATGTACAAGTTGAGCATCCTTTATCCAAAATGCTTGAGACCAGAAGTGCTTTTGGAATTTTTTGGACCTTGGAATATTTACATATTCTAAGAGGTATTCAATATTGGGGGATGGGACCCAAGTCTAAACACAAAATTCATTTGTTTTATGAATACCTTATACAGACAGCCTGAAGGTAATTTCGTACTAATGTTTAGTGCACTTATGTTTTGATTATGACCTGTCACATGAGGTCAGATGTGAAATTTTCCATTTCTAGTGGCATGCTGATCCTCAAAAAGTTTCTGATTTGGAATGCTTGACCTGTATTCAAGTCTGTGTTAATCTCCTAAGGCAAAGATCCTGTATTTTGGCATAGCAGGTACAGTTGGAATTATTAATTATTTTGAGTTTGTGGTAGTCCACTGTCAATCTCCTGAGTCACTCTTGTAGGGTCCACACTGGTAAATTATGTGGGAAAATGATATAGACAAGCAACCACACATTGTCTAATTTTTAAGAGTGGTACTCATCTTTACTATTCCCTCCAGAATATCATGTTTTGGATTTGCTTCTTGGGTCATAGGAAGGAAAACATTTTAGAAAATTCTACTTATGGTTCCCACTTAATAAACTCTTATGCCACTAACCAAGAAGCCAATATTTTTCTGTTCCAACTATACATACAGAGACTAGGCATACAACTGAGAAGCAGGCATACATACAGAGACTAGGCATACAACTGAGAACCAAGATACCCTCTGGGACAGGGCTCCATTTGTGACCTGCCTTTACCGGCTGCCACTTTAACAGGCTGCAATACAGCTTCAGTCCTTTGGTATCATATCAGACAGTGTATAACAATTCTTGAAATGCTTGCACAATCTTTTCTATCCAGAGTAATTATTCTCCAAGTGCATGGCCATAGGTCTTTATGGGAAAGGACTAGGTGGGACAATTGCTGCACAGAATTTACTTGCTCTTATAAGGAACTTCCTTGAGGGAAACTGGCCTCTCTTTTAGTCCGTGGGTTTTGAGAATGAAAACTGCATCAGGCCGAGAGAGTTGGCAAGAGATCATAACTTTTTATTGAGTGGATTTCCTGGTCTGTGTAAGATATCCGTTCCAAGGATTCCCAGTTCTCTGCCTACCTCCTTTCCTAGTTTGCAGTGGCAGTTCTGGAAATTCTACACTAGAGTGAACCATTGCTTTTCTAGGCTTTGAAAAGCCAATCTAGCAGCATGTTAGTACCATCTCCCAGGGTCCTTGACAGAGTGTTAACTCCTGTAACATGAGAGATGGCTTCCACACCGACTTTCCCTTATCCAACTTGATGTTCCATGCCTTTGATCCAGCACCCCTGGGATCCAGCCCATATGTACTCCTTCAGCTCCTGCCATGAATATTAGCTAGATCCTGCAGCTCCTTTGGCATATGGACTGTTTCTACCCTTAGCAAGCCAGATGATGTTGTGTGTTGACCTTGGTTTTTATTCAGAAGGCAAGGAGGGGAGATGAAAGCATGTATTATCTTGCAAAATAGAAATTTCTCTATCATCTTCAGAGTGATGTGAGGAGAAAAGGACAACCTCTGTGGCTCAGAAGGTCCAGGGCACTCTAGGATTCAATGTTTTTGAGTGTGTCAACCAAAACGTCCCTATCTTGCTTCCATAGGCAGTGAGGATGTATATTTAACATGTTCCAGAAGGCACATCTGAACTCTAACCTTCCCAAATCTTGAGTCTTTGAGTTCTTCCTTCTCAGCAATGTAAGACAGTTTAAACTCTTAACCCAAAACCTTGCAGTAATCCTTCACTCTTCATTTTCTCTTACAGCCTACCTCTAATCTCTGCATAATTCCATTTCTCTTTATTTTCCAAATATATTCAGAATCTAACCACTCTCACCACCCCCATGGCTACCACCATAGCCCAAGTCACCCATCACCTCTTATCTGGATTACTGTAATAACCCCCTAGTCACTTTCGTAGTTTCTACCCCTTGTGACCTACAGCCTGTTCTCAACACAGAAGCCAGGGTCATCCTACTAGCATGCAAATCAGTACATGTCACTCTGTCAAAATAATACAAAGTCTTCACATCTCACTAAGGGTCAAAGTCCCTAACATGGTTTGTAATTCTCAGCACCATCTGAATCTATTATTTTTCTAACCTAATGTCCTATTTTTCCCCTACTGACTCATTGTGCTTGAGCCTCTGTGCTTGTCCTCAAACATGCTGTGCACAGTATTGCCGCAAGAACTTTGCACTGGCTATTCCTTCTGCATAAAATTCTGTGCCCCCATCTTTCTGTAAGTTTTCTCCCTTCAGATCTTTACTAAAATCCTATCTTCTTAATGGGGCCTTTCCTCATCACCCTGTCTGCTATAGTTTGGATTTGGTTTGGATCCTCCCCAAATGTCCATGTGTTAAAGACTTGGTGCTCAGGCAAGTGCTAATTGGAGGTGGTGGAACCTTGAAGCAGTGGGGCCTAGTAGAAGGTCTTTGTCATTGGAGGTGAAGCCATGAGGTGAAGTGTTTGGACATAGTGCTGCCACAGTATACTGCCTTTCCATGGGCCCCCAAACAATGATCTAACCAGTCATGGACTGAAACCTGCAAAACTATGAGCCAAAATAAACTTTTCCTCTTTTTAAGTGGACTACCTCAGAAACTTGGTTATAGTACCTAATATAAAGCTGACCAATGCACTATCTGAAATTCTGACCCTTTTTTTTACCATAGATTCCCTGTTGCCCTTTTCTTTCTTCCTTTTTTTTTTTTTTTACAAAGCACTTATCTTCGATTTTTTTTTCTTTCTTTGTATTAAAAACTCCAGGAAGAGAGACTTTTTTTCAACCTTAATCAATGCTTTTCCTTTAGTTGTTACTAAATATGCATGTATTGAATCATATCTTCTCAAGTATAAACTGAAAGAAGGACTGTGCATATACATTGAATCATGGGATGAAATGTAAATAAACTCAGACATGATTCCTTACTTAAAATAATTTACAGATTGAGTAATTATGTTAAATGTAACATGAATATCATTTGAGAACATAGGCAAAATAAATCACCTAAAAATCACTTTCTTTAGTCATGCTTCATTCTTTTTTTCTTTTTATTTATTTTTTATTTTTCTTGTTATATATGACAGCAGATTGCATTACAATTCATATTACACATATAGAACACAATTTTTCATATCTCTGGTTGTATGCAAAGTATATTCACATCATTCGTGTCTTCATACATGTACTTAGGGTAATGATGTCCTCATGCTTTATTCTTTACTTAGTGCATGAAAGATGTCTTTCTATTCCTAGGTCAAATAAAATGTTCCCCACCAGTATCTCAACATATGGTGTGTTATCCTATAAGAAAAAAAATTCATTGAAATTCTAAATCAAATAACTTTCATCAATGGGTTTCATTTCTGGAAAGATGAGCATTTGGAAAGCTCTTTATGATTTGGCTACCATGATAGGCTGTGTTCATTCACTGGATTAAGTCATGTCTGTTTATTAAATCATTGAATACTACAATACAGCTAGTTTGAAGAACAGTCTTAAATAATAATTAATAAGCCAGAACTTAGGTCCAGACTTGCTTCAATATAGACTCCTCCATTAATGGCTGTTTGAAAATTAATAAAATAACACCCCTGAGCTTCAGAGACAAGAAGCCCAACCTCAGAGTTATGAGAATCCAATGAATTGACACATGTAAATTATTCAGAAAAGTAGTTGGCACATTGTAAATACAGACAGCCCTCTTTATCTGTTGGTTCTCCATTCAAGAATTCAAACAGTTTAGGATTAAAAATAGTTAGAAAATGATTGTATCTGTACCAAACATGTACATACTATTTTTTATGGTTATTCCCTAAACAATACAGTCTGAAAACTGTTATGTAGCATTTTTAATATATTAGGTATTATAAGTAATCTAGAGATGATTTTAAATATATTGAAGAATGTGGGTAGTTTATATGCAAATTATATGTCACTTTATATAAGAGACTTCAGAATATTGGTATTTGGGAGGGGAGCGTTTCTTGAACCAATTTCCCAGGAATACCAAAGGACAACTGTGCTCACTAACTCTTAACTGACTGATCACTAGATCCACTGGATTACAAACATACACTTGAAGTCTGGTACTTTGACTTTGAATCTGTAAGTACTTCTGGCAGTCAAAGAAACTTGCAGTTCACATTATACCATGCTGCAAATTGACCTGCTAATTTTTAAGTAACATTTTGTTGAAATACAATCCACATGCAGAGAAATACACAAATTATATTATGTATAGCTTTATGAATTTTTACAAGATGAATAGAACCACGAAATCACCACCAAAAACAAATGGAACTTTATTAGCATCCCAGGGGAAACGTTCATGATAACCCCAGCCACACCCTCATTAAACTAACCAGTCTCCTGGCTTTTCCCACAGAGATTAATTGTGCTAGTGTGCTGGTTTTAGACTTCATGTATCTATTCTTCTGTTGTCTGGTTTCTTTCATTCAAACAATGTTTATGGAATTAATTGGTGTTACTCAGTTGCCTTTTCCTCATGGCTGAGAATTATTCCGGTGTTCTAATATTTCACCACGTTCTACCCATTTTACAGTCAAAGGACTATGTGATAGTTTCCATTTTGGACAGTGTGTTCCTGTGACCATTTTTGTGACACATCTTTTGCTGCACATAAAGATACATTTCTCAGGTGTATACTTAGGAGTAGAATTTCTGGGTCATGGGTTACATATATGCTCAGCAAAGCAGTTTTCCAAAGCCACCATAACAGCTTACCTGTACCAATGGTGTGTGAGAATTCCAGGTGCTCAAATCCTTATGGACATTAGGTGTTGTCAGCCTCTTTATTTAGCCATCCTGGTGGGTGTGGAGGGTACCTGATTGTGTAGAGGCAAAAGAAACAAAACACCTCTTCATTTGTGTAATTGGCCAATGTCCTATTGTGAGGTGGCTGCTCAAGTCTTTTACCTTTTTTTTAAATTGGTAGCCTTTTTCTTTCTTGGGAAGAATTATTTACACATTCTGAAATATATACCATCATTTTTTATGTATGCATTATAATGACTTTCTTCCATCCAGTGGCGTGCTTTTTCACTCATAGTGGTACTTTAGAAATGGTTTTGAAGAGTGTGCACATGTAGAATGGTGTACATCTAGGAAGAACAAAGCTCAGTGAAACATCACCAATCTGAATATGCATGTGTAGACTGACCAAGAAACAGAATATTGATAGAACGATCACTATACTGGTTGGTACCTTCTGATGCACTAAAGTTTTTAAGTTTAATGTGTTCTGATTAATCAGTCTTTTCCTTTAAATTTGTGTTTTTCTTTGTAAACTTGACAAATCTTTGCCTATCTAAGACCATGAAGATATGGCCTTACATTTTCTTCTAGAATCTTTATTATTTAGCAGTATTAAGTCCATAATTCTTCTGGAATTATTTATTGTACAACCCTTATCCACAAGTGATATCTTCATTGAGCTTTATATATACTGTTTTTTCCTCAGTGAAGAACATTCAACTTTTTGCTTTGTTAAAGGAGGTATTTTACAGCTTCTCTTTGGCTCTCCATATTGCCAGCAACACTGCTCTTCATGTTTAGGGATCATTATAGGTAAAATAGGTTACATGAAAACAAGCATTGTGATACTGCTATAGTTGGTCCTATAACCAAGATGACCTCTAATTGTCAAGGGGGGGTGGAGCTTATATGGCATGGATTTGCTGGACAAAGGGATTCACATCCTAGGCAAGACAGAGCAGGATGGTGCCCGTTTTCACAATGTTACTCAGAATGACATACAGTTTTAAATTAATGAATTGTTTATTTCTGGAATCTTTTGTTTAATATTTTTGGATCCTAGTTGACTATGAGTAATGAACAATGGGAAGAAAAAAACTAATGAAGGAGGACAGCTGTGTATAGTGTGAGTTACAAGTTAAAACATTAGTTTTAGATTTACCTAGCACCATTCACCAAAGAAACAACCCTTTCCTCAGTGACACCTTTGTCACAAATTAACCAGACGTGTGTAGGTCTATTTCTAGACCCAATAGATGGAACATTTATTCTGACCCATCAGTCTATTTGTTTATTCTTTCACTAATAACACCCTATCTTGAATATTAAAATTTTATGATAAGCTTTTTATATCAAAGACTGGCAGTCTTCCAACTTTGTTTTTGTTCTTCTTCAAGATTGTCTTTATTGTTCTTGCTTTTAGTAATTTCCGCAGAAATTGTAGAATTAACTTGTTAATTTATTTTTTTTCAATGCTCTTAGGGTTTTGATAGGGATTGCACTGAATCTAACATAAATTTGGGGAGAACAGAAATCATGCTATACTGAGTAATTTATTCTATGAGTATTTTACATCTTCGTTTATTTAGATCTTCTTTAATTTTCTCAATATTTTCTTTGCTTTGTATGGGTTTTATACTTCTTTTGTAAGACTTATCCCAAGGATTTCATATTTCCATGCTATTGTAATGGTTTTATTTTTCATTTTTATTTTCTAATTGTTTGTTACAGGTTTAGGGAAGTACAACTATTTTTTTTAATAATAACCTTGCTAGATTTATTTACTTACTGTAAGATTTTATCTGTAGATTCTTTTGGATTTCCCTAAAACACAATCATGTCTCTGCAAATAACATTTTTTTTCCTTTTCAGTCATTATGCCTTTTTCTTTTCCTGTGAGTCTCTTATTCTTGACTCAAATTCATATTTTTTGGCCCCTTTTGATGAGTATGTGATATTGTGAAATCAGTAGAAATTCCTGCAATGAATTTTCCATGAAAATGTTGGAACATAAATGGTTTCCTCACACTCAGGGTTTTATAATCTCCATTTCTTTTTCTGTATAATTCTTTTTTGAGGGACTTGGACTATATCCATTGGTGGACCTATACTTTTTAAATTGGTTTCTTGTGATAACTTGCATTGAGAATTTATTACTAGAAAAGTTGGAAGACTGTGCTTATTGGATAGAATTTGGGAATCTGCAGTTCTCTTATTTGTTATTTTGTTTCTGAAATCTGAAAGTTCAATGAATTTGTCCTAAACATGATTCCAGAAGTGAATCTGGGTCTGTAAATACAGATCCTTTAAAGATATTTTAATAATATCAAAACCTGAAATATGGTGTTGAAAGTATTTGGTGCACTGATAAAGTTCCCTGTTGGGGGGTGGGTGGTGTCTGGATGTTTAAAGCAACAGTTTGATTGAATAGAACAATAAATGCAGAGCTGAATGTATTTTTTTCTCTTTCTTTCTCATCTACTAGAAAAATATAGATAATAGAGCTCATTTATTTCCTTAACATTTCAGAGCTCCGCAGATGGGAAAACACAACCCAGTGGAAATGATTTCTGGCAACCTTGAGAAGATATGTTAGCATTTTGTGGCATTTCTCTCAGTGACATGTAAAGCATGGCTTTCCCTCATTGCAGTGTCACAGTGAAGTGTCACAATAAAGCCAAAATAGTGTGCCCTCAGGGAAAACTCAGAAAAGGGACCATTTTCCATGCACACACAAAGGGTAATATTTATTATGAAGCCTTTCATTTTAGCTCCAAATGCTGCCTGGGCTGTGAGTACTTTACAGTGGAGAAATGTACAGAATATGAGATTTAATGCAGATGCTATGTGTAAATCTAATGTAATTTATATAAATATAAATAATATGAAAAAAGGTATAATGCACTTAGAGACATACATGCATGCATACTCTGCAGTGTGCCAGGATGTGAGCTGGTGAAGCTGCAGAGCGACAGCATGAGGCAATGTTGATGGAGTCCAGGGAGCGCTGGGCTGGGAGTCAGACAGCTCCATCTTTACCTCTTTTTTTTGTCACTGTCAACACAAATATTATCTTCTCTATCCTCAAACATGTGATATAGAAATTATGATTTCCATTCACTAAATGAGAAATTTGATGTTCCATAGATTCAACTGTTTGTTACAGATTACATGGCCAGGATAACTGAAGATGTTTCATGTACCTTAGTATCAAATACAATGATTTATTTTAAACCAAACTTGTACTTTTAATAAAACCTTACATATTCATTCATCTTACATTTGCACAATTATTATTCTGACATTAATATTGAGCTCAATTTTTATTATGGTTAAAAACCATCTTGCTAGGCATGAGGTGCACATGATTGACTAAGGCAAAAGCATAGCAAATTTGAGGCCAGTCTCAGCAACTTTTTGAAACCCTGTCCCAAAGTGAAAATTAAAAATGACCAGAGATTTAGCTCAGTGGTAAAGCACCCCTGGGTTCAATTCCCAGTACCCTTGCCCCCGCAAAATCATCTTATCAGGGTCAGCTACTGTTTCCATCCATTTAGGGAATTGTTTGTTTTTTTCCTTTTATTGATACACTGTAATTATACATAATAGTGGGATTTGTTGTTACATGTTTGTATTCACATACAATACTACAGTAAGGGGATTCTTCTCTCTTTTTTTTTGGGGGGGGGGGGTTGCTGGGGATTGAGCCCAGGACACTTTACCACTGAACTGCATTCACAGTTCTTTTTTATGTTGAGACAGGAACTAGCTAAGTTGCTGAGGGTCTTGCTAACATACTGAGACTAGCTTTGAACTTGACAGTCCTCCTCCCTCCACCTCCCAAGTTGCAGGTATTACAGGTGTGCCCTACTGCACCCAGCTAAGGGGATTCTTAATTAGGTTTTTCAATATGTTTTCCATTGCTGCAACTCAGTAAAATCTTAAAATTGTGTAATTGTCCTGTATTTCTACACCCAGCTCAGTGGGCAAGGCCTTGGGGTGAGTACCTTCCTTCAAATTAGAGAGGTCACTGTTTTATCTAGGTTCTATTTGAATTCTCAAATGCATGCAGAATTTGCCCAAATCTATTGTCCCAATTTGGCAGCATGAAAGAGGCAACATCAGTTTTGGGGACTGGTGGACTTGGGTTCAAATATCAGGTCCATCAATTTCTAAGTTATTTGGTGGTGGGTATAATACATATTCTTTTAAGTAATATTCACAGCATGTGAATATTATCATCTAGTAAGGATCAGGTAGTCCAATCATTAAAGAAAGAACTGATATTTTTTCCTGACTGACCAGTCCTTGTTAACCATCCCCGCTATGCCTATCTCATGAATGAATGCTTCCTGATGCCAAAGAATCTCCTCCCCGCTCCTCCCACTTTTCCCACTCCTCTCCCTTCTCCTCGTCCTCCTTCTTCATGTGTTAAATTTTATTGTGGTAAGAACATTTCCTAACATATCTACCCTCTTAACACATTTTTCAGTGTGTAATACACATTGTTGTTACTCTCCATATAATGTTATACAGCGGATCTCTAGAGTTTATTCATCTTGTTTGACTGAAATTTTATGCCTATTAATTCTCCTCATTTCCCCCCTCCTCAGCCTTTAGCAACCACTATTTCATTCTTTGATTCTATGAATTTGACTATTTTGTATTCCTCATAAAAATGGAATCATGGATGTTTTTCCTCCATGTCTGGCTTATTTCACTTAACATAATAAAATTAATGTAACAATAATTTTTCACATACCTAAAAACTATTTCTTCTAGATGAGTTCCCTTACCTTATCTCTGCCCCTTCTCCTTAAAAAGCAGGTCTCTTTGTTTGTTCTCGCTGTCCTTACACTGTAACTGTGTGGTGGAGACCCATGTTTTCCTTCACAGATCAGTAGACTCAGTCCATGTCCATCTCCATTCTCTGCCAAGTATTCTTACAAAGGCATTTTTGGCTCTTATAGTTATCTGGTCATATTCTCTTTTGCTCCATCTTCAGGAGCACTTAAATTTGGGCACTTCTGGTCACTTTAAATTTGGGTTTGAGATATTTTGTGAAAGCACATTAGTTTATTTAGGGAGCTCACGCATCCCTTCCTGTCAGCAAATTTTGAATTCTCCAACATTTCATCTTTTTTGAAAGATTTCTGACTCTTGAATTATCTCTGCTTCTGCATCATTTTTTTCCTTTTCCTGAGGAGAAATGACATTTTTCCTTCCCTTACATGTTTTTGCATCCGCTCTTCTATATTCAGGAATTCATATACAACATAACCAAATTATTTTCATGAACAGGCCATCATCTTTGCACTGATGTTTATGCAAGAACAGTTTAAGGTCTTTGCCTGTTTAGTAATATTACTGAGAATTCAATCATCTTTTAGAGATTGAGTTAGTAATATTACCCTGAGTCCAAGATTCTTTCCTCTGGATCTTTTCATCTAAAGCTTCTGCATTTTTCTTTGGAAAGCATTTAATAAATATCTCTCATAGACTTACTGTTGGCTAAACTCTTTGGTCTTCATGGATCTTGCCAAGAAAAATGTTTGTCTTAACTTCATACATAGAGTAATCTGCATTAATTCTGAATGAGCTAGCTATATGTAGGAAATCTGTGTTGAAAGGGCCACCCTCAGGAGCATTTCCAAATAAAACCATGTGAGAACAGAAATAAGGATAAACTGTTGTCCATTTTTGTGAAATCCAATCTTATTTCTCTTCTTTTTATTTGTTTGTTCTGTGTGCCAAATGGATGAGAATCAAAAGGCAGAATGCTATGTAGCATCTTTTCACTTTATGTGTGTGTATGGAGGGGTGGGAGACTGGGAATGGGTTGACTGATTGAATGTTCATAGCTTGTCCCCTCATTCAATGGCCCCTTCATTTAAGTCCTAGCCCAAGACCTGTGGCATCTCCAGTTCAGGGCACAACTGTGGAAGAGATAAGCAGTTTCAGTGGCAAATAACTATTTGAAAAACCTTGTGATTTATCCATACTGGATGCATATTTTGTATCTGGTAGTATATTTTTCACATTAGCTGTTTCTTAGGATTAGCAAACCAGTGCAAATCTTGTTTCATCCCTCTCTGGGTATTTAGTGTAGCGCCAAGCAAAGCACAGATTAACATATGCTTACTTAGGATTAAGGATGATTTTTTTCAAAAAAATATCTTCTGATAGACAGTAAAATAGAATACACACAGTTCAATGGATTCCACGGATGGACTGTTTATGTTAGTGCCAATAGCTAACCCTAAACCTCCAGTCCCAACTTTCCAAAGGCTTTGGGTAAAGCCAAATTCCAAATACCAGCAAATGCTCTTTTACCATGTTCTTAATTTGCCCCACTCACTACAGTGTTGCATATGATTGCTCCATGGCGAAGAAGAGAAGGGCTGAAGAGCAGGCTTTGGGTGTCCCAGTCAACAAAAGGAAATCCCTGCTAATGAAGCCCCGACACTACAGCCCAAACATGGACTGCAAAGGGGACCGAGACGACAGGACCGAGGATGATGGCCTCTCTGAAACAAACGATCGCGCTGCTGCAGGTAGCGAGGGACAGTGGCCCTGATTTTATCTACTCCTTGGCATCAAAGACTCAGTCTTAATTTATGTAGAACCTATGGTTGGTATGGTTGTAAAAGTATATTTGGCATTTGGAAGAAAAACCAAACATTGATTTCATTCACTATTCACCTCTTGAGGATCCATTTTTTAATTAGTATCTATAGGGAGTGTCTGTAGATAAACAACATAGTTCTTGCCCTGAGTTCCTTCAAAAGCACTGGACTGAGCTATGACTCTTTTTGAAGAAAATAAAAGCCTTAACGATGAAGAATATTTTTTGTATGTAATATTTTAAGTATCTAATTGCTGAAAGACTCCTTCAAATTGCAGGGTTTATTTAAGTCTTAAAATATCTTTTCAATGATCAAGTTCTCTATAATGTTCATTGTTGATTAACATTAATTAATGATTATTGTGTGTGTCAGATTTATCCTATCTTAGCTTAGAAGCAGCTGAAGATGCTGTGTTTAAAACAAAGTTGTATTCTGGTTAAGTAATTTTTCTAGCTTAAAAATATAGCTAAACATTTATTTTTACTTGTTTATCAACATGTGTAGTCATATATAGTATTATTTAGACCCCAAAATATAATTGGTAATTGGCAATAACAACATAGACCAAGGCAGATGGTTTGTGACCTTAATGTTTTCCATATTTTTGAATAAATATTTATAGCAATGGACTGTAGAAGTAACCTAAAGTTATCTCCTAGAGGCTCCTTCAGTAGGAAAATTATATAGAAAATTTATCACCATGCCCATTATTTCCAAAATAAATCATTTAAATTTACCTTTAGGTACACATTATAATTCATGGATTTGATTCTTAACTCTCTTCTTAAACACCCTTTGTATGCTAAGTGAAATGTGGTTACTTTGAAGCTTTAGAATTTGTTTCTCCCTAGTTTATAGCTCTTCTCACTGGTCTATGCTCATATGCCCATAGAAGTTGGAAAATCACTGATGGCTTTGTATGTGAGACTGAAATCGAGGGCATGCAAAAGTCTCAAAAAAATATGAAAAAGCAAATTCAGGGCTAAGGCTTAACTTAATAAAAGATGAAATGAGGTATATGCATGTTCTAATAATTCTGAACATGACTTTTATGGAATCAAAATATACTAAATAATTCTTTATTTGAAAAGAAATTATTATACAAACAAAAGGCATTAATATTCTTAGATCATAACTACTTATTATAAATAGAATTATAGGAATAACCAACCATAGGTATTAATTTAAAAGATATAAAATTATATTGACTGAACACAAATCTCAGGTCAGATTTATCCTATCTTAGCTTAGAAGCAGCTGAAGATGCTGTGTTTAAAACAAAGTTGTATTCTGGTTAAGTAATTCTTCTAGCTTTTCTGTATTTGGTATATGGTATATATGTATATATGTATGTACGTATTTACTTGATACCGAGGACTGAACCCAGGATCACTCTAACACTGAGCTATATCCCCAGCCCTTTTAATTTTTTAAGACAAGACCTCACTAAATTTATGAGGTGGGCCTCAAACTTGTGATTCTCCTACCTCAACCTTTCAAGTTGCTGGGATTGCAGGTGTGCAATATAGTTTAAAGACTCAGGGCTCATCTATAAATTATAATCATTCTCAAGATTTTTTTTATTTCCTTGAGATGGTCAGTTTTACTTGTTGATTCATGAAAATTACAGGTTGGATCTAGTGTTAGGGAAGGTCATTGAATCATTGCAAATGGAGTTGAGGTTCAGCTCACCTAGCTAGCATTAATTAGCCATATATTTAAGAAAATGAGTCTGATTTTGCATCAATATGTCCTTATAAGTCAATGAGGCCCAAAGCTGTCTAGCTTGCTGTCTTCTCACCTTCTACTATAGCTGTTGATCATCAAAGATGCTTAACATTAGCCAAGTGAATACATTGCTCAAATGTATTTAGTTAAACAGTTATATGCACTGCAGAAGGTCTATTTGCAGATTTACAAATGCTAAGTATTTTTATATTTAGTATTAGAACTACTACTGATGATAATGAATATACTGAAATTGCAGCACTAGTGACCATTATTTTTTAGTTTTTCATATATTCCAAACACATAAATTATATCATTTAGTCCATACTACAATGCCACAAAGATGTACAATTATGGTCACAGTTTTACAGATGAGATCATTAGAATCAAAGAGATTCAATGCTGAAGGTAACACAGCTTATAGGTATTCGAAATAAAATAATTAGGAAACAATTGGAAGGACAAGCAAAATAATTATTTTCCAGTTAACCATGCTCTGTAATCCAATTCTCCCCTTCCTCTGAGACCTTCAGAATGCAAAGTTTTGGCAATGTCAAATCATTAAGTCTCAATTTCTAGAAATGGCAGGTCATAGTTGTTCCTATCCCTGGTAAACAGAGCAAAGATTCTAAGTTGCTTCAACCCTCTTCAACCCTCTGTTCGAGTTAAGTTACCCCCAGAAGGAACGACAGCCGAGCTAGTGCCCAACCCAGCAGAAGTGCTTTCTATCTAGCTTCTCATTTACTCTGGGTACTCCAATATCTGTACCTTGCCAGGAGTGTGCCAAATTTAGGGTATACAGTGCTCATGAAGACTAAGGTCATTTATAAACATTTTCTTTCATTTTATGGCACAAGCTACATCTCACAGAGATGCAGGTAGGCATTTAGGGGGACAGAAAAGAGTGTGGACAAAACCACACAAATGCACCTTCTTCACTGGGAATTTGAGCTTGCAAAGCACTATCAGGAAGTAGGACAAGCATGGACAAGGAAAATGAGTATCAGCTCGAAGTGGAGTTAGCCAAGAAAGTGCATAGAGTTCCCAGCAACGTGACCACATGCTCATGATTCGAGGAAATCTATCCCACTCATAGAAATTCTAGGGATTGGAATGATATTTTTAACAGATTATCTCTCAATGAATAGCAAATAAACCACTGCAGTTTCAGAATTTTGAATGATTAATTAATTTTTCTGGAGGTTTTTATTCTTGGTATAATTTGCAACCTTAAAAGCCCTAGAAAATTTAAGTTGCTTATAAAAGTAAACTTGATAGTTAAAGAAATAGAACTGAAATACTGTGACAATAAGATCCCATTACACAGAAGTCTATTCAAAACATGCTGTGATTTTTCAGAGGATTTTTTAAAAAGTTGTTTTCAAAGCAGAATAGCCAATGTGTATATAAGAATTCATTAATGTATTGCTATAGGATTACCAAAGTACAGACCTTGGTTTAATGTAAACAAACAGATGTGAACTTCTATATATGAGGAAAAAGCATTTTTAAAATCTGTATACAAGGAAAGCATCCCAGTTCCACCTCCTTCCTCCCCCACACTTTGAGATGCACCCAGGACAGAGAAAGGCCTGCACTGTTCACAGTCCACTCTTTGACCCAACTACTTGGCTGTGTTGGCCCTAGGAATTTTCCCACCTATCATCTTTATAGTACTAGCAAAGTCGAGGTTGGTTTGCTTGTTAGTTTTTGTGTTGTTGTCTTATTTGTTTTGTGTGGTTTTTATCTGTAGGATATGGATTATCTTTTTCCATATGACATGTTAACAATGGTATTTCTAGTTCCTTTATGTAAATTCACTCTTTTTAAAACATTTTTCCACATTTTTATTGGTATACTATAGTTGTATATAATGATCGGATGTTGTTACATCTTTATACATGCACACAATATAATAATATAATTTGGCTAAATTCACTCTTGAAAATATCCAAACTTAGGAAAATAATAGGCTGTGAGTAATCTTAGCAGTTTTTTCTAGGAGTGGCCGTGTTTGGTAAACATCGGTCATGGCACTGGTATTCTTAGCATGTCACAGAGGCAGGGACATAGAGTTGGAGCCAGGTGGCTGTGAGTCTAGGGCTCAGTCCTCTGCTGGGTAGCTATGTGGTTTTGAGCAAGCCCTTAGCTCCCTAGAACTGTGGTTTCCCGTCTATAAAATGGACTAGAAAGGACCTTTCTTGTAGTTTTTGTGAAGATTAATTGAAATAACAAATGGGATATCTTGCCAGGGACATATTAGTTTATTGTCCTAAAAAGGATCATGAGTCATCAGTCTTAGGGTCATTGGACCATCTTTATTTTGAAGATGAGGAGCCAGTACTTGGGAGACCAAGGACCTGACCGACGTCATACAGGCAAACAGCACTGCGCTGGCAGCTCAACCTCAGGCTTCATACCCCGTGGATTTGTGCATCGTGCACTGGCTGCCAGTTTTCAAAGGCAACTGCTGAACAGTTCCAGAGTCTGTGTAGGTGGTGAATCCACTAAACCTCCTCATCCTGTGGACCCTACTTTCCTTAGGCATTAGTTTTCCTGGTTATTCTAAATGAAGAACAGTCCTACCTCATTCGTGTTAAGAATCCCACATGCCCTCTGCCGTTACTACTGTTTTTGAAAATAATATCCAGGAAGGGGAAGAAGAGTCATCATTTATAGAATGCCTATTAGATGTTCCCATATGACCTCACAGAGTGCACACAGGGTGACACTGCCGTCCTCAGGGTTTGAATAGAAACACCAAGCTTAGATGAGCTGAGCTACCCGTTCAGTGGTCACAGAGAGGAATGCCAGCATCAGAGCTTGAGCCTAGGCCCGTGTCTACAGTGACTGCAGTGGCAAAAGCACAAAATACATCACCGTCCCACCCAGGAAAATAAAAACCTTTAAAAAAACGAAAGGCAAGCGGCCCATCACAAAACTGAGAGAAACCCGCATGTGTTTCAGATCTGCCAGATTCAAAAGCAAACTTAAATTTTTTCTTATGACCACAGTGAAAGCCAGGTAGGTGTTTGGGAATGTGGAAAGTTGGTTTGCAGTTTGAAGAACATCCCCAGAAACCAGCGCATGAGATGCACGTAGGCACCTCTGTCGGCGGGCTCCTCTTTTTCTGAAGAATAATTAATAAATATTTTCTTTTAGCATATAACAAACAGTTGAACCAAACAATTATGTAAACTGGAAATGACCCAAAATGCTAGCAGTTGGCAGCCACACAGTGAAGTGCATTGTCGTGCACATGTGCATGTTTGTCACACCCGCCTCTCTGGTGATCTGCACTTAATAGGAATATTTTAAACTATGTAGCTAAGCAACAGAGGTAATTGTTGCTTTCTAGAGCTTTTGTTAGCACTCTAACACAGCCCAAATATGCATAATTAGGTATAATGTCTATAAATCATTATTGTACACATGTGGGTAGTTAAGTGGAGTGAGAGAATAGTTCAATGAATTGAGCATATTCACTGAAAATGCTTTTTATTTGTTTTCTGTAGTTCATAATACTTTAAAATTATCATAACCCTTTACACTTTCTCTTAATAGCCAACCGTGATATTGAGAAAAACTTCATTTGCATTTTAGACTATGTTTAATATATTATTTAAACCTGGAGTTCCTCTGATATGAATTCAGGAGAGGATAGGCCCATCCTATCAAATATTGTGTGCCTGTTTATCCAGCCTCTTTTCTAGGAACTAAAATGTTAAATTTTTCAGTTTACGTTGAATAGATCCCAACAAAAGACTGCACCCTATAATCAGCATTATTTACAGGGGCCAGTGTTGTGACTGAATTCTTCCCTTCATCCAAAAATGCTTTTAGTTACTATGGCAATATTTACTTGATCCTGGCAGTCCAGTGTTGATTTAGGAAGATAATTACCAGAAAGGAAGATGATGGAGATGTATTTTTGAGTGTCCTTGTCAGAGACAATGTTTATAAAAAATTAAATGAGACAAAAAAGGCACATTGTCTTCCACACAGACACCCTCTTCTGCAGCCCTCTCACCAATAGCTGTGCTTTTCTTCCTCCAAAGATATTTATTAATACAGAATACACTTCACTTGGTGTCTTTAACAGTCTTTAAAGGGGCTTATTATTTTGTATTTCCCATCCCCCCATCCTGCCTTTCAGATACAGAAACAGTTCATCTTTTTCCTCTCTCTGTGTGTGTGTGTGTGTGTGTGTGTGTGTGTGTGTGTGTGTTGTTTTGTTTGTCCTAGTGGATGTCAGAGAACTATTCCTGAGGTGTTTGGTGCATTTCATGCCCTGTTGTGTGCTGGGCACCACTCCACATGCTTTGGGTTGGGATTGGTGTCTCTAGACAGTCCACACCCTCAGTTGGTGCATATGCACTGGGGTAAGATCAAGTAGACTCACCACTCATATATCTAAAGTGTCACCTTCAGTGAGTGAAGGAATGATTCTAACAGCTATCTTAGGATAACAGACCATTTCTCTGACTTTGTTGGGCTGACTGGCTCTTGGGGCCTGCTCTGGGTCACAGGATACCTTGACTTTCAGAACCCAAGATGGTTCTGTACTGAGGACAACTAGCTTGCATCCATCATCTCCAATCAACCCCTCCCCTCATCTCATTTTCTTCTCATACACATGCACGCAAGTATCAAACCAGGAAATGTGTTACAATTTAAGCTACTATCTGATAATCCTTATTATTCCTGTTTGTGTTTCCTCAATATGGAATTTTAGTGTGACAATTGTAAAAGTAAACAGGAAACCTGAAAGCTTCAGAGTTCCTTTAGTTATCATCTCTATGTAGATGTATTTTGTGTATTAATTAATATTCCTATAAAGTCTGAGAGTACATCTGAGAAAAATGGAGAACATAAACCAAATAAACTTTGAAAATATATTCCCGTGCTAACACAGCAATCTGATGAATATTTTATTTACAATGTATAATATTATGTATATTCAATTCTTCTCATTGACTAAGATGTGGGAATAACAGGTACAATAACAATCATTTCACATCCATAACTCAACTATTATTAAATATCATCTTTTTGTCTTGGTCAGTACCCCAGAAACACTTAGCTCTTAATGTATGAAAATTATAATAGTTAATTTATTTAAGACAATTTTAGAATATTAAATTCTAAGTTTTATTTTAAGAGCATATATATTTTTCTAATGTTTATAAAATTAATAGTGACCACATGCTACACATATTAAGTATGTATTTGTGTGTATGTGTGCATGTGCGTGCACATACATATGCATGGAGCTATATATGTGTGTATATGTGTATGTCTGTGTAATATTTTTAATTCTTGATTTCCAAAAATTGGTGTTCTTTTTCCATAGAAGAAATCATGATAAAATCTGCAGATGAGAGTCTTCATTCAACTGCACAAGAAAACTCCCCTCAGAAAGAAGACCAATATACTTGTTATCAAGAGCTAGTAGTCAAATCTCTAATGCACTTGGGGAAATTTGAAAAAAGTATGTCTGTTCAGACTGTAAGTGAAAACCTCAATGATAGTGGCATCCAGTCTTTAAAAGCAGAGAGTGATGAAACAGACGAGTGCTTTATGATTCATTCTGATGATGGAAGAGACAAAGTGGATGATTCCCAGCCCCCATTCTGCTCTTCTGATGACAGCGAAAGTAACTCTGAAGGTGCAGAGAATGGGTGGGACAGTGGCTCCAACTTGTCAGAAGACACCAAACCTCACAGAGGCCCAAAGTACATGTTAGCAGATAAGAAAAAAAGATCTACTGGAAATTTCTGAAATAAAAACAGAAGGTGACAAATTTATCCCTTGTGAGAACAGGTGTGATTCTGACACAGACCAGAGAGAACCGCAGAATGCTCACGTGGAGCCCTTGGATGGCAAAGCCCAGCCTTCCTTCCCAGAGACTGAGGAAGAAGACAGGGAGAGCCTGGCCACAATGACAGAAGAATCCAGTGATCTGGAGAAAGCCAAGGGGAACTTGAGTCTGCTGGAGCAGGCCATTGCTCTGCAGGCTGAGCGAGGCTGTGTTTTCCACAGTACTTACAAGGAGCTGGACAGATTTCTTCTGGAACACCTGACAGGGGAAAGGCGGCAAACCAAAGTTATTGACATGGGTGGAAGACAAATCTTTAACAACAAACGTAAGAAAACATTTTTTTTTCATTCATTTTAGGATAAAATTGCCTTAGGGTTAAGAGATTAAATTATTATTATTATTTCTTCCAGATAGCTTTTTGACCACTTAATGCTATTTTAAAGTCCCAATTCTTAACTGGGAAATAAATAATTTCTTATTTTTACCCCCTACTCTCTAGATTATTATTGAATCAAACTTGATTTGTTTTGCAGGAAACTTCACACAGAAAAAAATATTCATTGCATGTATTTTTAAAATGCAATTGCTTTTTAGAAACAGATCATACCTTTAAAAACTACTTAATTGGATATTGTTAGAAGTACAGTAGTACTTGTTACATTTCAAATCATTTTAATTATCAAATCAATTCCAGAAATTTAATTTTTCTTTCCTACTCTCCTTCAAAATCATCTGGCTGCTTTTGAGCTTCAAAAAATGATATCAAGTTACATGTAAGCAGATGCTCTGATCCTTCTTGGGATAAAAACTGCATGTAAATGTGTTCATAGTCTTACCTGCTCTCTAATGCAGGGCCACAAATATCTGGGTCAAACTTGAATTGACAGAGTAAAAATACTTTGAGAATACTTTAAAATTGCTCCTCAGTCTTTAACAAAACAGTGTCCCCTTCCCCCCATGGAGTATTCTGCCCATTTTCTCACCAAGGTCTTGCACCAGATAGGCCCAGTGGATTCCAACAGTTATGGAATTTCCTAGTAGTCTCGCGGCACCTGGAGGTCCCAATTAAGATGGTTATTTCCAAGAGCTAGATTCAGAGCTCCATGGTTTGCATTTTTTTTTTTTCCAATAGTTCTTAGGTGATTCTCAGAATTAGGGGAAGAATATCTTAGAGAAAATCAAGATCATAGGTCTAAAGGGCTTATAGGAATGCTATGGTGTTATGGTTTAGAAGTTCTGATTGTGGGGATTTATCCAGAAATGAATTGTAAATTTTGTCATTTAATTCCATTTGAGTACTCACCTGCAATCTTGACAAATAATGTTTTTCATCTGAGAGCTGAGAAAACAGAAAAGACTAAAATAATGTCATGTAGTAAGGAACATGATCATAATGCTGTGCAAACATCCTACAAAGGTTGGAGTAGGGACAGAATACTAATGACTAACATGTGGGTCAGGACAGGGCATTGTATTTAACTCTGTGCACTCCCACTAATATACAGTTTTTAAAATTTGCGTGTTTTCTTTTAATTAACTACAAATATGACAAAAAGACGAAATTTATTCCAAATTTTGCAAATCTGTAATTTCATTTTTCTTTTCTTCTTCTTTTTCTTTTCTTTTTTTTTTTTTTTTTTTTTTTTGTGTGTGTGTGTGTGTGTATGTGTGTGGTGCTGGGGATTGAACCCAGGCCTTGTGAATGTGAGGGAAGCACTCTACCAACTGAGCTATATCCAAATCTGTAATTTCTAATATACTATGTTTCATTAATTCTAAGAGATATAGTTTCCCCATTCTAATGACTCTGAAATCAGAAAGGTACATACTAGTTTCTTAATTGCATACAAAGTGATTTTCATCTTACAATTGATATCTTACAACCAATGAAATCCAATGTTTATAGAAACTTTTTAAACTGTAGCTTAAAATACTTGATGATCTTCTGGATATATATATATATATATATATATAGAGAGAGAGAGAGAGAGAGAGAGAGAGAGAGAGAGAGAGAGAGAGAGCTTTTTAAACATTTTTTGTTTTCAAAAACTAACACAGCAGTAGAATCTGTATTTATAAATGGTGAGTCACTTGGGGACATGACTATAGGAGTCAATAGGATGTCCTGTTGGTATAGGGCCTGCTCCTGTCTAGGGTGTTTAAGCCTCTGCAAGATCAGGGCCAGGCTTCTATGAAACAGGCAAAAAAAACAACAACAACAACAAAAAAAAGTGAAATCCGTATTGCAGGGGAACTATGGGCTTAGATAAGGATACTTGTGAGTCTAAATTAAGTATTCACATTTCTGTTCCTTATTCCTGGTGGGGAAGCACAAGAGGGATTTTTCTTCTCTAACATGCACTCCATATTAAGTGAGCATCCACCCTGACTGATAGCCATCTTCTTCAAGCAATTCTGACTTTGTGTACACCTTGAACATACAACTCCACTGTTAAGAACACTAGAATTTTAAAATACCATTTTACCCAAGCCTTCAGATGAGTCAGCGATTCTACAATAAGTTTCAGCATACTATGGCTACCATAGGTTTCAGTCTAAGTAGAGTCACCATGTAATTTATTGCCCAGCTTGTGACACTTTTTGAGTAAAGGGGGGCACTAGGAACAATTATTCAAGTCTATCAGTTATGAAGACAGTCCCAGGAAAACTAGGACCTAACATCACTAGAGTATAAGGTCACCCCCATTGTGCAACATTGTGCAAAGAAAATAAAAGAAGAGCCAGCTTGAGAGTTGCCCCAGCTCATGCTCTGGCTTCTTATCATGCAAACAGGTTCTGCCCTCCAGAGCATTTCATCTGCATCTTTGTTTTGCCCAGCCAAGGAGAGACTTGAAGACAAAGGTGCATGGTGGACTGTCAGTGGCCCCACCTGGGCAGGTGCCAGCCTGCGTTATCTTCAACACCCTCTCTGGCTTCATGCAGACAAACAGCGTGGCAAGGAAGGGAAATGCTCAGCGCCAAACCTTTCAATGCAGTTTAGAAATGTGGCCTCACCTGGAGGAGATCCAAGAGAAGAAGGGCATCAAAATACACATTGTTGCTCTTCTGCTCCCTATGAGCAGCACTCTGTTATGGTGTCAGCCCCTCTCGGTTCACTTTAATCAAACTTCAAGGATTTTGACTAGTGGTCTACAGATTTTACATACCTAAATCAACTTGAAATCTGGCACCAAATTTGGAGTAAATAGAAACAGACAATGCACAAAGTCATAGAACATCACAAACTCTTAATGTGCCTTTTTTGTCCTTTAAAAAATACAAATACGGTAGTCTCAACATCAGTCATTGCTTTTGAATCCTGTCTGTGGATATAAATACCTGCTACTGAGTGTGTCCCTACCTTTGACTGTTCACTGCTCATTCTTTCTGTTTCCTGACCCTTCCTTCATTGGTACTGCAGGCGGCAACTTAAAGGATCCTTGCTCCTCCCTCTTTCACTGAAACCATGCCCCCATATAATTGCATTACATACAACCTGCTGTGTCCCATCTGCCCAGGACTGTTTGTAATCCAACAACTGGGGTGACATGGTATCACAGAAGCTTGCCTACTTCAATGTACTGCCCCAGCAATGTTGTTCGCTTCCTGCAACAGCAGTCTGTTCTGGGTGCCCCTCTTGGAGCAGGAGCATATGAGGGATCCACATCCTTGAGCAGCAGGGCCCTTTCTCATATTTCATCACCAGCAGCTTCTTGGGCAGAATCATATGGATTTTTTATTTTTGCTCTCAGCATCAAGCATGCTCTTTACTCCTGTTGCTTTGCATTCTGAGAATGCTGAAGCCTTCCTGCAATCCACTTTTCTCCCTCTCCCAGGGCTCACCGTCTCATTCGCTCTTCCAAACACCCTGAATGCTGATTAGGAACAGAATTCCCCATAATTGCTATCATTCCAAGCATGAATTAGGGGCAATTTTGGCTATAAGACAGTGTTTCTCAATCACAAATATATACATTTGTAACTAAGGCCTCATCTGCATTAGCTCTGACCTCATCAGTATTCCTGTTTCATACTCATTTATTTTAAGTATTTATATAACCTTTTACCTAGCCCTCAGCATAGTGAGTGCCAGAAAAACTATAAAACTTCTGAGCTTGTCTTTGGCCCTCTTCTCTCCAGGATCTTGTCCCATGGCAGGCTGACAAAATGTGTCACAAGGTGGTGTTTTCCATGCCTGGCTGCACCTGAGAACCACACAGGAGCACTCTCCAGACCACCAGGAAGGCAGCCTCTACCCTCTCTGTTTTATGAAACTCCCCAGCAAGATCATTGCCTTTCCAAGTCTTCCCTTTGCCTCAGTTCTCAGTTCCTGCAGTCAGTAAAATCAACAGCTTTTCACCATAGTCACTGTGCATGGAACCTAAGTGGCAGCCCATTGGGGTTTGGGAATCTCAGGACTTTGCAGTACTGGTTAGGCAGGACACAAATCTTATCCACACTCTCATCAGTTGCTCTGAAGGAAGCTACCTCTGCTCGTGCATGAGCTGCTGGTTGGCCCTCAACCCCAGGGCCACCTGCTCATGGGGACAAGGCGAGAGAGGTCTTTTTCAGATATGGTAGTTTAGTTTGTAACTTTGAATCTGGCTTTTCCCAGACTCTCAATAGGAGATGGTTTGGGATTAAATAAATTCTTTCTTCTATCTCACTTTTTTTTTCTTTCTTTTTTTTTTTTTTCCTTTTCAGGAGCCTGTTCACCGTCTGGCATAGGGGTGATTTTTCATAATGAGGCTTTAACTATAATACGTGACATGACAACTTCAGACCATCTTTGTATTTTAACAGCCCCTTGCCCTGTGTCAGCCTTTGCTTAGAAAACCAAGAAAATTGAAAACATGTTTTATGTTTCCACAGGTCTTAGTTGAGGGTCTTATTCAAGGCAATGTGAGAAGAATGTTTATGATGGTAAAACTGAATAAAGTGAGAATGTCACCCTGCAAGGCCACTATTGAATAGGAAAAGAAAGAAGAATAACCAAATGAATTTCTCAATTTAATTTCTCTGTAGATTCACCAAGGCCTGAAAAGAGGGAGACCAAGTGCCCCATCCCTGGGTGTGATGGCACAGGACATGTGACCGGGCTCTATCCCCACCACCGCAGCCTTTCAGGGTGCCCCCACAAAGTGCGGGTTCCCCTGGAAAGTGAGTACTGCCTATTCCTAAAGATGTAGGTGCTTTCTTGTAAGTACCAGAACATCACAATATAGGTTGCTTTCTCTTCCAATTTGGAATTCAAAATGGAAACAAAGTTTTCTCTGTGTCAAGCAATTTCCATCTAGCTATATGTTTTAAAATAGAGTGTATTAGTAGAAAATTTGAGAGACAATAAGGCCAACAGATAAGGAGAAAACTACATTGAAAAGATAGTTTGTTACCCATATTTCCTAAGAGGAGGGGTCTAATCATGCCACTAGGGTCTCATGGGGAATCCCCAGATTGTATCATGAGGCAGGAGCATGAGGAACTTTAGGCCAGAAGCCTTTAGCTTTTATGTAAAGGAATAGCTTCTATGTAAAGGAGCATACAGGGCCGGGTAAGTGGGCTAAGGGTTGCTGATTCCTCTAGCTCTGGGATATAAGATTTGTCCCTATTTCTCAGGTCCATGACCCTGGGATAATTAGGGAAAAGGACTTTGACCCAGAATGTTAGAACCAAATGAGCCCCTTGGGTGTGTGGGCACCAGAGCGGCTGGTTGGCATTTTAAGAGTGTTCTCAGCTGATCAATTATGTGCCTTCTTTAGGAGCTGTCTAACTCTGGGAGGAGCAGTTCCTCCTAGGTCAGCAAGTCCCAGATGTCAAAACATCAGACTACAAAAAATAAGCCATATTGCCCTGTGTGAGTGCACAGTTCTTTCTCAGCCTGAGGTCCCCAATATGTCCAGGCTCAAGATTAGCCTCAGCACATCACAGGGAGGTCTCTGCATCCTCCTGGCCTCCACTCACAGAAAGAACATGTACTCTGTAGTGTTGTCTTGGGACATCGTGTCTCAGCTGAGAGCCCTGAGCAAGGGCAATCCTGAGTGCATTACCCCACCACTGTCCTGCTGTGAACCAGGTCTCTGCAGGTAATAAAGGGCTGCCACCTTCCAGGCTATAAAGATGTGACATACTGTTTGAATCTCTTTATTTAGACACCTCTTGGGCCATACAAACTGGAAGAAAGGAGCACCTTAGCATCGCCTTCCTTAATATTAAGAGTTAGTAAATCACTAATCTAACCAAATTAGTCCTGTGCTGCTGAGTTAGCAATTCCTTAGACTGATTCTCTGATGGTTCAATCAGCCATACTCTTCTCCCTCCTGCCCTCCCTGGTACTAGACGTTGAACCCAGGGAAACTCTACCACTGATTTACATCCCCAGCCCTTTTATTATTAATTTATGTTGAGACAGGGTCTCGCTAAGTTCTTAGGGCTGGTCTCAAACTTAGGCTCCTCCTGCCTTAGCCTCCCAAGCACCTGGGGTTATAGGCAGGTACCACTCAGCCATACTTTTGCCAATACCACATGGCAGTAGATGGTGGTTGGACAAAGAATCAAATAAGCATAGCTTAGGAACTAAAAAAGACCACAGGCAGAACTTCAAAATGGGGAAAAGGTGGAAGGAGCTATTTGGCAAATACTATTCTCCAAACACTCTTCCAGGGAAAGCACTTGAATGTGGAAGAAAGGTGATAAACTTTTCAGTATAAATTAAATATGAGCTGAATAGAGTTGTTTAAGTCTATGGTTAAATATAACTTGGAGTTCAGAGCAATTAAAACATGATAAATCTTGCTAGATTTAATTTCTGAAGTTCTTGTGTTTTTTTTTTTTTTTTCAACTAAATATATCTGGGGATGGAGCATAGTGGATTATGTAACAAGTCATTTAATTGCAAAATTAAGACATGAACTTGTTGATTTTTTGTATGTTTATGGTAAATTATTCTTCTCTTTAATGTGCTATTTTGTGATTAGTTCTTGCCATGCATGAAAATGTGCTCAAGTGTCCCACCCCTGGATGCACAGGAAGGGGTCATGTGAACAGTAATCGCAACACTCACAGGAGGTAATTCTGATGATTTGCTAATGATTTCATATTTTAAAAAATTGAAGCTTTGCACCAATCAAATTATGGGCTGTGTGTTATGACAATCCCTGCATCACTATCAAATGTTACCACTTGAAATAGATAAGAAATATTCTCAAGTTTTGCAGAGTCAAAAAGGAAAAAAAATAACCTCATTATTTCCTTTCCTAGAAATTTTTATCTTAGCAGCCAATTTCAAAAATGAAAAATGGTTATGTTTGAAGATGCTGGGATTATATGTTCATATAGTCAGACAAATAGAACATATTCTGTTCTACTCTGGAAGCCCACCATTATAGTGTTGGTGCTGAAAAGAGTTGCTTATGGGTTATCTTGGATCCCACCCCACAGGCATTAAGAAAGAATCAAAAGGGCTTCCATATACAGTGGGTTGACTGTTAAACAGGCAGGGAGGTGACATATTTCCATTGAGACTGCAACTAAAAGAGGGCATTTATGTGCATTTATATACAAATGCATTGTGTGTGTGTATATTTGTATGTGAAAATGCTGATTGTTTTGTGTATGAATTTATATTATGTGTGGACTGTGGTTATGAGGTACTATTTGAATTACAAGCACATGACCAAGAAAAATTCAATTTAAACTATAAGATTCAGTCCCTCAAATATGCTAAAGACCCTGAGATAAATTACCATGCTAACATCTATAGTTAGACCCATTGCATTCGGAATGAGCACATACTGCTGAAAATATTAAAAGTCTCAGAATCATTTAGTTATTTTTCCCTTACATAATATTTTGATTTTTAAAAATGAGTTTTGTTACCTTGCACCTCTGAGATGGGATTAGGGGACAAGTATTGACAATGTAGTTTGAAAAACCCTTTGGGATCTTTTCATATGAGAATAGTGCTAAGTGAACTATTAATATGACTTAACATTTAGTGTGTGCCAAGTATGCTGCGAGGCACATGCCAAAGCAAATCATATTATCATTTTAACTCACATCCTCCCGCTTTTCTTTTTTGAAACAGTCTTTCTGGTTGTCCAATTGCTGCAGCTGAAAAAACTGGCAATGTCCCAGGATAAAAATCAGCTTGATTCTTCCCAAACTGGGCCATGTCCTGACCAGGCACACAGGTAGGAGCTCCCAGGAAGTTCCTGATATTCTGTTCATGCCAGGATCCAGCTAAACAGGACCTCATGTCCCCCGTGTCACTTCATTGTGGCCTAACCCTCATTTTCAGCCACCAATGGACATGTGTGGGCAGCTCATTGGCAGCTGGTCTAGAGAATGATATTCTCTCTCTCTTAAGTGAGCTCAGAGACCCTCCAGAAGTTTAACTTGAAATTGGTCTCTGCTAAGGCAACACAATATGGGTAGAGTCTAAAAGGATTAAAGCATTCAATAACATACAGTAATCAAAATTCTGATTCACTAATGTAACACCTCCCTCAAGTCAGGTGAGCTTCCCTTTGTGATTGACTTTACCTTTGCTACCTGGAGAAAATAACATCATAAACTTCTAATACCTACTCAAAATATGTGACATTATATGTCTGTCCTTGAGCTCCCACATATACATGTAGTTTTTAAAGCAAAATTTTATCCTATGATGGATAGCTATTAATAAAATAACTTCTGTTTGTCCTTGTAGTTCTCAGATTCTTCATGGAATCTATTAGTTTGGAAGATCTTATACCTAAATAATTAAGTATGTACATTGATGTTTAATGTGACAGTGTATGTCTATTCTAAAAAAATCATACATGTAGAAAAGTGATTTCAGGATTGAGAAAAATGATCAGATAACTGTTGTTAATGAGGTGCTAAAATGTCAAAACAGCTCTTATGCATTTCAATATTTTCAGGGCATAGCTTCTCTTAATATTTTGTTTCTATAGATTTAATTAAAAGAGTCAAAATTGGCATTCAAATCACATGAATAAAAAACATATGTCAAGTGAAGATCATGAATTACTGCTTAAGTAGCAATTAGAAATCTTAAAATGGGATTCTAGGTTAGTATTACTGTATGCTCTACTTTCTCCCTAAGTAGATTATTTATCAAATATAGAAATAACAAGAAATATCACTTTGCTCATTTAATAAAGAGTTTATATTATTTTAAATTAAAATGTGTATGCAACTTTAGGACTATAAACAAATTACATGTATAATAATAAAATCCACTAATCCTGCAAATATGTTTATGTAGAAGCTAAAATTTCCTTTATCTAATCCAAAACCATCATTGAAACTAAAGCCTTACGATTTGGAACTCAAAATTTGGGAATCTAGTCTTCTGGTGTCCCAATAGGCAGCAGGCATGATCATAACTATTCATTGCTAATGATTAACAATTTTAATAAGCAAAATGTGTATACCTTCTCAGTGCCTTAACTCATACTTCAGTTGCATAGACATGTGTCACTTTTCCCTGTAGAACTTAAAGTGCTGACAAACATGTTCCTCATGACATCTTCATGAGGTAAATGGAGACTGCATATTCTTATCTTGCCAGTGGCAGACTGGGACACTGAATATGCAGTAGAAATCATAACCAGGCAGAGTCCAAAACATCCCTCCATCTCTTCCTCTGTGTCCAGAGTACTCTGCCCTCTTGTATCGTGACCACTTCTTGTTATTGTGCAATGTCTCTGTGGGTACCTACAGGCAGTGACACCTCTATCTTGGAAATTCTGATGCTCATACACTTGTGATGATTTCATTGTTATTTTGAACTACTTCCCCACTCTCTCTCCAGGACAAGCATAGTGAAGCAAATTGAGTTCAATTTTCGATCGCAAGCCATCACTTCTCCCAGAGCCACAGTATCGAAAGAACAAGAGAAGTTTGGAAAAGTACCATTTGATTATGCCAGTTTTGATGCCCAAGTCTTCGGTAAACGTCCCCTTGTACAAACAGGACAAGGACGAAAAACTCCACCATATCCTGAATGTAAGCTTCAAATTTAAATTCTAAAACTTATTTCCCCCAACTGCACATTATGTAAATGTGTGCATGTTGAGGGGGGCTGCTCAAATATATGCTATACTACTTAAAGCTGACAGGAAAATATATATATTGTGCAGCAAAATAAAATAAATTGATCAGTGTCACTGCATTTATCCTGAAGTTACACTGAATGTGGTAAATAGTTGATGAATTAATTATTCCACATCTACTCAGCCATTGTTGCATCCAAATACAATAATTCTAAAGAAACTTTTAATTCACATTTAGCTAGGATTAGGATTGATATATTTAAAAATGCAATGGCTATTGTAATACATTATTTTTATTCATGTTGAAATTATGGAAATTAACAGATAAAATATTGAAATGCTATTCAAAATATTGTTTAGGTCAGCAAAAGCATTCAGGCTGAAAATGGGCAGGGTGGGAAAGGTGAAAATCTAAGAAGAAATTAAATTCAGGAATCAAGATTTTTTTTACCAGGAAAAAAAATATGTGTGGCTCTTGTGGCATGTACTCACAAATTTAAGAATTAATATAAAAAAACATTTAAAATAAATTAATACTCTAGTTCTGCTAGGTTCATATGGAAGACATAAAGTATAAAACTTGGTGGTGGTTTGGTTTTTTTGTTTTGTTTTGTGTTCTGGGTACTGGGGATTTAATTCAGGGGCACTCAACCACTGAGTCACATCCCCAGCCCTATTTTGTATTTTATTTCAAGATAGGGTCTCACTGAGTTGCTTAGCGCCTCGCTTTTGCTGAGGCTGGCTTTGAATTCGTGATCCTCCTAGCTCAGCCTCCCAAGCCACTGAGATTACAGGTGTGTGCCACCATGCCCTGCAAAACTTGGTGTTTTTACTTACTATTTCTTCAGGTTGTTTAGAGTTCCTAAATATTCTAATAAAAAGGCAAGAAAATAAATGTTGGGAACAAATACAGAAAATGATTCCTGCATTAGGTAGCTTAACTTACATTAAGGAAGAAGCTAAATAATTACCCATTTGGAGACCTTCATAGACCACGAACTTTTTACAGCATTACAAACCCATGAAATCCTTTAGATCTTATACCTAGACTGAGTGATATTTGTTTCATCATGTTACATTGCTCCACACTTTTAGAGAACAAGGTTGCCTAAAACCAACAGTAAGGCTAGAGATGTAGTTTAGAGGTAAAGCACTTGCCTAGCATGTTCAAAGCCTTTGTCTGACCCCAGCACCATAAATAATAAAATCTAGCAGTATATAAACAGATTTGAAAGGACTTTACCCATCAGTGAGAAGTACATTTTATTCCAAAAGATATTTTACCTATTCTTGCCAAAAATAGGTCCCAACCAACTTAAATAACCAATGACAACTTGTTAGATTCAGGGAAAAAAATATTATACACACACAAAGTTTTATATCTATCTGTACAGTTTTATATATATATAATTTTATTATTTATGCACATAGTATATACACAAACACATATGTTTAATGCATATACAGCCATTTAATAGGAACATTCTATATACTCACATAATACGGATATTGATTATTAAAATGGCAAAACATTCAAAGACAATTTCATATTCTTGTAATTATAGAAATAACATTTCATAATAGTTTAAATTGTGTCTCATGAAAAATAATCAAATATTTAAAATAATAAATACTTAATGAAAAATAAATAGGTAAACACTTTTGTATCAGCTCTCATTAAATCTTGGGTTTTTCTCCCATTACCTTGAGTAATATTTACAAACACCCCACAGTGAAGAGAAATATGTGTAATTCTATCTCTCAGTAATGCCTTGCTACTCACAACAGAAACATAAAATAGAAACTCAGTCTTGATAACTAAATTGCCTTTCTGTTCACCTTTAGAACATTTTCTTCTTGTCCTTTGCTTATCTCACTCTCCCTAAATATGCAAAATGCCAGCTCATTAAAGACTCCACCATGTATTTAGTTTCTTCTATTAGGATGAAGAACACTTTCTACTAGTTCAAGTATAGAACAAATCTTTGTGTCAAAAAATAAAAATACAATTATGTATCTAAGTATAAATTGTCACTGTGAAAACAAATATTGAAAGGATATATTTTTTCTGTACTAGAAGTATGGGCCCTATACATGCATAATTTTTTGATGTACATGCCTTAAGCTCTCTGTAGTCCCTGATCGGTTTTGCTTGTAGGATTTTAAGCTACATTTTTTGCCACAAATGTTGCCAGTGCACCTGCCCCATAACATTAGTCATAGAGTTTTTGTCATAAGAAGTGTCAATACAAAAAATATTAGGAGAATAGGCATTCTCTCCCAGCAATCATATCATTTGATCTGTGAACCTCCATGAAAACCCATCTGAATAACCTTCATTTAACATACCAATGGATAATGGCTCATGCGTTAATTTATTCTTCACATATTTTAATGCAAGAAGTTATATCTTTAAAAAACAAATCTATTTAATGACTAAAACCACGTACATGCAATTGCTAATCAAATCTCTCTTCAACAGCAAAGCATTTTTCAAATCCAGTCAAATTTCCTAATCGACTGCCTAGTGCAGGCGCCCACACACAGAGCGCAAGCCGTGCCAGCTCTTATAGCTACGGTCAATGTAGTGAAGACACCCACATAGCAGCAGCTGCTGCTATCCTGAACCTTTCCACCCGCTGCAGGGAAGCCGCAGACATCCTCTCCAACAAACCACAGAGTCTGCATGCCAAGGTAGGTCAGTCCAAGAGCCCGGAGGGTGGGCCAGCGACAGAACCGTGAGAATAAACTGCCTTTCATGTTCCTAACCACATTTGCCACCACTCGGCTCCTCCACCCCTGAAGCCATCCCCTCCCTGTCTTAGGAAGAAGAGTGTTGACAATGCATGAAGTTGGTGGCTCCAAAGAAGGAAAGTGTTCATCCCTTGGTCAGTGGCTCTTCTTGAAAATGGTGTACCACAGTGTAGGGGGCAGTGAGTTACAGAGACTGGTGGGGGAGGATTTACAGATTTCAAAGCTATTTTCGTTAAGGGGACTTGATTGAATAAGAAAAGAGGATTGACATTAAAATAAATCTTGACCATAGGAGCTTTTGCTGCCTGCAAATCAAAGATGATAAGAAATGTTTGATTAAACAGTGACTGGTAAAACATTTGCAAAACTGATCCGTGAAATTTTATTATTGCACATGTTACTATCATGTAAGATAGTCTAGGTTGCCGGAGCATTCTCAGAAGACACATAGGAACTCCTGGATAAATTAAATCAGCAGGGAGGTTTGAGAACTTGTAGTACTGTAATCCAAAATCAAATATTGTGATCTTTATGAAAATACTACATTTCTGAAGCCCATGAAATGAATCACATCTTTTTCTACAGCTTCTCCTTTCCCATATGAGAAGTACATGTGTATGCTTATGGTAACTTGACTAATGCATACACTTAGGCTTCATGCCTGGCCTTTTGCCAGTGAGGGACTTACTTTGCAAGTGCCCCAATGATCCACAAGAGGAGGTTATAGGGCCTCAAGCCACTTCCTCCCACTGGAGCCAGTAACTCCTATTTACACAAAGCACTTCAATTACAAGAAATTATTTCCCTACCTAGATGGCTGAAGCCAGCTGAAATAAAGTGCCCAGGCTTACTTGATAACAGCTTTTACCTTTGCTGTAAGTGGAAGATTCCCTAGGTTAAACTGAAATCCTGAAACCCAGGCAATTAAAGCCTGTACCCTTTTTTCCCCTTTAAGAGCAGCCTCTCCAGAGTGGTCAGCTGCTCGCCTTTGCTGTGCCAGGCCTTCAGGAGGGCAGGTAGTGCAGTGCCACCGAGCATTTGACAGAAGAATCAGAATTAGCTTCTGGACAAAGCTGAGCCAAGTAAACCCCAGGAAGAGTTGGTGGCCAAAAAGCACTCAAAAACAATTTTTAAACAAATGAGGTTCTTAAACAAAGAAAATCACATTCTCTAAAAATATAAAGAAAATACCTGACTCTCTGAATTCAAAGGAATCCCAGCCACAAACTATTGCCACAGGCAAATGATTCGGAGGATTTTAAAATGCAACTTTATTTTTAAATCCACATTTTACATTTGAGTAAATTTCTTTTTAAAGGTATATTATAATAGGGAACTGGTTGCAGAAATACTAAAATAGCTTCTTTGCTAATACTTTATTATTTGATGGTTTAGGCTGTCCTATGAAGATAATTATTAATGTCATTTAAAGTACTCAAGTAATGGTGCTAGGATGCACGCTTTCCCTCTGCACAAGTAGATGTTTTTATGCTCTTCAGAATTCTGCCTTTCACCTTAAGATTCTCAGTGTTCCATCAAATTGCTCACATCAAACAATGTAACAAAGATGACAAAAATATGAGTGTTTTTTTCCTTATCAATATATGTTCTCTTTTAAAAACACATTTCTGATCAGAAGAGTGACTTTAATTGGCACAGTTTAAATAATCTATTTCTAAGGTATGTTCTTCGACCCCCGTGCCAAGGCAGTTCTGTGGAGTGGATAGGGCTTGCCTGGGTTTGATTGGGACTCCACTGTAGGGCTCAGCCTCCTGCTGCCAACTCAGCCTCTTCTGCAGAGACCAAACCATTGATGTGATGTTGAGGATGGAAGGGACAGAAAGTACAGAAAGATGTTTTAAAGGAGTTGGTCAGTCAGGAGTTTTAAAAGCCATGTTGTTATGAACATTATCTTCTTGGACTGTTAAATAGAATAAATATGGCACCCTGCAATGTCACTTTGCAGAATCCTGCCAACATGTACATTCACATACAACTCTAACAATTTGTAGAATCCTGCCCTTTTGGATCCTGTTTTCTGAATACAGAAATATATCTCACCAATTCCTGAAACAACAAAAAAAATATTTCTTTTAGAGAACAAAACAAGATAATTAACCCTGAAAAATAGCCTCTGAGCAAACAGTGCCTATATGGGTTCTTTGTGTTGTTAGTGTTGCACTTTACTCTGAGCCTTCTCCCAATGCAGGATTGAGTATAGTCTTCCCCTCCACATTGAATGCTAGCCTGATTCTCCTTCTACTAGATTTGATTTTTCCTCCATGGCAGATTATCTCTGATAGCCCCAGATAAACAGATCTCTTGATCTCTTATTTCTTACTTAAAAGCTTTTCCTTATATTTCTGTAATGGAGCATTCTTGGTATATTAGAAAGGCATCCTGGCAGAGGACCCATAACTATACTCTCCAGAAGGTCTCTAAGTGCTGGACTGCCCTAGTCAAAGAAAGGGTAGATTAAGCCACAGACCTTACCTTCAAGGAACTTACAGACAAGCAGGGTGAAAGAAATGACCCTCTGGGCCTGGGGATGTTCCTTAGTGGTAGAACACTTGCCTAGCATGCATAAGCCCCTGGGTTCAATTCCCAGCATCCCTCCACCACCCTGCAAAAAAAGTGACCTTCTGGTTACTGAACCTGCCTTGCATTGTTTTTGATAAAGCCTAGAGTTGGAAGAGATGAGTTCAATTATGAGTTTGATCAGAACTTGGATGATAACTGATTTCTTACTTTCCCTTTGTTCCCATTTGTTCCTTACTTTTATGCAATGAACACCTATCTCTCTTCAGTTGTTTAACATACCCAATAGGAAAATGAATTAAAGGTCTGACTGTCACTTATTGGCAAATCTTTTAAAATCAAGTCAAATGCCACTTAAAAATGCAACTTAAAATTGCCTGCATGCCCATTTGCTGGGGCTAATACAGATTTTTTTCCCATGTCAGATGTGAGTACACAACTGATTCCCAAGTTTAGTGGGAGATCTGAATTGGTAATTTGCAAAATCACTACCCTTAAGGAAAATCATGGGAACACAGGTTGTTTTCAGAGGGACAACAAAACTTTGAGCTCCTGCACAGCCTAAAAATAATGAAAGATGATACATATAAACTAAAATACACTTTTCCTCAGATAGTTTCTTAGCCTCATACATTAAGACACTTAGCTTCTCTGTCCATTCCCAGCACTGAAGGCACATACTTTTGTGTACATTGTTGTTCATTCTCCCAACTAGCATCCACCAAGCTTAGGTGCCCATCATACTCAATATGGAGAACATCAGTGCTTGTCAATCATTGCTGGTCACTGCGCAAACCAGAACTCTTTGCATCTGAGAGTAGAAGATTTTAAAAGGAATTATTTATCTGTTAAAATACCATCTGGCCTGTGCATAATACATTGGCACCACCAAAATTGCCTGCCTGTGGTTTAAGTATCTTTTTAAGGAATCAGGTCATTAGAAAACAATTAGTACTTTCCAGATTTAGAGAATATCATAAAGGTTAAAGGTAATTTTGTGTGACATATAGTACTCTCATTGGTTTTAAGATATATATAATGTTCCACATTTAAATTTGGAATTAATATGAGTCATGAAACATAAATGTACCATGGCTCCAAACAATTCCCCTTTGGTCTTGATACTGTGACTCCTGGCAAGAGCAGAGCACCTGATACCTACAGGCAGGGAGTGAGCATCATGGGTTTACTGAGCACTTTCCTCCAGTGCCCCATGAGAGTCTGTGCCAGCCTGAGTCAAATCCGCTCCCCATTTTCCCTCCTTCCTCCCACCCTGATCAACAGAGGTAGGAACACGCTTCACAGTCTATCTTTATCCTCATCTCTGCTGCTTGCCAAGCATTCTGTTGTTTGTTTTGGTGTTTTCCCCACCTGTTTAGACAAAATGACATATGCACAGTGTGCCTTAAAAGAAAACAAAAAATTGACACTTGCTTGAAATGTTTAAAGTTCAAAGTCTGTTTTGTGCTTGAACAAGGCCTCAAAATGACATGATGTCGCAGCACCATTCCTGCTGCCTGTTAACAGGAATAGCCTGGTGGGCCCCTGGATGATTACAACCCAAATGTAGTCTTTTCCAGTAACTTAAACATCAGGACAGATTGTACTATACATTATGAGTGAAATGTGATAAGGGTCTTGGGCCAGGGAGCAAAAGGACTATTCCTGTAAGTGCAGGAAAACTAGATACTTAATAACCTAGGGATATGTCTCTTTTGCTGTTCAAAAACCCAGTCAAATCATTATTGACATTAGCCATCATTTATGGAACACCTACTATATGCCAGGCACTGTACATAAACACTTTGCCTGTGTGAATCCATTTTAATCCTTCTAGAAACTAATATTCTAGAAGTGAAGTAGCTAATATTATCCTACTTTGAAGAGGAAGAAACAGTGCTGTAAAGATACTAGATGATTTTCTCTGACTGGCACAGCTATAATTGTTGGAATTAAAATTTGAATTCTCATCCATGTCACTTCTTTTTTTAAAAGACCTTATGTTATATAGACTGTCAATCCCCCAAGAGTTTAATACCATGATTTCAAATGCCAGACAAAGATTTTTGGGAAGTGGCTGTAAATTTTATTTAAATTTTTTACTATACATTAGTCATTTCTTCTCTGCACCCCATCATTCTATTTTATTAAATATATTTCACAAGCTTACAAGCTAATGTTCGACTGCCATTGACTGAGAATAAAATATTTCCATTTCATTTATTTATTAATAACCTGCCTATTTTTAAAACACATTTAAGATAGCTTTCAATACAGAAAGGATGCTCCCCAAACAAAAAGCACAGAAGCAAGAATGAAAGAACATGGGCTGTGAGAGAGAGAGCCAGAGGTGGATTGCAGCAGAAACCTGAGTGGAATGACACTTAGGTTGCACTTCCTTTCTGCCCAGTCAAAAGATGGCAGGTGATCTCTTGTGGGTTGATAGAAAGCTTGAAAAAGAATGAAAGCAATATGTCTTATTTTATCAATGTTGTGAAAATTAGTAATTTTTATAATCAGAATATTTAGGTAAAAGTATAATGTTGTTTTCACATCAGCATCATATTTGAATGTATGATTTTTTTATTTGTTCTAATTAGTTATACATGACAGTAGACTGCATTTGGACACATCATACATAAATGGAGTATAACTTCTCATTCGTCTGGTTATACACGACGTAGAATTACACAGGTCATGTAATCATGTATGTACATGAGATAATAACGTCCAATTCTTTCTACTGTCATTCTTACCCCTGTCGAATGTATAATTTTTGATTGTCAAAACAAGATAATATTATCATTTGCCTAGAAAATAATGGAGGAACACAGCTATAAGCCTATCCTCTAAATACAAGTTTGGTAATTTATGTGTTTTCCCTCTTTAGTCTTCAAAAAAACATTCTCCTTTCCCTAGTTCTAAGCATAGCAGGAATGTCATGCTCTTTCCTATTTTCAGTGATAAGAAGATTTTTCCTATCACTTGTTACTCACACCTCATAATTAACATTTTACTGACCACATAATGTGCATCATTTCATTAACCATTTCTCTGTTGTTGGATATTGATGTCAGTGCTTATTCTGTAGTACAAATAAAGATTATAATCAATAGTTCTTTCAACTTTCAATTTAATAATAATATATACATATAATTATCAAATGATCTTTCTCTAGAAATCTATAGGCACAAAATAAGCCCCTTGAAGGGAGGAACAATCTATTTTTCAAGTTTTTTCTCCCAAAATATAGTGTCTTGAACACATTAAAGTGCTTTCTCAGTAATTTATTGAATACATAAGAGGTAGGTAGTATCACTCAAAAATGGCTGAAATAGATGGACCTTGATGACTTTTCTAGGTTGGCAAGTATACTATAGCCTCAAAAAAACTTAAAATATAAATGTAAATACTTAATATAGGATCCCAAATATCACTTTGAAGAATCAGAATGTCAGAGGGGTGGGAGAGACAGGACCATGTAAGCTGTGGCTGGCCTCCACTGGCCTCTCCCACCTTCCCCCTTTTGTGCTGCCATTTAGAGTTTCAAGCCCAGAGAAATGATGCCTATTGATATTGCTCAGAATAAAAACCCATGCTATAAATGTGCGATCTCCCATCTATGAGCAGAAAGGGACCCTTAGCTGTTACTGTGTGTAATTGTTGAACGCATCTGTGTGCTTACTTAGAGCCCATCTGTACCCCGCTCCCCAACGTGCAGCTCACTGTCCTAGTCTAGTCAGGTGCTCATAGCAGCCGGCTGGGGCATGAGTATACAAAAGCACCTCTTTTAAACATTTGGACATTTATTTTTCAATCAAGCCCTGATTACTCAAGATATATAATCATAACAACTCCTAGAATTTCTCATATTTTAAAAAAATTTTAGTATTTGGAATTCTTTTTCTGTAAAAACTAAAATATATATGAGTGTTGTCTTGGAATAGTTGTGTTTTTCAGAGAGATCGAATCTGCACTATTTATGGGTTTTGCACTATAAAACTCTGCAGCCCAGTCACATGGCTTCTTTTTCCTAAGCCATCTGTCACAGAGGTCTGGAATTTTATGTGAATGTTGGTTGTGCAGTCTTAACCCAAGTTTTTTTTTTTTTATTTTTTATGAAAAATGTCAGCAACTACAATATTTAGCATTTTACTTTACGTTGGCCATTAAACTTGATTACTATAGCTCTCTTTCATTGCTATAGTTACATATCAGCTATAAAGCCAAAAATTGTTTTGATGTGTTTCTGGCAGAATACATTGTGAGATCATGGAAGGGAGAGAGCGCATGGCACTGATATGGTTAATATCTTGGATTTTTGTAACTAAGGTTTATTAATGCTGGTATAAAAATGTATTTGATATTATACAGATGGCATAAGATGTTGTGGTTACTACGTTATTATCCAGGATAAGCTGTACTGTCAAATTCGGGGCTTAAAACTATCACAGGAGATTAAACTGTTTACTAAAAAGGGACAGAAAGATATAGCCAAAGCATCTTAGTACAACATATTACAAGTGTATTTACCTCCTACAAATATAATGCACTATATCTAGCTAGTGGAATGAGATATTGAAAATATGAACTCTGTGGGTAAAACAAGCAAATAGAAGAGGTGCTTTTATTTTTTTCAATCAGGCACAAATGGCAAGTCAGACTAAGTGCTGCCCAGGACTCAGTGGCAACTGCTCAGAGGAGAGAGGGCAGAGGTAGGGGGAAGTTAAAATGCAACCCCAGGAAAGTAACTGGTGACCGTGGGCACTAGGGATCTTGCTAATATATTCAGGACTTTTGCTTTACCAACCAAAAGGAAAGAGTAAAGAAATTGTCAAGAAGTTAATTGTGAATTGATAGATGATGTTGAATATACCAGAAAGGTGTTAGTTGACCTATTTGGAAAAATGACAAGCATGTTCTTCCAGCTTTGAGGAGTTACTGCATGGCAATGTTTGCAATTCTTGACTCTATACAAGCCACCCTGTGGTGTGAATCTTGAAGCAGATCCAGAACACATGAGCAGTTTATTGGGACTTGAGCCAAATACAGAATGCAATACTGTTTCTTAAAAAAATTAAAAATTGAAAAAGCTTGGCAAAAGGTATCACAAGGAGCAACATTAGTTTTAAGTCTCGTGCTAAGCATCTGTAAAATAAACATCTTTTTCCTGAAGTTATCATTATTAAACCCCAAATAGTCACACCATCAGCTGCTACCTGAGGGCCCCCAAGTGTGAAGTCTGGTTGCACTGTCTGCCTCTCTCTTCTCACCCGCCATGATTTAACAAAGCTTTCCAGTTCAAATAACCTAGGGTGAAACATTGCTTTCATATTTATATGATATTCCAATAAAGATTCTCTTCCAGCTGGTTATGTTTGCATATTTCTCATGTTACTTTAATATTGTGATGGGGGAGTTGGGAAGTTATGTGTGCCTTTTGATGAACACAAATGTTAATGCTTTAAATGATGAATTTGGAATAATAATTCTGTAAAGTAGAAAAGAAGATTTAAAGCTAAACTTTAAAAATGTATACATACACAAAACAATTTTAGCCAATATTCTTAGTATTTGGAACATCTTATTATTTATATTAAGCTTACTTTATTTAAACCCAGAAACATGAAGCTCACTAATGGAGCTGTTCTTAAAAGTCTGCCTAAGAAATGAACATTACCCAATGCAAATCAGAAAGCTTGATTTAAAAGCAGATATACTTCCATAAAAGCTTACATTTAAAATTATCCCTTAAAAGCCCCACATGGCTCAGCTGTAACTGCAAACTGCTTAAATGTTTTTCTGTTTCCTGTTGTGTACCAGGGAGCCGAGATAGAAGTGGATGAAAATGGGACATTGGACTTAAGCATGAAAAAAAAATCGAATCCTGGACAAGGCTGCACCCCTAACTTCCTCTAATACTACCATTCCAACACCTTCCTCTTCCCCATTCAAAACAAGCAGCATTCTGGTCAATGCAGCATTCTATCAGGCTCTCTGTGACCAAGAGGGCTGGGACACTCCTATCAACTATAGCAAAACTCATGGGAAGACAGAGGAGGAGAAAGAGGTATTGTTTCAGTGTGTCAATCAATAAGCTGGAGAACAGAGCATGATTGCAGAGTATTACTAGCTTTTTCCTTCTACATTATATTTCACATTCCTTTTTTTATATTACCTAATCCTGTACCTGGTTTTAGATTTTGATAACGTGATGGCTTTAAATTTCACATGGAATTTATAAATGAACCCAACTTTTCCTTTTACTTGCTTAAAATAGTATTCATTGTAGTGGCTCTTATCCCCATGATGGTGACAACTTCTGCATTGCAAGATTGATTTTACTATCTGTCCCATCATAAAGAGGCAATGCCAGCTCACTAATTCTTTTTGAACCAGAAGGTTAAAGATGAAATCCAATCAGAAAGAGTTTTGGAACCATGTCAAATCTGCTTCTTTGGTTTCATGAAGGAACTGTGTTGGCATGTCTGTGGATAGAGTTGTTGTCTGAGGTATTAGATCATGAATGTTGAATGTCAACATTATTATATCAATCCCAAAGTCAAGGAGACTTATTTGTTCATTTGGTTATCTCAGAGGTGGTTTTATCCTCAAAGCCAGAAGTTGTTACCTGGTGGAGCCAATTTAACCTTTTCCTCTACAGACTGAATTGCTTAACTTGGCCTGATTCACCATGAACTACTAAAAGTTTGGACAGTTAGAACTCCCATTGTTTAGGCTGTCTGTAATTGCAGATGTGTACCTAATGATTGTTAGAAAATTCGTTGATGGGATTGTCACTTGATATGTTTAAAGGACTGAAATAGCCATTCTCTGCAGAATATACACCCAGCAGCATACACCTTCTTTTTCAGCTTTCTGAAGTTCACAGACTTGTGGGAGGTGGGGATCTAATTTGATTTTGGCTTTAACATCTCAGAGTGTGAGTCAATATACACAGTAGTCATCACAGCATTGGGCCGTTTCCAAATCCTTCTTCCTTTCCTTCCTTCCTCCCTCCCTCCTTCCCTTTTTTCTCTCCACACACTTTCACTGGCATCTCCGAGTCCAAACAGTGAGATACAGCAACAGACAGGACCCACTTCCACCATGCATGTGCATCTTAGTCACACATGTGCTCAGAGTTCAAGAGGAGGACTGACCCATATCCAAAAACACTGATAAACAGAGTAGCACAGGCAGATACTCAATATGGAAAGGAAGGAACAGCTAACCCTGCATGGGGTTGTTAGAGATGGGTACCCAGAAGAAGCCCCACCATCCCTGACATCACCTGGAAAGATGAAGGGAGTCATACCACAGTAGCTTTTAGTTAGAATGTGCCCTACTGACTTCAGTCACTTTGTTCTGCTGGGGTTTTAAAACTTCACCTAAAGTATGTAATTAATCTGTTACAATATAATAAGTTGAGTACCCCTTATCTGAATTGCTTGGGGCCAGAAATATTTCAGATTTTGGAGGTTTTCAGACTTTGGAACATTTGCATAGATTATTGGTTGAACATCCTTAACCCCAAAAATTTGAAATTCAAAATGCTACAAAATTGAAAGAAAGATTTTGAGTATCATGTTGGCATTTTGGATTTGGCATTCAGATTAGGGTTTCTCAAGCTGTATTTTAGAAAATACTTTTATTTAACTAATACATGTTTGATGATACTAAATGTGAGACTGACAGCTGCAGAGTATAAGAAGTTTATTTATCTTAAGCAGTGATCACAAACTGGAAAAGGTACATCTCTTCTCTCCACCATAGTAACCCACTGCCATCTAGGCTTGTGCAAAAAAAACCAACTTTACACTGAACTTCCATCTGTTCATAGAATCTAGAAATCTGTCACCATTCACATTACTTGGTCATGCTGTACCACTTGTCTGAAATGGAAGTATGGAGCATGCTAGGAAGTGGGCAGGTTGCTAGGAGGTACAGTCCTAACAGGTCAAGATTGTTGATTTAATCCCACTACATACAAGTGGGCTTTAGCAAAGGGTAACACTCTCCAATTCACAAAACTGCTTACTCGCCAGCCAGACAATTGCCAGTTAATCATGGCATATGGCACCTGCTCCCCTAAAGGCATACCTAACACTAGGCACAGGATCTGTGGATGTGGGTCGAGTAGAAGTCATTATTATCCATGAAGGATAATACTTTACAAGGTAACTATAACTGCCTGCCTGTTGTTGCATGAATTGTACATGGTCAAAATCCCAAGGTATTCTAATCTCTGGGAGTATCTCAATGCTATGTGCAAAGTGAAACCTAGGATTTCTGTCCTTATCCAAAATGTGACTGTGTTGTCAAGAGACCTTGGTCAGTACATTCAGCAGAAAGCTTCTGCAGTGTTCAAACTCAGTGTCAGACAGTGGGATCCAGTTCTGAGTAGTAATAAAGCAAAATTTTCTTCAAATGAATTCTCATTTTTGTGTAGAGTATCTTGTATTGTTTGATATTGATTATACTTTTGTGCCCTTAGCTTTAGTGTCAACATTGCACCCTTTATATTCTGAACCCCCCATTATCTCCTTGGCTATTCTTCCCATTACCCAGAGGCAAAAAAATGAGCCTCATAACAAATATTCTATATTTACTTTCTAACCAGGTTTTTTGCATAATTAAAAAGAAACCAACTTGATTCATCTTGACAACTTTTAAGATTCTACTGGAGAATATTTATCTAATGCATATAGATTTGTGACAGTGTTTCATATCCCTGCAAATCCAAAAATTTACAAAAACTGGGAGGAGGGTTTCTTCAGGGTTTTTTGCTTTTTGAGGATGACTGACTTCAGGTCTCACGGCAAAGCCTTTTACTGCTACACATTTTCAACCTGAGTATTCTGAAATCTGGAATTTCGAAGCTATGTTGAAATTCAGTGCCACTGACAGTGACGAGGAGGACACCGGAGATTCTCATTTTGGGACTAAAAGTGCTTGTCCTACGTTTGAGGTGGCAAAATATGTTTTTAGGCCAAATGCTTATTGTCACAGCTGTCTGTACAGGGTGAGTCATTGCTTGAGAAGCTATAGTTGATGGGGACACACACAAAGTACTCCTGAATCATTGTTAACTCCCCAGTACAGTTTCTCACCCTTGTTCTTTGTTCATGTATATGTGCCAAGGAAATCTACTATCGGGGAGTATTTATCACACCCTGGTCTGAATCTTGAAAATAAAATGTGAGGCTTGATAGGTATTATTTTGAAAAGGTAGTTTGCATTTAGTGTACTCATTGAGAGGGTATCAGAAGGATACTATGTGCAACAAGAGTAAAGACAAAGAATGTTTATATACAGTGTCTCATTATCCCAACAATCCTGCAAAGCAGGATTGGCATCACATTTTTTTAGAGGAGAAAAGTGATGCTTGGGGAGTTATAGTTGTTAGGCCTTGTTATACAGAAATTAAGTATTAGGCCCAGAAGGGAAAATGGAGAGGGGGGGCGGGGGGGATGCACAAAAAGAGAGAGGGGAGGGGGGAGGGAGGGAGGGAGAACGCTTAGGGAACATTAAGAAAATTTAGAAAGGAAATTAAAGCCCAAAAATAATGAAGAGATGGTATGTGGCAAAGTGTGATGGAAGCCCATTGTCATTGGTGTTTTTGAGGATGCAAAACCAAAGTCCTCTGACCTAGGCAGGTCTCCATATGTATACCCAGAAACCAGTTACAGCACTGGCTCTTTCTTGTCGCTTTCCAGTGAGCTCTCTTGGAATTGCTGCATGTGGCTCCAACAATACATCAAGAATGTTTGAAGAACAGAATGTGGTGTGTGTCCTGCCCATCCTTCCCTTTGCCCCTTTGCCACCTCCTCTGTGCCACACACAATATGCATACAACATTCACATGACCAGAAATCGAGTGATTATTTCTAATTCATTGTTATCTAGTTCATATGCACAACAGTTGCTTAATTTTGGTAGTAATTTTCAGAAAATATTGTCTGTCTCTCTCAGTGAAATAGCCTGTCCAGATGCCCCCTAAAAAAAATCCTGAATTTGGAAAAAACTCAAAATATCTCGAAAGGAAAGTACTGAGAAATAACTAGGGCTGTCAGTTTCATTCAACTGTCAGTTCTCCAAAGATTTCAGGGCTTAAAATGTTAAAAGTGCCAGATGCTATTATCTGTTATTCATGTTATCATTATGTTCTGGTCTTTACTGAAAATCAATATAAACTTCCATCTGTAGATTAAAGAATTTCATTGCACACACATATTCCAAACACACATGTACATATCATGTTCTCTCTTACACATCTTACATGGGATCAAATTATTATTTTCAAAGTGAAACTTTAAATTTTGGGAAGAAATTCTTACAAATGCTATCAATGATTCTACACTGGATGCTTTTTAGGAATCCAACCAGTATAAAGTGTTTTTGTAACAGAACTAATCTAAGAATTCTTCTAGTGATGGCCACATGTATTTGAATATATGTACTCTCTGCAAGTTTCCAGTGGTGGAATGTTAAGCAAAGAAAAGGTCAAAAGAGGGTTATTTTACAAATCAGTTGCATACATAAGGAACTAGAAGGTTTTTTTAAGTGATGTAATATTTTAAAAGGTCATCACCAATAAAAAGTACATTTTTAAAACATTACCACATATTATTATATCAGATTAAATACCATTCATGATAGTCAAGCACAGTAGCACATGCATGTGATCCCTGCTACTCAGGAGGCTGAGGCAGTTTGTGAGTTTGAGGCCAGTTTGGGCAACTTAATGAGACCCTGTCCCAAAATAAGAAATAAAAATGGCAGTTGATATAACTCGGTGGTAGAGCAGCCCTGGTGTCAGTACTGGGGGTGGGGGAGGGAGAAAATATGTGTATGTGTGTGTGTGCGCGCGCGTGTGTGCATATGTGTGGGGGGGTGTATATATGTACGAACATGTATATATATGCATACACACATATATATGCCTTTTAGTCAACTAATAATTTACACATTTTTGTGATTGATCATTTCTTTCAAAATCCTTCCCATTCTCTTGCTTTCTATAATTTACAAATTCAGCCCTCAAACAACAATGAAACATTTGTATGTTCCTATGTAAATATACAAGCCTCCTTAGACTTTGTTCTGAACTCTATCGTAAAGAAAATAATGAAGCCAGGCGCAGTGGCGCAGGCCTGTAATCCCAGCACGTGGGAGGCTGAGGCAGTAGGATCTCAAGTTCAAAGCCAGCTTCAGCAATGTTGAGGAACTTAGCAACTCAGTGAGACCCTGTCTCTAATAAAATACAAAAATGGCTGGGGATGTGGCCCAGTGGTCCAGTGCCCCTGAGTTCAATCCCCGGTACCAAAAAAAATAATGAAATGACACTTTTTACTTAGTGCCATTGGTGAAAATGTCAGCATCTAAACAAAAAAAACAAAGGCTCTTCAACACTGAGACAATATTGACCTTAGCTTTAGCTTTTGCCTCTACTTTCAAAAAGCTAAGAGCTTTCTAGAGTGAAAAATACTACCCAAACTGAATCAGATTGTTCCAAATGGAGTGGATTGGGGGTGGAGGGGGGATCAGGTTTAGCCTTTAAGATTAGGTATTACTTTACTTTAGTCTTTTACACTGTAAAACTTTAAAAAGGTGAGCTTCAATCATCTTCATCTGCCTTGCTGAGAATTCCATGGAGGTGACTTTAAAATAGCACTTGTCTTTGCAGCCAGGTATACAACTATTTTGAAACATACATTTCTCTTGACTCTTGAGTGTATATTTCTACCAGCTAGTATTGTTATTAATTGTAAGATAAAAATTTATTTTAAATTATTTTTTATATATTTTAGTTGTAGATGGACACAATACCTTTATTTATATATATACACACATATATATATATGTGTATATATATATATATATTTTTTTTTATGTGTTTCTCGGGATTGAACCCAGTGCCTCACGCATGCTAGGCAAGCACTATACCACTGAGCCATAACCCTGATCCTATGTTAAATCTTTAGAAAATATTATTTTGATTTTTAAATTATATCTCATTATTTAAAAATTATTTCTGCCTAAATAAGTCTTCACATTTTATCAATACTTTGTGTTATTCCAGTGACTAAATGTTTGGGGGGAAAATGGTACAGAAATTTTCTTAAATACCTGGGGAAAAGCTAAAGTAAAATATACAGAACATACTAAAAATAAAACAGTGATATGTCTGTTAATAATATAATTGTACATGGTGTCCAATGGATAGTGAGAACTTACAGTACTTAATTTGTTATCATTCCATACATTTGTAGTCCATTGGTCCAGTTAGTTCCTTCCATCTGCTATTTCTTCTTTCAATTTGTAATTTGGACATAAATTTTACAAAACCAGCTAGTATTTTATTTTTCAGTAAAGTAGCATGTAAACAATCTGAAGACAGAAATCATACCAAACCAAGTGTTTTTTTAATTTGGTCTGATAATAATATCACTTGAAATAGTTACCAATGTATTTACTGCAGCATACTTACGTGTAAAATAATTGGACTGTTACCCAAGTAAAGAATGAAAGAATTTACATTTGCCTTGATGATGATAAGAGTGTTCAGATTTTTCTTTGGTTTAGAAAATTCAGCAATTTTGTTTTTCCATTGCTTTTGAATATAGATTCAAAATCATTAAAATTATATTATGGTGTAGCGTTTTTATATCCATTTAATTTAAATGAAATTTACTTCAAACAATCCAAAATAGTTTATTAACCCTTAAATAGATCAATACTTTCAGGATTTGGAATATGGTTTTCTATATTAGTTAACATGATTTTAATTTTAAATATAGAAAGTATTATGTTTACTGGATATAAGCTTAATGATGAAAGTAAGCTAATTATGTGATTGAGGAAAACTGTCATGAGTTTTCTGTGAGATAATATATCACTTGGTAAATGAATGATTTGGAAAGATTAGTGACTCTTATGGGATCAAGATCAATATTAAGCTTTTTTAAAAAAGCCATGAAAATCAATAACATCCAACAAGAAATGCCATCCAATGATTAAAAGCATTACAAGATACTAACAGCAAAAAAAAGAAAAGAAAAACAAGAAAGTGTTATGAAAATAAGAGCAATTATCCAGAAAAACTGAAATTAAATGGCTAAATACCATGGCCTCATCTATTACAGATTTAAATACATAATGTAGATGTTAATTATTTTTATATTGGAATGAGCATTCTGTTAACCTAGACTCATCTGTTTAAAACTCTGTGATTCATTTTTTTCAGTATTCCTTTCATCTTACTGCTGTTGTGACTACTGTAAAGAACTACGCCCGTGTTCCCTAGAAGTACTTATTGCACAGAAAAAATTGAAACATACTAATATATTCACTCAATTATAAGAAATGCCTCTGTAATTGTATTTGATAAGATGTGAATTTTTCAAAGGTGTTTCCCACCAATTATAATTTCTTCCTCTTTGCTTAGGGTAAAGGTCCCTAACAATCAGGACATACCCTTTTATTCATTATCTTATTTATTTCTTATACAAATTCTTTGTAGTATTTCAGCTAAATCTTTAAAGTCAAAACTTAATCCCGACTCCAATCACTTCAAATTGAGTTGTCATTTCAGGGTTCCCTAATGGCTTTTTTATTTTATTTTATTTTATTTTTTCCAGAAAGACCCAGTGAACTCTCTGGAAAGTTTAGAGGAAAAAAAATTTCCTGGAGAGGTCTCTATACCAAGTCCTAAACCCAAGCTCCATGCAAGAGATCTCAAAAAAGAACTAATCACGTAAGTGGTATCCAGTGCTGTGCCCTGTAAGATCCTGGAGTTGGGAGACTCTAGTTCATGATTTTTGGTAATAATATCTGGCTTGTCCATTTGACTTTAGGACTCGTAGGGCAATTTCAACCAGTCAGTAGTTAAATGTTCAACCTATGCATTGAAATAAGTGTGCTATAAAAAAAATGTACATGATGTGGTCTTATGCTAAGAGAACTGAAAATCTATTATTTAAAAAATGAAATAATCTAGGACAATTAGAAATGTAGATATTTTGGTCTGAAGTTCCCAACTTGGGGTCCTTTGACCCCAGAATGTCTAAGGCTTGACTTCAGGAAATCTGCTAAGCTTGTAACTTTTGATACAAAATGTTAGTTAGGTAAAGGAGTGAATGATTTTCCTTGCAAACTCTGAGGAGTGCTTTGACTCAAAAAAGGGTTTAAAGATAAATTACCCTGATTTGATCATTAAACAATGTAATACATGTATCAAAGCACACATCATACCCCCTAAATATGTATAATTTTTCAAGTATCAATTAAAAATAAACATAAAATAAATACAGACCAAGGTACCAAAAGCAGTACTAGTGAGTAAGTGAATGAAATGCAGAAAACTATTTTCCATATATAAATGGTTAAATACTAATCAACTATGCCCACATAAAAATACATTTATAGCTGCCAGTTAATGAGAGTTTCCAGAGAACAATAACTTTTCCACTTAGGCACCAAATGCCTATAATCTCTGTTCTGTATCTCTCTGCATAAAATACTTAAATTTTTTCATTAAAACAAATTTTAAAACTTCTGACCCAGGAGACTCTCCACCTGGGCACTCTCTTTTTTCTTTTACAGCTGAACTGAAGAAAGTTGTCAATAGTGTGTGACTCAGTTTCCCTCCTGAATCTTTGCCAGGCAGGCTTTTATTTCATTCCTCCTGTAAAACCACCATAAAGCCACCATTCTTGTTAAATTCTGCAGGAAGCCCTTTCCATTTGGATGTCCTTGATTCTCTTCTTCTACCTGACAGCACAGCAAGGTGCCACAGAGCTGATCTCACCCTCCTTCAAAGTCTATAATCTACTGTCCTCAATTGACTTGCAGGACTCTTTCATCTAGGAACTTTTCTTCCCTCTCACTGTTATCTCTTCCTAGACTTGAGTGCAGCCCTCTGATGTCTCAGAGCACACCTGGGGTCTCTTCTCTGCTCTATCTACGTCCCCTGGAGTTGCCATCTCCAGCTGTGACCTCCTGATTCACATCCTCCAGCAGAGAGCTCTTGTCTTCTCCCTTCCCCTCCAGCTTCCCTCCAGCACACTAGGAAAGCACCTGCCTCAGGTCCTTGCACTTGCTGTTCCTTTGCCCAGAACTCTTTCCCCAGTGTTTCTGTAGAGCTCATCCTCTGCTCCCTCAGAGGTCTTCTTGCTACTGCAGTTCCTCACCTTCCAGTCTTGACATGCCTGCCCAGTTTTCTAGATCTTTTCTTTATCAGCATTTCTCACCATCTAACATACATTTCTTTTCACCTCTGCTCTCTATTGTCTGCTTCCTCACTTAAGAATAAGGCCTGGAGGGCACAGGTGCTATTCCTCAGTTTTTGTTCTCCACTTGGAATCATAACTGAGCATAATACATACTATGCTGCCTCTTATTCCCCAGCTACATGCACAGTGACCTGGGAACACATCTCAAATGTTGGTGCCAAGTACAGAGACTTTGTACATACTAGGCATCTAATAGAATTATCCCCAGTCTAGCATCAGTTTGTTGTATCAACATTGTGAATGGCTTTTAAATAAGTTCAGATTGTGCATTATTTAAGGATTTCATAGGCAATCACTACTGGCTCAAATATCATGTTCTTTTTTTTTTTTTTTTTTTTTTGTACTGGGGATTGAACTCAGGGGCACTGGACACTGGACCACTGGGTCACATCCCCAGCCCTTTTTTGTAATTTATTAGAGACAGGGTCTCACTGAGTTGCCAAGTGCCTCGCCATTGCTGAGGCTGGGTTTGAACTCATGATCCTCCTGCCTCAGCCTCCCAAGTGCTGGGATTACAGGCGTGCGCCACCACGCCCAGCTAAATATCATGTTCTTATATGAATTCAATATTCACCTGAGGCTTGGGGGTAGATACATAATGGATGATATCAAACATATAGTAACTTAAATTCCATCAACCACTGTTTCTTTGCAGGAGGCCACTTGTGTGAGCCATCCACTTATTCCCACACGGACCTATTTGAGCTTGCTTGTCTTCGGATGGATTTTCTTTTTACACAATATTTTTTAATATCCTCAAAAATGGCAATTTTTTATTTTTTGAAGGTGGATTGTTGGAAATTGCCATAAGATATTGCAAACTTACTGTCATGCAAAATATTTTTTGTAATTGTTACTACTCATGACACACAGACATAAACAAAGCTAAATAAAAAAGCAGAAACATCCGAAATATTTTGAACAAGTTTTGAATGAATTTTTTGGCACATTCATGAATTCCTAGGAAATTAACTCTATCAGAGACCATACAGGACACATACTTTACAGACAGGAAGAGTATTTTGATGGATATCACTTATTTATATATATGTATCTATGTTAGTATTTTTCATGAAAGTCTTGCTACTTACAGTGTCACCCTACCTTATTATGTTTAACTTTGTTTCTAACATTAAATTAATTATATTTTAGAATTTTTTATTTTGTCAACTGTTCTTGAATTTGTATAGGGCTTAAGTGATACTCAGGGAATTAACTAGTTATCTACCTTTAATTTTGATATTTTCATGTGCAAACCTTCCCAGAATATATTGTCCAGTGGTTATTGGCATATGTTATCATGTAAGAATTTTCACCATAGATTTGGGATTAAATCTAGCTATCAAAATCTTAAACAGAAATGTTTCCCAGTATAATGTTGCCACTAATCATTTCTGCATTTTTTGACGTTTATATGCCACCAAACATTTTTTACAAAATTGACAGTTAATTAAAGTTAATTAAATGCATATTTTATCATAGGTAACATATATGTAATCGGTCTAAAAATCTAAAAATAATTGTGCCTTCTTTGCCTTTTTTTTTTTTTGGTGGTGGTGCTGGGAATTGAACCAGGGCCTTGAGCATGCTAGGCAGTCACTCTACCAACTGAACTATATCCCCAGCCCATCTTTGCCTTTTTTTTCACAGTTTTTTTTTTTTTTTTTTTTTTTTTTAGTTGTAGTTGGACACAATATCTTTATTTTATTTATTCGTTTTTATGTGGTACTGAGGATCGAACCCAGTGCCTCGTGCTAGGCAAGCACTCTACCACTGAGTTACAACACCAGCTCCTACTTCTTTGCCTTTTGGGCAATGTTAATGTAATTGAAAAAATAAAATTAAAAATAAAGTAAATGCAATGCTGCTGTGGAACACTAGGTGGCGATGCATTCCGAAGTGGAGAATGAGCAAATGAAACAGATCTACCTTATCAGTATTCCAGACGGATAATGTTCAGAAGAAAGTTGTGGATGAGATGAAGGACATTAGCACATAATAATAATAATAATCCATGTTAATTTTTTCTTTACTTTTTTTACATGTATTTTAACCTTCTTATATCCTATCCAGGAAAAGGGGAGAGTTACTTTACTCAGCTTGGATCAAGCTCTGAAAGCCAGACATCCCTTTGAGAGTTCTAATGCTTGTAGATTCTTTATATTACCTGAAAATTATTGGAAAGTACCACATAGGGGGGAAAATACATAGAAAATGATAATCCAGAAAATATTGAAATGTTATTAATCTATCCCAAAATGTGTCTTCAAAAGGTTAAACTCTTACTTAGAATGTACAGGTAAGACCTCACTCTGGGCAGGATGTCAGAGAAAATAAGATCTACAAATGATGTAACTGATTTTTCTTCTTCTGATTCTTAACACTGCCACAAACAGTGCTAAGCAGATGGGGTCAATCTGCTTACTCTGAACAAGTGACTTTCCAGCAGCATCAGAGGAAATTAAATGACTGAAAAACCAAGGAATCTACTAATTATGGAAGGAAAACTTCTAAAGATAACTAACTTCTTGCATTATTTTTAAAAAACACACACAAAAATTTCAGGACATAACCTAAGTTAAATTGAAATTAGGAGCTCACATCACAGTGGAGCACCTTTGGCAGATGTCCTGAGAGTGTATTCTTGGGCTAGTCATGAGTTAGGGATTGTCTTTATTGGGTGGAATTGCTTACAAGCTTTGCCAACTGAATTGTTCCTGTACTGTCAGCAACTTCCCCATTTAAAATATCCACATATTTTCCAGTGAAAGATTTTCTTCTTTTGCTGTCAGTGGTTTCTAAAATGTTTATGAAGTTATTAAGTTTCCTAGTTTTAAAAACTCACCAAAATTCCTTTCTGGAATCTATTATATAATTGGTGCCAGTATTCCTAAAATCTGCAATCATAATAAAGCATTGATTTATAATGTCCATTTTTATAAAATTTATATTTTCAAAGAAATAGAACACCACTGATTGTTGTTGACTTACAAAATCACTAGGATATATGTTAGTATCATGTTCCTACATTATTTGAATCAGAGAATTGAATATGATGTTGGACAGAGATAACTAAGAAAGTAATTCAGCATGCTATGTTTTTAGTATACTGATTCTTATATAAAAGCCAATATAAATCCTTAATTCACTACTTTCTGCATGTGCCCTCTACAATGTTAACTTATCTTGAAGGGAAAAGCTACTTGGTAATCTATGAATCTGTGAAATGCACTTGACACTAATGATGTGTTTTTTCTGTTGACCCAGCTGTCCAACACCAGGATGTGATGGAAGTGGCCATGTCACAGGAAACTATGCATCTCATCGCAGGTACCCAACAACCTTCTAAGTCAGGTTTTCCTCATCTTGCTCTGTTGCAATTACTTATCCTCATCTGTTCTAGCGAGATATCATCTGGATCAGGAAGTGGAGACTGAATTAGTTAGGTTTGAGTTTTATTTTGTTTTTCAGAAATAAAATTATGACACATAGGAATCATGATTCTTGCCCCCCCCCAAAAAAAATCATTTTCTAGTCTAGGTTACAGAACCAGAGTTAGGGTTCATGTCCAGCTTTGGTCCTATCTAAATCTAAGTGAAGGCAACAGAGTGGCTGGGGTGGATTTGCCAAAGCAGTACCTTTGATTCTGGGCACATAACAACTTAGGGCCTTGGAGAGATTAACAGTGCAAAAAGCTTTGTTGCATCTTTGTGTTTACCTTCTGACTGACATGATTTGCTTTCTTTTTGAGCACTAGTTCAAAACTTTGAGTCATCATGACTTGGTGCTGTAATAAGAAGGAACTTTGTAAACATTGTACCATTGAATTCCAGAATTGGGGCTTCTCATTGGGTTAAAAAGCCCTTCATTTGATAAACAGCAAATCTGAGTTTATGAGAAATAATTGAAATGCCAACAAACCCAGACTCATTAGAGTAGCAAAGCCAGATTCAGAGTTTTGTTTGTTTTCCCAATCTTCAGTCACCAGTAATTTAACATATGTTACAAACCCAGGATGCCCTTTGAGTCAGGTTTGTGTATGTCAGTGTACCTATATATATATATTTTTTTTTTTCTTTCTCCTCTGTAGTGTTTCTGGATGTCCTTTAGCAGATAAGACTCTTAAGTCCCTCATGGCTGCTAACTCTCAGGAGCTTAAGTAAGTGTCAGGAGGCAGACCTCTTTGCCCTTTGACCCTCCTCATTCTCTGTCAGTGTGATCAATGAGTAGTAAATTGTACCTAACTAAATGGTTAACAAAGCTGCTCTTTCACTAAAAAAGTTGAAATAATATTAAAAAGCTACTGTAATTTAATTTGCTTGCTTTGAGGGCCTTTTATAAGAGCTTTGAAAGGAATGATATAATTATTAAACACAATACTTCTTTTTTCTTTTCCTTTTTTTTTTTTTTTCCCCAGCACTGGGGATTGAACCCAGGAGTGCTGTACCACTGACTTACAAATCCCAGTGGTTTTTATTTTTTATTTTGAGCCATGGTCTCACTAAGTTGCCAAAGCTGGCCTCGAACTTGCAAACCTCTTGCCTCAGTGTACTGAGTCACTGGGATTACAGGTGTGCAACACCATGCCCAGAAAACTCTTGTTTGTTAATTTCAGAATTTATTAAATCAGACTTATGAAGGTGTAGCAAAGCATTTACATATCATCTAATTTTAAGAAAATTCCACATTTTACCTCTTGGTCATTTAAAATCATGTAATAGTCTTTCATTTTTTGGTTGATAAATACATTTTTGGCTGATTTTTACATCATCTTTAAGATCTCAAGGTCACTTGTGTATTGATATTTACTTATTGATTTTATTCTTCCTATTTTTATCTTCGTTATTTAAAATTTCTCATTTGCCTAATTTTATATCTTGTTTTGTTACATATGTAATAACAAAAAATTGTAATCCATCTTATGCCCTTGACAATGAACCCATATAAAAATTTGAAGTTTTATTAACAGAAGTAATAAAGAAAACTAAGAAGTATACAACATTTCTCATTTTTAAAGTGTTAAGAACACTTTGTTTTGTCTTGTATCAGGACAGATCCTAGAAATCATTTTATTAACTTCGTTTTTCTAGACTAAACTAGAAGAATGTTCAGCAGAGATTCATAACAGATTGAAAAGTAAGATGCACTAGAATATTTTAATCACTTCTACATTTGCTACATCTTAATTATAGCTATCAGTTCTCTTAAGTATTTTCTCCAAATATTATTTCAAAAATGTTGGTAATACATTGAAAGCATATAGATTGAGAGGTCCTATTGAGCTATGCAGTATTTTCATTTTTTATGTAGGCATCTAATAAATACTATCTCGATGGTTTTTCCATATAAGATAGTTCATTGACCTCTTGTTTAGATATTCAAGGAAAATCTCCCCCCAAAAGATTATTTGGCACCAGTGTCTTCATAATTGCACTATGCTAATAAAACAGTATTTCACAAAACTATGTTAATAGAAAAAGTTAAGCATGCAAACCTTTTTTACAATAGAGAATACATATTATCTCTTTAAGTGGTTAATTAAAGGCTTGTGCAGGTTTTCCCAGTTAGCTTGAAGATATGTGTGTTGATTTTTTAAAATTTCATTGGAAAATAAAAGTATTTATTTTGTGCCCTATTTTGTGCCTCAGGATTGGAAATTAAGACATTTCATGAAAGTTCATTGGGATACAATTTAAGAAAAGAAATAGTATTCACAGGTTTCTTTGGATTATCGCTGTTTCTCAAATGGAACTCATGTTTAGGTGGAGATCTGAACCATAGGGAGCATAAATGTGAAATAATACGTGAAGATAATCTGTATAAAAACTTACAGAAAAGCAAATATTTTGTGATGATCTCTGTTTTCACTTTTATTGGGGATTTTTTTAAAGGCAACATAAAGATGAAAATTTATCTGTATTTATTCTAGTGTATTTTGAAACTTATTCCTAATCAGCGTTTCAAGTAGAAATAGATTCCCTTTCCTCTTTTACCCTTCCCCTTCCTCAGTGGTTGATTGTTGATAATAGATAATAGTGAACTTGGGTGAGGCAAGACGGACCAGGTGCGGGTTATTTAAATTCTCTGGTGATAATATTAATGCTCTAAGTCATTGGAATTCACATTTACCACTGTTGTTCATGTGGAATTAATGGGTTATCATGGCAGGACAGCATGTCAGAGAAAATAAATTATTCATAAAACCAATCTGGAAAACTGTTCTTCTTACATGAAAGATAAGAACTTTGCATGGTGTAGACAGAAGCCCAGCAGTAAGTTATGGGCTCACATTCAAGTTCTTTTTAATATAAGGTTTAAAAAAAGAAAAATAAATGTACAATAACTGACAGCTAATGCCGTTGCCTACCCAGCATCATTCAGTAGTTACATCTTAACTTTTTCTTTAAAAATAAATTCTTAGCCAAAAGCTAATTATATTTAAGCAAAAAGAATCCCACCAAAATCAGATCTTTATATTCAATTCTATTTGAATGTGTCACAATGCCCCTCCCACTCCTAACCTGGGGACCATGCTCTATTCCTGTGTTTTCCAGGTGTCCAACCCCAGGCTGCGATGGGTCTGGACATGTGACTGGAAACTATGCTTCCCACAGAAGGTAGGACTGATTCCTTTCTTAGATGGGAGCACAGGTGTCCACAGTAGTACTGAGTGTGACCACTTGTTTTTGTGCTGTTCTTTGTTGGTTATATATTTTAGCTTGTCCGGCTGTCCTCGTGCAAGAAAAGGGGGCGTCAAAATGACCCCTACCAAGGAAGAGAAAGAAGACCCTGAACTTAAGTAAGTGCAACGGTGGCAGCATTGGGGTCAGCTGTGTCTTGTTGGCCAAATTGGAGGAGGCTTGGTTGGGATGCAGTTGAACATCAACTGCATCCCAGGGAAGGTGCACCCTGCTGAACACCAGGACTACTGAAGCAAGAGTCAGATTATTTGGAGGTTTGAGAACATTTTCCCTTTCAGAACTAAATTTCTATATTTCTCTGACAATGCTAAAGAAAAGGGGGGAGATTTGTCCTTTTCCCAGTTGTTCTAAAGGAAAGCAGCATTGTGGAAGTTCTACAGAATGACAAATACAGCTGTATTTTCTCCTGAGATTTCAATTTTGCATAAGGCAAAATTGTATCTAAGTTGAATTTTCTCCTCTAAGAAATATGCTAGCCAGTCTTGGGTTTCTCCTCTAAGAAATATGCTAGCCGGTCTTGGGCGATACAGTGTAGTTATAGACATTTAAATTGTTTTCTCTACAAGAGTTCTAAATACGATATTTAAACATTTGCAAATCAAAATTCCAGTGTAAAGGGCATGTGCCATGTATCATTGATCAAAGCAGTAAACGCTTTATACCCTTGATCTTTTTTCAGAAACCATATAACTTAGTGCTTATGTGGTTGGCTTTAGTGCTAAAAAGTACAGTCTTGAGCTTGGCTCCATTTCTTATAAAACAGATGACAAGTCAGCTAAATTCTGTAAGCCTCATTTTCCCCACCTACAAAATGGGATAATAACATTCTCTATGCTGTGGGTTTGCAGTGAATATTAAAAGAGATAATGCATGAAAATTGCTTAGATCAGAGCCTGTAGACTATTACTACTAATATGATGCTGTTTGCTACTGGTGGTGGCCTTTTTTAAAGGTCTGTAATTTCATGAATTTCCTCCAGGATGGTATGGAACTGTTTCTGCCTTTCCCCCAGCTGGTAATGTCTCTCTTGTGTCTCTCTAGATGTCCTGTAATAGGGTGTGACGGCCAAGGTCACATATCAGGTAAATACACATCACACCGCACAGCTTCTGGCTGTCCCCTGGCTGCCAAGAGACAGAAGGAGAATCCTCTCAATGGGACCCCTCTCTCCTGGAAACTGAACAAGCAAGAGCTGCCCCATTGTCCCTTGCCAGGCTGCAATGGGCTGGGCCATGTAAATAATGTTTTTGTCACCCACAGAAGGTAACATTTGTTTCCTGCCTTTTTGTTCTGTTGTTACTGTGATTGGTTGTCATCTGGGTTGCTGGAGGGTGGGGGCAGCATCCCTCCTAAATGTCATTAATTATAGCACTTTAGATATCATAACATTATCATGCTAAATAGATATTGGACTAGTCTGAAGAATAAAAAATGTTATTTTCTGTATTTCTGAAAATTCACTATAGTTTTTGAGTGCTCTAGAAACTGTGCGCTTGTTTTTTGTATTCTAAAATATCACATATGCTGCTATTTTTTAAAATCGTTCAATCTTTTAATGGTTCACTTCAGTTCCAAGTGGTGATATCTACTCTATTATGTTATGTAATTGTAAACTTTCACTTTACATATTTACACCATTCCCTCCCTCTCATGCGTTGGCTCAATTTCAGGCCAAAATTGTAGTTATTTTGCTGCAAGGAAGATGTGACTCATCTACAACAGCCAGAAAAAAAATGGCTTAGCAACTGCTAAGTGTACAACAGGATGAAGGGAGATTTAGAAAACCCTTTTATAGTTTCACAATGACTTAATTCCTTTATCACTAAATGTCGTGTATTTCAACTGAGCCCTTTGTTGGACAAGAGTGATCTTAGTCCAGCTTTTGGTTCACTTTCTACTTAACGGAAAAAAGCTAGAAGATTTATGATATATTTCTCCAACCAATGAGTTATGAGTTCCCTTTCTAGTCTTGTGGGTCACTGTACACAATGCTGATTTAAAACCCAGTGAATGTTCAGGAAATCTATGATGCTTTGGTTGTAAGCAGTGTACAAATTGAGCGAAGTTGGAACATCTTGACACTGTTCAGTTTTTAGGATGTAGATTAAAGAGATCAGAAAAAGAAGCTTTCCAGGAAGTACTTGTTTCAAGGTTGTCATTGAAACTTGCTTACTGAGAAAACTTGAATTTTTGTGGGTTTTTTGTTTTCTTGTTTCGTTGATATCTTTCAGATGCAGACTAAAGTCTTCCATAGCTCACCTTGTTTTGTTCTGAGTTTGGATCATTATTGTGTAGTCAGGAACAACTGTAACAAATCAAGTGTGCCATTAATTGTGTCACCTTCCATTTTGCTTTAAGAAGGTAGATGAAGATAAAGCTTACATTGCCTTAATATGCCTTAATAGAATTTCAAATTTGGTCAAAGCTATATAAGCACATTTTTTTCCTGCCTTTCCAATATGGAGCTCCAAGCCCTGAAGGTTATACCACAGACCTGCCAAACTCTATCTTCAAAATGATAAAGGACTTCTAAAATATTTTTCCACCCAATTTTTAAAAAATATTTTCACTATCTCAGAAGATACAGAATAAATATCAAGTGGCATTTTTTTGAACCAAAGCTTCACTTTCATAACTACATGCTTTGGTTCTAAGTCATGTAATTATGGATGGACACTTCATTAACATTTTTACAACATTATATCACCCTGAAAATTTACTACAAGTTATCTAAACAAAACTGATCCTTGGGCTGGGGTTGCGGCTCAGCGGTAGAGCGCTCGCCTGGCACGTGCACGGCCCAGGTTCGATCCTCAGCACCACATACAAATAAACCCATTGTGTACAGCTAAAGCAAATAAATAAATATTTTTAAAAAACCTGATCCTTTAGGGGAGAATGTCAGAGGGCCTCAAAGGACATTTTACTATCCATTATGTTACAAACAGACTTACTACGAGCACCTCTAAATATGCAGTCTAACAACTAAATATTCATTCCTTTCATGATCATTTTCTCAGAACAACACATATAACAATAGAACAAGACAAACTTGCACATACTCTCCAGAAAAAAATTTTAAAAAAGCATATATCAGTCATGATTGACAGTGAGAAGCTTCAGGAATGGAAATTTGTAGTTCTGAGTTCAGTTTGTGACTCTCATTATTTTCTTTTCCCCTGGAAAACAATTTATCTTTTATCAAATTTGAGCAAACCACATAACCCTCACTTTACATATGATATTACCTGTACTATTTGTTATTATATTTTCACATGTTAATGTTTTTCATATTCATAGAATCTTAATGTAGAATAATTTACTATTATTTAAAAATACAGTGATTTACATTTATGAAGGGCTTTCCTCCAGATATGTTTTCAGTGTTGCAAATTTCAGGTCGAAAATAATTGTTTTATAGATGAATTGTAACCACATTTCTGTGGATAAAAAATATTTTAAATGACTGGTTAGGATCATTTTTATTTTGATCTAAAATTGTTTCACAAAGGTACAACAAAACTGGGAAAGAATTAATGGCTGCTTGGAACAACAAAATTATCTGATCAGAAACAGTGGCAACAGGTTTTGTTCAATGTTGTCATTATCATATTGGTGCAATTTAAATAAAACAGGTGACATTAAAGGAAAGGAGTTGCTGAGGAGTGCAGCTATTCAATGGGAAGGGTTATATACACTGCCAGGGAATAATAGACCACCTCGGCCAGGACCGCATCTGAATACACTTGCTGCAGCTCCCTTTATTCTCCTTTCAGGGTAGAGACTTTTAAAATGAAATGAAATGAAAAAAATAATGTTTTAACAGTTAAAGGGAAAAAATCAGAAACTTTCCCACCAGATTGAATTTGCAGTAGGAAAAGTAGGAAGTTATATTGACTTTTGTTCATTTGAGTCATTCTATAAAGATCAGACTGTACTTTCTATAAAAACAAGAACTAGATTCTGCTTTATTTTTCATGGAATTTTGATCAGTTAGAAACCATCATCATTCATAATCTGTATGTACAATTTTGTGTTATGGAAAATAAAGTAGCTACCACGACTACATCAGGGCATACACGTGAGTGCAGTGGAGAAGAACATAATGAATTAAATCACTATTATGTAGCAGCAATGATTACTTTTACTTTGATTTAAGAAAAAAAATACATTTTCCAGATCTGGGGATAAATCTCAGAGGTGGGGTGGTTGCCTGGTTTGCAAGAAGCCCTGCAACCCATCCCCAGCACTGCCAAAAAAGAAAAAGAACAAAAACCACTCTTGAAGGCCTTTTGCCTTTGCTTTTGTAGATATTTATTGATTACTTTGTGTGAAGAGACTGTGGGCTGTGATATAATTAGTGGGCAAGCCAAAACATCAATAGTAAAAAATAAATGATTTAAGTAAATAAAACATCAATAGTAGGTATGAATAAAACTCTTTAATTTTTATAAGAAATAATATGTCTTTCACACATTAGTATAAATTCTGTTTTCTCAGCTTATCTGGATGTCCTCTCAATGCACAAGCTATCAAAAAGGGCAAGGTCTCTGAAGAACTAATGACCATCAAGCTCAAAGCCACTGGGGGTAAGTTGGGTCTCCACTGAGGTCTAGATGGTAGCCCCCAAGAAGTTCTGCATGTTGAAGTGTGTGCAGTATGCAAAGTATAATTTTAAATTATGAAAAGAATGGTCAAATTTGGGTAAAACTGTAACTATCTGAGCAATAATTCCTTATCTTCTCCCTTACTTCATTTACTTATTAATTTACCTTTTCCTGTGCTTGGGATGGGATCCAGGGCCTCACACCTGCTAAACAAGTGCTCTATCACTGAGCCATACCCCACCCTCTCTTTTACTTTTTTTTTTTTTTTTTTTGCGGTACTGGTGATTGAACTCAAGATCTACAGGAGCTTGTCTCAGTGGTAGAGCGCTCATCTCGCATGTGTGAGGCCCTGGGTTTGAGCCTTTGTACCACATAAATAAAATAAAGGTATTATATCCGAATACAACTAAAAAGAGGAATATTAAAAAAATTTACAACAAAGAAAGTCAGGAAATGTATCCAGTGGATTGACAGGCACACACAGAAGTTGTGACCTTCTGTCTTCATAATGATGGTGACTCTCTTCCTCCCTCTTACTTGTGTGTGTGTGTGTGTGTGTGTGTGCGTGTGTGCTCGCGCACGCCTGGTATGTCTCCTATCAAATTTCAGGAAACACAATTTCTGGAGTCTGTATTTGAACACTTAAATGTTGTTCTTCTATACTCAAAATATTTTTACAGTGATTCTGGACAACTTAGACTTAACATCTATATTTCTATCTCCATTTCCCTACATATTTCCAATCAGTTATCAAAATTAAAATATATAATTCCTTAGTTCTAATTTGGATCTTCCCATTTTTCTTTGGTCTTTGAGTGCTATACTAAGATTTCTAAGCAGCACTGTCTCAGACCTGCAATGCTTTCCATCAAAGATCTTTCTAAGGCATCTGAGGAATGATGGCAAAGCAATTATTTTGCTTCAGAGATTTTATTTGACAGTGTCTTTGGCACGTGATTAGAATTGAGGTGGAGCCTTTTCTGTGTGTGTGTGTGTGTGTGTGTGTGTGTGTTTGACAGGGATTGAACCCAGGGCTTCTAATATTTTCTACCACTGAGCTAGATCGCCAGCTCAAGCTGAGGACCTTTTAACTATTGTCATTTTGTTTCCCTGAAAGCCCTGCTCACTATTTTTAATGTGAACGTGAGGGTTTGCCTAGAAGGTATGCAAGATCCATGGGAGGAGAGCTTCCCTCTTGGAAGGACTCTGGAGCTTCCACTGTTTCCTTTCCCAGCAAGATCTTCATCTGCTTTATGCAAAGTGGACCCTTAGGAGACTGGGCTACACTCACTAGAGTTGGAATGAATGCCGTAGATTTTAGGGACAGGCTTGAGTCCCCCACTATTTTCAACATCCAGATGGTCAGTAGGGGAGCTTTCCCAATTCTTTGGGTTTCCCTAGGAAATACTCCCCACACTCAAACACCTCTCAGTACATTTTCAAAATTGGGACAATTTAATGTGTACTTATTTGTATAGCATCTTAATTCAATCAGTATTTAAAGAACAAGGAGAGCAAAGCTACAGAAAAAAAAGCAACTTAAAAATTAATTGGAACTATGGGACAAAGGAAAATCAAAGATAAGAAGGCAAGATAGAGAAAGCCCAAGGATAACAAAAAAAAAAAAAGTGCTACCCAAGCCATTTCACTCAGTAAATAAGGATCTCAAATCTGACTCTACTTTTTAGAAGCAAAACCAAAAGGAGAATGTAATCGCTATAAGAACCACACTATAGTAAGTTAATTCAGAGCAAATCTCTTTCTAGAACTGAATCCATGAAGCAATATTTCCTATGAGTCCTTATTATGAGCATAGTAACAGCACCTATTGTCCAAATAGAAATCACAGTGCTGCTTCTAATAAAGATAAAAACAGAACATTAAGCCTGTGGCATTACACCAAATTATGATGAAGCCATAAAAAAATAAAAAGAAAAATCAAATTGCAGTAAAATAAAAAGAAAAATCAAATTGCAGTAAAATATAAGGTGCATATGAGTTTAACCTTGCCTACAGTGTTAAACTAAACTAGGTAAAAGTCATTCATTCTATTAGTTGAGTTAGATAATGTTTCAGCAGAATATTGCCAGTTCTCACATGGAAGGCCTATGCCAAAAAATGCTTACATTTATTTTAGAAAAATCAATTGGGCTTTGGTTCTCCATCCATGCCATAATATTGTCACAATACTTTTTTAAAAGACCACTAGTAGTCCTTGATCATCAAATTTAGTCATCTGCACAAGAAGGAACACTGCCCTTGGGCACAAATGAAGTAAAAATTAGGATAGTTGACCCGAATGGGTCCTTTTATTAAATCTTCTCAGACCTTTAATGACAAAAGTGGCAAAATTTACATTAACTCATTTTTCCCTAAATAAAAAAGAAGCAAATTTTATTCTGTGAAACCAATATAAAAATAAAGTTTCATTCAAGAAATATAATGGAATTTGTTTGAAATATAATTGAATTCTTTTCTTTGTATAATGTGAAAAAATAACCACTTAATCCCTCCTTGTAAATTGTGTACACCTGCTACATATAGGTATATGCACCACTCGTATAATTATATGTAATACAAAGAAAATGTTATAAATTATAAAATTGATGACTCCACAAATTAGGTACAGATTACTACCAAGTACAATAAGAATTATTGAGTAAAAAGAAAGTATATTTTTTGCTCATTCATAGATGTATTCTATTTTAAAAGCAGGATCATTGAGTAGTCATGTAAAATATTTAGGAGAAAGTTAATATGGTTTTCTTGGCAATACCTAGCTAGTCTAACATTTGCCTCTGCCTATAAAGGAACATTAGTGCATAGTTTTATTTGTATTTCCAAAACAAATACATATCTATGAATAAAGGTAACATCACAATAGTGTCTCCTTTATCTGCAGAGGATATGTCCCAAGATCCCTGTGGATGCCTTAAAGTGAGAATAGCATCAAACCCTACATATACTGTTTTTTTCCTAGATGTACATATGTATGATGAACTTTAATTTATTAATTAGGCATGGTAAAAGATAAGCAATAGAACAATTATAACAATGTACTTTAATAAAAGCTATTTAAAACTTATGAATTATTTCTGGAATCTTCCTTTAACATTTTCAGCCTGCAGTTGACCACCAGTAACTGAAGCCTCAGAAAGCAAAACTAAAGACTGGGGGGGACTACTGTGATTTTTTTTTTTTTATATCCCATCCCATGATGATACCTTCCCCATAAGCTCCAGACACTTCTTGTTAATTGACCATCTTCATAGTGTTACCATCTTTATTAAGAGACTTCATTGTTTTATCTTTCCGTTACTATAACAAAACACCTGAGATAAACAACTTATAAAAAGAAAAGAATTATTTTGGCTCACAGTTTTGGAGGTTCTAGTCCATGGTAAGTTGACCTATTGCTTTAGGCCTGTGGTGATGCAGCACATCGTGGTGGCACATGCAGTAGAGCAAAACTACACACCTGATGGCCAGGAAGCAAGGAGAGAAAGAGAAAGGAGCTGGGGTCCCATAGTCCCCTCTGAAGGCACACCTCCAGTAACCTAAAGGCTTCCCACGAGGCCCCACCTTGCAAAGTTTTACAGCCTCCCACTAGCACCACCGTGGGGATCAAGCCTTAGCACATGGGCTTTTAGGAAACATTCAAAATCCAAATCCTAGCAGTTGTCATCATGAAGATTGGACATCAGTAAAACACAACCCTAACACAAAGAACCAACAACCCAAGCTCTCACTTAAAGACTATTCGTGAGAGCACCCATAGCTGAGCCAATAAACCCTTACTTGTCCTACTGGAAGTTACTGCCCACCCTCTACAGTCATCTGAGTACAGGGACAGCCCTGCAATACTACTCGCTCCAGCAAAAACAAGCAGACATTATAGATTCTTCCCTTCCCTCACCCCCAACCTCCAATCCTACAAATTATGTCTTGAGTCCATCCTTGTTCCTGCTTACCTGGCTGTGGGGCACAGCACTGTGAGACTTAGCGAGGACTCTAACAGTAACCTCCTGCTGGCTTCCGCTCTGTCCCCCCTCAATCCATTCTCTACTTAAAGACCCAAGTTATGTTCTTGAAGTCAGTCAGATCACACCAACTCCCCCATTTAAAATCCTTCACTAGTCCCATTGTTCCTGGAATAAATCCAGGCTCCTCATGAGGTCCCTTGTGGGCGGCCCCTCCACGGCCTTCACCTTCTTGCAGTCCAGGAGCATCCCCTTCCTTCCCACGGGCAACTGTGCACTTCCTGCTTCTTCAGCGGTGCTGCTCATCTCACAGCTTGCTTTTCATTTTCCTGCCTCCTCCTTGGCATTTCAGTCTCAGAATGAGTGAGTCTTCTCCAGTAAGGGTCCTCAGAGCACCCCACCTGCTTCCTCCAGAGCGCCTGCTTTTTGTCTGCCTTGCCAGATGTTATATAAGAAAATACCAGTCCCTGAAGTGGAATTTTATTGCAAAAAGACAGAAAGGAGAAGCAATCTATCAAAGAAATACAGCAATAGAAGTTTTTATTTGCTCAGATCAGAAAAATTTAAAGTGCATGTAGCACTTCAAATACCGATTTCATTGAGTATCCACATATTTCAATCCTACCTTCCTTATTCTTACCTGTCACTTCTTGATTGAGAGAAGATTCTCTACCAGTGCACTGGACAGTTAAATATGGTGCTCAAAAATGAAATAGAGTTCTCCAGATGCAGCCCATAGTGTGGACCTGGTCTCTCTCTCTCTCTCTCTCTCTCTCTCTCTTTTTTTTTTTTTTTTTTTTTTTTTTGTCTTTGTTTTGTTTTGCAGTACTGAGGATTGACCCCAGGGTATAATGCTTACTAGGCAAGTGCTTTACCACGGAACTACCTTCTCAGCCCTCATTGTTTTCTTACTAGTGTGTTAGGCTGTTGACTCATTTTCAGATTTATCCAGGTTCAAAGATACATATGTCTTAGTTGTCAGGTTGTTTTTTTATTTTAATTGAATCTCAGAGCCTAGAGTGAGCCTAGTCTTGGAACATACTCTCTTCATTGGCCCATGCATCCCCCATTTTTATTTAGGTAGTTACTTTTAAAATAAAGCCATAATGACCTACAAAATAGCCACCTGTTTTATCACATTATATGTAAATGTTCAGAGTTTGCTTTTTTCTCTTCACATTATATTATGAAGAGTTATCCATGTTGTTCTGGTGGAGGTATATAGCTTGTTTCTAGGTTAGAGTTTTGTGACTAGTACTGTTATGTATTTCTTGAGCATGCATCCTGTTGTATATGTCCACCCATCTGTCTTGAGTGCATACCTAGGAATGGAATTGCTGGGTCATGGAGAATATGAACCTTCACCTTTTAAGTAAAATTAAGGATTTTACTCCATTTTCTGTAGCTATAACAAAATACCTGGGACTGGGAAATTTATAAAGAATGGAAGTCTGCTTCATGGTTCTGGAGGCTGGGAAGTTCAAGAGCAGGGCCCTGGCACCTCCACAGCATCTGTTGAAAACCTTCATGCTGCATCATAACATGGAAGAGGGCATCACATCACATGGCAAGAAGAAAAAGAGTGCTCTCTTAGGTTTCTTTTCTCTTCTAAAGACACTAATCCCATTCTAATTACCTCCCACAGGTCTCATCTCTAAATACCATTAAATATGACTTTGGAAATTAAGTTTCCAATGCAGGAACTTTTAGGGGCACATTAAAACTATAGCAGTAAGTTATAGACTATCTTCCAAAGTAGTCACCTGAAGGAGCCCTAATTAGGAAGGGCTGTTGTAGCTAGCTGGAAGCCATGGGTTCCACCTGATATGTATGTGACGCACCTGTAGGCACCCGCAAACCTGAAGGTATATAACCGGGTGAAAGCGGTCCGAGTTAGGAGAACGGAGAATTCAGTCAGCCGGGCAGTCACTCGGTCGGTCAGAAGAATCAGAGCGGCCAGAACGTAGGCAGAGCGGTTTAAAAGAAACCAGATAGAAGAAGTAATGACTGGTCAGAGTTAGGCCGAGGCTCCCAAGGAAGACAGAAGACAGAAGAAAGAAGAAGGAAGAAAGAAGAGAGAAGAAAGAAGCTCTAATCTTTCTCTAAGCTAAGCTCTAAGCTCTATCTTTCTTTAATCTTTCTTTACTCTACTCTAAGCTAAGAAGAAAAGCTAAGCTCTATCTTTCTTTACTCTAAGCTACTCTACTCTAAGCTAAGAAGAAAAATCTTTCTTTCCCTCTCTAAGCTCTAAGAAAGTAGAAGTAAAAGTAGTAAAAGCTTAACTCTGCCTCCGAGAATTTTCCCGCGGCACCATGGCTGGCCACAACAGGCAGCTTACAGTCACCCAGGAAAGTATGAGTCTGGATCAAACAAGTTGTCAAGCTAAGCCCTATGCACACATCCTGCTCTCATGAAACTGGTCTTATTAAATCTAACTGCAGGTATTTACATTAATCCCTCTTCGTTGTCAACAATAGTTTAAACTCATTCTTCTGCACTGTGAAATTACCTTTAATCCTATTGGTGGCATCTATAATATTAACTACCTTTCCCAGCTTCCCCAATTCATACTCCTGTAAAATGTTGATGAGAGCCAGGCATGGTGGCGAACACCTCTAAACTCAGTGACTTCCCAGCAACTTGTAGGCTGAAGCAGGAGGGTCACAAATTGGAGGACAGCCTGGGCAACTTAACAAGACTGTATCTCAAAATAAAACAAACAAACAAAAAAGGCTGGGCATGTAGCCCAGTGGGAGAGCACTTGCCCAGCACCACAACAAAAAAAAGCAATGATGGAGATAATGCCTAGCCAATCAAAGCCTACTTGGATTCAGGGCTTTACATTTTACTGCATTCATTCTCGCTACATAGATATCTACTATGCTTGTTTTACAGAAGAGGAAATGGAAGAAAAAGAAGTTAATTAAGTTGCCCAAATTCAAAGACAAGGGTCAAGGTCATGTTCTTTCCCCTAAATTACATGAGCTCCTCACCTGAGTCCATATAGAGAACCCTACTATGTGTCTCTGGACTCTGACTCACCTGGCAGCACCCAGGCTCTGCCTCCAGTCACGGGTGATGAGGTCCTACTCAGCTCAACATCTGTTAATTACTCAAGCATCATTCACGTCTTCACTGTCTTTGCAGCACGCGTAAGAGAACTCACGGGCGTTGGAGTTTAGACCAGCTCCATCTCAGAATTTAAACTTGAGGTTACTGAACTTCTGTCAGTGATTACTGAGGTCTCCTCTCACAGTTCTGAAGCTCTGAGACTTTATATATGAAAAGGAGATAATGGGACATGTCCCATAGGGGGCAGGGCAGTGTAAATACTAACGTAACTGAGCTGACAGTGTACTTTTCTATTCCCTCTTTTCTTCCTTGCAAAGAATTAAATCCCACAACTCCTCTTAACCATTTTTTCATAATCCTTCATATGCAGGTTTGGATGAAAATGCTCAAACTAAAGTCTCAGTTTCAATGACCAAATGGCAAGTTAAATGTACAATGACTCATAGTTGCCACTACCGTGTATTTTCAGTTTGAACTAAGTCTGAACTCTTCATAGGTATAGAAGGTGATGAAGAAATTAGGCATTTGGATGAAGAAATAAAGGAACTAAATGAATCCAACCTTAAAATTGAAGCAGATATGATGAAGCTTCAGACTCAGGTAAAAATAAATCAAATTAGTTATCTTTAAAATAATTATAATCTTTAGTGGAAGCAAAACATTGATCTTTCTAAGCCTTGGGTCTGGAAACATCCTCACATCTTATAGGGAATACACTGAGCCTTTCTTGATTACATAGTTATTGTAGAATCCTGAACAGGTGGATCATCCCAGAGCACCATTGGTTCTGTAGCTTTAGGCAAAGTTACACTCTTGCCCTGGTTGAATCAATGCCTTCATAAACAAAAAAAAGCAGCAGATCATTCTGTAATTAAAGAGTCCTGTAGAGCATGTGGTGCTTCAGAAAAAAATCATGAGGGTTAAGTGTCCTTAGTTTATTTAAAATTAAAATGAAACATCACAACTGCTTAATTTTTCTAGAATATCACTACATATATGAATGTTTGTTAGAAACAGGTGTTACTGAACAAATGCTTTATCCAAAAATCCAAGGAGTTTATCAATTTTTCATTCTCCATAATGCCTGCCCCATCCCCTGATTAAATTTTTGCAAATGGAAATCAAAAATTCAGACGAAAATTTTTAAAACATTAATTATAAGTGATGGAAGTAATTATAATTTTGATGATGATGATGATGTAATTCCCAGAATTCTGTCTTTAGCCTGGACTTCTCCAGACTTCTTTATGCTAACTAATAAATATTGAAAGTCAGAAGAAAAAAGAATGAGCCCAAGCATAGGTGGAAAGATCCTTTTCCTTTCCCTTCTTTCCTCTCCTTTCCTGAAATGCAGGGTTTTATGCCACCGTGGTTACTGACTCTCTCAGTATTCCTCAGCTTAAGAGGCTTAAGACCATCATAATTCATCTGAAATGCTGTTTTGGTTTTCTTATGCATTGTGACCCCTGCAACAATCTCCCATGATGGCAGTATGGTCCACAAAAAGCTTAATGCTTTCCTTTGGAAATGGTGGGAGCTTCTCATGGGAACCGTTAACAAAAAATGCAAAGGCCTCTGCCCTCATGGAGATTGAAGTTTAGAAGGAGAAGACAGAAAGTAACAACAACAACAAAATCATACATGATACATTCTGCTGGAAGGAGGGAGTAATGGGTTGGGTGGATGGATTTCAATATTAAATGGAACAGCCAGACCCAGGAAGAAGGAAATGTGGGCAAGATAATGTATGAAGGAACTAACCAAATAGATATGGAGGAGAATATTTCAGACAGGTCCTTCCTATGTTGAGGAAGGACCAAGAAGAGACTACATAGTGCCACCCATGAAAAAAACCATGCCATCCACACAGGTGACAGCAACATGGCAACAGCAACATGGGTGGGGACAGTGGTCCCATTCTGTATGTTTTAAAGGAGGTGCCCAATGGATTCAAGGTTCCAAAGAGAGTCCTGGGGATACCTTGAAGTCTGAGCATCACTGTTATTCCCTTCAGTTGGAAAGGAGAAGACTAGATAGAGCAAGTTTGAAGTAAATAGCAAAGATTTGCTTTGAGGCAAATTGAGTTTGAGATATTTAACATATAGTCATTAGGAGAAACTGGATCTGCAATCCATGGATAAATCTAGGCTGAAGATATAAGTCGGGGAATTATATTATTATATAAGAATTAATAGAATATTTGTTATTTATTATGATTAAATAATTGTGTGATAATTATACAATTCTTAAGTATTATTATTATTATTATTCAAACATTTACAGCAACATGATGGGGATGCAATTTGGAGCACTGAAGTTGTGGCATATGCATTGCTATATTCGGCCATGCATTTTCCTTCAGAGACAGACCTTTTGTACTCCTCCCAAACTCTACTTCTCATATTACTATGTTATTTTCACTTTAGATCACATCTATGGAGACCAACTTGAAGACAATAGAGGAGGAGAACAAACTCATAGAACAGAATAATGAAAGTCTGCTGAAGGAACTGGCAGGTCTGAGTCAAGCTCTCATTTCAAGCCTTGCTGACATCCAGCTTCCACAGATGGTAAGTTGAAGACCAAAACTTTGCTGCTCCATTGCAAGTATTTGCAGGGTCATCATGCAGTTGTTCAGGGGGCTGCCAGTTAGCAAGATTTAACTGTGAAGAGATCTGTTAGCAGTCACAGAGATCTCATGATTACATCATGGTCTTATTCCCACTAATCTCCCCTGATGGAAAGATGGTAGATAAGTAGATTTAAGTTATATGAAGGCCAAGGATATTCTTAAAGGCTAAGTTCATTTTAAAGATGAAGGTTTAGGGGCTGGGGTTGTGGCTCAGCGGTAGAGCACTCACCTGGCACGTGCGCGGCCCTGGGTTTGATCCTCAGAACCACATAAAAATAAATAAATAAAATGCCAACTACAACTAAAAAATAAATTAAAAAAAAAAAAAAAGGTGAAGGTTTAGTCAAAGCTTGTTTTGTAATGTAATATGAAATTTACAGGACAAAACATCCTCATTGAAATATATTTCCCAGTGTAAGATTTCATGTCTTACAAAATCTGAGACCCAGCCTTTGCATTATCTGCCCAACTCAAGAATTTTAAAAAAAAAGTGTGACTCCCAATAAACAAGATACTTTTTTCATACTTAAGTATGCAGAACATAATTCAGTTCTTCTCATACAGCATAAAAACAGAAGTATGCAAAGCAGTCTTTCTTCCAAAATCTAAAACTTGTATTTTTGAGTATGCAACTATTTAGAATTCATTAAAAATTAGTTTATTTTACATTTTTTTATAAATATAAACAAATCTTTGGAAGAGGGGCTATATTGTTGAATATTTTTAGTTTCTTCCAAACTTACATTCTTAGAATTAAGTTTTCTAAAATTTCCAGTTTTATATACAAAATGGTTTAAAGATGCAGTGATGTAATAAAGAAATACAGTTGGTTTTGCTTAAAACAATAAAAGCCTCAATTTACTCAGCTTTCTAGAATGGAGACTTCATTTTAATTCCAATGTGTTTCTTGACCTAAAAAATCAATAATACAATAGCACAAAGGAAATTTTTTTTATTTTATGGCTACTATTAATATAATTATTGGATATCATTTTAATGTTATTTATTAACATTTGTCTACTTCATACTTTCAATTTTCTCCTTCCAAAATTTCAAAATTTTCTTCTTCAGCCAGTGCCATAAAAAAAAGCTAAACATCATATAAGATAACTTATACCTTGGATGGTCACTATATGGAGTACTTTGGTACTCCATTGGTAACTCTTTAAAATGATTACATAAAATGTTCACAAGAGCACCAAAGACTGACACTGACATTCCCTTTCTGTAGTTGAGGGAATCTTTCATCATTTGATCAAGGTTCCAAAGCCAGCATGAGTCAGGTGGGCCTGGTTTCATGCTGGAGCCTTCATCCGCTCTGCCACCCAGAACCTTTTTTTAAGTGAATGGCACAGAAAAGACAGTAAAAGGGAACCAAAAATTATGAGTAGACAATGTTAATAATCTACAGCAGTACTTTGCTGAGTATGAACAAATAATCTTCAAATTTAGAAAGCTTGTCTTCTAAATAGCAACAATGACCATAATATCATACATCTATAGTATTTAGACCTTTAAGAGTACTTTCTTCCAAGCACTTTCTGAAATAAGGTACATATCATGGGTCTTTAAAAAGGTGGGGAAATGGAAGCATTTCCAACAATGGCTGAGTTGGGGATCCCTTTGTGCCATATATCTGCTGTCACTCATGCATGCCATTTAGATCTATTCAGTGTGTGCTCTTTGAAGCTTCACATTGGACAAAGGAGACACCAAAACACCAAATAGGATAAAGGTGAATGAATTTCAACTTTATGAAACTGATATTCTACCTGAAAAGACAGAGAGATAATAAAATATATTATAATGTTGGTGCAAAAGAAAAATGGACACAAAGGCATCTGAGGAGGTCGTAGAAATATTTTCCATTCCAACTGGTTAGTAAGCAGTTTGCTCAAGTCTTAATTTCTGAAATTCTGGCCCAGCACTGTTAAAGGAACCGATTGGCACAAGCAAACCTTCCTTCCAGCCTCAAATATCCACCTCCCTCAAGCAGAGGTCTCTTGTGCTACACAAGTTCAATTGAGGCCACAGCTCCTCCCAAAAGAAATCACACAGTTTTGACTTCAGCTCAGCAGTATACCTTATTTGGCTCCAAACTGACCTCCAGTAATGTTTCAAACAATCAAGTTTCAGTAATCCCATGAAGAATAAACAAATGAGTCCCAACACACACTCAGATCTCTCCATTTTCCCAAACTCCAGTAGCTATGTGAATCCTTGCCTTCCCTCCCAGACTCCTGAGTCACTCACATTCTTTCTTGTTACTTGATCTTCCTTTTGCCTCACAATGATTGGTTCAATGTGTTTGTCTCCACTTAGGGACCTATCAGTGAGCAGAATTTTGAAGCATATGTAAATACACTCACAGACATGTACAGCAATCTGGAACGGGACTATTCCCCGGAATGCAAAGCTCTCCTGGAAAGTATCAAACAGGCAGTGAAGGGTATCCATGTGTAGGATCACAGTGCTGCCGGGCAACAGAGATCACCAACAGCAGTAAACTCCAGATGGACCTGTGAAGGGGTTCACGTACTGCTAAGGCTTGGAGGTTGCCATATGCATTTACAACTGCAACATTGCACTAATTTTTCCCCAGCTGACATAAAAAGAAAAGAAAAACTATGATAGACTCTTCGGATTAAAAGCAATGCAGTCAATTATTAGATCTTATTTATTTTCATATGTTTTTCTTTTATTTCTTCATTGCACTCTTTCTTTTGTAAAGTATATGTAAAATAAATGTGACATTTTTATATTTTATTTATTACTAATCAAAGAGTTTTTTATCTTTTAACTGCATTTTGAAGTCTGCCATATTTTTACAAGTGTGTTTATTAATTTATTTTCTAATAGGATTTAAATAGAAATGCTATTCTCAAATCATCTATCTTGCTGGGTTAAAATGAGAAAACAAAAAAGTGTGAAAGAAATCCTTGTCTAAGGACTGCACTATGGTGGAGTTTGATTTTTATTGCACACTTCTTTTTCCCCTCTTCCACTGGTTTTTGTATCTAAAAATGAATTTGCAGTAAGGTGAGCTGCGGGGAAGGAATAAGAAGATAAATGGCGCCCACTAGTGGGGAATCCGCACTCACAGAAGCACACAACACTGGAAAACAGCCTGCTCAGAATTTGTTAGCAATAATTAAATATAGCAATCAGCAAAGTATTCAACTTGGCTGTATGCTTTTAGTTCATATGAATTATTTATTTGAAATGTCTTAAAGAAACATAAGCATTTTTAGTGATGCAGATTTGTCTGTTTTTCAAGTCATATCAGATAGTTGGCAACTCTTATCCTAAGACGAGAAATAATCACTTGATGTGACCAGCCAGGCTTTCTTGCCATATGTTGGTACAATATACAAGTGACAACATTGGTGTAGATTTGTACTTAGCAAATGCAAACACATCCAAATGGAAGATTTTGTAGATACCATATCCCCTGAAATAGCATTTATCTTACTGGGTTTGACTGGAAAGGAATGGAAAATAGAGTAAAACGTGAAAAAATATTACTCCAATCTGAGTGATTACTCTGAACACTGGCAACATTGGTTTCATCATCCTTAGGAGATAAGATTCAATTTGATAAAAACCTTGCCGCTGACACAAAACATACACACGCACTCACACACACATACACATGCACTCACACTCATACATATATACACTCACAGACACCCATCCACACATAAAATTGAGCCCACAATCTTGAATTTCTGAATGGGCCAGAGTTTAGTAGTTGCTATAGTAAAGGCAATGTCTATTTCAGGGACTGTAAAGTAGTTAAGCATTGTTTCAAAAGTTTTTTTATATTTATTTTTTTTAAGGAAAAGGTATAGACAACCAGCTAAACTGCCTTTTTGGTGTGCACACACATTTCATGTGCAGACGTGCCTCAGTGTAAATGTACACATGAACTTAGTGTGGGCTTAATTTTCTGTGCTATAACAAAAGTGTTTATTTTTGATTAGCCTCATGGATATTTAGATTGAATGTGATGGCATTCACAGGCTTGATATATTCCACTCTTACTGCAGTTACCTGCACAAATACACAAAAAGTGATATTCCACAGTAATTCCACCCCCATGAAATTGTGGTCATTGTTATGCATCAAGTGGGGCTTCTCTTTGGTTTGGGGTTCATTTGAACTCTTGAATCTTAGTTTAGTGAAAATGAAATGTCTGTTCTTAGGTAGGAACGGTGTTTATTTAAAAATCAATTTTAAAGAAAAAGTTACCATATGTGCTGTCTATTATAAATGGGACACCAAACAAAATTTTCTATTAAAGTTATGTACTTGCAAACATTTTGCTATACAGTACTTCATAGATGCATACAAATGAGTTCACTTATTACAAAGACAAAAGTTTAATTTGCTAAATATTTTAACAAGTTTGTTATGTATTTTATTTAATTTAAAAAGAAATCTCTTACCAACCTATGTATTTATTACTATAATTTACTATGACTCCAGGTTAATTTATTTGTGTTTGCATAGATTGAACAGGATGTTTTGTGAAGTATGTTGGTATTTATTTGCCTCCTTTGTACTTGATGTGTTTTGTAATGTGCACTGATTTTTTTCCTTTCAACTATGTTAATGATCGATACTGTAAACTGGGTCTTTTGTAAACAACAAAAAGGCAATGATGTATGCATTTTTTTAATTTGAGGTAGTTTGTTTGTATCCTGTTTCTCCAAACAATTAATATTTCTTACATCAAAGCAACAAAATTGTGTTCAGTGCTGTACATTTGGTGTATGGTAGGAAATAAAAATTGATAATGAGATTGGCTGTGATCATTTTCAGGCTACTATATAGCTACTACATGGAGACCTGTGTTAACATCCCCCAGAGCCCTCAGTTCCAGAGGAGCCCTGATCAGGGAGAGTGTGCGCCAGTCTGCCAGCAGTTCTGCTGTACTTTTGTTCTGACAGCTGGTCTGCTTAGCTTAGACCAGTCTGCTTAGCTGGTCTGCTTAGCTTACCCCAAGTGGGGAGGACTTTTGGCCAATGAGTGACTTGTCACCATCTTGGTGTGGCATACACTCCATAAACAGAGATGCCTTGGGCACAGTGACACCTTCACTAGCATGAGTTCACCCAGATCCAGTGAGCACAAAGATGTAGGCTCTACCCTCCTGATCCCTTTTTATTTTTTGTTTTGAAACAGAATCTCACTCAGTTGCTTATGCCTCACTAAGTTGCTGAAGCTGACCTCAAACTAGAGATCCTCCTGCCTCAGCCTCCTGAGTCCCTGGGATTACAGGTGTACACTACCCCACCTGGCAAGCTAGTTGAACTATTAAAGAAAAGTGAGAATTAATTCTTGACAACCCCTATTTTCTTGTTTGTTTTTTCTCACCTAATGTCAAATAGCCAACCTAACTTAATTTTCCAGTTTCTGCCCAGATAAACACCTCTCTGGGACTACTTTTCACTTATATGCAAAATGGTTTAGGTTTCCACAGGAAAGCCAGGGCTGTGTTGCATAGACCTTTGTATAACAAGGGTTGGCATGTGAGAGCTAATGCACAGCATAGCTTTCTTTTAGTCACCAAGTTAACTTGTACAAGATGTGCAAGTTATATAGCCTTTGTAAATGGACCACAAGATGAAAATCTGCTCAGCCAGGTTCTTAGCTTCCCCTTTGCTGAGTTACATTTTTACATCTTACCCTGACTGTGATTTTATATCAGTGAATAGTGCTGGCAACTTTTCATAAGAGGAGTGCCCTTGCTATTGGAAATAAGAAAGGAATGATGAGTAGGATTCACCCATTCACACAACAGATGTCTAATGAGAACCACGTTGATGCCAGGCCCACTTCCTGACTTCCCTGTGAGTTCAGCCTAATGGGCAGGGGACAATGAGATAAGCAAAAGGCAGTATGATTGCAATATATGAGAGCTCCTATGGAAACAGTACAAGGGTTGCCTGGCACTATGATTTCCTGAGAAAAGTACTGGTTCCAGATTAGTAGAGAACATTTGAGAAAAGGCATTGTAGACAGCAGGAACCGCATGCACCAAAGCAACAACACATAGAGCGAGCTGCTGAACGTATTTAAAATAGCAAAGAAAAAAAAAGCGGGATGAGAAATGAGAAGAGAGAAGGCAAAAAGCCCAGGTAAGTGGGAAAGGGGGTCATAGTATAAACTGCTAGGCTTCAGAGTTCAAATATCTGCAAACAGACTTCAGCATGCTAAAGAAAGCCTTAAGATCAAGACTGGGATATAGCTCTGTAGTACAGCACTTGCCTAATGTGTATGAGACCCTGGGTTCAACTCCTAGCACCTCTCTCATCACCCCCCCCCCACCCCTGAAAAAAATAGAAGAGCTAAAATCAGAGAATGTCAGGATGTCTATTGTAGACAATTTGGTCCATGAATTCAAACCATTAACATTCCTTACATCAAGGCAACAAAATTGTGTTCAGTATTGTACATTTTGGGACTAATAAGAACAACAAATTTTTTTCTTAATCATTTTGAAATGATATGAAAATCCTGGGGTCTTCAGACATAGGACTAAAATGCTTCTATTGGAATCAAAATCCTGAATGAAAAGAAAGGGGTGAATGATTCCTTGATCTGCCCCATTAGAAAAAGTTTTAATTAACTTGTTCTGGAACATAAATATTTTATTAATATTCATAAAAACTAATGTTTTTCTGTGTCTCTTTCCACACATTACGTCTATTTTATTGTAGACTGGGAGCAGTACCCTGCTATTTCCTCTCATTATTCAGCAGATAATTATAAAGTAAGCAGATTTAATTGGCTAATAACAATCTACACTGTCAGACACAATCAATGATGCTTTGTATACTTCATCTCACAAAATCCTCAAATTTGTGGAGTTGATATTACTACACCCAATTAACTGATGAGGAAACTGTTAGAAAAAAATTAGCAACTTGCCCCAGACTATAAAACTAGAAAAACGTGCAGCCAAAATTTGACTTCAGATGCGTTCACTTGAAAAGCAAACCACAACTTCTTTCCCCTGCTTTTAGGAAAACTGTAGTACTGTAGGCTCTTACCAGATGTTGTCTCATCTGGAGAAAGAAAGAATTTGGTAAGATCGATGTATGTGCTAGGACCCTCATATATCCCAGTGAATCTATGCCTATCCCCCCCCCCCAAATTCTCTCTTCTAGGCTTCACAGCTGCATTGCAATGGAATTGTTATGATCAGCTTCATACTGATAGAAACTGAAGCTTAAAAAGAATAAAGAATTTGCTTGATGCCCTAGAAATAAGTACCAAGAGCAAAAGTCTGCCTAATTCTTACCCAGAGATGAGCTCCTATCCTTCAGGCCCTATTCCTGCCTCTATCCAACCCCTCTCAGGCTGACCAATGTCCCAGACCGCCTTGTTAATCCTGGAGTCATTGGCAGGAGATGGTCTGTCAATCACCACTTCGGAAAAAGTTGTTCAAAGAAGTATCAACTTCACATTTAGACCACACTATCTTAAATGTATTTTTCTTGTAAAGGCATATCATAAAAATGTGATGCCTTCATAATTTATTTTATGAATTGGGATTGAATATTTTAATATGCATTGCAAAACAGCCAAAAATAAGAAAAATGTAAATAACTCATTTTTCAGTTTCTTTCTAGAGCAAAACAACATAATTATTTTGTTCTGTCATTAGCTGCTTTGTGTATGACAGTTTGGGATTGCCCCTAACAAATTAAAGGACACTTTCCAGTGACCTTTACCAGCTATTAAATATTTTAAAACATAAAGAGAATGTAAAGATCCCTGCTCTTAAGAAATAGCAGCTGTTTTAGTAGAGTTCTCCACTCAGATATGTATTATCATATGTAAAAGTAGTCATTTTCCTTCTAAGTGATTGCCTTTTTCAGTTTTAAATGAAATCCTTTGGACTTATAGGCTAGCTATTTTAAAGTACAAATCACTTTGGGGATATGTCACTCTAATAATGCTTTTAAAGAATCAAACTTTCAACTCTTAAAAAACTCTTTGTAAATAGACTAATGCACTTGAATTTCAAAAACATGGAAGAGAACTTTCACATCTGGTGCCTCATCAAAGACCTCAGGACCAAAATCGGCCACATCCACACACCTGAATGTGTGTACGGGTCATATTCACTGTCTCTGTGGTCAGACGATGACTATTGGATTGGCTCTATCAACATGAGCTCACTATTCCAGGAAATTCTTGTCCAGGAAGGAAAATTGAAAATACCTTCATTATATTTGTTCCAGGAACTTCCTAACAATCCATTTATCTGAACTAGATAGAACTGAAACTACTAGTCCCAAATAAATACATTGGGACAGCAGAGAGCATTAAGTAATTGTTTTCTCTTGAAGACTTACTTTGTCTATTTTTTTTCTTCAGTCCTGAGGATTGAACCCAAGGATACTCTACCACTGAGCTACATCCCCAGCCCTTTTTAGTTTTTGTTTTAAGACAGATCTTGCTAAGTCACCAAGGCTGACCTCAAACTTTTAATCCTCCTGTTTTAGCCTCTAGCTTTACAGGTATGTACCACTACATCCACACCCCTACCTTTTATTTTTGAGGTGGTATGTCCCAAATTAGAAAAACACCTGGGAATTATAATTTTTTTCAGTCATACTGTAGAATCATGAATCACATGTGCCAGTACAACTTTTTGCTTTGTTTTATATATATATAAAACAAATTTTATATATATATAATTATATATATATAAAACATATACAAACAAATTTTATATATATATATATAAAATTACCCATCTACATAACCAAATTTTAGTTTAAAAGATCACTGTAGTGAAGCTGGTTGCAGTTGTGCATGCCTATAATCTGAGAAATTTGGGATACTGAGTCAGGAGGATTGCAAGTTCAAAGTCAGCCCTAGCAATTTGAGCCCTAAGCAAGACCCTATCTCAAAATATAAAGGGCTGGGGATGTGGCTCAGTGGTTAAGTGCCTCTGGTTAAGTGCCCTGTACCAAAAACAAAACAACAACAACAAAAAGATCACTGTAGGGAGATCCTGTCTCAAAATATAAAGGGCTGGGCCGGGCGCAGTGGCGCACGCCTGTAATCACAGCACTTAAGAGGCTGAGGCAGGAGGATCACGAGTTCAAAGCCAGCCTCAGCAATGGTGAGGCACTTAGCAACTCAGTGAGACCCTATCTCTAAATAAAATACAAAACAGGGCTGGGGATGTGGCCCAGTGGTGGAGTGCCATTGAGTTCAATTTCCAGTACCAAAAATAAATAAATAAATAAATAAAAAGGGCTGGGGATGCAGCTCAGTAGTACAATGGTAGAGTGTCCCCAAGTTTGGTCCCTAGTATAAAAAAAAATCATTGTAATATTTAGAATGATTTTTTTGTTGTTGTTAATAAAAACATTTATTTTTTTTTTTTTTTTTACACAGAACACCCTGAAGTCTGCATCATGACTTGAGAGTCACCCAGGGGTTTACAGTGTGTCCATTTCAACAGTGTGGTTCTGGGGTTTGGGGATCCACACAAACACAGGCAGGAGTATTGAGGGAAGAAAGGGGCACAGCAGGAGTGTATCTCAATCCTTTCTCAAAGAAAAGGCAGTAGAGCATTCTAAGTCACCGAAAACCTGTGCAAATGGGGCTTCTAAAACAAACACTGTACTGCAAGCTCTTGGGGATGAGGCAGGAAAAGACACTGATAAATAAGGGAACATTTTCTTGTGGCAGGGGATAAGGAAGGTTATTACTACTCTTTTGAATGCCCCAAGCCCTAAGACCTGATACTTGAAGGAGATCATATCCAATCTTGAATATTTCTCTGTTCAAAAAGAAATGCTAGTACCCCTGGGACCAGATCATAAAGGAACTGATCATTCCTAAGCCCGTGGTTCTATTCCCCACAGTGTATTAACACAGGAGAAACAGAGGTCATTGTAGTGGCTTATGTTCTGTGAAAGTACAAAGTTTAATTCACATTAAGCACTGATAAAGCCAAATGACTGGAAAAAAACCACAGATCTGACAAACCTGCTAAAAGAGGTCTCTGGTAGGGAACAAGGAGGGAAGGTCCAGAGCATCCTCAGCTTGAGGCATAGCAGGTACAGAAAGTCTGGAAGGAGACATTAACATAGTGGGAAAAAATACTACCAGACCTTAATTTTAATGGAATAATTTTTTAAAAAAGAAACTTTGGGTATCAGTCGCCAACAAATGTCACGGCTTTATGGTTACCTGGCAGTGTTTAAAAAAAAAAATTGCCAAAGTATGTCTAGCTAACCAATAGGTTTTGCTAGGAAGTATCTGTGTACATAAGAGAGGGCCCTAGGACTTGGTACAGCTGACAATCCAACATGATTCCTATGGAAACAGAAGGGGCAGAGTCCTGGCTTGCTAGCCCAGAAGGCTGTCAGAATAAAAGCAGACTCCAGAGTGACTGCAGATTCTTTGCAACTTGCTTTGACTCAGGGAAGTGGAGTCAGATTCTCACTCCAGAGAAGGTAGGGGGCCAAACCTAACCCATACCACATGCATTAGTCCTGGTTATCCTATAGTTGATGGGCAACTCGTACCAGGAAGGGAAGGGAACTGGTTAGGGAAGAAGGGGTCACTTTTCATCATTTAAAATCTTAATTTATATTTTAACTTCAAATGTATTTTCAGTGCCTCAGATACAATTTAATCTGAAATCTTTAAAGGCCCCCTGAAACAAAACAAAAGTATACTTTCTTTTTTTTAGCTTCTTCATCTTCTGGTAGTCAGTTTCCCCCCAGTCTCCAGTTTTACCCTGACTTAGAGTCCACAAACTTCATCAAACCATCCGTGCTCATGGACTTAGGCCTTTCTAAAGGGAAGCCTAGGGCTCGGCTCCAGATGAGCTGTGCCAGCACACCCAGTGCCCGTGACACCCCAAAGAGGACCGTGTAGTAATTCATCTCCGTCATGCCATAATACTGGAGCAGCACCCCACTGTGAGCATCTACATTTGGCCAAGGATTCTTAGCTTTTCCCTGCTCCAAGAGGATATTGGGCACAATCTTATACAGCTGAGCAACAAGTTTGAACATAGGATCATTAGGTAGGTGTTTCAGAGCAAACTCTCGCTGACAGGAATATCGTGGATCTGTCTTCCTTAGTACTGCATGGCCATAGCCTGGGACAACCCGTCCTGAATTGAGTGTGTTCCAGATGTAGTCTCTTAACTTTTCATCTGACACATCTTTGCCAACTTCCTTCTGTAGTTGTGTTAGCCAGACAAGTACTTCCTGATTCGCCAGTCCATGTAGAGGCCCTGCGAGCCCATTCATGGCTGCTACAAAGGACAGGTAAGGGTCTGAAAGGGCACTGCCCACCAAGTGACTGGTATGGGCACTTACATTGCCACCTTCATGGTCACTGTGGATGGTGAGGTATAAACGCATAAGCTCAGTGAACTGAGCATCAGTATAGCCTAACATGTTGGTGAAATTGTGGGACCAGTCCAGCTTAGAGTCAATGGCCCCAATACTGCTGCCCTCCCGGTAGAGATTCCGGTAGATCTTTGCAGCAACACAAGGTAGTTTTGCGATGAGATCCATACAATCTTCACATATTAACTCCCAATAGTTGGTTCGGTTAATACCCTCTGCATATGCTCGGGCAAAGTTACTTTCACTATTGAGGGCTGTAATGGCTGCACTGAGTTGAGACATGGGGTGTAGGTTGGTAGGAAAGTTGTCCAGCATGGTGACCACATGAGAAGGCAGAGCTGCCCGCTTTGCCCACTCCTTTGAAAGCCAAGATACCTGTTCCTCTGTTGGGATTTGTCCAGTTACCAGCAGCCAAAATAAGCCCTCAGGAAGGGGTTCTTCCCCACCCTTAGCCTTAGGCAGTAGTTTCTGGCATTCAGGGATACTATGGCCTCTGAAGCGGATGCCCTCATCGGGATCAAGAACTGATGTTTCATATACAAGTCCCTTCATGCCTCTCATGCCACCATACATCATGTCCACAGTGATTTGGCCCACCACTGCCTTGCCATGTTGCTGCCTGAAGGCCTTAATTCTGGCCTGCTCCTTAGGTATCAGGTTGGCCAATACGTCTTTCAAATTCGTGGAAGAAGTACTGGCATGCCGGGCTGCAAGAACAAGACAGGATGCATTCTTGGCTCCCAAGAGCCGTGCGGCCGCAGTGAGTAAAGCCATAGCAGGCAACTCTAGGATCTGACGGGGAGGGAAAGAGGGAAGAGAGATGCGGCAGAAACGGGAGCCGGCGCCGCTGCACCAGAGGCCGTGCCAACGGGTGGACAAGGTTGAAAGGAGGCGGCTGAACAAAAGGGTAGACGAACCGGCAGCCTAGAATGATTTTTTTAGTATGTATTTCTGTTCAATACTGAATCAGAAAACCTATTTGAAATTGGAAAACAAAAGAACATTTTAAGGAAAGAACCAAATGAAGCTAACACGGGTTTATCCGGGATAAACCTGCAGAGCGGGGCCCAGTGGAGACGACACAGCCTGGGGTCAACATAGGGGAATGAGGAAGGGGGGAATTTGGGGGGCTAGGCCTTTGCTAGGGTGTTGTCAGGAAGAGTCTTTATAGTGTCACCTGCATAAGAAATCAGGTGTCTTTCAGGATTTCAGTCCCAGATAACAATTTCCTTTTACAAGATGATTGAGTATTGTTTAGGGTTAGGTCAGGCTGGTGAGGTGACTCTTGTCTTTAAGGATACGTTTCAAAATGGCATTGCCATGTCAAGTTCTTCCTAACAATTATCAGGAAAGTCCCTTCCCTTTAAGCAACAGCAGTCTTCTGTTCAGGAAAATGAGTAGTCTGCTGCAGTAAGGCATGCACAATCTTGACCATCTTAGAAGCTTCTAGAAGGGGAAGACAAACCTGGGGTATTTATTGTTTGATGGTTTTAGTTTCTGACAAGCCTTTCAATGGCAAGACTAGGCAGGGTTTATTTGTTTATTCATTCCTTCATTCATTTATTTTTTGAGAAAAAAGAAAAAGTTCAATTGCTTTGATAGCAAAACAGAAGCACAGAACACTCCTGTCCCAGAGGCTGTGATTCTGCTCATTGAGGAGAACAGAGGTGTTTAAAAGAGGTGATTAAAGGCTGTTACATTCTAGGTGTTTCTTGTCCACAGTTGTAATTCACTTGCTAATTTGGGAGGCAGTCATTTCTGCCAGGCATGGTGGTGCACGACTGAAATCCTGGCAATTTAGCAAGGTCCTAAGCAATTTAGTGAGACCCTGTCTCAAAATTAATAATAAAAAGGGCTGGGGATATGGCTTGGTGGTTGAGTGCCTTTGGATGAGACCAGTGTTGAAAATCAGGATCAGGTCTTCATTTTCCCCGAGTTGAAGATTGAATGCCTAAGAAAACAACGAGGCAAGAGCAAAGTTTTATTTAAAGAATGGGGGGGGGGGGGGGGGGAACGAGAGACTCCTGAGAGGAGGGGTCCAGAGCTGGTGACTGTGGGAGTGGTGGTGTCTTGGTGTCTTGCCCCTTTTATAGATTTCAGGTTTCCTTTCTTCTCAGGTCCCCTCCTCTTCTTATCCTGCTTACATGACCAAAAGTGGCCAAAGGGCAGGATGACAGCTATCCAGGGGGTGATTGCTTGTGTTGGAAAATGTGATCCTTCCCCTCCCCTGGAGGTTGCTAGCAACAGGGTGATGGGGAGCGCTATCTACCCATTTCCTTTTCTTTGATAACCAGCTACCTATCCTTTGCCCTGGTCTCCATGGGTTTAATCCCGGTACAAAAAATAAAAAGAGAGAGAGTCATTTCTTAGATCTCCTAGTGCTATCCCAAGAGTCTAAATTACTTCTTTCCTGTGTTGGGTGTGTGCTCAAGGACAGATAACTCTGCCTAGGATGGGGAAGAAAGGAAATCCTGTCCGCCCCCCACCCACCCAAGATTAGAGAGGGGAAGATTAGGAAGAGGGAGACAGAGAAAGAAACATATCCATTTTAAAAATAAGTCACCGTAGCAAAGCAGCAACTATATGCAAAGCATGAGGTGGACCATCGTTACATTTCCCTGCTCTCAACTTCTACAGAATACTGGATGACGACATCTTCCAAGCTGCTACCTACAGAGAGAGGGTGAAGTTTAAACAAATTACCCAAAGTCCTTGTTCTCTATCAGGTGGGGCATGGACAGGTAAGGGTATTCAGCATCAGGGGAGGTCAGAGTAGAGAAGGTTTATGATGAAGTAGTTTACAACTGCTTGTCACAGGTTCTGAGGTGATCTCTGAACGAAGCTTTAGAAAGAAAACAGCTATTTGATACTTTCTGTTGGAAGCTGAAAGGTCTGATGTCCATGTTAGTGGATTTTCAGGAAGTTCCTGAAATGAACAATACATTTCTTTTCAGATTGTATCTTTCTGGAAAGAATTATCTGGAATAGTAAATCCCATGGATAAAGACAATGCATAGTGAAGTCATGTTAATTTGTACAGTAGACTGTGTAGAGTAGAGGGTTTCCTGTCTCCATAGTAAATCTGCATGTTTTTCCTGTAGAGTCAAGGAATCCTGAGGCCTGAGAGCTGGCACAGGCAGCCTTGGGAAAGGTGCGGGGACCAGGTAGGCCAAGTCAGCAGGAGTTCCTTCCTTGTCCTTGTCCTTAATAGATAGACCTATGAGCTTTGAGTACAGCAAGTTCAACCAGCAGAGGACTGTGGTACACAGAGAAGAAATGCCTCATGTAAACCAAATGTTTATAATCTTAGAAAGTCTCCCGCTGAGGCAGGTATTTGTGTCCTTATTTTATTTAGGCCTTCTGTGAGGCTGAACAAAGACAAGTTGCTTGTCCAGGTTGGCAAATAGAATAGCTAGGATTCAAACTCTGATCTGACTCTGGATACAATGGTTCTCCCACCACATTATATTGATTTGGATCCTTCATTGAGAAAAAGACAAGCCAGGAGTGCTAATCTGAAAATCCAAGTCTGAAATGCACTAAAATCCAAAACTTTTTAAGCCTGGACATGACACCACAAGTGGAAAAATCCCATATCATGAAACTGTGTTTCATGCATCTAATTATTTTAAATATGGCATACAGTTGTCCTTGGGTTAAGTCTGTAAGGAATATGTGAAACATAACTGAACATTGTGTTCAGACTTGGGTGCTATCCCCAAGATATTTTATTATGTATATGCAAATATTTCAAAATCCAAAAAATCTGAAATCTGAAATACTTCTAATTCCCAGCACTTCGGATAAGGGAAACTCAACCTCTACCAGCATTATATGGGGTTGAGGTGGACAGTGGAGAGTGAGTTGGGAAGATCACTGGGGACATGGCTGCAAAGGCAGGAAGGACAGATTGGCCTAAGCAAAGGAGAAGCATTGGACCTGCGGATGAGGCCAAGTTCTAAGAGCTGTTTTGAACATAGAATTATTATGATTTTTACATGAGTCAAGAAAATTGGCACCTGTGTCTCATTTGGTATCCTTATTGCTTAGGATATATTTTATTAATTTCAGGTGAATAAAACTATTGATCCTCCAACACTGGGCCTTCCAAAGTGTGAGGAAATGGCCACAGTAAACTTGAGGTGTGGCAGTTTCTGCTGAACAAAGAGGAAATATACTTGACAAATTGGAAATGAAATCTAAGTTATTCTATCTTCACAGAAATTCCACTTATCATTAGATTCTTGAGGATTGCAAATGAGCTATGGGGTGACCTGGCTTAGTTTCCACTGGCCAGCATTTCATTGATGGGGTGAGATTCATCTCAACAAATGTATTTTCACATTATTTGGGTTATATTGTGTGAGTTGATTAGTTTCCTTGTCTTGTTTTGTTGTATTCTGATACACAAAAGTGAATCAAAAGCTCAAAATTGATTCATTGATGTGGAAATCCAGAGGTGTCAATTTCAACACAAATATTTCAACTTAGAAAAACATGTTCCTATGAAGCAGATACTAACATTCTCCCTTGTACTAGATGGGTAAACTGAGGCACTGTCTTAATTCATTTTGGGTTGCTATAACACTGCCATAGACTGGGCGGCTTATAAAAAACAAATTTATTCTTCACAGTATGGAGGCTGGGAAATTCAAGATCAAGGCACCAGCAGATTTGGTGTCTGGTAAATACCTGCTTCCCTTAAGATGGCCATCTTCTTGCTTCAAGTGACAGATGAGAACAAGGCAGCTCTCTGGGGCCTCTTTTATAAGGGCACTAATCCCATCTATGAGGACTTTATCCTCATGCGTTAATTACCTCCGCCAAACCCTACCTTCTAACACCATAACCTCAGGAGGTAAAAACTTCAACATATGACTTTGTGGGGCAAGCCAACATTTGATCTACAGCTGGGACACTGAGATTTCTTAGTAGCAGAGCTTGGGTTTGAACCCTGTGGATCTGGAGCCCACATGTATAAGCACTCTGAAGAGAGGCCTGTGTTATCACCCAGGACCCCTGATATGTTTTTGCTGAATTTATGACTATTTTTGATCCATTATTTACACCTAGTATCTGTACTAACAGAGCACCTGTTAAGTGTGAGAAAAAGTAGCGTGTTAGCGCTAGAATAAAACTGGTTAAACTCGAATGCCAACCCACAAACAACTTCATTTACAGGGAGCAGCTGGCATTGCAATATGCCTCCTGATCTTAATGGAAATTTTAAAAATTATCTTTGGACACTGAATGCATATTTTTGTGTACTTTGTGAAGAACTAGCAAGTGAGTTGGAAGGGTTCTCTCTAATAAAGGGGAAAATGTAGGTACTGCTTGAGAGTTTTTTAAATGAAGAGAAAAAGACATTTGTTAGTGCTAATTAAAGCCATTTTTAAGACTTCATAAGGCTGGGGTTGTTTTCCTTTTTTTTTTTTTTTTTTTTTTAATGGAGCTTTATCAACTTCTGATCTCACAGATATTCAGAGTGTCTTGCTTTCACTAAACCTGTAACTTGAAAGCCAAAGTGTCATAATTTCTAACATTGAGGATAAGGTAGAAGAATTTCCTGAATAAAACCAGCTATGGATCTGGCATTCCTAACTCCTGAAGTCAAATCTTTCATAACACTTGATTATTTCTTTTATTCACTGAAGAAAGAAATTAGTGGCCCATTATTTTAGTGTTTAGAAACCAAGATGAATACTTTCCAAAGCTTTCAGAAACATATGCAATGAAGAAACAAACTAGGAATCCATTTCCAGCTATTGTTCAAGTTAAATTTAGTCTCTTGGTGCTTGAACATTAGGTATTTGTCAACTTCATATCTTTGAAGCACTGAAATTAGTAAGGAGTGAGAAGTCTCACATTTCTGGGTCCAGATTGAATGAAAATACCCGGAACTTCCTGTCAGAGTCACCAAACAATAGTTATCATATTAATGACTTACAATTATGTTAGGATATCCTACTTTGCTAGAAATAAAGGATACATAATTGTATTAGACAGAGTTGGTTCATCTGAACATAACATAAAGCTCTATTAAGATAGAAAATTATCTCTTCCTGCCCTCCCCCAACAAGGGATGGTAGGCAAGTCCACGTGAATCCAGTTTCATCTCTTCTAATAACCCATCACCCTATCACTAAATTGTTTCCTCAAGGTTATCACATCACCAAATATGGCTGCTATTTCTCCAGCCATCTCACTTGTATTCCAAACTGAGAGCAAAGAGGGATCCCTAGAGGGCCGGGGTTGTAGCTCAGAGGTAGAGTGCCTGCCCTGCATGTGTGAGGCACTGGGTTCGAACCTCAGCACCACATAAACATAAATAAGCAAAATAAAGGTAATGTTTCCGTCTACAACTAAACTAAAATTTTAAAAAAAAAGCAGGGGTGGTGGGGGGAATCCCTATAGCTTAGCCAAGTCCCTTTAAACAACCATCCCAGATACCACATGTAGCACTTGTACTTCCTTTTGCCAGCTGGAATTAGTCACCTGGCCTGACCTAACTCTAGAGGAAGTCTTTTCTTTTAGGTAATAACTGAGCTCTAGCTAAGAACTGAGAATGAGTTCTTTTCCTCAGCAGGAAGAAAATGCACATGGAGGCAGATATGTCACCTGAGCCAAGCCAATGTGCAGCGTGAACCTGTGGCTTGTTTATCCCGGGTAGAATGGGGTGAAATTCTTAAAACAATAGCACCCATTTCACTGCAATTTTTTTAAAGCTCATTATTTTAAATATATATATATATATATATATATATATATATATATATATATATTCTTCTTGTTTAATTTTTAAAGAATTGTTATGGGTCTTATTTCTTCCTCAGAGTGGATGATTACAATTATTGGACACATTAAATGGATTGCATATGCCCAAATTTTGATATGCATTTATCCATCTGATTCTATTGGGAAGAGGTTTAAAAACCTAGTTTACGTAGAGGCCAATCCCACTGAGTTCCTCTCTCCACTGGTGGAGCATGTGGTTTGAAATATCAGACACACCAAACACTTGTAGTTTGTTTATGACTGTTTACTCAGCTGAACTGTGAGCCAAAGGGGGCCAGATCTCTTACCATGGTGACCACTGTTTCTGAGGAGCATGGAGAGTCACCTGCACTGCTTGAATAATTGTGTGAATGAGGAAATAACTGAGTGAGTGAGTGACATCTAAAACATCACTGAGAGGTTGGGGGTGTAGCTCAGTCTTAGAGCCTTGCCTACATGCACATGGCCCTGTGTTCTATCCCCAGCACCAATATAAATAAAATAATAATTATAATAATAAGCAAGTAAAATGTCACTAGATCTTTGCTATGTCCAGTTTTCCCAATGTAAAATAAGATATAACCCAGTTCTCAGGTTTTTGTTATGTTTGTTTGTTTTTTGTTTTTTGGTTTTGTTTTTTTTGTTGTTGTTGTTTTTGGTACCGGGGATTGAACTCAGGGGCACTCAACCACTGGGCCACATCCATAGCCCTTTTTTGTATTTTATTAGAAATAGGGTCTCACTGAGTTGTTAAGTGCCTCACCATTGCTGAGGCTGGCTTTGAACTCGTGATCCTCCTGCCTCAGCCTCCCAAGTGCTGGGATTACAGGCGTGCGCCACCGTGCCCAGCTCTCCTCAGGTTCTTGAATGATCACAGTTGTAAGAAAACGTAGAAATATTTTAAAAAAAACAGAGCTGGATCAATATTGTCTATATATCAGTTGTGATTATTAAGAATCTTCCACACAGTAATGCTGTTTAGTTTTAGAAATGGCTGAGGTATCCTGAAAAATCATCAAATACACTGGAAACAATCCAATACAACATAAATTCTAGATTTTCTTTTCATTTCTACCATCTTTGTGATTGTTCAGAAAAACACTGGACTTCTCTAGTTTATAGTTTGCCCCTTTTACTATGAAATGTGGAAGTAACACATTTCAAAGTTCTAGAACAAGTGGAGACTAAGGTCATCAGGAAGGGACTAGCGAAAAAGCACAGGGTTTGAGCCCAGCCCTCTGCATACCACCTGTGCGTGCTGTGTGGGTGGGGACAAGACAGATGCCCCTTGGCTCTCCTGCTGCCTAGACACACAGTGCAGGTGCCTGGCCTCATCACCTCGTTACTTCTCTATGACACACACCACCACAGGTCACACACATTGGCCAGGGTTTGGGAGCCAGCCTCCTCTGACAGGCCCCAGGACTCTCCACCAGTCAAGGAATCTTCTGGAACTCCATTACAGCCTAAGAGCCTTCCACCAGCCTCTTCCATCTCAGGGCAGGCTCAGTCCAGACACAAGACTCTGCTGCCTTCAAGAGCAGGCAACCCCTTTGCCCAGTCGTGTCTTGGCAGCTATTTCTCAGCAACCTGGATGAACAGATTTAGTCTCTGCTTTTATTTTGGAGTGGAGATCATCTGTGGTAATTTTAAAGAAAACATAGGAATTAGTGATGTAGCTCAGTGGTAGAGCACTTTTTTAGCATGCACAGTGCTCTAGATTTAATCCCCCACACACAAACAAAAAAGGGACAATGCCAAGGACATTGGCAATATGACAATGTGACAAATACCTAGTCTTGCACACCACAGAGCATGTCAAAGTACCCATACACTCCCCACCCCTCCACACCTATTGGTAGTAATCATGGCTAGGCTTGTCTGTGCCATCCTAACACACACTCTTTCTAAATGTCCATGTGGTGGCTAGGACAGGAAGTCAGAGAAGATGGAGACTCAGGAGCCCACGCAGAACATTGGGGATCAGAAGAAGAATGAAGTGGCAAGCCCTTGAGAGCTTCCCAGGCCCTGGAACTTGGAGTCAGAAGCCCCAGTCCCAGCAGAGGTGGCGTACAGCTGCCTAAAGCACAAGGAAACAGAGTCAGGGGAGGCCGGTGGCCCTAGCCTCAAGCGTCCCTTGAGGAATTGGCCCACCCCTCTGTGGAGGGCTTCTGCCATGGTATTTGCCAGGAGGCAGTGCCTGGGGATGTGCCTCCCTTCCTCTGGGACCGCTCTTGACTCGTGCAGGTCAGCTCCCTCCTCCCTGGTCCACACTGTCCTCAGAGCTAGCCAGAGTTCTCCCCCGTGGGCCTGTTCTGTGGACTTGCCCTGACATCACCCCCTAGCTTGGCCTACTGTCACCCTTCCCTGGAAATACGTCCTGTCACCTTCACAGGAACCCTTGTATCAGGGACTTCTGGAGGAGACAGGTAACACCCCACAGGGATAAGAGGGAACAGCGCAGTAGGCAGAGGAGGGACAAGGCCAAACACAAGCAGTATCCACTTCACAGAGGCCATTTAACCCATTAAGTTCCAAATTTTTAAATCTGTGAAAATTTCCATAAAATTGATAGATGTACATTAAAAATAGGTTGGGAATAATAATCGACAGCTCACATACTGTTATATAAATTAATATTGTTGTTAGTAATTATCATATCATATATTGTTGCTATAAAATTACATTTATATAGGGTATACTATATGCAAGTTTTTAGAGGTGTTTAACATCTGGGACAATGGGAAAAAATGGATTAATTCTGCTATCTTAATTTGGGAGATCAGAGGTGCAGGAAAGCACACACAGCCCAGTGAAAAGACTACTGATTCCAGCCTTCCACCTCACAAAATCCTACTTTATAGGTAGGTGGTCAGTTTTCTCTACTCAAAACTTGTACAAAACTGACACACATTAACAAAACTGTACCATTCTTCAGTGAAATATTTGTTGTCTTAGAGCTCAGGAACATCTGCATCTGTATGAGCACGGTTTTGGTTTTGACTTTTTAGCTAAAGGGTTTTGGCACTAAGTAGGCAGAGCCTGAGAAATATTACAGCCTGACTCATGTTAGCTAATGTTATATAGATTTAGAAAAACAAATTGGCCAAGACACAGTTTTTCAAAACTGCTATGCAATAATCTAATGCTAATTTCTCAACTGCAATTACATTTGGATCTGGCACCAAACAATGAGTAAATCAACTTTTCAATAGCCTTTTTTAGCCTGTTCCTATCACTGAATTATACACATCTCCCACGATGCTCTTAATTTCAAAACTCATTTCCTACTATAGTGGATCTCATTTTTCTGAATGTCCCTTCATAATTTTGAGACTTGTTTCTATATCTGATTCCTTAAATATCTGATTTTGTTAGGACACACACTGAAAGAAAGCTTGTGTCAATATAGGTACATATTTTACTCTTCAGTGAAAGGGTTACTTTATATGATCTATGGATAGGGACTCATTAAAATGGAAAGGGGAATTTACATGCATTTCATAGACAGTGACAATGACCTACTTTCAACACCTCCCAACAAATCATTTTAATTTGTCTTCTATCTCTTTTGCTCCAATAACTGTCTTTCACTCAAGCCTACACAATATTCTATTTGAAAATTAATCTAATTTATTCAATAATTTAATTTATTACAAGCCCACATTAGTAGATTTAAAGTCAATTGATATCTACTCTTCTATTTAGTAGACTCAAAACAATTTATCTGACGATGTCCTTTTGTCTTTTTTTTTTTTTTTTTTTTTGTCACTGAGGATTGAACCCAGGGCAACTCTACCATTGAGCTACCTCCCCAAGCCCTTTTTATTTTATGTTTTAATTTTGAGACAGATTCTCTCTAAGCTGCTCCAGCTGCCCCCAAACTTGCAATCCTACCTCAACCTCCTGAGTCATTAGAATCACAAGTGGGTGCCACCACACCTGGTTCCCTTTAATTGTCTCTAAAGTGTTTGTGGGTTTTTTTTCTAAAAATGTCCATAATGAAGTTTACCTTTATTAGCTTCAGGAAATCCAAACAAATAATCAGACAAAGTATAACATACAGCCATAGTGTGGCATGTCCCAAGAATTGCCAAGCAAGACACCTGGGGGTGATCCCTGCAGGGCATCCTCCCAAGATAGAAGGGTCCTCTCCTCTCTGTCGCCTCCCACCTAGAGCCTCAGAGAGCATCTGTCCAGTACAGCACATGAAGCCATCAAGGAGATATGACCTTATATGTGTCAGAATGGTTATTGTCAAAAGGATGAATGATTTGTGTTACTGAATATGTGAAGAAAAGGGAGCCCTTATACATTATTGGTGGGAATATAAATTAGTACAGTCACTTTGGAAAACAGTGTGGCAGTTTCTCAAAAAAATAAAAATAGGATTACTATAAGTTCCAGCAATCCTACCTCTGGGTATATATATACAAAGGAACTGGCATCAGTCTGTCAAAGAGCTATTTGTATACATTCTGATGTTCATTTCAGAATCATTCACAATAGCCAAAATAGGAAAGCAAACTAAGTACCCATCAACAGATGACCGGATAAATAAAATGTGTATGTACCATAATGGAATACTATTCACCCTTTAAAAAGAAGAAAATTCTGCCTTTTACCACAACATGGATTGAGACTGAGGACATTATCTAAGCAAAATAAGTTGGATACAGTAAAACAAATAATGTATAATCTCACAATGTGCAATGTAAAAAAATAAAAGTGGACCTTATATAAACAGAGACTACAAAAGGTAGTTTCCAGCTGGGCACAGTGGGGCACACCTGTAATCCCAGTGGCTTGGGAGGCTGAGGCAGGAGGATTATGAGTTCAAAGCCAGCCTCAGCAATTTAGCAAGGCCCTAAGGAACTTAGCAAAACCCTATCTCTAAATAAAATATTTTTCAAAGGGGGCTGGGGATGTGGCTAAGTGATTAAGTGCTCATGGGTTCAATCCCTGGTACAGAAAAAAAAAAAAAAAAAAGTAGTTACTAAAAGCTAGGGGAAGGAGAGAGAGAGAAAAAAAAAAAGGAATATGTTAATTCAAGGATACAAAGTTTCAGTTGGATGGGAGGAGTAAGTGTTAGTGATCCATTGCACTGCTCAGTGACCACAATTAATAATAACATTGTGAATTTCAGAACTTCCCATTGCATTCCATAAATACACATAATTATTATTTGTTAATGAAAAATAAATGTTTAAAAATCATTTTCTACAATGATCCAATTGGAATCAAGACCTTTAGAGATTCAAATTCACAGGCTCCTCGTGAGATACATGGGAAGTTATGCTTTTAAAAAATCCTTTAATGAGGAAAGAACCAGGTTGCAGACCTAGCTGTTACCTACTGGCCACATGATGGTGGATGAGTTTCTTACCTTCCTTAAACTCAGTGTCCCCTACTGCATAAAGTATAGGTGTAATTGAGTTCAATGTTCATTACATTTCCACCTACAAATAAAAATTCCAGGTTCCTTCAAACAACTCTAAGTCTGTCTATAATGAGAGTAAAATCTAGACTGGGTCCCTTTATAAATGTTGGACTTTGCTTAAAGGGCAGGACCAGGAACCTCTGCTCTGCTCAATGTTCGTAAGAGCTCCATTGCACCAACAGGTGCTGCCAGAAACACCCAGCCAGGAAGAGGTGAGGCCACAGGAAGGAGACGCCAAGGTGAAATGTGCATGGACATGATCTCATGGGGAGTGTCCTTGGGGTCAAATCCTATAGGTGACACAGAAGCAGGATGGGGCAGAGGGACCAACTGAGCTGTGATGCTGTCACCACAAAGCCCAAGGGGGCTCTTAGAGATTGGAGATCCCTGCAGAGCTCTTCCACTTTGAGGCAAGGGGGCCTGGCCTTTATAAGCCCACCCACCCCAAATAGATGTGGCCTTAGATCCCAGAAGCCCTGTGGAGAGGCATGACTTGGCCAAGGCCACTCACTCCAGGAAAGGACCCAGCTACCAGCTGGTGGTGACCTACAATCCCAGTGGCTGGTGTGGGGAGGGTTAGGGTTAAGGTTAGTGTTTAGGGTTAGGTTTAGGGTTAGGCATTAGGGTTAGGGTTAGGGGTTAGAGGTTAGAGTTAGGGTTGGGGATAGGGTTAGGGGTTAGGGTTAGGTTTAGGGTTAGGATTTAGGATTTAGGGTTAGGTTTAGGGCTTAGTGTTAGGTTTAGGGGTTAGTGTTAGGGTTGGGGCTTAGGGGTTAGGGCTAGGCAGTAGTGTTAGGGTTAGTGTCAGGTTTAGGGTTAGTTGTTAGGGATAGGGTTAGGGGTTAGGTTTATGGGTAGGTTGTTGTTGGGCCTTCTGGACACTGTCAGCCAAGGGGATGGAAAGCTCTGGCTTTCTGGCTGCTTGCCACGCCCTGTTACGGACCTAGGCTAAGCAGGGGGCATGGCTGTGACGTATGGTGAGAACCGAAACCGCCCTAAGCATATGGCAGAGGATTCTGCCCTGTGAGGATGTGCCCGTGCTCTTTACCTGTTTTCTATCTGCTTACTGGTTGGCTGATGTCCACTATAAAGCATTGTCCACCCCCTTCAATAAACGAGTTCCAGCACTGACCACTGACTAGGCTCCCTGGTATGTTCCTGGGTCTTCTAAGGCAGGGGAGGGAATACCAGCGGCCTTTGCTTTCCCAATCTAGTCTCCTCGTTGAGGTAGGCCCCTCTAGCCTCTTTTTCTGGACAAAAGAGGTCCATCCGGGTACGGGGGGCTGAAGACCTCAAACCCTTATAATATCCTGATAGGTTGTAGGATTTAGAGTCAGGTTTAGGGCTTAGGATTAGGTTTAGTGGTTAGCCTTAGGGTTAGGGCTTAGGGGTTAGGGTTAGGCAGTAGAGTTAGGGTTAGTGTTATGTTTAAGGTTTAGGCTTAAATTTAAGCTTAGGGTTAGTGTTCAGGTTTAGGGTTAGGTTTAGGTTTAGGGTTAGCATTAAAGTTAGCTTTAGCGTTAGGTGTTAGGGGTTAGGGTTATAAGTTTGGTTTAGGTTTAGGGTTAGCATTAAGGTTAGTTTTATGGTTTGGCGTTATGGGTTAGGGTTACTGTTAGTGGTTACGTTTAAGGTTAGGGTTAGGGTTAGTGTTAGTGCTTAGATGTTAGGGTTAGGATTAGTGGTTAGGCATTAGGGTTAGACTTTAGGGTTTAGGGTTAGGGGTTATTGTTAATTTTAGTCTTAGTGTTATGGTTAGTGTTAGGTATTAGGGGTAGGGTGAGTTTTATTGGTTTGGATTAGGGTTAGGGTAAGGTTTAGATTTAGGGTTAGTGATTAGTGTTAGGGGTTAGGTTTAGAGTTAGGGTTAGGTATTAGGGTTAGAGGTTATGTTTCAATGTTAGTGTTAGGGTTAGTGTTAGGGTTTAGGGTTAGGGGTTAATGTTATGTTTAGGCTTAGTGTTATGTTTAGTGTTAGTGGTTAGGTTTTGAGGTAGTGGTTAGTGTTATGGTTAGGGTTTAGGTTTAGGATTAGGGTTAGGAACAGTATTAGGGAATAGGTTTAGGGTTGGGTGCCGGATTTAGGGTTAAGATTTGGGCTTCAGGTTAGGTTTAGGGGTTAGGGTTAGGGTTACTGTAAGGGCTTGGTGTTAGGGTTAGGCATCAGAGTTAGGGTTAATGTTATGTTTAGGGTTTAGGCTTAAGGTTAGGGTTAGTGTTTGTGTTAGGGGTTTGGGGTAGGGTTAGTGTTAAGATTAGGGTTATGTTTAGGGGTTAGTGTTAATGTTAGTTTTAGTGTTTAATATAGGCTTATGTTTAGGGTTAGTCTAGGTTTAGGTTTTGTTTTAATGTTTAATATTAGGGTTAGCTTTAGGGTTAGGTTTTAGTATTAGGGTTAGGATTAGTGTTTACTTTTAGTATTAGGGTTTAGGATTAGTGTTCAGGGTTGCGGTAAGCTTTAGGGTTAAGATTAGGGTTAGGGGTTATGGTTATGATTAGGCTTAGGTGTTAGCATTTGGTTAGGTTTAAAGTTAGTGTTAGGGGTTAGCATTAGGTTTAGGGTTTAGGTTTAGGGTTATTGTTAACGTTAGGGTTTAATGTTAGATTTAGTGTTAAGGTTATTGGTTAGGTTTTTGGTAAGGATTTTTTGTTAGGTTTAGTATTAGGATTAGAGTTAGGGTTAGTGTTAGTTTTAGGGGTTAGGGTTTAAGGTTAGGGTTAGGGGTTATTGTTAGGGTTAGTGTTCAGGCTTAAGGTTAGGGTTAGGGTTAGGGTTAGGGTTAGAGATAGGATTAGAGCTTAGTGTTAGGGTTAGGTGTTAGGGTCAGGTCTAGTGTTAGGTTATCCTTTTACCTGCCCTCTGGCAAAAAGAGCAATTATGTTTTTATTATTTAGTATGTTTACATTTTTTCTTACAAAATATTTCATAAAATTATACTAGCAAGTAAATGGAGAAAAAAAATTGTACTGACAATCAATAAATACAAATATTGCAAATGAAAATTTTTTCAGTACTGGATATTGCACCCAGGGGCACTCTTACACTGAGCTATACCCCAAGTCCTTTTTATATTTTATTTTGAAACAGAGTGTTGCTAAATCGCAGAAGTTGCCATCAAACTTGCCATCCTCTTGCCTCAGCCTCCTGAGTTTCTGTTAGTACAGACATGCACTATCATGTCTTGTAAAATTGATTTTAAAATACATTATTCTTTTAACATGTACACATTATTTATCTGCGTTCATTGCCTGTAGTAGCAATTTCCTTGTCCTCACCTCTTTCATTATCCCCTCAATAATTTTCCTAACAAAATTTTTAAAAAATATTTATTTATTTACTTTTTGTACACAATGCAATGCATTTATGTTTATGTGGTGCTGAGGATCGAACCCGGGCTGCGCACGTGCGAGGCGAGCGCTCTGCCGCTGAGCCACAACCCCAGCCCCTTCCTAACAAAATTTTTATAAAATTTTTTATCACTGTACAGATAAGTTGAATAAACTTTATGGAAAAAATATTTTTTAAAAACTATACTGAAAAATAAATCTGTAATTTTCTCCAGATGATAACATATTGCCAGTTTCTTTTTTGTATCCTGCTGTTCTCAGAAAACGTGAAAGTTGTATGTATGTGAATATTACTTTAATTAAATATGCCAATCTCATTTTAGAGAAGAATGTAGGGGTGCTAAGCTGAACAAAGCTGCCCATGCCTATAATCTGAGCTACTTTAGAACTGAGGCAGGAGGATCACCATTTTCAGGCCAACCTGAGAAAATTAGTGAGACTCTGTCTCAAAAAATTTTTTTGAAAGGACTGGAGTTGTATCTGAGGTGTAAAGCACATCTGGGTTATATCCCCATTACCATAAAAATGTCTAAAATATGCAAATAACCTATAATACTAGAAACATATCAGTGGTGTCAAGAATAAATTGTACCAATTAAATGTGTGATTTTATTCAGCCTATTGCAATTTGAGTTGGTTTCTATAAGAATACAATTGTTCAACAACATTAAAATATTTGCTATTAAATTTTCTGAATTTCTGGGAAATTTAGGAATATTCAGTTTATGTAAATGCTTATTTATCTCCAAGACATTGTAATGTTCCTTTACTTAATAGATTTTACAATCTAATTCATTAACACCATCTGGAGGTAGGAAAATGTTATACATTCACAGAATCACAGGTAAAGGTTTTTCTGAATTATAGACATAGTAACAGAACACACAGAGAAAAAGCTTATAGCTACAATTCAAAATTTCAGCGTGGGTCAGAGGTAAACACAGAATTATGGAACTCAGTGGTGCATGTCAGCAAGCTGTTCTCTTTCCAGAGAATATGAATGCTTAATTGATTTGAGTTCAAAATAAGCAATCAGAAAAGACTAACAAACCAAAATCTCTGTCATCTTGTTCTCAACAGACTCAAGTTCATTTACAGAGAACAGCAAATAGTTAAACCATATATCCAAAAGAAGCTGGCACCAGAAACCAAATGAGTACTCAAAGAGAGGTGTAATCAAAACCTTTAAACACTCCCAGAAGAGTGTTTTGAGAAGTCACAGTCCGGGGCCAAATGTCGGACACACGGCTGGATCTCAGGATGTGGAACTGAGCCCTTTGAAAACCTGAGTGGAATAAACACAGATTCAAAGTGAGATCCAATCCTGTCAAGTCAGAGTATTATGCTTTCAAATCCAAAATGCATTTTGGACAATGACATACATAGTTTTATTCAGCTATAGCAATAGGGAGAATGCTCATTTCTAAGAGACACTAATTATTTTTCTGAGTACTTTCTATGTTGGGTAGAAGCCGCAGCTCCAGGCCAGGTGGATGTGAAGGGCTGACGGTACCAGGAGAATGCCCAGTGAACATGAAGATGGACATCTATACACCAAGGACAGAGGCCTAGCACAGGTTCTCCTCTCCACTCAGGATGAATCAACTCTACCAACAACTTTAGCTTGGACTTCTTGCCCCCCCAAAATCTGAGAAAATAAATATCTGCTGTTCAAGCCACCTAGTTTGTCATACTTTGGAATGGCACTTCTAGAAAACTAATATAACACCCCATATGATTTTTAAAATATGTAACTGAGTCTGTTTATACCATATTGTAATAAGATTTAAACTTCAGGCCAGACCTAAGTTGACTGTCATCTAAAGTCAGATATAGCAGCAAGCTGACAAACTAATTACTATGTTAAGAGGAGAGCAAGGAGACAGAGGAAGAGAAGGGAGAGGAGAAAGGAGAAGTATGAGAAGGAGAAAGGAGAGGTAGAAAAAGAATGATGAGAAGGAAAAGAAGAAGATGGAGGAAGGGGAGGAGAAAAGAGGAATAGGAGTATGAGGAGGAAGAGGGGAAGGCAAGAAGAGGAGTTGGAGGAGTGGGGTTGTCTAAGAGAGGAACATCTGTGCCCTGATCACAGGTAACTGCTGTTTCCCACAAGCACCTTTGGTTGCCCTGCCAAACAGCCCCACCTGGAGATCACTACTTGGTACATTTCAGCCCCAAAGCAGCCAGACACTGTGCGCTGCTTACTTTCCCAGTCTGAATGTGCAGTTCTGAAACTAATGTACAAGAAATAAATAAAGTTTTCTTATCCAAAATAAAAGAGCGTTTATTCAGTTCTAATAAGCTTGAGGAAATTCCTGATCTAGAAGACACATTTTTGGATAAGAACAAAAAAATAGTTTGTAGGGCCTGGGGCTATGGCTCGTCTTGCATGTGTGAGGCCCTGGGTTCCATACTCAGCACCACATAAATAAAATAAAGATATTTGTCCACCTACAACTAAAAAAATATTTTAAAAAATAGTTTGTCAACTTGCTGCTCTGATTCAGTCAGGTAACTTTGAATGACAGTCAACTTTTGGACAGGCCTGAAAGTTAATTAAAAAAAAAAAAAAAAAAGAATTCCAGTATGGTATAAACAGTGTTACACATTCTAAAATTATATGGCGGATTGTATTTGATAAATTTGTTTAAAACTAGTGGAATAAATGAGCAAATTTTCAAAAGTTTGTCCTAGCACAAAACTTTATCATTAGCTAAAATATGAAATAGAGAGAGTTCTGTCATTTGTGATTAATTGTGCTCTTCTATTCTCAAGGTGATACATTTTAATAAATACTCAAAGACCCAATAAAGAATTGGAGTTTTAGGATTTTCCAAATTCCCTTTCCCTGGAGGTTGGTTAGGAGAGGAATTCATTCACTAGGTGCATAAATTGACAAAACTGCTGGGAGAATTTGGGAATAAATTTTTAAATAATGAAAATAAAATACTCAGGAGGCTGAGGCAGGAGGATCACAAGTTCAAAGTCAACTTCAGCAACTTTGAGATACCTCTTCCCAAAATAAAAAATGAAAAGGTCCTGAGATGTAGCTTAGTGGTAAAAACACTCCTGGGTTTAATCCCCAGAATAATAATAGTAATAATAATAATAATAATAATAATAATAATAATAATAAATATATATGAGTGGTCACCTCTTCTTGCTATTAAAAGTATATAATTCTTCATGGTAAGTAGATTTTTTTTTAATTAAGTAGATTACTAAGACATGCCATGCGTAAAACACTTCTTCAAAGAGATTAGAGTACCACTAGTAATTCAAAGAGTTGTATTTTCCCGTTGATTGTTGGTGTTATCATACTCCTCTAACTTTAAATTCTAATGTTATACATTTTTTAAAGTTTCACTATATTCTTATTTCTATTAAGCAGTCAATCTCAACGCTTTTTCCCCTTATGCATATGTATAGGTTTTCTCTCCCCACCCCCCATATAACATTCTCTTCTTGCCCTCCTTTTTTTCTAACCCATCTATCTATTTAACTCATTTAGTTAATGCTTAGTATTGCCATTAACTCATTTGCTTAGAAATCAGGTGTCAACGTGCACTAGTTAGGTTGCATTGGACTGAACACAATATATCCTGGCTACAGCTAGATTAAACAAGGACATATAACAGATTTCTAGAGATGTCATAAACTTCAGGGTTGATTGGCTAATTGGCTTGATGTGTTCAACCAGAATCCAGGTTCCTCTCATTTCGGTGCTCTATTCTTTCTTCCTGACAATTCCAGGCTGATGTCCAGAGGATGAAGACAGTCCCTTCCTTCCTATAGCACTCCTTAGCAACAAGGATGTTTTTCCTGGAATGCCTGCTACAGACTTCTCTCCCTTCTTCAGCCCTTACTTGAATCAGCTGCTGGTAAGGCAATGAGAGATGAGTTGGGTCCCTGCTCTCTTTTCTGTCCTTTCCCACTGTGCACTTTTGTTATGCAGAGCAAAACTCTCTTTGTGCTCCCAGTACCCAGGTTTTGTGCTCTTTGGTTTCCTGGCATTTACCCAGCCTCAAAGACTCAGCCCACTAATCTGGACCTATCTCCCTGGACTGATGTTGATCTCACCTGTATCCACAGATCCATTTCCTCCAAGATCTGCTCATGTTTCTTGTCCTACATCCACTATCACTAAGCTTCCTGGCGGTTGAAGACCTAGTCTGCCACCCTACGGTTAACCAGGAACATTCAGCAAAACCCAAGAGCTCACCCAGCCAAGACTTTTGCAGGTTATAGCAATCACAGATCATTAGCTAAAATTCAATTCAATGGTAAAAAAACCATGTTTCCAGAACCATCTCCCTAACAATTGAGTATCATTCTTATTTGAGTTCATTTGAATTAGAATTCTTTCCCTTCAACAGAGTTCTGTCTATTCAATTACCTGAACCTCCCTAAGGCTTGGGTCCTTGCTTTATTTACTATCCAGGAAAGAGGGATTGCATGGTACTGACTGACCTGCCCAGTTCCTTGCAAAACAAGCGAAGCACCTCATAAGGCCAATGCAAAAGCCTTAAGAAGCTTCAAGCAAGCCAGGAAGGTCAACTGCTTAATATAAAGAGGTGTGAGTAGGGTTATCAAAAGAAAATAGACAAGACTCAGAGATGAGGTCAGAAGATAGAAGGTGGAAGGAATGAGCGAGGAGGGCTCCACAGGTGGGTTCAGGAGATTGACACAGGACTCTGGGGACAGACTCAGAGTGGATGGCCACATGGTTAAGGCAGGAAAAAACAGTATTGACTTTTCAAGGTTGTAGAGTGTTTTCAAGGGAGCTTGTAGAGTGCTGAGTGCCCTGTCTGGGCAAAGAGAACTTTTTCCTTCTCGGCTTTTGTCAGAGTGAATGAGATAATGCATAAGTGGGTTGCAGAGGAACGACACGTCCTACATCTTGAATTTATCCACATTCCTCATCCCTCCCACCCTGGTACTATGTGAAACAGATGTTCTGCATTATCACTGATCTGAACCCTGCCAGTTAGATAGCCTCTCCCATCAGTCTCTCCTCACCTCTGACAATGTCGTGGCTTTGAGTCAGAATTTCAGAAGTAGCATAGGTTCTGTTATCCCCAAGTTAATTGATTGTGTAATTAAAACAGTGCTTGGCACATTGAGTATTAATATTTTATTAATATTACTATTATTATAATTAGGAACTAGATCTGAGAAGCAAATTCCTTACCTACGATTTCTAAAATAAGAATATATATTAATAAAGTTTTATGTGGGTCAGGAAAGACATATGGGCCAAGTAGAATTTTACTACTCTCTCATTATCTTACTATCATCCAACTATTTTTGTCCCTTACTCTTGAAACATTTTCCCCACAAGTAGTTTATTTAGCTAGCCTTACCACACTAACCTAAATTTCTTTGGCAGATTAGGTGATTTGACAATATATTACATTAACAGTAAATTAATTTTCTGCCTTCTATAGGTGCTAAAATATGTTCAAGTAGTTAATATATAATTTTAATTATGAATTCAGAATAATTCAATTAAATTCCTTAGTAAGCCATGTGTGCATTATTTCAAATTCTTTAGTTCAAGGAGCACAGTCACATAGTCTAGAGAAAATTGTTTTATACTTCCTTCCAAATTTAAATACTTTCTGAGGTTTAGAGAGTTCAGGAAACTGTACTCTGGAACACTACACACACACACACACACACACACACACACACACACATACACACACATAGAAAGGAAGCCATAATTGCATATATATTGGTGTAAAGATGAAGGGTGGATGGATGGATGGAAAGAGAAAGGACTCTGAATTAAACTCAATTGATATATATTCTAGTCTTGAGCCTACCACTTACATCAGATAAGCTATTTTTATTCTTTGGCTCAGCTTCCTACAATAATAAAGTAAGAGGTTGAATTAGATATTAGGTATTTTCTTCTTCTGAGACCATATTATTAAAATCCTCCTGGTGAAATAATTTCAACCACTGCAGTTATCTTGTTTCCATGCCATTTTTCCTGCATCTCTCCCTCAGACTCCTTTTTAACACTAGCACTGATGATAGAAGCTAATGTTCCTAACATAGAACACATCTGGTCAAGGCTACAGTTTATAATGGATAAGTCAGAGCAAAACAAATTAAGAGGGTAGAGTTTGCTTTAAAAAACATATTGGAACAAACAAAAGAAATTCTATGCCCATCAGGAGAATTATTCTGGAACTTGTAAACTCATTTAATCTAATAATTCCACATTAATATAATTTTCTATTTGAGGCTGAGCCACATGCAAGCTTATTTATGCATGAACAGATCAAATCAACATCTTCATTCTAGATTTTTCAGCCACTTCTCCAAAATGACTTGAGGGAAGTTGTTTTACAGATGGCAGATTAAATCCACAATGGGAAAAGATTATACTGTGTGTTGGACTTTCTTAAGGTGAGCTCTTTCTTACTTTAGACATGATAAATTTAACCTATGGATAATTTCTTTTTATTTATACCATAAATAAGAAAATTGGTGTGGTGATATTTTTAACAGAAAAAGGTAATATTTGTATTTTAATTCAACTACCTTAAATGTGGTTTTTCAAGATGCCTTTGATGTTCCTCAAAATTAGTGATGTCTCAATTCTCTCAGATGAGCTTTTGATTCTTTGAAAACAAGGAGATGGTTATTCTGTGACAAGAGGGAGAGGCCATTCAAGATTTCCTATTACTCGTTTATCTTCTGTCCATGATGCTGTTAAATAAATAGACATTATTTACATTAGTTCCAACCTTATGCTGGAATCATTTAAGACATCTGCTAAAGAGATTTCTCCTTTTTGTTCCCCAAAAGTCCAAATCAGTCATCAACCTCCCTTCTTTTTTTTTTTTTTTTGGTAGTGGGGATTGAACTCAGAGGCACTCAACCACTGAGTTCATCCCCAGCCCTTTTTTGAATTTTACTAGAGACAGTGTCTCACTGAGTTACTAAGTACCTTGCCATTGCTGAGGCTGGCTTTGAACTCGCCATCCTCCTGCCTCAGCCTCCCAAGTGCTGGGATTACAGGCGTGTGCCACTGTGCCCGGCCAGCCTCCCTTCTTTTGAAGGGCTGGTACAGAGGGCTTAACAGGTGACTCTGACAATTTAGGGATAGCCATCACCCTGTCTCTCCTTTCCTGGAGCACAGATGATGAACATTGGTCAATTAGTGGTTCTGTCTTCAAGGAGTGTTCAATAAGTCCTCTTTTAATCTAAGAAGGCCACAAGAATTTTAAATATGCATGTTTAAAATATGTATGATAAATATTTCAGAGGAAGGTGTGAACACATCCCGATTTAATTTAATTTAAGGACAACAGGTCACAGCCTCCCAACCCCACAGGGCTGTGTCCGTAAGAAAGGGAAAACAATTGTGCTTTTTAAGGACCCCTACAAATACCTGGTAATACACATGGTACCAGCGTTGTTGCTGTTGGTGGATAGGGATGATGAAGGGGAATACAGGGAAGGAAGAGAAACTATTTTCCAGTCTTGGTTGGAATTTTTGTGCTTCCCACCTGCAAATCTGACAACGATCACACTACCTCTTTGTTGGTTTTGTTTTGTCACTGGGCTGTCAGTAAGAAATATGCCCAGAGGGAGATTATTTTCTTTCTCCAGGCTGGAGGCTGGCTTAAGCATAAGGAGAGTCCCTGTCCTGGAACTACACTCTGAACACTCCACATGGCCTGGTGTGGGTAGGGCAGGTGAACTTTTAACTCTGCAGAAAACAGAGTTCTTCACCCTCACTCCTCAGCCTTTTCTGTGCTATCTCAAGAGGGGCAGCCACTCTGTGTGTCTTCCCCATCATTCCACCCTACTGAGCTCACAGAAGTGTTCATCTTGGGTATGTTGTATGCAGACCTGTGTTAGTTTTTCTTCATTGTGACCAAATATGCCTCACAAGAACAACTTAGAAGAGTAAAAGATTGTTTTGGCTCATGGTTTTAGAGGTTCATTCCATGATCAGCTGACTCCATTGCCCTGGGCCTGAACATCATGGCAGAAAGGTATGACCCCAAAGCTACTCAGCTCATCATAGACAAGAAGCAGAAAGACCAGTGGAAGCACCTGGGACAAAATACAATCTCCAAAGCCATGCCCTAGTGACCTACTTCCTCCAGCTGTGTACCACCTGCCTATAGTTACCACCCAGAAGTCCTTTCAAATTGTCAACCCATTAAATGTATTAATCCACTGATTAGATTACCACTGTCCTAATCTGGTTACTTTATTTCTGAACATCCTGCATTGTCTTATACTTGAGCTGTCACATGAGGGGACACCTCATATCCAAACCACAACAAGACCTATATCAATGGCAATGTAAAATTTCTTATCTAATAGCTGTGGATGGGGGGCACTGAGGATTGAACCCAGGGGTGCTCAACCACCGAGTTACATCCCCATTCCTTTTTATTTTATTTTGAGACAGGGTCTCACTAAGTTGCCCAGGCTGGCCTCAACTTTGTGATTCTCCTCCCTCAGTCTCCCACGTAGTTAGGATTACAGGTGTGTACCACCACACCCAGTTTAAAAATTTGTTTGCTTTTTTATTGGCATATAATAGCACTTTTTAAATAAGCAAATAATAACACAATATCAGTGAGCCCTTTCTTCACAGATCTCCAGGGTTGAGGTCTATGAAGGAAATGGGAAGCCCATAGTTATGACTAGGAAAGGGCCCAAACCATGGACTCCAGTTCACTTTTCTCTTTTAACTTCGGAGAGTTACTATTATACCAGTATAGGTCATCTCCTGTAATAATCTCCCACTGAGTGTCTGTCCCCATGTTTCTGCATCTACTCATTTTCATTCCACTTCCCCAGGCCTCTTCCTGACAGTTCATACTAGGCTTTACCTAAGGTTCATCTATTCTCAGAACTCCCCATTAAATAGGTCTGATGCCCATGAGGATCTTGGCTGAAGGACTTTCCCTTTCCTTTTAAGAAATTCAAAAAAGTCTTCCCATCTAGTCATTAATTAAACCCAGCATGCTCAGCACTTAAAAAAAAAAAAAAAGTGGATGTTTAATTTTCCCTGTTGTGTGCTCATCTGCATAAAATTTCTTTAAAAATCCAAAGAATAATAACTGAAAATGTTAATGTCCTAAATTTTAATTTTTAGGCTGGAGATGTAGCTCAGTGGTATAGGGCTTTCTTAGTATGCATGGGGCCCTGGGTTCAATCCCCAAAACTGGCAAAAAAAAAAAAAAGTTTATAATTCAATTTTTAAATTAAAAATGTATTGCCCTGTTCATAAAATTGGTAAATTTGAGGAAAAAGAGAGAAAACCAGTATTGATAGGGTTTTGGAAAATAAATTTTCTATTATGCTGCTCTCAGAAACATAAATTGTTACATTTCTGAAGGAATATTTGAAAATATGTATTCAAACCTTAAAAATGTTAGTACCTTTGATCCAGCATTTTTTTCTAAAACTAAGACAATGAAATATGGATATGTGCAAAGATGTTTATCGTAGCATTGTCTAATAAGGAAAATATATAACTATTTCATGGACAAACAAGAATATAGCTTAGTCATTTACAGCACATTCATGCAATTTAATGCTATATGATGATTAAAAGGTGATGCAGAACTGTGTAAAATAATATAAAACTTCTTGATGTATTCAGAAAAAATGTAAAAAATGTAAAGTACAGAAAACAGAAGTATAAGAAAATATTATCAGTGGTTAGCTCTGATTAATGAAATTATAATTAAACTATTTTTGTTTTTTATGTGGATGTTTAAATTTTACTGCCATAAACTCATATTATTATATATTCCAATATATTTTTATTTTGTTTTGTAATTTTGTATTTTTTGCTGTCTTGAGGATCACGCTAAGCAAATGCTGTAACCATTCTTAGTCTTCAAGCTTAATTTTTTAAAACTTACGTGTTGATTCCATTTTTTAAGACATCAGGATATTTAATATACATAGTCCAAAGTAATATTGAGACAAATTATTGAAATGGCAGATACAGCTCTTCAGAAACGAAAAAGAAGAAGAAGAAGAAGAGGAGGAGGGCTGGGGCCCAAAAAGGCATGAATAATTGAAAACTAGATGGTTTAAACTGTATCTCTGTATCTCCTCTTTTTAACAAAACACACATAAAAGATTCCCAGCTATTGAGTTGGATTTCAGTAATTGCTTATGTTCCTTGAAAAGGTTTTTTGAAACATAAACTTATCAAAATAAGGAGATTTTAGTGAATGAAGTAGAGCAAAAAGTAGCATATGTACCCCCAAATAACCAACCAATCATGCACATTGATTTGGTCAATTGGCTATAAGCTCTTGACAATCCATATTCCTATTAATTGAAAGAAACAGAGGAGGCCCAGGAATTTTGCTGGGGCTAAGACTGGAATAAATTGCTAAGGAGTGAGGTGTAGACCCCCCAGGGTATTTCTTGTCATGGCATCTGACCTTTATAATTATTAACAATTATTAATAATCATTATATCACTAGTAATGATTATTAATAATATAATTATTAATCCTGTTAGTCTCTATCTAAAGTCTTACCAGAAAGGACACATCTCACCTTCTCAGGACTGTATTTCCATTTCCCTCTGTGTTCCCTGTGGGGTGACAGTGGGGGTGCAATGCATTTGTGAGTGAAAGAGTCAGGAGCCTTGTTACTGTTGCTTTTCCAACCCTAAAGCACATCCAAACCTCCCGTTTCTGCTGCTTCTTGCAGCCAGGTCCTGGAAGGTCCACTTCACCACACCTTAGGGGACTTCCCTCATTCTCCCTCTTGCTCAGCCTCAGTGTCCTCATCCAGTAAGAGCAATTTTATCTGTTACAGGAAACTTCTTTAAAAAGAAGTAGCCATGTGAGCTCCTTTGGGGCAAAAATAGAGTTCCTTTGTACTTCCTTGGAATCCTAAGGACTGCCCCTCTTGGCCTCAGTGACTTCCTTTTCTCCCCTCCCTTTCAGCTTCAAGTTTCAGTGAGAATGTGGGTAAACCTATTTGTAACAGAGAAGAAAAAGCAAGTTGCTCTATGGGCATTTTAATTCAATTCCACACATTTCTTAGTCCCAGAATGTCTCAAATGGGAAAATATGGTCTGAAAGTCTTCCCTTAGCATTCTCCAAACTACCATTTGGCGCCTGGATAATGATTAACACCAATCTAATAATAAGAAGACAATCTATTTGTAGATGGTTTTTTTTTTTTTTTTTTTTTTTTTTGGCAGTGACTGTGATGGTTTTAGTGCACTTTGTATCATTAAAAATAAATCATCTTCTTATGTTATCCAACTGGTAATTTCCATAGTTTAAAAAATCTTTCAATTTCACTATGGCAAGAACTTTGCCTTCTGCATTTATTCTCCCAAGTAAATCCAAGTTGTTCATTAATAATAATGAATTCCATATGTATCCATAGTTTCTGTATGTGCTTCATTTTCTTTGAATTTTAGGGTTTATATGTACATTTTTCCATTTTCTAAAATTTTATTTTGTATGAAACAAATAACAAACATAAAATTGCACATTAGCATACATTATAAAGGAGTGGAATAGGTCATAAGTCATTTGGAAGTCAGAGGTTGCATGAGACTATGGTTTATTAGCTTGATTGGATATAATTTTTTTTTTTTTTTTTTTTGTACCATGGATTGAACTCAGGGGCACTCAACCACTGAGCCATATCCCCAATCCTATTTTGTATTCTATTTAGGAAAAAGGGTCTTACTAAGTTGCTTAGTGCCTTACTTTTGCTGAGGCTGGCTTTGAATTCTTGATCCTCCTACCTCAGCCTCCAAAGTCACTGGAATTAGAGGTGTGCACCACTGCGCCCAGCCTAGATATAATCCTTCTAACACTGTTCTTCCAGCTTTATGCCTTTGCTCCTTCCCAGCTGTATCAGCTGTGAGCAGGATGCGCACATTTGTACAGCACAGTTTCTATTTTGTTAATGGTGCCAACCTATCAAATTCCACTCTTTCTCCCCTGACTCCTATTATTCTGGCGTCACACTGGCCTGCCACAGAATTACAATATCAAATACCCATGATGTTTCATGTAGAACCCAAAAGCATTGGGTACTACCTTATGCTGACGACTCCTAAAAGTGTGCCTCCAATGAGATGGAACCCAAAATTCAGCACCAAATTCAGTTTTGTACCTAACACCAGCACTGGATCAACAGACGTTTCAAACTCAACCAATCTCAACCACAATTCTTATCTATAAGTTCTTAAATGTAATGTCCTCCCAGACTTCCAGCCTGAATTTCTTGAGCACCTTTCATCCCATTGCTAAATCTTAAAACCAAGGGATGCTGTAAACTCCCCATCATCCATTCCACATTTAATCTAAATAAATCTTGAACTAACTTATTTTTCTTCTTAGCTGGATTACTAAGAAGCTTCTATATTTGACATTCCGTTATATTCTCAGAAGCCTAAATGATACTTATGGAGCATAAATCAGATCATTTCACCTCAAAGCACACTCAAAGCCCTTTGGATTCTTCTCACTGTAGTTTGAGAAGACAAAACAGAAACAACAACAACCAAAAAAAAAAAAAAAAAAAATCCTAAATTGCTAATGTGGCTTTTTCATGAGCTGACTAAATATGTATCCAGCTGGACATAATAGTCAAGCCTACAGAGGCTTCCTGTGTCCTTCTAGTGTTCAGAGAAGGCAGTGGGCAAGTGGGACTGGTGGCCCTGCAGGCCTGGAGTCTGGATGATCAACCCAGGCAGGCCATGCTCCTCATACAGCTTTGTTACCTGGCACATTGCAGACCTGACGCATGTCCTATATAGGCTGGTGGATTCCAGATTCCTCCAACAAGGAGAGAGCCAGAGGACATATATTCTGCTGCTCCTCCTCCCTGTCTCAGAGTTTGGTGAACTCACTGGTCCCCTGGAATGGAAAGAAGCCAGGACCCTCCCTCTAGTGGAAATCTCCCTCCATGGGGACTCAGCACTCCCCAATACTCCCCCACTGCTATGTTCCTCTGCCATGTGGTCCCTGCAGCTACTCCACCCCTCAGGATTTTTTCAGGGGCCTCCTCTCTAGTCCTCATATATGTCAAGTTTTTTTCTCTCCTATGTTTGCCTTTGTTCTTTCCTCTGCCTGCAAAGGGCATATCCCAAGCCAGGATGCTTTTCATCCTTAGGGTCTCAGATCAAATGGCATGTGTTGGGGATGATAAACAGAACACAAAGTAAATCTTTATGATGGTGCTAAAGTCATATACATGCAGTGGATGCATCCTTCAAATTCTGAGTTTTGAAAAATTTACATAGTTCTACAAAGAATGTGCCTATTTTCTACTCTGTGAATAGATAGACTTTCTTGTGTTTGTTGTTTTTTAATTAATGTTAGAATAAATTCTTATTGTGTAAATAATCAATAGGTGGCAGGACTTCAGAGAAAACTGACATTCTGCTGCTCCATTGCAAAACACTATCTGCATAAATCAAAAGATGGTTAACAAAGATACAATAGTTCTAATTCAGGGTTTTAAATTTAAGCTTTGCTTATTTACTTATATTTTAAATGTCAGGCTGCTTTCTTTCAGTCTAATAACAATTTCAATTTTGTGTAATTTTAATTAAAAAAATTCATTAAAAACATTAAATATGATGATATGATACAGTGTTAAGGAAAATGTGATATTTAAACAGTAAGGAAGACACATAATTTATTTTAGAATACATGGCTCTTAGTTTAGGGAGATACGATTTTTAGCGAAAAGATAAGGCCTCCAGGGTACAATCTGGAAGGAGATGAAAAATAAAGAAAGCTGATTTTTGCAGCTTAATAGAATGATAGAGAGATTAGGAGAGAGAAATTGAGAAGCTCAGGGACCAAGAAAAAAGGCAGGCTTATGAAGACTCCATGAGAGAACTATCTAGGCAACATGCCTCCCCTCTTTTCCTATAGCCTCTTTTGAACTCCTCTGTAAAATCTGTGGTTTCCTGCAGGACCTTGTCCTGTTAAATAGTGTGTAATATCTCCCATGTGATCATGGGTGCTATAATGTACTATAAGCCTAGACTTTATTCTAATGTATATTTGGTACTTTTGCAAATGTTTAATACATTTTGCAGAATCTACCCACAAATTTAAATCTACAAACAGCAGCTTGAGTAGGGTTTTGTAAGTTAAAATAATTTTCAGGCACACTGGGACATTTGTAGCCTATGTTCTCCTGGTACTCTTGTCAGGAGCTCAACAGTAATTGCATACTGCATTAATATTAAATAAGCCATTTAAACATTTTGTTCTGAAGGTGGTGATGCAATTTCAGTAACTTTTTTCTCCTTATGCATGTGTAAATACCAAGTTGGTTTAGTAGAGAGGCACTATGAAGCACTATAAGCTTTATATCTTAAAATAATCCTTTGGTATACTATGTGGAAACCCCCAAAACTATGGTGTTGAAACAAAAGACACAATTATGCTGTTTAACATCAATGCCATCAATACTGACATCAGTGCCAAGAACTGTCGATTCTGACCATGAATTTAAGGCAAGGAGGATGGATTATGTCACTGTTGGTGGTCAGAAGTGTGGTTTTGTACAGTGGCATATTTCTTGAGGCCATGTTACTAAATGGGATGGAGAGATCTTAGGGCCTTTATACCAGGCCACTATCAGGAATAGAGAAGCTTAGTTTTAGGACATGCTGATTCCTGAAGATAGAATCAAAGTTACATGATGGTTCCATTAATAGTCTTTTGAACCTTCCACAATCTTAATAATACCACCAAATTTGCAGAAAAGTGAGCTAATTTTGAGGATTACTCCAAACACACACACACACACACACACACACACACACACACACACACACACCTGAAAAAAGAAATGCCTCTCATGACTTCAAAGCTCACTGAGGTTTGGGAGGTAATGCCAGGATTTGTATTTATTTTATTTTGCTTTTTGGTGATAATGAGGAAGAGTGGGAGGGTATTGGCCTAGGCTTGGAAAAACACACTAATGCAAAACCATAATATCACAGTGTTGTAATATTTTCCTCATACTGCCATGACAGAATACCAGAGACTGGGAGGCTTGAACAACTGAAATTTATTTTCCCACAATCTCAGAGGTTAGAAGTCCAAGATCAAGGTATTGGCAGGTTTGATTTCTCCAGAAGTCCCTCTCCTAAACTTGTAGATGGCCACTTGCCTTATGTCCTCATATGTTTTTTTCTCTGTGCAGACACATCCCTGGTGTCTCTTCCTTTTCTTATAAACACACAAGTCATGCTAGATTAGACCTCATTTTTTTTTGGGGGGGGGTAACCAGGATTGAACTCAGAGTCACTCGACCACTGAGCCACATCCCCAGCCCTATTTTGTGTTTTATTTAGAGACAGGCTCACTGACTTGTTTAGCACCTCACTTTTGCTGAGGCTGGTTTTGAACTCTGTGATCCTCCTGCCTCAGCCTCCCGAGTCACTGGGATTACAGCTAAGGCTCATTTTACTTAATCACTTGTTTAAAGGCCCTATCTCCAAACACAGTCGAGACCTAAGGTACTGTTAGGACTTCAACATTTGACTGAAGTGAAGCACAATTTATTCCACAGTAGTTACTGAAAATGAACTGAAGACTTAAGAAAATAGGTTTTTCATTTTTGGAAAAAGAAAAAAAAAAAGTGATGATCTCAAGGGACCACTTTACAGTGGAATTAGTAAAAATTATTTAAAAATCAACTATTTAAAATGGTCCTTAAGGTAAGCAGCAAATGAAGAAACATTCATTCACTAAAACTCTATAATAACAGCAAGAATCTTTCTCCCTTTATCTCCTTCCACTGAAACAGAAACTCTACTCTAGGAAGCTGTAGCCAAGAACACAGAGCCCACTCTCCCCTATCAACTGTTAAAGGGCAGAAGTATTCCCTTGGGAAGGGCAAGAAGCCAGCATTTCTTATCCTGCCTCTAGCAACCTGTGGTAGAGGCTGAGTTCTGGAAGAAGGCATCTAAGAGATGAGGCCTTTGTTCTTCCACCTGGCCCCATTTTATGGGGCTCTACTTTGAGAGAGACATGCTGAGAATACTGGGGCCCAGATTGCCCTCAGCCCATCTCCATGCACAAAGCAGAGGTTCCATACATGGAAAACAAACTGAAAAGATACAAAGTCACTATCACCTTGCCAAGCTCCAGCTTCTAAGGCAGAAATTTCACTCACACCATTTCCAGAGCCATGGCTTAGTGGCTTTTCCCAGAATAAGAGGCAAGCTAGAGATCTTCCCAAAGGAATCGACTTTATTTACAAAAGTGTGTAAGGAGTTTCAAGTCTAACAGGGCTCTTAAAACCAATGGAGGTCATGGTGAAAACAAATAAGGAGACTAGTAGATGCATTAGTAATACAATTGTCCCTTGGTATTGATGGACAGTTACTTCCAGGAGCCCCTTCTGAAACCAAAACCTGGAAAGGTTCAAGTTCCTTATATAAAATGGTGTAGTATTTGCATATAACCTATACACATCCTCCTGCATTCTTTAAATTATCTCTATATTACTTATAATAACTAATATGGTGTATATGCCATGTAAATAATTGTATTGTTTAGGGAATAATGACAAGAAAACAATGTTTCTATATGTTCAGTAGAGACATAATTTTTGCAAATATTTTTGATTTGCAGTTGGTGGAATTAACAGATGCAGAACCTGTGAACAGGAAGAGCCAACTGTAAATGTTAAACCAACGGCTATCTAGTTTACCAGAGATAATCATGGGAAAAGACTGGTAAAAGCTCTCCTGGGATCAGAACAAATCTCAAGTATTGATCTTCAGAAATCCTTCAGAGGATCCAGAATTGATTGGTCTGGCGTGTGGAGCAACTTATTTCCAAGAGCACTATTGAAGCCAATGGGGCAATCAGCCGGCAGTTAGTAGAGCTTAACAGCTGGATGTGGTCAGAGAAGAAGACAAAGAGAGCCTGCCCAAAGCACTGTCATCTCACAGTGATGTGGGCATGCCCAGGCTGGCACCCCTGAGGAGCAGCACCACAGGCTTCATACTGTGAGGGATACCTGTTAGACTGACCTCAAATAATCCAGCCAATCACTAAACAAATAAATGAGCAGTAATACACACCAGATTGGGGAGGTACCAGTAAGCAGAGTTGCTACAAAATATTTCCTAAATGTCTAGTTTCCAGGAAAAATATTATGAGACATGTAAAGAAACCAAAACTCTGATTCATATACATTCAGAAAAAACAAAACATATAGCCTGCTTGTGAGAGTGTCCAGATGTGGGACCTAACAGAGAAAGACTTCAAAGAAGCCATTGTAAATATGTTAAAATAACTATGGGAAAGCATGACTGAAGTGAGTATGTTAGCAATGTCTCATCAAACAGAGACTATCTATAAATAGATAGGAGTCTCAACAGTGAACAAAATGAAAATGCTAGAGCTGAAAAGAATAATAACAGAGATGAAAATTTAACTAGAGGGGCTCAACAATAGATATGGGCAAGAAGAGGAAATAATTAGCAGACTTGAAGGTAGATCAATAAAGATCATGTAAGGCAAAGAATAGAAAGAAGAAAGAATTTAAGAAAGTACACAAATCCTCAGAGAGATATGTAATGCTTTAAACACATTGACATACCTGCAATGGTAATGCCAGAGGAGAGGACAGAAAAAGGAAGAAGGAAAAATATGGAAAGAAGTGACAGCTGAAAACTCTCCAAAGAAAAAACATTAACCTACACTTTCAAGAAGCTAAGAGAGCTTCAAGGAAGGTAAATACAAAGAGAACAACCACAACAGACACATTTTAGCAAAATGTTGAAAGTCAAGAACAAGGAGGAAATTTTGAAACCATGCTGGTACTTGGAAAAGGACCCATACTTGTTTATAGCTGAATTCCATTAAAAAAAAAATCTAGTATGCATACATAATATACATAATACCCTAAAAAGGAAGGAAATGCTGTCATCCACTACAACACAGATCAACATGGAGAGTTAAATGAAATAAGCCAGGCACAGGAAGTCAAAACACATGATCTCACTTATACGTGGAATCTAACAATATAATGAAATTGAACTCATAGAATTAAAGAGTTGAATGGTGGTGGTTCAGGAACTTGAGCATTGGAGGGGGCCTTGGGGAGATGTTGAAGAACACAAACCTTCAGTTAGGAGGAATCAATTGAAGAGAACCATTTACAACACGATGACTATAGATAACAAGAATGTACTGTGTTCTTGAAAGTTGCTAAAAAAAAAAAAAAAGCAGATTTTATACATTCTCACCATTAAAAAAAAAGGTAAGTCTATGAGGTAATGCATGTCCTAATTAGTTTAATTTTCCCATTCCACAAAGTATATGTACTTCAAAACATGTTGCACACCATAAATATACACTATTTTGTCAATTCAACAATCAATTTGAAAAAGAGGCCAAAAGAAAGAGGGGAGGGGGGAGTTGTTAATTATAAGACTTTTCTCCCCAATGAAGCTGTCGTATAGAAATGAAGGCAAAAACAAACATTCTCATTAAAAAAAAAAAAAAAAAAAACTTAGAAAACAGGATGCTCGCAGAAATACTTTTTAAGAAATACTTAATGTCTCAAGCTGAAAGCAAGTGACAATAATTCTAATACACACTAAAACCCAAGAGCTAAAAACTAATTACTAAAGATAATCATGGGGCTCGAGCCCGCTGGGGGCGGCCCCGCCCTCCCGCTGCCCACCCGCCCCGGCTCGCTCGCGCCCCAGCCCGCCGCCCGCCGTTAGTACGCGTTGCCTCCGGAGCTACCGGCCCTCGTCGCCCGGCTTGCGACTCTCGGACAGGCGTTCTCGGCGCAAAGAGTCATCCTCTGAACTTTTCATCAGGAAAGTTCAAGGTACTTTGTACGACTTGTGTCACACAAGCCGTGCGTTTTGCAGCACATTTGTAAAATAAGCATCACTGAGAATTTGAACTGGACTGATGATGACGGGAATGCAAAGACGGTAGTGGCCAAGACCCAGGAAGTTGTAGAGTTTCCCCAGGACCTGAAATGGAGAACAACAGAAGCAGGAAAGTCATTTAACACCAGGGTTTCGACCTGACCATGGCTGCCATCAGGAAGAAACTGGTGATCGTTGGTGATGGAGCATGCGGCAAGACATGCTTGCTCATAGTTTTCAGCAAGGACCAGTTCCCAGAAGTCTATATGCCCACGGTGTTCGAGAACTACGTGGCAGATATCGAAGTGGATGGAAAGCAGGTAGAGCTGGCTTTGTGGGATACAGCCGGGCAGGAAGATTACGACCGCCTGAGGCCCCTCTCTTACCCAGACACTGATGTCATACTGATGTGTTTCGCCATCGACAGCCCTGAGAGTTTAGAAAACATCTCAGAAAAATGGACCCCAGAAGTCAAGCATTTCTGTCCCAGCGTACCCATCATCCTGGTTGGGAATAAGAAGGATCTTCGCAATGATGAGCGCACAAGGCGGGAGTTAGCCAAGATGAAGCAGGAGCCAGTAAAACCTGAAGAAGGCAGAGATATGGCAAACAAGATTGGCGCCTTTGGGTACATAGAGTGTTCAGCGAAGACCAAAGATGGAGTGAGAGAGGTTTTTGGAATGGCCACAAGAGCTGCTCTGCAAGTCAGACGCGGGAAGAAAAAATCCGGGTGCCTTGTCTTGTGAAACATTGCTGCAAGCACAGCCCTCATGCGGTTAATTTTGAAGTGCTGTTTATTAATCTTAATGTATAATTACTGGCCTTTTTCATTTATCTATAATTTACCCCGGATTACACATCAGTATTTAGAAGCCAACCATGATTATTAATGATATCCAACCTGTCTGACCTGCCAGGTCCTTCTGACACTGCTCTAATAGCCATCTCTGCATTCCACCTGACACCAGGCGCCAATTCAAGGAATTTCTAAAGGTCTTGCTTCTTTCTAGAAAGAGAAACGGCAACTTTTGTGAATTAGACTGTAACTACTTTATGACTAACATGTCTTGCCTATCGTCTGTCAGCCGCAAGGAACTCTGGTACTCATCGCTTTGGAGCTTTACTCCTCAGAAGATTTCATTGGCATAGCTCTGGGGTGGGCATCCAGTTTTTTGAAAACATACTCAGCCAGAAAGGTCCAAGTCCATGCAGCTCTGGCAGAGTTACCCTTCTGTGGTTTCATGTTAGTTACCTTATAGTTACTGTGTAATCAGTGCCACTTAATATATGTTATCAAAAATAAATATATCTATCCCAGACTATGTGTAATATTTTTTGTGTAGTTGGATTTCTTGATACTGATATTTGTCATCCTACAGAAAAGTGTAATGGTTTTTTTTAAAAAAGAAAGTGCATTTGGAAATAAAGTCAGATGGAAATCTCTTTAATATTATGTATTTATATGACAATATAAATGCATATTTATTCCCTTCTCTTAACTGATATAAAATCAATTACAATAAAGAATATGTTAAAATCATATTGTCAGACTTATATAAAAATGTAATATCTTTGCTAATAACATCCCAATGGATGTGGGTGAGAACAAAACTGTATCAGACTATGAAACTGACTCCAGATAGCAACTGAAAGTTACAGAGCAAATGAAAAGAACTAGCAATGATAAAAAGTAAGATTGATATAAAAAAAAGACAAATACTTGCTCTCTTTTCTTCTCTCAGCTTCTTTAAAGATATAATTATATAATTATTTATAGTAATATATCGTTGTATTTGTACATTTATAGAAAAATATGTACATTTATAGACATGATACTACAGAAAGCAAGAAAAGGTAATAGAACTACATAGAAATAACATTTCTAGATCTAATTGTATTAATTAACACAATATGAAGCTTATTCTCGCAAGTTAAGGTGTATATTGTAAGTTCTTGAGCAACCACTAAGGAAACAACCAAAAAAAAAATGTAAGCAATCATTAATAAAATATAAATGGAGTGCTGAGGCTGTAGTTCTTTGGTAGAGGGTGTGCTTAGCATGCGTGAGACCCTAAATTCAATCCAAAAGCATGCCCAAAATAAAAAGAAGTAAAAAAGGTACATGATGAAATATTTACTTAATTGAAAAGAAAGCAGAAAAAGCATGATAGAGGAATAAAAAGACATGAGACATAAAAAAAAGGAAAATGGTAGGTATAATTTGGACTATATCAATAATAACATTAAATGTTAATGGATTAAATAAACTCCAACCAAAATGTAGAGATAAACAATATTTTAAAAACCCAATTATATGTTGTCAATAAGAAAAACATTTTTGATTTAAAGATACAAAATGATTAAATCAAAAATGAAACAGGGACATTACTTCCAATCTTAGAGGGAAAAAGGATTATAAAGGAATACTTTAAGCAATTAGATATAATAAATTAGATAATTAAGATGAAATGGACAAATTCTTAGAAAAACACAAATTACTAAAATATATTCAAGAAAAAATAGAAAATCTGAATAGACCTACAATAAGTAAAGAGATTTAATTAGTAACTAAAAAGTTATCTTCAATGAAATGTCCAGGCACAGCTGTCTTCACCGGTGAATTCTACAAAATGTTTAGCAAAAAAAAACTAATGCCAGTTTGTCATAAACTATCCCCCTAAAATAGAAGAGGAAGGGAAACTTCTTAACTCTTTCTATGAGGCCAATAAAATCAAAGACATTATAAGAAAACTACAAACAAGTATATCACATGAAAACAGATGCAGAAGCCGGGCATGGTGTCACATGCCTGTAATCCCAGCACTTGGAAGGCTGAGACAGGAGGATCGCGAGTTCAAAGCCAGCCTCAGCAATGCGGGGCACTTAGCAACTCAGCGAGACCCTGTCTCTAATAAAATACATAAAAGGGCTGGGGACGTGGCCCAGTGGTCGAGTGCCCCTGAGTTCAATCCCCAGTACCAAAAAAAAAAAAAAAAAAAAAAAACAGATGCAGAAATTCTCAACAAAATACCAACAAATTGAAAGTAGAGACATAAAAAGAATTACATACAATGACGAAACTGGAATTCATCCTAATATTTCAAGGTTTGTTTACCATCTGAAATCAATTGCCATAAAATATCACAGAAATTGAATAAGCAAAAACTGCATGATGATCTTGAATAATGCAGATAAAAAGCATTTGACAAAATTCATCATAAAAATACTCATAGGCAGGGTGGGGTGGTGCACACCTGTAATCCCAGCAGCTAGGGAGGCTGCGGCAGGATGATTATGAATTCAAAGCCAGTCTCAGCAAAAACAAGGTGCTAAGCAATTCAGTGAGACATTGTCTCTAAATAAAATACAAAATAGACCTGGGGATGTGGCTCAGTGGTCGAGTGCCCCTGAGTTCAATCCCCAATACCAAAATCAAAAACAAAACAAAACAAAAAAAACACTCAATAAACTAGAAATTGAAAGGAACTTCATCAAACTGATAAAGACGTCTAAGAAAAACCAATTGCTGGCATCATATTCAATGGAAGACTGGTTGCTTTCTCCTAAGATCAGGAATTAAATAATATTTGTTCTTACCACTTCTACCCAACATGATACTGAAGATTCTAGCCATGGCAATTACATAATAAGATGAAATAAAAGACATCCAGATTGGAAAGGAAGAGCTAAAAACTGTCTCTCTTTGCAGATGGTATCATCTTATATATTAATAGCATGTACCTTGAAAATGTCATCATAAAGTTTAAATGGGATAATTTTTTGAAAGGACCTGCATGGGACTCAGTCAATGATAGCAAATGTTCTAGATTCCAGAGCAGGAATTAACAGAACCACCTAGATTAAATTGAAATTTAGGTTGAGTTTTTTTTTTTTTAATTGTTTATTTACTTTAGTTGTACACAATTTAATAGCATTTTATGTTTACGTGGTGCTGAGGATCGAACCTGGGCCGCGCACGTGCGAGGCAAGCGCTCTGCTGCTGAGCCACAACCCCAGCCCCTGAAATTTAGGTTGAGTTATGAGGACAGAAACTGGACAAGCAGAGATACATGTGTGTATGCAACACATGTTTTTTTTTTTTTTTTTTTTTTCAGTTGTTTTTGCAGTACTAGAGATTGTACCCAGGGCCTTGCACATGCAAGGCAAGCGCTCTACCACTGAGCTATATCCCCGACCCACATGTATGGGACACATAGCAAATGGCTTTCTGGCATTGCTGTACATGATGAAAATAACCACTGCCTTTTCTAAGATCTTACCCAACACCTTACTAAGCACATTACATCTAATACTTCTTTGAATTCCCCTAGCTTTATAAAGTAAACAATATTATTACTCTTATGTTACAAATGAGAAAGCCAAGGCTTAAAGAGGCTGACTAACTGTCTCTCTTTGCAGATGTCATGCAACTAGAATTAATAATATTAGTCAACTCTGATAAAGCATTTTTTTAAAATAGTCTCTTTTTAAAAATATTTTTTAGGGTGGTGGGATTGTGGCTCAGCGGTAGAGCGCTTGCCTAGCACGTGCGCGGCCTGGGTTTGATCCTCAGCACCACGTAAAAATAAATGCATTGTGTACAACTAAAGCAAATAAATAAATATTTTTTAAAAATATTTTTTAGTTGTCAATGGACCTTTATTTTATTTATTTATATGTGGTGCTGTACATTGATCCTAGTGCCTCACACATGCTAGGCAAGCACTCTGCCACTGAGCCACATCCCTAGCCCCTGATAAAGCATTTTTTATAAACTATTGTTTCTTACTTTACTAATTTGATCCTCATTGCAATCCTGTGAGTGGGCGCTATTATAATCCCTGTTTTACAGAGGAAGATGAAACCACTGAATCACAGATTGGTGAGTGGCCAGCTCAGGATCACACAGCACTTGGGGCACTGGCCAGTCTCAGCTCTTTACCATTATGCTGATCTACTCCTCAAGAACCAGGTGGGCTGACATCAGAGTCTCTACTCTTGACCGGTCACTGCTCCATGGTGGCTATTGGGGGTTATTTGGGTTTGAGAGAGAGGGGCAGAAAGGATAGATGGACAATTCATGTGGAAATCACTAGATTCTTGCTTCGGTTGAGGAGGGAGAATGCCAATGCCACTTCATCTCCCACGTGTGACTGGAGTTCGAGTTTTCCTGATACACACAAATTAAGGTCAATCACCATAGTGTCACAGATCAAATCTAAGGTACATGCTTTGTCTTATACTGAAATTAGTACGTGTTTTACAAATAGTGCATATTTTTAATGCAGTCATGCTTTCTTTTCCCCAAAAAAATCACCGTTAAATGAATGGTACTTTTGTAAACTTCCTGTATTAGGGCTGCAGGTCTTAACAGCACATTATTTCATGCTTCTGGAATATAATAGGTTCTTGATCATTATTTGTGGAATGATGGATTTCCAATATTTTTGCCCAGATAGAGCTTTAAATGTAGGACTTCCCTATCCAAATGTTTCTCGAGCTTCATATTTGTTAAGTAGTGACTTTATTTCCCATCTTAGCATTTGTTTCCAGCATTTTTAAACAGAAGAATCTGCCTTCCCCCATAAAGGGCATTTCTTGACAGTGATGGACATTTCCCAACAGTGGCTTTTCCTGGTTTTTCTACCCCAGTATCAAAGGATTTCTTCTTTTAAACCTCTAAAATCTCACATGAGCTTTCTGAAATACCATGAGATGTCCAGGCATCAAACATCCATTTTGATTTCCCATTCTATGCTCTTCAAGGCAAGAAAGTATTTAGGTGCTTTTTAAATGATGCTACAAAATCATGGATGCAAGATGCCCAGGCCGGTCCTGAGACATAAAGACTCCTCTTTTTAAAAAATAAAATTTAAGTGGTGCATGGGGATGTGGCTCTGTGATACATCCTTTGCCTGGCATGCATTAGGCCATGGATTTGATCCTCAGCACTGTAAAATAAAATAAAGCAAAATAAAGATTTTAACTATACATGAAATGGTATAAATTTATGGGGTTGCATGTGATGTTTGAATATGTATACATATTGTATAATATTCAAGTCCAGGTAAACCCATCTCCTCAAACATTTGTCAGTTGTGGAGAAAACATTTAAAAAATCCTTTGAGTTTTTTTTTTTCCATTTTAAATATATAGTACATTGTTACTGTGCAATAAAACAACAGAACTTCTTTCTCCTACCTAACTATAACCAAGTACCCATGAATCAACCTTTTCCAACCCTCCTTTCTTCTAATTGCCCACACCCACAATGGTTCTCCAATCCCAGGGACACACACCATACACAGGGGTGGAGGTAATAGTAGTCAGAAGAACCACAAAGTAAGGAAATAATAAATTCTGGGAAGACATGTCTTTTCATTTTATTTCTGTTATTTTGAGATATTTCCAACATATCAGAAGGCATTGAAAATAATGTAAAACACTATGTACCCGGAATCCAGCTTGAGAACACAGACACTATAGACACATTTTGTTCTTACATGTTTTGACATTTGCTTCAGTTGTTTAGTGGCCTTTATTTTAATTACATGACAAAAAGTCTGAAGTGACACCTGGACAAGAATTAGAATCAAAAGATCACATCCTTTGGCTGAAATTCAGATCAGCTGAAATCCTTTTTGTCATTATTGCAACCAGCTATGACAGGTTTTTATTTTTACTAGTTCAGAAGCAAACAAAGAGTTGGAAAAGAGAGAGAGAGGAAGATTATTTTTAAATCAACATGCAAAACCTTCTAAGAAGTCTCTGACATTTGCCTATGAATGTACATTCAAAGAATCTTTTAGGTCATCATTATTAATTACCTTTTTTTTTAAAATGGGCTTTTTGTCATTCACTAGAGATATTCAGACAATTAATGACAGTAACATCTACTTTTTTGTTTTGTTTTTGCGATACTAGGGTTGAATCAAGGACCTCACACATGATAAGCAAGTGCTCTACCACCGAGCTACATCTCAGTCCTTTTTATTTTATTTTGAGACAAGTTCTTGTTAAGTTGCTGAGAGTCTCACAAGTTGCTGAGGCTGACCTTGAACTTGTGATCCTCCTGCCTCAGCTTCCTGAGTTCCTGGGCTTACAGGTATGCACCATCATGCCCAGTTTAGGCTTTTTGAATCAAGAAGTACCCAGAAAGGACTGATAGTGTCACCCAGACCTAGGTGCATAAACTAGCAGCAGAGAGATCATTGTTATTGTACAATTTCCCAACATTCCACCAGGAAGAATAAATTTTGAGGTATAGTCAGTTCTAATTGCAACCTAGTCTGGAAGTTAAAATAATCCTTCAAGCATATGTTTAAAACTCTTATAAAACTATCCTTGTCAGAAAAAATTGCAGATTTTGAGCAAAGGATTTGCATTCCAATTTATGAAGACTGGTTGATTTTATCTTGGTAAATATCTCACCAAGATTTTTAAAACAATTTTTCAGTTGAACAGTGTTTTGCTTCAATAAAGTTGGATAGTTGTCCTTCCAAATGTAAAACTGTTTAATTCTCTAATTTAAATCCCTTGGCTGCATGGCCGTCCCTGGTGTGATTTTTGCCCTTCATTGGTGCCGAAACCCAGGACCCTGTCCAGAGCATAATCACCTGGGACTGCCTCAGCTCAGCCGCTCCGAAGCATCCACCACCAGCCATCAGATTGGTAAGCCCCCCCGCCCCCGGGTCCCCAGAACTCCTAAACCCGTCGGGCCTTTCACAGTGGGAACTGACCATTGATTGTCTGGCAGCCCCGCTTGTGGCTCGTACAGGGAGGACCGCACCCCACCTAGACCTTTACGGTCACAGTGGACCTCATGGCTCTCTCTCTCTCTCCCTCTCTTGCTCTCTTCCCCCGCTTTCCCTCTCCTGGGAATACTTGAAGAAAGCCCTTTACAGCCTCTGGCCTACTCCGGACTTGGGTCTCTCATCTCTCCCGTTCGGAACAGGACACAGCATAGGTTGGCCCATTGTCCTCCGGTCCCTTGGACTCCATGTCTGTTTGACTCCATTGACAATTGGGTCTCACAGACTTGGATATATATATCTTGAGGGGAATGCTTCTCAGGATAATATATCTCTCCTGTTTGGAACGGAAAAATGGGGCTTCTTCTCATCTCTCTCCTATCCGGTGGCCAACTACCCACTCCTATCCCTCCCATCACTCAACTCTCCCCTACAATGCAACTCTTAAACAACCAACCTAGCCACTCTTGCCCTAACTCCTGATATATAACCAGCAAGACTCATCAAGTTTTGCATCCAAGATTGGCCCACATACCCCTTAGATAACCAAAACAAATGGCCTGCTACTGGGTCCCTGGATGCCTCTGCACTGAGAGATCTTTTCAACTTCTGCAAGCGATCAAGCAAATGGATAGAGATTCCATACACTCAAGCTTTTTCCCTCCTCCATTCAAATTCCTCACTCTGTACTGGCTGCAACCCCAAAAATCAACTGGCTGCTCCCCTACCATCCCTCTCCTTTCTTGATTTCAATCCCGTGGACGAGCTGCCCCTATACCAACCCAAAACCTCTCCTCCCTCGATCCCTCCAGCCCCACTTCTACCCACTCCTGCCACCTCCTCCTTTAGCCCACCTCTCACGCAATCTCACACGATGTCTGCTCACCCTCCTTCACACGCTCCCACTCAAGTCCTGGCCCCACTCTGGGAAGTTGCGGGTCCAGAAGGAATTATTCATGTCCATGTTCCCTTCCCAATGACCTAGGTAGTGCAAATTGAGAAACAATTGGGTTCTTATACCACTGACCCCACTATATACATCAGGGAATTTCAATGGGTCCTCCAAGCTTATAGCCTCACTTTCCATGATATATGTATGTGTGTGTGTGTATATATATATATATATATATATATGTATATATATATATATATATATATGATTCTGGCAAATACCCTACTTCCTGAGGAGCATAGGTGAGTCTGGGAGCAAGCAAGAGCCTATGCTGATGAGAACCATAGAACCAACCCAAACCATCCTATTGGACCTCAGGCTGTCTTTGAAAGGGACCCTAACTGGGACTATCATTCCCCAGGGGATGTGGCCTTAAGAGATCAATTTTCCACTTGTATACTAGCTGGTCTTAAGCGTGCAGCACAAAAGGCCATTAATTTCGACAAGCTGCAGGAAATCATACAGAAAAGGGAAGAGACCCCCTCTGAATTTCATGATCGTCTTGACAAAAGCTTTCCAACGATACACTAATTTAGATCCTGAATCTCCAGGGGGACATCAGGTCCTTATGACTTACATTCTGTCCCAAAGTTACCCCGACATAAGGGTTAAGTTGAGAAAATTAGAACAGGGACCTGCAACACCTTAGACCAAGATCTTGGCCAAGGCCTTTAAGGTCTATCATAATAGAGATGAAAATACTGAACACCGTCGGTTTCAGCAAATGCTGGCCCAGGCTTTACGGGGCTCCGACTCTCAGGCCTCACAAACAGGAGGCCCTTACCCCATGCAGAGGGGACCTCCAGGGCCCTGTTTCAGGTGCAGGAAAGAAGGACACTGGGCTAGAACTTGCCCCAACCCCAGGCTTCCTACACACCCACGTCCTAAATGCTCCAAGATGGGCCATTGGGGTGTTGACTGCCCCAGTTCCCACAGGGGGACTGGACCAGTCATGAAACCCAGACCAGTCATGAAACCCGGCCTGCTAGGACTGGCTGCAGAAGATAGACGGGGCCCAGGGGTTCCTCTCTCCCGACAGTTGACATCACCGCACAGGAGCCTAGGATCACCCTTCTTGTTGATGGCTGCCCCATAAATTTCCTAGTAAATATAGGAGCCACTTTCTCAGTCTTGAGGGAGTTTTGGGGGCCCACCACTATATCATCCCCTATTGTCGGGGTAGAGGGACACACCATTCACCCCAGCAAGACTCCCATGCTGTCTTGCCGCCTCCACCTCCATTCCTTCGCCCATCAGTTTTTAGTAATGCCTCAATGTCCCGTGCCTTAACTGGGCCGAGATATACTGGCCAAATTTTAGGCCTCAATTGTGCTCTTTGACCTGCCTCGCTCATTTGTACTCCCCAACTCATCTCACTCCATCTGCAACTCCATTTTTCTCACCATATTAGAAGTTGATAACCCTAAAAAGACCTCCCATTACCCTGCCCCTGCCCATCTGGTAGACCCCAAAGTTTGGGACATTCAGACTCCCTCCCTTGCTCACTGTTTTCCCATACACATACACCTTAAAGATCCTCAGTTTTACCCCAGCAAAGCCCAGTACCCACTTCTGGCCACTAGCCTCAGAGGTCTCCAACCTATTATCTCTGACCTCCTGCGGAAATGCTTTCTCCAATCCACTCATTCCCCTTATAAGAAGTCCAATGGGTCTTACCAGCTAGTCCAAGATCTTCGTCTTATCAACAAGGCTGTCAGGCCCATACACCCTCTGGTCCCGAATCCTTATACCATTCTTCCCCTAATTCCTTCCTTATCTTCCAATCTCAGTCATTGATCTCAAGGATGCCTTTTTCACTGTCCCTTTAGTTCAGGAATCACAAGACCCCTTTGCCTTTACCTGGACTAATCCTGATACTCAACAGTCCCAACAATTGACCTGGACAGTCCTCTCAGGGTTTTCATGACAGCCCTCATATCTTTGGACAGACATTGGCTGCTGATCTCAATGATCTCGAGTTTTCTGACTCCTCTCTTCTGAAATATGTAGATGACCTTCTCCTCTGCAGCCCTTCCTTTTCCACTGCTCTTGAAGACTCTTACACCCTTTTAAATTTTCTTGCCTCTCATGGGTATTGCATTTCCCCATCTAAGGTATAACTTGCCCAGACCCAGGTAGTTTATTTAGGAGTTCAGATCTCCCATCAATCAAAGGCCATTCCCCTACACCAAAAGGCCCTCATCAAGGCTCTCCCATGTCCCAAGACAAAGGAAGAGATTCTTTCCTTTCTAGGGATAGTGGGATATTTCTGTGCCTGGATTCCCAATTTCTCTCTTTATGCAAAACCCCTGTATGAGGTAGCTAAGGAGGTTAAGGAAAAGCCCCTCCCTGAAAGCATTCGGGCTGAGTTTAGGTATCTGCAGCAGGCACTATTACAGGCTGTAGCTCTTCACCTCCCAGACCTTCTTCAGCCATTCACCCTTTATGTCCATGAAATGATGGGTCTGGCTCTAGATGTTTTAGGTCAATATAAGGCCTCCACTTTTGCTTCTGTTGCCTACCTTTCTAAACAACTTGATCCCACTGTTCGCAGATGGGCTCCCTGTCTTCGGGCTCTGGCTGCTGCTTACCTACTTCTACAAGAATCAAAAAATCTGATCTTTGGTGCCCATGTCACTGTTGCCTCTCCTCACCATTTAAAAGATTTACTGACCTATAAGAGCTTTCAAACTCTTCCACCCTGTCGTGTTCTCTCTCTCCTCGTTTCTTTTCTACATGATTCCTCAATCTTTTTTCAACCCTGCTCCTCTTTACACCTGGCTACCCTCCTCCCGGTCTCCTCTGAGCCCCCAGAACATGAGGCTTTAATCCCTCACCCCTCCCACATTCAAGAAGGACCGCTTCCTGATCCTTCCCTAATCTGGTTCACAGATGGTAGCTCTTTCCTTAAAGATGAGCAACACTTTGCTGGTTATGCTATTGTCTCCCTATCAGAGGTTATTGAGGCAGCAACCCTCCCTCCCAACACCACAAACCAACAGGCCGAACTAACAGCCGTTATTCATGCCTTTGAATTTGTGTATGACCAAAACCTCTCCCTCTACACAGACTCAAAATACATCTGTCATATTTTACTCTCTCATTCAGTGATATGGAAAGAACAGGGGCTCCTGACTACAAAGGGCTTCATAGTCACTAATTCCAAATTAATATCAAAGCTCTTACAGGCCTCTCTTCTGCCCAAACTAATAGGGATTTCTCATTGTCCTGCACACCAAAAGGATGGGTCTCCCATGACTCAGGACAACACAAAGGCAGATAGGGCAGCAAGGGAGGCAGCACTATCTTCTCTCTCTCTCTCCTGGCCTCAGTCCAATCCATCACCCAGACATCTCCTTCCATGCAATCAATCCTCTCCTATCTTCACTCTTTTTTCCATCCTAACCCTCAAGCACTTAAAACATTCGCTACCTCCTTCCTCACCCTGACTTCAGAGGACACACAGTTCCTCCATAAGCTCACCTCCAAGTGTATAGGAGCCCTAATTAAGGAGATGGCTAAGATTGCGGTTGGCTGTGAGCCATAGAGATATTTAAACATTGCCACCTTCCATGGTCTCGCGGGACTTGGCCCGGGACATTGCGGATCGGGTCGGCACCATTTGCACGCTCTTGCGGGAATTGGCCCGGAACATTGTGGACGAGGTTGGCGCCATTTTGTGTGGTTGGCAGAGTGTGGATAGCGTGTGGGAGTTGTTCTTGGAGCCGGAGAGAGAAGCTAGCAGAATAAAGAGCCTGTTTGTTTCCAGTCTGCCTCTGAACTTATTCCCGCAGCATCGTTGCTCCAAGCAGCAATCGCTTCAGGCAGCGACACAAGTGCACTATGTCAGCGCACCAATCAATGCACTCCTCTTAAACCAGGAACATTTCCCTCTCACCAAGCTTGGGGTCAGATCCCAGGAGCTGACTGGCAAACAGATTTCACCAACATGCCAACTGTTCGAAAACGTAAGTATCTCCTTGTCTTGGTAGATACCTACTCTGGATGGGTAGAAGCCTTTCCTACTTCCAAAGAACAAAAAGGGGGAAATGATAAATGGGCAGGAACCAATAGGCTTAAAGGTCGCCAAAAGTTTGCCCTGTTCCACAGGCAAAGCGTCAAAAGTTCACTCTGTTCCACAAGCCAAGGGCCAGAAGGTCGCTCTGCTCTCTGGGCAGGATGTTTCATCATCCCTGGGCAGGAGCCAATAGGCTTCAAGGCTGCCCTCACCCCATGGGCAGGAACCAATAGGCTTTCAGGTCATCAAAAGTTCACCCTGTTCCACAGGCAGAGGGTCAAAAGTTCGCTCTGCTCTCTGGGCAGGATGTTTCATCATCCCCAGGCAGGAGCCAGTAAGCTTGAAGGCTGCCCTCACACAACAAGCAGGAGCCAATAGGCTTAAAGTTTGCTCTGGTACACCCCCCACCAGTAATCCCTATATAAACTCCCATCCATTCGAAGTAAAAGAGCCAGACGCCAATGGAGAGCCAGTGAGATGAAAAGCCAGAGAGATGAGAGGAAGAGACAGACAATGAGACAGAAGACGATGGAGACAGAGAAGAGGCAGCCACTGCACACTTACCCACCGTCTCCAGCCCAACAGCAGCTGCTCCAGCTGATAGCTCCAGAGACCACAGCCGGCGTGACCAGACTCCCACCTTCTGTTCAGAGCTTGCACACTCTTCCACCAGAGCTTTCACACTTCCTGAGCTTGCACACTTCCCTCTCCCTGACCCCTCTCCCTATTCTTTTTCTACCCTTAACTAGCCATAAAGGCCAGTTAATAAATCCCTTGGCTGCACGGCTGTCCCCCATGTGATTTTTGCCATTCAAGTGGGATATACATATCATGTTTACTTTTTTGAAAAATTATGGATTCGTCTTTTAAATTTTAAAAGTGAATTTTCCTTTAAACCTTTTTTTAAAATATTTATTTATTTGCTTTAGTTGTACACAATGCGTTTGTTTTTACATGGTGCTGAGGATCGAACCCAGGCCGCGCACGTGCTAGGCGAGTGCTCTACCACTGACCCACAATTCCAGCCCTAAACCTTTTAATTAACTCAGAATTATAATTTATCCATTATTACTCTAACAAAACATAACCTTTGGTATGAGAAAAGAATTTGGAAATAGAGCTAACACATTTTCTCCTTGGTTTCCCAGGAAAAGAGAGATTGCGGAGTTAAATCTGGGTATGTCCATGTTGTTCACTAAGAACAAAAGTGAAAAATGAAGTGGTATGAGTTTTCTAGGGTTTACATAACAGATTACCAGAGTCTGGGTTGCAGAAATTATTTTCTCACTTCTGGAAGTGCAAAATTAAGGGGTTGACAGGATTGTTTTCTCCTGTGGCCACCTTCTCTAGATTGTGCTAATGTCATCCATGTGTCTGGTGTTTTTGTGTCTTAATCTCTTCTTCTTATGAGACATCTGTCACAGTAGATTTCAGTCTACCCTAATGACCTTATTCTACTTCAATTACTTCATTAAAGAACTTATCCCCAAACATGGCCACTTCCTGAAGTGCTGGGATTGAGACTCCAACATATGAATTTGGAGACATAATTCAGTCCAAAACAATTACATGAAAAGGATGATTCCAGGGACTGGGGTTGTGGCTCCATGGTAGAGCACTCGCATAGCATATGCATAGCCTGGGTTTGATCCTCAGCATCACATAAAAATAAACGCGTTGTGTACAACTAAAGCAAATAAATAAATAGTTTTTTAAAAACAAAAGAGAAGAAAAGGATGCTTCCAGAGAGAGGACCCAGAGGACCCAGAGGGTTGAGGACCCAGTCTCTCATAGCAGGAGGCAGAGGTAGGACACTCACTCATGGTGACCCTATTCTGAGAGAAGCCCTATGTTTTAATTCAACAAGATGATTTTTATCTTCATTTTCAATTCTGATTAAATAGTCACTGCTACAGCTCAAACAAAAAATTAAGTAGTTACAGGAAGAGAAAAAAAATTGTGGCTATTCAGCCAGAGAGAAAACATTCAATTTAATTTCTTAGGACTTCCAGGTTTAGGTGCTCTTGTCCTTTAGCATTTCTAAGGAGGATGTTGCCTCTACTGACTCTGGAAGCTCTGCTGTGCTAGCAGAGATTAGTTTCAACAACCCTCACAGGAGTCCAAACAATGCCCACACCACGAGGTGCAATTAGCAGGGTGCATGTGACCCTGCTGTCTAGGCTGTGTGCACAGCACTCCAGAAACAAGCTGACTCCTTCCCCTGTGAGTGAAGAGGTGTGAGACTCCGCTTGTTGCCTTCACACTCTTCTTTGTAGAAGTGCTCGAACTTCAGTCAAACACTTCTAATCATGGGCACCTCCTTACACATATAAAAATTATAGCATTTGGGGAAGATGGCCGACAGGAGGGAGGTGCTCTCTGGACACAGTTACTAAAAGACGCTTAGTGGGAAGTCTGAGCGCGTTACTAGCAATTCTCTTGCAACTAAAAGGGAGCCGAGACATTCGTGCACCTCTGGACAGTGAAATACAATGTTCTCCAGACCACGGTGGGCAGGGGCAGAGTCGGAGCGGTCCACAGTCCGAAGCAGCACTGTCTGCGCTGCAGGCGCAGCTGCCCGATATCATTTCGGCAAGGGGACGATCCACACAGCGGCTTGGAAACCAATCGGGGAGGAGGGATAGAAAGGAGCCTAGAGGAGTGGGCGGTGTCCACGTAGAGCTCTTTTGCACAGCTTGCCAAGCCGATCCTGCACGCTCTGGAGTGACACAAGGGTCTGCGGAGCTGCTGTTGAGCGGGAGGAGAGGACCACAATCTTTGAGGAGTACAGTGGCTGACCCAGACAAAGGGGAAAAGACAGAAAGCAAGGACAGCTGCAGACATCCAGGGAGCCACCAACGCTCTGGAAAACAGCGCACACCTGGGTGAGGCTCCGGTAACCAGCAGGGGAGGGCATGTCTGAGGCCAGCACAGCGGCCCCAAGAAGCTACAACTGTGGGTGGGCGTGGGGAAAGGGTGCCTTCTGGAGGGTCCCTTTCCCAGTGCCATTCATCTGCTGACACACAACCTCCCTGAGCCATTCTTCCACTGGGCCATTCTGCCACTGGCCAAAGGTGCAGCTTGATTCCACTGGCAGGATCGCTGTCTAGACACGATCCGATGTGGTTGGCTTAAACTGGAAAGAAAAAAAGAGGAGGGCTTCCCAGGGCCCGTTTTGTTTGAGACTTGGGGTTCACTTTTTTTTTTTGTTGGTTTGCTTGTTTTGTTGGTTTTCTGGTTTTTTTTTTTTTTTTTTTTTTTTTTTTTTGGCTTTGTTTTGTTTTGCTTTGTTTTTTGCATTGATTGTCAGCGTGTTTGTTAGTTTGCTTCTGCTCCTCTTTTCTTTCCTTCTTTTCTTCCTTCTCACTTTTGCATCTTTTCTTCTTCCTTCTTCTTTCCTATTTACACCCTGCCAGTGCATAGTTAACAGAAGCAAAAACAAGTTATACGCAGAACTTGGGATTTCTAGAATGGGCGCAATTGAACTGGATAGCAAAGCGGTATTATATATAGTTCACTATTTTCTTGACTCTCTCTCTCCTCTCTCTTACACCAATTTCTACTCTTTTATCATTTTTTTTCTTTTCCATCTTACTTTATTTCTTCTCTCAACAGCTGCATAAGTTAGGTTTACATATAAATTGGTCCTTCCACCTAATTGTCCACTCCATTCTCTTTCCTCTCTCATCTATGGATACTAAACCACTTCCACTAAACCACTTCCTTCTTTCTAAATATAACACCTCTGTGTCCAATACGTGAAGCTATAAAAACCCCATCAGAAGTGTACAGAGTAAATTGGAAACAATATCTGGTTAACCAAATCTGTACATTGTGATCAAACTTGGGTTTTCTGAATAGAAAGTGTTAGATTTTAAAGTGTAAAGGAATTATAAGGGGATCTGATAGCATTGTACTACAGGAACAACATAAGGCTTTAAGGTAAAATCGAAATAGTCAAGGTCCCACAGTGCAGGAAGAAAAGACACACAAGCAACATGAAAAAACAAGGGAAGAAAGTGACACAAACAAATCAAGATACCTCATCAGTAGATTTCATGGCAAGCACAGTTGGTCAAATGCCAGAGATGGAATTTAGAAATTACATATTCCAAATGTTTATGGAACTTAAGAATGAACTCAAAAATGAGATGAGGGAGCAAATACAGGTGGCAAAAGATCATTTTGACAAAGAACTCCAAAAACAAATACAGGAAGTAAAAGATTACTTCAATAGGGAAATAGAGGCTCTAAAGAGAAACCAAATAGAAATTCCAGAAATGAAAGAAGCAATAAACCAAAATAAAAGTTCAATTGAAAGCATCTCCAACAGAGTAGACCACTTGGAAGAAAGAACCTCAAACAATAAAGACAAAATATATATCCTAGAGAAGAATTTAGATTATACAGCAAAACTTGTTGGAAATGAAGAACATAACATCCAAGAATTATGGGACAACATAAAAAGACCAAACTTAAGAGTGATTGGCGTAGAGGAAGGGGCAGAATTTCAAGCCAAAGGAATGAGTAATTTATTTAACGAAATAATTACAGAAATTTTTCCAAACATGAGGAATGAATGGGAAAACCAAATTCAAGAGGCTTACCAAACACCAAACAAACAAAATCACAACAGATCCACAACAAGACACATTATAATGAAAATGCCTAATATACTGAGCAAGGAGAGAATACTAAAAGCCACAAGAGAAAGGAAGCAGATTACATATAGGGGGAAACCAATCAGACTATGTTCAGATTTTTCAACCCAGACCTTAAAAGCAAGAAGATCCTGGAATAGCATATTTCAAGCTCTGAAAGAAAAGGGATGTCAACCAAGAATCTTATATCCAGCAAAATTGAGCTTTAGATTTGAAGATGAAATAAAAACCTTCCACGACAAGCAAAAGTTTAAAAAATTTTGCATCTCGAAAGCCAGCACTTCTGAACATCCTGGGCAACATTTTTCATGAAGAAGAAGAGAAAGATAACAATGAAAATCAACAAAGGGAGATATTAAACTAAGGGAAATACCAACCAGAAGAGAAACCAAATCAAGCTAAAGACCATAATACAAATAAAAATGGATGGGAATAAAAATCACATCTCAATAATAATCCTGAATGTTAATGGCCTAAACTCACCAATCAAAAGACACAGATTATCAGAATGGATTAAAAGAAATGACCCAACAATTTGCTGTCTCCAAGAAACACACCTCATAGAAAAAGACATCAACAGACTGAAAGTGAAAGGCTGGGAAAAGTCTTAAAGTCTTATCACTCACATGGCCTGCAGAAACAAGCAGGGGTTTCCATTCTCATATCAAATAAGGTAGACTTCAAACCAAAACTAATCAAGAGGGACAAAGATGGATATTTCTTACTACTTAAGGGAACCATTCATCGACAGGATAAAACAATCATAAATCTATATGCCCCAAATAATGGAGCACCTACATTCATCAAACAAACTCTACTCAAGTTCAAGAGTAAAATAGACGACAACACAGTTATTCTAGGGGACTTCAACACACCTCTCTCACCAATGGATAGATCATCCAAACAAAAGTTAAACAAAGAAACTTTAAGCCTCCTTAAAACAATTAATAATTTAGACCTAACGGACATATATAGAATATTTCATCCCTCAGTAAATGAATACACTTTTTTCTCAGCAGCACATGGCTCCTTCTCCAAAATAGACCATATATTATGTCATAAGGAAACTCTCAGCAAATATAAAAAAATAGAGATACTACCCTGCATTCTATTAGACCATAAAGGGATGAAATTGGAAATCAATGACAAAACAAGGATTAAGAAAAACTACCCAAACAACTGGAAGCTAAACAACATGCTACTGAATGAACAAGGGGTTGAAGAAGACATCAAAGAGGAGATTTAAAAATTCCTAGAGGTAAATAAGAACACAGATACATCGTATAGAAATCTCTGGGACACTATGAAGGCAGTAGTAAGAGGAAAATTCATTGCACTGAGTTCATTCCTTAAGAGGAAAAAAAAACCAACAAATAAATGACTTAGCATCACACCTCAAAGCACTAGAAAAAGAAGAACAGACCAACACCAAGAGCAATAGAAGACAGGAAATAATTAAAATCAGAGCAGAAATTAATGAAATTGAGACATTCATTGCACTGAGTTCATTCCTTAAGAGGAAAAAAAACCAACAAATAAATGACTTAGCATCACACCTCAAAGCACTAGAAAAAGAAGAACAGACCAACACCAAGAGCAATAGAAGACAGGAAATAATTAAAATCAGAGCAGAAATTAATGAAATTGAGACTAAGGAAACCATTCAAAGAATTGACAAAACTAAAAGTTGGTTCTTTGAAAAAATAAACAAAATTGACAGACCCTTAGCGATGCTAACAAAAAGAAGAGAAAAAACTCAAATTACTAACATTCATGATGAAAAAGGGAATATCACAACAAACACCTCAGATATATAGAAGATAATTAGAAATTACTTTGAAAACTTGTATTCTAATAAAACAGAAAATATTGAAAACATTGACAGATTTCTAGAGTCGTATGATTTGCCTAAACTGGAACTGGAGGCTATACACAACTTAATCAGATCGATTACAAGTGAAGAAATAGACGACGTCATCAAAAAGCTACCAACAAGGAAAAGTCCAGGACCTGATGGGTTTACAGCCGAGTTCTATAAGACTTTCAAAGAAGAACTAATACCAATGCTCTTCAAACTATTTCAAGAAATAGAAAAAGAGGGAGCTCTTCCAGACTCTTTCTATGAGGCCAATATCACATTAATTCCAAAGCCAGGCAAAGACACACCCAAAAAAGAAAACTTCAGGCCCATATCTTTAATGAACATAGATGCAAAAATCCTCAACAAAATCCTGGCAAATAGGATACAAAAACATATCAAAAAGATAGTGCACCACGATCAAGTGGGGTTTATCTCAGGGATGCAAGGCTGGTTCAACATTCGGAAATCAATAAACATAATACATCACATCAATAGACTTAAAGACAAAAATCATATGATCATCTCAATTGATGCAGAAAAAGCATTTGACAAAATACAACACTCCTTTATGTTCAAAACACTGGAAAAACTAGGAATATCAGGAACATATCTTAACATTATAAAAGCTATTTATGCAAGGCCCCGAGCTAACATTATCTTAAATGGAGAAAAATTGAAAGCATTCCCTCTAAAAACTGGAACAAGACAGGGATGCCCCCTTTCACCACTGCTATTTAACATAGTACTGGAAACTCTGGCCAGAGCAATTAGACAGACAAAAGAAATTAAAGGGATCCAGATAGGAAAAGAAGAGCTCAAATTAGCACTATTTGCTGATGACATGATAATCTTCCTAGAAGACCCAAAAAACCCTACCAGAAAACTTTACAACTAGTAAATGAATTTGGCAAAGTTGCAGGATACAAAATCAATACACATAAGTCAAAGGCATTTTTGTACATCAGCGACAAAGACTCTGAAAGGGAAATGATGAAAACTACCCTATTTACAATAGCATCAAAAAAAAAAATAAAATACCTGGGAATCAACTTAACAAAAGAGGTGAAAGACCTCTATAACAAAAATTATAGAACACTAAAGAAAGAAATTATAGAAGAACTCAGAAGATGGAAAGACCTACCTTGCTCTTGGATAGGTAGAATTAATATTGTCAAAATGTCCATACTACCAAAAGCATTATACAGATTTAATGCAATTCCAATCAAAATCCCAATGTCATTCTTCAAAGAAATAGAAAAAGCAGTCATGAAATTCATCTGGAAAAATAAGAGACCCAGAATAGCCAAAGTAATCCTGAGCAAGAAAAGTGAAGCAGGGGGCATCACCATACCAGACTTTAAATTATACTATACAGCAATAGTAACAAAAACAGCATGGTATTGGCACCAAAACAGACTGGTGGACCAATGGTACAGAATTGAGGACACAGAGACTAATACATATAATTTCAGCTATTTTATATTAGACAAAGGTGCCAAAAATGTACAGTGGAGAAACGATAGCCTCTTAAACAAATGGTGCTGGGAAAACTGGAAATCCATATGCAACAAATTGAAATTAAACCCTTATCTCTCACCATGCACAAAACTCAATTCAAAGTGGATCAAGGACCTAGGAATTAGACCAGAGACAATACGCCTAATAGAAGAAAAAGTAAGCTCCAACTTCCAACATGTCGGATTAGGTCCCAAGTTCTTTAATAAGAATCCTGTAGCGCAAGAATTACTACCAAGAATTAATGAATGGGATAGATTTAAACTAAAAAGCTTCTTCTCAGCAAAAGAAACAGTGAAGTGAATAGAGAGCCAACTAATTGGGAACAAATATTTAATACATGCACATCAGATAGAACACTAATTTCTGAAATATATAAAGAACTTAAAAAACTTTACACCAAAAAAAACAAATAACCCAATCAATAAATGGGCTAAGGAATTGAGAAGACACCTCTCAGAAGAAGACACATGATTAATTAACAAATACATGAAAAAATGTTCAACATCGCTGGCAATTAGAGAAATGCAAATCAAAACTACTCTAAGATTTCATTTCACTCCAGTCAGAATGGCAGCTATCAAGAACACAAGCAACGGGCATGGTGGCGCACGCCTGTAATCCCAGCACTTTGGGAGGCTGAGGCAGGAGGATCGCGAGTTCAAAGCCAGCCTCAGCAATGGCGAGGCACTTAGCAACTCAGTGAAACCCTGTCTCTAATAAAATACAAAAGAGGGCTGGGGATGTGACCCAGTGGACGAGTGCCCCTGAGTTCAATCCCCGGTACCACAAAAAAAAAAAAAAAAAAAAAAAAAAAAAAAAAAAAAAAAAAAAAAAAAAACAAGCAACAACAATAAATGTTGGAGAGGCTGTGGGGAAAAAGGCACACTCATACATTGCTGGTGGGACTGCAAAATGGTGCAACCGTTATGGAAAGCAGTATGGAGATTTCTTGGAAAACTGGGAATGGAACCACCCTATGACCCAGCCATCCCACTCCTGGGTCTATTCCCAAAGGACTTAAAAACAGCATATTACAGTGACACGGCTATCTCAATGTTTGTAGCTGCACAATTCACAATAGCTAGGTTGTGGAACCAACCTAGATGTCCCTCAGTAAATGAGTGGATTAAGAAAATGTGGTATATACGCACAATGGAATTTTACTCAGCAATAAAAGAAAATAAAATAATGGCATTTGCAGGTAAATGGATGAAGTTGGAAGACATAATGCTAAGTGAAGTTAGTCAGTCTCAAAAATCCAAGTACCAAATGTTTTCTCTGATATAAGGAGGCTAGTTCACAGTATTGTTGGACGGGGGGTACATAGGAGGATTAGAGGAACACTAGAATGGTCAAAGGGAAGGGAGGGTAAGGGAGGGAGCAAGGGGGGAGGGAGGGGGAGAAAAGAAAAAAAAGGTGGTGGTTGAATGAGATGGATATAATTTTCCTAAATGCATGATTGAAGACCTGAATTGTACGAATATACTTTGTATACAAACAGTTGTATGTAAAAAGATGCTATATACAGGCACTATGAATTGTAAATACTAAAAATTATAAAAATAAATTTTAAAAAAGAATTCCATTTGGGATATTATTTAAAAAATTATATATATCCTGTCATTTTATTTTCACATATGCAGAAAATGGAATTTTAAACAGAATGCATTAAAAAAAATAATTTTAGAGCTGAGGATGTAGCTCAGTGTTACAGCACTTGCCCAGCATACATAAGGGTCTAGGTTCTGGGTTTGATCCCCAGCACCACTAAATAAATTAATAAGATTATTTTATGTCTTGAGTATTCCTAACATTCCTAATCTCTATGACTTGACAAGTTATTACTATTAAGTTTTCATGGCTAAGGAATTTCTTGGATAATCTTCACTGTCACAACTGCAAAAGCATTCAGTTCTAGGTCAAGTGTGGGAGAGGAGAAGCCCCAGGATAGGACGGTGCTGGGAGCAGTGTACGTGGCCACAGGAGTCAAGGAGCCATGGGCTCCACAAAGAGACCCAAGAGCCACAGGAGCCTCTGGATGGAAGGAAAAAGCAATAAGGCTGGACACCCAGGGAGCGTAATGCTAGATTCCTTCCTTCCTTTCCTCCCTCCCTCCTTCCCTTCCTTCTTCCTTCCTTCCCTGCCTCCCTTTCTTCTTCCCCTCACTCCTTCCTTCCTTCCTTCCTTCCTTCCTTCCTTCCTTCCTTCCTTCCTTCCTTCCTTCTTTTTTTGTCCATTAGTAAGTTTAAGATGTTCTCTACGAAGACCTGTGTAGTTTCTGAAAGATTCTATGTTCCTGCTGCTTATTTCATTCTCCACCTGTTCTTTATACAGCATGGAATATTACCTGTAAGTTCATGCGTGGTTATTAAAGAATTGTTAGATATTTGACGCCTGAGAACTTCAAAGAAAGAAGAGGAAAAGATCCTGAGGAAGAGGCTATGGCAAGAGAGGAGCCTCAGGGATCAGACTTTACCAGCATCAGCTCTGTTCCTTCATCTACCAACAGTGAATTTCCAGGGAGGAGGCCAGCAGCAGAGCCCTAAGCAATGCAACAGCCAGTGGCTGTGGAAGCTGCCATCACCCTACAGAGGATGCCACCCTGAAGAAGGTGTGGATGCTGTGGCACTGGTCAGAGACTTGTCCACTGCTCAGCCCAAGGAGTCCAGGGTTGCCAGTAAAAAAGGGGAACTAGAAATAGAGTTTTGATTATCCTGACGGAAAGAAATGCACTTAATAAAACCGGCATCTGCAGATAATGAAAATGTCTAAATTTTGTAGGAAATTTTTCAAAATAATGAAAATAGACAATATGCATCAATAAGCTTTTCTTCCAGCTGTGATGAGCTTGATGGGTGAGTTCTTCATGTTAAACATAAGTCTATACAAAGAGCAGCCTTGGTGTGGGGGTTGTGGCTCAGAGGTAGAGCACTTGCCTAGCAAGCATGAGGCACTGGGTTCGATCCTCAGCAGCACATAAAAATAAAACAAAGGTATTGTGCCCACCTACAACTAAAAAAAAAAAAAAAAAAAAAAAAAAAAAAAAAAAAAAAAGAACAGCCTCATGGCTGACATTGGGTTGAAATAAAGATTGGCTAGATTTCTTTTTTTCATCAGATGTCAATTTGTCTTTGCCACAGTTGGTCTCAGTTGGTACAACAGTGTGCTTGCAGATTGTATTAGTTGCTGGGGCTTGTAGATCATAATAATTGCTGGATGTGTTTTGTTCAGGTTAACTGTGATACCAAGAATGATTTGTTTATGTATGAGTGTATTATGCATGCATGAGCATGTGAACACGTGTGTGAATTGCATGCATGTATGCATACGTGTGTTTGCCTGCATTTGTAAATGTGTGTGTTCACTCTGTTGGTGTGCATGTGGGCATGTCTCTGTTTGGTGGGAGAGGGATGGTAGAATGGTGTATGTTCTATTTTTTTGGGGGGGTGGATGTATACTGGGGATTGAACTCAGGGGCAATTTACCATTGAGCTACATCCCCAGCCCTTTTAAAACTTGTTCATTTTGAGACAGGGTCTGGCTAAATTGCTGAGGCTGGCCTCAAACTTGCAATCCTCTGCTTTAGCCTCCAGAATCTCTGGGATTACAAGGCAATGTGCCACCATGCCAGCTCTATTAGCTCCTTGGGATTCTTTAGAAAGCGAAGCCATAAGTTACTTGGGTTACCCTGAATTAGCTGGCCTTCTAAGGTCCTGAAGGAAGTGTAGTCTGGCAAACACAACCTGACCTGTGGTTACTACCCATAACCACAGTGAGGACTTTTTGTCTGCTATTGAGAAGAATAAAAACAGGTAAGGATCATTTATGGTCTCTACTTTCTTATTGGAATTTGTTAACTTGTGGGAATTAACAATGCTTCAAATTGGGAGCATTTTTGCTTTTCTGGTAGTGTGCAATGGGAATATTTTCAGTTGGTCTTTCAGGTCCAGATGTTCAGTTACACATGTCAAGAACATCTATACTAAACATTTATACTACTGGGCTGGACCAGGGCTGGGGAATAGAACAGAAAAAAAAGAAGCATCAGTCTTGAAATAGCCTCCTGGGGCAAAATAAAAGGCATGATGAGTGAATGAGCAGGTCCAACTCACACGCATCCAAAGTGGGGCAGGCCAACTAGGGTTCCAAGGCACACACCTCGGGAAAACTGAAGTATTGTTGACAGAGAAAACATTAAACTGATGATTTCCTCCAACTACAGGCCTGTTTCAGAAAACAATGACCCCAGGAATGTTCTTCATGCCTTGTTTCTGTGGGGCCTCCTAGAAGAATACACCTCTCACTCTGCCACTGCCCCACCCTCACTGACTCCGAAACAGATGTGACTCCCCTGGCTATTCTCAAGAGGAGGCCTAGCTTCCCTGGTTATCCCCAGAGGAGGCACCGCTTCCCTAACAGTCCCAAAGGAAGTGTGACTTCTTTGATTGTCCTCAAAGAAGGCAGGGATAGTTGGTAAATTCCTAGAGTGTCATTCACCCTTTCCTCTCCAGTGACAACTGCCTGTCCTCAAAACCTGTAACCCCTTCCCCTGCAAGGGAGGCCTGTGGCCTGGGCAATCCAAATAATTCAAGCAGGCAGGAAGGAGGTGGGAGGAAGGAGGCCTGGGGTTACTACAGAGCCCAGTTGTGGCCTGTATTCCCTATTTTAGGCTTATCAGCTATACAGAGAATGTGACTTTGACCATGGGCTTGGTTTCTGCATCTAATTCTCCACTGGTCCCAAACTTGGAGAAGGAACCAAGGTGTTCAGGATTATTGCCCCCCATCTTCAACTGTGAACAAGGGTTTCATTGGACATGGCTAGGATGGGAGCAACAGGAACACCAGCTTGCTCATTTGCATTTGAATTTCTGCATCCCTGCATCTACCACCACTCGAATACCTGCACATATGCTCCGGGAGACATGATGTCTGTCCCTTCATAGGTTTTTTTTTTTTTTTTTTTTTTTTAAATCATTGAAACTTAGCTAACAATTACACCTTGTGGATAGTTGAGGGAAATGAAATCCACATCAGTGAATTTTTTTTAAACTAGAGATTGAATACAGGGGTGTTCTACCACTGAGTTACACCCACAACCTTTTTTATTTTTAATTTTGAAACAGGGTCTCACTAAGTTGCTCAGGCTGCCCTCAAACTTGTGGTCTTCCTGCCTCAGCCTCTGGAGTTACTGGGATTATAAGCATGCACCACCAGACCTAGCATCAACGCATAATTCTAAACCATGTTTTCAGCTTCCTCCTCAATAACATGTTTTTTTTGTTTGTTTTGTTACTGAGGATTGAACCCAGGGACATTTGAAAACTGAGTTTCCTCCCCAGCCCTTTCTTTGGTTTTTAATTCTGAGACAGAATCTTGCCAGGTTGCTTAGGCTTTCACTAAGTTGCTGAGGCTAGTGTTGAACTTGCAATCCTCCTGCCTCAGCCTCCTGAGCCATTGGAATTACAGGTGTGTGCCACTGCACCCAACCTCAATAGCCGTGTGTGTGTGTGTGTGTGTGTGTGTGTGTGTGTGTGTGTGTACACCAGGAATTGAACACAGGGATACTTAGCCACTGAGCCACATCCCTAGCACTTTATTTTTTTATTTATTTTGAGACAGGGTCTTACTAAATTGCTTAGGGACTCACTAAATTGCTGAGGCTGGCTTTGGACTTACTATTCACCTGCCTCAGCCTCCCTGAGGCCACTGGGATTACAGGCGTGCACTACCATGCCCTGCTCTCAATAACCCTTTTAACTGCTACTGACAGCAACAACAATAACAACAAACTTTGTAACACAAATTGTAATCACAAGTGTTTCTCTCCCTTGGGTGAACTCCCATGGTTATCCATGCTTCTGTAATTACTTTCACTACATTCTAACATATTATAGTCTTCATGGCTTGTCTGCTACTTGACTCTAAGCCACACAAGGGCAGAGGCATGATCCTAGTCTTTGCTTGCTTTTAAGATAGTGTCTTACAAAGAGCACCTGGTGCAAGTTTGTTCAATGAGAGGAGTTTTTCCTCCTGTCAAAGGTATTTAAAGAGCTTAGCATTACTGCTCTGTGCAATCATCCTATAGGGCAATATTCTTTACCACCCAGAAATTGTGAATTGCATTTCAGATGAAAGCTTTTGATTAAAACAGGCCTTGCTGGCAAAGGCATCTCATGTCACTGGCTGCAAAGTGTTGCCAGGATGTGAAAATGAGCCAGGTCCCATCCGGCTTTCGGATTTCAATAAACATCAATACTCATATGTTTAAAACTGAAGCAAAATCCCTCAAAAGATCTTAAACTGTGTGAAAGTGAAGATGAAAGATACTGCTGATCTGAGAGTTGGCAGGGCACACAGAATTTCTGAACTCTTTGATCAAGGCTGAAATGGGCTAAGAGTCTCACAATGAAAAAAAATCATTATATAGCTTATGCCACCAAGATTCTACCTTTATAGATGAGGAAACGGAGACCAGGGAGGGTTTGTGATGGAATCAATGACTTCACAGCTGACCAGTGGTTGAGTAGAGTCAGAACATAGGTTTCCCTGGCTCCAACTGAGACTCGGCTGAGGGGCCTTGACGATCTCTGCTGGGGACTGAGCTTATCAGCATTGCTGCTGAGAGAGCCACAAATGGTTTTGAGCACAAGATGCCGTGATCAAAATTGTAGAAATAATGGTCTGGAGGTGATGCTTAAGATGAGGCCAAGGCTGGAAAAGCAGAAGACAGCTACACTACAGACACCTCGGCCAATAGGAGGCATGTGACCAGGTGACAACCATCAGCAAACAGCACGGGATGTATGGGATGGACTGGCAAACAGAGTATACCATTTTATAAGAACAACTTGTTTGATCAATTGCTTCCTAAATAAACAACAGATTACTTATTCTGCTTTGTTAGCCTTGTTCTCCAGTGGCTCCTGCCATGTTTTCCTTCTGGAAAAGAAATAAGGATATAAGGATACATTGAAATAAGAGGGCTTTTTTTTTTTTCCACAAAAAAGAAAATGTAGCCACTTATATCCAACTCAAAGACAGAAGCCAAAGGTATAACATTCATAAAACAGAGTACATATATGCTTTGGGAAACTAGGTTGTGTGGCTGTGGAAAGACAGTGTTTAGGCAGTGACAGCGGCACCATTCCAAGAGCACACCATCATTCTGTAAGTAGCTCAAATCAGAATACTCATACCAGCCTATTTATTTAAAAAACAGATCAGGTGATATTAGCATACAGTGGTATTTTATCTGCAGTTTCAGTTATTTGTGGTCAATCACAGTCTGAACATACAAATATTTGTCTTGACTCAAGAGAAAGAGATCATGTTCATGTGATTCTATTTTTTAAATGGGTTTTTGGTATATTGTCCAGGCTGGTCTCAAACTCATGGGCTCAAGCAATCCTCCTGCCTCAGCTTCCCAAGTCGCTGGGACTACAGGCGTTCACTACCACAAAAAGCCACACAATTTTTAATGTATTACTATAATTGTTCTATTTTGTCATCTATGTTATTTATAAATTAGGTTCTATCAACAGGATGTATGTATAGGGGAAGAGTACAGTATACATGTGGGTTAGTGGCATCCCCTGTGTCAAGCACCATCAAGCAAATAGCACAGGATAACTGCACTCAATACCCCCTGCATTCATGAATACACAGACAAATGACTAGAATGTTCTAGAAGGAAAAGTAAACAAGATTTCGTTGTTCTGTTCAAATTTTTGCCAAGAATGTATTTATGCGATACTTTTTGACAAAAATAAATACATTTTAAAGCATGTTACTAAACCAATTATTTTTGCATAAAAACAAAATCTCTACTAAATTTTCTTGGCTTATGAGCCAGGCAAAGTGATGCACACCTATAGTCCCAGCTATTCAGAGATCCTGAGGTGGGAAGATCATTTGAGTTTGAGACCAGCCTGGGCAACATAGCAAGACCCCATCTCAAAGGAAAAAGTAGAGGCTATAATGATAATGTTTGGAGAATATATGGCTTGGAAAAGTTCAAGATGAACCAGTCCAAGAGACTGTAGCTGGGTGAGTGTGGGGATGGCAGAGCGCACACGTGTCTAGGAAACCTTTAGTTGTCAGTCCCATGAGGCAGCATGGGCCTTACCAGCTGGCTTCAGAAAGGCTTCTGCTAGGCCTGATACTGTACACCAGGGACTTGGAGATTCTAAGTTATGGGCTGGGGCTGAGGGTGTAGCTTAGTTGTAGAGCATCTGCACAGCATGCACAATGCCCTGGGTTCCATGCCCAGCATTACCAAAACAAACAAAAAATCAGTTATTAACCATAAGAATTTATTACCCAACTTACTATACAGTTTAAGAAATACTGTTTGTGTTTGTTTCTTTTCTTAACTTTATATGATAAAAATCTTTTTATTCAGTTGACCTTAGTAGATCAAATACAATAAGCTTTCCAAGGGCTGGGGGTGTAGCTTAGTGGTAGAGCACTTGCCTAGCATGTGTAAGGCCCCAGGTTTGATCTCTAGTACTGAATAAATAAATAAATAAATAAATAAATAAATAGAAAGAGAAAAAAACAAAAAAGCTTTCCATAATAAGTGGGTTTTTCCAACTCAAAGAGCAGCTTAAATGATATTAAAAATTTTCATTCCTTTCCTTTCATTCATTTTCTTTCTTTCTTTCTTTCCTTATCAAGAGATCTGAGGTCTTACTGGTCTAATTTTATTTTATTTTTGTTTTGAAAATTACTTGGGCTCAAAAAAAGAGTGATCTGGAAATTAAGTAGCTGATTCTTTTCAAGATTAATTGGGGATTGCCTGGGGGACTCTAATTTTATTGCAAATGTATTATCCTTAAACTATAGAACAATCACCGACTTACTTGAAGCTGTGGGAATTTTGTTAATATAGATCCAAACTAACACTGAATGTGCCCCCTTTTAAAATGAGAAAATAACCTTCAGCTCCTCTAAAATGTAGAGTTTGGCATTTTACTAAATTTCATAGGGAGAAAATGTAATGAGTCAATAAACCCAATTTGGAGGCTGGTTATTGTCACATAAATTAATTTGCCTGCTAAATGATCGGATTCACATCCACCTTTTTCCCTACCATCTGCCTCACAACAAAGTTGGCATTGTACTCCTTTGAGGATGGACTGTAAAAATGTCATTATTTAAAGGCTTATTATCCACCAAGTCATGTTTAATTCCAATTTCCCTGTGCTTGCAGGCTGACCAGGTAAAGAGCATAATTTGAAATTTTTAAAAATTTTTCCTACCCCAGTGGTAGACATCAGGGCTTTTCTTTTACTGGGCTCTGGTCCAAAGAAGCAATGATGCCCTGTGACCTTGGATTCCTGCTAGCAGACCACTCCCGTTCAGTAGAACCACAGCAGCCACGTTTCCATTGCTGGGTTTTGACTTGTCTCTCCAAACACTTGTGATCTGTGAAATCTCTCCTGACTGTCACACTGAGTGATCCCATCCCATTTCTCTGCACAATCAGGCACCTGGCAGCTCTGCCAAACAGAATGCTGGTTAGGGAGGGGTGGGCAGCAGCCAAATCTCTGCCCTAGCCAAGTCCTAAATGTGACCCTAATGGAATCCAGGGGCCAAGATCATCCTGACCAGGATCTGCACACAAACCTTGTTGGATGGGAGAAGGAGCAATATGTTCAATAGGGAAAACACGGTAGCTATAGAAGAACTGTTTAATGTTTAAAGACTTTAAAAAATCAGGAACTAAATCGAGAGTCATGAGTAACAGCCTAAAAAAAAAAAAAAAAAAGACTAAACTATAATGATGCAATTTTTTGTTTTTGCTTTTTGTGTTTTCATTTGTTCCCCTCCAGTAGTCAGAATGGCATTCTATACACCAAACTATTCTGCACTGTATAACTTCTGCCATTTCTGCCTCACCATAATAATAGGATGTAACTTTGTTATTAAGTAACTCAAATTCTTTATAATACGTAAAAAGACTGTTTCTTAAGAAATAGTTGATATATAATTGGAGGATAGGATACTGGTGAATATAGCTGAATCACAGATTTTCACAACTATATTTTAATGCAACTGAAAGTTTTGAGGACTTACTACATGATAAATATTTAAAAACAAATTAAAAGGAGAGAGTCCATTCCCACAACACTCCCTGTCCAGACTCTTAGCTGAGGCAAACCGATCTATAAAGTTTGAGAACAATCTTGGCACATTAGGGAGACCCTGTCTCAAAATTAAAAACATAAAAGGGGCTAAGGATGTAGCTCAGTGGTAAAGTGCCCTTGGGTCCAATCCCATTATCAATAATAATAATCTACCTCAGTATATATGAAAATATCATAGCCTGGGAGACTGAGGCAGGAGGATCGTGAGTTCAAAGCCAGCCTCAGCAATGGCGAGGCACTTGGCAACTCAGTGAGACCCTGTCTCTAATAAAATACAAAAAAGGGCTGGGGACGTGGCCCAGCAGTCGAATGCCCCTGAGTTCAATCCCTGGTAAAAAAAAAAAAAAAAAAAAAAAATCATAGCCTGATGTGGTAGTATGCACCTCTAATCCCAGCAAATCAAGAGACTAAAACAGGAGGATCACAAATTGGAGCCTAGCCTCAGCAACTTGGTGAGAACCTGTCTCAAAATAAAAATTGAAATTAAAAAGGGCTTGGGAGCCGGGCGCGGTGGCGCACGCCTGTAATCCCAGCACTTTGGGAGGCTGAGGCAGGAGGATCGAGAGTTCAAAGCCAGCCTCAGCAATGGCGAGGCGCTTAGCAACTCAGTGAGACCCTGTCTCTAAATAAAATACAAAAAAAAGGGCTGGGGATGTGACCCAGTGGTCGAGTGCCCCTGAGTTCAATCCCCGGTACCACAAAAAAAAAAAAAAAAAAAAAAAAAAAAAGGGCTTGGGATGTAGCTCAATGGTAAAAGTACCCCTGGGTTAAATCCTAAGTACCAAAAGCAAAAAGAAAAAGAAAATATCATGATAGGTCCACTAGCAGGATAGGCTAAAGGATCATAAAGGGCCTCCCAGTGATAGAACAAGAGGTCCCAGACAGGAGGATCTATATGAGGAGTAGACATGTGACATTGAAGTCTGTAGCTAGCTGCACAGCTCTAGCATGGAATATGACTGGGTAGCATGCAAGAAATAGGAAGAAATTCAGTTCTTGCAAAAAAAAAAAAAAAAAAAAAAAAAGAATTTGGTTGGTTTTGCAAATGTCGCATGCTAAAAAAAAAAAAAAAAATTTCGGCCAAGTCACTCGAGATCACGCAACAATGAGACTACGGGTGGCGACAAAGGCCAAATCTTCCCCAAACAGGGCTCCTGCAGTTGTAAATCATTAAAGTTTTTGTTTCTTTTTGTTTTGTTTTGTTTTGTGGTACTGAGTATTGACCCCAGTACCTCATGTATGCTAAGCAGGTGTTTTACCACTGAGCAATATCCCCAGCCCACACTGAAGATTATTAAGCAGGAGAATAGCATGATTGGGTATATGCTTTTGAAAGCTCATTTATTCTTCCAGCATTATAGCAAATATATTGTGACAGGGGGTTGATATTCGAGGTATGGAGACCAGAGACCAGACTGGAGGCTATTGTAAATAAATCCAAGCAGGAGATTAGGAGGATTGGAATTAGTCAGTGACAATGGGAATGAAAAGAAGGGGTGAGATGATCATGATGGGCAGGGATGATCCACAGCAATTGGTGAAAACAGGATAAAAGTCAAGGGAAGGGAGATGTCAAAGATGACCGACCCCCAAGTGACTGTAGATGACAATTCAATAGAACATGTGGGGCAAATTTCCATTTCCAATGCAAGTTGTAAAAATGCAAAGCAGTGAGAGGCATTGATTTTACACTTTACTTGAAGGACAGTTAACTCTGCGGATGGGAAATAATGAGATTATATTCTTCCCAACAGCATGGAGATGAAGCAGAAGGAAAATGACAGAAATCTAATCATCAAATATTATTTATTGCTCAGCCATCTGGAGAAGTATTTTGGGAAAGTGGAACAAAAAAATGTCCAAAGGGTGAGGAGGACACAAAGCAAGTGAGTTTGGGTTTTAATTTTTGAATTTGGATTAGAAAGCCATGGAACAGCAAATAAAACATTAAAACATGCTGGATTACTCGATTTAATGTTGCTGTGACAAAATACCTGAGATAATCAACTTAAAGGAGGAAAGGTTTGCTTTTGCTCTCACTTTCAGTGGTTCCACCACTTCCCGATATATCACAGGCTCGAGACCAAACCTTTAATACATGGGCCCTTGGGGGTACATTTCAGACCCAAAGGCTAACTCTGTTGCCTAGAGTACAGAGGGTCAGGGCCACCCACCTGTATGTGAGCCACCCCAACACACAGAGAGAAAAATACCCAGTCTCAAAAGAATGAGGTGGCCCAGAAGACAGGGGAGAGCGCCTGCCCCTGTCTTGAGTCCCAAGTTGTTTTCTTCTGAGCTTTCCATATCCAATGTCAGTCCCTGAGTCAGAGAAGGTTCATGTCTCTGCAAAATATTTGTTACTCTCTGAGCTTCCTCTCTAAGATCCTGCAACATCTGGCTGCTCTGAGCCCTGGGACGCTGAAGAGCAACTGAAAACATCGCACCCACGGGAAGAATACCAGGCCAGCTCCTGGTATTGAGAGTTGTGGGCTGATGTGGAATTTGTGAGCTTAATTCACATCGTGGAAACTGACTATTGTGAGTTGATCTGTGTTCCTTCAAATGTCACTTGTTCAAGTCCTAGCCCCCAGTATCTCAGAATGTGACTGCACTTGGCAAGAGGGCCTTTAAAGAGGTAATGAAGTTAAAATGAGGTCATATGAATGGGCCCTAATCCAATATGACTGATGTCCTTATAAGAGGAAATTAGGACACAAACACCCACAGAGGAAAGACCATGTGGAGACCCAGGGAGAAGGCGGCCATCTGCAAGCCCAGGAGAGAGGTCTCAGAGGTCAATGCTGCCTACACCTTCATGTTAGACTTCCAGCTTCCAGAATGAGAGAAAATGAGGATCTATTGGTTAAGTCACCCAGATTATAATACTTTGCTCTGTCAGCCCTAGAAAACAAACACACTAAGTAAATAAACCACTCTCTAGATACTTACCTTGAGACATACATTATTTGAACCCACTGTTTTTATTCATTTCAAACTGGATAATTTTCAGCTAGTACTTTCACTACTTAATACTGCATAGACTCAACTTTGGGATTCATTTGCAGAATAATTTTGCGAATTACATCACAGCTTTATTGTAGTAGATTAAAGAGGTCCTTCCCAAGCACAAGGCAAAGAAACTCATTCTATACTGTGTTATTATGGAAATAATCCCAACATCCAAACACAAGTTTGTGTAGACGGGGTGCTATTAGAAATGAAATGTATTAGAAAAAAGTATTATAGAGAAATCACACTTATAAACTATCTAATTTGCATACAGAAAATGTAATGACTATTTTAAAATTCTCTGTGAATGATTTACCTGATCGAGTCTACTTAAAAAGATTGCAGTGCTAACCCTAGCTTTTCATAACAGTTTAAAAAGTTCTTTTCTCTACTTTGTTAAAAATATTTTTGATTATTTACATATGATGAATGTTAGTGGCAATGGTGCAAATCCATCTGAATCAGTTGCTACTTGATTTTTATTTTATTTATATTTACTCTAATTTTTACTTTTGCAAAGATCAAAAATATTTGACTCAAGACTGCCAGTTCAACAATTCAGGAAAATTTTCCAGAAATTATCATTAGGTTGCACATTGGCTTCATTTAAAATTTGATTCTATTTTAAATGTGTTGAAAAATAGGCATTTTTTCCTCTAGAAAAGAGCTCTGAATGTCAAAACACTCTTTAGGAGTTTTGACTCATTTTTAACTTTGGAACAAGTCTAATTATGACTATTTGGGGCTAACATAGAAAATAAATTTTTGTTGTTCAGACTTTTTCTAGATCAAAATTTTTTTATTCTAAGTTGTTATATATGACAGCAGAATGCATTACAATTCATATTACACATATAGAGCACATTTATATGTATCTCTGGTTGTATGCAAAGTATATTCATACCATTTATGTCTTCATTCATGCACTTGGGGTAATGATACCCATCTCATTCTACCATCATTTTTTTTTTTTACCCTTTTGTCCTCTCCCTACTCCTCCCTCCCTCTAATCTTCCTATGCTCCCATTCCAACCCCACTGTGAATCAGCCTCCTTACATCAGAGAAAACATTCAGCATATGGATTTTTGGGATCGGCTAACTTCACTTAGCATCATATTCTCCAACTTCATCCATTTACCTGCGAATACCATTATTTTATTCTCTTTTATTGCTGAGTAATATTTCATTGTGTATATATGCCACATTTTCTTTATCCATTCATCTACTGAAAGGCATCTAGGTTGGTTCCACAGTTTAGCTATTGTGAATTGTGCTGCTATAAACATTGATGTGGCTGTGTCCCTGTAATATGCTGTTTTTAAGTCCTTTGGGTATAGACTGAGGAGTGGGATAGCTGAGTCATAAGGTGGTTCCATTCCCAGTTTTCCAAGGAATCTCCATACTGCTTTCCAGATTGGCTGCACCATTTTGCAGTCCCACCAGCAATATATGAGTGTGCCTTTTTCCCCACATCCTCTCCAACATTTATTGTTGTTTGTGTTCTTACTGGCTGCCATTCTAACTGGAGTGAAATGAAATCTTAGAGTAGTTTTGATTTGCATTTCTCTAATTACCAGAGATGTTGAACATTTTTTCATGTATTTGTTGATTGATTGTATATCTTCTTCTGAGACATGTCTGTTCAGTTCCTTGGCCCATTTATTGATTGGGTTATTTGGTTTTTTTTGGTGTTAAGATTTTTGAGTTTTTTATATATTCTAGAGATCAGTGCTCTATCTGATATGCGTGTAGTAAAGATTTGTTCCAAATTAGTAGGCCCTCTATTCACCTCACTGATTGTTTATTTTGCTGAGAAGAAGCTTTTTAGTTTGAATCTATCCCATTTATTGATTCTTGATATTAATTCTTGTGCTATAGGAATCTTATTAGGGAAGTTGGGGCCTAATCCTACATGTATGAGATTAGGGCTTACTCTTTCTTCTAAAAGGCATAGTGTCTCTGGTCTAGTTCCTAGGCCCTTGATCCACTTTGAGTTGAGTTTTTTTTTTTTTAATATTTATTTATTTACTTTAGTTGTACACAATGCAATGCATTTATGTTTACGTGGTGCTGAGGATCGAACCCGGGCCGCACACGTGCGAGGCGAGCGCTCTGCCGCTGAGCCACAACCTCAGCCCATTGAGTTGAGTTTGGTGCATGGTGAGAGATAAGGGTTTAATTTCATTTTGTTGCATATGGATTTCCAGTTTTCCCAGCACCATTTGTTGAAGAGGCTATCTTTTCTCCAATGTTCATTTTTGGTGCGTTTGTCTAATATAAGATAACTGTAATTATATGCATTAGTCTCTGTGTCGTCTATTCTGTACCATTGGTCTACAAGTCTATTTTGGTGCCAATAGCATGCTGTTTTTGTTACTATTACTCTGTAGTATAATTTAAGATCTGGTATAGTGATGCCACCTACTTCACAGTTCTTGCTAAGGATTGCTTAAGCTACTCTGGGTCTCTTATTTTTCCAGATGAATTTCATGACTGCTTTTTGTATTTCTATGAGGAATGTCATTGGATTTTGATTGGAATTGCATTAAATCTTCATAGTGCTTTTGGTAGTATGGTCATTTTGACAATATTATTTCTGCCTATCCAAAAACAAGGTAGATCTTTTCATCTTCTAATGTCTTCTTTAATTTCTTTCTTTAGTTTTCTGTAGTTTTCATTATAGAGGTCTTTCATTAAGTTGAATCCCAAGTATTTTATTTTATTTTTTGATGCTATTGTAAATGGGGTAGTTTTCCTCATTTCCCTTTCAGAGGATTTGTCACTGATATATAGAAATGCCTTTGATTTATGGGAATTGATTTTGTATTCTGCTACTTTGCTGAATTCACTTATGAGTTCTAGAAGTTTTCTGGTGGAAATTTTAGGGTCTTCTAGGTATAGAATCATATTGTCAGTGAATAGTGATAATTTGAGTTCTACTTTACCTATCTGTATCCCTTTAATTTCTTTTGTCTGTCTTATTGCTCTGGCCAGTGTTTCAAGAACTGTGTTAAATAGAAGTGGTGAAAGAGGGCATCCCTATCTTGTTCCAGTTTTTAGAGGGAACACTTTCAATTTTTCTCCATTTGAAATGATGTTGGCCTGGGGCTTAGCATAGATAGCTTTTACAATGTTGAGATAGGTTCCTGTTATCCCTAGTTTTTCTAGTGTTTTGAACATGAAGGGGTGCTGTATTTTGTCAAATGCTTTTTCTGCATCTATTGAGATGATAATATGGTTCTTATCTTTAAGTCTATTGATGTGATGAATTACATTTATTAGCATATGTTGAACCAACTTTGCATCCCTGGAATGAATCCCACTTGATTGTGGTACACTTTCTTTTTGATATTTTTTTGTATTTGATTTGCCAGAATTTTATTGAGAATTTTTGATTCTCTGTTCATTAGAGATATTGGTCTGAAGTTTTCTTTCTTTGATGTGTCTTTGCCTGGATTTGGAATCAGAGTGATATTGGCCTCATAGAATGAGTTTGGAAGTGCTCCCTTTTTTTCTATTTCATGAAATAAATGGAAGAGTATTGGTATTAGTTCTTCTTTAAAGGTCTTACAGAACTCAGCTGTGTATCCATCTGGTCCTGGGCTTTTCTTGGTTGGTAGGCTTCTGATGGCATCTCCTATTTCATCACTTGAAATTGGTATGTTTAAATTGTGTATATCATTCTGATTCAATTTGGGCAAATTGTACGACTCTAGAAATTTGTTCATTTTTGATATTTTTTATTTTATTGGAGTACAAGTTTTCAAAATAATTTCTAATTATCTTCTGTATTTCTGTAGTGTCTGTTATGATATTTCCTTTTCATCACGTATATTAGTAATTTGAGTTTTCTCTCTCCTTCTTTTTGTTAGCTCAGCTAATTATCTGTCAATTTTATTTATTTTTTCAAAGAACCAACTTTTTGTTTTGTCAGTTTTCTCAATTGCTTCTTTTGTTTCAATTTCATTGATTTCAGCTCTGATTTTAATTATTTTCTGTCTTCTATTGCTTTTGATGTTGGATTGTTCTTCTTTTTCTAGGGCTTTGAGATGTAATGTTAAGTCATTTATTTGTTGACTTTTTCTTCTTTTGAGGAATGAACTTCATGCAATGAACTTTCCTCTTAGTACTGCCTTCATAGTGTCCCAGAGATATCAATATGTTGTATCTGTGTTCTCATTCACCTCTAAGAATTTTTTAATCTTCTCCTTGATGTTTCTCCAACCCATTGTTCATTCAGTAGCATATTATTTAGTCTCCATGTGTTGGAGTAGCTTTTATTTTTTATTTTATCATTGATTTCTAATTTTGTTCAATTATGGTCTCATAAAATGCAGGGTATTATCTCTTTTTTTATATATTTGCAAAGAGTTGTTTTATGGCATAACATATGATCTATTTTAGAGAATGATCCATGTGCTACCGAGAAGAAAGTTTATTCACTCATTGAAGGATTAAATATTCTTTGTAAATCAGTGAAGTCTAAGTTATTTATTATATTTTTGAGTTCTATAATTTCTTTGTTCAGCTTTTGTTTGGGAAGATCTATCCAGTGGTAAAAGAGGTGTGTTAAAGTCATCCAAAATTATTGTGTTGTCGTCTATTTGACTCTTGAACTTGTGAAGAGTTTGATTGATGAACGTGGATGCTCCGTTGATTGGGGCATATATATTTATAATTGTTAAGTCTTATTGGTGTATGGTTCCCTTGAGCAGTATGTAGTGTCCTTCTTTATCCCTTTTGATTAACTTTAGCTTGAAGTCTACTTTATTTGATATGAGAACGGAAACCCCTGCTTGCTTCCACAGTCCGTGTGAGTAGTATGATTTCTCCCAACCTTTCACCTTCAGCCTGTGGATGTCTTTTCCTATGAGATGAGTCTCTTGGAAGCAGAATACTGTTGGGTCTTTTTTTTTTTTTTTATCCAATCTGCTAGTCTATGTCTTTTGATTGGTGAGTTTAGGCCATTAACATTCAAAGTTATTATTGAGACATGATTTGTATTCCCAGCCATTTTTGTTTATTTTTGGTATTTAACTTGACATGGTTTCTCTTCTGATTAGTTTTTTCTTTAGTGTAATACCTCCCTCTGCTGATTTTCATCATTGTTTTTTATTTCCTCTTCATGTAATATTTTGCTGAAGATGTTCTGTAGTGCTGGCTTTCTAGTTGTAAATTCTTTTAACTTTTGTTTATCATGGAAGGTTTTTATTTTGTCCTCAAATCTAAAGCTTATTTTTGCTGGATATAATATTCTTGGTTGGCATCTCTTTTCTTTCAGAGCTTGATATATGTTGTTCCATGATCTTCTGGCTTTGAGTGTTTGGGTTGAAAAATCTGCCATGATACAAATTGATCTGCCATGATACTCCTTACATGTGATCTGATTCCTCTCTCTTGTGGCCTTTAAGATTCTATCCTTATTCTGTATGCTCGGCCTTTTTATTATAATGTGTCTTGGTGTAGATCTGTTGTAATTTTATACATTTGGTGTCCTGTAAGCCTCTTGTATTTGATTTTCCAATTCCTTTTTCATGCTTGGAAAATTTTCTGATTTTATCTCATTGAAGAGATTGTACATTCCTTTGGTTTGAAACTCTGTGTCTTCCTCTATGCCAATTACTCTTAGATTTGGTCTTTTGCTGCTGTCCCATAATTCTTGGATGTTCTGTTCATGGTTTCTTAATATCTTCACTGTGTGGTCAACTTTATTTTCAAGATTATATTCTTTGTCTTCATTATCTGATATTCTTTCTTCCCATTGATCTAGTCTTTTGGTGATGCTTTCTATTGTGTTTTTTATTTGGTTTATTGTTTCCTTCATTTCAAGGATTTCTGACTTTTTTTTTCCCTTTCCCAAGTTTCTATCTCTTTTTTGAATTAATCTTTTGCTCTTTGTATTTGCTGTCTTATATTTTTGTTGTAGTGATCAATTTTGCCTGTATTTGCTCATTTAGGTCATTCTTTAAATCACAGATAATTTTAATTATGAACCTTCTGAACTCCTTCTCTAACATTTTATTAACTTCACTGAGCATGGGTTCTGTTATTGTAGTATCCTGGTTTGTTTGGAGTACTTTCCTTCCTTGTGTTTTCATGTTGTCTATTTGTCTTCCTTTCTTGCAGTGTGGATCTGAGATAGTACAGTTTCTACCTTATCTTCTTGTAGTTTCCATGCAGATTGTCTGTGCCTCACCTTAATGTTGGGCTTTCAGACCCTGCAGTTGTCCCTTGATGTATGCTACTGCAACTAAAGATGGTGTCGGCAGTAGTGGAGGTAACTTGAGATAACAGTGAAGGTGCCCCAAGATGGATGCAACATCTTCCAGAGATGGGGCTGAAGGGGTGGACCTTACAATGCCTTCGGGATGCCTGCTCTGAAATGTGGCTGCTTTTAGGCGCTGTCTGTTGTCAAAAGGTAGGGGCTACTGCATGGGGAAGGCTATGGCTATGTCTTCAGTGTCTCAAGATGGAAGTGGGTTAGGCTTGTGCTCCCAGGTGGGGGTGGGGTAGTGGGCTCTGGACCTACCCTGGGCCTGGGTCCCAGGCAGGTTAGTGTGGGCAGAACTGGTTGAATCTGAGCTCCTGCAGTGGTCTGCTGGTTGGAAGAGGCGGTCCTATGGCAGAGCCTTAGTTGGGTGGGTATTTGCGAGTGGCAGCATGGTCCCAGCCCACTCTGAGCAGAGATCAGTGGGGCTGTCCTGGGTCTGACTGAGCTCCAAGGGAGTTGGTGGGGCTGTCCTTAGGGAGTTGTTGGGGCTGTCCTTGGCCTGCCCTTGGCCTGCCAACGCTCGATGGGTGTCTGCAGGGCTGACCTGGACCTGCCTGCGCTCAGCGGGGTTCACGGGGCTGTCATGGGCCTGCCCGCACTGGGCGGAGGTCAGCAGGCCTGACCTGGGACTGCCTGCTGGGCAGAGGTCAGCAGGCCTGACCTGGGACTGCCTGCTCAGTGTGGTTCAGCAGGGTTCTCCTAGGCCTGTCAGCACTCAGCGGAGGTCAGTGGGCCTGCCCTGGGCCTGCCCAAGCTCGGCGGAAGTCAGTGGTTTGTCTAGATCAAAACTGTATGTCCCAGCCGGGCGCGGTGGCGCACGCCTGTAATCCCAGCACTTTGGGAGGCTGAGACAGGAGGATCGCGAGTTCAAAAGCCAGCCTCAGCAATGGCGAGGCACTCAGCAACTCAGTGAGACCCTGTCTCTAAATAAAATACAAAAAAGGGCTGGGGATGTGGCCCAGTGGTCAAGTGCCCCTGAGTTCAATCCCCGGTACCACCAAAAAAAAAAAAAAAAAAAAAAAAAAACTGTATGTCCCTAAGTTGTGTTTTCTTACAATTTCTGAATTCCTATAAAATATTTGCCCTATTTTCCTGTTCCAATTATTATTATTACACTTCATATCAACTTGTTAATTTTTATTCATCCTAATTTTTTCTATAAAAAGTACACATCTAATATGCCCTTAAACATTACCCTATTATTTTGTAATAATAAAGCAAATGTTTACCACAAAAAATGGTGACATAGAATCAGCACCCAAATCTATGAACATGTATATTTTATTTTTTTCCTGAAATTTGTGATAAATCTGAATACTAGTCAACTCAGAGGAGCTTCCTGTTGCAATAGGATTTGTAGTCTTTCAAACAAGATGAAAAAATAAAAGTTAGTAAAATACCAGGGATGAATTTAACACTGAGTGGATGTGTACATATAATCACACATACACACTACACACACATACCACCTACATGCCACACATCACAGACACGTAAACCAGACACTGCATAGAAACACACACCACAAATATACACACCACACACTTACACATATAGCACATGCATATAATATGTACCTTAAACATGCCTTGCATGTGCCACATACACACATAACACATCTAGCATACAAATACACCAGATACTACATAGAAATGCACACACGCTATACCTATGCCATACACACCACCACCACATGCACACATACACCAACATACATATGTTGCCCAGGCTGGCCTCAAACAATTCACACAACACATACTACAAACACACCCACCACATATACACCACATACATACCCAAGACACTACATGCAAACACACACACCACACATACCACACACACAGCACACACCCACATAAAACACCTGCAAACACACACGTATACATACATACACATGCCTCATTAGTTTAATGAGAAAGCTTTCATTAAAGCTTTCATTAGAAAGCTTGAAACAAATGGGTATTTGTCTTAGAGTCAGAGACGCCAGAAGATCTACAGCACACAGATCTCTAGTAGTAATTCTGAACCAGTGTTATTTAAATTGAATTCTCCTAACTCAATTTGATAATAGGATTATGTGGTTGAATACTGTTTGTCACCCAGAAGCAAGCACACTTTGCTATTCACAGCTGTTCTAATTAAAAAAATACACAGTGTTTCCAAGACCCCTGGCCCTAACTATATTTATTTTAAAGACTGTGGAAATATCTACTTTGCTACTCAAAATAATAGAGCCAGTTTTTTTTTTGTTGTTGTTGTTTGTTTGTTTGTTTTTTAATTACTGGTCATTAAACCCAGGCGCATTGGCATCCAATGGCCTTTTGTATTTCCAGAGTTCTATATCCATTTCTGTTGGTTGCACCTTCCTGGGGGACTTTCTGGTCTACTCCATAATATGTGTTCAGTCATACAAGCTGGGAACTTCAAGCATCTCATCCACTAGGCTCACCCTTTGAGCAGTCAATTCCATTAATCCCAGACTTGTGCACTGATGTGTGTGCCTCTATTCATTGTCCATTGGTCTCACTGTGCCACTGAGATACAGCCCCAGGCCTTTTTATTTTTTATATGAGACAGGGTCTCACTAAGTTGCTCAGGCTGGCCTCAAACTTGTGAACCTCCTGCCTCAGCCTCCTGAGTCACTGGGATTATAGGTGTATGCCACTGCACCTGGAACAGGGATACATTTTGATAAACAAATAGCATAAAAAGGACATCTAATGAGAAACAACTGTTTTATTTATTTATTTTTAAATATTTATTTATTTACTTTAGTTGTACACAATGCAATGCATTTATGTTTACGTGGTGCTGAGGATCGAACCCGGGCCGTGCACGTGCGAGGCGAGCGCTCTGCTGCTGAGCCACACCCCAGCCCCAACTGTTTTTATTTTTAAGGGAATCTAAATCATATTGAAAAATCCAAAAAACTAAAGCCAATGATCAACACAATGCAATATTTTGGTCTCCACCTTTTTATCACTACTTGTGATAAATGTCTATCTCTATATTTTTTGCATTGAGTATTGAATCCAGAGGCACTTCACCACTGAGCTACATCCCTAGCCTTTTTTTTTTTTTTTTCAATTTTGAGACAGGGCCTTGCTAAGTTGCTTAGAGCCTTGCTAAATTGCTGAGGCTGGCTTTGAACTTGCAATCCTCCTGCCCCAGCCTTCCAAGCCGCTGGGATTACAGGAGTGCACTATAGCACCCAGCTAAACATAAATGCTTTTAAGTTTTCTTCACAAAGTTAATAAGGATCACTCAAGGAATCTTTAAGGTAGCCAAAATAAATTAGATACGAAAAGTGCAATCCACTCTTGGCATCTTTTGAGCACACTTCAAATAGTATCTTAGTGTCTTGTAGTTGAAAAATTGCAATATATTACTGCAGAATGATCACATATGCAAATCCCAAAGCTATTTTTATAAATATGATAGTAGTCTTCAAAGAAGATGGGGCATTTCTATCTTTATAGCCCCTCTCTCCTCACAGCGCCTGGCATATAGCTGGTGCTTCATAAATACTGCTGAATGACAGGATGGAGAGTTTTTAACACAGTGTGATCAATGACCAAGAAAAGTTTTGACAACTAGAAGATGCCATGAACATACTGTTTCCCTTTCGTTCTCTTTTTATTGAATTCTACTTCATACTTACGGGCAAAGCTAAATATAAAAGTGTACGTGTTCTCTGACTTGAGCAGTTCTACTCCTTGCCCCCGCTGGCAGAACACAACAGGAACAAAGAGACCAGTGAACAATGGACCGATGCACACACATCAGCACAGAAGCCTGTAGCAGGTGGAACTGACTGCTCAAAGCGTCAGCCTGTTGAATAAGATGCTTGATGTTCCCAGTTTGTATGGCTGACCACTGGTACAATATGGAGAAGACCAGAGAGACCCCCGTTAAGGCATAACCCACAGAAGTGGATGCAGAGCTCTGGAAATGCACAAGGCCACTGGATACCAGTGAGACCTGCAGATGGGCAATGGATATTTTTAAGTCAGAAAATCACACTTGGGTCCCTTTGCCTCCTGGGCCCCCTAAAGCAACTTTTTTTTTTTTTTTAATCTTCTAAAAATTGAGCTTACTTTCTTCCTTCTGCACATTTCCCTTCCCATAACACACTCTACCTCCCTGCACTGAAGATTGGCTATGAGACTTCTTATTTCTCCAGTTCCATTTCTCCTCGATGTCTCAGATAAGAGATCTTATTTCTCACAGTACTTTGATTCCCTTCTAAAATATCTGGGGATTTCTCTGCCTCGAAATTATTTCTCCTTTGATTCTTGGAGTTCATCATCTACATTCATCACCCATGTCAAACATTCTTTTAGTATCTCATACCCTCTCTGTGTGAAATAAAGGGAAATGCACTTATGGGGCATTGCATTTGTTGTTTTTGTCACCCTATGTAATAATCAAAGAGAGATTGTGCAAAGAAAAAATGATACTTGGGAATGACCAAATATTGCTTTAGGAAAGAATGCACATGCCCTGGAAAACCGTGGGCTTTTTCAAAGAGGTGGAGGCAGGGGGAAATGTTTAGAGGCAAAATGGGACAAATTCACTTAAGCTGTTTGGATGCAGAGTTCATTGGTCTTGGAGAACTGAGGCAGGAATTGGTGTCAGTTCTTTGGTGGGGTGCCATTACTGGGTAAGTGCTCTGTCCACAGTGTCTCATCTGAATTGCTGCAAACTTAAGAATGCTAAAGATAAACTGCGTTACAGAAATCTGTGCATACAGGCAAGACATGCAAAGCATGAGTTGTGTGTACAATGAGAAGAAAATTTCTTTTAGATCTTTAGAAAGTCCTTGAGAAAGTACTTATCTCAGACAGGCATGCATGACTTTCTGGCTCTAATTTTGTCTGAGTCTGACAAGAATGATTTCATCTTGGTATCATCATCTTGGTATTATCAACTTTCATATTTTATATACACTTTCTTATTTAATTCTTATAGAAAATTTAGGAAATATTTGCCCACGTCACAGAAGAAGAACATGAGACTTAAACAATTTTCCCAATACCTGGAGCTGGCAGGTACCAGGGACTTGATTCTTTACTATTGTATCATTCCATGCCACCTGTCATTTATCAGGCAAGTAGTGCATGATAAATGATGCTGCTCACAACAAAAGATCAGTAGAGGTGAAGGCAAACAGCCTCTATAAATTCAGAAAATGAAGCCAGTTGCACAGGGGCCAACATCTAGAAGCTTGGGCTGGGCAGGAAGAGAAATAGAATCCAGGTGTGTACGCAGATGTCAGAGCTCTGATTCCCACTGAGCGCAGAGAAGGCTCCCTCCCAAATGCAGGCACTGAGTTGAGCTGTGGAGTGGTTGTGTACACCTTCCTTTGTTCTCATCCCTGCCTCGTGGGTAACTTCAAGGTGGCCCTGCAGAGGCACCCTTTCTGCACCCCAGAGGCAAAGGAGGAGAACTAGAATGCAGCTAAGCTTTATCCCTGTGCCCCTCAAACCCTGCCAGGGATTCCCTCCACCCAGTTCTTCTTCATGCAGCTGGCTATATAAGCCCTTCCCTTCACTCTGAGTACACCCTGGTGGTTTCTTACATCCAGACCTCTTCTTCTGTAGGAGGCTTTTAATAAATCTTCCCTAAGGATCCTCATGGTATCTTCTGATCCCCACTGACCCCTAAGTAATACCCACACACAACTACAAAACCAGTTTGAGGACTTTTTAAAAACTTTTATTTTTGCTGGTATGGGAATCCAACCTAGGACCTTGTACACACAAAGCATGTACTTTACCACCAAGCTACACTCACAGCCCCTGAAGACTATTTTTTTTTTTTTTTTTTTTTTTTTTTTTGGTACCGGGGATTGAACTCAGCGGCACTAGACCACTGGGCCACATCCCCAGCCTTTTTTTTTTTTGTGTGTGTATTTTATTAGAGACAGGGTCTCACTGAGTTGCTAAGTGCCTCGCCATTGCTGAGGCTGGCTTTGAACTCACGATCCTCCTGCCTCAGCCTCCCAAAGTGCTGGGATTACAGGCGTGTGCCACCGCGCCCGGCTCCCTGAAGACTATTTTTATCATAGATTTCTGACTTAAGAAAATATAGGAGATTTTAGAAAAGAAAGAAAAATTATAGGAGAAGCATAAGTACTTTCCTATAATTATGCTCAAACCCATATTTATTTAAAATGAATTTCGGTGGGTCTGCAGGGTATAGCTCAGTGGTAGAGGCATGTTTAGCATACACAAAGCCCTGGATTCAATCCCCAGAACAAAAAATAAATTAATTAATTAAAACAATCAAATTAATTTTTGAACCATTGAAAGAATTCATTTACATGAAATTAAAAGGTCAACAGTTGTCAGGCATGACTGCACAAGCCTGTAATCCTAGTGACTTGGGAGGATGAGGCAGGAGAATCCAAGTTTGAAGCCAGCATGGGTAGCTTAACAAGGCTATCTCAACCTTAAAAATTAAAAGGGTTGGGGATGCAGCTCATTGGTAGAAATCTCCTGGGTTTAATCCCCAGGACTGGCAAAAAAAGAAAAGCCAATAGTTCACACCTGTCCTGCCCCTCCTGGGCATTTCCCAAAAGCCTGCCACATTCGGCTCATTTAGCTGTTTCCTCAGCATTTGCCTTTATGTTTCCGGAGTCTGCTACATGTTTGTTGATTTATTTAGACACATTCTACTGGTATCAAATGTGAAGGACAGGGATTTAGGGCTCTATCCTGGCTTCCCTATTTTCTCCCACTTTCTTCCCAATGGAATCACCTCTCTCTCTCTCTCTCTCTCTCTCTCTCTCTCTCACACACACACACACACACACACACACACACACAAATAAAAAGAAGCAACACATCACATTTGCTTATTCATGTTGAGTGCAAATGCTATTGGCAATCAGGTTTTTTTTTCTTCTCTCCTGAGCCAATCAGTGTACTGTATACAGTTGTCTTAGTATCCAAGGGGGTTGGTTCCAGGACCTTCTTCAGATACCCAAAACCATGGAGGCCCAAGACCCTTATGTATAATGCAGCATTTGCATATAACCTTCATACTTCCTCTCATGTACATCAAACCATCTCAAGATGAACTACAATACCTAATATGATGATAACACTATGTAAGTAGTCGTTATGTTGTTTAGAAAATAATGACAAGGAAAAAAGTGTGTACATGTTCAGTCCAAATGTAATTTTTAATTTCTGAGTATTTTCAATCAAAAATTGAATCCCTGGATGCAAATCCAAAGACACAGATGGCTGAATGTGTACATTTTCTCATCTGTACAGTTTTATTGATTGACTCATTTTTTTCATTAGCCTTATTTTATATGTCCCTATCACTAGTTCCTCTTACCCTTCACACCAGTATCACTTAAACACTTCTGAGTACAGTCTTACACACCGTCCACATGCAGTTTGTTAGTTTCAGGTGTTTTCCCTGGAAGTGCTGATGCTCAGGCTCCAGTGTAGTACCTGGCACTGCCACAAGGCGGCCTCTTGGTACCCAGTGACCCTCCTACTGTATCACATGGTCTGTGCTCTGGAACCCGCCTCTCACTGTATCTTGACATGTGTGCTTGTATTGGAAGAATACACCCTCATTTCAATTGACTTGTCTCATAAACTTTTGGGTAACTCCCTATATGGAGTCGTCTTTGCTGAACCTTCCCAGGGTAGAATGATATTTCTCTGTCATTTTGAAGGTATGTCTCCATCGTCTTTCTCAATCCCAGTGCTGATTTTTTTTTAATTTATTTTTTATTCCAGTGTTGATTTTGAGATACATCGGAGCTTTTTTTTTTTTTTTTTTTTTTTTTTTTTTTTTGGCACCAGGGATTGAACTCAGGGGCACTCGACCACTGGGCCACATCCCCAGCCCTTTTTTGTATTTTATTAGAGACAGGGTCTCACTGAATTGCTGAGGCTGGCTTTGAACTCGTGATCCTCCTGCCTCAGCCTCCCAAGTGCTGGGATTACAGGTGTGTGCCACCGCACCCAGCTACATCAGAGCATTCTGATCTTCTGCCCTTTGTCTTAAACACTTATTGCAGTTTTGCAAAGTTTCTAGGCTCTTTTCTTTATATCTTTGGGAATCAAGTTAGGTTAAGGAGAGGCATTTAACCCCAAAACTAATGTTCTTTGGATTTGAAAAAACTACGTCTGCCAGATGCCTTGGTGCAGGCCTGTAACCCCAGCAACTAGGGAGGCTGAGGCAGGAGAACTACAAGTTCAAGATCAAAGATCAGTGTCAGCAATTTAGCAAGACCCTGTCTCAAATAAATAAATAAATAAATAAATAAATAAATAAATGCTGGGGATGTAGCTCAGTGGTAGAGCACCCATGGATTTAGTTCCCCAGTACAAAATTTTTTGTTTAATTTATAAAGTTATAAAAAGTTGTATAAAAAGATAGTTATTTAAAAGACCTTGGAATTCAGACTTTTAAATTTTTGTTAGCTTCTCTGTTTTTAATTTTTTTTATCCCTTAGTTTGAATTTCTTCTAGTAGGCTTTCTATTCCTAATATTCAACTGAGCTTTCTGTTTGTTTCATTTCTCACATATTTTATTATCCAGATTTCTTCTTTGTTTTCTCTTGGTGTCTTTTTCATTGCCTCCTGATATTTTTTCTTGAATAAAATGTCATCTCATTTCTCTAAGAGTATTAAATTTACTTCTTATTATTCTATTCTAATACTTTTAGCACCATTTTCCCAATTGAATTTCTTTTTTTTTTTTTTTTCCTCCTTTTTGATCAATGGCCAGTGATTGTTGGCTGTTAATTCACAATTAAGAATGGGTCACTGGGCCAGTATGATGGGCTCAGGGTTGACTCAGCTGAGGAGAGGGAGGATTCCCAACTCCCTTAGGTCCAGGCATTTTCTCTGAGGCTACTCAGTTTCTTCATTGAGGACTCATCCAGTCTCCTACCTAGGGGAGATTGCTAGGAGCCAATCAGGAGAGGAGGGCAAACATTCCAGCATTCATCTGCAAAATTTCTCTCAGTTCAATGTTTTCAACTTATCCCTGCCCTTTGCTGAGCCTGGTGGCTCTAAATTTAAGTGCAATATTGTTTATTTGTCCAGGGAACATAACTTTAGTATCCTTGTAGAACAAGGAGGGGAGAGGAGAATCCAGCTGTTGCTCTGATTCCAGATGTTCTTCCTGCTTTTGGCCCCAGCCTCCACCCTCCCCTGGTATATCTCCTTCTGAGATCTTTCCACAGACCCTGGAAAAACTGGCCCTGGCTGCCTCCTCACCATCCTTCCCAGCCCTTTTGTCCCCAGCAAGCTCTGATCTAGTTCCATCTGCTCTGTGTGATGCACCAATGGTTTTAACACTCATCACTTGATCTCCTGATGTAGAATAGACTAACAATATCCTTTATTCACTTTGATATGTGGACTCATGCCTTTCTAAGTCTTTTGCCTTCATTTAGATGTAGAAGAAACTAAAGAATACAACTTCATGTGGTAGCAGCTGACCCACATGGATATCAGATGTGAGCATTATCTTCCCCAAAAGCTGTGTGCTTCCATTTCAAACTTCTTTTTTTTTTTCCCAAGCAAAAACAAAGAACCTATGAATGTGTCATCAATTCAAATGGACTTTTTCTTTTTTATGCAGTGCTGAGGATGGAATTCCCGGCCTGACAATGCTAAGCAAGTGCTCTACCACTGAGCTACACCCTCAGCCTTCTAGGGCTGTTTTCATTTCCATCATGTCAATGCCTGGTTTTAATTGTTCACTATTCTTTACTATTCAAAAGTATTAGAAGCCGGGCGCGGTGGCACACGCCTGTAATCCCAGCACTTTGGGAGGCTGAGTCAGGAGGATCGCGCGTTCAAAGCCAGCCTCAGCAATGGCAAGGCACTTAGCAACTCAGTGAGACCCTGTCTCTAATAAAAATACAAAAAAGGGCTGGGGATGTGGCCCAGTGGTCTAGTGCCGCTGAGTTCAATCCCCGGTACCAAAAAAAAAGAAAAAAAGTATTAGAATTGAATGTGATTCATACAACCAGGTCTTTAAAAGCTTATTCTCAAGGGTAAAATAATTACTTTTCTTTTCTTTTTTTTTTTTTTTTTCTGTTGTTCCATAGAATAGTTTACATTGAGATATTCTTCTAGATAGTGGAAGAAAAACATCCAGAGAGGAAGCTATGCTCAGTGTTATGGTTTGGAGATGAGGTATCTCCCCAAGTCCCCTGTGTTGACACACAAATACTGAGAGGTGAATGACTAGATTATGAGAGCCTAACCTGCTTGAATGAACTGACTAGGTGGTAACTGTAGGCAGGTTGGGTATTGGCATGCCCTGGAAGAAGTGTTCTTCCCTGCAGCCCTCTCCCTTCCCCCTCTCTTATTCTCAGCTACCAGGAGCAGAGCAGTTTCCCTCTGTCATGCCCTTCTGCCATGATGTTGTCTCGACTTAGCAATGGAGTCAGCCCACCATCAACTCAGACCTCTGAAACCATGAGCCCAAAATAAATTTTTTTCTCTGCTAAATTGTTCTTGTCAGGTATTTTGGTCACAGAGACAAAAAAAATTGACTAATATCCTCAGCCAAAGAATAATACTCAATGTTTTGACTGAATGCATAGAAGAGACTCTTTTGAGCTGTCACAAAGGAAAGCCAAAAGCTGACAGTCCTAGTAAATAAAAATTTTTGTATTTATATCTGAATATGAATAGTGCTGCTATTTCCCTAGATAAGGATTTCCCTAGGCTTTGAGTTGTTAGGGCTGTTTGAAGAGCTATCCACCAAGATGTGCATGGCTTTACTGACACAATTCCTATTAACCAGCTTGAGTGACAGAAAGTTCAAGTTTCCTAAAATACACTAAAAATTTACCAAGGAATTATGCATCTCTAGCTTGAAGCTAGCTGAAAAAAAAGCCCTAAACAAAAGCAGTTGACCAAACAAAACCTGATTTCTTAACCACTCAACTTTTTATTTCTGTCCATTTCTTCCACAAAGCACATAAATATTTTTCAAAAAAAAAAAAAAAATCACGTAGTGAACAAGACATGTATCTGGAGTTAGATAGGGCTAAAATTTAGCAAGGCAAAGTTTTTTAGCAAACCAAGGTGTTTAGATTTTGAGCCTCAATTTCCTTTGTGAAATAAGTTTATACAGTAAGAACCAGGCATTGAGATGATGGAATTAAAACATCCTGAGAAAGCTGAGGATGTAGCTCAGTGGCAGAGCACTTGCCTAACATGTGTGAGGCCCTGGTTTCCATCCTCAGTGCTGCATAAAAAAAAAAAAAAAAAGAAGAAGAAGAAGAAAAGAAAAAAGAAAAAGGGAAAGGAACAGCCCTAGAAGCACAAAACTTGTGTGATGCAGCGTGAGGGTTAATTTTATGTGTCAACTTGATTGGACCACAGGGTGCCCAGATATTTGGTCAAACATTATTCTGGGAGTTTTTTTGAGGGTGTTTTTGGATAAATTTAACATCTGAACTGGTAGACAGTGTAAAGCAGAGTGTCCTTCCTAATGAGGGTGAGCCCTAAGCAATCAGTTGAAGGCCTGACTAGAAGAAAAGTCTGACCCTTCTCTGAATAAGACAAAACATCACCTCTCCCTGGTTCTACAACAGCTTATAGCCTTCATACTCAAACTGGGACAACACTGGCTCTGCAGATTTTGACCTAGTCTGCTTCCATAAGTGGACTATTATAAGAAACCATACAAGCCAATTTCTTATAACAAACATTTTTCTCTTTATAGGCATATCTGCGGTTTCTGTTTCTCTGGAGGACCCTGAATAATATCCATGGTTAACAGTGTTGTATCTCAACCATGGACACTAAGTGCTCCACCGTACCAAGGGCCTCTATGGAGATTCACACAGAAGTACAAGGGGCAGCTTTGCAAAGCACACATATCGTGATCCTTCAGTCTCTTGGGTGAACTGAGGCATTTGAGATTTAGGGCTCTGAGTTATAGAATACCACCTGCAAAATGATGCAGAACAACATGACCTAGGAAGTCTGAGGAATTATTAACTCAGAAAGTCTAGGAGGACCTATAATGTAACAAAGACTGAAGACTCTTCACTTTTGCCTGCAAAAGTTCAATAGGTGGCTAAAAGCAGGATTAACGATTTGGTACTTCTGATTCTATTTTGCCTCCATCATTTTTATTCTGAGTCACCTTGGATTTCAGGAACAAGGTCTGATCAATAAACATCTTGCGGTGACTTGAAGCTAGCTTCCCCCATCCTCAAGCAACAGCAAGCATCTTTCTTATCTGGATCAAGGCCCCACCCGACCAATCCTGAGATAATGATGGATAGACCACACCTGATCAAGGTCACCAGTTTTAGCAACTGTGAAAAGCATCCAAATATACAAACCCTCAACCCTTATCCTCTTCCCCTTTCTACAAAACTTCAAAGTCATTGTCAGTCCCTGGAAGATAGGGCTAAGGATTTGGGTCCTCTTGTCTTGCTGGTGTGCCTACATTGATTAAAGTTCCTTCACTGCTTTTTACCATTGCCTTTTCTGTTTGGTTTTTGGGACGAGTGGCCAGACCTGATCTATTGAATCTCAGAGTTGGGCCTCTGGCCTAGGACTCTGGCAACATATCCACTCTTTCCACAGTGCTTGGAACACGGGAAGAGTTTTACTCCTTCATTTAACAAAAAGGCATCAATTACCTCCTTTGAGGCTATCTCAATCCTAGGTTCTGGGCAGAAGCCCTTCTCTCATGGGGTTTGCATTTTGGTAGAGACAGTAAAGGTGGGGAGCAAATTTGTCAGTGACCAGCAAGCGGAATGGAGGTAGGAGGCCAGGGGAGACCTCACTGATAAGTAACATTTGATCAGAGCTGTTAAGGGTCAGATATGAAGTGTCCACCCAAAAAGCCCATGTGTTGATGCAAGAATGTTCAGAGGTGAAATGATCAGATTATGAGAACTATAACCATTTGATGGATTCATAGTTTGAAAGGACTACTATACTGGGTGGTAACTATAGGCAGGTAGGGTGTGCCTGGAGGAAGTAGGTCACTGGGGCATGCCTTTGGGGTTTATATTTTGTCCTTGGCAAGAAGACAGCACTCTCTGCATATTTGCTCTCTCCTTCTCCCTTTCCCTCTCCGTCTCTGCTTCCTGCTGCCAACTTCGCTAAGCAACTTCGCTGAGCAACTTCCCTCTACCATGCCCTTCCACCATAATGATCCATCTCACCTCAGGCTCACAGCAATGGAGCCAGCTGACAATGGACTGAACCTCTGAAACCTTTAGCCCAAATTGTTAGCGGAATTTGCAGGAAGGGACCGAGGCTCGAACTGTCGTATAGGAAAAGGAAAGGGGTTTATTGAATTACCAAAGAAACACGTAGAGGGGATGGGGACAAACCGCGGGGAACGGAGGGGAGCTGGAGCACGCGGGAGCGGGAGCGGAGAGCAGGAGCAGGGAGCCGCAGGAACCAGGTGAGAGCAGGAACAAAAGGGACGATTTCAGTCCGGGGCTGGCTTAAATAGAGTAGGGGTCATAAAACCCCCTTGGAGTGAGTCCTTGTCCTATAGGCCAGCAGAGGTCATGGGGGGAGGTAGTGGTAGTGGACAAGGGTCTTGCTGGTCAGGTTTTGGTCACGCTGAGGATCTCGGGAGCCGTAGTTTTTCACAAGGCACCTGGAAAGGTGTGGCCTTCTGCCTGGGAGGCGCGGCCTTCTGCCTAGAACCAACACAAATAAACTTTTCCTCTTCCAAGTTGTTCCTGCTGGGTATTTTGGTTACAGAAAAAAGAAAAGAAAAAAAAAGACTAACTCAAGAGTGGAAGAAAAGTGAGAGTCAGTCAGGCAAAGAGCAGAACAGAGGAAACAGCAAATGCAAAGGACTTGGTGTGGGAAGGAAGATGGGAGGCCAAGGTGGCCAGTGCAGAGGTGTTGAAGGTGATAAGGGTGAGAAGCTGTCCAGGCAGCCACGGGCCCAACTCAGGGACCTGGGGGTCATCACAAGCACTTTGGGATTTACTCTGAGAATGGGAAGTCTCCGGAGGGTTGTGTGTAGCAGAAGTGTGCTACTGTATTTTTTGGGTCTCTCAAGCTCCTGATGAATACTAACCTAAAAAGGAGGGGAGAAAAATAGTTAATATAATGGTCATTATTTTATTATCACTACATTACAAAGAATGACATTTGACACATAGATGAGTAACTGGAATGGAAAAGTCCAAGTGCTTCTCCACTTAGCAGATGGCAGAATCCCCTGGAGGCCCTGGTAAAACAGATTCCTGGACCCTGCCCCCAGGGCTTCATCCTTGTCCATCTGGAATGCTGCCCCAGGATGTGAATTTCTAACAAGCTCCAAGGGGAGGCTGCTGTTACTGGCCCCTGTCCACACAGAGTAGCCTCGCCTAAATGATCTGCATGTTATGTTTTCTTACATCAATACTGGGAAACTCAAAAAAGAAAAAAAAAAGAAAAGAAAAAGAATTTTTATTTAGCTAACAGTTATCAGGAGGAAGCTGAAATGTGAGTAGTACTAAGTAAATATGTGATTGTAAGCAAGCAGTAATTGTTGGTAGATAAACATTAACTTATATTTTGATAGTGCTTTACATTTCAGAAAGAACTCCTGATCCCATTTGGTTCTACAACATAGACCAGAAGAGGAAAAGGTGTGGAGAGGTAAACCAATCTCTTACAGACACAAAAATCATGAATGAAGGACCCTGAACCTGGAGCCTGGTGCTCTAGGGGATAAGCACGTACATTTTTCCACCAAGCATTAATGCCCTTCTAGAATCATGACAATGAAGACTAAGGTCACATTTTAACATATAAAACTAAAAGTCAACTAGAATTGCTGATAAGGTACCATGAGCTTAAATTCAATTTTTTTTTTTTCTATACAATTTTATTATATTCTCCAAAACAACAAAAAAAATCTCTCTTTAAAATATTTTAAATCTCTCTTAAAATATCTCCTTAAAAGCCATGTGCAGTGGTGCCCTCCTGTAATTCCAGTTGATGCAGGACGCTGAGGCAGAAAAATTGCAAGTTCAAAGCCAACCTTGGCAACTTAGCAAGGTCCTAAGTAACTTAGTAAGACCCTGCCTCAAAATAAACAATAAAAAGGGCTGGGGATATAGCTCAGTGGTTGAGCCCTTCTGTGATCCTCAGTACCACACACACACACACACACACACACACACACACACACACAAAGAATCTTTAAGGACTGGGGATGTAGTTCAGTGGTAGAGTTCTTGCCTAAGCCTGCATGAGGCTCTGGATTCAATTCCCAGTACCACCAAAAAAAAAAAAAAAAAAAAAAAAAAAGGCTCTCAATATATACCCTTTTTTACATATGGCCATTGAAACAAAATCATGGCAATACCAGATTATTGCTAATCAAAGTAAAACAAAAAGGCATTATACCTGCATAGGACATGGCCATTGTTTAGACAAGTGGACTGACTCTGCATACTTCCCAAGAGTCCATTATTTCTTTAAGTTGTATACTATAAACACTAAAATAGTCTCATGGTAGTTTTAATTTTTTTTTGTAGGAAAGTGTGTTGTAGAAATATCTGCTAAACAAATAAATGAAAGATAAATATCTTACTTTACTGAGTGCTTTGAGATTTGAAGACCACTTTCATTTTTCAAAATTTGCTGTCACAGCAAGCCTGTAAAAAAAAAAGTGTATCTAGGAGTTTTATAGTCATCGTTTTACAGATGAGAAAGCCGAGAATCAGGAGGGCTGGCAGCCCGTTCTCAGTCACGCAGGAGCCATCTGTCGTTAGACATTCATTATTGTGCAATGGATTGAGTGTAACCACTTGACGTTGCTTAAGATAATACTGAGATTAAAGCAATTTTCCCTAGAAAATGAATGTGTGTTAGGATTCTCCAGCTATAAGCAACAAGGATCCACATTTCATAACAAATAGAAAGGCACACACTGCCAGGACCTCAAGTGGTTACCAGAATTGAAGGGAAACGGTTGATGGAGACTTCAGGAAGACTGGAACCGTGGGCAGCTCTGGGGTCCAAGTAGCAGGAATGAGTGCACACCTGCTCATCTGGTACAGTGGGTGGGATGGCTAGAGAGCATCCCGTTGGTGTAGGTAGGGCACCAGGGATTGAATAGGAAAGGGGACAACACCTTGGTTTACAGTCCTAGCAAAACTGAGACAATATGGGGTGTTAAATCCTAATGTAAAATGCAGGTGATATGACCAGAGGAGGGACAGCCACCTGTGTGGACAAAACGGTACTTCCTGATGCACAGCCCTGGCTTATTCTTGGTGATACTAAATGCAAAATAGCCATAACTAATCTGTATTATCTTATTGCTAATTAGCGGGAAAATATGGTTTAATAAATGTAGAGTTGGGTAAAATCCCAAAGAAGTTGAAATTTCCAAGCCAACAGGAATAACTGTTTTATAATTGTTGCAGTTTTCTTCCAGAGAATATAGCTATCAGAGCTGAATAGAACATTAGAAGCTCTGTAATTAATGGTCTGAATTAGGTTTGATTTGTATTTAACCAAATTTTGAATGATTGAGGACCTCTGAGTTATAAATTCTGAGTTTAAAGGATAGAAACCAGTTGTTTTAACCTGAAATTTATTTTGTACAAGTAAATTAAAGAAGTAGAATTTGAATTTCTGGTTTATCTCCTTAATCAGAAGTCAAACTGAAAATACACCACTGTAAAAATGACAAGATATAGCTAAAGTCTAGCTAGAGTTTATATACTTAGTTCTACCTCAAATCTAGCTAGAGTTTTTATGCTTACAATACATTTATTAATTAGTACATTTATTTTAGTATATATTTTAGTATATTATATGTAATATTTATATTGGTATACAGATATTTTAGTTGCTTTTTCTACCAATGCCTATATTTAATCTCCAATTACATATTCTATCATTTATTCAATAAATATTTGAGAGTGTACTACATGCTGTGCTAGTACGAGAATACAAAAAAACAAGGATGAATAGAACCTTGAAGATATCATAATCAAAGCAGTATGAATGGAGAACAAACAACACATCTTCTGATTGCCTCTTACATAATGGCACCCCAAATAAACATGATTATTCCCATTGCATAGGAGGGTTGGTACCTAAAGTCTATAGAGCTGAGAGTGGCAATGTCAGAATTCAAACACTATGCTCCAAAGCTTATGCTATTTTAATAAGATAAGAGGGGCTGCAGTTGTGGATCAGTGATAGAATGCTTGCCTAGCATGTGTGAGGCACTGGGTTCGATCCTCAGCACCACATAAAAATAAACAAATAAAATAAAGATTTTTTTAAAAAAGAGTTTTAAATTAAAAATATAATAATAATAAGAGAAGACATCCTTCGAAGACTTATATGAGCAAGAAGAGCCCAACCTTTGGGAAATGCTGTAGGGGTTGAACACATCGCAATAGGGCCAAGGAAGAGTGTATGATTCATTCTTCTTAGAGATAAAGTGACATTCAACTTGAGTCTTGAAGAATATGTACACTATGCTAAGAAGAGAAGAAAAAACATTACATACAGAAAAAAGAATTCAGCAAAAACAGAATAGAAGCCAGGTGTGGTGGCGCACACCTGTAATCCCAGCACTTGGGAGGCTGAGGCAGGAGGATCGAGAGTTCAAAGCCAGCCTCAGCAATGGTGAGGCACTTAGCAACTCAGTGAGATCCTGTCTATAATAAAAAAAAAAAAAATGCAAAAAAGGGCTGGGGATGTGGCCCAGTGATTGAATACCCCTGAGTTCAATCCCCGGTGCAAAAAAACCCCATAAAAACAGAATAGAGATATAAAATGAGCAGAGTTTTCATAGAATGGGAAAGAGCCACATGGTAGGATACATGTTATAAAACACAAGCCAGAGCCAGTTCATGAAGGTCACAAAAGCCATCAAAACAAGTTTTTAGCCGGGCGCGGTGGCGCACGCCTGTAATCCCAGCACTTTGGGAGGCTGAGTCAGGAGGATCACGAGTTCAAAGCCAGCCTCAGCAATGGCGAGGCACTTAGCAACTCAGTGAGACCCTGTCTCTAATAAAATACAAAAAAGGGCTGGGGATGTGGCCCAGTGGTCTAGTGCCGCTGAGTTCAATCCCCAGTACCAAAAAAAAAAAAAAAAAAAAAAAAAAAAACAAGTTTTTATTCCTTGCTTGCTACCTTGGCTTTTTGTTTGTGTGTTTTGCTGATACTGAAGACAGAACTCAGGGGTGTTTTACCCCTAAGCTACATCCTGAGCCCTTTTGGTTTGAGACAAAGTCTCACTAAGTTGCCCAGACTGGCCTCAAATTTGGGATCTTCCTGCCTCAGCCTCCCAAGTCACTGTGATTACAGGTGGGTGCCACCACATCCAGCTTGCTAGCTTGTTTTTGAAGCAGAATGTGTTTAGCTTAGTCCTTTCTAAAAATGAGATCACTGACCGTGTGGGAAAACAAAAAAGGGAGAATCTGGAGCCAAGCGGAGTAGAGTAAGGATACGGCAAAATCGGAGACACTGAAAAGTCAGGAGTGGTTGGAGATGCTAATGAGTAAGAGCACTTCAAGTTTTGGTTAAAAAGGGCCTGAGAAAAGCCCCGTAAAGCCATTCATTCTTGGCCTATCAGGAATATTACATTAAGTAAAGAGCAAAGGATCTTCTAATTTTGCTTACTCAATATACTTAGTGCTCTGATAAGGCTGATGGCTGTGACTTTTGACAGAAGTTGCAAACTGATGTTTTTATTTTTTCAATGTGAAAGATACAGATTGTAAGTTTGGGAAAGAAAATATAAAAATATGTCAGACGCGGTGGCACATGCCTGTAATCCCAGCACTTGGAAGGCTAAGGCAGGAGGATCACAAGTTCAAAGCCAGCCCAACAATGGCTAGGCACTTAGCAACTCAGTGAGACCCTGTCTCTAAATAAAATAAAATAAAAAAAGGGGGGGGGACTGAGGATGTGGCCCAGTGGTTGAATGCCCCTGAGTTCAATCCCTGGTACCAAAAAAAAAAAAAAAAAAAAAAAAGAAGAAAAAGAAAATATGCAAATATACACTGGAATTGTTTTTAAATTCAGAATATAAGTGAATTCATCCTCAAAATCAATAACACACCTAATTTTATAATCTTAATTCTAATTTTCAAGTATAATTTGGTAGTTTTTAGAAAACATACACATTATAGAATGACGTGTGTGTGTGTATATATATATGTGTGTGTATATATATATATATATATATATATATATATATATATATATATATATATATATATTAGCTGTCTTTCCAAGTCATATTTAATTTACAGCCAGGTGCAGTGGGATACATTTGTAATCCCAGCAACTTGGGAAGTGGAGGCAAGAGGATTGCAGGTATCTCAGCAACTTATAAAGACCCTGTCTCAAAAGAAAAAAAAATAAAAAGGAGTGCAGATATAGCTCCGTGGTAAAGTGCCCAATTCCCAGTACCAAACAAACAAAAAAATACCCACAAAAAAACAAGTTATTTAATTTAGAGAAAACATAAAACAACCTAATATCTTACCCAAAACCTTAGGATAGACTTAACTAAGGAAGGGAATGCTTCCACAAACCACCAGTAAAAAAAGAAAAAGAAAAAGATCACAACAACAATAAGACAACAATAAGAAGACTAAGAATAGAAGAAAGCAGAAACCTGCAAAAAAGGAAGGATGAGAAATACAGAACTATTTAGGCCTCTGGCCTTTCAAAACTATTTTCACAAAATATGTTTTTCTTTTTGTAACCCATATTTTATAAAATTGTTCAGATTCCAGACATTTCAAATCCTGAGTAACACATTACAGCATCTGGGTCAATAGAAAAAGGAAAACAAGCAACAACATTGAATCACATAGACGTAGAGGAAATATAACAGAGATACTTACATATTATTTATTGATAGTGCTTAAATTAGATTGACACAATCCATTACCTGGTATCAAACAAAATATTTTCCTTTCCACTTCCTGTCAACAAAGTCCCCACTCTAACTCCATTAATTTCTAACAAGATGTCTGAGGGCATTTTTTCTTATGTAAGTATATTGACATCTGTTAAATTTGTTACATTTTTTGTTTTATTTGTTTATTGTCAGTACTAGGGATTGAACCGAGGGGCACTTTACTACTGCTGCTATATTCTGAGCCCTTTTTTTGTTTTGTTTTTTGAGACAAGGTCTCACTTAATTGTTGAGGCTAGCCCCAAACCTGCAATCCTTCTGCCTCAGCCTCCCAAGTAGCTAGAATTATAGGCCTGCACCACCATGCCTGTCCAGTTTTATTGTTTTTAAACATTTTATATTTAATAAGATTTTAAAATTATAGATATTAAAAATTTATAGGTATAGAATGATATAACATTATAAAGAATTCAGAAATTCAAACAAGGCAGTAGGTTTGATTTCCAATTCTGAAAAAAAAAAAAAAAATGAGGCCCCTTGCTGATTTTTTCCAGAAGAGGAGAGGTATGGGTTCAATGCCTCAATTTTCTTCAGGGTAAGCCTGGTGGACTTACCTCTGTCCTGACAGAGTTCAGGTGGGTTCACCATAGACTGGTATGCTGGGGAAGAATCAGGATGGCAATTTGAGCTGGCAGAGATCATAGTTTACTTCCTGCTCTCCACAGAGTAAACAAAGACCATAGCAGCCTGTTTCTCCCTAGGAGGAAAAAAATTGAAAGGGGCCTCAGAATCTCCAGCATGTCTGATTGGTGGGAGTCATCTCCTATGCAAGGTCAGTCCATGAAGACCAGTAGATTCACCTGCTTTGTCCAAAGTGTGAACACCAACGTGAAAGAGAGTAAAGAAAAATGTAAAACCAGGTACAAATGTTCTGTCAAAGATGCCCACTGAGGTCAAAATAAAAATGCATTGTAATCCCAGCACTTGGGAGGCTGAGGCAGGAGGATCGCGAGTTCAAAACCAGCCTCAGCAATGGCGAGGCACTTAGCAACTCAGTGAGACCCTGTCTCTAATAAAATATAAAAAAAGGGCTGGGGATGTGGCCCAGTGGTCGAGTGCCCCTGAGTTCAATTCCCCAGTACCAAAAAAAAAAAAAGCATGAGCAATGTGAGGATTTCAATAAATAAATAGAAAACACAAAAACATTTAAAACAGAAATTAAGAAGCTGAAGAAAATAACAACTAAACTAAAAAATTCACTAGGAGGGTTTAACAACAGACTAAATCAAGCAGAAAAAAAAGATTGACAAACTTGAAAACAAGACATTGAAAATGATTCAGTCAATCTGCCAGCAGGATGGCACATGCCAGTAATCCCAGCAGCTCTGGAGCCTGAGGCAGGAGGATCGAAAGTTCAGAGCCAGCCTCAGCAATTAAGTGAGGCACTAAGCAATTCAGTGAGACCCTGCCTCTAAATCAAAATACAAAATAGGGCTGGGGCTGTGGTTCCGTGGTCAAGTGCCCCTGAGTTCAATCCTCAGTACCGAAAAAAAAAAAAAAATCAGTTTCAGCAATTTAGCAAAAAATGATTCAGTCGGAAAACAAAAAGAAAAATGAGAAAAAAAAAAAAGTAAAGAAATCTTAAAGGACTTGTGGGATAGCACCAAGTAGATTAGTATACAAATGAGGGGAGTTTCTGGAAGGAAACAAAGGAAGGATCAGAAAGTTTATTCAAAGAAATAATGGCCAAAAACTCCCCAAATCTGAAGAAAGGATCAGATACCCAGATATAAAAAGCCTAAAGTCACCAAATAAGATGTACTCCCCCAACCTATACCAAGATGAATTTTAATAAAATTATCAAATTCAAAATAAAAGGAAATATTGAAAGAAATGAGAAGAATCATAACAAGAAGAATCATATACAAGGAAATGTCTATAAGACTATTAGTGGACTTTTCAGTAGAAATTTTACAGGCAAGTGGGAGAGTGTATGGTATATTCAAAGGGTTGAAAGGAGAAAACTGCAGACCAAGAATACTAAAATAGGCAAGTATGTCTTTCAAAAATGGAGAAGAGATAAAGAGTTTCTCAGACAAATGTTGAAGGAGTTTGTCACCCCTATTCCTGTCTTGCAATAAATGTTACAGGGATTTCTTTTTTAAAATTTATTTTTTATTTTTAGACATACATGGCAGTAGAGTGTATTTTGACATATTATACACATATGGAATATAACTTATTATAATTAGGATCCCATAATTGTAGTTGTACATGGTGTGGAGTTACACTGGTTGTATATATATGAACATATGAAAGTTATGTCCAATTTATTTTATTGTCTTTACTATTTTTTTTTTTTTTTTTTTTTTTTTTTTTAAATATTTATTTATTTACTTTAGTTGTACACAATGCAATGCATTTATGTTTTTACGTGGTGCTGAGGATCGAACCCGGGCCGCGCACGTGCGAGGCGAGCGCTCTGCCGCTGAGCCACATCCCCAGCCCTGTCTTTACTATTTTCATCCCCCTTCCCTTCCCTTCATTCCTCTTTGTCTAATCCAGTGAACTTTTATTCTCCCCTCCCTTTATTATGGGTTAGCATCCACATATCAGAGAGAACATTTGGCCTTTGATTTTATGGGGCTGGCTTATGTCACTTAGCATGATAGTCTCCAGTTCCATCCATTTACTGGCAAATGCCATAATTTCAATCTTCTTTATGACTAATAGTCTACTGTGTATGTATACCACATTTTCTTTATCCATTCATGGGTTGAAGGGCACCTAGGTTGGTTCCATAGCTTAGCTATTGTGAATTGAACTGCTATAAACATTGACTTGGCTACATTGCTGTAGTATGCTGATTGTAAGTCCTTTGGGTATAAACCAAGGAGTGGGATAGCTGGGTCAAATGGTGATTCCATTCCAAGTTTTCTGAGAAATCTCCATACCGCTTTGCAGAGTGGTTGCATCAATTTGCAGCCCCACCAGCAATGTATGAGTGAAACTTTTTCCCCACATCCTCATCAATACTTACCATTACTAGTATTCTTGATAATTGCCATTCTGACTGGAGATGGAATCTTAGTGTAGTTTTAATTTGCATTTTTCTAATTGCTAGAGATGTTGAACATTTTTTCATATTTGTTGACCATTCATATTTTTTTATTCTGTTTAGTTCCTTTGCCCATTGATTTCATTATTTGTTTTTTTGGTGTTAAGTTTTTTGAGTTTGTTGTACATCCTGGAGATTAATGCTCTGAGGTGCAGATGGCAAAATTTTCTTCCATTCTGTAGGCTCTCACTTCATGTTCTTGATTGTTTCTTTTGCTATAAAGAAGGTTTTTACTTTGATACTGTCTGATTTATTGATTCTTGGTTTTACATCTTGTGCTTTAGGAGTCTTGACGAGGAAGTTAGTATGTAAGCTGACATGATGGAGAGCTGGGCCTAAATTTTCTTATAGTATGTGCAGAGTCTCTAAGTCTAGGTCCTTGATCTACTTTGAGTTGAGTTTTATGCAAGTTGAGAGACAGGGGTTTAATTCCATTTTGCTATATATGAATTTCCAATTTTCCCAGCACCATTTATTGAAGAGGCTATCTTTTCTCCAATGTATTTTTATGGTGCCTTTGTCTAGTATAAGATAACTGTATTTTTGTGTGTTTGTCTCTGTTAGAGGGACTTCTTTAAGTTGAAATAAAGCATGCTAAACAGCAACATGATAGCCCAAGAAAATGAAAATCTGTTGGTAGAAACACTATATTCCTAGTAGCAGAACACTTTCCTAGCATGGATGAGACCCTGTTTCAGTGCCCAGTACTACAAAAAAAATTAATAATAATAAATAATAATAAAATAATAAGAAAGAAAGAAAAGAGAAAGAGAAAAAAATAAAATAGAAAAATAACAGGAAAAAATCAGTGAAATTAGGAGCCAGTTTTTTTTTAAAAGATAAAACAAACTAGACAAACCCTTAGTTGAACCAAGAAAAAAATAGAGAAGACTCAAATAAATAATATCAGAAATGAAAGAAGAGACATTACAACTGATACCACAGAAATAAAAAGAATCATAACAGACTATCCATTCATGTACCAACAAACTGGATACATTCATAGAAACATATGACCTACCAGTACTAAATCATTAATAAATAAAATTAAACAGATCTATAACTAGTATGGTGAACCAATCAGTAATCAAACCCTCCCAATAAAAAAAGCCTAGGGTGCTGGGCGCAGTGGCACACGCCTGTAATCCCAGCACTTGGGAGACTGAGGCAGGAAGATCGAGAGTAAAAAGCCAGCCTCAGCAATGACGAGGCACTTAGCAACTCGGTGAGACTCTGTCTCTAAATTAAACACCAAAAAAATGGCTGGGGATGTGGCCCAGTGGTCGAGTGCCCTGAGTTCAATCCCTGTACCAAAAAAACAAACAAACACACACACAAAAAAGCCTAGGGGCTGGGGTTGTGGCTTTGTGGTAGAGCACTTACCTAGAACATGTGAGGCACTGGGTTCTATCCTCAGCACCACATAAAAATAAATAAGTAAAATAAAGATATTGTGTCCATCTACAACTTAAAAAATATATATTAAAAAAAATCCCAGGGGCTGGGGTTGTGGCTCAGCAGCAGAGCGCTCGCCTTGCACGTGCGCAGCCCGGGTTTGATCCTCAGCACCACGTAAACATAAATGCATTGCATTGTGTACAACTAAAGTAAATAAATAAATATTAAAAAAAAAATCCCAGAACCAGATGACTTCACTGGTGAATTCTACTAAACACTTTTTTAAAATAATTAATGCAATTATCTTCAAATTCTTCCAAAACAAAAACTGAAGACAAGAAAACACTTCCAATTCATTTCATGAGACTGACATTACCCTGACACCAAAGCAAGACACAGATGTCACAATAAAAGAAAACTATAGGCCAATATCCCTGATAAACATAGATGCAAATATTCTCAACAAAATACTAACAAACCAATTCAGCAGCAAAATTAAAAGAATCATACACCATGATCAAGTGGAATTTATTCCTGGAATGCCAGATGTTTCAATATATAAAAATAAATTAATGTGTTATACCACATCAATATAGGATAAAAAAATCATGATTGTCTCAATATATGCAGAAAAAATATTTGACGTAGAATTCAGTACTCTCATGAAAAAAATCTCAACAAACTAAGAATAAAAGGGAAATACCTCAACATAATAAGAGCCATATATGAAAAATCCATAGCTAACATCTTTCCCAATGGTGAGAAACTAAACTCTTTTCATTTAATATCTGGAACAAGGCAAGGATGACAATTCTTACCACTTCTATTTATCATACTACTGGAAGTTCTAGCCAGAGCAATTAGATAAGAAAAAGAAGTAAAAACACCCAAATTTGAAAGGAAGAAGAAAAAATATTCCTGTTGGAGACAGTATACATATTTAGTAAACCTGCAAAAAAACTCAATTTAAAAAAAAATTAAAATGCTTAAGAAAATTTCAACTAAGAAGGTAAAAAATGTATATACTGAAATCTATAAAAATTGATGAAAGAAATTAAACAAAACAGATATCATGCATTATTTGATTTAAAGACTTAGTATTGTTAAAATGTCCATACAACTTATGAGATTTATGGATCCAATGTGATCTCTATCAAAACTCCAAAAACTTATAAAAGTATATAGAAAAAAATTCTTCTCTAATAAAATACAAAAAAGGGCTGGGGATGTGGCCCAGTGGTCAAGTGCCCCTGAGTGCAATCCCCGGTACCGAAAAAAAAAAAAAGAAAGAAAGAAAGAAAAATTCTTAAATTTCATATGGAACCATATAAGACCTGAAATAGCCAAATTGATCCCAAGAAAAAAGAACAACACTGTAGGAGTCATATTTCCTGATTTCCTAATATAACACAATGCCATAATCATCAAAACAGGCACAGTGGCAATTCTAGCCACTCAGGAGGTTGAGGCAGGAAGATCACAAGTTCAGGTCTGGCCTGGACAACTTAGCAAGTCCCTGTTTCAAAAACAAAAATAAAAAGGGCTGGGGTTCTAGCTCAGTGGTAGAGTGACCCTGGGTGTAATGCCCATCCCCACCAAAACAAACCAATAAAAACCCAGTGTAGTACCTGCATGCAGACAGACATATAGACCAGTAGAATGGCAAACATATCTATGCATTTGTAGTAAATTGATCTTACATAAGGGTGAAATTGATCTTACAATGGGGAAAGGACAGTCTCTTCAACAAATGGTGCTGGGAAAATTGGGTAAGTAACAGAATGAAATTGAATCCTCATCTTACACCACACACAGAAATCAACCCAAAATGGATTAAAAACTTAACATGTAAGAACAAAAACATTCAACTCCTACAAAAAAAAAAAAAAATTAGAGAAAAGCTTCATGATATTGGTCCTGGCATTGGTTTTTTATGAATTATAACACCAAAATCATGAGCAAAAAAAAAAAAAAATAATAAACCAGGAGTACTACATCAAATTAAAAATCTGTATAGCAAAGAAAATAACACAGTGAAAGGGTAATTTATGGAATGATAGAATGTATTTTGCAATCTGTATGAGGTGTTAACCAGCCATCCAATGGAGCCCTTTAGGATCGACTGTGTAAGTTGACTAACAATATGCAAAATATGTAAGGAACTCACACATCTCAATAACAAAAACATTTACATAAAACTTAATGGTCCTCTTGATTTTTAATTGTAAAATGGGCTAATGGCTTAATGAAATAGACATTTCTCAAAAAATTTGCAGAGGTAGAGATAGCTATTTGGCATATGGTGGGGCTATTAGCCATTCCCTGTGGCAAAACCTTCCATTGATATCTCTGATCAGGGCCATTATTGTTAATAGAAGGAACTGAAAAGGCAAACCTGGGGGCATCCAGAGGATGTAGGGGAATAGAAAAGAAGCAATCCTTTATATCAAGACTAATAACATGGAAATTTTTTGGAATAGCTATAGGATTCGGAAGTCCAGGTTGAGTAGGGCCCATGACTTGCATGGTTTTATTAATTTGTCTAAGATCATGTAATAATCGCCATTTTCCTGATTTTTTCTTGATCACAAATATGGGGGAATTCCAGGGAGAGGTGGAAGGTTCTATATGTCCTGCTTCTAATTGTTCCTGAACTAGTAGGTGGGCCGCTTGTAATTTCTCTTTAGATAGGGGCCACTGAGGGACCCACACTGGCTTATCAGAAAGCCATGGTATTTTCAAAATTATTTTCTCAGTGGCCCCGAAGAAAAATGTCTTTTTCCTATATGATAATGATTTCTTTTAGGGTTAAGCTTACCCTGTACTTTTTGATGATTTCTTATAGGGTTAAGATTACTCTGTAGATTTTTTACATTTAACACCTGCAGGTTTGGTTGCAAGGTGTACTCCCATTTGTTGTAAAATATCTCTTCCCCATAAAGTAACCGGTAGATTAGGTAAAACATAAGGCTGAAACGTGCCTTTATGTCCTTCATCATCCTCCCATTTTAAAATTACCGCACTTTTTTCTGGGAGGTTATTATATCCCAAGCCTCTTAAACTGGTTGAAGCTTTTTTGCAGAGGCCAGTGTTTGGGCCATTGACGTAAATTAATGATGGAAGAATCAGCTCCAGTATCTATAAGACCCTCCATTTCTATTCCTTGGATTCTTATTTTACACATAGGCCTCCTTGTACAGTCCCGAACCCAGCAAACCATGGGTTTCGAATCAGTGGAACAAAAATCCTCTATTGTTCCTATTTAGAGGCATATTCATTTTAAATGACTTATGTAAATTTGGAAGGAGGAGCAACTGAGCAATTCTATCTCCCTGATTAATAGAACTTATACTTTGGGTGAGCTAAGCATTATTTTTATTTCCCCTTTATAGTCTGAGTTTATTACGCCTGGGGTCACTTGCAAACCTAATAAGCTCTCAGGACTTCGCCCGATAATAAGTCCTACAGTCCCTGAGGGAAGAGGTCCCTGACTCCTGTGGGAATCAGTTGAACCCCCATTTCAGGTGTTAACACTATTCGGGCGGTGGAACAGAGGTCTAATCCTGCATTTCCTCCTGTTTCTCTGGCGAGGAAGTGGATGGGTAATAGGGATTGTGTCGGGGAAGCATCTGAGTGGATGCTTGAGGATACTCCTCCTCCAATGCCTCGTACATTTGTGGGCCCCGGGGCATTGGGCCCTTGCCCCGTTTTTTGAATTCCTGAACAAAGGATTTCCATGGATGTCAAATTTTTGAATAGCATTTATTGGCCCAATGATTTCCTTTCTTACACCTGGGGCAGCAACCTGGAGCACGGTATGAATTTGGTCTTATTTCTCTTTTAGGATTTTTGCCTAGAATAGCCTGATTGATTATGATAATTTTGCCTAGAATATCCTGATTGATTATAATGTCTATGTTGAGCTCTTGTAAAATTTTGAGGGCAGCATCTCTCACAGCTGCTGCAATCATATTCCCTGTGACAAAGGCATCATTTATATCTTTACATAATTGTATATATATGGAAAGATCCTTTTTATTTTTCCATGGCCTGATGGCTTCCTGGCAATACTTATTAGCATTTTCGTACGCTAATTGGACAACTAATGGCATAACTTGATCAATGTCTCCAAAAACTCTACCTGCAGTTCTCAAAAGTCGATCAGCAAATTCAGCATATGGTTCATTAGGTCCTTGAATTACTTTGGACAAGCTACCTTGTAGATCCCCAGGTCCTTGTACAGTTTTCCATGCCTTTAAGGCAGCTGCGTTTATCTGAGCATATACTCCTGGGGTATAATATTTTTGATCCTGTACGTCTGCAAATTGCCCTTCTCCTGTGAGCATTTCTATATTATGGTCTCCAAACCCCGCATCTGCATTTCTTTTAGCTGTTTCTATACAAAGTTCTTGAAATTGCGATCGCCAAACCAAGTATTGTCCCCCACTTAATGTTGCTTTACATAGACGTTTCCAGTCTGCGGGGGTTAAGCTAAAGGTGTTTAAGGGACTCCAGTATACTCAACGTGAAAGGAGCTTGGGGTCCATAAGTCATTACTGCCTCTTTGAGATTTTTTATTGTTTTGAAATCTACTGGCTGGTGGTCCCTCCGTCCATTTCCATATTCAAATACTGGCAGTTCCCAACGTATCTGTGAGTTACCCTCGAGAGCACATAAGCGCTCAGAAAGACTTTTTATTTCTGTTTCTAGGGTATGCAAACGCCTAGTGATACCCTTCATATTTTCTGTAATTGATTTCACCCATGGGGGAGTAGAGGACACAAGTTCCTCCACTTGATGATCCCTTATCTTGGTCTTCCTTAATTTCCTTTTGTTCATTTTCTCAAAATCACCTTTAGTTAATTCCTCCTCACTACTACTACTCTCATTGGTCCTAATTGACTCAGTAACATCCTGAGTCCCAGGTTCAATTGAGACCATGTATCCTTGAAGTATCTCTAATAAATCTTGAATAGCTTTAGCAGCTCGGATCTTTGTCATTTTGGGGATGCTTCTAATACTCTCCTTACTGGTCTTAGTTGACTCAGCGGAATCTACGCTTTCATGATCGCCTTCACTGTTTTCTAAATCCCCCTCGCTAACGACAGACTCATCTATATCAAAGAATTCATCAAGAGCCTCGTACACTTGGGTCTTAGATATTTTCGAACCCATTTTAACCGCTCTGACTAGAGACTCCTGCGAGGTTTCTCAGTTCTTACCGGCCGTGCTGAATTCCCCGTACAGGCCACCAACTGTTGTCGCCGGAAAAGGATTGCAGCCTGGAAATGCCCAAAAATGTCTAATAGGCATAGGCAAAATGCTTACAGCCAGGTGCAGTGGTACATGCCTGTAATTCCAGCGAGTGAGGAAGCTGAGGCAGGAGGATCACAAGTTCAAACTCAGCCTTAGCAACTTAGCAAGATCCTGTCTCAAAAATAAAAAATAAACGGATCTAGATATATACCTCAGTGGTAGAGTGTCCCTGAGTTTAATCCCCAGTACCAAAACAAACAAACCAAATTCATTGTCACTTATGTTAGGAAAATGCAATTCAAAACCACATTGAGGTATAAACTCATACCTGTCAGGATGGCTCTGATTTTTAAAAAATACATATTTTTTTAAAAGTGGGGAGGGAGTTGAGGGGTGGAGAGATAGAGAGAGAGAGCACGCAGGCAAGAATGTGGAGAAACTGGAACATTTGCACACTGTTGGTAGAAATTTGGAATGGTGTGACTGCTAAGGAAACCATTAAGGAAATTCTTCAAAAATTTAAAAATAGAACTACCCTATGAGCAATCCCACTTCTGGGTACACAGTATATACAAAAGAATTAAAATGATTTCCAAAAGCTATCTGCCCTGCCATATTCATTACGGTATTATTCACAATAGCCAAGAAGTGGAAACAACACAAATACCAATCAAGGAGTGAATGGATAAAGGAAATGTGGTATATACAATGGAGTACACTTGAGTCTAACAAGAAATTCTGTGATATGCACAACATGAAAGACATTGAAGACCTTGAAGACATTATACTAAGTGAAATAAACCAGATACAGAAAGATAAATACTGCATGATTCCACTTATATAAGATATCTAAAATAGTCAAACTACTAAGCATGACTGGAATATTGGTTATTTAGGGCTGGAAACAGGAGGAACTAGGGAGTTATTAATCAACAGGCATAAAGTTTCAGTTAAGTAGTAACCTAATCTGTTCCAGAGATATACTGTAGGACATTGTACTTACAGTCAACAATAATGCATTTTAGACTTAAAATGTGTTAAAAGTATAGATTTCATGTTAAATGTTTGTACTACAGTAGAACAATTAAAAAACAAAACAAAACATTTTTCATATCACAAAATGACCAAATATCTCCCTCTTCTGGCTAGTGTAAGTAACTGCTGCTTCTTTATAAATTCACAGCTTAATCCTTGCTTCTCATTTTATAAAAGATTTATTAAACTATTCAATTATAAAAAATACCCCTGCTTCCCAACATTATCAATTCTCAGCAAAGCCTCCTCCATCAAACCTTAAATCACCTACCTCAACTCCAAATCCTCTAAGAGTTTCTTTCCAAACCCCTCTTCCTGAGATTTCCAGGGTTTCTCGTGGTTGTTCCTTCTTCCTAGCTGCAACAAGCAATAAATCCACCTTCCTCAATTTTTAAGTGTGTTCTTGGGGGAAGCGGGGGGTTGGTAGTTCCTCAATATGATGCAGCTTTTTGTATTTGCTATTACGTGTGAAAACTGAAAAATAAATTACTTCTAATCACTTTTTCATATAATTCGATACCCGCTTTGAAGTATAGAATATTGAATGGGGATAAAGTATTGAATATTGTGGAAGATGAGACCACAGACATCACATTTAAAATCAGATTGGCATTTACTGAGAATCATATTGTAGAGGATTATTCACTAGCCACAAGTAGGAAGTTAGGTGACTATGACATTGGTTTGGGTTGTTTGTTTTGTTTGGGATTTTTGTTTTTGTTTTGTTTTGGTACTGAGAATTAAATGCAGGATACTCTACCACTGAGCTACTTTTTATTTTTTATTTTAAGACAGGGTCTTGCCAAATTGCCCAGGTTGGTCTCGAACTTGGGATCTACCTACCTCAGCCTTCCCAGTAGCAGGGATTACAGATGTATGCCAATGTGCCCTTAAGCACTGAGTCTTTAATGTGAAAACTGTAGACTCCGAGAACTGCAAGGGCCCCTGATTCTCAACACAGAGGAAAGTATGTACATTGAAATCACAAACTGGCAAAGTTCAAACAGGCTATTTATAAAGAACCACAATTTTTATCTAGGAAAAATATTATTAAAGATCATTAAAAATTATTTTTTTAATCATCATTTATTTTTATGGGACTTTAACTTTCTTTCTCTAAAAACCAACAGGGGTGGTTAAGAGGGATCTTCTATCTTAATTAACATATCTTCAAAAATGCTGATGTTTATCGTCCTCTGGATGCCTGCTTGGTGGCTATTTGGCTATCCGTGATGTTTAGGCCAGGATTAACACATCTCTGAAGACTCATGTTTACTGGTTATAAAAATATTTTCAGCCAGGTGCAGTGGCCCATGCCTGTAATCCCAGCACTTGGGAGGCTGAGGCAGGAGGATCTCAAGTTCAAACCAGCCTCAGCAATGGCGAGGCACTTAGCAACTCAGTGAGACCCTGTCTCTAATAAAATACAAAAAAGGGTTGGGGATGTGGCCCAGTGGACAAATGCCCCTGAGTTCAATCCCTGGTAACAAACAAAAAAAATTTTTTTTCAAAATCTTTTGTATTGATAATCTTAATTCTTTTATGCTTCATTGTTAGATCTCACTAGTACTTTTTCTGTTTGATGAAACTGATAATGAGCTTGTTTTAGATGTAAGAGTAAAAACTTTATCATTCTCTTATTTTTAGCTTGTGTTTATGTTGCTGCTATTATTGTCAATTTATTATTTCTTTATATGAATGTTTTAAAATCTGATTCATTTTGTAATGTTTGTTTAGTTAATGCTAGATAATGTGATCTTCAAACCCAATATAATAATGTGAACAGGTAATGTGAACTAGACGCAACCAAACTTAAAACATTAAAATACACTGAAGGCAAATAGGGAGACAGTGATAGTCTATATCCAGAGTATTGTGAATCCCTTGCTATTCTTTCAGTGGCCTTACACCTATGATTAAGGCTAGAATGGACTGACTAGGTTATGGCTCTCATAATCTAATCATTTCACCTCTGTATGATCCTGCACTAACAGAAGCTTTGGGGGGACACCCCATTTCAAAACTATAACAACCCTTGACTCCACAAAAGTAGTGGCAATCACAATAGAATCAGTTTCCTACGTTGAGTGTAAGAATGAACATCTGAAAGGAATATACACAGACAAAAATCCATAGTGGAACGGTGTCAGAAGACCAGACCTACCTAGATGGGGGCTTTAAAATCTAACTGTTCTAGATGTAGAGAAAAATCCAGAAATAGAAATGAGCAATTTGGCATCACCCTAGGGCTGCTATGACAAAATACCACAGACAGGAGGGCTAAAACAACAAAAAAGTTTATTTTGTCACAGTTCTGGAATCTAGTAGTGTAATACCAAGGTGTGGGTAGCATTGGTTTCTCCTGAGGCTCCTTCTCCTTCTTCTTCTTTATGTGTATTAAATTCAGAGGCTCCTTCTCCTTCTTCTTCTTTAATGTGTATTAAATTCAGGGGCACTTTACCACAGAGCTACATCCCCAGTCTTTTTTATTTTGAGACAGGGTCTCACTAAGCTGCCAAGGCTGACCTTGAACTTGGCAACCCTCCAGCCTGAGCCTCCAGAGTAGCTTGGATTACAGGCATGGACCACCATGTCTTGCTGTGGACTCCCATCTTCTCCCTGTGTTCTCACATGGTCTCCCTTCCCTATGTGCATGTTTGTGTCCTAACTGCTCTGCTTATAAGCATACCAAGCTGGGTATGGTGACACATGCCTATGATCTCAGCTACTGTGGAGACTGAGGCAAAATGATCACAAGTTCAAGGCCAGCCTCAGCAATTTAGCAAAACCGTGCCTCAAAGTAAGAAAAGGGCTAGTGATATAGGTCAGCGGTAGAATACCCCTAGGTTCAATCTCTAGTACTGGGAAGGAAGGAAAGAAGGAAGGAAAAATAAGGACCCTAGTCATATTGGATTAGGGCTCATCCATATGGCTTCACTTTAACTTAATCATCTCTCTAGAGACCCAAGCTCTAAATATAGTCATATTCTGAGGCCTGGGGGTTAGGACCACCACATGTGTGGCCCACATTGCAGTCCATAATATCTAATTGGGAGAAATGTTATCCCCACCATATGCAACACTCTCCGTTTTCATTCTGAACTTATCATGAAACTTCTAATGTGGACTTCAACGTTCCCAGGAGGAAAGAGCTCCAACTTCCCTGACAGAGAACCTCCATTGTAAAAAAATAGACTGATACTTTGGTCTCATTCAGCCTTGGAATCCCTAAATAAATTGATAAAATTATATTCCTAAAAGCTGCTCAAGGGATCACAGGCACACAGAGTCTACCACAAACCCCTCTTTTCATAAACCCTCCACCCAGCGTGCTAGGTCAACTACCTGCCCCCCACCCTTCTGCCTACCTGTGTCCCTGACCCACTGTGTTCCTACCCTCTGTCCCTTGCCAGCCTGTACCCCAGTCCCCTTGTCACTTGCCCACTGTCCCCCTGCCTGCACTCTGCCCACCTGTGCCTGTGCCTGAAGGGCAAAAATCACACTGGGGATGGCAGTGCAGCCAAGGGATTTATTCACCGGCCTTTATGGCTAGTTAAGGGTAGAAAAGGAACAGGGAGAGGGGTCAGGGAGAGGGAAGTGTGCAAGCTCAGGAAGTATACAAGCTCTGGTGGAAGAGTGTGCAAGCTCTGAACAGAAGTTGTGAGTCTGGTCACGCAGGCTGTGGTCTCTGGAGCTATCAGCTGGGGCAGCTGCTGTCGGGCTGGAGACGGTGGGTAAGTGTGCAGTGGCTGCCTCTTCTCTGTCTCCGTCATCTCTCTTCTCCTCGTCTGGCTCTCTCGATGTCTCGCTCTCCTCGATGTGTCTCACTGGCTCTTCGTCGTCTGGCTGGCTCTCTTCATCTGGCTCTCCTCAGCGTCTGGCTCTCAAACTTCGAATGGACGGGAGTTTATATAGGGATTACTGGTGGGGGGTGTACCAGAGCGAACTTTAAGCCTATTGGCTCCTGCTTGTGGTGTGAGGGCAGCCTTCACACCTATTGGCTCCTGCCCAGGGATGATGAAACATCCTGCCCAGAGAGCAGAGCTAACTTTTGGCCCTCTGCCTGTGGAACAGGGCGAACTTTTGGCAACCTTTAAGCCTATTGGTTCCTATCCATCTATCAGTGCCCACCAGCATTGGCCACATGGGAGGCCAGCCGACACTGTCTCTTCACCACACTCACTATAAATCCCATCTGTGACTGCTGTGGACATTGATAAGGCCCTCCTTCAACTGCTCTCTGACATGGGAAAGCAGTTGTGGTAGACCAGAGAGAAGGAGAAAGAAGTCACAGGGAGGAATAGAGATATCTCTACCCTTAAAGACCTAAGGAACACCTGGGCATGTCGATTAAGGGGACCCTGACCTCCCTTGGGCTGAGGATCTGTCTGCCCTGGAAGAGATGGGTGGAAGGGACCTGGTACAGGAGTGATCAGACCTGAGCTCAAAATAGGCTTTGCCACTCACTAGCTGTATAAGTTCAGGGAGGTTATTGGACATTCAAACTTGCCATTTTATGGTCTAGATCTGTGCTGTTCATCTTGCAGCCATGAATCACAATTGGTTTTTGAGTGTTTAAAGTGTGGCTAATCCAAATAAAGAAGAACTATAACCGTAAAATTCACACAAGATTACAAGCACTTAGTGCAAAAAACAAAGATTGTAAAATAGCTCATTAACAATTTTTATGCTATATTGGAAAAATACATTAATTCTACCTGTTTCTTTTATTTTTGTGGCTACCAGAAAATTTAATGTTACATATCTAGCTCACATTTTATTTCTACTGGACAGCACTGATTTACAGCATGAATCGTGTGAGCATCTATCCTGGGGTACCCCAAACAGTCTGGAATTACACTTTATGTTCTATGGAATTGTCCAGTTTGGCACTTTCCCTGGATGTGTGTGTGTGTGTGTGTGTGTGATGTGCTGGGGATGGAACCCAGGTCTTCATGCATGCTAAGCACATACTTTACACTGAGCAACAGTGCCAGCCTCAATTCTTTTTAAGATTAAACAAAGTGGTACTAATAGTTGCATTAGAATAAGCTGGCCTCAGTTTGGGTTTGTAGATCTGCTCTCTGTACTTCCAGGTTCTGTGGTGCCCTCAGCATGGGAGATGGGCAGTGAGCAGAGGCTGTATTTGATCTACGGTCAGTTCTGTCATAACAAATATCTTTTCCTGATACTCTCCAAAAGCAATATTATGGGCAGGGATATAGCTAAGTGGTAGAATACTTACCTAGCATGCAAGAAAGCCTGTCTTCAATCTCCAGAACCACAGGGGGGAAAAAAGAGGAAAAAAAGCAATATTACTTGTATGGCTCTTTCACAGACATCTGCAGGCACTTGTGGATTAAATGAAATGCATTCAGAAATTCACATGTTTACAAATACTTGTGCATTTTGACAGCTGCAGCTGTAGATTGGAACAACTGCAGCTGGTGTGGACACAACTGTGAATTATGTCTGCACCATCCAAATCCGTGTTGTTTCTGCTCCACAGTTTTCTTGACTGAGTAAGATTACCATTTTTAACATGTCTCTGTGTCCCATCAAAAACATTTTGTGTTATTTCAAAACAAATTATCTTCCACTTGGAAGAATTTGCATTATGCTTACTAAGTGCTTCAACACCTTAGAGAATTTTTTCAATTAAAAGTATTATGTGGGGCTAGGGGTGGAGCTCAGTAGCACTTGCCTAGCAAGTGTGAGGCCCTGGCTTTGATCCCCAGTGCTGATAAAAACAGAAAAGTATTATTGTCCATAGAAGTCAATAGAAAGTATTGATAACTTTGTTAGCTTTAAGTGTAATAAATTCTTAAAATAAAATTGGCTGTAGTCCTTTTTTGTTTTTAAAATTTAAAAAATTAGCTACATTGAAAAATGCCATTGCCTTTGGTACTTTTTAAAATTGGTTCAAGCATTCAAATATGCAGTAGGCCTTCCATATCTGTGGGTTTTGCACCCATGACTTCAATCAACCATGGATCAAAAATATTTTTAAAAATTATATCTTTACTGAGCATATACAAATGTTTATCTTGTCCTTATTCCCTAAATATGCAGTACAACAACTATTTACATTGTATAAGTTGTTATAAGTGATCTACATTTAAAGTATAGGTTCTATGCAAATGCTACACTGTTTTATATAAGGGACTTCAGCATCCACAGATTTTGGTGGGGACTGGGTTTGGAATACTGAGAGATGACTGTATGCCAAGAATAATGATCCTGCTCAATTTTAATGATCGTGATTCATATAAGGTGGCTTAAGATTTTTATTTAATGCATACAACTCTATGCTATTTTTATGCTTTAGAAATAATTTATTTGACAAATCATTTTAATGTAATGTCTGACACTATAATAATGTTAGTGTATTGATCAGTAAATTAACATTTCAAAACTTATACAATTTTAAGAAGTTAAGGGCCCATGTTCATTCTCGAAGGCATCCCAGGTTAGGTGGTCTATCACTTGATCACCTGACCCCAGGAACAATCATACCGCACCTGAGCTTTTGGTGATCTGACACCAGACATTGTGGCTCAAGTTTGCCGGTGACTGAGGGACAATTTTTTTTTTTTTTTTTTGGTAGGTACTGGGGACTGAACCCAGGGGTGCTCTACCACTGAGTAAATTCCCAGCTCTTTTTGTTTTTTTATTTTGAAACAGGGTCTTGCTAAGTTGCCCAGGATGGCCTTGAACTTTCAATCCTCCTGCCTCAGCCTCCTGAGTAGCTGGAATTACAAGTGTCTGCATGCGTGTGGGCAGTTTTACACACACATGCTTTCTGCTGTATTGGTCCTCCTCTGACCTCCTACCTTCCAGGGTTCCTCTGATGTCCCTCTTTCTCTCATATTTCAGCTTCATCTTCAAAGGCCTCAACAATCAGTCCTGGAGTTGTTATACTTTGTAACTGTGTTAAAGCAGTCTACAACTAAGAACTGAATTGTTACCATATAAAATCTCTCACCCAGTTTGCCTTTTCTGAACAGCTGTTCTTTCAGGGACTTCATATTGTGATATGGGATCAAAGGAAGTCTCCTTTTCCTTGAAATGCACAAATAATCTCAACTTACCATTTTCATCACTTAACAACTGTATCTTTCAAGTTATGAGAACACTAATTAAATCAAAGCCCTAATGGTATAATTTTTAATCATTACTTAATTCACCAATATATTTTTAAGCATTAAACAAAATACAAAGTTTAATTAAATAGGTTGTAATCATATTAATTACATTAATTTACTAAATTTATTAAGACATCATCAAATGCCTAAGATGGCATACAAGCAATCACGTAAATGAAAAAGATGACATTGGACCCGGGGAGATCGAAACCAAATTTCTTTATTGTGGATTAGATTTATGTTTTCTAACACATGGTCTTTTCAGATATTTATTTAGATTTTATGGTTTAAAATGCAAAATAAAAGCTTATGTCAGTAAAAATTCATCCTGCCTAAGATTTTCTAAAAGATGTAGGAATCAGGTGAATTCAGAGAGAAAAAAAAGAAAGAAAGAAAGCCCTAGTTTTCCCTATCTCCTTCAGTTTTAGTTTCTCAGGCCAAGCCAGCCTCAGGAACCCAGCAGGCACAGAGCTCCCCCAACAGCTAGTTCCTGGTCCAGCAACAGTGTCTGAAAAGGCTCAGAATTTCTGGACCTTTCTACAGCTGTATTCTTTCATGAGCCACAATCACAGAAAGCTTATTAGAGATCAAGCTTGACTATTCATATTAAAACATTGTCCCTGCGGGCTGGGTGGGTAACTCAGTGGTAGAACACTGGCCTAGCATGCACAAGGCCCTGGGTTCCATCCCCAGCACCATAAAAGGAAAAAACAAAGATCCTTTGATTTGTGACCTTAGATCTGAGAGCAATGCTGAGTCTCTTTCCAGTAGGAACTAGCCATCCAAGGTATAGGAGCACCAAAATTGATCATAAAAAAATCACCTATGCTTGATAGCAATTAAATGACAGAACCAAGTGGCTGAGGCATTGGCATCATGCTGCCAAGGATTCTATGGTGACCATGATCAGGAGTGACCTGGAGTGCTCACAGGAAATGACCAGGTCAGAGGGTTAAACTACCAGACAAGTCACAGTCACAGAATCAAGAAAGTTTCAGCAGCCTTCCTGAAAGAGCTTCTTATTTCTTGTAGCTGAAAATTATACGCAAAACTTAATTGTGAAGGTTGCAGAATTAAAGTTGAGAACAGTCTCACCAAGTCACTTAAATGAAGAATTAGCATTGATTGATAAGAAATAGGATCTGAGATATTTTGTTTATTTTTTTTGGTACTGGAGAGTGAACCCAGAGGTCCCCCACCACTGAGCCCTATTTTATTTTTGAGATAGGGTCTCACTAAGCTGGGGAGGTTGGTTTTGAATGTGGCAATCCTCCTGCCTCGGTCTCCCTAGTTGCTGAGATTCTAAGAGATCACTCTGTGCCTGCCTGATCTGAAACTTTTATAGAGGGCATCTAGTTGTCTCAGACAAAGCCAAGACTCCAATTCTCAAGTCACTCTCAATACTCTGTATGGGAATAAATTCTCATGATGTTAGACCAAGGAGAAAGTATTGTAATATTATATGGAGCTGAATTGGTTGGGGCACACTTGATAGGGGTTCCAGATCTAGCTGGGTGCAGTAGCTCAGGCCTATAATCTCAGTAACTTGGGAGGATGAGGCAGAAAGATTGTAAATTCAAGGCCAGCCTGGGTAAATTAGTGAGATGTTGTCTCAAAAATTAAAAAATAAAAAAGGCAGGGGTGTAGTTCAGTGGTAGAGTGCCCTGGGTTCAATACCCAGTACCCTGAAAAAAGAGAGAAATGTATTAGTGAGTAAAATGCTTTTCAAGGGAGCATCCTTGACATTCTCTGAGGCTACTGGCCCCCATAGACCAGGTATCACAAAGGAAATTCCACCATTGAAATGAGTTCATTAGCTGGACACAGTGGCTCACACCTGTAATTTCAGCAACTTGGGAGGCTGAAGCAGGAAGGTCACAAGTTCCAGACAAGCCTCAGGGATTTAGCAAGACCCTGTCTCAAAATAAAAAATAAAAAGAACTGAGGATGTGGCTCAATGATAAAGTGCCCCTGGGTTCAATCCCCAGTACTTTGACAGAGAGAGAGAGATATGGAGTCCCTGGTCCACTTCACCTTTGAATATAGCTCTGAGGCTTATTTTTAAAAGGGACCTGTTTTCCTTTCCCTCTTCTTCCTCTCTCGCTCCCTAACCAAGGGTTGGGGAACAATATTACCATGCTCCACAGGAAGATGTCTAGGAAGTAAATATCTCCCAAATTAACAAGTGAATCCTAACACATCATCAGGGCACCCTGGGACCCCCTGTTAGGGTACACCTGGAATGTAGCCTTTGAATAGCTCCTTTAAAATCCCCCTGTTCCTGCTGATGAGCAGAATCACAGCCTCTGGGACAGGAGTCACCTGTGTTTCTCCTTTGCTAGCAAAGCAATAAAGCAACTTTTTCCTTTTTCTAAAATCAGTGTCCTCATTATTAAACTGGCATTAATTGGCATTGGGGACAAGGACGGAGCTTTCTGTTACAGTTGCAAGTGATATAACAACATTTCTGAATGTTGGAGGTCAATGGGCAGTGCCTAGCTTTCAAAGACAGAGTAGGGAGCTGAGGTTGTAGCTCAGTGGTAGAGTACTTGCCTAGCATGTGTGTGGCATTGGGTTGGATCCTCAGCACCTCATAAAAATAAACAAACAAAATAAAGGTATTGTGTTCATCTACAACTAAAAAAAAAAATTTTTTTTTAAGAGCGGGTACTCTAACTGTAATGGATAACAGTTGAAGTAGTCATCAAAACGTTATGACCTGCAGGGATTATTGACAGTGGCTAATTGATCTCTGTGTCCCTACAAAGGAAAGAGCTAGATAGCTTCTAAAATATTACTTGATCTAGAAAACAGGAAATCCAGAATCTTGACCTGTCATCAAAAATGAGAGTCATTGTCTTTTTCTCAGCTCCATATTTAAGTCATTTAGACACCTAGAGTTCACTGACCAAAATGTAAGCAGATGCCCTTGAAGAAGGACCCTGTAGGGCTGGGATTGTGGCTCAGTGGTAGTGCGCTTGCCTAGCACGTGTGCGGGCCGGGTTCGATTCTCAGCACCACGTAAAAGTAAAACACATTGTGTACAACTAAAGCAAATAAATAAATATTAAAAAAAAGAAGAAGAAGAAGGACCCTGCAACACTAATGTAAGTGTACACTACAAGTCCATTCCCTTAGTTCCCTACAGGGGCCTGTGAGCATCTAATGAAGTTACTATGACCTGGAAAAATGGAAATACCTAGGCCTTTGGGGATTACAAGACATTGGCTCTGAATTGACACTGTCTTCAGGAGACTCAAATTGCTACTGTGGGATATCAGCAAAAGTGGATAAATGAAGTTTGGAACCAAGTTTGAATCACAGTGGGCCAAACTTGTGGTTATTTTCCTACTTTTGCTGAATGTTTAAATTGGAATAGCCATATTCATCAAATGGCAGAATACCCATGCTGACATTGTGACCCTGGAAGCAAAATTTATTATGATAAGAAAAGCCAAGTAGAAGCTCTTGAAACTTTCTCTCTCAGGATCGAAAATCAATACATGTTACAGAAGAAACTGCAGAGATGTGTACCATCATCATGAAAGACTTGAAAGATGTAGTGTTAGTGATAAATACATCACTCTTTAATTTGCCTTGTAACCTGTGCAGATGATGAATGGATCTCTGGGATTATTATAAACATAATCAGATAGGGACTGTAATTGCAGTTGCTATTCCTAATGTACTTTTTTCCCCCAGTACTGGTGAGTGAATCAGAACCTCACACATACTAGGCAAGTACTCTACCACTAAACTATACACCCAGCCCTTTTTATTTTTTTGAGACAGGTCTCATTATGTTGCCCAGGCTGACCTTGATCCTCCTGCCTCAGCCTCCTAAGTAGCTCGGAATATAGGCATGTGCTACTGCACCCTTGTCTTTATGTACTATCTGTACTAAAGCAAATTATTATAGGCCCTAATATGCACCTGTTGACTTGAAAAAATGCTCCTTTCTCTGTACTAATAAAGAGCCTTAGAAACAATTTACCTTTACTCGACAGGACAACAGTGCACCTTCATAGTCTTACATCAGGGGCTTACTCTTGCTCTCCCTTGGAATATGATTCACAGAGATATTGATCATCTTGATATTCCATAAAATATTACACTAGTCCACTGCACTGACGACTGCTATGGTTTTAATGTGTCCCCCAAAGTTCATGTGTTAGTAACTTAATCCCCAGTACAATAATGTTTGAGAGGTAGGACCTTGGAGAGGTCATGGGGCAGAGCCTCACGAATAGATTTTTGTCACAATCGCAGGAAGAGGGTCATTATCATAAGAGTGGATTTGTTATAAAAATTATTTTGGCATTCTCCCACCCTCTATCTCTGCCCTACCTCTGTCCCTTCCCTCTTTTTTTCTCTCCCTCTCTTTCCCTCTGCCTTCTTCTTAGAATGATGCAGCAAGAAAGCCCTTGCCAGATGCAAACCTCTCACCCTTGAATTTCCTAGTATCCAAAATTATCCAATCTCAGGTGTTCTATTTTTAACAGCATAAAATTGTTTAGGGATCCAACCACAAAACCTTGGAGCACCACTTACTAGATGTATGTATACCTTCTGGTAAATTCAGCAATCTAAACTCTGATTTCTTCATCTGTAAAAAAGTGAGAAAACACTGCTTAAACTGAGGATTGAGCTGGGTGGTGGGAGGCTAAGGTAGGAGGATTGTAAGTTTGAGTCCAGCCTCAGCAGTTCAGTGAGACCCTGTCTCAAATAAAAAATGAAAAGGGCTAGGATGTAGCTCAGTGGTAGAGCGCAACTAGGTTCCATCCCCACTATCAAAACAAACAAACAACTGAGGATTGAATGATACAATTCAAATCAAACAAGTTTATTAATAAAGTCACAATTCAGATGTAAAGAAATAAAACAATATTTTTCTATCATGGAAGTTAACTAACCACTGAAACAACTACTTCTGTTGATGGTGAACAAATTTAATCTAGCTAGCCACTGTGATCGGTTCTGATGTAACTCCATCATTCCCAGGTAAACGCCAGTGATTGTCCCTTTTCAGGGCTTCCTTTTTCTGTTTTCTTTCTCAGTCTGCATGGTGGCTCCTGGACTCACTGGGAGCTCAGGTAACAAGACCACACCTGTGCTCATGAGCTCCTATGAGGTCTTTTATCCAGCCTGTCTCCAGGTATGTGACTGTCTTTGGTTCCTACTGCAAGACTGTGGCCAGACTGCTTAGTAATAATGGCTCTCAGCGACTAGAGCCACCTTTTCCTCTGCACACATACACACTGCCCAACCCCCCACGCCAGACCCTACCTCAGACTTGGTTAAGCTCCCTAGAGTCCTGTGTATCCCTGGCCCAGAGCTTTGGGAAGTCAGAAGACTTGAGCCCACTGCCTCCTCACCTCAATATCTCAGGGTGCTGGGCGCCGTGGCGTGCGCCTGTAATCCCAGCACTTGGGAGGCTGAGGCAGGAGGATCTTGAGTTCAAAGCCAGCCTCAGCAATGGTGAGGCACTTAGCAACTCAGTGGGACCCTGTCTCTAAAAAAATACAAAAAAGGGCTGGGGATGTGGCCCAGTGGTCCAGTGCCCCTGAGTTCAATCCCCGGTACAAAAAAAAAAAAAAAAAAAAAAAAAAAAAAAAAAATATATATATATATATATATATATATATATATATATATATATCTCCCAAGGTATCAGACCACCCTCCTCGCAGGGAAGGCATGAAGAAAATTCTGCAAATACCTCAAGACATGGTGGACTTGTAGAAAGAATGAAAATGGAAATACAATGGTTTACTCTTTCCCTCAAGTCACTCTGTACTGTTCAAACTTTTTTTTTTTTTTCTTTTTTCCTCCTGATATTGGGGATTGAACTCATACAAGTAAGCTACATTCCCAGCTGCTTTTACTTTTTTGATTTTGAGACAGGAAAGGCATGCAGTTTGGGAAAATCAGGGCAATTCTCTGCTCCAATAATTGTGGGTTTTAGTCACACAAAGAATATTGCAGGTTTATGGTAGATGAGGTTTGCTTCCAATTTATTATACATTATTCTATGAAGCATTTTTCATTATTCCACATTTGTATAAAAGATGATGTCTTTAGCAGGCAAGAAACAGAATGTGGCTAGGGAGTTTACCAAAAAACAATTGATTCAAAGCCATGCTTACTGATGATTATCCTTATTGGAACAGGGACAGAAAAAGAACTGGTTATGTATTAGCAAAAATCAAATTGTGATTTAAAGGCATTAATTTGGTTAACCAAATGTATGCGTGTGATTAAAATGCAATATTGCTGTGATTATAATGCAATCAGCAAATTATTAAACTGCAATCAAAATGTAAACAAGTCCTATGTTTCTGCCAGGAGACTCCTCAGCTCATTATTTTAACTGGATCTGTAAACTAGTTTTTAGTAAATTGACTCTTTCGTATTTCTCAGCTGTCACATTCCATTTTTTCCCTTTTAATTTGTTAACTGAAAGAAATATCAAGAGGGACTTTTTAAAAAAAATGTAGTGTATCTTTCCAAAAGTAATTATTAAAAGTATACAGATCAGGTTTTATATCTGTATTACTGCATAAAGATTCATGTGCTAAAAGGAAAAAAAAAAGTAAAACATCTTGTTTACATGTTTAAATCACAAAGATTAAGCAACATGTTAATGAATGAGGAGCTTAACACTGTCTTCATGATTGATAAATGAGTTTACAAATTAATTTTAAAAGACAACAGTATTAAAAAAAAAAAAAAAAAAGACGGGCTGGGGTTGTGGCTCAGCGGTAGAGCGCTCGCCTGGCACGTGTGCGGCCCGGGTTCGATCCTCAGCACCACGTACAAATAAACCCATTGTGTACAGCTAAAGCAAATAAATAAATATTTAAAAAAAAAAAAAAAAAGATTTATTTCCCCTGTATACTTACTGGCAATTAAAAAAAAAAAAAAAAAAAAAGACAACAGTATATAAATGTGCCTCTCCCTCAACACAAACATTAGATATGATCACATTTTAAAAATATTTTTGGGAAGATGTAGAGATGTTAAAATTATAAAATCTCCAAAATGTAACTAGAAAAAGTTATTTTATTTAAATCATACATGTAAACCAAATCCCTAGCTTTCTTTTTTCTGCCCACATCTTAAAAAATACCTTGGGGCTGGGGATGTAGCTCAGTGGTAGAGCACCTGCCTAGTATCCTTAATTGCTAGGTATGGCACCTAGTACTGCAAAAAAATAAAATGAAAAAATGCCTTGCTGTTTTTGTGATCCTAAATCATATAAGAAGGAAATCAAAACTCTAAAATATTTTACCCATCCTATCCCAGGACGTGCCCTAAAAGAAAACCCAGAATATTTTCATCAACGATGTCCTCATTTCTATTTCCATTTAACATTAAAGTGCCTATTGTTTAATATGAACCATCTTCTCCAGGCCTCTGTGGCATCCTGTAATCTAAGCTTCAATAAGGCTTTGTTCTTCATTGGGAAAAAATTCTTGTAAGAAGCTCTGACTCTAACTGTGGTATTGTAATATAGGTGGGTTGGGCTGTCTTCAAAAGGTTGAGACACAAAGAGCTATTTCATTTAAGCAAAATAGAAAGTCTTGGAATTGTTTTCTTTGACTAGGGTGAGGTCCCACTGGCAATTAGGTATTTGATGCTTCACTTCCAGACAGCCAGCTTGAGAGCATGCATTGTCTGTCTCACGCCTGGAACACCATAGAGTCTTCTTCAAACTGACCTAGTGGTTAAGGAAATTATGATCCCTCTTTTCTACGGTATGTCTTCACCCTTAAAATAACAATCTACTAAGTTATAGAAAAAAATGGTAAAATATAACTTCCAATTCTCATCTTTTAAACATTTAAATTTATGTGCAAAAAGCAATGGATAAATATTATTAGGTATTTTACTACTGTCATTTTATTCAGTGGTAGAGTGCTTGCCTAAACATGTATGTGTGAGGCCCTGTGTTTGATCCCCAGCACCACAAAAAAAAAAAAAAAAAAAAAAAAAAAAAATGAATCTACTTTTTCACATTTGCCTTTTAATTTGTTGTATATTATTCTGATGTTTATTTATTCATTCTATAACTATTACACATTTGAGTTGTTTCTAGTTTTTGGTTTTTTTTTTTTTTTGGTACCGGGGATTGAACTCAACTCAGGGGCACTCAACCACTGGGCCACTTCCCAGCCCTTTTTTGTATTTTATTAGAGACAGGGTCTCACTGAGTTGCTAAGTGCCTCACCATTGCTGAGGCTGGTTTTGAACTCGCGATCCTCCTGCCTCAGCCTCCCAAGTGCTGGGATTAAAGGCGTGTGCCACCACGCCTGGCCCTAGTTCTTAATAATATTTTTTTAATATTTATTTATTTGTTTTTAGTTGTACACAATGCCTTTTTATTTTTACGTGGTGCTGAGGATCGAACCCGGGCCCCGCACGTGCTAGGCAAGCACTCTACCGTTAAGCCACAACCCCAGCCCCCTTAATAATAATTTTTGCAACTGTTTTTATACAAATGTTTTTTCTACCTTCAGAATAGATAAATAAAATGAATTGCTTATGCAACAGATAAAATAAAAAAGATTAAAAATCATAATATTAGTAATATTAGCTGGGCTTGGTGGCGCACACCTGCAATTCCAGTCACTCAGGAGGCCAAGGCAGAAGGATTGCAAGTTCAAGGCCAGCCTCAGCAATTTAGTGGGACCCTGAGCAATTTAGCAAGGCCCTTTCTCAAAATAAAAATAAAAGGACTGGGAATGTAGCTCAGTGGTAAAATACCACAGGTTCAATTCCCAGTACAAAGAAAAAAAAATCATAATATTGAAGAAAGAACTCATCACAGGGACTCAGGAGACTGAAGTTGAAGGATCACAAGTTTAAGGCCAGCCTCAGCAATTCAGCAAAACCTTGTCTCAAAATAAAAAGTAAAAGCCGGGCGCGGTGGCGCACGCCTGTAATCCCAGCACTTTGGGAGGCTGAGGCAGGAGGATCGCGAGTTCAAAGCCAGCCTCAGCAATGGCGAGGCACTTAGCAACTCAGTGAGACCCTGTCTCTAATAAAATACAAAAAAGGGCTAGGGATGTGACCCAGTGGTCGAGTGCCGCTGAGTTCAACCCCCGGTACCAAAAATAAAAAATAAATAAAAATAAAAATAAAAATAAAAAGCAAAGAGGGATAGAAATGTAGCACAGTGGTACAATGCCCCTGGGTTCAATTCCCAGTAGTGCAGGGGTAAAAAAAGCCTCATTAAGAAAATACTATGGCCGGGGCGCAGTGGCACACGCCTGTAATCCCAGCACTTTGGGAGGCTGAGGCAGGATGATCGCGAGTTCAAAACCAGCCTAAGCAAGGGTGAGGCACTTAGCAACTTAGTGAGACCCTGTGTCTAAATAAAATACAAAAAATGGCCAGGGATGTGACCCAGTGGTCGAGTGTCCCTGAGTTCAATCCCTGGTACCACAAAAAAAAAAAAAAAAAAAAAAGAAAATACTATGTAGGCCCTGTGCAGTGGAACATGCCTGTAATCCTAGCCGCTTGGGAGGCTGAGGAAGGAGGATTGCAAATTTGAAGCCCAGCCTCAGCAACTTAGTGAGATCCTGGCTCAGAATGAAAAATAAAAGAGGTGGGGGATATAGCTCAATGGTAGAACACATGGGGATTAACTCCCAGTAACAAACCAAAAAAAAAAAAAAAAATCATGGAACTCAACACTAAAATGGGCAACTTTTCTTCTATGTAGGTTATATTTAATAAACATGATTTTTTAAATGGTCTTAGCTGGGTATGGTGGTGCTTGCTGGAAATCCCAGTGAATCAGGAGGAATTGGCAGAAGTATTCCAAGTTCAAGGCCAGCCCAGGCAATTTAGGGAGATCCTGTCTCAAACAACAATAGAGGTCAGGGCTGGAGAAGCAGCTCAATGGTAGAGCACTTGCCTAGCTTATATGAAGCCCTGGGCCCAATTACCAGCACCAATGGAAAAACTGTCTTTTTTTTGGGGAGTGGGATGCTGGGTGGGTACTGGCGATTGAACTCAGGAGCACTCAAACACTGAGCCACATTCCCAGCCCTATTTTGTATTTTATTTAGAGACAGTGTCTCACCGAGTTGATTAACACTTCACCATTGCTGAAGCTGGCTTTGAACTCGCAATCCTCCCATCTCAGAACTTCATGATGCTCCTGAACACAGAATTCATGTGGACCCAAGACACATGGGAGCTCAGAGGAACTCAAAATGAGGACAAGCTGAGCATGTGACATCCAGGACTGACAATCCTGAGAGCCCACATTTTCCATGGGAATCAGAATTTGTTTAGAGCAGAGAAACAGAAACCACAAAGATGACCCATTAAACCCTGTGTTCTTGCCAGTAAGATGATGACATGGAAGAAAGGGAAAGAAACACACTCTTTCTTTGTCTACTAGTCCTACCTCATTCATCAGTAAGCCAAAGGCAGGGAGCTTTGGCAAAATGTACATGCATGAATGAAAAATAAATGACTCCAGAGGCTAAGGCAAGAGGATCACAAGTTCAAAGCCAGATTTGGCAAGTTCGAGGTCAATTTGGGCAACTCAGCTAGATCCTCTCTCAAAATGAAAAGTATAGAAAAGGATGGGGATGTAGCTCAGTGATGAAGTGCCCAGGGTTCAATCCCCAGAACAAAAAAAAAAAAAAAAAAAAAAAAAAAAAAAAGAAGAGGAGGAGAAGGAGGAAGAAGAGGAGGAGGAAGCAGTTGTTTTTTTGCAATGTTCTCACTGTTCTGTTAAGAATGAAACGTGGTGGGAAAGGCAAGCACATTAAGATTCCTACTTTAGGTTCAGTCCTGATGTTGTTGTACCAAAAATGTTGTATCCAGCATAATGCCAATTAAAACTCTAAGCCACGTCACACTCGAGCCAATAAAAAGCCTTTATTAAGCTGATCAGCGGCCACCATCCTCACACATCACACAGTGTGACAAGATGGTGCGCAGGCAGTGATTTTTCAAGGGTTGATAAAGAGCAAAATCACAGAGGGCGGAATATTCAATTGCAGGGTTTTAGCCAATGCAAGCAAGCCACAGTACAGAAGCTGAATCTAGGCAGTTAGCAAGACAAAGCAATGGGTACAATAATATTTCCCACGGGACTTTCCAGGTTGGTATAGCAACGATCAAGTAGAAGGGAATGGGGTCAAGATGACCCTAGTTGAGTACATGTTAGAGAATGGTTACTAACGTCTAGACAATCAATCTCTGACAAGGTATTTGCCCAGGAAAAATGGAAACCAAAGAGCAATTTTACATAGTATAGGAATTGCTGTTTTTATGCTGTCAAGCGTATTATGCTAGGTAACGATTAATGGGTACACAGGCAGGATGTTCCGTATTCTATTATTTCTGAGAAACAGAACTATTTCTCGGAACTCCTAAGATGGCTGCTGAAGAACAAGATGGAGTCCCTTTAGTTCTCTTATCACAATGTAAGGACAGTCAGAACATTGTACATGTAAACCTGAGTAATTCCTTTTTTATTTTTCCTTCTTTTTCTTTTCTTTCTTCCTTTTCTTTCTTTCAAGGCCGGCAATTTAGTGAGATCCTGTTTCAAAATAAAAAATACAAAAAAGGGCTGGGGATGTAGTCTAGTGATAAAGCACCCCTGAGTTCAATCTCCAGTAACAACAACAACAACAACAAAATACACACACACATACACATACACACATATGTATGTGTGTATATCAACTTGAATAGTCTCCATAATCAAGAAAATGCACTATATTAGATATATGCTAATATGTTGGACTTGATCCATCTCAAATAATATCAGATTCCAAATTAAGAGAGTTTTCTCTACATTCAATGGTGGAGAAAATTAGTTTCATAAATATGATTTAGAATTAGATGGAAATGTCTTGGTTCCATGTTTCAAGAAAGGCAGGTAATGAGTCTCTAGATCATTAAACTCTAAATTAAAAGTTTCTCTGCTGAAACATTATTATTAAATAGTGAAAATATTTTAATGCCAATAATATGCTATGTAGATTTGGAAGAAAACAACTCATTTGGGGCATGTGTATGTGACTAAAATATGTAGTCTGCCTAATTCACCACCTAATGTGTTTATGATATGTGAGCATGTTTGATGAAATAATTAGTATGGAATCTAACATGTTACATTTTGGAAATCTCTGAGATTACTGTATGATTCCTATGAAATATGATTTTCCCATTCATGTGTTTCTTAACTCCACAAAGAATTTAAGAGTCAAATCAGTGAGCTGGCTGTAATGGCACACACCTGTAATCCCAGAAACTCGGGAGGCTGAGGCAGGAGGAGCACAAATTTAAGGCCAGCCTTGGCAACTCAGCAAGACCCTATCTCAAAATTAAAAATAAAAAGGACTAGGGTTGTAGCTCAGTGGTAAAGTACCCCTCAGTTCAATCCCCAGCCTTAAAAAAAAAAAAAAAGAGAGAGAGAGAGAAAAGAAAAGAAAAAACGAATGAAAGGAGAGAGATCAGACAAGTCTTCTGCCCACCAATGTATCAGGAAAGACAGATGCATTAAGATTCTTACTTTAGGGCCAGTCCTGATATGAGCAAGAACAGTTAGAGCATCATACATACGATCCCAAGTAATTTTTCTTTCTTTCTTTCTTTTTATTTTTTTGTAGTACTGAAGATTGAACCCAGTTGTACCTTATCACTGAGCCACATCTCCAGCCCTTTTCTTTTATTTTGAGACAGGGTCTCATTAAGTTCTAGGGCTGACCTTGAATTTGTGATCCTCCTATCTCAGCCTCCTGAGTAGCTGGGTTTAAAGGCATGCACCACCACACCAACCTATCTGAGCAATTTCAAAATAAGACAATTGCTTTCTTCACTTTGGTTTTCCCAGAACCAGGTGCATAAAAGGGGGATATGGCTGGGCATGGTGGTGCACACATGTAATCCCAGCAGTTTAGGAGGCTAGGAGGATTGCAAAGTCAAAGCCAGTCTCAGCAATTTAGTGAGACCCTAAGCAACTTAGTGAGACCCTGTCTCAAAATAAAAAATAAATAGGGCTGGGGATGTCACTCAATGTAAAGCATACCTGGGTTCAATCCCTGTTACCAAAAATAAATAAATAAAAGGAATGAGTTGAATTGAGAGTTGATTCCAAGAACCATCATAGAACAAATTTTAAAAATAAAAAAAAAAAAAAAAAAAACACCATTATAGAGGAGTAGGGAAATGAAATAGGAAGAGAAAGAAGTCAAAATGGGTGTGTTATCAAGTGGGTCTTCCTGGGGGTTCCTGAAGCTAAGTTCTGTGGTGCCTGTCAGAGACACTGGATATAGGGCACCAGTATTGTGCCCCACGGTGCTGAAGTGGGTTTCTCAAGATCTCTACATGAACACAGTCTCCATAATCGAGGAAATGCACTATTTTAGATATATGCCAATATGTTGGACTTAATCCATCTCAAGTAATATCAGATTCCAAATTAAGAGAGTTTTCTCTAAATTTGATGGTGGAGAAAATTGGTTTCATAAATATGATTTAGAATTAGATGGAATACTAAGGTCTGTATTTCGTTTGAATTTCACTTGGTTTCTTCCTCCCTCAAGAATAAAGCTTTTACTCCAACTTTCTTCAGGTTTTAGTGCCATGTCTTCCATATCTGATTTGGAAGAAAAAGAAAACAGTTTCATATGATTCATTTTGCCTCTAATTTTGATTTAACCCAATAATTGTTATGATAGGGTATTTTTTCATTGCTGTGAAAAAATATCTGAAAACAAAACAAAACAAAACAAAAACCTTAAAGGAGGAATCATTAATTCGGGCTCATGGGTTGAGAGACTTCAGTCTGTGGTTATCTGGCTCCAGTGCTTCTGGACCTGTGGTGAGGCAGAACATCTTGGAGGAGATGAAGGAAGTGTGTGGCAGAGCAAAGCTGCCCAGCCCCCAGCAGCTGGGAAACACTGAGAGAGAAAAAAGCCAGGGAAAAAGCATAGTCCTCACGGGCACCTCCTCCCCCTTGAGCCCACCCCCAGAAAAAACGCACTCCCTTCAACTAAGTCCCCTCTCCTCGAGTATTTTTGTTTTTAGTTCTAGGGATTGAATTCAGGGGTGCTTTATCACTGACTTATATCCCCAGATCACTTATTTATTTGTTTGTTTATTTATTTCTTTATTTAGAGGCAGGGTCTCATTAAGGTGCTGAGGCTAGCCTCAAACTTGTGAAACTCCTGCTTTAGCTTCCCAAATCACTGGGATTACAGGTGTGCAACACTGTACCCGACTCCACCTCCTACCTTTCTGCCACTTCCCAATAGTTCATTCAGCTATGACTCCACCAATGGGTTAATCTACTGATGAAATCAGAGCCCTCGGGATCTAATTACTTCCCCAAAACTCCACCTCTGAACATTGCTGCAGAGGGAGTCAAACTCTCCACACATGAGCCTTTGGGGGATATTCCAGATCCAATCCATAACAAGGAGGTACAGGGATCATGTCACCGGAGCACACTGGGGAATCACAGCCACTATTGAATAAGTTGGAGAAGGCTTCTAAAGAGATGAAAGAAAATTTCTAAAGAAAATCTAAAGAACAAAAGTCTCTTTATCATGTATAATTATAATACACCAATAAAATATACGAGAAAAAAAAGAAAGGAAATAAATGAGAAACAAAAATGAATTTTTAAAATGGTAATAAGGCTTTTTTTTTTTTTTTTTTTTTTTTTGCCTAGTTCTCCAGCCATCTTGGCAGCTGCTGTTGGTTGGGGGCCCTTCGGTACCTAAGGCAGGAAGGCGGTGACTGCAAAGAAGATGAAAAAATCCCTGGAGTTGATCAACTCTGGGCTCCAGCTTGTAATGAAAAGTGAAAAGTATGTACAAGCAGAGTCTCAAGAAGATCAGATAGGGCAAAGTGAAATAAATGGATCATCCTTGCCAACAACTGTCCAGCTTTGAGGAAATCTGAAATATGCCATGTTGGCCAAAACTGGTGTCCATCACTACAGTGGCAATAATATAGAATTGGGTACAGCATGTGCAAAATACTACAGAGCATGCGCGCTATCGTTGATCCAGGTGATTCTGGTATCATTAGAAGCATGCCAGAACAAACTGATGAAAGTAAATCATGCAAAATGTTTCTTTAATAAAACTTGCCAGATTTTAATTAAAAATAAATAAATAAATAAAATTACAACAAAGGCCTGGGGTGTAGCTCAGTGATAGAACATTTGCCCTGAGTTCAATCCCTCTCATTGCAAAAGAAAAAAAAAAATGACATGTAAGCCAAGATCACTAGACATTAATAAATAAGGTAAAATCACTTGCCTCTAGGAGTAGGTTTTGAGATAAGGAGGGTGGAGACAGGAAATGCATGAATGACAATTTAACTCTTAAAACTCTGGATATGCCGGGCGCGGTGGCGCACACCTGTAATCCCAGCACTTTGGGAGGCTGAGGCAGGAGGATCGCGAGTTCAAAGCTAGCCTCAGCAATGGCGAGGCACTTAGCAACTCAGTGAGACCCTGTCTCTAATAAAATACAAAAAAGGGCTGGGGATGTGGCCCAGTGGTCGAGTGCCCCTGAGTTCAATCCCCGGTACCACAAAAAAAAAAAAAAACTCTGGATACAAACGTGTTACTTCACTAAAAGTAAAGGTAATTTGCCAGGTGTGGTGGAGCATACCTGTAATCTCTGACTCAGAAAGCTGAGGCAGGAAGATTCCAAGTACAAGGCCATCCTGGGTGAGTTGGCAAAACCCTGTCTCAAAATAAAAAGGAGTAGGAATGTGACTCAATGGTACAGTGCCCCTGGGTTTAATCCCCAGGACTGCAGAAAAGATAAACAAATTAAAAATAAAAGTAATTTGATAGTAACCTCACAGTGCAATACCTAAATTAATGTGGTTAATTCAGAAATATTATTTGCATGATACTCCATAACATGCACACCATTGTTGCCCATGCCTCCTTTTAAAAGAGCGGTTATACTTTCTGACTGATTGGTAGGCTCTGAAAAGTGTTCTTGCTTCTTTAAAAGGTATTAAAATTATAGTCCATAAAGGCTCATAGCTTTTTAGTGTGTCAAGAGTTTGCTTCAGCTTGGTGCAGTGGTTCAGTCTTGTAATCTCAGCAATTCGGGAGTCTAAAGCAGGAGGATGGCAAATTGAAGGCCAGTCTCAGCAACTTAACGAGACCCTGGCTCAAAATAAAATAAAAATGGCTGGGGATGTGGCTCAGTGATGAAGCACTTGCCTAACATGTGCAAGGCACAGAGTTTAATCCCCAATACTGAAAAAAGAAAGATACTTCAGAGTTTTGTCACAAGAGTCTGTGGGCTTGTGTGTGCATGTACATGTGTGCATAAGATTTTCCAGTGATTGCTAGAAAATAATCAGTATTTTAAAAAGTCCTTGAAGATGGTTAAATACAAATAAACTGAATAGAGCCGGGCGTGGTGGCGCACGCCTGTAATCCCAGCACTTTGGGAGGCTGAGGCAGGAGGATCGCGAGTTCAAAGCAGCCTCAGCAATGGCGAGGCACTTACCAATTCAGTGAGACCCTGTCTCTAATAAAATAAAATAAAAAAAAGGGCTGGGGATGTGCCCAGTGGTCGAGTGCCCCTGAGTTCAATCCCCGGTACCACAAAAAAAAAAAAAAAACTCTGGATACAAACGTGTTACTTCACTAAAAGTAAAGGTAATTTGCCAGGTGTGGTGGAGCATACCTGTAATCTCTGACTCAGAAAGCTGAGGCAGGAAGATTCCAAGTACAAGGCCATCCTGGGTGAGTTGGCAAAACCCTGTCTCAAAATAAAAAGGAGTAGGAATGTGACTCAATGGTACAGTGCCCCTGGGTTTAATCCCCAGGACTGCAGAAAAGATAAACAAATTAAAAATAAAAGTAATTTGATAGTAACCTCACAGTGCAATACCTAAATTAATGTGGTTAATTCAGAAATATTATTTGCATGATACTCCATAACATGCACACCATTGTTGCCCATGCCTCCTTTTAAAAGAGCGGTTATACTTTCTGACTGATTGGTAGGCTCTGAAAAGTGTTCTTGCTTCTTTAAAAGGTATTAAAATTATAGTCCATAAAGGCTCATAGCTTTTTAGTGTGTCAAGAGTTTGCTTCAGCTTGGTGCAGTGGTTCAGTCTTGTAATCTCAGCAATTCGGGAGTCTAAAGCAGGAGGATGGCAAATTGAAGGCCAGTCTCAGCAACTTAACGAGACCCTGGCTCAAAATAAAATAAAAATGGCTGGGGATGTGGCTCAGTGATGAAGCACTTGCCTAACATGTGCAAGGCACAGAGTTTAATCCCCAATACTGAAAAAAGAAAGATACTTCAGAGTTTTGTCACAAGAGTCTGTGGGCTTGTGTGTGCATGTACATGTGTGCATAAGATTTTCCAGTGATTGCTAGAAAATAATCAGTATTTTAAAAAGTCCTTGAAGATGGTTAAATACAAATAAACTGAATAGAGCCGGGCGTGGTGGCGCACGCCTGTAATCCCAGCACTTTGGGAGGCTGAGGCAGGAGGATCGCGAGTTCAAAGCCAGCCTCAGCAATGGCGAGGCACTTACCAATTCAGTGAGACCCTGTCTCTAATAAAATACAAAAAAAAAAAAAGGGCTGGGGATGTGACCCAGTGGACAAGTGCCCCTGAGTTCAATCCCCGGTACCACAAAAATAAATAAATAAATAAATAAATAAATAAATAAATAAACTGAATATTTTTCCCCCAAAATTTCTCTCAATAACAGATATGTCTTTTTTTTTTTTTTTTTTTTTTTTTTGGTACTGGGATTGAACCCAGGGGCACTCAACCACTAAGCCACATCCCATCCCTATTTTTGTATTTTATTTAGAGACAAGGTCTCACTGAGTTGCTAAGCACCTTGCTATTGCTGAGGCTGGCTTTGAGCTCGGGATCCTCCTGCCTCAACCTTTCAAGCCACTGGGATTACAGGCATGCACCACTGCACCCGGCACATATGTCTCTTACTGGACATTAGTAATTGAAATGCAAAGATATCTGTACATCTCTGCAGTGTCACAAATAACATGTAACCTATCAAAATACTGTTCCATAGGGTTTATTACTTTAGACATAGGATGGCAATACTAGACAGTAGTTACCTAAAGATTTTTCTGTGGTGTTGGTGGATTTCCACTGTTACAGCCACCCTCACTTAGTTCCCTTGGTAATCTTTGATGAATATTTTTTTAAAGAATTTTTTTTACAACACATTTATTGCATTTATTTATTTACTTGTATGTGGTGCTGAGGATCAAACCCAGGGCCTCACATGTGCTAGGCAAGCACTCTACCACTGAGGTATAGCCCCCAGCCCATCTTTGATTAATATTTTCACAGCAGCTGATCAGAGTTGATTAAAAATCACATACTATGTAAAGCTAAGTGACCTATATAGAAACCAATGGAGTTCACATATTGGCATTGGCTACATTTGCTCTGTTGATAAAAAATATGAATTGTCTCACTTTATGCAGCTAGGTTAAAAAAAAAAGAAGAAGAACCACCTTAAAACCTCTGGTAGATTAAGAAATGTAGGTAGAGGCTGGGGATGTAGCTGATTGGCAGAGTGATTTTCTAGCAGGCATGAGGCTCTGGATTTCATCCCCAGTACCAGCAAGACAAAGGATGAAGTGACATCCAGTTTGCAATAAAACTAACAGTTTAGACAAGGAAGAGATTTGCCAATGATGTCACAAGATAAATATTAGTAAGAGTTAATCATACAGCTCCTTTTAGGAGTGTTCCTTGGACAGCACTTTGAAACGCACTCCAGAAACATTTTGAACTGATAATTTTATAAGCACAAGGTACTCTTCACTTAGAAGAGTTAGGGTCAGGGGCTGGGATTGTGGCTCAGTGGTACAGCGCTTGCCTAGCACGTGCGTGGCCCAGGTTCGATCCTCAGCACCACATACAAATAAACACATTGTGTACAACTAAAGCAAATAAATAAATATTTTTTAAAAAAAGAAGAAGAGTTAGGGTCATCCGTTTCATATGAAAAAAATGTACAACTGTTTGGGTGTGGTGGTGCATGCCTGTAATCTCAGCAACTCTGAAGTCGGAGGAAGGAAGATGGCAAGTTTGAGGCCGGCCTGGGCAAGTTAGTCAGACCCTGCGTCAAAATAAAAAAATAAAAAGGGCAGGGGATATACCTCAGTGGCAATGTGCCTCTGGGTTCAATTTCCCCATACTACAAAAAACGTACAATGTTTTATTTCATATGACATCAAAACTATGGCATTGTCATGACCTTAAACTATTAGGTTTATAAAATTAATAAGCAACCTTATTTCCTTGAGGAACTATCCCTGAAACTTGCAGCCTGTGCCACAAGGTGGCAGTAGGTCTCTTGCTTCAAGGAATCTAATGCCATAGTTTGTTGAGATCCAAATTTTTAACAATTTTGTAAAAATGTATGTAAATCCAGTGTATGAGTTCATCAAAGCAGTAAAGCATAACAGATGTGAAGAGTGCATAAGGCAGTCTTACAAGCATGTACCCAGAAAGGGATTTGTGTCTGTTCAATCCCTACTATGTCCAGAACCTAAGGATGGTCTCACACTAAGTAGCTGCTCAACAAATATTTGTGCACTGGGTGAAGAAAGAATAGAAGAAGCCTTCTAGAAGTGGGTATAATTTGACATTTTTCTCAATAATCACAACTTTGTTGTCATCACTACAATATTATATTGTGTTCATATACTTTTTGTCACAGTCAAATCCCTCAGAGTATCATTCTGTGATACATTTTCAGTCTGACCTGTATTCCACACCCCCTCAGGAGAAAATTTGTTTCCTTTTTTCATCTGTTATACTTATTAATTTATTTTGTGGGATGGGATGGGAAATCAGGGCCTCACATGGGCAGGGCAAGTGCTTAACCATTGACCTATACTCCCAGCCCCAAAGTCTTATTTTTATTTAATTATTTTAACACTTTTTTAAAGTGTTTTCCTTTTGTAGTGCTGGGGATTAAACTCAGTGCCTTGGGCACGCTAGGCAAATGCTCTACCACCAAGCTACATCCCCAGCTCTTTTTAATTATTTTATTTTGAGACAGGGTATCCCTAAATTGTCCAGACTGGCTTTGCACTTTGATCCTCCAGCTTTAGCCCCTCAAGTACCTGGGATTACAAACATATCTGGGCCACTATTATCCCCCTGCTCATATACTGGGGATTGATTCCCGGCATGCCCTACTACTAAGCTACATCTCCAGCTTTTTTTATTTTGAAACAAGCACTCACTAAATTGCTTATACTGGCCTCAAACATGCAATCTTCCTGCCTCAGCCTACTGAGCAACTTGAATTACAGGTGTGTGCCACCACACTCAGATGTGGGCCATATGTTTTTGATTGTCCTATTGAGAAAAATCCTTTCTGACTTGTTTTCCTCATCAAAATATCATCCTTCCCTCTTATGCTAATGGTTTGATCTGTTGTGTTCTTTTGTGAATTTTCTCTAATTGAGTGGTGCTTAATTTTTTGAGTTCATGTACCTTTGGAACATCTGGTAAGAAGTTCTGCACTGTCTGCCCTTCTAAAACAAAGTTTTTAAAAAAATTTTTTAAAAAACCCAAAGTCCTCTATAGGTTCACATTCCCCCAGAGACTTTGTGTGGAATATAACTTATGGAAGTCATTTTTACCTCCTCATTTCTAAACACATTTTTTTAACATTTTCAATTGGTACCCCAATAAGAAATATATCAAACCCACAACTATTTATGAACAAATTTTATGTAAATTAATGCTTGTGTTAAATTTAATTCTTTTTTTTTAAATGCATATAGAAAAATGGAAATAAATAGTAAAGCAAAGTTGTAGGCAATTTACTTTTGTCAACAGATTAGAAGTCTTTTGAAATATATATACATACAGCACTGGGGATCAAACCTGGAGATTTGTGCATAGAGCTATACCCCCAGTACTGCCTTCTAAACTATAATTTTGGTGATATTGTAACAGTGGTCTACTTTATGCTTTAAATATAACTCCTGCTGTTCCACCACTGACAACTTATTTTTAAAAAGGCCATGCTTCCTTCTCTTTCTCTCTCCCTTCTCCTATATATCTCCTGTGTGTATATATATATATATATATATATATATATATATATATATATTTCCTTTAATTTTCCTTTAATATATATATATTTCCTTTAATTTCAGGGGAAACAGGATTACCAGTCTTCCCCATTGTATGCAGAGTTATCTGCACATACCCACCACAGGATCAAAGTAATTCAGACTTCAGGGATGGCACCAGAAGATCTCAGAAACGACTGTCTCCCAAATTAACAAGTGAATTACACTCTGGACCAAGAACATGTACAATGTACCCTTTTGAATCACCTCTGTTTTAGTCAGTGTTTTTTTTTTTTTTTTTTTTTTCCTGCTGTGACTAAAATACCCCACCAGAACAATTGTAGAAGAGTGTCTCTGAGGGCTCACGGTTTCAGAGGTCTTAGTCCATAGAAGGTCAGCTCCATTCCTCAGGGCTCCAGGTGAGGCAGGACATCATGGCAGAAGAGCATGGCAGAGGGCAGCAGTTCACACAGTGATTAGGAAGGAGAGGGAAAGGGTGTGTGTGTGGGGGGGGGGGGGCAGACTCTAGCCTCCAGATACAAAATATAAACCCCATAGCCAAGCCCCTAATGAACCACTTCCTCCAGCCACACCGTACCTGCCTCCAGTTAACACTCAATCAATCCCATCAGGGATTAATTCACTGATTAGGTTAAGGCAACAACCCAATCATTTCTTCGCCAAACCTGCTTGTATTGTCTCACATGTGAGCTTTTGGGGGAAATCACATCTAAACCATAACAATCTTTAAAAGCCCCTTGTTAGCCAGGCGCGGTGGCGCATGCCTGTAATCCCAGCACTTTGGGAGGCTGAGGCAGGAGGATTCGCGAGTTCAAAGCCAGCCTCAGCAACGGCGAGGCACCTAGCAACTCAGTGAGACCCTGTCTCTAAATAAAATACAAAAAAGGTCTGGGGATGTGACCCAGTGGTCGAGTGCCCTGAGTTCAATCCCCGGTACCACAAAAAAAAAAAAAAAAAAAAGCCCCTTGTTCCCCATGATGAGCAGAATCAGCCTTTGGAACAGAAGTCCCCTTTGTTTCTCCTTTGCTAGCAAAGCAATAAAACTTCTTTTTTCCTTTTTCTCAAAACCGTGTCCTCGTTATTGAAATGGCATCAGGGACAAGGACTCAGCTTTTGGTAAGAATATTACATATATGTTTATATACTTTTTCAGTTAATACTACATAAAAAACAGTTCTTAATAGATTTAAGTAACTGCATTAAACTCCCTTAAATATAAACATTTTCTAATTAGGTTATTTTATATTTTTGACATTAATTTTTGAATATATTTTGTTACTCTTTGAATGAGTCACAGTATAAGATCATTGAATCCAATATTATGTTTTTTATGACTTTAAAAAATTTTTTTTAGTTGTTGATGGACCTTTATTTTATTTATTTATATGTGGTGCTGAGAATCGAACCCAGTGCCTCACACATGCTAGGCAAATGCTCTACCACTGAGCTATAACCCCAGCCCTTTTATGACTTTTTGATACATCCTGACAGATTTTTCCTAAACAAACAAACAAAAAATGTTTTTTGTTTTTTATAAATAATTCATGGGTTTGTTTGTAAATACATGTGCAATTTTTACTCTACATGGTTCCAATATGCACAAGTTTCAGTTATCATGAGTTAGGTAAATAAGCCAGGCATGGTGGCACACACCTGTAATCCCAGAGGGTCAGAGGCTGAGGCAGGAGGATCTCGAATTCAATGCCAGCCTCAGCAACTTAGCAAGGCCCTAAGTAACTCAGTGAGACCCTGTCTCTAAATAAAATACCAAAAAGAGTTGGGTGTCTAACAGCTCAAATTTCAATTGTCATGGTTACACAGGAAAAAATTTGACCTCAACTAAGGAGCAAGATCTTTGTCCTCCGTGCCTGGTAGACATGTACTCTTTAAACCCTTAAAATATTTGAGGCAACAGAAAAGTGTTCATTATTCATGGTGGAGTCCCCTGCTCATACCTAATGGTTTATGCTAGCAAATTGATTCACGGTGGATCCATTGGGCCTGTGATATCAGCCTAACCTCAGACTGGGTGAAGTTGGAGACTGACTTCAACCATGGGTAATCAATCAATCAATAATGACTATGTAACAAAGTCCAGTAAACACTCTGGTTATAAACCAGGCGCGGTGGCGCACGCCTGTAATCCCAGCACTTGGGAGGCTGAGGCAGGAGGATCTAGAGTTCAAAGCCAGCCTCAGCAATGGTGAGGCACTTAGCAACTCAGTGAGACCCTGTCTCTAATAAAATACAAAAAAGGGCTGGAAATGTGGCCCAGTGGTCGAGTGCCCCTGAGTTCAATCCTCAGTACTAAAAAAACAAAACAAAACAAAACAAAACTCTGGTCATGGAAGCTTGAGAGGCTTCCCTGTTAATACTCTGAGTGTATTATCATACATCTGGAATGAAGGTAATTGACCCCATGTCTTGAGGTCAATGGAAGCTTTGCATTTGGAATCCTTCCAGAAATATCCAATATATGATAAAATATCATAATTAGCCAATCTACAGATGGACATACATGCATGGTTCTTAGAACAGTTGGAAACATAATAAAACTATGTATTTGTATTGAGTTTTTCAGGTTTCTGAGTACTTTTACATTTATTAGCTTATTTATCACTGAAAATATTCCTGAGGTTTATCTGATTCTCAAGGAAGACAGCTGTTCTATGATTAGTGAGTCAGAAAATTCAAGATGGATGGAAGGATAGACGAAGGAGGGACAAATGGGCAAACAGAACAGTGACAGATTCATGAAATCTTCCTCTTGGAAAGGACCTTCAAGATCATGCCCTTGGGGCTGGGGTTGTGGCTCAGCGGTAGAGCGCTTGCCTAGCATGTACGCAGTCCGGTTCGATCCTCAGCACCACGTAAAACTAAAGGCATTGTGTACAACTAAAACAAATAAATAAATATTAAAAAAAAGATCATGCCCTTGACAACATACTCCATAGTAACTCTGAAAGGTAATGAAGATCACCCCATGTCACAAAGCCAATTTTATTGGCAAGGTACCCTGATGCTTAAATTTTCCACTATTCCAAGCTGCTATTCCACATATCTGTAGAATGGGCTTTTCAAACAAAATGATCCACTGGGCATGGTGGCACATGTTTGTAATCCTAGTCACAGTGAGACTGAAGCAGGAGGATTGAAATTGGAAGCCAGCCTGGGCAATTTAGTGAGATCTTATCTTAAAATAAAAATTTTCTAAAAGGGCTAGAGATATATAGCCCAGTGGAACAGTGCCTCTGGGTACTGCAAAATAAATAAATAAACAAATCCTAAAGAAAAGACTATTTCCTCTGGACAACCATGATAAGAAATCAAAACTCATTTCCATGGATTATTATTCTCCACAAAAAATGGTGATGAGAGAGAGCTTAAGGGGTGTGTAGGCACTGACTATGAGCCTTAGCTGTAACCATGGGCAGTTCCACAGACAGTGGAGTTGGGCGAATAAAATTACAGGTTTGGTGTTCATATAGACCCAAGATTACCTCTTGGCCCATGTAATTACCAACTGGTTTCTTAGGTACTCTGAGATCCATTTTCCTCACCTATATACTGCGAATTATAAAAGTAGCATTTGTGTTAAGAAGGTGTTGAGAAGACTACCTTTGAAGTTGTGCGTAAAGTATTTGCATCAAGCACATACAAGTACTTAGGAAATTTTAATTATACTGTATATTTTTGCAACATATATAACATTTTCCTAACTTTAGAATTTCTCTGAACCTTTTCACCCCCACCTCAAATCATAGCTTTTCTATGTAGCCTATTCCATTCTTACAAGTCTGACTTTGTGTGTTTGTGTGTGTTTGGGGGAAGGATACTGAAAATTGAACCCAGGCCTTGCACATGTTAGGCAGGTGCTCTGCCACTGAGCTACATCCCTTTTTTTTTTTTTTTCCTTTGGAGATAGGGTCTTTTTTTTTTTTTTTTTTTTTGTGGTACTGGGGATTGAACTCAGGGGCACTCAACCACTGGGTCACATCCCCAGACCTTTTTTTTTTTTGTATTTTATTAGAGACAGGGTCTCACTGAGTTGCTAAGTGCCTTGCCATTGCTGATGGCTGGCTTTGAACTCGCGATCCTCCTGCCTCAGCCTCCCAAAGTGCTGGGATTACAGGCGTGCGCCACCGCGCCTGGCTGGAGATAGGGTCTTGCTAATAAGGCTAACCTCAACTCTGAGATCCTCCTGCCTCAGCCTCCCCAGTATCTGAGACTACAGGTGTGTGCCACTGTGCCTGGCAAATATTCTGTTCTTAAACACAATAGAAGGTAAAACTGATTCTATTCACTTTTGCTAAATAACTGCTGAAGTCTAAATAGTTGCCATGTGTCAGTTTTTGACCAACAATGGAAAAGCAACACATGGAATTCTTACATTTTTTGTAGAGAAAAACATACTGAGCCAGGCATGGTGTCACATGTGTGTAATCCCAGCAACTCTGGAGGCAGAGGCAGGAGGATTACAAGTTTGAGGACAGCCTCAGCAATTTAGCAAGTCCCTAAGCAACTTAGTGAGATCCTCTCTCTGAATAAATAAATAAAATTAAATAAAAAGGGATGGGATGTGATTCAGTGCCTAAGTGCTCCTGGGTTTAATCCCTGGTAACAGAAAGAGAAAGAAAGAGAGAGAGAACGGGGTGGGGCATACTGAAACAGTGATTGAAAGATCAGCTATTTGCATGGTATTATTTTACAATCTCCCTAGGTCACCTCTAAGGGAGCAGTTCATCTTCTTGCAAGCCTTCACTGGGGAAAAAAGGAGATTGACGGTCTGCAAGGGTCTGAGATATCCCAAGTACTACTGTTCATTATGAAAATTATATCAACAGCATATTTTCAACTATGTGGAAAATAACCAAATTGAAAGAACTGAAAAAACTCTACTATAAAAAATGCTACCTAAGCTGGGCGCGGTGGCGCATGCCTATAATCCCAGCACTTTGGGAGGCTGAGGCAGGAGGATCGCGAGTTCAAAGCCAGCCTCAGCAATGGCGAGGCACTTAGCAACTCAGTGAAACTCAGTGAGACCCTGTCTCTAATAAAATACAAAAAAGGGCTGGGGATGTGGCCTGAGTTCAAACCCCGGTACTACAAAAAAAAAAAAAAAAAAAAAAATGCTACCTAAATGAAGTACAGGCTTGAAACTTACTTATCCTTTTCTATTTTTTCCCTTTTCTCTATTTATTTATTTATTTATTTGGTACTGAGGATTAAACCTAATGGCGCTTTACCACTGAACTATATCCCCAGTCATTTTTATTTTTGTTTTGAGACAGGGCCTTGCCAGGTCGATGAGGCTGGCTTTAAACTTATAACTCTCCTGCCTCAGCCTCCTGAGTGACTAGGATTATAGGCATGTGCTACTGTACCTGGCAAAACTTACTTATCTGAATAAAAATCAGCCCTCTTGAATAGGTGAAGTAAAGAACTTCTGTATATTAATCTACACATAGGCCATATGCGTGGGATGCTTCATTCTAAAACTTGATCTTACTTCCTGCCCTAAATGTCTCCACTGGCTTCCCCCCCCCTCTCTCTTTTTTCCTTTCTCTTTGCTTCCTTCCAATATGTCTTCATTGGCTTTTTCTTTTCTCTTCTCTTCTATTTTTTCTTTCTCCTTCTCTTTCTCCTCCTCCTTCTTAGTCCTGGGACAGGGTTTTGTTAATTGCTGAGGCTGGCCTCAAACTTGCACTCCTCCTACCTCAGCCTCCTGAGTCAATGAGATTGCAGGAGTGCTTCACCACACCCGGCTTCCATTTTTTTTTTTTTAAGTACTTTTTTTAGTTGTAGGTGGATACAATACCTTTATTTTATTTATGTAGTGCTGCAGATCGAACCCAGGGCCTCACACATGCAAGACGAGAGATCTACCACTGAGCCATAGCCCCAGCCCCCTGGCTTCCACTGCTTTTAATACCAAAGTTATTTACTTATCATGCTATAGAGTCTTGGCAGAGAGGTGAATTTATATTTAGAACAAGTTCATGTGATAATATCATAATATAGAAATATCTTCTAAGAACTACCACATACATATTCAGCCCCATTTAGCAGTTGTGACGTAGTGAGCACCGTTTTAGTGTTTCTCAATTGTCATGAAAACTGAGAATCTAAATAGCCTCAAATTTTCTAATAACTATTCATGGACTGAGGATGTAGCTCACTGGTAGAGTGCCCAACTAGTATACTCAAGGCCCTGTGTTCAATCCCCAGCACTGCCGAAGAAAAGAAAAAGAAAAACTTTGTTTATGAGCCCTAATCACTCACTAAGATTTCAGATCATAGAGAAACCATTTGATATGGTGGAAACAATAGTGTATTCACTGATAATTTGAAAACAAGGCTTTTTATTTTTTTACCTTGTTACAATGTTCACAAAGTAATGGTTAAACAAATTTTGTATACAAAGTACCAGTACTGTAGGAAGTCACATCCCTCCTGAGGCAGATTTATTATCATTCAGTCTGCTATTCAGCAACATTCTGGACCTATGGGGTGTTTTTTCAAACTCCATCCCTCTCTAAGCCTTTATTATGCTTTATTTTTCTTAATAGTGTTATCCCCATCTAAAGTTTCTGTATTTTTTTCTTTTTACCCCTCTTTTGGTACTGCTGATTAAACCTAGTAGTGCTTTACCACTGAGCTCCATACCCAGTTGTGTGTTGGGGTGGGGGGCGGATACTGGGGATTGAACCTAGGGGATGCTCTGTCACTGAACTACATCTCCAGCTCTTTTAAAGTTTTATTTTGAGACACTGTCTCTCTAATTTGCCCAGACTAGCCTTGAACTTGTGATCCTCCTGCCTCAACTTGCTGAGCCATTGGGATTACAGGTCCACACCACTGCACCCAGCCACATCTGAAATATTAAAATTGTATTTATTTATATAACTAATTAGAACGAATTTAAAAAAGAAAAAAAAATTGGGTTTATTATTTATGTATTTCTTTTCACCTTCGCTATAAAAATCTATACACAGATTTTCTTGTTCTCTGCATAGAGAATGGTGCCTAAACACTCAGCACATATTTGCTCAGTGAATAAATAAAAGTTAATTTTAAGTTATGAACACAAAATGTTATAACCTTCCTTAGTTCCCAAGTTATGAGGAAATGTAAAAATAAATGAATCACGAACTTCTCACCAGATAAAAATATGGCTTGCTCTTCTGGCCTCAAGCAAACCTTCATCCTCCCTTGGGAACCATTTGTCAAAACTTCTTCCCCTTTTCTAGAGGGTTGTGCTTGCAGGGTCAGCTGTTCTGAAACAGAATGACGTGACGTGGTCTGCAGAAAGTCTCAGGTTCTAAGAAAAGATTTAATATGAGTTAATTGGTTCAAGCTCAGAGAGAAACAAAGAGAGAGGTATAATTGGCAGCAGTTAACATTTGGTGAAGAGAGTGATAAATTCTATCTGAATGTTTGTGTTATTTTAAAACTCCCTCAAAATTGCATGCTATTTTCAATCCTAGTGGTTGGTGACACTTGCTTGGTACAATCAACTGCTTCCTTCTTCCTTCCGGAGCAGCTGCATGTTGCTACAAGAAACTATAAAGCCAACCTAATCGTTTCACTTTAAATTCGTGGTCACAGCTGGGCGCGGTGGTGGACACCTGTAATCCCAGAACTTGGGAGGCTGAGGCAGGAGGATCGCGAGTTCAAAGTCAGCTTCAGCAACAGCGAGGCACTTAGCAACTCAGTGAGACCCTGTCTCTAAATAAAATACAAAAAAAAGGGCTGGGGATGTGGCCCAGTGGTGGAGTGCCCCTGAGTTTAATCCTTGGTACAAAAAGAAAAAAAAAAAAAAGGAAAAATTCACGGTCACAGCACTGACATGGGCTCTTATGGCTGTGCAGGAATCCTACTATAGAAAGAAAAGAGATGTCTCCAAAGAAGGGTCCAAGGAGTTCCCAGAAAAAAATGGGGGAACTTGACTCAGGCAGTGGGGTTCTTGGCATATGTGATGAAAAAGAGTTTAGGCATGTACCACTCAGAGGCATAGACAGAGGTTTATTTAGCAAAGTGGTTACACATTCAAGGGAGAACCGGGGCAAGCTCAAAAGAGAGATGCCTTTGGGGTAGATCAAGGAATATGCATTCAAGGGATAATATAGGCCACCCTGAGAGTGAGAGACATGTTTTGTGGTCCTCTTTTAAAGGAAACTTGGTGAGGGTGGTATGGACAGGTATGCAGGAATGACATCAGATCTCAGGATGGGTTCTGGTGGTCTGGTCAGTCTCAAGGTCCTTAGGCTGATGTCGCCAATATCTGATCATTATCTGGAAAGTCCCCTAAATTATACCTTTCTCAAAATGTTGTATCTCTCTTCATTTAATCTATTTATTAGGGGATTGATTAATACTGCTCAGGTAGATTTATGCTCTCGGGAATTTGGGTGTTACTGGCCTGGAAGAGAGACCTACTTAGGAAGTGAGGCCTGAAAATGTGAAGAACTAATTCTTTAGGATGATTTCCTTGCCCTTGCTCTATGTCCTTTCTATCTACTTCTTATTCTTTCTACCTCACTACTATATTTCTCTAGTAGGAACATTCCCACTTTCCTGGGCAACTGTTCCAAGGTTTTTTCCAACGTTGAATCTTCTCATACTTGTTGGAATCACTGAGACTCCAGAAGCCATGAAATTTGCACCTTTTGGCCTTTCTGCCACAAATCTGCACAGCTCCCATGCCATCCTCATTGTTTTCCTCATTCTGTCAGAGGACAGGGAACGTTCTCCCACGTACTGGGATACAGTGTCCACTCTCCCCACACACCAAATTTAAATGTTGAAGTCCTAATCTGCAGTACTGACGCCAGATTTAAAGCTAGGTAGTGAGTGTAGTCAGGCAAATCGGGTCTAACATCGAGTTTCATAAAGAACATGGAGTCCATAAGGAAAATGGAGTCAGTCTGAGTCCTGGAAAAACACAGAGCAACTCTAAGGGAGATAAGATGGTTAATGTTCCCAAGTTTAGGGCCCATCTTATGGAATGTTAATGAAACACCTCCCAGCAAATGGAGATGTTAATCAACTAGCCCTAAACCCTTCCTTTAAATCCCACACCCACCATGGGCCCTCCGGTGTCACATCTTTTTGACATTCCTGTCCCAGGCAGGACAGAGATAGGGAACATGAAAGGGACAAAAGAAAGATTTCAGATATAAAAGGGAGAAAGCCAAGCTGGGCACGGTGGCGCACGCCTGTAATCCCAGCACTTTGGGAGGCTGAGGCAGGAGGATCGCGAGTTCAAAGCCAGCCTCAGCAATGGCGAGGCACTTAGCAACTCAGTGAGACCCTGTCTCTAAATAAAAATACAAAAAAAGGGCTGGGGATGTGACCCAGTGGACGAGTGCCCCTGAGTTCAATCGCTGGTACCACAAAAAAAAAAAAAAAAAAAAAAGGAGAAAGCCTCTCCTCCCTTTGGATTCCTGGTTTCGGGGTCCCCTTCTCCCTCTGGGGGAAGTCTTTTGCTATCCTTTCAATAAAGCTGTCCACTTTCCACTCTACGCATGCCTCGGAGTGCTTCTTCGGCGTTATTCTTCAGCATTCGGGGAGCAAGAACTTGTCACAGTAAAAAAGCGGTTTCAGTACCTCAGAATGTGGCCATATTTGGAGTCAGTCTTTCAAGAAGTAAAGTTAAAATAAGGTCATTAGAGTGGGCCTTAATCCGGTTTGACTGGTGTCCTCCCAGAGAAAGGAAATGTGGCAACTGGGGCCCTGAGTTTGATCTCTTTAAAGCTGAGGGGATGAGGCCTGGCACAAATCCTTCCCTCCCTGGCCTGAGAAGAAACCAGTTCTGAAGCCACCTCCTACCCAAATGGCCTCCCCTCCCCCATATTGGGAATTTAACCCAGGGCCTCACGTGTGTTAGGCAAGTACTCTACCACTGAGCTACAACCCCAGTTTTTGTTTTGTTTTTAAAATTTGAGATAGGGTCTCTTTAAATTGCCTAGGCTGTACTTGAACTTGCAATCCTCCTTCCTCAGTGTTGGATTCCAGGCAGGAGGCTGTGCCTCCCAGGCAGGAGGCCACACCTCCCCAGGTGCTTTGTTAAAAACTACACCTCCCAAGATCCTCAGCGTGACCAAAAAAACCTGACCAGCAAGTCCCCTGTCCACTACCCCCCCCCCTGACCTCTGCTGGCCAATAGGGCAAGGACTCACTCCAAGGGGGTTTTATGACCCCTACTCTATTTAAACCAGGACCGGACTGAGCTCACTCTCTGTTCCTGCTCTCCGTTCCTGCTTGCCCCTATTCCCGTCCATCCCTTCCCTACCCCCCTTCCCTTCCCTTCCTTTCCCTACCCTTGCCCACGTGGCACCCCAATAAACCCTTTTATTTCACTAACACAGTGTTCCCGGCTAAGTTAACTATGTTTCAGCAGTTTTCTAACACTCAGCCTCCCCAGGTTATTGAGACCACAGGTGTGTGCTACTGTTCCAGGCTCTGATGCCACCATGCTTTTGGAGTTGAAACCTCCAGAACTGTGAGACAATAAAGTCTGTTGTTTAAGCTGCACAGCTTGTCATACCTTGCTAGGGAGACAATATAACAGGGCAGCTTTGGGGGGAGTTGTCCTTGGCAGAGTTCTACAATGTTGTCACCCCTCTCTTTTGCTCCACATTTTAAATTCTAAAGAGAGACCCAACCTAAATGTTTAAGATCTTAACCGCTAAATCTTTCCTTAGATTCACAGAACCCAGAACATCTGATGGCCTTTGTAAAGCCCCTCCTCTAGTTACCCCACCACAGGTGGTCCAAGTCTGTTGAAATGTTCAAGTCACAGAAAAAGAAAGAGGGCACTCACCCTGGGTGAACTCTCAGCACATGAATTCCTGCCCTGCCCCTCTAGCTCCCTATAAAAGTCCTTTGGGTCCTTGTGCCCCCCTCCACAAAGGTCTTTGTGACAGGAGTCCCCTTTTCTTCTCTATGAGCTGGCATTTCCAATAAAGTCAGCTTCCCTACCTCAGCACCTTGTGTCTTGACTTAATTGACTTGTCACAGGGTGAGCAGCTGGACCGGTTGGGTAACACTAACACACTCCTTGTACCATGGGAAAATCTTGTCATCTTGCTTTGCTTCTCATTCTTGCCTTCCCTAGGCATTGCCTTCTTGTAACCCCTGTCTCTCAAATGTCTTCTTGTCTTCTAGATTATTCCTCACTGGTATAGAAACTATCCCTTGATCCTTTGTCCAACCACTCAAATATTCTCCATCTACACACACACCAACTTGGCTTCCTCGATTCTTCTTTCCTCTGAGCAAATCTAGTCTGGTTCTAGCCTTGATCGCACCAGTTCTTGCCAAGCTCACAGACTTCCCTGCCACTCCATAAAGTGGAAACTTCTCTGTCCTCATCTTAGGTAACCTCTCAGCAGCAGTCAAGCACAGCTGCTTGGTGTTTAGGGTGTAGCTCAGTTGTAGATCCCGCTAGCCCACAGCACAAAAACCAACCAACAAACAAAAACCCCATGCGGTCACCCCTCCTACAACAACACTGCCCTCAGCTTCTAGGACTCCACCCTCCCTTAGGTATTCCTACCACCAGACTGGATCCTCCTTAATCTCCTTTGCTGGCTTTCTTCAGGATTAGTTCTTTGGCGCTCCCTTCTCTCTGCACTTTCATCATAAATGGTTTTGTGGGGGAGCACAGTATCCCACCCCAAATAGATTTCTTTCGCTATTTTGAATTGGTTATTTCCAGAAATTGCAAACTCTGCAGTCATAGGAATAGTTCTGAAAAGCTGTTCTTTTGTAAAAGAATTTTGCCTCTAGGTACCTCTAGAAAGGAAATGCAGGCAGAGCAGAGACTTCTTTCTTTCTTTCTTTTTCTTCTTTTTCTAGTACCCTGGATTGATCCCAAGTGCACTCTATCGCTGAATTACATCCCCATTGTTTTGAGACAGGCTCTTGCTAAATTGCCCAGGTTGGCCTCTATCTTACAATCTTTCTGCCTAAGCCTCCTGAGTTGCTGGAATTACAGGTGTGTACCACTGTGAGAAATAGAAAGTCTGGGGTCCATTTTCAGAATATAGTATTCAACCTTAATTGGATCCAATTGCAGCTATTTTCATTATAGCCCTTCCCTTTGCCCACCCTAATTTTAAAATTAGCCAATCCCATACATTGTGTCCCTGAGTCCTCCAATTAGGGAGAAGAGCACCGATGCCTTAGGTACATAAACAGGTGGACTGCCCTCCCAGGCCCACCCTTCTGGGAAGTAAATGCCTTGCCTACCCAATTTAGAGCATTGTGTTTGATTTCTTGCAGCACCTTGGTATGTCTACCATGACCACACCCATCTCCTTTTTATTTTATTTTATTTTTTAATTGTGAGAGAGGGTCTCACTAAGTTGCAAAACTCCTGCCTCCACCTCCCAAGTAGCTGGGACTATGGGTGTGCACCAGCTATGTGTCCTTCTATAAGCCCCTCTGCCACATGATGCCCAATGCCTGCCCTCAGACTTTTCAGAGTCCTCATAAGCAAAAAGGTGTCCTCACCAGATGCAGCCTCTGACCTCCCATCTTCCAGAATCATAAGCTGAACAAATCTTTATTCTTTGTAAATTACCCAGTTTGTGTCTTAAAGAAGAAGAAGAAAAGAAAAAGAGGAAAAGAAGTGTGTGATTTGTGTTTTGTTTTGTTTGGGCTCGATTTTGCAAGTCTCCTACCTCATTCGCCTCCTGGGATTATAGGTGTATGCCACCACTCTTGGCCCAAATCCCAGATTTAAGAGAAACAGCTGTCTCAATCCACACCTTCAAGAAAGTAAAACAAGATGCAAGGATTGAGTTTCTAAAGCTTGTCTGAGTAAAAGCCAGACTGGTACCGTAAGGGAAAAATCAAAATGAAGCCAAGAAACATGAGACAATTTATGGTGTGGTGCAAAGCTTCACAATCAACCGCAAACCACAGGAACACTCTCTCACCCAGTCTGTCCCCAAGAAGGACTTTGGAGCAGCCCACAGCAGAGTAAAGGAGGGGCAGTTCTGTTTATCCAGCTCCCACTACACCCCAGTTCTCATTGTTCAAGGATCACTCTGCAAAGGACTAGCTCCCTCACTTCTGGTCTTGTCATTTGTCCTCTCAGTGGCCACTTGGAAAGCTAATGGCCATGCTACTTAGCATTTCATCCAAAATGAAAATGGAGGGCAGATCAACATGAGTGGGCCACCAGTCAGGAGAGAAAGGAAGGACTCAGTGGGAGCTGAACCACAGCAAGCCACCTGCAATCTTGGATTTTCTCTATGATTTCCTGGACAGGAGTTCATCCCAACTAAGCTTCAGTACTTCCAGAATGAGCTTCCTTCTATTGTTAGGAAGTTCTAATTTATCTTGAGATCCAATCTGACTCCCTGAAATCATGCTTTTCTTTGCCATTTATTTATGAACCTTTTACTAAGTGCCAAGCAATGGGTTCTAGCACATCCTAGATATTATCTTAAATTTCCCTTACAATAACCCTATGGGGTTATTATGATTATCCCTAGAACAGAGACGAGGAAAACAATGCTTGAGTACATCAACTGGCAGGTCCAAGTTTCCATAACTAAGGAGGGGGTGAACTGGCATGTGACTCTGAGACACTTGGAAGCTGAGGCCTCGCTGTGTGCCAAACTGTCCTCCTTCACACCCCATTGGTCAGGATTTTTCCTCTGAGTAAATCAGAGGCTTAGTCTCTCATCAAAATAAACCCTTCAGGGTTGGGGTGTAGCTCAGTTGTCGAGCACTTGCCTAACACGCTTGAGTCCCTGGGTTTGATCCTGAGCACAGGGGAAGACCATGTATATATATCCTTCAAGTACTAGAGGCCTAGCCTATTCTTTTCTTTCTTGTTCTTTCTTTTTCTTATAGTACTGGGGATTGATCCCATGGTCTAGGCAAGTGCTCTACCTCTGAATTACACCCCAGCCTTTTTATTTTATTTTGTGACAAGGTCTTACAAAGTTGCATAGGCTCCTCAAAATTGCCCTCCTCCTGCCTCACCCTCCCAAGTAGCTGGGGTTTAGGTGTGTACCCCTGCACCTGGGATTGTGGCACACCATCTCTACAATTCCTGGCTAAGCCTGTGTAGTCCTAAAAGCTTGCCATCCTCCTGCCTCCTGGGTTTACACGTGTGTGCTACCATGCTGGGCTATTTCCTATCTTTGAGTGCAAAAGAGAAGAAAAGCAAAAGTCTTCCTTTATTTTTTGGTGGTACTGGAGATCAAATCCAGGACCTTCTGCTTACTAGGCAAATGCTGTACCCCTGAGGTGCACCTACAGTCCCTATTTTCCATTTTAATTTGATCTTTCTTCAAGTAAATCCCTATCTCCACACACTCACTTAAATCTTTCTCATGGTATCTGGTACTGAAACTGATATAGAGGAATTTACAGCTGCACAATGCAGCTTGTTTTCCACATTTATAAGTTTGTTGTTGTTGTTGTTGTTGTTTGTTTGTTTTCTAGCACAATTATCGAGTGTTACTACATTCAATTCATTTACAATGTTTCTGTTTTCTTTCCAGAAATCAAATTTCTCAAGGACTTATAAAAAACTTCTTTCTAAACCCTGGGAAGAGAAAATTAATGCTAGAATAATATTTTCTATAATTTCTATTTGAGAACTTCCAAGTTCTATATGATCATGATCTTCATTAGCTAAAACTCTGATGGATACAGAATAATAAGTAATTCAAGGCAGAGGTTATTATTTTTATTTTTGGATTGGGAATTGAATCCAGAGGTGTTTACCACTGAGTTACATCCTTGGTGGTTTCTTATTTTAATACAGGGTCTCACCAAATTACTAAGGATGGTGTCAAATTGTTGAGGCTGGCCTTGAACTTGTGATCCTCCTACCACATCCTTCTGAGCTGAGGTTACATTTTAGAACAGGTAAATACAGGGAACACTTGGGCTAAGAATTGTACAAACTGCTTTGAATCCCAGCCCTGCAACTTCTACTAGCTGAGTGATTTGGAAAAAGTACTTTAATTATTCATAAGTATTGTTATTGATAAATTGAAGATAATGGTTCCTATCGAAGGATTTGGGGGGAAATTAACAAAATAACAATAGTTTCTGACTCAACTATGACGGTCAGAAAATGACTCAGTATTTGTGATGATGGCTATTCTTACCATAGCTTCATAACATATAAATAAGAAAGCTTTTCTGTTTTCAGTACTATTGATCAATAACTTTCATATGAAAACATTTGCCTTATCAGAGTCAACCATTAAACACTCCCCACCATAATTAGTGTCTCTGTCTACCTGTTTTCAGGCAAATAAATGTCAAATATTTCAAAAGGAATGTGTATTCAAAAGCATCCCCTAGGCAATACAAATATCTCCCAATACATTAATAAGTATTTCATGAGAAAAGTTCTTAAATGAATATATCTAAGCATCCAGGAAACAACAAATATGCTAGTCCATCTTCACTATTCACATTTATGTTATGACAATAATGGTTTACAGAATACTTATGACAAAAGGTCTGTTTAAATTTTTTTCTTCCTTCCTTCCTTCCTTCCTTCCTTCCTTCCTTCCTTCCTTCCTTCCTTTCCTTCTTTTTTTCATACTGAGGATTGAACTCAGGGGTGCTTTACCACTGAGGGACATCCCCAGTCGTTTTATTTTCTATTTTGAGACAGTCTTTGGTAAGTTGCCCAGGCTGGCCTTGAACTTGTTTGCCACCATGCCCAGCAAGATTATTTTTCAGTGGGACGTATTAATTAATTTATTTTTTATGGCAAATTAAGACCAGAGACTTTCTCATCTAGAAATACTTGAAGCTGGTTTTTTTTTTTTTTTAATTTTTAAAAAAATCATGGTAAAAATATGCCTGGCATAGCATTTACAATCTTACTAACTTTTAAATGTAGAATGCAGCAGTATTAACTATGTTCACACGGTTGTGCAACCAAACTCCACTTTTAATCATTCCAAACTGAAACTTTGGATTCATTTAAACATTGCCCCATTTTCCTGTCCAGAGCTCCTGGCAACCACTGTTCTACTTTCTGTCTCTATAAATTTGACTACTCTTTAGGTACCTCATATAAATGGACACATACAGTATTTTTCCTTTTGTTTCTGACTTATTTCACTTAGCATAATGTCCTAAGTGTTCGACAAACACATCTTTTAAAAATATCTATTCCAAATAAGCCTGGCCTGAGAAACAATAAATATGCTAGTCCATCTTGACTAAGTCCATCTTGATAAGCAGATGCTAATTAATAATTGGGGGGGTGGGGTGAAGGAACTTTTGGCCAAAGATTTGAGAAAGTTCACCTCTGGGTAGCGGCTGTATTAGTTTGCTACAGCTGCCATAACAAAGTACCACAAACAATAGAAATTTACATTATAATAATTCTGGAGGCTGGAAGTATAAGGCCCTGTTATTGGCAGGGTTGGTTTCTTTGAGACCTCTCTCTCTCTCTTTGGCTTGTAGACAGCCCTTATTTCTCTGTATCTTCACATGGTCACACATTTCAGTGTGCATCTGTGCCCAAATTTTCTTTTCTTATAATGAAACCAGTCATGTTAGATTAGGGCCTATCCTAATTATCTCATTAATTAATTAATTAGTTAATTAATTAAACTTTGAGACAAGTTCTTGGTAAATTGCCCAGGCTGACCTCAAACTTGTGATTCTCCTGTCTCAGCTTCCCGAGTCACTGGGATTATAGATGTGTGCCACTGCAACCCAACTTTTTTTTTTTTTAATTGTACTGGGGATGAACCTGAACCCAGGGCATTCTATAAGCTTGGTGATCTAGCTACTGCTTAGCTACAACTCCTGCAGTCTCTCCTATCTTGCCTGAACTTCACTCTTCCTTAGTAAATGAACTTCACAGGTTCAGAGAAGGATTTTTTTTTTTTTTCATTTTTAATGATAGGCCTTGGCTAAAACCTACTCTGAAGTAGAATTGATGTTGAGTGTGTTAATGCATACCCGTAATCTCAGCTACTTGGGAAGCTGAGGCAGGAAGAGCAAAGGTTTAAGGCTAGCTTCTGCAATTTAGCAAGACCCTATCTCCAAAAAAAAAAGTCTAGGGTTGTTGTAACTCAGTGGCAAAATATCCCTTGGTTCAATACCTGTACCAAGAAAGAAAGAAAGGGTGGGAGAGAGGAAGAAAGAAAGAAAGAGGGAAGGACAAAGAGAAAGAAAGGAGGGAGGGAGGGAGGAAGAGGGTGATGAAATTAAATGAATCAGTACTGAGATATACGGTCTCATCCCAGGATGCTGCTGTTACATTAAGTCAATGTTTTATTTGTCCACTAATTTAGCAGCCACAAACTTAGCTATAGCATGTAGTGCTCTAGCTACTGAATCTGCACCAATGAGTGAGATAGACCAGGTGCTTGCTCCTGTACAATTTTTCTTATGGTGGGGTAGACAGTCAATTGACAAGTAATAAAAAAAAAAAAGTAATCTCAACAGCAGGAAGTGCTGCTGTGGTGTGGATACGTGTTCCTTAAAGGCCCATGTGTTTAAGGTTTGGTCCTCAGGGCAGCATTGTTGGAAAGTGGTGGAGTCTGTAGGAGGTGGGGTCCATTGGGAGATCCTTAGGTCATTGGAGGAGGGCCCTTGAAGGGGGTGGAGAATCCTGGTCCCCTTTGTTATAGTTTAGATGCATTGTCCCCCAAAAGCTCATGTGTGAGACAATGCAACACGGTTCAAAGGAGAAATGATTGGGTTATAGCCTTAACCTAATCAGTGAATTAATAACTGATGGGGTTAACTGAGTGGTAACTGGAGGCAGGTGGGATGTGGCTGGAGGAAGTGGTTCACTGGGGGCATGGCTGTGGGGTATATATTGTATTTGACAAGTAGAGATACCTCCCCCCCCCCCCCCCCCCCCCCCCCCCCCCCCCCCCCCCCCCCCCCCCCGCCTTTCTGATCACCATGTGAGCTGCTTCCTTCTGCCACACTCTCCTGCCTCGTTGTTCCTGCCTCACCTTGAGTCCTGAAGAATGGAACCTCTTGTCTGTGGACTGAGACCTCTGAAACCATGAACCCCTAAATAAACGATTTCTCCTCTACAGTTGTTTTGGTCAGGTCCTTTAGTCACAGCAGTGAAAAAGCTGAATAAAACACCCTTCTTGTTCTCTTTGCTTCCCTGTTGTGAGGTCAGTCTGTGAGGTCAGTGTTTTCACTCCACAGTGTACTCCCACCATGGTGTGCTGCCTCACATAGGCCCCAACAGGGCCAGGCATGGACTAGAACCTCCCAAACTGTGAGCCAAGATAACCTCTTCTCCTGATTCAGTATCTTGTTTTTTTTTTTTTTTTTTTTTTTTTTTTTTTTTTAATAGTGATGGAAAGCTAACAAAAAATAACTATGAAAAACTTTGTGATATGGGGTTTACTTCATACTGGGTGACTGGGGAAGGCAGCCTGATTATGTGACCCTCATAAGAAGTCCCTCAATGGAATGGACCCCGAATAACATGAAGAAGACCCAGATACAGATGTTGAAGGCAGAAACATGCCTGGGTTTTTTTTAAAAACAGAAAATAAGTCCCTGTAACTGTGAGGCAAGGAGTTCTGGTTGGGGAGGTCTGAGAAGTCTGTTGTTGTTTGTTAGTTACTGGAAATTAAAGCTAGGGGCACTGTACCAATGAGCTACATCCCTGGTCCTTTTTATTTTTTGAGACAGAATCTCTCTAGGTTGCTGAGTTTAGCCTCGAACTTGAGATCCTCTTGCCTCAGCCTTCCAGGTTGCTGAGTTTATAGGTGTGTACCACCACACCCAACTTGAAAAGCCCTATTAACAGTTTTATGCAGGACCCCAAAGAACCCCAGCTAGTGATGAGGGAAGGGTTTAGTTCCAGCAGCAGCAGCAGCTGCAGGGATCCAGGCAGTCGCCTCATGAGGCGAGGTCCTGACCAAACCTGGTGGTGCTCTGACAGACATGCACAGTGCACATGACTGTCACGCAGCAGTGGCTCAGGAGGCCATCCCCAAGGGAAGTCTCTCTCATACCTTTAACCCAGGGCCTAGCTCTTGGTGGAAAACTTAGTGGTCAACTCATCACATTTCTGGGTCATAACCTGAGTTCTGCAATAGCACAATCAGTTTTGTTATTGTTTGATGTTCATGCTTCCTTTTTTTTTTTTATTTTTAAATCCACTCTTCTCTCTAGATAATATACACTTCATCCTATGAGTAACCTTGCCTTTTCTCTCCCTCCTCTTCCTGTAGTTTTCTTCACTGTTTTATGAATTCCCAATAGACAATGTTGGAAGTTGAAAGTCATAGAAAGGAAAAAGAACTCTGATGAGCAATTTTTAAGAAAAATGTAACACTGTTTTATTTTTGTTTTGTTTGTTTGTTTAACTGGGGATCGAGCTCAGGCACGCTTCACCACTGAGCTACATCTCCAGCTCTTTTTTATTTTTTTATTTTGAGACAGGGTCTCACTAAATTACCAAGGCTGGCCTTAAACTTGTCATCCTCCTACCTCAGCCTCCTGAGCTGCTGGGATTATAGGTGTGCACCACTGTGCTAGGTGCCTTCTGATTTCTCTCTCTGTCTTTTCTGCAGTTCTGGGGATTGAGCTCAGGGCCTTAGTCATGCTAGGTAAGTGGTCTACCACTGATCTGTACCTCAGCCCTCTTTACTTTTTTTTTTTTTTTTTTTTTTTTTAAATTATGAGACAGGTTCTAAGATGTCCATGCCGGACTTGAACTTGCTGTCTTCCTGCCTCGGGATCTTGGGTAGCTGGCTGGTATTACAGGCATGTACCATCATGCACAGCACTTTCTGGTTTTGTTTGTTTGTTTGTTTTTAAGGGATTCTAACTGACTTGAACTTACATTATCAGTGTTGATTTATTTTAGAAAATATTGTTGAATTTATACTGAGAATTGAATATATTAAACGTTTATAACTGGGAAAGGTGAGTGAACTGAGATAAAATGTACATGTAAAGAAGAATGGATTTGGGAAACATGACAAATTTATTTTCTCCCTATAGGCAACTGGAGGTCAAGGGAGGCACCAAGGGTGAAAATACAGATTTCCAAGTCAATAAATTCTATTCCATAGAGCATGGGTTTGGGTTCTTTGTCTCATAAATTTGAAGAATGAAATCCATGGACACAAAGGTGAGAGCAAAGTAACAGAATTTATTAGAGTAATAGAAGGAAAGAAAGCAGAGCTCCCAAAGGGGAGGGTCCCAAGAAAGGAATTCTGGAGAGTGGCTTTTGTCTGGGGGTTTATATGGATCTACAGGGTTAAGGGAGGTAACCCCCTACCCAGTCCTGAGTAAAGCACTCTTCATGTGCTTTTTGGTCCAATCAGGCTACCATGCCTTTTTTGGTGGGGGTGCCTGGGTAGCAGGCAGCAGATATCTCACTATCGGTTAGTTCCTTTTTTTTCTCTCTCTCTCCCTCTGCTTACACAGGAGTTGGCCTGACCTGGAGACCTGGCTTGTGTCTGTAGTTTCTCAACCATGTTACTAGAGACCTAATCTTGAAGGAGCCCAAGTTTCTTGCCTGTCCATTTTAACCCTCTCTCCTGCCTCACTATCTAATTTTAAGTAATTATATTAGGCTCTATCTTCTTCTACAAGTTAGAAAGACACCTACTCAGAAGCTAGCAGATATGACATTTCCACAGATTACAGTCTACTTCTGACCAGTTGCTTACATGCAGGCACACAGGTACAGCACTGAATAGAAAATGTTTTATTGATATCTGTATGAATTGCTCCTTGGCTTTTTGGCTAAAATCAAATGTGGTCTCTGGGTGTCCAACCAGGGACCCTTCTTCCTCTGGGGTAATTATCATGGCAGTTTGACTAACTTCAGACACTTCTGTTTCTTTGGCACTGGTCCCTCCTCCTTTTTCTGTTGTTGGTTTTGGTTTTGTTTTGCTATTAGTACCTTTGGCCCCAGCCATCTGCCAGATATTTCTCACTTTAGGAAGTGGTTAGACAGGGGTAGATCTGTGGTGTTAGTTGACCTAGAACAAAATCGACTTAGTTGAAAACAAAGAAAATGGCATTTATATGGAGCTAATTAGGATTTCAATCTGGAAAAGCACAGATTGAAGCAATCTAGAAAATAATACTACAAGGTTTTACAAAATGGAGAGCATATTTATAGCTTTAAACCCCAAGGGGGTTAGAAATTACATCACTTGTTATCCAGGAATTGTGGTTGGTGGGGGCAAAAGTTTTGTCAAAAAACAACAGCAAAAACAACTGCAAAGGAACTGTTTTGTAAGAAAGGAGTTAGGAGAGGTTGAGTCTCAGGGTGGTTTGTGGAGAGTCTGTTGTATAGAAGGTCAGCAGAGGTTAACAATGTTTCCAAAGCCAGTTTGTAACTTGCATCTGGGAGCTGGGGAGACCAGGGCTTGTCTATAACCTAGTTAAAAGGTTCAACTGCCAATACATCTAGAACCTGGTAAACAATGACTTCCTGACCCTATTTTAAATGTGGGAACTGACATTGGAGGGGGGTTGGAGGAAGTCCCACCAAAGCAGAGAAGGGAACCTCATCTCAGCCAGGTGGATTCTTTTTTTTTTTTTTTTTTTTTTCAATATTGGAGATTGAACCCAGGGGTGCTCTATCACTGAGCTATATTCCCACCCCCAGCCTTTTTATTCTGAAAAAATGTCTCCACTAAGCTGGCCAGGCTGGCCTGCAACTTGGGATCATTAGCTTCCCACGTAGCTGGGATTACACACATGTGCCACTGTGACCAACATAATGTCTCATTGTGTGTGTGTGTGTGTGTGTGTTTCTGGGGGATTGAATCCAGGGCTCCTTGAATGCTAGGCAAGTGCCCTACCACTGAGCTACGTCCCCAGCCCTAAGTTCTTGACTTTTGCAGAGAAAAATTTCACACAATTTCAGAGATTTCTTCAGTGAAAGAAAGCAATAAACTAAGTGCAATGGCACACGTCTATCATCTAGCAATGCAAGAGGCAGTAGGATCACAAGTTCATGACTATCCTCAGTAATTTGACAAGGTCCTGACAACTTACTGAGACTCTGTCTCAAAGTAAAAAAAATTTAAAAAGGCTGGGATGAGGCTCAATAGCAAAGTGCCCCTGGGTTAAATCCCCAGTACCAATAAATAAGTAAATAGAGGAAGGAAAAGAAAGCAAGCAATAAGGCAGCATATGCACTCAAAGGAAGAGTGGGCACCAGAGAGTGAGATTCACGGTTGGAATCTGGGGCTCTTCTTTTAAGGAAACTTGTGAGGGGTGGGAATGGGAATGTATATGAGTGTTGCCGCCTACAGCAACGATACCGCGGGAAAGAAATCGGAGGCAGACTGGGAATGACTGGTTCCTTTATTCTTGCTTCTTCTCCGCTCTCTCTTCTGTATTCTCCATCCTTCTCTCCCTCTCTCTGACGCCCCCAGCCTGGTTAAATACTCTACACCCATCAAGCATACACGTGTTACAAGCTCAACTTACAGGTGCGGCACACAGTGTCCACGGGTAAAGAAAGATTCTTAGTTAATTACATTAAGGTCAGGAGAAAACAATTAAACGCCTCCTCTTTGGCTCTCAGCCAGCCGCCATCTTAGCTACCTCCTCATTAAGGCTCTTACATATGAGGATGACATCAGCCTGGTGACCATGGGTCGCAGGACATTTGAGGTGGTCTGGTCTCTCCAGCATCTTCAGGTTGACATTGTCTCCTCCATCTAGCCAATATTTGCAATGTGCCTATATTATAGCTTTCTTAAACCACATCTCCCTTTGCTTTATCTAATCTGGAAATACGTCGCCTAGGCTAACAGTGCACTTAGGTTTTAATCAAAATAAGGCAATTTTCATAGATGAGTGAATTTACAGTAACTCCAAGATTCATAGATTTCTCAGAAATTTGGGAGTGACTGGCCTAGAGGAAAATAGCAGGTCTGGGGAATAAATCTGATCAAGGGGCTTTTAGATTTAAAGCTATAGTCTCTTTTCTCTTGCTCCTTTCTCCTTTGTACTTACCTACATTCTTTTATCCTACCACAGGAACCAAGGCTACTCTGCTGCTTTTCCTTGACACATTATACCACACGACAGGTGGAATGAAATGCAAGACAATGTACTTGGGACCACCAAGAGGCAGAACTCAGTCACCATCCCTTCCATCACATAATTCATCTGTAGCTTGAAGCACACATCTCTGATCCACTGGGGTCCTGATGCCTAATACTGGGAAACATGTTGCTTTTGTGTTCTTTCAAGGGGATTGGACATTCAAATGGAAAAGTGGTAAGGAGAAGAATATGCCTTACAGGTAAAATGCATAAAAGCATTATCACCTATGAAAATATTTGAAAGTCTTAACATGTAACCTATATGTCTGTAAGGAAATATTAAATTTACTCTTTTCTTGTAAGGTGCAGTGGCACACTCATGTAATCCCAGCAACTTGGGAGACTCAGGCAAGAGGTTCATAAGTTTGAGATCAGCCTTAACAACTCACTGAGGCCCTGAGAAACTTAGCAAGATCCTGTCTCAAAAAAAAAATTAAGAGGGTTGGGGATGTAGCTCAGTGGCTGAGCACGCCTGGGTGCAATCCCCAGTACCAATAAATATATAAATTTACTATTTTCTTGTAATTTCAATAATTTTAGTCTAAGAAGTAAACAAACAATTAACAGATAATGAAAAAAGAGCATATAATTTTTACACATGCCAAAGCATGGGAGTATTAGACTCAAAAATGGGTTATATGGAGCTGGGCATGGTGATGCACGCCTATGATCCTAGAGACTCAGAAGTAGGAGACAGAAGGATTGCAAGTTTGAGAAGTTTGAGGCCAATCTCAGCAAGTTAGCAAGATCCAAAGCAACTTAGTGAGACCCTATCTCAAAATAAGAAATAAAAGGTTGGGGGATGTGGCTTAGTGGTTGAGCAACCCTAGGTTCAATCCCCGGGACCAAAACCAAAATTAACAAACAAGAAATGAAAGAAAGAAAGAGAGAGAGAGAGAGAAAAAGAAAGAAAGAGAGAGAAGGAGAGAGAGAGAGAGAGAGAAAGGAAGGAAGGAAGGAAGGAAGGAAGGAAGGAAGGAAGGAAGGAAGGAAGGAAGGAAGGAGCTATATGGTTGACTTTATTATAGATTGTTTAAGGAATAAGGCTTGGGTTTCTGGAGCAAAGGGAGGTGGAGTAGTCTGCAGAAGGTTGAAAGAAGATGTGCACAGCAGCCAGGGGTGTCTTATGATGTAGATGAAATCTCCAAGGTAACAGTTAACTGTGGTTCTCTCTGTCTGGACCAGGTGTCAGATCCCCAATGTCTTCTTCCTGTGGAGAAACCCCTCCTAGGCAGAAAGAAATACATATATCAGATAGAAATACCTCTGTCTCCACTTTATCAGTGGAGATGGATATAAATTTCTCTTACAAAAGAACAGTGTTTCACAAAGGACTTAAAATTAGCATACTACAGTGACTCAGCTACGACAGTGCTTAAAGCAGCAACTATGGAACCAACCCAGGAGTCCTTCAACAGATGAACAGATAAAGAAAATGTGGTATATATACACAATGGAATATTACTCAGCCATAAAGAAGAATGGAATTATGGCATTTGCCAGTAAATGCGTGGAACTGGAGAATAACATGCTAAGTGAAATAAGCCAATCCCAAAAACCAAAGGCCGAATGTTTTCTCTGATATGCAGATGCTAATTCACAATAGGAGATAGAGGGGTTAGGGAAGAATAGAAGTACTTTGGGTTAGACAAAGGGGATGAAGGGAAGGGAAGGGAAAGGGAATAAGAAAGTAGAGGAGCCGGGCGCGGTGGCGCACGCCTGTAATCCCAGCACTTTGGGAGGCTGAGGCAGGAGGATCGCGAGTTCAAAGCCAGCCTCAGCAATGGCCAGGCACTTAGTAACTCAGTGAGACCCTGCTTCTAATAAAATACAAAAAAAAAAGGGCTGGGGATGTGGCCCAGTGGTCAAGTGCCCATGAGTTCAATCCCCAGTACCAAAAAAAAAAAAAAAAAAAAAAAAAAGAAAGTAGAATGAATGGACACTACTATCCTATGTGCATATGTGATTACATGATTAGTGTAATTCTACATCATGAACAACCAGAAAAATGAGAAGTTATACTCCATATATGTATAATATAAAATACAGTCTACTGTCATGTATAGCTAATAAGAACAAATAAAAATAATAAAAAGGATAATGACAACAATAAAGGACAGCATGTCAGAGCCATTCCTGTGACTGCAGAGTCTGTAGTTTTTCAGAATTGACCAATTCAAAACAACCAGAAAAATAGAAAAATATATATGGGATGTGTATTGTACTCTCCCACATACCTATAATCATTGTGCATTAAATAAAAAAAAAAAAAAAAAAAAAAAAAAAACACAGAATTAGAGAAAAGCTGCAAAGTTTCACATTACACAGCCCCACTCAAGTGGAAAATGAAATGAAATGTCTGGCTGTTACTTGAGTTGTCTGGGCAGTTCAGCATCCAGAGCAGCCATACAGGGTCAGGAACAGTGTGGAATGTGTTTTTTCTACCATTAAAGCATTCACCAAGAGGAGGGATCAAAGATCAAGGGTTGCTCCCAGACAGGTGCTAACAGCTGCAGGGACCTTTGAATGTGCTCACACCTCTCATGAAATTTAACATTTGGTTCAGAGTGGTTTCCTGGGCCGAAGCCATGTCATCTTCTACAGAAGCCTTTTAAGAAATTATGTGGGGCTGGGGTCCTGACTCAGTGGTAGAGCACTTGCCTAGCATGTGTAAGGCACTGGGTTCGATTCTCAGCACTGCATATAAATAAATAAACAAACAAACAAATAAAAACATCCATTGACAATTAAAAATTTTTAAAGAAAAAGAAATTACATCGTATGCATGTATCAATATATCACAATGAATCCCACTATTACATGTAATTTTACACAAACGAAAAGAGTTTTAGAAAGATAAATCAACCTTCACTTTACAAAAAAAAAAACAAGAATAAATAGAGCTTCCCAACATCCATTTAACTGTTAAGTAGCAAGAGAAGACCATAGAAAAATTGTGAGGGACCTTAATGGGAGAAAACTAGCAACACAGGAGCAAAGTTCTATGTTTACTAAGTGCTATATTTACAAAAGTCACAAAATGAATGTGCTGCCAGATAGGACGATGGGAAGAAACATGGTAATCCATTAACAGTAATCAACTCTAAAACTGATCAATACAAATTGTGCTGACCTCTACAAACGTGAATCTGAACTTGGCTTATCCTAAATCTACTATCATTATGGACCATTAATATGAAATTTCTCATGTTTTAAGACAGTATTGGTGGGCACTGAAAAGCAATTTAAGCAAGGGAAATTACAATTCAAATATGGGCATCATAATGTTGAATAGTAAATGCTTATTAATTAAAACTGTCATTGGAAATTATTAGCAATAAAATTTTAATAGCTTGTGCAATATTAATTGAGTAAAATTAATTTGCTAATAAAGTTAGTATACTGAGTGACCTTACATGAAAGAATTTAGTTACAAATATATTTATGGCCTTGAATATATTTTAAGATTATAAGAAACTGAAGCTGGAGAGAAAAACAAGAACAGAGAAAGTAATCTGATTAATGGCTCTGAATTTAGCTTGTTCTAAAAGTGTGACTTGAACTGTTGCAAGTCATGATACTAGCCTCTGCAGATTATGTTGGATTCTCTTGGTGAAATGGGTTTCTAGGAATAGGGTTTTCTATATTAAGAAGAAAAGCAGGAGTCCTTGTCCTATACCCTATCCAAATTGAAAGTTAAAATTCAATGAGAATTTGCAGGTGTGAAAAATAAGGTCCAGAGAATCCAAGTGACTTTAGGAGGTCACGAAGGGAACCGTGCTGAGCTGGGACTTGAAAATGAATCTTCAGACAGGTGTCCAGTTAACCTTTAGTGGTGCCAGACTGCCTGCAATAAATTAAATCACTCTGCCTCCTCTCCATTTGGAGAAAGCCTGCTTTACAAACAGCTGGGTCAAAACCTTCTTTCTTAAGATGATAGCTGCCCCCCCCCCCCCCCTCCTTCCTGGCTACCATGAGCTAAGTAGCTTTCCTCTGCCATGCCTTACTGCTGTGGTGTTTCTGCCTTAGAGCCAGATGGCCATGGACTGAATCCTCTGAATCCATAAGCCAAAATCACTCCTCCTCCAAGTGGTTTTTCTCAGACATTGAAAACCTCATGGACAACATTACACTTCTTTCTTTCAACTGTTCAACATATTTTATTTATGGTACTGGAGATTAAACCCGGGACTACTTCCCTAGGTTCATCCCTATAACTCATTACCACTGAACTAAATCCCCAGTTTTATTTTCTTTCTTTCTTTTTTTTTTTTTTTTTTTTGAGATAGGGGTCTAAGTTGCTGAGGCTGACCTGGAACTTGCCATCCTCCTGCCTCAGCCTCCTGAATCACTGAGATTACAGGCGTGCTCACCATGCCTGTTTTATGAACATATTTTAAAGAACTCAAGAAAGAAGAAAAGTCTGCTGTGTTTACTAGATACACATCATTTGTTTTTCTTCCTGATGGGCCAGGTTTCCTCCTGGCATCATTTCCCTTTCTGCCTCTCAGAGCAGGAATGTGCTTCCCACTCCCACTTATTTGGGGCTCAGCCATGTAACCTGCTTCCTGATCCTAGTCCAGTCTTGAAGATACCTCCTGTATTCTCAGTTGCCCCTTGGTACTTCTGCCATCACTATGAAATGTCCAACAATCCTCTGGTCCCAGGGAGGACAGGTGCAGGAGCAGAGCTGAACTGGCTCAGCAAGTCCAGCCCAGGTGGCAGAATGAGAAGTTCATCTTGCACAGAGCAGAATATCCAGTATGGCTTTCATTCAGACCCAAATGTGGTTCCTCTGCCCTAGTTCCTCAAGAACTTGGAAACCCTTTGGCCAATGTCATCCCTCACTAGGCATATGACAGAGGTGAAGAAGCCAGAAGTGAGTGATCCCATAAACATCCATCCAAGGCTGGCAAAAAAAAAAAAAAAAAAAAAAAATCATGAGTGACTTTCTTTTTGCCTCCTGCAGTCCCCACCCATTGCTTATTTGCTATAGCTCTTCTGGCAAGTTATAGAGAGGTGTTTTTTTTTTTTTTTTTAATGAAATGGCTAGTGATTTCTTTTCTTTTCTTTTTTTAATATTTATTTATTTGCTTTTAGTTGTACACAATGCGTTTATTTTCACGTGGTGCTGAGGATCGGACCCGGGCCGCGCACGTGCTAGGCGAGCGCTCTACCGCTGAGCCACAACCCCAGCCCCTATAGAGAGTTTTGATGAGAACTTTGCAACATTCATACAAACAAAACTATGATTTTTACCTTTGTTCATGAAAGATGTTTTACTTTTTTAAAAATTTTTTTGGTGCTGGGGATGAGACCAATGGCCTCAGCATGCTAAGCATGTGTTCTAGCACTAAGCTTCACTCCCAACCTATTTTTTAAAAAATCCATTACTCTCCAATAGAATACTTTTGGGAAAAATATGTATTCTTATATTTCTAAAGTCTGGATCATCATCAATGTTTTCTAAATTTGGATATTCTCTAAGGTTTTGACATTTATGCATTTATGTCTAGATTTTTTTTCTTTCTTTTCCTTGCAGTACTGGTGATTGAACCCAGGGGTGCTCTACATCCCCAGTCCTTTTAAAAGAATGAAAACAGCCTCCCTTTAAAAATTCCCAAATTTTGTTTTAAAGTATGATGTCTGAGCGAGCATGGAAGTCTTCATTATATACTAAATGTTTCATTTTAGGTATTTATAGTTAGTAGCTTTCTAGGAATTTAGCTAGTCCATAGTATATCCTAGCATTTGTGAAATGACTTGCAGGAGCCCTGTTTGGGGATTGACTTGAATTGCAGTTGACTATGAGCCGTGGAGATTTGGCCATTGTCGCCACCCGTAGTCTCACGGGATTTGTTGCGGGATCTCGAGTGACTTGGCCGAAATTGCTGATCGGGTCAGCGCCATTTTAGTGGAGTGTTTGGCGTGTGTTAGTTGTTGTTAGAACCAGAGAGAAAAGTTATCAGAATAAAAAGCTGTTTGTCTCCAGTTTGCTTCTGAAGTTCTTCCCGCGGCTCCGTTGCTCCAAGCGCTTCAGGCGACTACAATGACTCATTGTGTAATATTTTTACTTTTCAATATTTACATATATATGAATATATAAATACATATATAAACATGCATACATATATATTTTCACATATACATTATTGTTTTTTGTTTGTTTTGCAGTAAAAGAGATAAAAGCAAGAGCCTCCAGTGCACTAGGTAAGAGCTCTACCACTGAGCTACATCCCCAGATCTTTTTATTTTTTAAATATTATTATTTCATGTTGAGAAAGAGTCTCACTATGTTGCTGAGGCTGGTCTCTAACTTGTGATCCTCCTTCTTCAGCCAAATATTTTAAGTTGCTGGGATTACAGGTGTACACCACTGTACCTGGCCAGAGAACACTGTTAGTAGATTGTATTTGTCAGCTCAGCTGCCATAACAAATACCATAGACTGGTTGGCTTCAAAAATTGAAATTTATTTTCTCAGTTATTTTGTTTTTGTTTTGTGATACTGGGGATCAAATCCAGGGCCTCCCACAAGTAGGCAAGAAATTTACCAGTGACCAATACCCCCAGCTGCTATTGTCTCACAGTTTCAAAGCTGGAAATTCAAGGTCAGAGGGTCAATAGGTAGGTTTCTGGTGAGGTCTCTCTTCCTGGCTTATATAGATGAATATTCTGTCCTATGCACTCAACTATATCCTCCCAAACTTCACAGGTTGATTTATCAAAGACTCCATTTCTGAGTTTTAAAAAAAATGGGATAAGTAAATGATCTTTCAGGAAGCAATCACTTAGATTTGTGCTTATCTTCATTTTATCTATAAGGCAGGAAATGATGGTCGGGTGTAAAGCTAAATTGAATTCCTGAGATCCAAGGTTTTCTGTCAACAGCTTTGGCTGGATTGCCTTCACAGTGGATGAGTAAATCCCTGTGATGTGACCCACACAACAAGGATCATCTGCTCTGGGACAATATTTGCATGCTGGTAGGGAGCTGTGTTTACTCATTACATTTAATTAAGGTATAGGTTTAGCTTCTGTGACCAATCTGTTTTACATTAAATTATAACTTGCCTTCTTGATGTGCTATTTAATGAATAAAATATTTAAACTAGAGTTATGAAATTTAAAAATATATGTATTTTTATCTTTTGCAGGCAATTTCTTATTTTGATTAATGAATGATAATATCATAAAACATTTGAGAAATAACTTTTAGCAAAGAGCTAACTCTAGCCAGGCACTGTGGCACATGCTTATAATCCCAGAGGTTTGGGAGGCTGAGACAGAAAGATCACAAGTTCAAGACCAGCCTCAGCAATTTAGTGAGGCCCTCAGCAACTTAGCGAGAACCTGTTTCAAAATAAAATTTTTTTAAAGGGCTGGGGATGTGGCTCAGTGGTTAAGCACCCCTGGGTTCAATCCCTGTACCAAAAATATACTAATTAAATAAAAGAGATAACTATAGCTATTGCGTGCATCATCAGCATTTATTTTTCATAGAGCAAACCATTCCCCCGCCCACCCCCGTATTAGGGATGGGACTCAGGAGTGTTCTACCACTGAATTATACCTCCAGTCCATTTGAATTTTGAGACAGGGTCTCACTGAGTTGCCCAGGATGGCCTGGAACTTGCCATCCTCCTCCCTAAGTCTCCCATGTAGCTGGGATTATAGGTGTGTACCACTATTCCCAGCTTGTAAATCATTCTTTTTGCTGTCACTTTAAAAAATTTGATAAAAGTTGTCTTAAGAAAATACAACTAGGGCTGGGGTTGTGGCTCAGCCTCAGAGCACTCGCCTCGCACGTGCGCGGCCGGGGTTCGATCCTCAGCACCATGTAAACATAAATGCATTGCATTGTGTACAACTAAAGTAAATAAATAAATGTTTAGAAAGAAAGGAAGGAAGGAAGGAAGGAAGGAAGGAAGGAAGAAGGAAGGAAGGAAGGAAGGAAGGAAGGAAAGAAGGAAGAAAGAAAGAAAGAAAGAAAGAAAGAAAGAAAGAAAGAAAGAAAGAAAATACAACTAGGGGCTGGGGTTGTGGCTCAGCGGTAGAGCGCTAGCCTAGCATGTGCGCGACCTGGGTTCAATCCTCAGCACCACGTAAAAATAAAAAGGCATTGTGTGCAACTAAAACAAATAAATAAATATTAAAAAGAAAAAGAAAAAAATACAGCTAACTGGCCAAAATTGTGAGAAGTAAGCTCTGATGGGTAGAGCGGCACCTTTGCTTTCATTTGCACGTTTTGGTAGTGTGCTCTGTGGTACCTCAGAGTTTGCCTAGTGCCTGAGAATTGAAGGAAACATTCCACATTATGAAGAGACAGGGACACCGGGAGTAGTCAGGGATGGCCAGACAGCTTGACTTCCCAGCCTTGAGTGTCAGCCGTAATAGTCTGGTGTTACATTTTTTTTAAATAGCCAGTTTTTTTGTTTTTGTTTTTGTTTTTTTTGGGTTTTTTTGGTACTGGGGATTGAACTCAGGGGCCCTCGACCACTGGGCCACATCCCCAGCCCTTTTTTGTATTTTATTAGAGACAAGGTCTCACTGAGTTGCTAAGTGCCTTGCCATTGCTGAGGCTGGCTTTGAACTCGCGATCCTCCTGCCTCAGCCTCCCAAGTGCTGGGATTACAGGTGTGCACCACTGTGCCCAGCTCATAGCCAGTTATTTATTTAAGACTTAGGAAATTTATGTTGGCTGAATGAGAAAAAAAAAAAATTAGAGTTAACAGAGAACTACTATGATTTATTATTTATTTATCTACAATTTAATCATCTGTTTATCCAGACACTGGACAAAACATTGGGGATAACAAAATGCAAAGTCAACTTGGGGGAGCCCCCTACTCTAGGGACGTCCAAATCTGTGATCCTGGGTGAATGCTCATCCTGGGCTCACCCAACCTGAGCTCCCCCTTGTCACACATTCTAGCCTTCCCCCTGCCCACTGGGCTCTGGGCTCTTCCTCAGATGCACCAAGCACATGTCTCCTTCAGAACTCTTGCATTGCTGTCTCCTTAGCTAAAAGATTGACCCTCAGATGTTATCCCTGCTCCATGCTCTGCCCAAAAGCTGTCTCCTAAGACCTGGTAACAATTTTCCACCTTTGGAGACTTCTGGTTCCTACATGGGTCATTCTCAGCCTGCTTGCTTTGTTTATCTCCATAGTACTTATCCCTACTGAAAACATCATAAACCTATTTGCCCCCTGATTTACTGTTAATCTCTCCAACTAGAATATGAACTCCATTGAGGGCAGAGATTTTGTTTTATTGATGCAGTGTTCCCATGGAATTAAAATAGTGTCTGGAACATAGACAATAATCAATAAATATTTGTTTGGGTGAAGGGGGGAGACAGACATGCCACAAAGAAATTACCCAAAAGAGGCACAAAGTCCAAGTCCTTTGGGGGAGGTGGCAAAGAGCGAAGTCTTCCCAAACAAGTGACGTTTGAGAGACGTTGAAGGAAATGAGATTGGTACTAGCAAAAAAGTAAAAAAGGGCATCATATTGCTGGAGGGGAAACAACATGTGCAAAGGCATGAAGGTACAACACTATTAAGTTCAAGCAAAGGTTGGACATTTGGTGCAAATACAAACAAAAGGGCATCATCATACACTAAATGTTATAAAGTGGAGAGATCACAACTATCACAACAGTAGGCACCAGAATCCTTCACAAAAGTCAGGTCTTGGCTCATTCAAGTTAGATAACATTTTTTCAGGGCTGGAGATCAAACCCAGGCCAGCTAAATGCTCTACATCCCCAATCCCAAATCAGACAATTTAAGGAGCATTACCAGATTATTCACAAAAATGAATCAGTGATTAAATACACCTAATAGAAATAATGCCATCCCCCAGGAGATTTGGCCACTGAGAGACCTGACAAGCAATGGAAGAATGACCAGAGCCCACTGAGGTCAACCAAAAAGGACACTGCCAATTCTCAGGACCTGGTCCCAAAGTAGCAGAGGTACTCACACCTAGACCTTGCCTCCTCCCAATTCTCCACAGTGTCTTGCTTTCTCCCATGGGCTGAACCTAACTGGAAACCTAAGATGAGAGAGTTTTGCTGATGCAGTTCTCAGACTTCTTGGGCTATAGAGCAGGACAGAGAGAAAATTCCAAGGGAAAATGAGAAGATATCCAGCACAGGGGAATTATCTTTAGTGGGATAAATGCTTTAATTAGCATTTGAGATAAGCAATGAGATTCACAAGTCATGCCCAGGCAACCAAAACCATTCATCACTAAATACCTCATATGCAGCAATGAGAGAAGTTTTGCTCTGCCCATGGGAAGGGACTGAGGGAAGGATATGAGGACGGAGAAGAGAAAAGAGAGAAGAGAACCATTGTATATAGCATGCACAGTGTATCTTCTCCCCTGGAAAGAACCAAGAATGGCCAGTGATTTTGTACATCCTGGCCAGACATATCGTGTGTGTGAGTAGGTCATTTATTTACTTTCTTATGGAAACTCATCAAGGAACTAGGTTTCATATATGGGGCAACTTGGTGGTACTCAGAGATAGCACTGTAGAAACATAATCATGGAGGCAGAACAGGCCCTGAAATTCCCATAAATCTTTCAGGCTTTTGGATATTGTGAAACACTGTGAAATTGCTAAGGTTTGGCAATTTTTGCCTAGATCTTATGGTTCCAAAATGTGGTGGGTTCCCATTATTAACAAGTTTGAAATTTGCTCTCTAAGCAATGGTCAAAACATACATGCGTGTATGTGAAGGGTTGTGGTGGTGGCAGTGCAGAAGTTAGGTTGGAGTGGGAAGAGACTGAGGCTGAGTGGACTCCTTACCTGTAGCAAAACCAGTGAGTTTGCCCTTGGATCTTCTTAAATATGTAATATTCAAAATTTAAGTCATAAATGTCATCATTAATAAAATTACTCTTAGATTATATGGTTTCACATTTTCTTAGACCTTATGCTGTTTCATTTAAATCTCTCATTTGTTCAACTGCCACTATTCACTTCTGCACATTTTTTTTTCTTTGCCTTTTTCTCTTTTTTTTTTTTTTTTTTTTTTTTTTTTTTTTGTGGTACCAGGGATTGAACTCAGGGGCACTCGACCACTGGGTCACATCCCCAGCCCTTTTTTGTATTTTTATTTAGAGACAGGGTCTCACTGAGTTGCTAAGTGCCTCGCCATTGCTGAGGCTGGCTTTGAACTCGCGATCCTCCTGCCTCAGCCTCCCAAAGTGCTGGGATTACAGGCGTGCGCCACCACGCCCGGCTCCTTTTTCTCTTTTCTTCAGTTTATTTTGAAGAAGGGTAACAACTTCTCTTCTCTCTCCCCCACAGTATGATATCATGGTTCTCCAGATCACCTTTCATGCACACTCCTTGCCATCTGTTGTTTTTGCGAATTAATCATTCTAACCAGAGAATGATGGTTTCACCTTACTAGTTATAAATTCGTTTAAGGAGCTGCAAACAGTAGTGCCAGTCTGTAATCCCAGTGGCTCTGAGGGCTGATTAAGAAGAATTACAAGTTTGAGGCCAGCCTCAGGAATTTAGTGAACCACAGCAACTGAGAGACCCTGTCTCAAAATAAAACAATAAAAAGGGCTAGGGATGTAGCTCAGTGGTAAAATGACCCTGGGTTTGATTCCCAGTACCCACCCCCTCAAAAAAATATTCTTTTCTTAAAGGTTCCATTGTGTTGGAAGACAGAAAAAAACATTAAAAATAATAAATTGCATTCTTTCATTTTTTTAAAGGAAAACAACGTTTATAAAAACAAATACTGATTTTTCATTAGTATGTTTCTTCTTATTTTTAACTAAGAGCAAAGTAGACTCCTGGGCTGTAGCATGGAAAACTTGAGCACTTTGAAAAGGCCAGAGATTTCATAATATCATCAACATAATCAAAATTGACTGTATATAACCACCCAGTGTCCCACATGCTTATCTGAAAAGGCATGACTTAATAGGAATGTTGAGATTTAAAAGGCCATTGTCTTGGGTAAGGACAATAACTTCCTAGAATTCAACAGTTTTGTTTCCTGTAATTTTCATTTTTGGGAAAACTATGATATTTATGAAATCTGATGTTTATTTATGCTACTGTTTTTAAGAAATTGTCAGACATGAGACATTTTCTAATACTCTAAAAGGATATAGGTATAAATTAAGCCTTGTATAAAATTCACTTTCAAAACTCTTATCAACTCAAAAGTACAAAACACACTTTCATATACTTCAATATATCCTATGGCTAAAAGAATACTTATTTTATTTTATTTATTTATTTTTTTGGGGGGTACGGGAATTGAACTCAGGGGCACTTGACCACTGGGCCATGTCCCCAGCCCTTTTTTGTATTTTTTTAGAGACAGGGTCTCACTGATTTGCTAAGTGCCTCACCATTGCTGAGGCTGGCTTTGAACTCGCAATCCTCCTGCCTCAGCCTCCCAAATGCTGGGATTATAGGTGTGCACCACCATGCCTGGCTATTATTTTAATAGCATGGTTTTTCATAAATTTTTCCTTAATTTTGACATAACTAGTTAAAACACTATTGAACTTTTTTCCATGATACAGTGCAAAGGCATTGAACAAAATGCAAGTGTACACAAAATTGGGCACATTTTCATTGCAAAGATATCCTCACACCCAGATAAATGTTATTGTTTTGGAATACATGCATGAGTATGCTTGAACCACTCAATTGTTTCTCAGTAGTTTATAAAGCAATAAAAGAATTAAGGAGTTTAAGGGTTTTTGTTGTTGTTTGCTTTTATTTGGTTCTGAGGATTGGACCCAAGGGTGTTGTACCACTGAGCTACAGCTCCCATCTTTTTTACTTTTATTTTTTAATTTTAAGACAAGAACTTGTCTTTCTAAATTGCTGGGGCTTGCCTCTATCTTGTGATCCTCTTGCCTCAGCCTCCTGAATGGCTGGGATTACAGGTGTGTATATAACACCATGCCTGGCAAAATCTTTTATTCACTTGTTTATTTTTTGTACTGGGGATTAAATCCAGGGGTACTGAGACAAGATTTCTCTAAGTTGCTGAGGATGGTTTTTGAAGGCCAAAAACCCACACCGGAACCACCGTGTAGTAAAAGGGATTTATTAAACTGTCTCTATGGCCAGAGGAGATGCCAAAGGGACACGTGAAGAGAGGGGGACAAGCAGGGAGGAGACGGGCGCGAATGGGGCGAAGAAGGAACAAAAAAGGGGAAGGGAAGAAGGATGGCAAGAAGGAGAAGGGGAGAGAGGGAAGGAGAAATGGGAAAAGGGGAAGGGGAAAAGGGACGAGTTCCTGCCTGGTGGGGGTTTAAATAGCGACTTGGGTGGTCCGAAGGACCCCTGACTCCATAGGCTGCTGGGGGTCCGAAGTGAGACTTGTACCATCGGGATTAGCTCAGAAAGGGAGAGCCCGCTCCGGGGATGAATTCCCGGGAGAGGGAAGTATTCTCAGGATTAAGGGCGAGAACTGGGAGCCTGCCAAAGGTGAATTCTCGTGAGAGATGGACACTTCCTGGAAGACAAAACTCAGATTTATAGGATAACCTAATGCACCTGGGCCATGGCTAATTTAGGGCACCTGGGGGGTATGGCCTATCAGCCTGATTTTATCTAACAGTTTTGAACTTGCAATCATTCTGCCTCAGCCTCCCGAGTCACTGGGATTACAGATGTGGAATACCCACTCAGCTAAAGCCAGGTTTCTAATTTATTAAGGAATAGGTCAGAAATGTTAAATAAAGGAAACTGCTCCTATTCAAAGAACATATATCTTCACACAAGAATCCAGCATAACTGTCACTAAATCTTGTATTTTCATCTCCACTAAAATTACAAAGAATGGAGAATCTCAGGCAGTTTATTCAACTATATTGCAATATGTATTTTAAAAATATAAACTTGATTGAAATTTAATAAGAGTGTAGACCCATGTTTCTCAAAATGTAATTCTCAGATGGAACTAACTGAGATGTATGTCAAAAACATCATTTCCAGGGCTGAGGATATAGCTCAATTGATAGAGTGCTTGCCTCATGTGCACAAGGTCCTGGGTTCAATCCCCAGCACCACACACACACACACACACACACACACACACACAATCATTTCCTAAATGTGCAAGGAAACCCTTGAACATTCCTGACTCTGACAGCTTGGGTTCATGAGCCACTGCCATGTGATAATGCTTTCTTCACTTCTGCAAATCTGACCTTGATAAATGGTCATAAGTAACATGTGCTGCTGCTATTATAGTTTCATGAGATGAATTCTAAAATGGGGCAAGAACAAAAGCATGAGATGTTCTTTCGTCTTCACATCTTGCTCTAGTGCTTCAGTATGCTTAGGACTTTGTTGTATTTTTTTTTTTTTTTTTTTTTTTGTGGTACCAGGGATTGAACTCAGGGGCACTCGACCACTGGGCCACATCCCCAGCCCTTTTTTGTATTTTATTTAGAGACAGGGTCTCACTGAGTTGCTAAGTGCCTCACCATTGCTGAGGCTGGCTTTGAACTCACGATCCTCCTGCCTCAGCCTCCCAAAGTGCTGGGATTACAGGCGTGCGCCACCGCGCCCGGCTCTAACTTTGTTGTATTTTTGTTACAAAATAAAGTCCTCCTTCTTGTTTCCCCAAATAAGAAAGGCAGAGTTGCAATTTGAGGCTACTAATGGCAATAAAGATGGCAGCTGTTTCTTTCACCCAGGCACAAAGCAGCCTCCACAGAGCATGACCATGAGTTTACTTAATGAACTGACATATGGCACTCATCATGTGCCTGGCAATTTCTGAGTGCCTTACAAGTAGTGTTCATTTATGGAATCTCTCAGATTAGCCTATGAGGTAGTACTATTATCAGCCCAAGGAAAAATTATTAATGAACATTTTTTCTTTTTTTTTTTTTTTTTTTTTTTTTTTTTGGTACCGGGGATTGAACTCAGGGGCACTCGACCACTGGGCCACATCCCCAGCCCTTTTTTGTATTTTTATTAGAGACAGGGTCTCACTGAGTTACTAAGTGCCTCGCCATTGCTGAGGCTGGCTTTGAACTCGCGATCCTCCTGCCTCAGCCTCCCAAAGTGCTGGGATTACAGGCTGAACATTTTTCTTATTACCTCTCTTGAAAGCTTTGGGCTTCAAATTCTCAGAACTTTGTCACCAAAAACCAACACATCAATAATGAAAAAAAAAAAAAAATTGCACCAGTAGAAGATGAAAAAATTGGGGCAGAAAATATAATTCTAAGAAGAAAATAAAAAGAATATTGGAAAATTCTTCTGCCAGACCAGGTACAGCTGGGCAGGCCTGTAATCCCAGTGACTTGGGAGGCTGAGGCAGGAGGATTCACAAGTTTTGAGCCCAGCCTGAGTAACTTTGAGAGATTCTGTCTAAAAATTTTTAAAAAAAATTTTTTTAAAAGAAGGGAATGGACAAGTATCTCAGTGGTAAAGCACTTGGATTCAATCCCCGTGTACCCACTGTTGGATAAGATTCAGGCTGGCAGGCCATACCCCCAGGCGCCTTCCCATAAGTACCCATCTCTCAGGAGAATTCACCTTTGGCGGGCTCCGAGTCCCCACACTTCCTGATCCTGGGAATACTCGCCTTTCACGGGAATTCACCCCAGGGTGGGCTCTCCCTTTCTGAGCCCATCCTGACCATACAAGTCACGCTCCCACTCCTCTGTACTTAAGCCCCGGCTTGTCCAGAACTCTCTCTCTCTCTCTCTTCGCTGTCATCTTCTCACCAGCTCTCCCCTTCCCCATTTCCTTTTCCCTTTCTCCCTTTCCCCCTTCCCTTAATAAATCCCCCTTTTTCTACAAGGCAGTCCCGGTGTGGTTTTTGCCCTTCACCCACCCCTGCCAAAAAAAAAAGAGCAAGAAAATAAAAAGTTTTCTGCTGAGGGTTCCTTGGAGCTCTGAAGTAAATTTGGGACATATTAAATGGAAAGGAGTCTTCTCTTCACATTTGGAAAAGAAGTCACGCAGGGTACAGTGGTATATGCCTATAATCCCAGCAGCTGGGGAGGCTGAGGCGGGAGGATCGAAAGTGCAAAACCAGCCTCAGCAATGGTGAGGTCCTAAACAACTCAGTGAGACCCTGTCTTTAAATAAATACAGAATGGGGCTGGGGATGTGGCTCAGTGATCGAGTGCCCTGCAGTTCAATCCCTGGTAGCCCCCCCTGTTGGATTCTAGGCAGAAGGCTGCGCCTCCCAGGCAGAAGGCCACACCTCTCCAGGTGCCTTGTGAAAAACTACAGCTCCCAGGATCCTCAGCGTGACCAAAAAACCTGACCAGCAAGTCCCTTGTCCACTACCCCTACCCCCCCCCCCCCCGACCTCTGCTGGCCTATAAGACAAGGACTCACTCCAAGGGGGTTTTATGGCCCCTACTCTATTTAAGCCAGCCCCAGACTGAAATCCTCCTCTTGTTCCTGCTCTCTGTTCCTGCCTCTCTCGGTTCCTGCCCATCCCTTCCCTACCCCCCTTCCCTTCCTTTCCCTACCCTTGCCCACGTGGCACCCCAATAAACCCTTTTATTTCACTAACACGGTGTTCCCAGCTAAGTTAACTATGTTTCAGCAGTTTTCTAACACCCCCACCCCTGACAAAAAATAAAATTTCCTAAATCTCTGTGCGCTGTATGAGACTTTGTAATTCCAAATCTCTGGAGGTGGAGCCCCAGACACTCATCTGGAGGCCATCAGTCCTCCATGGCATACTGACTCTGAGACTCTCTCCACATCTCCAAAGCACCCCCCCCCAAAAAAAAAACCCTAATAATTTTAACAATTTAATTATAATTTTCAATAAAAGTATAAATGTTATTCCACAAGTGCTGAACCTACAATTTACATTATAGTGGTAGAATATAATTATGATGTTGAAAGTTTCTCTGAATGGTTCTGTATGGGAGATAATTGACCTTCAAATGGACAAAAGGAGGACAGGACATAGCGTAAGTAAAAGTACCTCTAAGGAAGACATAGCCTCAAGTGACTAAATCTGTGATACCTTTTTACTCTGGATGGATGGAAATGAGTAATGGTTAATTTGAATAGTCAACTTGATTGGATTAAGAGATGCCCATGAATAAGAGGCTTCTGAGTATACCAATGAGGGTGTGTCTAGGAATGATTGAAATGTGGGATAGCCAACTGAAGTGGAGACCCCCCCCCCCCAAGTGTGGGCAGCTCTGTCCAATAGGATGGTGGCTTGGATAGAATAAAAGTTGGAAGAACAAGGAAGCAGCAGATGCAAGCTTGGTTCTTCTTGAACAGGTTTTTTGATGGCTGCGGCAATCGTCTGAGGATACCAGACTCTCTTGTCTTCCAAACCAGACTCTTCCAGTGATTCTCCAGGGAGTTTCCAGAAACCTTCAGTCTCAGACTAGGACAGTACCTACCATTGATCCCTCTTGTTCTGGGGCTTCAGCCTCTTGTCTGTGCAGCTACTGGTTCTTCCGGCTCTCCAGCTTGCAGACTATCCAGCTTCTGGTTGCCCAAGTCAACCTAATAAATCCCCTTTTTATAATCACAGTTCCTATTGATTCTGTTCCTCTAGAGAACCCTAATACAAAAAACTTATCTTAAAATAAAACTTTTTTTGTGTGTGTCATAGAAGATCAAACCTAGGTCTTCATGCATGTTTGACAAATGCAGTACTGCTGAGCTATACCAGCAGTCCTAAAACCTAAATTTGTGTTTGTTTTTTCTTGGTACTAGGGATTTAAACCAGAGCAATTTATCATTGAGCCACACCCCTAATGCTTTTTAAATTTTTTAAAATTTTGAGATAGGGTCTCACTAAGTCACTTAGGGCCTCACTAAATTGCCAAGGCTGGCCTTGAATTTGCCATCCTTCTGTCTCAGCGTCCTAAGCTACTGGGACCACAGGTGTGCATCATTGTACCTGGCAATGTGTGGCTTTTTTCTTTTAAATTCTTGCTACATCCAAATTTAGTAGAAAGGTAGAGTATGTGAGATGTGTGTGTGTGTATGTAGGGGAGGGAATTGACATCTACAAACACTAAAACATATTACATATTCACTTCCTTTGTTTAAGACTTGAACTATTAAAAAAGATGAAAAATGACAACTATTACAGTTTCGTGTATTAACTAGTACATATCACAGTTGAAAGACATGATCTTGCATACTCTCCCCAAATGATAAAATAGAAGTACTGAGTTAAATTAATTTTGGTAGGTATATTAGGTTTCTCCAGAGAAATAGAACCAATATAGTATGTGTGTAACCAAAAGCCTGGTCCTTGTCCCCAATGTCAATCCAAAAATGAGGACATGGTTTTGAGAAAAGGGATAAAGAAGGTTTATTGCTTTGCTACCAAAGGAGAAACACCGGGGACTCCTTCCCAAAGGCTTTGATTCTCCCCCATCAGGAGGAAGTGGGGGGCTTTAAAGAAACTCTTCAAGGGTTACAATCCAGGTGTGTTCTGGTGGGGGGGTCCCTGGGCCCCCTGGTGGCTGTTAGGATTCATTTGTTAATTTGGGAGATGTTCACCTCCCAGATCCTCAGCAGGCATCTCCTTCCTGTAGTGGGTGTGTTCAAAGGCCATTAACTAGGGGAAGAAAAGGATAACACGTGTCTCTCTAATCTTATTAGAGGTGGGGAGAGGGAAGAAGAGGGCGGGGGGGGACATGTTCTTTTAAGAAATAAGACTCAGAGCAGGGAGGGCTATATTCAGAAGACGAAAGGACCACTATTCCATGTGTAGTGGGGTTTGAAAGAGAGGTCAAGTGAAAGATCTGCAGAGCAGACCAGCTGGTTGGAGACCCAGTAAGAATTGATGGTTTAGCTCAAGTTTGAAGGCTATGTGAGGGCAGAATTCTCTTCTCCTCAGGAGACCTCAGTCTTTCTTCTAAGGCTTTCAATTGACTGAATGGGGCCCAACCACATTATAGAAGATAATCTACTTTATTCAAAGGCTACTGATTAAAATGTTACTGTCTCTTAAAAAAAATACCTTCACAACAACATTTGTTTGATCAAATACCTGGATACCATTGCCTAGTTAGATGATTTAGTGAGCTACTCACTGCTCTCTGACTGAAGGACCTGATTAGAAAAACTGTAGAGGAGGAAAAGTTTATTTGGGGGCTCATGGTTTCAGAAGTCTCAATCCACAGGCAACAGGCTCCATTCCTCAGGGATCAAGTTGAGGCAGAACAACAGGGCACAAGAGTGTGGCAGAGAGCAGCAGCTTACATGGTGATCAGAAAGCAGAGAGAGAGAGAGAGAGACAGAGACACCACTTTCCAGATACAATATATATATTGTATATATATATATATATACACCCCATAGCCATGCCCCAATGAGCCATTTCCTCTAGCCACACCCCACCTGCCTCCAGTCAACATTCAGTTAATCCATCGGGGATTAATTCACTGAGAAGGTCAATAACCCAATCATTTATCCTCCAAACCCTGCATTACCTCACACATGAGCTTTTAAGGGTCACCACATTTAAATCATAACATTAGGTTAACAGATAAAATTAACCATCACATTAGGATATTGATCAAAATTATATTGATGAATGTTTTATCAGATATTTTCCTTTTTAATAGAATTTTAGACAAGAATTAATTAGTTAATTAATTAATTATGGTAATGGGGACTGAACCCAGGGCACTCTACTGTTAAAAAAAAAAAAAACACAACAACATGGTCTTTGTCCCCCTGGCCAATTCAATAACAAGAACACTGTTTTGAGAAAAAGGTAAAGAAGTTTTATTGCTTTGCTAGTAAAGGAGAAACCTGTTCCAAAGGCTGTGATTCTGCCCACCAGCAGGAATAGGGGGCTTTTAAAGATGTGATTCAAAGGCTACATTCCTCCTGTTCTCTGTGGGAGTTGTAATCCACTTGTTAATTTGGGAGATAGTCATTTCTGAGTTCTTTTAGTACTATCCCCAAAGTCTGAATTGCTCCATTCCTATGGTGGGTGTGTACTCAAGGACAGATAAATCTGCCTAAAATGGGGAAGAAAGGTAATCCTGTTCCCCTGAGATTAGGGAGTGGGAGAGATTAGGGAGGAGCAGGGAGAGAGGAAAAGAAAGCAAAATGTCCATTTTAAAAATAATTTATAGAGGCAGAGTAACAAGGGCTATGTTCAAAGCATAAAGTAGACCACTGTTACACTACCAACGAGCCACATCCCCAGTCCTTTTTATTTTTTATTTTGCAGGTCTCAGTGATTGAGGCTAGCCTCAAACTTGAATCCTCCTGCCTCAGCCTCCACAGTCACTAGGATTATAATCATGTTGTACCCAACTTGCAGGAAAAAAGTCTCACAAGCCACTCATGTAACTGCCAAAGAAGCCTTTATTCTGGCCAGGGCCAACAACTCCGACCTGCAACAGGCAGGATGGTTGAAGATGGCGCCTGCTCCTAGCAAGGGCAGGGTTTATAAAGCACAGGATTAATATACCCTCAGGTGGAGACAGGTTTAAGGGTGGGTTAATATGCACTCAGGTGGAGGCAATTTAAGTGCCTCTGCTTATCACAGTCATGTGTCACCGCACCTGGCTGAAATCAGAATGATTTTTAATGATGAAATTTTATCTGAAATCAGAGATGAAATTGTCAGAATCATAAAAATCTTGTTTTAGTTCACTGCTAAATCCCAAGCAAGAAACATAATACCTGAGGGCAGTCAGTGCACACTGGCACAGGACTGAAATCCCACCGACTCAGGAGACTGAGGCTAGGAGGATTAAAAGTTCCAGGACAGACTCTGCAACTTAGTGAGACTCTGTCTCAAAGTAAAAAGTTTAAAAAGGCTGGGGATATATCTTAGTGGTAAAGTGCCCTGGTTTAATAAATAATAGTAATAATAATAATAATAATAATAATAATGTAACAGTGGTCCACTTCAGGCTTTGGATCTCTCAGGGGAAGCAGGATTACCTTTCTTCCCCATTTTAGGCAGATTTATCTGTCCTTGAGTACACACCCACCATAGGAATGAAGCAATTCAGACTTTGGGGATGTTACTAGAAGTTCTCAGAAATAACTATCTCTCAAATTAACAAGTGAACTACAACTCCAGACAGCGAATTCGTGGAATGTAGCCTTTGAATCATCTCTTTAAAAGCCCATTGTCCCCATCAGCAGGAGCCTCCGGGACAGATGTCATCTGTGTTTCTCCTTTGCTAGCAAAGCAATAAATGTTCTTTTTTCTTTTTCTTAAAACCATGTCCTCATTATTTGATTGGCTTCAGGAACAAGGACTGAGCTTTTGGCAACAATACCTGACTCCTTTTTTTTTTTTTTTTTTTGTACCAGGGATTGAACTCAGGGGCACTCGACCACTGAGCCACATCCCCAGCCCTTTTTTGTATTTTATTAGAAACAGGGTCTCACTGAGTTGCTAAAGTGCCTCGCCATTGCTGAGGCTGGCTTTGAACTCAAGATCCTCCTGACTCAGCCTCCCAAGTGCTGGGATTACAGGCATGCACCGCCGCACCCGGCTGACTCCTTTTTATTTTAGTTCTGTTTCAAACCCAGTGCCTTCTTCATGGTGACAAGTGCTCTACAAATGAGCTACACCCCAGCCCTGCTGATTCAATGACAATTCCTAACCCATACAACACTATTATGCTAACAGTGGTCGACTTTATGCTTTGAATATAGCCCTTGGTGCTCTGCCATTGCAACTTTTTAAAACGAACATATTTCTTTCACTTCTTCCCTTCCTGCTCCTTCCTAATATCTCCTCCACCCTAATCTCAGGAGAAACAGGATTACCTTTCTTCCCCAACCCAGGCAGAGTTATCTGTCCCTGAATACACACCCACCATAGGAATGAAGTAATCCAGACCTTGGGGATGGTATCAGAAGTTCTCAGAAATGATTATCTAAGTGAATTACAACCCCAGACAGAGAACACATGGAATGTATCCTTTGAATCACCTCTTTAAAAGCCCCCTGTTCCTGCTGATGGACAGAATCACTGTTACAATATTACTAACAATGAGTCTATGCTGTATCTGAGACCTCCAAAATGTACTCAACTCGCATAATGAAACTTTGTGCTCTTTGAACATCACCTCCCAATTTCCTTCTTTCCCCAGCCCCAGGCAATTGCCATTTGACTCTCTGCTTTTGTGAATTTGACAATTTTAGATTCCATATATAAGTGAGAGCATGCAGTATTTGTCTGTGTGACTCATTTATTTCACTTAGCATAACGCCCTCCAGGTCCATCCATGCTGAGGATCTGAAAAATATGTAATGCATATTTTATGGTTCTTACTCTTTTGAATTATCTGCAAAAACTAGATAGCAGCAAAAAATGTATTGATTATTTTAGCAAGATTTATAAGATACTTTTTTAGAAAAAATCTTTCATTTTAAAATAAGTTTGATTACAAACATATCAGTAAGCACACACATACACACAAAAACTCATTTCAATTGGATTTCAGTCACAAGTTTTAAGAATGCCAAAGTACAGTACATCATTTTCATGTAAATAAAATTTATTTATTTATTTTTTTTGTACCGGGGATTGAACTCAGGGGCACTCGACCACTGGGCCACACCTCCAGCCCTTTTTTGTATTTTATTAGAGACAGGGTCTCACTGAGTTGCTAAGTGCCTCACCATTGGTGAGCTGGCTTTGAACTTGCGATCCTCCTGCCTCAGCCTCCCAAGTGCTGGGATTATGTTGTACCCAATTCGCAGGAAAAAAAAAAAAGTCTCACAAGCCACTCACATAACAGCCAAAGAAGCCTTTATTCTGGCGGGGGCTACCAACTCCCACCTGCCCGAAGCAGGGTGGTAGAATATGGCACCCACTCAATAGAAAGGCCAGGGTTTATAAAGCACAGGGTTAATAAGGCATCAGGTGGAGACGGTTTAAGGGTGAAGTAGTCTCACTCCACCCTAGAATTCTATTTAGGGTGTTGTGTAACCTGGTTCTTTCTTCCGGGTTCATTGGGTGGGGGTGGTGGGAACAGGGGGCGGATCTGATCTTAAAATGGTGGGTAATCTAGAATGGAGTCGCCTCTGCTTATTACAATTACAGGTGTGCGCCACTGCGCTTAGCTATAAAATTTTAATTCAACTTTAAACTCAAGGTTCTATAAAAAACAAATTATTTTATCCTATTCACTTAATTCTGGTAAATAACAATGCTGTTTGCAAGTGTGGTAATGCATGCCTGTAATCTCAGCTACTTGGGAGGCTGAGGCAGGAGGATCAGGAATCCAAAGCCTGTATGGACAATTTAGTGACAAGTTGTCTTAAAATGAAACAATAATTTTAAAAAGGGCTGGGAGCCGGGAGTGGTGGCGCATGCCTGTAATCCCAGCACTTGGGAGGCTAAGGCAAGAGGATCGCGAGTTCAAAGCCAGCCTCAGCAATTGTGAGGCACTTAGCAACTCAGTGAGACCCTGTCTCTAATCAATTACAAAAAAAGGGCTGGGGTTGTGGCTCAGTGGCAGAGCGCTCGCCTCGCACGTGCACAGCCCGGGTTCGTTCCTCAGCACCATGTAAACATAAATTCATTGCATTGTGTACAACTAAAGTAAATAAGTATTTTTTTTTTTAAATTACAAAAAAAAAAAAAAAAAGGGCTGGGGATGTGGCCCAGTGGTTGAGTGCCCCTGAGTTCAATCCCTGGTGTTGGGGACTTAAGAACACATCCGCCTAACTCTCTGGTTGCCTCCCACTTCGTGGTATGGACCTTGGCGATCCCCTGATGTGTCGTGAGAACTGAAACCACCCTAAGGATAGGCTAGGGGCTCCGCCAATGTGATTTGCCCATGCTCCTTATGTGTCCCTATAATCTTTCTGCTAATTGGCCTATTTCTTCTATAAAAGTTGTCCAACTTCCTCAATAAACTTGCGTTCCAGCCTTCACTGGGCTCCCTGGGCTTCCCTGATTGTCTAGTAGGGCTGGCGTGGGCTTCCAGCTGGCTCCTACTGTTCTCGATCCCACCTTTGCTGGGGCGTGTTTTTCTCCTAGCCTTCTCCACTGGCTGGAAGAAGTTAAGTCCAGGTGGGGGGAGAACTAAAAACCCCAGCAACTCAAACAAAACTCCCCACACCCAGTACCAAAAATAAAATAAAATAAAAATAAAAAATAAAAAAGGCTGGGGATGTAGCTCAGTAGTGGAGTGCTTGCCTAGAATGTGCATGCTCCGAATTTAATTCTCAGGGACCCCTACCTCCCACCCCCCACAAAAGTTTTTGTCTATTTGCCCCTTCCCAATGTAATTAGTGTCTCTGATCTGTATTTAAGCCGGCATTTTCATAGGCTAGGGGTAGGCAACCAGGAGTTCTTATACAATGAAATCCCAAAGGACTCATGAAGAACAGGGCCTTGTTCTCAGAGTAACTCAGGGGCATGCTCAGAACTGGGGTTGAGACTCTAAGGAAACTGGATACGATGGCCCACACCTCTAATCCCAGGAATTCTGGATGATGAGAGAGGAGTATGGCGTGTTCCAGGCCAGCCTGGGCAAGTTAGTGAGATTCCTTCTCAAAATAAAAAAGGACAGGGGATGTAGCCCAGTGGTAGAGTGCCCCTGGGCTCAATCTCCAGTACTGCAAGAAAAATAAAAAAAGATACATGAAACAATTGTACCCTGAACTACATCAAAGGATATTTAAGTAATGAGATTCCCCCTTGTCCATCTCAATTTCACCTTCTCCTTTTTACCAGAATGGAGCCCAAGCATTCTCTCCTTTTCCTTTCTGAGGATAAGTACATACCTACCTGAGGCACAGGGGAAATATCTGAGATTGTCTTCATACTGTCCTTTCCTTAGATAAGTCTTTTTTTTTTTTTTTGTGGTACTGGGAATTGAACCCAGGAGTACTCTACTACTGAACTACACTCCCCTGTGTCCCACTGCTTTTATCTTATTTTATTTTTGAGATAGGGTCTCCCTAAGTTGTTAAAGCTGGCCTCAACTTTGTGATCCTCCTGCCTCGGCCTTCTAATTTGCTGGGATTGTAGTCACGCACCATCATGTGGGCTATTTGTTATATCTTGATAAAAGAATGCAATATGCTATGCTCCCTTTGGAGGAAATTATAATGTAGAACTCTTCAGGAGCTCTTGATGTGGTTACAGCTTGAGAACCACTTGCAAAGATAACAAATTGTGGGGTTTTGGAATGAAATGTGGAAATAAATTCAAAACTAGGTGATCTTGAACAACACCTATAACTTTTCCCAGCTGTAACTGACAATATTGTTAATTCATTCATTCAACCATTGATTCATTAAAAAAAATATATATATATATTTTTTTTTTGTGGTACTGGGAATTGAACTCAGGGGCACTCGTCCACTGGGTCACATCCCCAGCCCTCTTTTGTATTTTATTTAGAGACAGGGTCTCACTGAGTTGCTAAGTGCCTCGCCATTGCTGAGGTTGGCTTTGAACTCACGATCCTCCTGCCTCAGCCTCCCAAAGTGCTGGGATTACAGGCGTGCGCCACCACGCCCGGCCATTAAAAAATATTTTTAAGCACCCCTACTTTGTCAGTGTAAAAGTTTAAAAGAGCCCCTATAATGCAAAGATTCACAACAACAAACAATAGTTGCAAGTTAGGAGCTATTCTTGGGGGCTGGAGTCATGGCTCAGTGGTGGAGTGCTTGCCTGGCTTGTGTGAGGCCCTGGGTTCCATCCTCAGCACCACATATAAATAAATAAAAGATCCATTGACAACTAAAAAATATTTTTAAAAAGATTTAAAAAAAAAAAAAAAAAAAAGAGCTATTCTTGGTGGGGCAGCTTGATTCCACTCTATTCCAAAGGAACTGGGTTCTTTCCCCTAGGACATTGTTGACATCTGTCTCTAGGAAGCTGAGTCATCCCAGGAAAGAGAAGGAAAACTTGAAACCCTGGGTGAAGGCCTTGGTCCAGATGTGCACAGTTGCTGCTGCTCCATTTCACTGATGAACAGTTAGTCATACTTCACCATGTAGGCTGCTGAGAAACATAGCCAGGCTCTGTACCAGGAAAAAGGGAAATTCTGTTCCACATCTAGCAATTCTGATTAAACCACTCCACACCAGTCACTGTTTTGGTTCTTGGAATATGAGAGGAAAAGGGAGAAAAGAGAGGGGGGTGGGGGAAGAAAGGGAAAAAAAAGGGAGAGAGAGAGAGAGAAAGAGAGGAACAAAGTGGCTGCCCACACAGAGCTCACATTCTAGTGATACAAGAGTCGTAAATGAATTCACATTAGTGACAAGAGCTATGAAGAAAATAAAACAAGGGCATGTTCAAGGGAAAGTGAAAAAGGGTAGTAAAATCAAACTGCATAACATGTATCATGCTGTGTATGATAACTATTAAAATACAAGAGAGCATATTTACATAATTAGGGAAAGATGTCTTCCTGGATTACATAAAGTCAAAATCAGTTATTGTAGGCATCCTTCATGGAAGCAAGACATTCTTACAGATCAAATAGAATCTATTAATAGAAATTGAAATCCGGAGCCATTAGAGGTGCAGACTGAGAACTGTTAAGCAAACACTTAAGGTTCTGCTATGAGAAAGCAGCAAAAAAAAAAAAAAAAAAAAAAAAAAAAAAAAAACACCCCAGGAAAAGGGTCAACAGAACCCACATGAAAGAATGAATATTCACAACAGATATGTAGCTGGCTAAGGTTTTCAATTTTAAATGAAGAAAGATGGAAATCACAAAAGATTTTGTTGCATGAAGTCATATGCCTATACTTGAATTACAAACTATACTATTCCTATTCCATAGTAATTCTTCTCATTAATTCCTTTTTATTATCTATATTTATAAAGTCCCAGGTTGAAGAACCCTTCTAATTTAATTATAATAATAAAAATGATATTAACCTTGATAGTTTACAGAGACTGGAATGTGGGAAGGGGAAAAGAGGTGGAGAGAAAGTAGGGAAGTGAATGCCATCATCTTACAAAGTGGGGACTCCAGAGGCTATGCTTGGTGGAACAGGAAATGTCGGCAAACATAGATTTTTTTTTAAAAGATAGGAAGATATAGTAGAAGAAATAAATTTAATAGAATAAAAAAATAGAAGAGCAGCAACAGGGACTAAGTGAACAGTCTCTGTACGCATCACTGGAAGAGGATGACAAAGTCTAATAATAATAAACAGCAATGGCTTAGTCCCTTTTCTGTTGTTATAAGAGATGCCTGAGATTGGATAATTTATAAAAACAAATAGGTTTATTTAGCTCATGCCACTAGAGGTTGGGAAATTCAAGACCAGGAGGCCACATTTGGTGAGGGTCTTCTGCTGTATCATGATATGGTGGGAAAAAGTGGAAGGACAAGGGCAAAAGAGAGAGGATACAAAAGGGGCCCAAAGTTTTATGACACACTGCTCTTTAATATAACTCACTCTCACAGCAACTACATTAACCCCTTTCGTGGGGGGAGAGTCCTAAACATCTCTTAAAGGCCCTATCTCTTGATACCATTACACTGAAAATTAAATTTCAACATGAAATTTGGCAGGGTTGAATTACAGCCAAACCACAGCAAGCAGTTAATATAGTTTTAGAGGAAGAAAATGAGCATAAGAATTTGAAAAGGAATGATTAAAATTGGTGTTGCCTAGGGAGAGTGGGCCAGGAAATAAAGGAGAATGGGACAAAAGACTATTGATTCTGTGATGTCTTGTAGCAAAATTTAATTTCTATTAACCAGAACACATGTGCTAATATTCATTTATTCATTTTGGTGCTTGGGATTAAATTCAGATTCTTGTGCATACCAGGCAAGTGCCCTATCACAGCTACATTCCCAGTCCTATTACAAATTTTAAATTTTATTTTTTAAATTTATTTTTAGTTGTAGATGGACACATACCTTTATTTTGTTTATTTTATCTGGTGCTGAGGATCAAACCCAGTGCCTCGCATGGAATTCTACCACTGAGCCACAACCCCAGCCCCAATTTAAATTTTTTTTTTAATAAAGGTCTTAATTGCCTTTATTTCTGACTCTAGAATCAGGCAATGCTTTGTTTCACAAAATAGAATAATTGTTCCCTTTGTTATAATTTGAAAATGAAAATGATAACCTTTCTAGGTATCACTATATATATATATATATTTTTTTTTTTGTGGTACCGGGGATTGAACTCAGGGGCACTCGACCACTGGGTCACATCCCCAGACCTTTTTTTTTTGTATTTTATTTAGAGACAGGGTCTCACTGAGTTGCTAAGTGCCTCGCCATTGCTGAGGCTGGCTTTGAACTCGCGATCCTCCTGCCTCAGCCTCCCAAAGTGCTGGGATTACAGGCGTGAGCCACCGCACCCGGCTTCTAGGTATCACTATAAATAAATATCTGAATCAGGTGGAACATTAGGTGAGTTGTGACCTGCTTAGAATGCTTATTACAGGTAAGTAAGGATGACTCTAACTATCAATGTGCTACTTGAAAACCTACATCAGACTTACCTGAAGCAGATATTGCAAATTAAAATTCCTGGGCTCAACTTGGAACTCTGATTCTGAGACTGGGAGGATGGTGAGAATTATCATTTTAATACAAGAAAGTTCCTCTTCTCACATTCAAAAAGATTTGGAGATTGGAAGGCATTTTAAATACTAGAATCTACAAAAATCTGAGATGTGAAGGCCACCTCTGTTTGGGATACAGTAATACTTCTTAAACCAACATTATTTTAAAAACGTAGGAGTTAGAGTTGATACCAGAATCCATATGCAGTAGAATGAATGTTTGCATCTCTCTGAACTTCCTATGTTGAAATCCTAATTTCCATGGGTGGGTATTAAGAGGTGGGCATTTGGGAGGTGATTAGGAAAGCAGAGCTGCCATGAATGGGATTAGCACCCTTATAAAAATAACCCCAGAGAGCTTCCTTGTCCTCTCCACTATGTGAAGACGAAGTGAGAGGACATCTATGCATGAAACAGGAGGAAGTGGGCCTCATCAAAGACTGAATCAGCAGGTGCCTTGATCTCAGACTTCCCAGTCCCTATAACTATGAAAAATAAAATTTCACTGTACGTAAGCTATGTATCTTTGTATCCTACAGGGGCTCAGACCCTGGGAAACAGATTCGGGATTCCAGCAGGAGAAAGAAGATGCCAGGTGCAGTTGGGATAATAGATATGCTGTATTTGGAGGCAGCAGCAGCCTCCTAGGTTCCCCACTCACCCACCAAGTCTTTCCATAGGACTTTTTAATATGCAGGCCAAACAAAAAAAATGCTCAGTGCTGTGGGTTACATAAGTAAGCACATACTCACAAGCACATATTTATGACCTTGAGTACATATGCTGAATCAGGGTGTTTATGATTTTGACTACACACTAAAATATAGCTGGCTGGAAGTCTCAGTGAAGGATCCTAACTATAGCCATCTTATAGCCACCTTGGGCCTGCCCCACACTTTGGTAGTCTTTTATAGGAGCCTGAACAGACTAGGACACCATAGCTATTAGGTACCTAAATCTGTAGCTACCAGAGCTCCTGGGTCAGTAGTGAAATGGGAAGCATGGGCACTTAGGGTGATTTGGACAGTAGGGAGAAATGACACATTTCTTATATGCAGGAGCAAAGGGGGAGTAGCCACAATTAAGGTCAAGAGTTTATAACAGAGGTGGCACAGTGGCACATGCCTGTAACCCCAGATAGCTGGGAGGCTGAGGCAGGGGTATCACAAGTTTGATCACAAGTTTGCCTTGGCGACTTAGGAAGACCCTAAAGTTTGGGGATGTAGCTCAGTGGAAGAGTACTTGCCTAGTGTGTGTAAGACCCTGGGTTCAATCCTCAGAACGATAAATACAAACTAATAGAACAGAACAGAACATGGATCCGATGCTATAGCAGGTGAATTGTCCAATATCCATTCCAGTGCTTTATGAAGGGAGGAATATATATTTTTGGAAATAAGGTAGGACCTCTACTTATTTGACTTGTGGGACCTGGAGCCTAAGAACTGTTTCTTTTACTGCAATTATTTTTTCCTCATGGCCTTTGGCTAAGCCTTCTGGGGCTATTGTTGCCTGAGAAAGAACATGGTGTTTGAAACAGAAAATGGAATATTAGTAGTTTCTTTAGATTCAGATCCAGAAAGCATTTTTAACAATTACATGCATTTTTAGCAAACGCTTAATTTTTTTTTTTTTTTGGTACCGGGGATTGAACTCAGGGGCACTTGACCACTGGGCCACATCCCCAGCCCTTTTTTGTATTTTTATTAGAAGCAGGGTATCACTGAGTTACTAAGTGCCTCGCCATTGCTGAGGCTGGCTTTGAACTCGCGATCCTCCTGCCTCAGCCTCCCAAAGTGCTGGGATTACAGGCGTGCGCCACCGCGCCCGGCTGCTTAATTTTTTTTTTGTGTGTGTGTGTTTGTTGTTTTTGTTGGTGAGACAGAGTCTTGCTATGTTGTCCAGTTGGTCTTGCTTAAGCAATCCCGAGTAGCTGGGACTACTGGCACATGCCACCACTTTCTTCTAGCGATCACTTATTAAGCACAGTCAGTGGTTCACTTAACATTTATTGATGACATGTTTGACATTATGGTGTGAAAGGTAAGAGAAAATGTTTGCCTATGAAGATTCAATTTGATTAAGAAAGCAAATAAGCAATTATGAAAATGGTGAAGAAGTAGTCTGACTCAAGTTAGAAAAGGTAGTGTACTTTACATGGTAAGTTCAAAGATGGAAATGAGTCCACTTGTAGATATGCCTGCAACTATAAGTAGTGTGATATCATCAGAGTTTTTGGAGGCTATGAATGACAGTGGAGATGTAAGCAGTGGCTCAGTGGCTCTACCTAGGCTGATCACTAGAATCATCTCAGAAACGTTTTCTTTATTTTATTTGAAAAACCAGGCTGTTGGTTGCAGGATATTTTGCCAACCTTTTTATAATTCTGAAGACTTTTTTTTTTTTTTTTTTTTTGGTGGTGGTGTCAGATATGGAATCCAGGGCTTCATGCATGCTAGGCACATGTTGTATTACTGAGCTACATCCCTACCCCTAGAAACTTTTATAAAATTGTATGGAGTCAGCAAACTTGGCCAAGGAGGCAGCTCTAAATGTTTCTCCCTCCATAGGGGGGAAAAAAAATCAAGGAGAAATGGTTAGAACCAACTTTGCTAGAACTGGAAAATAACACATAAGTGAACACTGAATGAAGGAAAAATGGTAGAAAAGTTTGGGTGGCATTTTTATTTGCTCTTGTCACAACGTAGCACCTTACGTTCCCAGTGTGGACCCTGATCCCTGGTCTGGAGGGAGTAAAGCAGAGCAGACCTTGTTTGCAAAGAATTGTGTATGTCTGTTCAAACCCATCTGGGTACTTGAAGGTCTGATACAGAGCACTTAGCAATTTAGAATTTGCAAATGTTGGGAAAGTAGCAAGCATTCCTCAAAACATTGTACAGTGAACAAACTTTTTTTTTTTTTTTTTTTTTTTTGGTACCGGGGATTGAACTCAGGGGCACTCGACCACTGGGCCACATCCCCAGCCCTATTTTGTATTTTATTAGAGACAGGGTCTCACTGAGTTGCTAAGTGCCTTGCCATTGCTGAGGCTGGCTTTGAACTTGCGATCCTCCTGCCTCAGCCTCCCAAGTGCTGGGATTACAGGTGTGTGCCACTGCGCCCAGCTCAGTGAACAAACTTTTGTTAGCTTTCCATTACAATAATAAGATACCTCAGATAATCAGCTTTAAAGGGGGAAAGGTTTACTTTGGCTTACAAGTTCAGAGTTTCAGTCTATGACCAGTTGGCCTTGTTGCTTTTGGTTGTGGTGAGGCAGCTTATTGTGGAGAGCTTGTGGTAGAGCAACCTGTTCATCTGTTGGTGGCCAGGAAGCAAAAAGAGCAAAGGAGGAGGTGCTGGGGTTCCAATTTCTCCTTTAAGGGCACCCTGCTGATGACCTAACTTCCTTTCAGTAGGCCCCACCTCTTAAACATTACACCACCTCACAATAGTGCCACAGGGTGGAGGTAAGCCTTTAACACATGGACTTTTGGGGGCACTTCCAAATGATAGCATGCAACAACTGATATGTATCTCAAAGGCATTATCCTTAGTGAAAAGAAAGAGCCAATCTCAAGAGGTGATTCACTGAATGACTCCATTTACATAAGATTTTTTACATAAAATATTATGCAGATGAAAAACAAATTAGTGGTTTTCAGTGGTTAGGGATGGTAGCAGGGAGTGGATATGATTATAAAGGGGTTCCAAAAGAAAGATCTTCATGATGATAGAAGAGTCTGTCTTGATTATAGTGGTGGTTACAAGAATTTACATGTGATAAAATTACACAAAATTATGTACACATATTGTACCAATAACAAAGTTTTAGTTTTGATGGTGTTTTATAATTATATATGATATAACTATTAGGGAAAACAAGGTGGACCCTCTCTTCTCTCTTTCCAGCTTCCTATGAATGTGTAATTATTTCAAAATAAAGAGTTAAAGCTGAATGTGGTGGTCCATTCCTGTAATCCCAGTGATTTAGGAGGCTGAGACGAGGGGATTTCAAGTTCGAGGCTAGCCTCAGAAATTTAGCAAAACCCTGTCTCAAAATAAAAAAAGAAAAAGGTCTGTGAATGTGGCTTAGTGATAAAGCACCCCTGGCCTCAATCCCCAGTACAAAAAGATAAAAATAAAAAGACAAAACAAGGGGCTAGAGTTGTGGCTTAGTGGTAGAGAGCTTGCGTAGCAAGTGTGAGGCACTGGTTTGATCCTCAGCACCACATAAAAATAAATACATAAAACGAAAGTATTGTGTCCATCTATAACTACAAAAATATTTAAAAACAAAACAAAAACAAAAAACAGTGAAATATATTCACATAAAGAAATGATAAGACATATTCAAGATAAGAGAAATACACTGAAAAGGGAATATTTTTTCTTATTAACAAAAAGCAGTCTCTAAAACAAGACAAACAACAAATAGTCTTTAAGAAAGCAAAATGAAAACACAGGTTGATTTTAAGAAAAAAAATAGATATAAGAAAGGAGCATCAGTTTGAACAATTCTTTTTTAATTTATTTTTTGAACAAAAGAAATTTGAACATTTCTTCATAAGTGGTAGATTAATTATTTCTGGAGAAGACAAAATTTTCATAGCCTTAGTAATAAGATCATGTTTTGTGGTTTTCAATTTTTAAGACGTAACTGATATACTAAGACATAAGACATGGCTATAGAACAGAACATAATGTAAACAACTTTCTGTTGTTTTGACTCATTACTTGAATGTTTCTCTTTCTTAAAATGTATTTATTTTAAATTGATACATAGTGATTTTTACATTTTTATGGGGAACAGCATGACATTTCAGTATGTTTATAATGTATAATTTTCGGGGGTAATTGGCATTATCTATCACTTGAAGCATTTATAATTTTGTGCTGGGAACTTGGAAAATCCTCTGATACACAAATGTGGAATCACAGTTTACAAAAGTTGGAGGATAGAAAGGGACAAAAAGGGTGAGGGGGGTACAAGGGAATGAAATTTCAAATTTCAAAGTGCAGAGGCAGGTGAGTCTGTCTTTGTGAATGTTACTTTTTAAAGATGTTTCAGTGTATGATTTTGAGTTGCAATGGTATATACTAAAGTGTTATGGTTTGGATGTGAGATGTCCCCCAAAAGCTCATGTGTGAGACAATATAAGAAGGTTTAGAGGAGAAAGGTTTAGAGGAGAAATGATTAGGTGAACCCTGGGCCTTCTTCATGCAAGGCAAGCACTCTTCCAACTGAGCTATAACCTCAGCCCTAATTGGGTGGTAATTGAAGACAGGTAGTGTGTACCTGGAGGAGGTGAAGTGTGGCTTTGGGATATATATTTGTATTTGGCAAGTGGAGCTCTCTCTGCTTTCTGATCATTATGTGACCTGCTTTCCTCCATCATATTCTTCCACCATGTTGTTCTGCCTCACCTTGAGTCCTGAGGAATGGAGCCTGCTGTCCATGGATTGAGACCTCTGAAACTGTTAGACCCCACATAAATTTTTCCTCCTCCACAGTTGTTTTGTTCAGGTCCTTTAGTCACAGCAGTGAAAAGCTGACAGAACATAAAGTTATTAAAGGTAAAAAGTGAGAAAATAAAAATACCAATATATAAAGGGGCATTAAATCTAAATATTTGAAATAGTCCAAAGTTGATAAAAGCTGATGAATCAAGAAATAATGGCATAAACATGTTGTTAAGATATAAAGAAATAGCCAGGAGCAGTAGCTACTCAGGAGGCTGAGGCAGGAGGATTACAAGTTCAAGGGCAGCCCCAGCACCACACAAAAGCTCATCATGTCAGACACAAGAACGGTCTCATATCCTGGTTGAAAAAAATATCTTCAAAATCTTCTGGTATTTCTCTTGTAATCTAGACCTTCTTTCATGAATATGCAGCTCCCATTCCACAATTTGACATTCCAGCTTCATTTCCTTGGGGATAGTTACACTTCAGAGTAATAAAATCCCACTCACAAGACCCATCCTAAGTATTGCAAATTATTCTATTTTGTTTCAGAACTAGGTATCATAATTCCTGCTTTGCCTGGATTTCTACTGGCCCCACCAAAAAGAAAAGAAAAGAGTTGTAGGTTCAGTGGATAAGGGACAAAGAAGGTAGGCCTGTCAGGTCCAGGTTGAATGCTCTACAAATGTGATGTCTATGGCAAGATTTTTTCTGAGTTTCCTTTTCATAACAAATATTAATTTCCTTCTTAAGTCCACCTAATCTGGTTTTACATGACTAACACGGCTCTGCCTTTAGTACTTACAAAAAAAAACTAGTCCTGGCTTTGAAGGGGCACCTAGATAAGTCTGGTTTTCAATACAAATGGCATTTGCTGTGCAGTATGAGATAAATGAAGCACCACTCAAGAACAACTTCTTTGGCTGCTCATATTTTTATGAATAGAGAGGTAGAAAACTTTCAAGTCCTCTTGATACACTAATAAGAATTTTTCATTTGATATTTTATTCTACCATATACAGGTGCAAAGATTTTATATATGTATCTTCAGGCACTCTCAAGTGTACTTGTGGGTGAGGCCTCTGTCTGATACATGTCCTTGCCTTCTTTATAGTACCTAGTGCTCAATAACTCTTTAGATGCAATCAATACACCTAAAATAATAAATTATAGTAGTCATTTGCTTCTAGTCATGTAATACTTTTCACCCATGAGTTTGCATTGGTATGTTGCAGTTTTGAAACTGCATATTGAATTTCATATCAGAGAAAAGAGTTTAGGCATTTTTTTTTAATGTATGGAATCCTAGTTTAGTCTTTAAAAAGCTAGCAAATGGTTAATTTTCACATAAGATATACTAATAAGACCATTAATGCAAGTACATGAGTTAGCTTATGGCTTTTCTTCCTAACTGTAAATTCAAGGGTGTCAAAGAAAAAATTCACCAAAGTAAACAGGCAAGAAAGACTTTATTCAAAACTACCTCAATAAGAGAGAAAGACTCAACTCCCAATATAGCAGGGGTAGCTGGGGATTTACATACAATGGGCAGGCAGGATGAGGGAGTCAGTGGATGGAAAATTACCAAGACAAGCTTGGTTAGGTATTGTTATGGACTGAATGTTTGTGTGTCTTCTCATCCCTGTCCCAGATACATATGTTGAAGCCCTAATGCCTTAGTTTGGCTGCATTTAAAGTAACAAAGTAATTAAAATTAAATGAGGTCATAATGGTGGGGTTCTGATGCACTTGGGTTAGTGTCTGCTCATACACAAAGAGGTCACATGAGCATACAGTGAGAAAGCAGATGGGTAAACAACATGGGAGCTGTCATCAGAAACCTTACATGATGGGGCTGAAGTTGTAGCTCAGTAGCAGAATGCTTGCCTAGCACATGTGAGGCACTGGGTTTGATACTCAATACCTCATAAAAATAAATAAATGAAATAAAGGTATTGTGTCTGTCTACAACTAAAAAAAATTTTTTTTAATCGATAAAAAAGAAACCATATATGCTGGCGTCCTGATCTCAGACCTCCTGAACTGCAAAATGTCTGTTGTTCAAGCTACCAGGTCTGTAGTATTTTATCATGACAGTCTGAGTAGACTTATCTAACAAGGATGTTGGGATTCTTGCCAACTGAACTCAGTAGGCCAAGGGTAAGGCCTTGTCAAGAAGAGAGCTAGAGTAGCTTAACTAAAGTTACGTCAGTCCCTCTTAAGGAAAGAAGAGACATTATTCTTTCCTCTGAACAATATAAATCCATTTCTTGCTTGGTTGTTTTATGTTTATTAAGGACAAAACTGTGTGTTGAGACTTGACAGTAGAGAATTTAAGAAAAAAAATTTTTTTGTAGTTGTAGATGGATAGAATGCCTTTATTTGTTTACTTTTGTGTGGTGCTGAGGATTGAACCCAGTACCCCATGCATGCTAGGCAAGCGCTCTGATGCTAAGCTACAGCCCCAGTCCAACAGTAGAGAATTTTTGTTGAATGGTGCAAGCATTCATGAGGGGCATTTCTATGAAAATAAAAGGAAACCAAAGACAAATGGCTGAATCAGATGATAAACCTAGTTTGAGAGTGCTGATGATGGGCTTGAAATCTTTTTAGAAGATAGAGTAAAGATGTCAGAGGAAATCCAACTGTCACTGCAGACCAATTCCTGGTCTTCAGTTTGTTTTGGTGATGACAAAGATATCAGAGAGGGTTTGATAAGATTGTCCATGACCATGGTTATTTTGTGAAGCAGGGCATGGCTAAGGGACATGAAGTATGCTTCTACGTGATCATCTGTGATAAGTCCATCAAAATTTATTATTAAGATATCCAAGCCGGGCGCGGCCTGTGGCGCACGCCTGTAATCCCAGCACTTTGGGAGGCTGAGGCAGGAGAATCGCGAGTTCAAAGCCAGCCTCAGCAGTGGCAAGGCACTTAGCAACTCAGTGAGACCCTGTCTCTAAATAAAATATAAAAAAGGGCTGGGGATGTGGCCCAGTGGACGAGTGCCCCTGAGTTCAATCCCCGGTACCCACAAAAAAAAAAAAAAAAAAAAAAGATATCCAGCCTCAGCTCTCATGGATTCTTTAGATTCAGGGAGAAAGGCCAGCTATAAAACAACTTAGAGACCAGTAAGAATGTGGAGAGCCAGGTTTTATTTACTTGTTTTTATGGAACTGGGGATTTGAACTTCATAACTAGTAGGCAAGTGCTTTGCCACTGAGCTTTATCCCCAGCACCCTACATCTCCTTTTTACAAAAAATTTTGAAACAGGATCTTGCTAAATTGCCCAGGTGGGCCTCAAACTTGCAATCTTCCTGCCTTAGCAACCTGAGTACCTGGAATTACAGTCATATGCCACTATACCCAGTGACTGACAGGTTTAAGTCAGGAAGGTAGGAAATTAAAAAAAAAAAAAAAAAAAAAAAAAAAAAAGAAATATTTGGAGAATTGTAGTCAAATATATAGTGGGAATCGAGAAGAATTGAAAATTTGGTAAGAACTCATAAAATGTGTGAAAGAGCAGAATCCAGTCCAATTGGCATGTAGGCAGCAGAACCAGGCATGTTACAGAGTTGAAAAAATAGTTCATAGACAACAAACAAGAGTAATATCTGGCCAGGTGTGGTACTCAGGAGGCTGAGACAGGAGGATAGCGGGTTCAAAGTCAGCCTCAGCAATGGTGAGGTGCTAAACAACTCATTGAAACCCTGTCTCTAAATGAAATACAAAATAGGGGTGGGGATGTGGCTTGGTGGTTGAGTGCCCCTGAGTTCAATCCCTGGTATACCCCCTGTTAGAATTTGGGCAGAGTTTCTTATGCTGGGAATGCCATTTTAATAAAAGGGAAGTTTATTAGGGGCCACGTGTGGAAGGGGGAGAAAAAGGGAAAATGGGGGACGGACGGGAACCGGGGCAAGCGCGAACAGACAGCGATTTCAGTCCGGGGCTGGCTTAAATAGAGTGGGGGTCAGAAAACCCCCCTGGAGTGAGTCCTTGCCCTATAGGCTACCAGAGGTCAGGAGGTGATGGCCAGGGCACCTGCTGGCCAGGTTTGCTGGCCATGCTGAGGATCTTGGGAAGTGTAGTTTTTCACAAAGCACCTGGGGAGGTGTGGCCTTCTGCCTGGGAGGCGCAGCCTCCCAACATTCCCCCCTTTTTGTTTTCTTAGGAAGCGGGGCGTCGTGTTTCAATCTGGCTGATTCAGAGCTGAAGTGGGGCGACATGGGGTGCTATGAGGGGAGGAGATGTGGGCAGGCAGGTCCAGCTGGAGGGTGAAAAAAATTCCCAGGAGGTAGGCGTGGAAAAGATGAATCTGTCTAGGTATGGGATGGATGAAGTTTCCTTGAAGACATAGGTCGGTGAGGGTGTCAAACCAGGCTTCTGCAGAAAGTCACTGAGGGAGTCAGCTGGCTATCCTCTCAAAGAGCATGTAGAAATTGTGGGTCTTGTGAGTTTGCAGGTAACATGTGAAGAGGCCAATGGAGAGTGCGAAGCACATCATAATGAGCATCAGGTGGCAGCATAAGGGCAGGACTCAGCAGGGCTCTCTGGTTGGAAAGTCATCCGTTGGTTTTTTTTTTTTAATAGTTGATAATCTGTAAGAAAAAGCTGGTTAAAAGTTCAAAACGAGAAAAACAGAAAAGATTATTTTGAGTCAGTAACAGGAACATGAGAGAAACAAATTTTTAGGGGATCAGTGGGAATGGGAGAGCAAGTATACTGAAGTAGTTGTTTGTTGTCCTTTTGTGGATCTTCAGTTGGTTGAGCAGCTGGTTTCAGTCTGGAAATATGAGTCCAAGAAGTCAAATTCTCTGAGGTTTCACGAAGCTTAGCAGCCGTGGGTGTGCACAGCACAACCTGGAAAGGTCCTGTCCACTTTGGGACAAGGGAGACTGTTCCTGTGTCCTGGGGAGGGGAGAAATATATACCCAAGAACCGGGTGCCAATGGAAATGAAGCAGTGAGTCTACTTGGGTCAGGTAGGACGTAATCTTGGCACATCTGTAACTGATGTCTGATGAAGGATAGACTTTACTTTGAAGTCTGGGGAAGGTTGTAAAGTCAACAGGGATGAGAGGTTTTATGAGAGAACATGAAAAACATGAGTACTGAATAAATGTTGTAGCATCTGGAACATGTCAATGTATACCATGGAGATAATTTAAATTTTTAACATGTACAGAGTTATCAGGGATGTAAACACAACATTTCACTTAGGGCTGAAGTTACCTTTACTTCTAAAATGTCCAGAAATGATTGTGTATCTGTTTCAACTGTTTGCTGGATGTTTAGGATGAAGTTTGTCAAACTGACTTTTGTTTTTGACTATTGCTAAGAGTCAGCTGTTTCTGATGGGAATCTTGGGGAAACTTGAGAGCAGCTTTTCTGCTTGGTGCCTTCTGTAAGGATGGGTCCAGGTCTTGCTTGACCTTGTGGCTTCCCTCAGAAGCATTAGGGATGTTTCTCTCTTTTTATGGACCCTCCTTTTAGCAAGTGCACTGATTGGCTTTTTCTTCTATCGGTCTCATTCATCTCCCTTATCGGGAGATCATGTGACCCAGAGATGCAAAGCTCTGTAGAGATCTTTCCTCTTCCTTCACAGGAAGACTCTGGGACAAGAACCAAATACTGGTTTTCTTGGCCCTTTTTGATTAATTTAAAGTTTTGATCTTAGACATCCAGTAAGCTAATCTTAAATTGAGAACACTGGGCTTTAACTTTAATGCTTATAAACTTACAGTAGCTGGGGTCTGTGGTACCTGTCTTGATGGTTCTTTTTTTTTTTTTTTTTTTTTTGGTACCGGGGATTGAACTCAGCGGCACTAGACTACTGGGCCACATCCCCAGCCCTTTTTTTGTATTTTATTAGAGACAGGGTCTCACTGAGTTGCTAAGTGCCTCGCCATTGCTGAGACTGGCTTTGAACTCGCAATCCTCCTGATTCAGCCTCCCGAAGTGCTGGGATTACAGGCGTGCGCCACCGTGCCCGGCTTCTTGATGGTTCTTGAAGGTCGGGTGTTTTAGTTCTGAAGTTGATCTCTGTTAACATATATTGTTGCTTGAGTTTCCATGAACATTAGCTGACAAAATATCACATTTAGAACAGATTAAAGAAAGGCTGAGAGCATTTAACTTTTTGTGGAAAAGTAATAACTTGAATTTAGAAAAAATACTCTTATGGGGTCACACTGAGCAAGGGAGGGAGTCTGAGTATCTCAGACTTTAGGGTCTACCAGGTCAGTGGGGGTAGGGTACTGGGAGGTTCCGACTGTCTTGTTACTTGTGTTACCGTGCTGTGGACTGCTGAGACAGTAGGAGTGAAGATTTGGTCTTCAAGAGGCTGTTGCACAGGTCTTCTAGAAATTTCACACACCTGTTTATACCTATTGGAACTTTAACCTGTTTCACTGATGACAAAGACCAATTTATGAAAACAATTAATATCTGATGGCATATTTAACAATGAGCAATTTAACCTTGTAAATTAATCAGCTGTTTAACAAAGTTAGTTATAAATAAATAATCTCATGTCAAATACCAAAATATGAGGCTGAACAGTATTAGTCATTTTCTTTGCTGAAGAGAAGTCCTGGAGAAACTTGCAAATTAAGTTTGAAGTTTGAAGGTACCTTTACTTATTTGTTTACCCAATTTGAATTGAACATTTTTGACTTAAATGAATTAAAGATATTTGGATCCATTATTTTAATTTTTATGAGCGCTCGGTTTGTTATTTGTGACATCACATTTACATGAAATTTGGACAGACGCACGGACTTAAAAACAAAAAAAACACAATTGTGCGCACTTTGGGAGGGGAAGCGAGGAGCTGAAGAGGCAAAGGTGAGGTCAGCAGGGGCTGAAAACAGACAGACTTGCGCAGGTGCGTGGATTGATTTTCCCATTCTGAATGGGAACTGAGGAACTGTGTCCTACGTGAATGAGAGAGAGAGCCAAAGGACTGAAGGGATTAAACAAAGGAAGAAGTGGGTGAGAAATTAAGAGAGCAGAGGACAGAGGGAGTTTGCTGAAGGAAAAGGCCAGCTGCACTAGGGCAGGAAGTTGGAGGGAGGGTCGCGCAAGCCAGTGGCTGCTAGGAACGAAGACTTTCAGTCTCCCCGACTGTGGCGGGGTCTGGCTCACCGGAGCCAGGTAGACATGAAGTCCTAATGGGAGGACAGGGGCTCTTTGCACCGTGTCCCGTGTGAATGGGAAAAAAGAGACTCGAGTCCGGACTAGGCACAAGGCCTGAGGAGATTTTAGGGAGAACTGAGGGAGGGAGGGTTGCGCAAGCCAGTGGCTGCTAGGAGGGATGGAAGAGTCCCGCGGTTGCCGCCGTCGCTGCTGCCACAAGGCAGGGCACGGGCTGGCCCGCTGGGTGTAGCAGCGAAGGCGCGCAGTAAGGCTGTGCTTGGAAGGCGGTACTTGGAAGGCAGTCAGAAGGAACCACGTGGGTTGGGATAGAAGATGGCGGATCAAGGAAGGACGGAAGTGGAGACAGATTTGGGCAGAAGAACATGGCGGATCTGAGAAAGGGGGGGTTAAACAGTAGAGCCGGTTGATCGGAACAAGTGACTGCGAGGCTAAGAAGTTGTGATGTCGAAACAAAGGAAGAAGTGTACCCATGTTGTCGGCCGCGGGGGGGATTTGGCCTGCACGCGAAGAAACGCTTGGCTAAAAATAGATCGGAGGAGGCAAGGTGGAACGGGTTGCCGGGTGTCAGATGTCTAGCAGAGGAGGCGGGCAAGGAGCACGCTGCCACTGTAGGGCAATGGGCTGGGAGCGCAGACAGGGAGCGCACCGCTGCAGTGGCGTCAGAAGGGAAAGAGAACAGAGGGGAGAAGAGATGAACCTGCACAAACATGCTGAGAGAATGTACCCGGGCGCGTAGACTAAGTGAAAGCAAAATTTCTGTGGCTTGGATGAATGGCGAACACATGGTCGCCGTTCGCTGGTGGGGGAGGGGAAAGGCACGCAGAGTTGAGGATGGACTGAAGAGCTTGGAGCACGCACGCACAGCGGGTGCAGATTGACTGAAGAACTTAGAATTTGGGCAGAGTTTACCCATTGAGAATGCTGGGAATGCCATTTTAATCCCGAAAAGGGAAGTTTATTAGGGGCCACGCTGGGAATGTGGTTTATTAAGGGGGAGAAAAAGGGAAAATGGGGGACGGACGGGAACCGGGGCAAGCGCGAACAGACAGCGATTTCAGTCCGGGGCTGGCTTAAATAGAGTGGGGGTCAGAAAGCCCCCCCTGGAGTGAGTCCTTGCCTATAGGCTACCAGAGGTCAGGAGGTGATGGCCAGGGCACCTGCTGGCCAGGTTTGCTGGCCATGCTGAGGATCTTGGGAAGTGTAGTTTTTCACAAAGCACCTGGGGAGGTGTGGCCTTCTGCCTGGGAGGCGCAGCCTCCCAACATTCCCCCCTTTTTGTTTTCTTAGGAAGCGGGGCGTCGTGTTTCAATCTGGCTGATTCAGAGCTGAAGTGGGGCGACATGGGGTGCTATGAGGGGAGGAGATGTGGGCAGGCAGGTCCAGCTGGAGGGTGAAAAAAATTCCCAGGAGGTAGGCGTGGAAAAGATGAATCTGTCTAGGTATGGGATGGATGAAGTTTCCTTGAAGACATAGGTCGGTGAGGGTGTCAAACCAGGCTTCTGCAGAAAGTCACTGAGGGAGTCAGCTGGCTATCCTCTCAAAGAGCATGTAGAAATTGTGGGTCTTGTGAGTTTGCAGGTAACATGTGAAGAGGCCAATGGAGAGTGCGAAGCACATCATAATGAGCATCAGGTGGCAGCATAAGGGCAGGACTCAGCAGGGCTCTCTGGTTGGAAAGTCATCCGTTGGTTTTTTTTTTTTTAATAGTTGATAATCTGTAAGAAAAAGCTGGTTAAAAGTTCAAAACGAGAAAAACAGAAAAGATTATTTTGAGTCAGTAACAGGAACATGAGAGAAACAAATTTTTAGGGGATCAGTGGGAATGGGGAGAGCAAGTATACTGAAGTAGTTGTTTGTTGTCCTTTTGTGGATCTTCAGTTGGTTGAGCAGCTGGTTTCAGTCTGGAAATATGAGTCCAAGAAGTCAAATTCTCTGAGGTTTCACGAAGCTTAGCAGCCGTGGGTGTGCACAGCACAACCTGGAAAGGTCCTGTCCACTTTGGGACAAGGGAGACTGTTCCTGTGTCCTGGGGAGGGGAGAAATATACCCAAGAACCGGGTGCCAATGGAAATGAAGCAGTGAGTCTACTTGGGTCAGGTAGGACGTAATCTTGGCACATCTGTAACTGATGTCTGATGAAGGATAGACTTTACTTTGAAGTCTGGGGAAGGTTGTAAAGTCAACAGGGATGAGAGGTTTTATGAGAGAACATGAAAAACATGAGTACTGAATAAATGTTGTAGCATCTGGAACATGTCAATGTATACCATGGAGATAATTTAAATTTTTAACATGTACAGAGTTATCAGGGATGTAAACACAACATTTCACTTAGGGCTGAAGTTACCTTTACTTCTAAAATGTCCAGAAATGATTGTGTATCTGTTTCAACTGTTTGCTGGATGTTTAGGATGAAGTTTGTCAAACTGACTTTTGTTTTTGACTATTGCTAAGAGTCAGCTGTTTCTGATGGGAATCTTGGGGAAACTTGAGAGCAGCTTTTCTGCTTGGTGCCTTCTGTAAGGATGGGTCCAGGTCTTGCTTGACCTTGTGGCTTCCCTCAGAAGCATTAGGGATGTTTCTCTCTTTTTATGGACCCTCCTTTTAGCAAGTGCACTGATTGGCTTTTTCTTCTATCGGTCTCATTCATCTCCCTTATCGGGAGATCATGTGACCCAGAGATGCAAAGCTCTGTAGAGATCTTTCCTCTTCCTTCACAGGAAGACTCTGGGACAAGAACCAAATACTGGTTTTCTTGGCCCTTTTTGATTAATTTAAAGTTTTGATCTTAGACATCCAGTAAGCTAATCTTAAATTGAGAACACTGGGCTTTAACTTTAATGCTTATAAACTTACAGTAGCTGGGGTCTGTGGTACCTGTCTTGATGGTTCTTTTTTTTTTTTTTTTTTTTGGTACCGGGGATTGAACTCAGCGGCACTAGACTACTGGGCCACATCCCCAGCCCTTTTTTTGTATTTTATTAGAGACAGGGTCTCACTGAGTTGCTAAGTGCCTCGCCATTGCTGAGACTGGCTTTGAACTCGCAATCCTCCTGATTCAGCCTCCCGAAGTGCTGGGATTACAGGCGTGCGCCACCGTGCCCGGCTTCTTGATGGTTCTTGAAGGTCGGGTGTTTTAGTTCTGAAGTTGATCTCTGTTAACATATATTGTTGCTTGAGTTTCCATGAACATTAGCTGACAAAATATCACATTTAGAACAGATTAAAGAAAGGCTGAGAGCATTTAACTTTTTGTGGAAAAGTAATAACTTGAATTTAGAAAAAATACTCTTATGGGGTCACACTGAGCAAGGGAGGGAGTCTGAGTATCTCAGACTTTAGGGTCTACCAGGTCAGTGGGGGTAGGGTACTGGGGAGGTTCCGACTGTCTTGTTACTTGTGTTACCGTGCTGTGGACTGCTGAGACAGTAGGAGTGAAGATTTGGTCTTCAAGAGGCTGTTGCACAGGTCTTCTAGAAATTTCACACACCTGTTTATACCTATTGGAACTTTAACCTGTTTCACTGATGACAAAGACCAATTTATGAAAACAATTAATATCTGATGGCATATTTAACAATGAGCAATTTAACCTTGTAAATTAATCAGCTGTTTAACAAAGTTAGTTATAAATAAATAATCTCATGTCAAATACCAAAATATGAGGCTGAACAGTATTAGTCATTTTCTTTGCTGAAGAGAAGTCCTGGAGAAACTTGCAAATTAAGTTTGAAGTTTGAAGGTACCTTTACTTATTTGTTTACCCAATTTGAATTGAACATTTTTGACTTAAATGAATTAAAGATATTTGGATCCATTATTTTAATTTTTATGAGCGCTCGGTTTGTTATTTGTGACATCACATTTACATGAAATTTGGACAGACGCACGGACTTAAAAACAAAAAAAACACAATTGTGCGCACTTTGGGAGGGGAAGCGAGGAGCTGAAGAGGCAAAGGTGAGGTCAGCAGGGGCTGAAAACAGACAGACTTGCGCAGGTGCGTGGATTGATTTTCCCATTCTGAATGGGAACTGAGGAACTGTGTCCTACGTGAATGAGAGAGAGAGCCAAAGGACTGAAGGGATTAAACAAAGGAAGAAGTGGGTGAGAAATTAAGAGAGCAGAGGACAGAGGGAGTTTGCTGAAGGAAAAGGCCAGCTGCACTAGGGCAGGAAGTTGGAGGGAGGGTCGCGCAAGCCAGTGGCTGCTAGGAACGAAGACTTTCAGTCTCCCCGACTGTGGCGGGGTCTGGCTCACCGGAGCCAGGTAGACATGAAGTCCTAATGGGAGGACAGGGGCTCTTTGCACCGTGTCCCGTGTGAATGGGAAAAAAGAGACTCGAGTCCGGACTAGGCACAAGGCCTGAGGAGATTTTAGGGAGAACTGAGGGAGGGAGGGTTGCGCAAGCCAGTGGCTGCTAGGAGGGATGGAAGAGTCCCGCGGTTGCCGCCGTCGCTGCTGCCACAAGGCAGGGCACGGGCTGGCCCGCTGGGTGTAGCAGCGAAGGCGCGCAGTAAGGCTGTGCTTGGAAGGCGGTACTTGGAAGGCAGTCAGAAGGAACCACGTGGGTTGGGATAGAAGATGGCGGATCAAGGAAGGACGGAAGTGGAGACAGATTTGGGCAGAAGAACATGGCGGATCTGAGAAAGGGGGGGTTAAACAGTAGAGCCGGTTGATCGGAACAAGTGACTGCGAGGCTAAGAAGTTGTGATGTCGAAACAAAGGAAGAAGTGTACCCATGTTGTCGGCCGCGGGGGGGATTTGGCCTGCACGCGAAGAAACGCTTGGCTAAAATAGATCGGAGGAGGCAAGGTGGAACGGGTTGCCGGGTGTCAGATGTCTAGCAGAGGAGGCGGGCAAGGAGCACGCTGCCACTGTAGGGCAATGGGCTGGGAGCGCAGACAGGGAGCGCACCGCTGCAGTGGCGTCAGAAGGGGAAAGAGAACAGAGGGGAGAAGAGATGAACCTGCACAAACATGCTGAGAGAATGTACCCGGGCGCGTAGACTAAGTGAAAGCAAAATTTCTGTGGCTTGGATGAATGGCGAACACATGGTCGCCGTTCGCTGGTGGGGGAGGGGAAAGGCACGCAGAGTTGAGGATGGACTGAAGAGCTTGGAGCACGCACGCACAGCGGGTGCAGATTGACTGAAGAACTGTAGGTTTTAGATCTGAAAGCTGAGGTTCCCAGAGAAGGGAGAGGAAGAGAAAAAGAGAGAGAGAGAGAGAGAGAGAAAAAACTTCGTGACTCTTACCCATCCTGAGAACAGCGGTGTCCGAGAATAGAGCGTCAGCAGAGAAAGAAAAAATAGCAATTCCCGAGAAATTTTGCCTTTTAAATGTAGAATTGCCCCACGTTGGGCGCTGAAATATTAGAATTTGGGCAGAGTTTCTTACGCTGGGAATGCCATTTTAATAAAAGGGAAGTTTATTAGGGGCCATGTGTGGAAGGGGGAGAAAAAGGGAAAATGGGGGACGGACGGGAACCGGGGCAAGCGTGAACAGAGAGCGATTTCAGTCCGGGGCTGGCTTAAATAGAGTGGGGGTCAGAAAGCCCCCCCTGGAGTGAGTCCTTGCCTTATAGGCTACCAGAGGTCAGGAGGTGATGGCCAGGGCACCTGCTGGCCAGGTTTGCTGGCCATGCTGAGGATCTTGGGAGGTGTAGTTTTTCACAAAGCACCTGGGGAGGTGTGGCCTTCTGCCTGGGAGGCGCAGCCTCCTGCCTGGAATCCAACACCCCCTCCCCGAAAAAATAGTAATACCTGTTAGCCCACAAATATGTTAGTTTAATTTTAATTTTTTTAAATACATATTTATTTGTTTTAGTTGTACACAATGCCTTTATTCTTATATGGTGCTGAGGATTGAACCCAGGACACCCACGTGCTATGCAAGCGCTTTACCGTTGAGCCACAACCCCAGTCCTGTGTTAGTTTTATATTGAAATGTAAGCTTTCTCTCTACAGCTACAACAAATAATTTTCACAAAAGATATGCTAATAGTACATTAATGCACGTGCATGAAACACTAAGGCTCTGAATGCTATCTAAGTTATACAGCTGTAAGATAAATACATATATTTCCCTTTTTGGTACTGGGGATTGAACTCAGGGGCTCTTTATCACTGAACTACATCTCCAGTCCTCCCACCCACCTTTTTGAAAATTCTGAGACAGGGTTTCACTAAGCTGCTGAGGTCTCACTAAATTGCTGAGGCTTGCCTTGAACTTGTGATCCTCTGCCTCAACCTCCTCTCTGGGATTGCAGAGCCACTGTCCCCAGCTAGATAGATATGTATTTATAAAGTATGCATTAATGATTTTTAATTTTTTTTACTGTTAATGTTATTGACTAGAAGGATTTTGAATCACATTTTGAATATTTTCTTGTCTGCTGTTGATTCTTTTTAGTGACAAATAAAACTTTAAACTCCTGACTATTAAGTTGGTATCCTCATAGAGTTTTAACCAAGACTGTGACTAAGCATGAAGGTAGTAAGAAGTGAAGGAACATTCCTGTCCATCTAAGAATGTTTCTCAGTTTCATAATCCCCAAAATAAATAAATTCCTTGGTATTTGACTTCTTGTTTGAATATCCACCAGAGATTTTGCTCTTATTCTCAGAAAATGGACTCTTGGAGATAGGCTGAGCCACTGGAATAGTTCTGAGTAATGAGTTGTGGACAGAAGCATGTATGTCACTTCTAGGCAAGTTCATTTATTTGATGGCATAAGAAAATGCAAGAGAAATGGGCATGGGGGCACATGCCTATAATCCCAGCTATGTGGAAGACTGAGACAGGAAGATGGCAAATTCAAGGCCAGTGGAGGCAATTTTGTGAGACCCTGTCTCAAAATAAAATGGGTGGGGATGTAGCCCAGTGGTAGAGTGCCCCTTGGTTCAATGCCCAGTCCTAGAAGATGAGGATCCCCAAACAAAGAAAAACAAGAAAAAAGAAAATGCAAGAACTCTCCTTGCATCTTAACAGTTGTGGAAAGCAAATATTAATGTGGTACTGTTTGGAATGCTGTGCCAATCCAGGGAGCAAAACTGCCCTAGAATGTTATCTTTTAAATAAACAACTGAAGTGTTAAACTAATTCACTTTAGTATTAGATCATCACAATCTAGACTAGGCAGACTGATACAGCTTAATGAAGCATTTGTCAAGAAACTAACTTGTCAGCCACTGCGGTGGCACACGCCTGTAATCCCAGCACTTGGGAGGCTGAGGCAGGAGGATTGTGAGTTCAAAGTCAGCTTCAGCAACAGCGAGGCATTTAGCAACTCAGTGAGACCCTGTCTCTAAATAAAATACAAAAAAGGGCTGGGGATGTGACCCAGTGGTGGAGTGCCCTGAGTTCAATCCCTGGTACAAAAAAAAAAAAAAAAAAAAGAAACTACCTTGTCATCCAAACCTGAAAACTTTTGAGAATGAGAGGGACACAATTAATAATTACATCAGAATAGCAAGTTATAAACTGGAACTATTCTAAGAAAATCAGGATGGTCACCTTACATACATGGTAAGTAAAAGCATACGTGTTGAGACCATCTGACTACCCAACCGCTTTCCAAGAATATTTTCTAGTGGCAAGTTGGAATGTAATTAAAACCACAGCAGATTACATGAGAGTTAGATCATAAGATAATACAGCTTATGAGGGTAAAAATCTTAGTTTAGAAAGTTTGATGGGCCATCCCAGAGACTTGGGAGGCTGAGGCAGGGAGGATCACAAGTTTAAGGACAGTCTCAGCAACTTAGTGAGACCTAGTCTCAAAATAAAAAATAAAAGGGATGTAGTTCAGCAGTATAGTATGTGCCTAGCTTGTGTGAGGCCTGGGTTCAATAGCCAGGATTGGGATAGGGGGGTTATTTGGGCTCTTACATTTAATCAAATCATCGAAGAAGCTCTGTTGGTCAGGAGCCAAAGATGCGAAATGCCCACTATACCAAGTGGCAAGAATCCTTTACTTCTGGAGGTCCTGCTGATTCCATTTTATATCTGGGGCATGAAGAAATGTGGTAAAGCTGGAAACCCAAGATCTGAAGGTCCTGCCTCCCTAGGTGAACCAAGCATCCCTTTCCCCTGAGGTCTTATTACATGCTTGAAGACAGTAGATCTTCCAGCCCTTTGTCAGCAATAGGTTTTATTGCTCAATGTGCCCATAATCCTCTCTTCCATTCCTAGTCTGAGGAGGAGTAGGGGGTCACTACTATACAAAGTCTGATTTCTTCCATGTCAAAACCCTCAAAACTTAGCCGGGCGTGGTGGCACATGCCTATAATCCCAGCACTTGGGAGGCTGAGGCAGGAGGTTTGCGAGTTCAAAGCCAGCTTCAGCAATGGCAGGGCACGTAGCAACTCAGTGAGACCCTGTCTCTAATAAAATACAAAAAAAAAAAAAAAAAAAAAAAAAAAAAAAGGGCTGGGGATGTGGCCTAGTGGTCGAGTGCCCCTGAGTTCAATCCCCAGTATGAAAAACAAACAAACAAAAAAACCCTTCAAAACTTAGAGGGCTGGGGATATGGCTCAGTTGGTAGAGTACTTGCCTCACATGTACAAGGCCCTGGGCTCAATTCCCCTGCACTACAAAAAAACAAACAAAAACCTCAAAACTTCACCAAGGTGAGAAATCATACAACTTGGTTACCTGCTGTTGTGGTTTGGATCTGGATTGTTCCCCCCAAAGCCTTTTGTTTTGAAGGCTTCCTCCTTAATGCAGCAGTGTACAGAGATGGGGTCTTAGGAACATGACTGAATCATTAGGGCTCTGACCTCATCAATGAACTAATCCATTGATGAATTCACAACTGAACTGGGCTATTGGGAGGTGGCAGAAACTTAGAAGGTGGGGCTTAGTTGGAGGAAGTAGAACATTTAGGATATGCCCTTTAAGGCTATATTGGAATCCATTCTCTGCTTTTCAGTCACCATGAAGTGAACAGTTTTGTTCTGCTATGTTTTCCCCGCCGTGATGTTTTACCTTGCCATGGGCCCAAAGTGATGGGGCCAGGCATGATGAAATTTCTGAAACTATAAGCCAAAATCAGTCTTTCCTCCTTTAAGTTGATTTACCTCAGTTATTTTGTCACAGTGGTGGAAAGCTAACACTAAAGCTGCTAAAACAGATTAAGGGAAAGGGAAAAGGTGTGGAAGAAACATAAACTAATATTTCAGAGATATATCTCAACTTTCAGTCTTTTAATTAGTAACTGAGGGAAGATAGGAAAATGAAGGTCCTGCCTTTAAATTTAGCTGTACCTTACCCTGGAAGTCTAAATTGCCTATAAGTAATCAGACATCATTTTTAATTTCTTTGCAAGAATTTTAGCTTGAGTTTTTTATGAACTGTCTACATAATAATATTCATAAGGGGGCTGGGGATATTGCTCAGTTGGTAGAGTGCGTACCTCACGTGCACGAGGCCCTGGGTTCAATCCCCAGTAACACACACACACACATACACAAATATATATCCTTTATCATATGGTCTTTTCAACATGGTACTAGGTGAGTCCTAGGACTAGTAGAACACACTGCAGAAAAAGGAAAGGAAAGCTTGGGTCACAGTGGGTCACAGAACAATGCAGAGGGAGAAGGCATGGGTGACACTATAGAGGTGTGGGCACCCACAGTGCATTTACTGAGGTGACCAAAAAGAACGGAGGGTGTTAGCCACACATGCTACTCATGTTACACACTGATTTATGGCTAGTTCTGGCAGCAGAGGTAGTGGGAGCAGTGTGATCCAATCACTTGTGTTTTTGTCACTTAGCCATGACCTTCAAAGTGAATAACACTGAATACTTTTCCAGAAAGTTTGGTGTTGCCAACCTCTATAAATATCTGCCTGAAAGGATATAGAATTTGAAACTGATTTTTCCACTATTTTGGCTATACAAAGTCTGATTAAAAGGAATAACATTATTTAGTCTAAGATTTTGCTTTAGGATTTTTCATTTAAAAGTCTCTGTTCTAACTTAATGGATTTGTTGTCATAACTTCCATTTTTAATATTATTTTAGCAAGCTATTCAATTTAGTGGAATTAAAAAAAACATTATGTTCACATCAGTTGATTCTAATCAATTCTTTGTAATTATTGTGTTTATCAACATCTTCAGAACAGGAAGAAGAATATATAAATCAGAATTATCACTTCAGTGCCTGGCCTTATTACTGTGTATCAAAACCTGACCAGCAAAATGGGTTTATTGACCAAGGAATTCATCATCTTCATTTCAGAATTCAAATGTCAGTTTAAAAAAAGGAACACTAGGTTTTGTCTCCTTGTTGCCTACTGCATCCACTGTAATGATCACCCAAGACTGGCCAGTCCACTTTTCTAGGCTTTGCTTCTAGTATCCTTTTTATAGTCTATGTTTTGGCTAAATAAGATTAAACTCTGTTCTTTGAAAACATGCCACAATTTATCTGTCAGCATTGCTCTTTGATATCCGTCTCTAAAATGACCATTCTTTCTTTCTTTCTTTCTTTTTTTTTTTTTTTTTTTTTGGTACCAGGGATTGAACTCAGGGGCACTTGACCACTGGGCCACATCCCCAGCCCTTTTTTTTTTTTTTTTTTTGTATTTTATTAGAAACAGGGTCTCACTGAGTTACTAAGTGCCTCACCATTGCTGAGGCTGGCTTTGAACTCGCAATCCTCCTGCCTCAGCCTCCCAAAGTGCTGGGATTACAGGCGTGCGCCACCGCGCCCGGCTTAAAATGACCATTCTTATCATTTCTGTAATTCAAAAGTTCTATCAGAATTTCTCATCTTGATTCAAGTTTGACTTTTGACATGAAACACTTCTATAAAGCAACAGCATTTTATTTGTACCATTACTATTATATCATGAGTAACTTTCCTTCATGCATTTCATGAATACAAGTTTATGAAGACAGGAACTATCTCAGAAATTAATGTAATATCCTTAGCATTATCTAGTGTGTCAGGAAATATTTATTGAATTAATAGTTTCTTTTAAAATATTAATTTAAGCTGGGCATGGTGGTGTGTGCCTATCTGTAATCCCACCAACTAGGAAGGCTGAGACAGGAGGACTACAAATTCAAGGTCAGTGGGGGCAATTTAGTGAGACTCAAAAAATAAATAGGGCTGGGGATGTAGCTCAGTGGCAAAGCGTTCATTCCCTAGTACTGCAAAAAACAAAAATTAAAGTTTACATAAAATAAAATGCATTTATATGTATATATGTGTGTTTGTATGTGTGTATGTGTGTGTATATATATATATATATGTATATATATATATATATATATATGTGGTAGAGTGCTTTCCTGGCATGCATGAGGCACTGGGTTTGATCCTCAGCACCACATAAAAATAAAATAAAGATATTGTGTCCACTTACAACTAAAAAAATACATATTTTAAAAAAGAATTAGTCTATCAATATTAAATCTACTATAATTTCCAAGTTACAATTAAGAACCTGTCTGAGCCGGGTGCGGTGGCGCACGCCTGTAATCCCAGCACTTTGGGAGGCTGAGGCAGGAGGATCGCGAGTTCAAAGCCAGCCTCAGCAATGGCGAGGCACTTAGCAACTCAGTGAGACCCTGTCTCTAATAAAATACAAAATAGGGCTGGGGATGTGGCCCAGTGGCCCAGTGGTCCAGTGGTCTAGTGCTGCTGAGTTCAATCCCCGGTACCAAAAAAAAAAAAAAGAACCTGTCTGTAAAATATGAGGGGCTGACCAAATGAATTCTAAGCTTTCTACTAGTATTCCTTAATTTCATCTTCCATTTTGTATATAGCTCACTAAAATATGGGCTCTAAGACAGTAGGGGCCTTTTCAGACTCACTGTTTCTCTTAATGTCCAGTGTATACTGCAATGTAATAAACAGCTGTTGAATGAATCAATCAACTATACTTTTGTCCTTCCTTCCACAAATGATTATGTATTATGGAAATTCTACCCACTACTTTTCAGTGGAGTGACTACCACAAGCAGGCTACTGTGCTATGCTTTGTGCTCCTGTTAAACTTCTTACAATCTATTTGGACAGAGCTGTCAACACAAATTAAATGTGAACACAGCTGTAAGAGTAGCAATACAAGATAGTATAGGCAGGTGATACCAAAGGAAGAAAAGGATTGGCCATCACAAGTTTGAGGTCAGCCTAGGCAACTTAGTGAGACCTATTTCAAAATAAAATAAAAAGGGCTGAGGATGTAGTTCAGTGGTAGAGTGCCTGCCTAGCAAGGGTGAGGCCCTTGATTCTATTTCCAGCACTGTCAAAAGAAGAAGAGAAGAAAAAGGAAAAAGACTGACTAACTTGGCCTATGTAAACTTCACTAAAGGAAGATTAAGAGGTTTTAAATTTTCTTTGTCTTCTTCATATCCTACCTTTTCTCACTTTTACTCTCTTCCTTCCTTCTTCTTACCGGAAATAAAATACTTTTATTTATAAAATACAATTCATATAGTACCTAGGAAATATGAAATGGGTATATTTCCAGGATGTTTCTCCATTCTTCACTAGCAAAACACTAATTTTTACCAAATCTGAAGGTTACATACCAGTGTAATATTTTTCTAATTCATGACAGAAGCTTGATTAAATGCAACTCTCTGGAAGAGAACTTGGTATAAAAAAAAAATCTAAAAATGAATCTGAATCCTTGCAGGAGCCCTGTTTGGGGATTGGCTTGAATTGCAGTTGACTATGAGCCGTGGAGATTTGGCCATTGTCGCCACCCGTAGTCTCACGGGATTTTGTTGCGGGATCTGGAGTGACTTGGCCGAAATTGCTGATCGGGTCAGCGCCATTTTAGTGGTGTGTTTGGCGTGAGTTAGTTGTTAGAACCAGAGAGAAAAGTTATCAGAATAAAAAGCTGTTTGTCTCCAGTTTGCTTCTGAAGTTCTTCCCGCGGCTCCGGTGCTCCGAGCGCTTCAGGCGGCAACAAATCCTATGTAAGATAAGAGTTATATCTTTCTTAAATATTGATTATCTCTGAAAATGGAATGACTCTCTTTTCCTACTTACTAGGATCTCAGTACTCATGGCAGAGAGGAATACATAAGAAATTGAAAAACAGGAGAGGTAGAAGGTAAAAATTTCCATGGAAATATCTTTTTTTTTTTTTTTTTGGTAGCACTGAGGACTGAACCCAGGTGCTCTAGCACTAGCACTGAGCTACATTCTCAGCACACACCCCGCCCCCATTTTTTAAAAAAAATTTGTGACAGGGTAGTGCTAAGTTTCCCAGATGGCCTTCCACTAGTAATTCTCCTGTCTCAGCCTCCCAAGTAGCTAGCATTACAGGTGTGTGCCACCATGCCTAGCTGGAAACAGGATATCTTAAATGCTACTTTGTCAATAAAATAACACCTTCATTATTGCAATTATTTTATCAAGTATGACATATAGTTAGCTATTTAGCTCAAATTTTATTTTTAACATTAAACAAGGGAGGAATTTCTGAAGTATTCACTTAAAATTAAATGATTTTAGGAAAATATATTGTCATAATTTATTTTCAATTGCATATACAATCCTTTAAATTTGAATAGTTACTGAATTTAAGCCATTAAAAACAACCTTAAAATTTTTATGAGGCCGGGCATGGTGGCATACACCTGTAATCCCAGCACTTGGGAGGCTGAGGCAGGAGGTTTGCGAGTTCAAAGCCAGCCTCAGCAATGGCAAGGCACTTAGCAACTCAGTGAGACCCTGTCAAAGGGCTGGGATGTTGTTCAGTGGTCAAGTGCCCCTGAGTTCAATCCCTGGTACAAAAAAAAAAAAAAAAAAATGCTTTTCAGTATTTTGCTGTGAATACTTTTTTTTTGGTGGAGGGAAGTGGTAGGCTATAGCAAATGTATATTTACATTTGTTAAGTGTCTCACAAGAGTAACATTCTTTTAGAGTCCAGGTTGCTTTTTCTAAAGACTTATTGTAAAATAACTTTATATACTTTGTCTTGGTTTCTGAAAGTATTAGGGAGTTTCAGGTAATAGACAATAGTTATTAAATGCTTGGAAACTACAGGAGTCTGCTATCAACTTATCAACTTGGGTATTTTGGTTGAGCAGTTTTGGAAGGAAAAAAACAAAGAACAGCTAAAATAAAGGTTAAGGCCCAGTTTAGCAGCAGTGGTGCACAATTTAGGGCAATCTTCCAGTGGGGAAAGGACTGCTTGTGCAGTCTTTTCAGTCACATCTACAAACACACACAGCATCTTTTATGGAGAACCATGATGGCAGCAATGCAACAACAACATTCTGTGGCCCAGAGGATTAAGAAAGGTTCATAGAGGAAGAAATACTGGAGTAAGTCCATGAACAATGAGTGCATTTTCCTCAGCTATTATAGACATTGGCAATATTTGAAATGAAGCAATTTTGCAAAAGGAAGCCTATTTTCTACCCACTCTCGTATCTGTGAATCACATATTTTATATAAAAATAAAAACCTGACAAGTACAGTTTGTGGTTTGAATCAATGGTTCTTAATCTTTAATGTGTATCAGAATCATCCAGAAGGCTTGTTAAATTTGTCAGACTGGCCCTAATATTTGCACTTCTTAGTTCCTTTGAAATTTAATGTTGCTGGTCCCAGAACACACTTTTGAGAACCACTGTTTAAAGCCTTAGCTATCTTTTTCATTTTTCTCTAGAGGATAGCTACTCTTATGCCATTAGCTCCTGATCTGGAGTCATACTACAGGGTTTCTCAATATGTGAATTAATCACTCAAGTGACCAACAGTGAAACACAGTATCAAGAAGACATTTATCATTAAAAAAATTCTAATAGACAAAGGATCCAGCAAATTAGAAGATCCTCTTTTCCCTTTGTTAGCTCCAAGATCTTTTTTTTTTTTTTTTTTTTTTTTTTTTTCCAGTAGTGGGAATTGAACCCAAGGACACTCTACCTCTGAGCTATATGCTCAGCATTTTTTTTTTTTTTTTTTTTTTTTTTGGAGATAGGGTCTCACTAAATTGTCCAGGATGACCTTGAGCCTGTGATCCTCTGTCTCCCCAAGTAGCTGGGATTACAGGCATGTGCTACTGCACCAGGCCCAAGATCACTTTTAATTTCCTCAGTTTATAAATTATATAGATATAAGGGTTAATGTTTGTTTGTTTTGGTAATAGGGATTGAACCTGGGGCACTTTATCACTGAGCTACACCCCCAACTCTTTTTGTTTTAGCTAAGTTGTTGAGGCTGGCCTCAAACTTGCAATCCTCCTGCCTCAGCCTCCTGAATCACTGGGCTTTTTTTGGTACTGGGGATTGAACTCAGGGGCACTCGACCACTGGGCCACATCCACAGCCATTTTTTTTTTGTATTTTACTTAGGGACAGGGACTCACTGAGTTGCTAAGTGCCTTGCCATTGCTGAGGCTGGTTTTGAACTCGCGATCCTCCTGCCTCAGCCTCCCAAGGGCTGGGATTACAGGCGTGTACCATGGGTTATCATTTCTTTGGAATCTGGGGTTTTAGGCTTTCTTCTTCATTTTCAAATTCACTGTACTGTAGAAAATATTACTGCTATGGTCTGAATGTGTGTGTGTCCCCTAAAACTCACATGTTGAAACCTAAGGACCAATGTGATGGCATTAGGAGGTGTGTTCATTGGGTGGTCATTAGTGGAGAATTGTCTTGCCCCTTTCCACCATGTGAAGACACAGTAAGAAGCTGCTGTCTATGAACCAGAGTGAGCCCTCATCAGATACTGAATTTCTTATCTTGGGCTTCCTTGTTTAAATAACAGTGAGAAATAAATTTATTTATAAGCTACCCAGTTTTTGGTATCTTGTTGTAGTAGCCTTAACAGAGTAATACAACTATCATCTTCTAAGCAAACTAAGTTTTTTTTTTTTAATTCCTAAGGAAATGCTGATGTGTTGTTTGTTGTTTTTGCTTTTCAAATAGAGAAAAATTAAGTACACTGAAAATAACTCTTTCAGAGGAAGCATTTGTTTCATGGCTTTTTTTTTTTTTTTTTTGGGGGGCTGGGGAGTGGGTAGAGGTGATGGATCCAACTGAAATAGTATAAGAAAATACAATTGAAGAATAAACCAGTTCCATATTTAGTAGGATATTAGTTTTGGGTTTTCCCCAGATACTGCGGATAAAATGAGAGACACAAGGAACAAACTAAACTTGGCACTACAAACCATAGTCAAAACCTATTATATAACACAGGTATACAGAAATTACTAAATAATTAAAACAAAAAATAAAATAACAAAGACAAAAAGGTGTTAGGAAGGTAGTAGATGTTTTAAGGTAATATTGGCAACACATGAAGACCTCCAATTCTTAAGGCTGAAGAAAACATAAACAGTGTGAATGTCATGCCTATGGGAAATGTGAACTCCTAGGATGATGAGTAGTTTGTATGTTGAACACAGTTTAGTTTAATAAATATTTGCTGAATGCCTTATGCATTTAAATAACAGTCTTTCTGATATAACAAGGATTCTGTCTACACAGTATTGTGAACAGAGAGCCAAACAGCTATACTATGCTTTGAGTATTCTCTGCTTAATAATAAAATTGATGTGACCCAGTATGAAGAATTATTATAGCAAGTGTTACCTCTGTGGCCAGGACCAGACTTGCTGTAACAAGGATCAAGAACTCTAGGAGCCGGGCGCAGTGGCGCACGCCTGTAATCCCAGCACTTTGGGAGGTTGAGGCAGGAGGATTACGAGTTCAAAGCCAGCCTCAGCAATGGTGAGGCACTTAGCAACTCAGTGAGACCCTGTCTCTAAATAAAATATATCTCTAAATAATTCTAGACTATGAAATAATTTAAAATAATTTGTTATTTAAAATTTAAATTACCATTCAACAATGGGTATTAATATTGTAGCAAACAATGGGTGCAAAGTATTAATATTGTAGCAAACCAGGCTGTGGAGAGAAACAGCTGACAAATTAGGAATGTACCCACCCTTTATGGGTTACAAGTAGGTAGGAATACACATTCACAAGAACTTAATGATATGCAAAAGAAGTTAAATGGAGACACAATCAGAAATGGTCTAAAGGTGGAGGTGAGTGGCACCCTGAGGTATGTGTACCACAGGAAGGTAGAGTTGATAGCTTGATTATTTGTAGTTCAGCTATTCTCTAAGAGTAACACTTGGTTCTTTTTATTAACAAAGTACTTATTACTAGCCTTATTAAAAATAACAAGAAAAAGAGAAAAATGAATTGTATTTAACTTTAATTCAGTAGAAAATAAATCTAGTTGTAAAAAATTGCTATAGTGGAAGGGAGAAAGAAAATATAGCCCTCTTCCTAATTTAGATTACCATTTGTACTCATTTTGTTTATGGTAAGATATTTTCATGTACTAAAATTTCTGCTTCGAATAGCAGAAAACTAATCCTGTAAAACTGTTATGCGATCCCATCAGTTAGGAGTGCTCTACGCTCAGGCAAGAGAGCCAAAGATGTGACTAAATGAATCTGTGACCCATAGCTATACTACAGAAGGCAGATGAATAGAAATTTTGCTCTGTTCAGAGCACTGGATATGCACTCATACCTTAAACTCAAAATGATGTTGAGCTGAATGGTAGGTCACTTTACCAGCAATTTTGTTCTTAAGTTATTTTATGATTTGAAGCTTTGACATTGCTAGCGTGTTCTTTCTAAACACTTTGCATATGATCAGTTGCCATGGAGAGCAGTAACCTGGGCATCGAAGGTGTTCTAATTCCAATGTACCTTGAGAAACCTATAAGGGTAGTTTTCAATCACTGTTAACAAAGCTGAAAATCAATACAATTCAAGCAGTGCGATGGAATCGTGCTCTGACTAGTGATTTGGAGGGGAATGCACACAGAAGGACTAGTGAACAGAATAGTAGAACAATGTGACACTGGGTATTTAGCAGAGATGTGGTACCTTTTATGTATATAATAATCCATTGAAAAACATTATGTGTAGCCTTCAAGGAGTTATTTATTTATTTATTTGGTACCGGGGATTGAACTCAGGGGCACTCGACCACTGGGCCACATCCCCAGCCCTTTTGTATTTTATTAGAGACAGGGTCTCACTGAGTTGCTAAGTGCCTCGCCATTGCTGAGGCTGGCTTTGAACTCACGATCCTCCTGCCTCAGCCTCCCAAGTGCTGGGATTACAGGCGTGCGCCACCGCGCCTGGCTTCTAGGAGTTTTAAAAGCACGAATAACATGTTTACTGTTCAGGATCATTAGTGGCAGTGCTTTCCTAGCTTTCTTGATCAATATGCCATTCCATCCCCTTTCAACTTTCTCTCTCTCCTCTTTCCTTCAGGTAATGTGTGGTAGGATGCTTAGGCACACTAAGAGAAACTTGCTTGACACAGTATCTTCAGTTTGTTGAATGCTGCAGCTCCCTCCTGGAGTCAGGCCAAAGGTCTCAAGGACCTGCACATTCAGGAACCAGAGGCAAGACGCTCACGCCACCCGGGGAGGGCGCGCAGCTCAGGAAGCACGACCGGCGTGGGGGGGGCGGGACTTGGGGACGCTAGGCGGACACTCTAAAGTGGCCCAATCCTGAGAAAAGCCCTGGCCCTTTGGATCAATTAGTGAGCACCCTCCAAAAGAGCCTCTCAAAAGTTACTCTGCGGGGCATCGCCCCCGACCCAGGAACGACCCTTGAAAATGCTCCAACACCTGGGAGGTCTTGTCCCCGGGCGCGGCGGGGACGTCGAGGTGCCTGCATCCTCAGGACCTCCACAGCGACTCACCGTTGACACACCGCGACCGGGGTGCTCACAGGCGCCCAAATGTGAGAAAGAGGGCGGGGAGGCGGAAGCCGTGCTCTCGCGGGATCTCCTCCCACCGCGGCCGTCTCCAGGCCCCAGAGCAGGCCTCGCGTTGTTTGGGATTTGGGGCGGGGCGAGCCCAAAACGGGCGGAGCCAGATGGGGGCGTCCCCAGGCCTTGTTGACTTGGGCCTCCCGAGCGTCAGGGCCTCCTAAGGCTTTCCGCGCATGCCCGAGTCTCGGGCGGTCCTGGAAGCTGGGACGGCCCGGCTGCCCAGTCGCAGGTCCGGCCCCGCCCCTCCCCCCGGCGGCGGCGCGGCGGTGTTGTGGTGGTGGCGGCGGCCGGCGGCCTCGGAGCTTACAGAGTCCAAGTGCCTGGCTCGCGCCGCTGTGGCCGGCCGGACCGACCGCCGCGCCACAGGTAACGCCGCTGCCCGCGGGCTTGGGATTTCGGGGGTTGGCTGTGCCGGTCGGCGGGGGGCGCGTTCCGAGACCGACCCCAGGGGTCTGGGCCGAGAGGTCGGGTTTTGGGGGCCGGAGGGGCCTGGATGTCGGGGTCCCGGACGCTGAGGGGCGGGAGGCCAGGGACCCGGAGAAGGCCGGGGTGCCGCGTCCTCCAGCGGTCCTGCGGCTCTGGCCTGGGTTTGGGGACCGCAGAGACCCCGGCGTTGGCAGACCCCTGCGGCCCTTCAGGGCCCGTTTAGACCCTCCCGGTGACTTTAGGTTGTTTTGGTTTTGAGGGAAGAGAATCCGACCTACGTAGGGCTCGGGATGCCTTGGGGGCGGGGAAGAGAGAGACTCACGAGATGAGAGCAGGCGCTAACATTTTCTTCCTTACTTTTGTGATTGTTGTTGAGCGTACTACTGTTTGTGGTAAGTGCGGTGCCTGTCGTATTGCTTGGCACATTTTAAACACCGGCGTAGGGAGGACCCAGGAGTAGAACTAAAGGAAGTAATTTTGCAGATCCAAGGTTTTCCTTTCAATTATTATTTTGTTTTCGTATGTCCTCTTTTTAAATTTGAGCAATCATCTATGTTTTGAACAAATCAGAAGAATTTGGGTAGGGAGGAGTACGTTTTTAAAAATAGGTTTTTTTTTTTTTTTTTTTTTTTTTTAATGCTTTTTAAGAAAAAATTAAGCAGCCAAACAATGAAGACGCCTGCCCTCTCACCTGACCCCAACCCCCTATATTTCCTTTATTACTGGGTACCCAGACTTCAAGTGTGTATTGCCATTCAGGATTTGTGTGTGTGTGTGTGTGTGTGTGTGTGTGTGTCGCGCGCATATGAGAGTTATGCTTTAGAAACAAAATTTGAATCATATGTAGTATAATTTTTTACTGGCCAACAATATATCACGAATATCCCACCATTTTATTAACATGCTTCATGCTTTTAAAAAACTGCATAACTGTAGTTTTTTCTTTATTGCTGAACTTGGTTTACAAATTTTAAATTATCAGTTGATTTTAAAAGGCCAATGTTTTGAAACATAACGTGGTGAAACTTTCAGAATGTGCAAGGCCAGATGTGATATTTTGATATGAAATAAGATTGAGTAATATGTTTACAGAAAGCTTAATGTTAAGTGTACATGGGGCTGGATGACTTCATAAAGCAGGTTACTAAAAGATTTTACATTTTGCTTTTTCGACTACATTTTCCAAAATAAATTTAGATACCATATGGTCAGATTAAAACATTTAATTCCTTGAACATAAAGTGGCCGATTTGTGAGAAAAAGTAGAATACCAGCGGCCCAGAGCTTTGGTATTGGGGGGTGACGGGGTTTAAATATTTTGAAAAGTAAGCCAGAGGGAGGGAGTTCAACCGAAAGTGGAAGGATGGTGCTACCTGCTTATTATTAAGACAGAAAGCAAATCCCTGTTACATTCTTATTTTTGTGTGCAGAAGAGCTTGAGGCATTGTTGATTTAATCACTAACTTGCTTTTTTTTTTTTGGGTACCAGGGATTGAACTCAGGGGCACTCTACCACTGGGCCACATCCCCAGCCCTTTTTTGTATTTTATTAGAGACAGGGTCTCACTGAGTTGCTCAGTGCCTCACCATTGCTGAGGCTGGCTTTGAACTCGAAATCCTCCTGCCTCAGCCTCCCAAGTGCTGGGATTACAGGCATGCGCCACCGCATCCGGCTACTAATTTGCATTTTTAAAGATGCACTGTTGTGTTCATCTTGGTGCTAGTTTCCAGGGAAAACAGAACTGAGAAAATCATAAACAACAGTGTGCATCTAAGCATGTATAGTCTGAAATCTTAGGTTAACTTCTGTAGCATTTTATTTGGGACCTGTGCTTAAAAGGAATCAAAAACATTCATGGCATTTTAGTTCTTTGTTGATAATAATAGCTTTCTCATAACACCAAAATAAGTAGCATTTCCCCCACACTATAGATTAGTAAACAAGCTCTGGGAGATTAAACTGCTTAAGATCCCGTTGCTTTTTTAGTAGTGATGACTGCATATACCCAGGTGTACTTAATTCAAGAACCTGGGTTTTTTTTTTTTTTTTGCTCTGCCTTGCTGTCTCCTGTTTATGCATATTGCCTTACAAAACTGTTCATCTTAGTTTTCTTTCTTTGTAATGGCAAAATAGAGATGCACATAGTCAAGTGCATTGAAAATTGTCTAAAGGATAAATAGCCAGAAACTAAAACGGTATCTTTTTATATGAAGTTTCTGGTGATGTATTATTAAAATATTAAACTTGTTTTTATGTTGTTAACCAAGAAGGTAAGGGATTGTGTTGCTTTAGTCACTGTTCTATGCCATGGTAAATTTGTACATCATAAATTGTAGATCTCACAGCTGTTTATTTTTTACAAAGCTGCATAATCTCATTTCAGTAAGTGTTATTTTTATGGATCTAGTTGAACTTATAATATGCTAATATGCCAAAAGAACACAAAGAGTGCCCTAAAAAGTCTAGAAAGATTGAAATTGCTTATTTAATTTTTGGTATTTTAATCTCTTAAAATGCATCAGTAAGATGTGTGTCATAGTATTTTAATTTGTTTTAGTTTTTTTAGCAGATGTGACAGTTGTGTAAAGAAATAGGGAAGATGCTGAAGTTAATAAAGTGTAATATGTATTGTAATATGTATTTGAGAAGAAACCCACAGATATTAAAAAATTTAAGCTTTATTGGCATTTCAGGATGATAATCAGTCATATCTAAGTGGCATATCTGCTACTGATTATCTCTTAGACAACTTATGTTGATTGTTACTGGGTTTTATAGTTGTGAGACACCAAAATGTTTCAGCCACAGCAAAGTCTTTTTATACAATGTTAAGATTTAAGAGCTATCTTATTGCTGGTGGAAAGGAATTGAAAGTTTATTTTCCAGTTTAACCTCAAAGTCCTTTTGGGGACATATATTCATGAGTAGTCAGAAATAAATCAACTATTTTTGGTGCTATGAATAATACAAAAAAAGCATCAGGGTTGATCTCTAGAGTTTAAAACCCACTGGGTTTTTTTCTTTGTTAGGGAAATGAACACAAAATTTATTATGTGCCTAGGGCACTGGAGTACTAGACTCCTATTTAAAAACTAATTTGTATAAAATAGCTATTGTGTAATTGCATAAAGAATCTGCTCCATGGTAGTTCTGTTTTTTTGGGATAAACTAGTTGATGTAAAAAAGAGAAGCCAAAATGGTGGTGGTGGAAAGGGGAGGATCTGAGAATTGGCTGTCAGAGTAGAAAATGGGAGAGGGGTTTCTAGGAGGAGGAGTAATTAGTACAGTAAGATGTGTGGATGGATGTCAAGGAAAATGAGAACTTTCTTGAGTTCTGTGAGCTTCCAGATACTGAAAAAATATCTAATTATAATCATTATCATGTATTAGCTGTGGACTGCTGGGATTGAGTTGGAATAGGTAATACTTCTGTAACTTGTAGGCTCTAATAAGCCCCCTATAATAATCATATTATTATAAATCAGTTCATTTTGTAATCTGAAGTTATAATGAGCATTTGAAGAGCTGTAAAATGTAAAAAGTACTGTGAAGGCCTATCTTCTCCATGCCTTCTTCAAGCCAGAACCTCCAAATCATCCCTCTGGGGCCTTTGTTCATATTGTCTCTCCCTTCCATAATTTTAGTTGTTACTTTAAGTTTGGTTCTCATCTTTCTTTTTAGAGTTGAGTTTTCTCCTCTGGTGATTCCATAGCCCCATGGTTTCAGCTGCCCCCCTCTTCCCACATGCCCAACCTCCTTGTTCTGCACCACCAGTCTCATTTTCTTGCCTAATCTTCAGATTTTTCTATTTTTTATTATTCTCCTTGATAAACTCTTGCTGGCTGTCATTTTATTATTTTGAATCAGTAAATTTGTATATGTATTCTTTCCCTCTAATTTCCTCAGTTATATTAATGAACTTAACATTTTAGTCATCCAGGCTTAAAATCAAAAGACCATCTTTTTTTTTTTTTTTGTGCTGGGGTTGTGGCTCAGCATAGAGCGCTCGCCTAGCACGTGCGCGGCCCGGGTTCGATCCTCAGCACCATGTATAAATAAACGCATCGTGTACAACTAAAGCAAATAAATAAATATTAAAAAAGACCATCTTTTTTATTCCACATTTTTTTTTTTTTGTGGTGCTGGGGATTGAACTCAGGGGCACTCAACCACTTGGTCACATCCCCAGACCTTTTTTTGTATTTTATTTAGAGACAGGGTCTCACTGAGTTGCTAAGTGCCTCGCCATTGCTGAGGCTGGCTTTGAACTCGCGATCCTCCTGCCTCAGCCTCCCAAAGTGCTGGGATTACAGGCGTGTGCCACCGCGCCTGGCTTATTCCACATTTTTTACTGGTGCATTATTGTTGTATATGATGGTGGGATTTGTTACTCAAAAGGTCACCTTTGATTTTTTCACTCTCCTTAGAAGCTGATTTTTTGTCATCTTATTACATTGTGCTTCCTGATTCTTCTACCTTCTTTCCATTTTTCCAGCAATCATGTGCAGATGAGACATTCCTAATTTCTAGGTTTTTACCATTCCATTCATCATGCATACTACAATCAAACTATCCTACATGTATTTTTGATCATCATAGTCTCTGTTTGATGACAAAACAAAAATCCTGAAACGATTATTCTCTGTGGCTTATGTTAGTCATTATCTGAATGCTTTGTTCTCTTTTGGTCATCCTAATTTATGTTGGTAGTTGGTTATGTTGGTTTTTGCTCTGCAAAATTGATCCCCACTTTACAGGTGAAGAGATGCAGCCTTCATGAGCTCAAAGGAATTGCTAATGGGTAGAAGAGCTCAAATTTGATTTTTAAACATGTCTTCCTTTTCTGACCACTCTGCTTCTGCCTAAAGGCTATTCACCAACCCTGGAATAAAGTTCCAGTTCCCCAGCATTGCTTTTCTGAATTAATTGGCCCCAGTCCACTTTTGAAACTTAGTTCTTGTGATCAAACTTAGGTTTCAACATATGTCCTCAAAAGAATGTGAACTCTAAGTTTTACTTTACTTTTTTGGTTACTTATGCATTTTTATTTCTGGAATTTTTTCTTATCTCTTCAATGTAAAGGGTTGGCTCATACATGGTCATTCCCCATTCCTGTCTTTCCTGTCAGTAGTAGTAAAGTCTGTCTTTGTTCTTGTAGCTACTTAATCTTTGATACTTTATACTCTTAATTTGTTTTTGAGTATTCTAACAGTTGTAATTGGAGTATAAGATTCTGGAAAGCAGAAACAATGTTTTATTGTTTCTGTATCTCTCAGTAGATGCTCAGAAAATATGGGTAAATGAGTATAGAAATGATCACTGGTAAACTGCCCCTTTCTTTGGTATTTAAGTAGTGTCTGATTTTAGTGCTGGATGTCTCCCTCTCCCTCTTACTCATTCCACTCACTCATCCTCCACCATAGCTTATTGGAGTTTTTTGTCTATAGTAACCAGGTTTTCTTTTTGTGGATTTCTATATGAGTTCTTTATTTTTCAGGTTTTAGGTAATTATTATCAATTGTTTATTGAAAATATCAGTTTATGGCGGGGCACAGTGCCACGCATACCTGTAATCCCAGCAGCTCTGGAGGCTAAGGCAGGAGGATCATGAGTTCAAAGCCAGCCTCAGCAACAGTGAGGCGCTAAGCAACTCAGTGAGACCCTGTCTCTAAATAAAATACAAAATAGGGCTGGGGATGTGGTTCAGTGGTTGAGTGCCCCGAGTTCAATCCCCAGTTCCCCCAATCCCCCAAAACAACAACAACAACAAAAAACCCAAACAGTTTATGTATGTGATTTCTTGGTGTTGTATATAAAAAATGTGTAAAATTAACATTTTGCATTTGATTTCTTTTTTTATGTTCTTGAGTTGGGCAAGCTTCTTAATGAACTGCAATGTTCTCAAGTTGACTTCACAGTTTTTTGTGTGATTATAGAGATATGAAAAATGGAATAAAACTATTTACTATGTTGTTTTATTTCTCTTGGTGATATCAGGAAGATCCAACACAGATGATACATCACTTTTAGATTCCTGAAGAACTCATATAAGATTTTAGATTTATTAGATAATCTATCATTGTTAATGGTTATCATGCATAAGTTAGTTTTTTCTCTTACTTGCCTTTGCAGTCTATATTGTGTTAGTTTAGATACTTAATTCTTTCTTTGCTAATTAAAAATATAATGCTGTTAAGAATTGTGAATTTAAAATAGGTTGGTGATAGTGATGTTTGCTTTTTGGAATGCTAAAATGCATGACCATAGAGTGAGATTGGTTGTCAGGCTAATCAGTTGGTTGCTCTACCTACCCTCAACTTTGTAAGGGTGATCACAAACACTACTTTTAGGTTTTAAGCAGGTTTAAATTATTCATTGATTTAAAAAATAGACAAAATAGTTACATGGTTCAAATTTTAAGTGTCACAAAAATATATAAAGGAAAATGTCTCTTTCTTGGTCTCCTAATTTTTCTACTGGGAGGTAGCCACTCATCTCTGAAATAATATAAAAGAAACTATTACTTTATATACATACAAGTAAATGTGAATAATTTTTTTTCTTTTCATATAGGTAGAGATGAGGCACACTGCATATTTTCACTTGCATTTTTAACCTGAAAGTGTATCTCTTAAATTCCATATCAGTAGATAAATAGCTACTCCATTCTTTTAAAAATACTTGTGGCCTCAAAGTATGCTATATATAACTACAAGTTTTAGATTGTATATTTTATTTAACAATATTCTCTACTGATGGGCATTTAGATTGTTTCCCATTCTTACTGTTATAAGCTATTAAGGCAACACATTGAAGGAAAAGAAAAAAAATGTGATCTTTCTGTGTAGGGGTGAAAATGTATATTTTTCTTCATTGTAAGAATCCAGACCTTAAGAATATATAGCTGTCTACTTTGAATTTTTTAAATTTATTTAAAGAGACTTTACAGTACAGTCTTCAATAGTTTAAAAAAAAAAAGTATGGTTGTGTAGAAGTGTGACTAGACAAAAAGGTACGATGTAATATAATAAACTGAAGGGGGGAAATGTAGCAAAACCTGGTTGTTCAGGTTTGTCTTTGTCTTTCTGTTTTAGTCCTTCCTCAGTATGGGGTAAGACCCCTTCTGGAATGAGGGTTTTATGATCTACCAGACAAGGTAGGACACAGAATTTCCTTATGACCAGCCTTAACACAGAATGGCAGGGGAAGGTTAAAGTAAAATATCTAGGTTTTTATGGCTGACCTGGGAGAGGAGCTTTAGTTTCTATGACCCACCTTGAGGAAGAGGAATTCTAGTTTCAGTGGCCTACCTTGGGAATAAAAAAAGGAGTAGGAGAAAGGACAGGAGAAGTCAGAAGAGAATTTGCTTTTGAGGCTGGCTGGTTTACTCCAGTTCAAAGTGGAATCATCATTCTTTTTTTTTTTTTTTTTTTTTTGTGGTACCGGGGATTGAACTCAGGGGCACTCGACCACTGGGTCACATCCCCAGCCCTTTTTTGTATTTTATTTAGAGACAGGGTCTCACTGAGTTACTAAGTGCCTCACCATTGCTGAGGCTGGCTTTGAACTCGCGATCCTCCTGCCTCAGCCTCCCAAAGTGCTGGGATTACAGGCGTGCGCCACCGCGCCCGGCGGAATCATCATTCTTTGCTGTATGTTTTTCTGAGCCCCAATGGATGTTTCTTGGTTACCCCTTTGTGTGTGTTTGGGCGCAGGGAGAGGAGGGTTGAAACTAGTGATGTTCTACTAGTGAGCTATATCCCAAGCCCCCTGCTTTTAAATTCAATTTTTTTTTTTTTTCTTTTTGAGACAGGGTCATGCTAAGTTGCTCAGGGTGGCCCTAAACTTGTCATCCTCCTGCTTCAACCTCTGAGTAATTGGGATTATAAGCATGTGTTCCTGCAGCCTGGCTTTTGGCTTCTTTTCTGACCTGATGATTAGTGACCTGGATGGAGAGAAATATGGGACCGTGTGAAGACACTTGTTAGAATCTGTTGATTCTAAGTGACAGTGGTGAGGGGTAGCAGCTCCCATGATCAATTGTTCATTTCACAAGGGTCAGCCCTCTATGTATTTAGCAGTTCAGTGCTTAGAAATAATACTGACCTGGAAGATAGTGTTTGGGACTATGACCTATGTTATGGTTTAGATGTGCTTTGCTCCTCAATTGTCCATGTGTTGGAAGCTTGGTCTCTTGGTGGAGATATGGGAGGTGATAGAGCCTTTAAGGGGTGGGGTGTTATGGAGATACTTAGGTCATATAGAGACTTGCCCTAGAAAGGCACTAAGCTAGTTTTCAATGGGACCCCTTGGTAAGATCTGAAAAGGAGTAATTGTTTTTTTCTTTTTGGTACCGGGGATTAAATTTAGGGGCACTCAACCACTGAGCCACATGCTCAACCCTGTTTTGTATTTTATTTAGAGACAGGGTCTCACTGAGTTGCTTTGTGCCTCACTTTTGCTGAGGCTGGCTTTGAACTTGTAATCCTCCTGTCTTAGCCACCCTAGCCGCTGGGATTACAGGCTTAAGCCACTGCACCCAGCCAGGGATAATTTTAAAAGCATTTGTTATTTTAAGGGAGTGATTATAAAAACCTGAGCCTGGCCCCATACCCCTCTTTGACTTCCTGTTTTGTGATGTCATTTCTTTTCCTACATGGGATACCACCGTTGCCATCTGCCATGATGTGATGTAGCCAAGAAAGCCTTCACTGTAAGTGAACTGATGTCAGCACTGTGCAGTTGAATATCCAAAACTGTGGGCTAAATAAACCTCTTTTCTTTATAAAGTTAGCCTGTCTAAGGTATTTTGTTATGGTAATGAAAACCTGACTAATTTAGCTTGTAATAGTATATTTAACATGGGAAATTTGTTTGGGGATGAGCTAAAAATCCCTGAGTGTCATCTAGAAGAAAATGCTATGGCATCCAATACAATATGTTTTATATGGTCATTAGCTTTTTTTTAAACTATAAAATTGTGTGTTCAAAAATGAAATTTAAACTACTGAAATAATTGAAGTTAAACAAATTCCTCCTGCAGGGCTTTCCATCCATGTCTGTTCTTTATGAGTTTTTGGAGTTTGGTGTGACTCCTTTCAGATTTTTATGTATAAACCAAAACAGTATATTTGTGCTGTCTCAAGAGCATTAGGATTCTCTTGAAAATAACTGGTAGGAATGATTAAAGTCAGAATCTTATTGAATAAAGAAGTGAATAAAACGATGATGGGACAAAAGTTAAATTTACAGTGAATGTTCTTTGATTCCTTCAGACCAGAGAAGCTATAAATACAGAGTATTATTGTGTCAATTGTAATAGCTACTTAGCTTGTGTTAGATGGTTGATCAGGTTATGTCTGACAAGTCATTTAAGGTTTCCCAAGCTGTGTATTTTTTGAACTAGTAATAGGGGATTTGAATGGTTTTCTGATAGGCCTCAAACAATTTAGCTTTTAGGCGTTTATATATTATGCTACTTCTTTGGAGAGTGGTGTGTATGTGCTCTCCAGATTTTTTTTTTTAAATGGTTCTTGTGCTTACCCATTTACAAACCACTATAATTCTCTTTTGATCTCTTATATGGTACTAGACATTGTAAACCTAGTAAATATAAGGTCATTTATTTGATTTTGATTTTTTTTCCTCCTATAATAGCAGTAGGAATTCACTGTATAAAAGACTTTGAAGCATAAAGAAGGATTCTCTGAGTCAGATTATCAGCAGTGTTTCCACCCAATGGTGGTATATCCTTTAATTCTAATTGTGTTAATGAAGTCACCAACTTGGAAAAACCTGACTTTTTAAGGCCTGCTGCCATATAAGAAGTAGACTTGGTGATAGGTGATAGGAATATGGAAAATGTGGGGCTGGGGTCGTAGCTCAGTGGTAAAGTGCTTGCCTTGCATGCCTGAGGCCCTGGGTTCGATCCTTAGCATCATGTAAAAATAAATAAATAACAATAAAGATAATGTGTCCATCTATAACTAAAAATAAATATTAAAAAAAAAAGAAATATGGAAAATGTGAGTAACTGGAATTTTGTAGGCTAGGAAGTTGTGCTTTAGTAACCCAGTTGTGATAAAGCCTTGACTTAACATGTCAGGGAATTTCTGCACATAAACAACTAACCACTTGGTGGTTTAACTGTTGGTTATGGAACCCACAGGTGGATCTGTCAGTGTACCTCTATCACTGCCAGAGGCTAAATACTGTAGAACTTTTGTTGTGATAAGTATTATTGTATCTTTGTAGTTTATCTTTAAAATACTGAGCCTTGGGGGTATAACTGTGGTAAAGTCTTACTTAGTATGCTCAAGGCCCTGGGGTTCAGTCCCCAATACTGGAATAAAACAAAGCAGGGCCTTGTGTTTAGTAGAATGAAATATTTAGAAATGCCATAGCTAATAAGACAAGTGCAAAACAGTCTTTGGTTTGCAATATTTAGAATGATTGCTTATTATTTTTTTATTTTTTTACATTTTATACAGATCATAACAATGTTTATTTAGGGTCACTTTCATATATGTGATGACTTTATAGAGTTAGATGAGTCTCTGAAGACATCTCATACACTTTAATTCTTTCTTTTGATAACTCTAGTGGATTTTTAAAATCCCAGTTATTTTCACATTAAAACATAAGAGTGGCTTTTGGAACACATAAAGGGAGTCACTGCAATTTTAGTTTTAAGAAAAAGACTGCAGTGGTCTATAGTGACTTGACATGCATTATAAACCCATCCTGAAAAATTTCTTTAAATACTTCTGAAACTTTTTGTTTTTTTGGTACTGAGGATTGAACTCAAGGGCACTCAACCACTGGGCCACATCCCCAGTCCTTATTTTGTATTGTATTTAGAGACAGGGTCTCACTGAGTTGCTTAGTGCCTCGCCATTGCTGAGGCTGGCTTTGAACTTGTGATCTTCCTGCCTCAGCCTCCCAAGTTGCTGGGATTACAGGTGTGTGCTACCACGCCCTGCCTAAAACATTTTAATGGGATAGACTTTTCCCTTCAAATAAAGTTATTTGAACTGTTTCTTCTTTCTTTCACGAACCAAAGATAACTAGAAATGGATATAGGCAATTCTACAGTAATTTATGTCTGTATTATACTGTACTGTATTGTTCTATTATCTATTTCTGTATTATGCTTTTCATGAAATTGATTTGGCTTTCAAGGAAAGAATGGAAGAAATCCCCATGTATTTATAGTAGTTGAACAACCTCATTGTTTATGATGAACAGTAAGCTTGATTTTTCTTTCTTTTTTTAGTTGTAGCTGGATGCAATACCTTTATTTATTTTTATGTGGTGCTGAGGATTGAACCCAGTGCTTCACATGTGCTAGGCAAGTAGTGTTTCACTACTGAGCTACAACCTCAGCCCAGCTTGCTTTTTCTTGATAATGACTTCTTTTTATCACTATTTAGTAATCACTGATTTTATTTTTTCTATATAACACTTAATAAAATGAATGTAGGCGATACTAAAATCATAAGTTATATATCTGTACACAAACTTATATACACATACATTTGGACATCGGGTGCACAACTCAGAAGGCACCATTTATATAGAGTACAATGTAAATGGCATTCCCTCTACTGCTTCAGGAGAACTCCTGATCTTATTGAGTGGTGGTTTTAGTCAGCTTCTTCTGCTACTTTTACCAAAACACGGGACAAGAACAATTTTAGAGGAGAAAAAGTTTATTTGGGACTCACAATTCCAGAGTTCTCAGTCCACTGATGGCTGACTCCATTGTTCCTGGCCCAAGGTGAGGCAGGACATCATGATAGAAGGACATGGAGAAGGAAAGCAGCCAGGACACTGTACCAGGAAGCAGAGAGAGAGACAGTTCTCTTCACCATAGACAAAATATATACCCCAAAGGCACACCCTGAGACCCACCCCTAGCCATATGTATCCTACCTTCCTACAATTACTACCCAGTTAATCCCTGTCAGGGGATTAACACACTGATTAGGTTAATACTCTCATAAGCCAGTCGTTTCACCTCTAAACTTCCTTGCATTGTTTCATACATGAACTTTTAGTGGACACTTAATATCTAAACCATACAGTGATGCTTCCTGGATTTTTCAGGCAGTATGTTGAGACCCTGATATCTTTGGTGTTAACATTTTCATGTTAAAGAGGCAGGCGAGTATTATTCCCATTTTATAGATACATAGAAGACTTATAATGACATAATTTTTCTGAGTCCATTTTGTTTTCTGTGAAATATTGGTGGTATTGGACTCAGTGATGTATATAGTGTTTAAGGACAGAGTTTGCCATGAGATACAATGAAACCTCAACCTGTTTGGGTTCCTTGTAGCTATAAAGGCTTGATAAAGTTATTTATATCTTTTCTTAAATTTCCACCCTTGAAAATAGTGCTGTGTACATGAAATTTTTTAAAGATTTAAATGCATTAATGTACTGAAAACACCCCAAAGTTTTATATGCAATAAGTGCACAGTTAATGGTAGTTGCATTAATAATCTATAGAAAAGGCAATGTTATTTGTGAGCTATCTATTTTTTCGGAGATTATGAGATCACTTACTTGGCAGCAGAAAGTGAGGGACCTAATACACCAGCCATATGCATTTAAGAAAAGGCCTAATGTGCACCAACCATATTCATTTATCAACATTGTAAACAGTGAGCTGGAGGAACCTAGAATAACAAGGAAAGGAATTGTTACATTGTCAGGAACAGGCTGAGCCAGATTAGGCTTCCTACAATGTGTATAAAATAAAGGAGGAGATTTGAATCCTCTGGTCAGGCAAAAAAAGAAATGAGAAATTACTAAAGTTTAGATGTCTAAACTTTGGAGTATTTATACTGTGTTGATGATCCATGAGGTGTTTCTTTCTTTTTGGGTGGTGTTGGTGATTAAACCCAGGCTGTCACTCATGCCAGGCAAGTGCTCTACTGCTCAGCTATAGCCCCAGCCCATGAGGTGTTCCTGACATAGCATTATCACTAATGTTCCTCATAATAACTTTGAGCCACCAAGAAATGGTTGAATTAGAACCAATATACTATGGATAACTTTCATTAATGTTTTTTTAATCTTTGGAATCTAAAGATCAGTTACCTGTCCATTAATTCCTTTTAATGGTGTTTGATTGAAATAAAAAAACAATTTGAATATGGTTATTATTTCATTTGATTCATAAAATTGAGGTAAGTTGATAGTAAGGTTATTCGTCAGTGGTGAGATAAATGCTATGAATTCAGATCTTAATAAATATGTTTGATTCTAGGCCTTTTTCTCATTGTTATTCTAAAGTTTATTTGTAAAGGTCAGTGTCTGTTTCTTTACAAGCCCTTTGGTGCCTTCTGTTAATAGGGAACATTACTAAAATCAAGTCCTGCTCCTAATGTGTGTGTGTGTGTGTGGGGGGGGGGGGGTGTGTGTGGGCTAGTGTATTTCCATTTATTTTAAGTGATACAAAAAAAGCATTTATCTGCAGGGAGAGATGTATTTTTAAAAGGATGTTTCCTTTTGAGGCCATTAACATTTTAGTACATTTAATACATTAACATTTTGAGAAGTTTGAATCTGCTACATGTGTCCTAGTGGATGCCTACAGTTAAGAAAAGGAGTGGACTGAACTGTCTTGTACAGGTTCTTACTCATGCTGAACTGAATTTTTGTAAACACTAGATAAATCTGTGTGGTAGCTTTCCTTTATCCTGAAAGTAAGTTTAGTAATCAGAATGAGCCCTAAGCAGTTTCGAGCTTGAAGTTTATGTTTAGGCACAATTTCTCCCAATGGTGTAAGATATTAGACATTTAGAGATTTTTTTCTTTTAAATGAGAAAAATATGATTGCATGGCTTGATAATTATCATACCAAAAGGTTGATGGTTTATTTGTTGTGTTTCAAGTTGTTGCTTAAGTAAAATTGAGTTTCAGGACTTCCATAATGTTCTTGTACAGTTTATCTCTAGTGTAGTAGTTATTTCAGTTAGAGGACTTTAGGCCATTTTAAGAATGTAACCAAGCTGGGTGTGGTGGTGCACCCCTGTAATCCCAGCCCTTGGGAGGCTGAGGCAGGAGGATTGCAAGTTCAAAGCCAGCCTCAGCAATGATGAGGCACTTAGCAACTCAGTGAGACCCTGTCTTTAATAAAATACAAAAAAAAGGGCTGGGGATGTGGCTCAGTGGTTGAGTGCCCCTGAGTTCAATCCTTGATACAAAAAAAAAAAAAAAAAAAAAAAAAAAGAATGTAACTATGCATTATATATAGTGAAAATGAATTAAAAGTTTCATCAAGCACTAATAAGAGCATCTTTCTTGCTACTCATCTTTGCGATATCGTTAGTTCTTCACCTGTATCCTGAATGAGAAATGGGAGATGTAGAGATGAATTTAGTCAGCTAGCATTAAGATGAATTGTGTTTGCTTCCTTATATGGAGAATCAGTGTTCCTTCCACTCAAGAGTAGAGGGCAAATACAATTTGGTAGTAATGCCCCCTCCTTCTGCCAAGAAATCTATGTTTTAATCCCCAGCAGAAACTGAATATGTGACCTTATGGCAAAGAGGAATTAAGGTTGCAGATGAAATATGGTTGCTAATCAGCTTACTTTTTAAGGTAGGAAGATTATTGTGGATTATCCCGATGAGCCCAGTGTAATCACAAGGGTCCTTAAAAGTAGAAGGGGGAAGCAAAGTTGACAGAACCAGAGAGAGAGCAGACTGAGAAGGACCCATTTTTACAGTTCTATCTTTGGAGATGGAGGAAAAGGCTAGGAGCCAGAGAAAGCAGAGCCAGACACTGCAGTGCAAGGAAACAGATTCTTCCCGAGAGCCTCCAGAAAGGAACAGTCCTACTGACATCCTTAATCTTAGCACAGCGAGACCTATATCAGACATCTGACCTTCAGAACTGTAAGAAATACACTTGTGGTTTTAAGTCAGTAAGTTTTGTGGTAATTTGTTAAGGCCGAGATAAAAGGAATACAAGTAAGTATATTGTGACCATTTGGTTAATTAGGGAAATGAATGGTATCCAGTGTGTTTTATTAAGTTGGGAGAAGTAGGATCATCTTGAAGTTAATCACAGTAATCTAGGGAAAAAATGTTAAGGATAGTGACAGAAAGGGATTTTCACTAAGGCCACTAGAAGTAACAAAAGGTGGTTTGAAAGTTGAGGGAGGCCATGTTGAAGGTATACTAAATTTGTTCGTTTTGGTATTGTGGATTGAATCCAGGTGGGCTCTACCACTGAACTACATCCCCAGCTGGTTTTATTTTTTATTTTAAGACAGGGTTTAGCTAAGTTGCCCAGGCTGGCCTTAAACTTGTGATCCTCCTGCCTCTGTTTAAGTTGCTGGGTTAACAGACATGCATTACCAAGCCCAGCTTCAGATACTCAAAATTTGAAGTGATGGTGGGAACCTCCTTCCCTATGAAGTTAATTTAGAAACTTATTTTTTTATATTTATTTTTTAGTTGTAGTTGGACACGATACCTTTATTTTATTTATTTACTTACTTTTATGTGGTGCTGAGGATCGAACCCAGGGCCTCACACGCTGTAGGCAAGCACTCTACCACTGAGCCACAACCCCAGCCCTAATTTAGAAGCTTATTAAAACTTAATTGAATGCACTGGATAATTTGTGCTCAAGAGGGTGATGTTTCGAATCAGTAAAGCCTTAGAATCTCAAAGGTAGTATATTGAGGAGGAAAGGACAAAATTAACAGCCATGTAAATAGCTTTTCTGTCAAACCAAAACTGGGGTTCTTATAAATTTCTTTCCAGTTTGTTGAGAAAGAGCCTAGTACTTGAAGAAGTTGTGTGTATTTATTGTTCTCAGGACTGTGTCTGAGTTCATTCTAAGAATATAAAAATGCATTTTCATTCTAGGCTCAGGTGAGAGAGATGACAGTAATGTCATTGGGCAGCACAAATTACTAAAATTTGCTATCTTTAAAAAGTATTTTTTGTTCCTCTAAAACATTATCTTCTTGCTCAACATACACCAAAATAAAACACATTCTCTTGTGTGATATAAGACTGTCTTTCTGGCAGTTACCACTCCTCCATGGTGTTCATTGTATTATATTTTATCACGGTAACAAAGAGTGTGGTTTATTTAGTGTCATTTGCTGTTGCTTTATTCCAAAATTGTTTTTTTCTCCTAAATAGGTGGTCTAACAGATTTATTGAATCCCTTAATGTCTGTTTATATATTTAGTTTTCATTCTGTACTACTACAACCCTGGGAGTACTTTTGTTCCCCAGAATTTTAAAAAATTGTCTTTTCTTTTCAACTTGAAATGTTACAAGAAAAAAATAACCTTTATTATTGTTAACCTTTGCACTGTTTTAGGAATTTGGGTTACCATTTCCATGCCTCTTTGGATTTCTACTTTTAGCCTGCCTATCATTCCTGTATGGTAAAGTTTGAGGAATTTGTCAATGGATTTATTTTATCCTTTTCCTTGTGTGTTAATAATTACCGAGGCCTATAGGGGAGAAACAGGGACACCAAAAAGATTATGTGCTTCAGTTAAGAAACTATTCAAGCTGACTTGCAGTAGATGAAATCCCTGAGGCATCCTCCTTCCTAAGTTTGACTGTAGGGTGAATTTCCAGGGGAAGAACTTAAAGATGGCAGTTTTGGTAGCTGCTTCCCTCAGTAGTCTTAGTTGATGTTGGCATCTGACTTCTTTGAGATCAGAATGGATAACTTTTTTAACACAGAAAACCTGTTGACAAGTGTTGAAAATTTTTTTGAAGAAGCAAAGATAAACTCCCCCTTTCCCCCCAAACAGAAGGGAGTATTTGTGTAATATAGTAATTAAAGTCGAATCCAGGGATTGTGGATGCTTTGGCTTAGCAAGGATCATAATGTATTTTCAATTCATTTTATCGCCCAACTACCATCTTTATGTCCAGTGGCTTAATTATTGTTTTTCTCTTGGTGTTCAGGATTGTTACTTTGAGTCCATTGAGGAAAGGGAAATTGCACAGTATTGAGAACAGAGATGGTTTAATGTAAAGAATTACTGTCACAAGCTGTTGGCTAGTAACAAGTAAAGAGAGCTGTAAAAAATGATAGTAATTGATGTAAGAGCACCGTGTACTTGGAGGCTGTGACTGAATAACCAAGCAAGCAGCCAGTACAGGGTTTGAGATAAGGCCTTGTCAAAGAGGGTTTGTCTGTGACTCATTGGACAGCAGAGAATTTGTTCGTGGAATTGGTAGAAATTCACCCTCTCTGGTACCAGGGAAATATGTTTTTAGGAGGTATTTCACCAGGAGCTACATTATACAACCTTGTACCCCAGGAAGGGAGGGTGACAGGAAGCTGTGGGCTGTGGTGCAGTACAGGAGCCTTGGTGCTGGAGAAACCTGCCAAGCAGTGCCCCAGACCAGGAAGCAAAAGTCTTCTCTCCTGCAGTGTCTCTCTGGTGCCATCTGCTAAACATTACCAATTAGTTAAAGTTGATACAGAAAAGAGTTTTTCTTTGTACCTAATCCCTGGTAGAATCAGGGCAACAAATGCTGTTCTAGGCTTTCCTTGAAACATATTTTCATAGATTTTTGCACCCTTTGCCATCCAGAAAATTTTCTTGGAAGTAAAGTGTTGATAGATTCCTTTTGTTTTAGAGGCCAGTTCCTGCCTTTGTTGTTCACATTTAGCTGATTGTAGTTATTTTTCTGATTCCTGCATCCTCTCACATTTTTAAATGTAAAAAGGGAGTCCTAGTCCTGGACCAAATTTTGGGGTATTTTTTTCCCTTTTAACTATAGTATTACATAGTTTCTTTGGTTTATTTTAACATAAGGTTTTTGTTTTTGTTTACAAATAGCAGACAAAAAGAAAGCAACCACTTTTCATAGCTTTTGTTTTATGAAGGAAGTGTTGAAAATCAGCCAAGATACTACAGCCATGAATTCTGCCAGTATGGCTTTCAGTGAGTAGTTTTGTCCGGTGAAAGCATAAACTAGGTAATTTTAGCATTTTTTTCTTTCTAATTATTTTTCTTGACCTGCTTTGCACAAATATTAAATTTTTGTTTGGGTTTATATTCACAGGAAAATTCATGGATGCAGATGCTTTTAAAGTTTTATAATGGGGTTTCAAGTGTGACTTTTTTAAAAAAAAATTTTTTTAGTTGTCAGTGGACCTTTATTTTATTTAGTTATATGCAGTGCTGAGAATCTAACCCAGTGCCTCACACATCCTAGAAAATCACTCTGCCACTGTGCTACAGCCCCAGCCCCCTACCTAGTGTGCCTGTTTTTGACTAGCTCTCATTTTGTTGCTGTTGTTACCATAATGTAACAACCAAGAATTCAGGGGCCAAAAAAAGCTCATGTAATCTTATGCTAGCTAGGTTTTATAGGTCAAGGGAATGATTTAGAAAATATTAGTATACATACTTAGGTTGTTTTCAGGTTGACATTCTGAACACATTTTTAAAAATCTCTTGGGCATTTTACCAGTATTTGTATATTTATAGTATTTATGAAATATTTGCTCTTTTTGAAATTTACTGTGGTTTAACATTGTATGAATAATTCAGAAGAGAATCTGTTGCCTCTCTTCCTCCTGCTGTGTGTGTGTGTGTGTGTGTGTGTGTGTGTGTGTGTGTGTCTATCTGTACATTTTCATGTTAATTAATCTCCCCACTGGCTAGCCTGAGGACACTGAAATATCAACTCTTCCAACTTTATTGGGGACTCTTAACATCTCAGTTTTTCTTTGCTCCTTAATTTACAGTGTTATTCAAACCCTTGAAAATTACTTACAAGTTTAACTGCTTTGTAATTCGATAATACCTTTGTATCAGAAGTTTATCCTGTTTGGCTATTGTATTCCATAGTAATTTCCCCTGATTTTTAACCCTTGAAGCATTTAGCTTACCCATTTCCCCCCCTTTTTTTTTCTTACTTTTTCATGTGATATCACTAGATAATTGTATGCTCTTTAGTATTGCTTTTCTCTTCTCTAATGAAATGTGTTCTTTTACATTTAATTTAATTAATTTAAATTTTGCTCTACTGGAAAGTGAACCCAGGGTGCTGTACCACTGGGCTATATCCCTAGCCCTTTTTAATTTAAAAAAAATTTTTTTTTTATTAAAGACAGGGTCTTATATAAGACATAATCTTCCGAAGTAGCTTATTCTTCTGGCTGTGAACTTGTGATTGTACTGCTTCAGCCTTCTGTGTCACAGGATTATAGGCATGTGCTACATTGCCCCCCCCCCCACTTTTTTCATATTTTTAAATGACTTGGAAATGAAATTGCTCATTAGCAGGGGTCTTGAATAACCTCTGTTATACAGCATTCTGCTAAATGAAAGAAATATGCAAGTGAATAGTATTTAGAGCTTTACCTTGAAATAATTTTTTTTTTTTTTTTTTTTTTGGTACTGGGGATTGAACTCGGGGCACTCGACCACTGAGCCACATCCCCAGCTCTATTTTGTATTTTATTTATGAGTTGCTTAGCCCCTTGCCCTTGCTGAGGCTGGCTTTGGACTTGTGATCCTCCTGCCTCAGCCTCCCAAGTGCTGGGATTACAGGCATGCACCACCAGGCCTGGCTAATTTTTTTTTTTTTTTTTTTTTTTTTTTGGTACTGGGATTGAACCCAGGAGTACTCTACCACTGAGCTACATCCCTTTATTTTTTCTTTTGGACAGGGTCTTGCTAAATTGCCCAGGCTGGCCTCCAACTTGAGGCTCTCCTGCCTTAGCCTCTCAAGTAAATGAGATTATGTGTATGTGCCACCATTCCCAGCATATCCAAGGGATATTTTAATCATCCTGGAGACAGGAACTGAAAGTATAACTGAAAATGTCTCATTAGTTCCATAGGCCTAAGGTTAAAATTGACTAGAAACCAATCATTAAATAAATAGGATATTCTTGGCCCTTTGATTTTTTTTTTTTTTTTTTTTGTACTAGAGATTGAACTCGGGCACTTTACCACTGAACTCCATACCCAGCCCTTTTTATTTTTTAGTGAGACAGGGTCTCACTAAGTTGTTGAGGGCTTGCCTCAAACATGGGTTCCTCCTGGCTCAGCCTCCCAAGTGCTGGAAGTATAGGCTTGTGCCATCACATTCAGCTAAGCCTACCTTGAAGAGGCCATGGTTCAGTGAGTGGGAAACCGAAGAACCAGTTTTGTGGAAAGGTGATAGAAGATATACTCAAGGTGTTTAAGAGCATTCAAGGGACTAAATTTACATGTTGAAACCCTGACCATGTGACAATTTTTAGAGATAGGGCTTCTGAAGAAGTAAGAAAGGTTAAATAAGGTCATAAACCTGGGGCCCTGACCCAATGGTATTATTAGTGTCCTTTTAAGAAGAGACATCAGAGAGCTCAGTCATGCTTTGAGGTGCCTCTGTACAAATGACAAATGAGGTCAGATGAGGATACAAGATGGTGGTCAATTTCAAGCTAGGGAGGACCTTACCAAAAACTGACCATACTGGCATCTTAATCTTAGACATTCTAGTTACCAGAGCTGTAAGAAAATATAGTTGTTAAGCACAACAGTGTGTGGTATTTTGTTATGGGAGTCCAAATAGACCAAGATAAATATTCTGGAGGTTGGTTTAGAAAAATTTTCTAGCAGGAAGAGGCTTATTTATGATATTTTTGTTAACAAGGGATTTCCAGGTAGAGATTTAATGTGGATGAAAAGGCATGGAGTTATGACAAAGTATGTGAAGGGGAGAAGGGAACGCCAGTGAAGCCTATGCGAAGAGATGTTTGGAGGTGCATGTGAAATGGTATGCAGGGTCACATCAGACAATGCACTGTTGGAAATGGGAAAAAAAAGTGGAGCTCAGATATGAGTCCAGTTGTGTGACTTGGACATAGACCACGATTTTAAGCCTAGTTCTGAATTTCTTTGAGAAATGGGTATTGTTTTTTGTTTTGGTTTTCTTGTGTAGCACTGGTTATCAAACATAAGACCTTGTGCATGGTCTGAGCTATATTCCCCAGGCTTTTTGTAGATTTTTTTTGTGTGAAGAATTAAGAGATTTTTGTGAAATGCTTGGTTGTGTACCAGGCATCTAATAAATATAACAGTAAAAGGTGGAAAAAGTAAGCTATGTTGGATTCTAAACAAAGGTTGAATTCATTATACTCTGCTTGTGGAAGTGAATGGGGATTAGCTGTATATTGTTTTTAGGTGGGGTTAGGGCCACAGTCTAGAAAGTTGCTTTTTGTTTACTTGTATGTATCTCTGTGGAGGATAAAGCAGGACTTTTGTTGAATGAGGAAGATCCATCTTGAGAAAGTGGAGAAGCAGGTGATAAGTTTGTTGTAGAGAAGGGAGCCAGAGCTGAATAAAGGCACAGAGATTTGTGGGCATGTTGGCACACACCTGTAATCTTAGCAACTCATTTGGCTACAACAGGAGGATCTCAAGTTCAAAGCCAGCTCCTATCAGCTGAGTGAGACTCTGTCTCAAAATAAAAAGAACTGGGGATGTAGCTCAGTGGCAAACATATCTGGGTTCAATCCCCAATACAAAAAAATAAAGAAAAATGAGGAACATGAATCTTGAGGGGCACCAATTTAAGCAGTAGATTTCTTTCTTCTATAACACTTCACAGAGATGAGAGATTATTGCCTTGGTCCAGGATCAGGAGTTTGGAAGATTAAGTGAGACAGAAAGAATGAGGGGTTGAGAGAGTCGGTAGCTGAAAGCAGTGTTCATGGGATCTATTCGGTTTGGGAAGAAAGTGATATTAGCAAGTGTCAGCCAGTTATGGCCCACAGGCCAAACAAACATGGCTTGTTGCTTGTTTTTGTACAGCCTGTGAACTAAGAATGGTGGTTTTGTTTTTCAGTGGTTGGAAAAAAATCAATATAAAGATATTTTGTGATATGAAAATTACATGGAATTCCAATTTCAGTATCCATAAATAAAATTTTATTGGAACACAGCCATGCTCTTTTATTTACACATTGTCTGTGGCTACTTTAGCCTTAAAGCAGTGGTAAGGTTCAGTAGTTGTGACAGAACTCTATTGTCTGCAAATTCTAAAATATTTAGCACCTGACTTTTTATAGGAAGAGTTTACTAATTCTTATGCTAGAATAATAGCAACATTGAATTTAATGACAAGAAAATGAGCAAACTAGTAAGATCAGATCAGAGAAGGAAAGTAAGGATTCAGACAGGACAGATGGGTAAGTAGTAGATAAAAGTTGAAGGAGTCAAAATGGTTGTTACCTTTGGGAATTGAATGGCTTGTTTTTTAGACATTGAAGAATCCCATGATTATGGTAAAACTTGAGGAGAGAAGACTAAGGTAGAGATGCTGGAGTTCCCAATGAAGGGGGAAGAATTGATACTTCAGAATAGGAAGTTAGGAGATAATTATTAATAATTTAGTAAGTAAAAATGCCAAATATGTTTTTGACAGGTGTTTTAAAAAAATCATCAATCTTAAAATGTGAAACATTCTCTAAATTTTGCATATTTGTAATTGTATATTTTAAAACATAATTTTACATTTGCTAGTGGTTTTGTAATTATTCTTGCAAATTCCTATTGATGACCACATCCTCTGCTTTTTTTCTTTTTTTATTCAATGTTGTATATATAACAGTAGCATTCATTACATTTCATGTTACACATATAGAGCACCTTTTAACATAACACTGTTTGAATACAAAGAATATTCATACTATTAATGTCTTCAATCATGCGTTTAAGATATTGATATCCATCTCATTCTACCATCTTCTTTTTTTTTTTTTCCTTCATACCCCCTTGTTCCCTCCCTTCCCCTCCCTCCCCCTTGACTTTTCTAGAGTTCCTCTAATCCTCCTATGTTCCCTAACCCAACCCCACTGTGAATCAGCCTACTTATATCAGAGAAAACATTTGGCATTTGGATTTTTGTGATTGACTAACTTCACTTAGCATTATGTTCTCCAACTTCATACATTTACCTTTGAATGCCATGATTTTATTCTCTTTAATTGCTGAGTAATATTCCATTGTGTATATATACCACATTTTCTTTATCCACTCTTCTACCGCGGGGCATCTAGGTTGGTTCCACAACCTAGCTATTGTGACTTGAGCTGCTATAAACATCCCTGTAGTATGCTGCTTTTAAGTCCTTTGGGAATAGACCCAGGAGTGGGATGGCTGGGTCATAAGGTGGATCCGTTCCCAGTTTTCCAAGGAATCTCCATACTGCTTTCCATAATGGCTGCACCATTTTGCAGTCCCACCAGCAATGAGTGTGTCTTTTTCTCCACATCCTCTCCAACATTTATTATTGTTTGTATTCTTAATAGCTGCCATTCTGACTGGAGTGAAATGAAATTTTAAGAGTAGTTTTGATTTGAATTTCTCTAATTGCCAGATCCTCTGCTTTAAAAAAAAAATTATGTATGTTTATTTGTGAGTACTTTTATACATTAGGATAATAACCTTCTGCCACATGATGTAACTTTTTTTCCTGGTTGTTTATCAATGTACTTTGCCAAATGCAATATTTCATTTTTAAAAAAATATTTATTTATTTTAGTTGTATACAGTGCCTTTATTTTTACGTGGAGCTGAGGATTGAACACCAGCCGCGCACGTGCTAGGCGAGCGCTCTACTGCGGAGCCACAACCCCAGCCTGGAATATTTCATTTTTATGTAGTCCTCAGTCTATCCTTTGTGATTAAACCTTTTGCTTTTTTAAAACTTAGAATGTCTCTCTGCCTTAAATGAGCTATGTAGAGGCTGGGGTTGTGGCTCAGCGGTAGAGTGCTCGCCTAGCACTTGTGTGGCCTGGTTTCGATCCTCAGTGCCACATAAAAATAAAGGCATTCTGTACAACTATATAAATAAATACATATTTTAGAAAATTTAAAAAATGAGGTATGTAGTTGTCTGTTTTTCTGGTTATGATTGCTCAGAGGCAGACAGGTGATTGGACTTTTGTTTTGCTTGCTCAGAGGTAGATGGGTGATTGAACTTTTGAGTAAAATGGTGATTACTGATATATTGTATGTACTTAGTTTTCTAATAGTCTAAACTTCTATTAGTATGTATTTTTCTGGACCTGGTTTATATATGACTTCTTATAGACCACTTTAAATATTTAAAGAATAATGTGTTGGAGATGATAAATTAGAGATAATCATCATGTATATGGTGTCTGTACTGTGTCTGTTCTTTAAGTCTTACCATAATTATAGGATTTTCAATGTCTGGCAAACAATCTTTTCAAAAGAAACAACCATCATGTCTTCTCTAACTCGTGAGGTTAGAATTTTATTTTCTATCTTTTTACTTTCAGTCTGTATATATGTCTTTTCGCAAGGTGAGGTAAGTTTCTTGCAGTAAACAAACTGTTGGGTCTTATTTTATAATTTAGTCAACCAATCTTGAGTCTTTTAATTGGAGAATTAAGACTATGTTACTTTTTCCTGTCATTTTGTTTGTTTTTCTTCTGGTTGTTTAAATAGTCTGTGTTCGTTCCTCTCCCCCCCATTCGTCTTAGAGTTTTGATGGTTTACTGAATTACAATGTTTGATTCTGTTATAACTCTCATTTTCTTATCTACTCACTGTTGACTTATTCTTGGAAAGAATATTTTTGGTGTGAACTCATTTATGTTTGACATATCAGTAGAAGAAAACAGATACAGATCATCTGAAGTGACGAGTAGCCCCCAAGTGTAAATTTTTACATTGGGATATTCTGTATTTGAATATTGTTTTTTGTGAATTCACAGCCTTTTAAATAAAATAAACCTCATTTCAAAAGTCTGACCTAGAAGGAACTGAATTTTGGAGGTGCATAAAGTACTGTAACTTTCAAAATAGAAGGATTCCAGCTTGACCTGCCTCATTTGGTCTTGTGTATTTATATTCTTTTATCACCTCATATCCTGTACTTTAAACTGTCACAGAGTTGCTGCCTACTGTTTCTCCACTTTGTGTTCACACTGCTTTGAAGTGAAGAGGAATAGGAAAATTGAAAGGATGAGGGGGAAGATGGAGAATACATCTGTGACTAGATATGTCTTAAAACTTGCCAAATATCAAAATATGTAACATGGATGCTTGCTTCTGAAGGAACTTAAAGTATTGAATTGGAAGAGTAGGGGAAGGAGACAGTCTTGAATTATTTTGAGACAGTGACTTCTCACCTATCTGATGAGATAAAGATTTGAGAGTTCAGGAAAATACAAAGGAAAAAAAATTTTTGTAGCTCTTTTGTACTTTCAAATTTGAATTGGAGCCAGGCGTGGTGGCGCATGCCTGTAATCCCACACTTGGGAGGCTGAGGCAGGAGGATTGCAAGTTCAAAGCCAGCCTCAGCAATGGCTAGGCACTTAGCAACTCAGTGAGACCCTGTCTCTAATAAAAATACAAAAAAGGTCTGGGGATGTGGCCCAGTGGTTGAATGCCCCTGAGTTCAATCCTCGGTACCAAAAAAAAAAAAAAAGAAGAAAAAAAAAATTGAATTTGGTACATTTAAATCCAAAGCAGAAAGCTAGATTCTACCCTCAGAGTAGTCAACAGTTATTTATTAAATAGTTGCCAAGACTGCATAACTGCAGTGGATTTTCTTTTTCTTTTTTGTTTTTGTTTTGCTGTGCTGTGCTGGGGATTGAACTCAGGACCTTATCCATGCTAGACAAATGTTGTACCATGCTAGACAACTGCTATGCCCCTAGCCCTGTGTTGAAGATAATAAATATAAGACATTATTTTTGTCTTCACTGAATTTTTAGTTTGAAATTAAAGATGTGTGGAACCGTGAATAGATGTGGGGAACCAAAGAAAACTGTATAAGACAGTTTTGCTAAACTGTGTAACAAGTACTCTGTAAAGGGAAAAAAAAATTAGCAAGGGCAAAAGTTGGCTAGTGAGAGCATCTGACTATTCCTTTCTTTCATGATTCCCAGTAAGTACAAAATGACAACTACTCATTATTTATCTGTTAAATCTAGTTTATTACAGAGTATGGCAAGAAACACTACATTGTGCATTTCAGCCAAATTAGGTATAAATGTGTATATTCTTCTACTTTCTGTATATCCTGTTCCTTGGTTTTTCATTTTGTTAACTCTTCAGGATTTGCGTTTCTATTCTTTGCTTCCTACTTAGGGTCATTAGGTGATAATGAGAACTAGTGCTTTTTGTTTCCTCTTTTTGCTTAAAATGAAAGTTTTTTTATCACAGAAGTGAAGTTATGTACTGGACATCTGTATGTCATGAGTTTTATGTGCAGGATATTTAATCTTTACAGATTTATAATGTGGCCATTATTCCCATTTTAAAGTAAGAAAACTGAAGATCACAAATTAAATGTTTTGCCTGAGGATGCATAGACAGTAAATAACATCAGATGCTTTCCTCTACTGCCTTATTCCTTTCTGAGAATACTAAAGGGAGGCAAGATAGGAAATGGGAAGATTAAAGGGAAGGAATGATCAGAATTGATCATCTTACCAGCTAAAAGTTAATCTCATTCACCTTGGAGTTATGGGTTAGGAACCTTTGAGTAAATTCTGCTTCAAAAGGATATCATAGGCTGGATTTGAGTTGTGGTTCAGTGATGCAAGACATGTGAGCTGTGTTGGTGGTGGGGTAGGTATCTGAACTTTAGTAAAATGAAGAATGAAGCGGTATGAAGAATTAGAGTCTGGCAGTAAATACTTATAGACACAAAGTGAATGGCTCCTATATGTAAATTACTACTAAAAAAAAAAAGAAATTAAGGTTTGTGTTTATTAAATAGAAAGTTAAGTAGGTGTTTTTGGGAACTTTTGGCAAGTGAGTAGTGAAACAACCTGTTCTTTCATAATTATTTATATTTTATTATATCTATGTATCAGTCCTATCAGTGAGAAAAAAATTTTACTCCTGTGTATTCAAAACAGCCTTGATCTGTGACTCCCATAACAGGAGCTTTCAGGATATGAGGAACATTCTTTGTTCAGTTCCTCAAATAGTGTTCTTTGGATCACTGGTCTTTCCCCCCACAGAGCTGGTTGAGCTTTGTCCTCACTTACAGAGAAAGGAGCAGCAAGGAGCACTTGGCTGCTGCTTCCTGGGATCTACTAGGGAAGGAAAGTGAGTCAGCATTCATTCTGTTCTCCTCCCACTCCATGACATCTGTCTTCCATCTGTCTGCTTCCCACCTCTTTTGACTTGTCAGCACTTAATCCTCCACGAGGCATTCTTAAGTAGCCTAAAAGATACCACAATATTGAAGGTGGCCTTCAGCAGTTCCTTTCTTCATCAAATAGATTGAAGGCACAAATCTAAACTTTGGAAGAATAGCAAGAAATATTTGAAACATTTCATAAATCATTTCAGGTGTACATATATCAATGTGCTTTTTTTTTTTGTATACCCCTAATAAATACTCTAGGGAGAAAATGCCAAGGAATGAAATTGTGTTTTTTTATTTTAATATTTATTTATTTGCTTTAGTTGTACACAATGCAATGCATTTATGTTTACGTGGTGCTGAGGATCGAACCTGGGCCGCACACACGCTAGGCGAGTGCTCTACTGCTGAGCCACAACCCCAGCCCCTGAAATTGTGTTTTATGACTAAATATTAAGGCTTCCTTCTTAGGTAGATAAGAGATTAAGTGCTTACGCTATTCCATTCAGTCTTCTTTATTCTGCTTTCTGTTGTTTTTTTCTCTTTACCTTTTTTCTTCCTTTCAAATTCCTTAGTTTGCTTTTATTGCTTATTATAGGAATTGAACATTCTTAAAATTGTTCCTTCTCTGGAAGAGAAAATGGCAGGAATGGGTCAGCAAAAATTGTGACCAAAGTAGCATAAATGTTGAGGGATGGGTAGCTATTCCTGGGTAACTAAAACTTCACTGGATTCAAATGCATTTTGACTGATGCTGAAATAGCAGGGAAATTAGAGCCCTGTGGGACTTGATGAGTCATAGAATTAGTATCTTCATTTCACAGGTGAGGGAATGATGTTCTGGAGATTTGTGTACATCCAGTCAGCAACATTATCTGTGAAAGCAAGAATAGATCTTGATGTATATTTGGCAATTTCCCTTGATTGAGGTGGGATTATCCAAGAATTAACAAATTATTTTTTAAAAATGCATATTTTTTGTAGTACTGGGCACTGAACCCAGAGACCCTTTAATATTGAGCCACACCCCTACCCCTTTTCATTTTGAGACAGGTCTCACTAAGTTGCTGAGGCTGACCTCAAACTTTCAGTCTTCCTACCTCAGTCTCCCTGAGTAGCTGAAATTATAGGCATGTACCATCGTGCCTGGCTGAAGTAGTCACTATAATGCAAACTTTGGCTTACAAGCTCCTCAAGTGTACATTGATTATGATCTATTCAGAATTCCACTATCTTGCAGTTGAGGGATTTTTACATCCTGGTGTATCCATGTGGTGGAATTTCATGCCTTTGGATTTTGGAAGAATATTTGATGGCATGAAAAAATGCTTAAGATTTATTGAGCAAAACTCTGAAAAAATATTTACGGTATAATGCCAATGTTGTGTTTAGATATTTAGAATATTAATAACTGTGGCTCTTTGTTAGCATCTTTGAAATTTTCATTTTACTTTGCTTTTGAAATTTCAACAATGTACATACTATTTTATAATCAAATCAGTGAATTTTATGATAGTGCAATTTATGGTAATTGGTTCTGTTTTCTGGGTGGTGGTAAATACCTGTAGTTACAGTGACTCAGGAGACTGAGGCAGGAGGATCTTAGGTTTGAAGTCAGTCTCAGCAACTTATCAAAAGCCTAAGCAACTTAGGGAGGCCCTATCTCAAAAAAAAAAAAAAAAAAAAAAAAAAAAGCTGGGGTTGTAGCTCAGTGGTAAAGTGCCCCTGGGTTCAACCCTCACTACCAAAAAAATTATTTTCATTCTACTTCAGGAATAATGTATATTGTGAAATAAGCTGTATTTTTGAAGCTCTGTGATATGAATAATTATATGATGATGTCCTTGTCCTCAATTTTTCTGTTTTATCTTGTTAAATATATTTTTATACATATTTATATATAGGAAATTATTCTCTATATGTGTATTTTTTCCCCTTCAGTGTTCTGTATTGAACCTAGGGGTGCTTATATCCCTGAATTATTCATTTGTTTATTGTATTGGGGATTGACCCCAGGGATGCTCTGCTACTGAGCCACACCCCCAGTCTGTTTTAGTTTTTATTTTGAGAAAAGATCTCCCTTACTTCCCCAGTCTGGGCTCCAATTTGAGATCCTCCTGCCTCAACCTACTCCAGAGGCTCTCAAGTAGTTGGGATTGCAAGTGTGCATTGCATCATGCTCTTTCTTTCTCCATGTGACTTTTTATTATGCTGCATGTAGCCTCTGTGCAGAGGACCTTTATTTTCCCCTCGTCAGTTTTGTTCACATAACTCATATACACGGTTTAGAAAGATCCACAAACCTGGAAGCCAAAGCTTAATAGCCCATTAAGGCTAAAATGAGTCTCTTACTCTTGGATCCTTTGTTAAAAATTCATTTAGTCACTCTGTTAGTCTCCAATTCTGATTGGAGAATTTAATCTATTTATAAAGTGATTATTGATGGGTAAGAATTTAGTATTGACATTTATTCACTTTTTTGCTTTGTATTTCTCTTCCAATCTTGCTGTCGTTCTTTGTGGTATGTTCTATTTTTTAGTGGTATGCTTTGTTTCCTTCGATATATTGTATTTTTGTAGTGGTATGTTTTGTGTATCATTAGAGGATTTTTATTTTTATCTTCTGTATATCAGAGGATTTTTTCTTTGTGGTTGCTATAAGGCTCAGATAAAACTTACAGTTAAGTTGTAAAATCCTAATTTAAGCCAGTCCTACCTTCAATAATACACAAGGACTCTACAGTTTTACTTCCCTTCCCCATTTTTTTTTTTTTTTTTTTTTGGTATTAGGGATTGAATCCAGTGGTGCTTTACCACTGCTGCATCCTCAGCCCTTTTTAAAATTTTTATTTTGAGATAGGGTCTTGCTAAGTTGCAGAGGCTGACCTCAAACTTGCCATCCTTCTGCCTTAGTCTCCCAAGTAGCTTGGATTACAGGTATGCATTGTGCTGGGCTGTTTTAGATGAAAAAAAAAAAAAAAAAAAATCTTAAATTCTACATAGAAGGAAAAATACCCAGCCAGGCACAGTAGTGCATGCCTGTAATCCCAGTGGCTTCGGAGGCTGAGGCAGGAAGATCACAAATTCATGGCCAGTCTCATCAATTTAGGGAGACCTTGTCTCAAAACATAAAAAGGGATGGGTATGTGGATCAGTGACTAAGAGCCCAACAGGGTTCAATCTCTGGTCTCCTTGCCTAAAAATACCCAAGAGGAGCCAGGAAAAATATCAATACGTTACGAAAAGCCATTGTAAATCAATCAATATGAGATTCAGAGAAGATAGAAAATAAAATGACTTCAGAGAAGGGAGCTAGCTACATTTTGCTATTGATATTTTCACATCTGCTAAATTGTATATATGTTAACCATTTGTTTATAGATTGTTATTTTTAATTTGTTTTTTTAACTCTTACACTAGATTCAACGGTTTACTTGCCACCTTTACAACATAAGAAGGCTCTGAATTTGAAAAAAAAAATACACACACACACAAACACACCTTTACTGGTGAACTTTTACTTTCATGTTCTCATATTGTTACTTCTTATTTCAAGTTGAAGGACTATCTTAAGAATTTTACATTCTCTCTCAGCTTTGTCTTAGAATGTGTTTTTAGCTTTCAAATTTGAAGGGGACTTGTCAGGGCGTAGTATTCTTGGTAGGCTTTTTTTTTTTAAGCTATTTGAATATGTCCTCTACTTTCTACAAGTTTATATTTCTGTTGAAGTCCACTGGTAGCCTTATGTGAGATCTTTTATATGTGATAAGTTCTTTCTTACTGGTTTCATAATTCTGTTTGACTTGATTTTTTTGTTATGATGTGTCTTTAGTATTTAGTATTAAATAAATAAATCAATTCTTAATTGATTTTGAGTGGGGTACTTTGAGCATTCTGAATCTGTATATCCATGTCCTTCCAGACACTGGTTTTTTTTTTTTTTAAGCTTTCTTTAAAACCCTTTCTCTTCCTCTTCAATTATTCCCATAATTTGTACTTTTGTATGTTTGTTGCTGTCACATAGATCTCTTATATTTTCTTCACTCTTTTTCAGTAATTTTCCATCTTGTTCCTCTAATTGGCTATTTTTTTAATATATATATTTTTAGTTGTAGGTGGATACAATACATCTATTTTATTTATGTGGTGCTGAGGATTGAACCCAGGGCCCCACACATGCGAAACAAGCGCTCTACTGCTGAGCCATAGCCCCAGCCCCTAATTGGCTAATTTTTAAATGTTATATTTTTGAGTTTTCTAATTCTCTATGATCACATTTACTATTGAAATTTTTTATTGAATTTTTTTTTTTTTTTAATTCTGTCTTGGCTGGTGGCATTACCACTCGAATCACATTAGAGTTGATTGGATTAGGTCATGTGGATTATGCTGGGTCCACAGTGGAAAGTATGGTTGGTTGATGGACCTATTCCCAGGGTTCTAGTAAGCATGCGTTCTATATGGTCCATTGGTGGACTGGAATCTAGGACCCTGATCATGGTGCTGACACTAGGATGGAAGTCTGCTTCATGGGTACTGATGGGTGTGACTTCCTCTGGGTCTTTGGGTGGGCTCCCATTTGACCACTGGAAAGGGTTCGTGTGCTGGCCATATTGCTCCAGTACATGACTGAGATGGACTGGAATTGATACATGGCTGTTATAGGTTAGCAACTGAGACCAAGATCTTTAAGACTGTCTCCAGGTCATGAATATATGTGTCTTCCAGTGGGTTTTTGGGTGAACAAGCCCATTCTCAAGACTATAGTTTCAAGATTAATATTGTAACCAAGTTCAGAGCATCAACCTACAAGGGCACTACTAGATGTGTCTCCCATTTGGCCCCCAGCAGGTAGGACTGCTCAGTTCATAGTTGAGAGGGGCCAGAATCCAGACCAGAGCCACTTGAAAATATGTTGAGGGACAGATGATGACAAGCCTGCCATAGTGATTTAGATTGGTACATCCCTTGGCAGGATTCTGGCTAGGGAGAACTCCTTCCAGACTACATCTGGAAGGGACTAAAATTGGGCTTCAGGGCTATTTCAGAATCTTCTGTGAACCACTGCAGGTAGGCCTAAATTGGTGGACCAGGTTAATTTTAATTTAATTTCTCAGCAGTTCCCTACATGGGCAAGATTGCTCACAAACTCGCATGAGAGTCATTAGAGCTAACATTCAGGGCCTGTTTTAGGCACTGCTGCAGGACAGAGTGCTGTCTCCCAGGGTGCTTGCACAAGTGGGTTAACTTTCTAGGCTATGGCAGATGGGGTGGAGCTAAGACAGGGTTCCTTCAGAATCTGCCTTGAAACAGAGGCTGATAAGCCTGACTTGGTGGCACAGGTGGCACGAGCCTCCCTCTGTATACTTGTACAAGCAGAAACTAAGCAGGGACCTCAGCTGAGAGAGGGCTAGAACCTAGTTAGTTATAGGATAACTTTACGCTTAACAGCTTTGATCAGTGTTGGTGGGCAGATTAGTCTGTCCAAGGCTCTAGTGTGTATGATTCATCTTCAACCCCTTGGGAGATGGCTTTGGTAGCATTCTCAAAGGCAAACTGGGTTGCATCCATGCCTTTTGGAAAATGGAGCCTTTTTTGGGTCTGATCCCAGGAGCAGGATGCTAGGATTAGTTTATAAGACACCCCTCTAATTTAAAGGCTTTCATGGCGTCCATTGTTTGCAGGAGGAAGTTTAGCTCAATATACATGGCCTCCCAGTCTACCTGACTCCTTTTTATTAGACTTGATATGCAGTATTTATATCTGTGCACTTTATAGCCCTACTGTACTATTTGTAGTGCCTTCAGTGGGTGTGTTGCCTCTAGTCTCATTGTCTTTTTACATGCTGTTTCTGCATAACTGATTGCCTTTCTCTCATGCCTTTTGTGCTTGCCAGTACTTCATTTTCTTTAGCAACATCTTCCAATCCTTCTGTTCTCACCCCCAACATACCTAGATTAGGTGCTCCATAACACTCTTGTATAACTTCATCTTAGATATTCACTTTTATAATTTTTTAAAAAATTTTTTGTACCAGGGATTGAACTCAGGGTCACTCAGCCACTGGGGCCACATCCCCAGCCCTTTTTTGTATTTTATAAGAGACAAGGTCTCACTGAGTTGCTAAGTGCCTGCCATTGCTGAGGCTGGCTTTGAACTTGCGATCCTCCTGCCTCAGCCTCCCAAGTGCTGGGATTACAGGCTTGTGCCCCGTCCCCACTGTGCCTGGCCACTTTTATAATTGTTAATGCCAGTTCTCCAGATGCAGTCTGGAGTCCCTTGGGTCCTGCGAGATCCCTTGAAATTTCTGAGAGGTTAAGTACTGGGTTTACTACTATAATATCTAAAAACACCTTATGTTTTGCAAAAATCAGGATAAAAGCACATTACTCAAAACCTATAACCAGTACAGCACAAAAAAGTAGCACTGTTAGTAACATTCCTACCACAGCTAAATCTCTACTTGCATTTGCACTTAGCATCATAGTCAATATTCACAGCCATAAACCCTAACATTTATATTCCTCCCTCAAGATTTAGACCCTGGTGGCTAATTTGCTTCATGTAAATATACTTTTTATCAGAATTTAAAAAGTCCAAACCTGGATGTATCTTTTTCATTAATCTGCTGGTGAAAAATGTATTAGCACTTTTTCTTTACATTCACAGCTTCCTCAGATCACTTGATGCCACCATATCAGCATATGATTGCCTTCTAGACGAATGCGCTGTATGATTACAGCTTTTTGCTTAACAGCTACATAAATTGCTAAGGTATCTCTTCAGTATGAGGAATTTTACTACTTCCTGATCACTTTAAAGTATAAACATGTAGTGTGAGCCACACTTTTGCATTATGGTCATAGTTATTACCCATACTAAGTGTATGAGCTAATTTACATCAAAGAAATAATCATTTTAGATTGTACAGAAGTTCCTCTTTCCCTCCCAAAATAGGTTCCAAGACTCTCAGGGGAATAATTAAGAATCTCTAAACTGAAAATCTGAAATTGAAAATGCTCCAAAATTTGAAGTTTTTTGAGTGTCAACATAATGCCATAGTGGAAAATTCCACACTTTTATGTGATGGATCACAGTTAAAAAGCACGTGCACTAAAAATATTGTATAAAATTACATGTATATGGTGTATACGAAACATATGAATGTTTATGTGTTCAGGTCATTGATATATTCATCATGTATTCAAACTTGGGTCTCATCAATGAGATATTTCATTAGGTATATGCAAAGTATTCCAAAATCTGAAACACATGGTTCCAGGTATTTCAGATAAGAATTCTCTACTTGTATCTGCTATTTTTTCCTGTCTATGTATACCTATGATAATCTTTATAAAATAGGCATAGTAAGAGATTAACAACAATAAGTAATAATACATTGGAACAATTGTAACAATGTACTGTCAAGTTATGTGAATGTGGCCTTTTTGTTAAAATATATTACACTGTACTCATGTTGATGTGAGATGATATATCTAAAGGCTGAGAAACAGTGAGGTGAATGATAACAGGTTTTTTTTTTTTTTTTTTTTTTGTGGTACTGGGGATTAAACTCAGGGGCACTCGACCACTGGGCCACATCCCCAGCCCTTTTTTGTATTTTATTTAGAGACAGGGTCTCACTGAGTTGCTAAGTGCCTCACCATTGCTGAGGCTGGCTTTGAACTCGCGATCCTCCTGTCTCAGCCTCCCAAAGTGCTGGGATTACAGATAACAGGTTTTGTGACATAGCCTTATGATAACTAAGATGGCTACTAAGTGACTAATGAAGGTAGCATACAGAGTGTAGATATACTGGAGAAAGGGATGATTCACTTCCTGTGTGGGATGGAACCTGATGGAATGATAAACCATGCTGTGAAAACATAGAAAGTGTTTATTTGTTTACTTTTCCATTTAATGTTTTCAGACCATTGTTGACTAGGTAGCTGATATCAGGGAAAATGAAACCACAGTTGCAGGGAGACTACTATATTTCCAGTTCCAGGAAACTTTCTCATTGATTCCCTCTTGGATATTCTTGCAATTTTTTGTTCAGATTTGCTTATCTGTCTTTTCCTAGTAGACTATAGAGAAAGGAGTCTGGCATATCAAGTTTTACATTCCTGAACTGATTCTTATGGTGTAGTGTTTTCTTCAGTCTCCTAAGTACTTGGTTTCAGGTCTGTTGCTATAGGTCTGAATGAAATGGGTCTTAATAGACAAAGGTTATATAACACTTGATGTATCTCTTAAAATGGAAATGGAATCGCTCCTCACCAATCTCTCTCATTGACTCTTTTGCCTATAGTAGATGTTCTTTTCTGTACTTTTTTTTTTTGTACTGGGGATTTAACTCAGGGGCGCTTTGCCATTGAACTACTCCCCTGACCCTTTTTTTGTTGTTGTTGTTGTTTGTTTATTGTGAGACAAGTTCTCACAAAGCAGCTTAGGGCCTTGCTAAGTTGCTGAGGCTGGTCTCTAACTTGATCCAGCTTCATTTACAGGCATGTGTCACTGCGCCTGGATAGTAGATATTCTTGAGTGAGCTCATGAGCATGGAGTTGTGTGTAAATTTTCTGATTTGTTCAGTTTTTATTGAGAGGTCAGTAAATTTGGTAAGAGTCTCAAAAGGTTTCATTCCAAAAGAACAATCCCAAACAAAACAAAAACAAACAAAAGAAAAATCACTGACCTACCAGAACTGTTCCAGTACTGACAAAAGGCCCAACTGTAGGTAATTTCTCAAAATCTTATCATTTGCTCTCTTAATTCAGTCAGTACCAGCTGTTTCCTCAGCCTGCAGTTCCCTCACTTCTTTAAATGTTCATGCAGTGTATGCTTTTAAAGAAGCTGTTCTTGATCTCTGGTTATAGGTCCCACTTTGGCTTCCTGTGCTTTATAGCACTCCACCCCTTTACATAAGTGGTTTTGAGTGAAAGTGACATGTGATGCTTTCTTTGTAGGCTTATTGTGATTTTTAAATGAGATAATAGGCAGGTAGCATGTTTAGAATAGTGTCTGTTGGTAAGTGGTGGTAGTTTTTGTTTGATTACTTTTGCCTCTGTCTCACCAAGATTGTGAGCTATGTAATAAAGACAACATTTATTTGTTTTGTTGTTATGTTTTTGAACAGAATGGAGTTCAGGAGGAACTAAGAAGGGTCATGTTCTTAAGCCCTTGGAATCAACATGAGGGGAACAATTTTTCAAACTAGTAAATTGTGCCATTTACAGTAGTAGAACTATATGTTAATTGTCTAAGTGTAATCAGAATTACTTTTTTTTTTTTTTTTTTTTTTTTTTTGGTACTGGGGATTAAACTCAGGGACACTCGACCACTGAGCCACATCCCCTGTCCTGTTTTGTATTTTATTTGGAAACATGGTCTCACTGAGTTGTTTAGCACCTCACCATTGCTAGGGCTGGCTTTGAACTTGTGGTCCTCCTGTTTCAGCTTTCTGAGCTGCTGGGATTACAGGCCTGCGACACCATGCCCGGCTCAGAATTACTCTTTTAAAAAAGTCATTTGGAAAGTGCCACACTGGGTATACACAGAACTGTCTCCTAGTCTAGTGTAGCCATTTTTGTTTTCACTTTGGAAAAAGATTCACTCTTTAAGTTATAAGATGAAAAGATTGACTTGTGCTTAGAGGCCATGTCATTTAAAAAACTAGCATTTGCTAGAGTTGCTCTCATCAAGTCTGGATGCTTCAGCTATAAAAGGTTATTGAAACTACGACTTGTTGAAGGAATAGCAGATTAACATCTCTTCGTTGCATTACATGCTGCAAAATGTACTCATTGGCAGAAAATGGTACTATAAGCCCTTGTAGTTTTAAAATTATTATTTTGATATTGGAGGTAGGGAGTGGAGCCATTCAACTTTTCAAAAGTGAGCTTGAATAAATTAAATTTGAATGAAATGTGAGTTAAGTGTTTCCTCCTCCTAGAAAGTTCTTTTTAATGCTTTTCCCCCCCATTTCTTTTTTTATGTGTTTATAAATGTTTTTATTCTAATTTGTTATATATAACAGCAGAATGCATTTTGATTCATAATACACACATAGAGCACAATTTTTCATATCAATTTTTCATTTGGTTGTAATTTCTTCATTTCTTTTATTGGTGTATTGTAGTTATACATAAGGGTGTGGTTTGTTATATATTTATACATGCACACAATATAACAGTGTCATTTGGCTGATATCATTCCCCAGTATTTCCCCTTTCCCACTCTTCCTTCCTCATCCCTGGTCCTTTCCCTCTATTCTACTAGTTTCCCTTCTATCTTCATGAGATTCCTCCCTCACACCTTTCTTTTCCTTTTTCCTTTGTATCTTCCACATATGAGAAACATGACCCTTGACTTTCTGAGTTTGGCTTATTTCGCTTAACATTATGTTCTCAAGTTCGTCCATTTTTCTGCAGATGACATTAAACCATTTTTCTTTATGGCTAAATAAAATTCCATTGTGTATATATACCACATTTTCTTAATCTTGAAAAGTTCTTAAGGAGATCATAGGAAAGAACAAAGGGAACACAGGCAAACTTAGTGTGACAGGCTCACTTAAGTTCTGATTGCTTTTCTTATCTAAAGCCAAGAGTAGGAGTGCAACTTTGCCAGAGTTGACTGTTATAACTCTTGTTTTTGGCCATGGATATTTCATTTCTCACTTTCCTTCTCTCCTGATTTATTAATTCAGAAATTAATACATGAATTTAACTATTAATGGTATATGGTTTAAATAGTATATTCAGTATTATGTATTGAAATATATTAGTTTATCAAGGTCCACTTAAATTTCCATTTAAAGATGTTCAATTTTATCTGTTACAGATGTTTATTGTGTGTATTGTTCGTATATAGTAGGTGTTTGTTTTAGTGCTTATACAATTAAAGTTGTTAAAGTTTGGTTTCATTGTTTATTACAACAAGGTTTACTGAACAATGTGCAGTCTTTGAGTGTATTAAACTTGTGAGTCTATTTTTATTTGCATTTTATATTCAATGTTTAGGTAATACATTATTGTGTCTTAATATTTTAAATTCATGTAGTGCATTTTGCAGTTACTAACTCTTTCAACTCAGGAATTTTAAATCAGTTAACTAACCACTTAATAAACTAGGATCACTGTACCAAAAAGAAGCCATGTGGTTTAGTGTTTAAGAGCATGGTTTCTGAATCTAAAAGATTCAGAACTAAGGCCTGGCAGTGTCACTGTCCAGAGTAGCACTATACAGTGTGGCAGCCATTGGCCACATGTAGCTATTAAGTGTTTAACACTTGAAATATAGTTAGGTTGAGTAATTGAATTTTAAATTGCTTTTAATTGAGATGTAGATAGGTAATTGTGACTAGTGGCTATGCTACCATAATGAGCCATAGTACTAGTGACTTCTCTTTGGCCCCCTTTTCTGTTGTGCAGATGATACATAAGCCACCTTTTGTGGTTTTGTAAGAATTTAAAAAATAGTGTACTTAAGATACTTAACATTATGCCTGGCGCAGAATATATTCCTGAGAAACGGTAGTTAATTATAATGGCATATATGTAATAAAATGGAGTTATGTTCCTCTTGAGTGGTAACTTATTTGTTTTTATTCTTTCCTTCCAGGATCAGTTTATTAAAAAGAAAACAAACCACTACATTATTGGAAACCATTTCTACTGATTTTATTACATGTTTAAATTTATGATTTGATTTGAATACTATCATGGGAGGAGCTGTGAGTGCTGGGGAAGATAATGATGATTTAATTGATAACCTTAAAGAAGCTCAGTATATCCGTACTGAAAGAGTGGAGCAAGCCTTCAGAGCAATTGATCGTGGAGATTACTATTTGGAAGGCTACAGAGACAATGCTTACAAAGACTTGGCCTGGAAGCATGGAAACATACACTTGTCAGCACCTTGCATTTATTCTGAAGTTATGGAAGCATTGAAACTTCAACCAGGATTATCTTTTCTTAACCTGGGAAGTGGAACCGGATATTTAAGTACAATGGTGGGCTTAATTTTAGGTAATTTTATTTTTGTAAAATTCTATTTAAAAAAAGTAAATTGAGTTTGTATTACTGTTGGTAATTTCCAGGCTTTGTAACTTTGTATACAGTGTGTTGGAATGCGTGTACTCAAAGTAGTCATCTTCCTTCCTTAAATTTGGAAACACAAAGTAGTAGTAATCTTAACACTCCTAGTCCCGACCCAGGTAGTTTTTGCACAAATCTAGGCTTCTTCTTTTTTTTTTTTTTGGTGCTGCTGGGGATTGAACCCAGGGCCTTGTGCATGTGAGGCAGGCACTCTACCAACTAAGATATATCCCCAGCCCACAAATCTAGACCTCTGGTAGCTCCTGGAACTATTCTCCAACTCTTCGTCATTGTCTGTAAATAAAATTGAGCAATTGGTAGGCAGGAAACTCAAGTATTATTTAGTCTACTTCAGGTAAAGTGTTATGTTTACTGGCATATGAATCCCATTTTAAATGAAAAGAGAATTATGTCAGTTTTTTGTTAGAGACAGAGGAGTATGTGCGATATGGAGGGTATGACACTGGTGCACCAAAACAAGAGACTGAAGAAAAACACAGAAAAGGATATGTTCACTAAGATTTTATCATACTTATTCCATGTCTGTTCTGCCAAGCATTGTTTCTGGTGTGATTGAAAGGGACAAAGATTTCTGCCCTCAAGGAGCATAATGGGTGTTTTTGATGAGTGCTAGACATTGTTTAAGGCACTATACATGTAGTAACTTAGTATTCCTAATAGTCCTTGTAAGTACATACTGTTATAAAGATGAGTAAAGTGAGGCACAAAGAGGTTAATAAACTACTTGAAGTCTCATAACTATGTGACAGTCAATGTGGAATATAGGTGGGAAGAGCATGGATGAGGAAAGTCTGCTATATAAGACGTGTTAGATGGAGGATGAACATGAAGTTTAATAAGTCATTTAGAACATTCATCACTTTTACCAAAGCTTCTGTTTGGCAAACATTAAGGTAGAAACACAAAGGCACATAACACTTTTGCTATTGTGGGGAGGGATTAGGAAATGTAAACATCCCTTATTAGCATGATAAGTGTGATAATTGAGGTATATGCTCAAGTTATAGGAATGAGACTGGTGTAAAATTCTTTCAAAAGTGATCAGGCATCATGGAAAGGTTTTTAAATAGAGATGATGTATCCTCTAGTAGGGTGACTGTCCCAGTGTGGAAACAGATTGTGGGGTCACATTTTGTCACTTTTAAGGCATTTTTGGGCCTGAAATCCCCCTTTCCTATACTGTCTAGCTCCTCTTTAGTCATGGAACCTGTGATCTATTTCATTTATCTATTTCATTAAAATAGGTGAAGGAGGTACTTTCATTTCTCAACTGTTTATTTTTTTATTTTTTATTTTTTTTTGCACTGGTGCACTTAACCACTGAGTCATATCCCAGCCCTTTTAATATTTTAGTTTGAGACAGGGTCTTGTTAGGTTACTTAGGGCCTCACTAAGTTGCTGAGGCTGGCCTTGAACTTGTGATCCTCCTGTCTCAGCTTCCTGAGTAGCTGGGATTACAGGCATGAGCATAGCACCTGGCTGGTTTAGTTCTTGATATTTATTTACTGCTCAAGAAGGTAGCAAATTGTTAATTTTTAACAATAAACAGAAATTTAGAATCTTATATTTAAATTTGATGGTCTTCCTCATTCTGAGATATGAATTTTTTTAGCAGGTCGAAGCTTCCACATGCCTATCACTTTTATCACCAGAATATCTAGAGTTTATGACAGTCTCCAAAACAAAAGGAAAGTAGTGGGAGTGAGTAGGGGGAGCTGCTACTTTTAAAAATGAAAGTTACTGACCTTAAACCAGTACATTTCTTGCTCTGGCAACTTTGGGCTAAAGTTTAGTCCTTATAACATGTCTAGCCAGCCTCAGAATGCATGTTAATCCTGTCTTTGACTTCTCCAGCACTTGCCAACTGGCTCCTGCTGAGCAAGGTCAGTCTAGCCAAAGGAAGGTTAGGAGATGTGTGTGTTATATTAGCAACCTTGCTAGCAATGAGGTCATCTTCTTAGACTCCTTGCCTAGTCCCCCGTCTCCAAGACATTAGATTCATGTGGCCAGATGTCCTTGTAGGCAGACCTCAGACTTTATTGTCTTGTTTTTTAATTCATAACCAGAGGGCATTGTGGAAGGAAGTAGACAGCTTGGGTAGATGATCTACAATGTGCTAGGTATTTTCATCCTGTTATAAGGCTAGAGGGAATCATGGATTTGTAGTTGGATATATTATCATGACTTCTGGATACTACTCCAAGACTTTTGTGTGTGATCCTGCACAGTGAAAACCAAGATACAAATATTCTCCTTTTGATAGAACTATTCATTTAGTGGGAAACATAAAATTTTTAAAGAAGGAAAGACAGAGCAGTCTGTAAAACTGTAGTTTGATTAGAAGCTTAATCTTTTTTTTTTTTAAAGGATTGAACCCGGGCCACGCACGTGCTAGGCGAGCACGTGCTAGGCGAGCGCTCCACCGCTGAGCCACAACCCCAGCCCCCTAGAAGCTTAATCTTTTATCCCCTCATCCCCTGCTCATTTACATTTCATGTGTGTTTTAAGTCGAAGAGGGAACATATCTGTAAAAATCACTTAGAACTAGGTCCAAAGAAGGATGCTGTGCACACTGTAATTATCTGAGTATAGTGAATCAGATTTGGCATCACTGCTTCATAGTGACCTTATTAAGAGACTTGCTCTCCTTATTAAGAAACTATAGCATCATGCTTTCAGCCATTTTTGTCTCCCAGTCCCAAGTTATGGGTGATAGGATCCATAGGCAAGTGGGTCCTACTGGAGGAACCACAACATACTATATACTTTGGAGGAATCCTGGCTGAAGCAGGGAGAGCAGGTCATCTGTGGTTTGGTAACACTATTAGGGAAGATGCCTCCTGGGGAATTCCCACTTCAGAGACACAAATGTAGAGGATAGGCTGTAATTGCCTCTTGTTCGTGAGGAGAAGTTTGTTTTTCCTTCAGGAAATTTCTTATGAATAAAGTAACACTTGATGCAGTTATTCATAAATTTAATTTCACCCCATACGTGGAAAATGGATCACTTGAATTAAGAGTTTCTCATTGAGGCATCTTCTTGCTTTTCAAATTGAAGATAAATTTTTTGTGTTTTGCTCATTTCTCCTTAAGGGTCTTCCCAGGACTAAGGATTTTTATAGTGAATTGAATTATTTGATTCTCTTCTTAGTTCTCTCTTTTCATCCTTTCTTAACGAATTCTACTGAAAAACAGAGCGTAGGAAAGGAGGCCTCCAATTACCTCTGCTAATTCTTTTTTTTTTTTTTTTTTTTTTTTGGTACCAGGGATTGAACTCAGGGGCACTTGACCACTGGGCCACATCCCCAGCCCTTTTTTGTATTTTATTAGAGACAGGGTCTCACTGAGTTGCTAAGTGCCTCACCATTGCTGAGGCTGACTTTGAACTCGCGATCCTCCTGCCTCAGCCTCCCAAGTGCTGGGATTACAGGTATGCGCCACCGTGCCCGGCGGCAAGTTATTCTTATAATCTCTTCTGATTCAGTTTGGGATGGTTTCTTCTGTGTTTGGTTTCTTTTTGCTTAGGGATTCATTCCCATTTTTTTTTACATAACCCATAATATAATAATTATAGATTCCTTATAAAACCTGTAATATATATATATCCACGAATATCTCTTAGCCTTTTGCTTAATTCCCAAGTAATAGGAATGACTCTGAGAAAACTTCCAGAATCATTCCACCACTGTGGATGCCACTGCTTTAGTGCATGTTACAACATTCATTCCTAAATTCATTTCTAAAGGTCAAATAGTTGACAAGCAGAAAATTTATTGTCAGCTTGTATAGATACTTGCAACAGCTGAATTGCCCAAAAAGACTGATTAGTTAAGCTATGTGCTGCCATCCTGTTTGGTTTCTGTATTCTATTTCTTTCCCCCAGGGCATGAAATGGTCCTTAATCATCTAGCCTTTATTACCTTTGACTTCAGGTACTCATGCTTTCTTGTCTTCATGTGTATGCATGCTCAGACTCCCTTCTCTCTCCCTCTCTGTTTAATGAGGGTTGATTTACATATCGTAAAGTTTACGTTTATTTTATGTGCACAATTCAGTGATTTTGAACAGATTTACAAAGTTCTTGTAAACATCACCATAGTCCAATTTGAACACACTTCTGTTATGCCAAAAAAACCCCATGCCCAATGATGCACTCCTGACTTCCAGCCCATGGCAACCACATATATGCTTTCTATCTCCATAGGTTGGCATCTTAAGAACCTTTCATATACATGGAATTATAAAATATGTGGTCTTTTTGCATCAGGGTTGCTTCACTTGGCTGTATCTTCAAGTTTCTTACATGCTGTAGCTTGTATGAATGCTTCATTCCTTTTTATGGCAGGAAATGTCCTGTTGAATAGATTTACCACATTTTGTTTATCCATTCATCAGTCAGTAGTGAACAGTTGAATTACTAGTTTTTGGCTGTTAGAAATAATGTTGCTATGAGCATTCATGTGTATATCGTTTTCTTTCACTTGTCTGGATTCTTAGGAACAGAATTACTGGACTGTATAGTAAATTTAACTTTTTTTTTTTTTTTTTTTTTTTTTGTGGTACCGGGGATTGAACTCGGGGGCACTCGACCACTGGGCCACATCCCCAGCCCTTTTTTGTATTTTATTTAGAGACAGGGTCTTACTGAGTTGCTAAGTGCCTTGCCATTGCTGAGGCTGGATTTGAACTCGCAATCCTCCTGCCTCAGCCTCCCAAAGTGCTGGGATTACAGGCGTGCGCCACCGTGCCCGGCTAAGTTTAACTTTTTAAGAAATGGACAAAGTTCTTTCCATAGTGGCTGCACTCTTTTATATTTCCACCAAAGCTGTATGATTGTATGAGGTTCCAGTTTCTAAACATTCTCACTGACAAACCCCCTCACCCCCCCACACACACATACTAGCCCACAGTGCTGGGGATTGAACCTATGATTTGTATGTGCTAAGTGCACAATAGCACTGAGCTACTAGCCCTGTTGTTTATAAATAGCCATAAGTGGATGTGAATTGTTATCTCATTGTAGTTATAATATGCTACTTGCCTACTTAATGATGTAGAGCATGAATTTGTATGCTTTTTGGTATTGGGAATTGAACCCAGAGGCTTATTTTTGGTTTTATTTTATTTTTTATTTTGAGACAGGGTCTTCCTAAGTTGCTGAGGCTGGCCTCTAACTTGTGATCCTCTTGCCTCATCCTTCCATTTTTGCTGAGATTAGATGTGTGTGCCACTGTGCCTAAATCATCTTAATTGGGTTCTTAGTATTGAGTTATAGGTATTCTTTATGTGTTTTGAATATAAGCCTTTATTAGAAATATGGTTTTCAAAGTTATTTGTGTGTTCTTTTTTTTTTTTTTTTTTTGTGGTGGTGCTGGGGATTGAAACCAGGGCCTTGTGCATGCGAGGCAAGCACTCTACTGACTGAGCTATATCCCCAGCCACTTGTGTATTCTTTTAAACATTTCTTTTTTTTTTTTTTTTTTTTTGGTACCAGGGATTGAACTCAGAGGCACTCGACCACTGGGCCACATCCCCAGCCCTTTTTTGTATTTTATTTAGAGACAGGGTCTCACTAAGTTGCTAAGTGCCTCGCCATTGCTGAGGCTGGCTTTGAACTCGCGATCCTCCTGCCTCAGCCTCCCAAAGTGCTGGGATTACAGGCGTGCGCCACCGCGCCCGGCTTAAACATTTCTTTTAAAGTGTTCAGGTCCCCAATTCTTGGTGAGATAAAACACATTCTGCAGGCATCAGCATCAGGATTCCTTCTAAGGTAAATAGTATTTTCTATGTTGAACCAAACCTCAGTTTTTCCTCTGCTCTCTCTCCCAATTTTTTTTTTTTTTTTTAAGATTTTTGTCTTTTTAGGACTTATAGTCTTTTCCTGATATGTGACTTATTTTGGCCTCTGTGAGAAAAATTGTTTTGAAAGCAATGTTTTCTTTAAGGCTAATCACATAAAATATGCTATGTAAACTATTTATCAGTTCCATTTAGGCTTCAGTGTATTTTTTTTTTTTAAATGTCTTTATACTCTATATTGAGTTCCTACCATTGTTCTATTTTTAGACTTTTTTCCCTTCTGACTTCTGTTGGTTATGGAGTAGAAATAGATCATTATTGTCAACCATCTTGTTCATTGCTATTACCTCTGTAAATCAATACTTAGGTGATCTCATTTATAGATAATATTACTGCTTATTATGTAATAGAGCAATAAATAGTAATAAAAATAACAAATATTAGGAAGTAATACAGGTTTAAGAAATTTTCCAATGTTCATAGTAATTTCTTCTGGCTATATTTCTTTATACTATTAGAAAGCATGAGGAAATTCCTTTGGTGATATGAAAAGTATTTTAGATGGCTTTCTGAGCGTCTTGTGTTTATCTTTGGGATTAAGCTTTCCCCAGCCTAGATCATCTATATACCAAATGAAGTCAATTCTTATTATTATTTGCAGATTCAGTCTTGGAGAATTTGCCTATTTCTTAAAAATTTATTTATAATCCCCAAATCAGTACAGCACTTACACAATTATTTGCAGATTTGTTTATAGTAGCAAAAAATCTGAGTTTCTTGCTGTATGTTTTCCTAAGGGGTAGGATAAGCCTCAGCTCTCTCTGCCTTTGTGTCTCAGCTGTCATCCAGAAGTAAGCAAAGGATGGAGACCTTAGGGGCCAGGACAGTGAAAGAATTTCTGCACTGGAGACAGTTGACAAGGTTTGAAACCCAAATCTGATGCCAGTTCCTGGGACTTTTTTTTCATTTTTGTACAGTAAGAAAAACAGATTATCAGGATAAATTTTTAAGATTTGATATTGTAATTTATTTGAGATATGTCTGTATGTGTACATATTTTCCCTAGAAACAGTGGTTCAGTGTTTGCTAGTCAGTATTGGCTTTATAGAACATTACCACTAATGAGAATTGGCTGTATATTACTTTCAGACAATTATTAAACCTTTCTGAACTTTGTTTCCTTATGTGTTAAATAATTTGTGAATCTCTTATCTTTCACTATAGGAATTGGCACCTGTGGAATTTTCTGTGAAACAGTCTAGCTTATGCATGGTTGGATGTTGGTCAGAATGCTTCAGATAGAGCCAGAGATTGACCCATTGTCAGCAGGGTGGCTTGGCCTTTTGGAGTTTTTCACCCTCTCTGGAACCTGCCTTTGCATTTGTTAGGGGTTAGTTCTGGCAGGGTCAGCCCGTGGGCCCTCCTACTCCCTTGGCCTTCAAGGATTTTTTCCTTGGATTTTAAATCTCCTTGTGTTGCCTTTATAAATGGTTTCTTTGTCCTTTTTTGGAATCTCTTTTGGTTTTAGCCTACAGTAAATAATGGATCTTTCTTTTGTCTTCAAGTAATCTCTGTATGCAGAGGAGTTACAGATTTCTAGCCCCAAGGTGTATCTGCTGAGCTCTGGAAACTGGATCTTCTGAGCTGCACTCAAATCTGAATACTTAAGTGGGCAGAGTGCCTACATCATATTTCTTCTTCAGTGGACACAAGATTCCTGTTGAGCCTATCCTCAACTCAATTATTTTCCTGTCATCTACACAAGGCAGAAAGTTGAACAAACTGTTTCTTGGTGAAAGTCCCCCCCCCCACTTCCAAATTACTCAAGGCAGAAAGTTGAATGTCAGTTCTCTTCTTTATTTAATTTTATTTATGTTATTTGCAGGGCTCACAAATCCAAAATAACCAAAAAGCATACTTTGTAATATTTTCCTTCTCTCCCTCTTCTTTTCTTCTATCTTATCTAGTTGCCTCCCCAATTCCATAGTAACTTTATAGAGCCCCAAGGACACCTTGATTTTTCATAATACACATTGGATGTTTATTGGGATGGTAGTTGGCATAAAGTCAGAAGAAAAAATTATTTAGGCATAAAAGAAAAATATGAATTGCATTACAAGATTATCCAACAGCTAAAAACAATAAATATATATATATTTTTTATTGTACCGGGGATTGCACTCAACCACTGAGCCACATCCCTAGCCCTATTTTGTATTTTTATTTAGAGGCAGGGTCTCACTGACAGAGGCTTAGTGCTTTGTCATTGCTGAGGCTGGCTTTGAACTTGTGATCTTCCTGTCTCAGCCTCCTGAGTGGGATGCATGTGGCGCTGTGCCTGGCTAATAAATTAAATTAAAATGTATTTGTTTCTTAAGATTTATGTCTATGGAATGCCTTATGCAGATATGATACTTTTGACATACAGTGCTTTTGATATACATACTATTTTGTCATTATGCTTTATTTAAAAAATCAAAGCATGAGGAATAAGCCTTTTATGCTTTGTATATATTGTTTGCCTCCATCTTAGTTGCAAACCTTTTGAATTTGTGACCATAGCTAAATTTATAAATTTTCTTCATTCTTTAGAGAAACATTTATTATTCTAGACCCTGTGCCAGCTGCTGAGGATACAGCAATGCATAAGATACATCCCTTAACCATTAAATTGTATGTGATGTTTAAGAACTAGTAATAAAAACATAGTGTTGCTCTGTTGGCTGTTCTTCATTTAGTTCTGTAAATATTTGTTGAGTGTTTTCATATTCTGGCCCTTTGAAAGTATTTTCAGGTACTTTAAGGATAAATATTCAGTGAAATAAAAGAGCCAATGAAAATGACTTCTTGGGAAAATGATTTCATTAAAAAGAATTTGGATCAAGATCTGGAGCTGTTTAACTTAGCTTTTAAAACAACATTATATTATTATTATTTTAAATTTTTTTTTTTTTTTTTGGTACCAGGGATTGAACTCAGGGGCACTCAACCACTGGGCCACATCCCCAGCCCTTTTTTGTATTTTATTAGAGACAGGGTCTCACTGAGTTGCTAAGTGCCTCGCAATTGCTGAGGCTGGCTTTGAACTCGCGATCCTCCTGCCTCAGCCTCCCAAGTGCTAGGATTATAGGCGTGCGCCACCACGCCCGGCATTATTTTAAAATTTTTAAAAATATTTATTTATTTACTTTAGTTGTACACAATGCAATGCATTTATGTTTATGTGGTGCTGAGGATCGAACCTGGGCCGCACACGTGCGAGGCGAGTGCTCTGCCGCTGAGCCACAACCCCAGCCCAACGACATCATAATTTTGAACAATTTTATTTCAGTTTCCTGAATCTGCTTTGGTGGAAACTTAATCTTGATTGTAATGTTCCAGTATACATATGAGATATAGTTATGGTTGCTTTGGACATTTGTATTTGAATATATAAGCCCTTTGGGTAGAGATATGTAAATGAACTGTTGTGACGTCTGTTCTTGTTATTTTTGACATTTGAAATATAAATTTACCTACGGCCTTTGGTCCATTCTCTGTAACTCTTTTTTTTTTTTTTTTTTTTATTGTTATTCTAGCCTTAAATAACTTTGTTTTTCTTATTCTTGAGGCTCAAATCAAGCCTTCTGGTTGATTGCCCATGGGTTTGCTTCATCTTCAGGACCTTACTTTTACTCTTTTTTAAGAAAGCTGCTCTGTCTCTTTCTCTCTCATACAGACCAAAGAACATGTTGTTCTGATCCCTTCTTTCATTATAGCTCTTCTTATCTCTCGCTCTCTCTTTTTAAATAGTTTTTAGTTGTCAATGGACCTTTATTTACTTATATGTGGTATTGGGAATCCAACCCAGTGCCTCACACATGCCAGGCAAGTGCTCCACCACTGAGCCACAACTCCAGACCCCTGCTCTGCTTTCTTATTATCTCAGGGGAAAGACCTCTCTCTCACTCTGGAATTCCTACAGGTTTTTTTATTTCATTCTGGTACCATTTGTTTTGTACTGTCTTGTGTCCTATTGTGCACTTAATTTTTAAAAAATCTTACTGTAAATGGACAATTTACAACTATATATATTCATGGTATACAAAATGATGTTGTTGTTATGGCGAGATTGCAATAAATCACCAAGTCAATCTTTCTTTTTTTTTTTTTGTTAAATATTTATTTATTTGCTTTAGTTGTACACAATGTGTTTATTTTTATGTGGTGCTGAGAATTGAACCTGGGCCGCGCACATGCCAGGCGAGCGCTCTACCACTGAGCCACAACCCCAGCCCCCCAAGTCAATCTTTTTTTTTTTTTTTTTTAATTTATACTTTTTTTTTTATTTTTTTATTTTTATAATTTTTAATATGTACAACTCATAGTGCATATATTTAGTATCTTTTTACACACAACTGTTTGTATACAAAGTATATTCGTACAATTTAGGTCTTCAATCATGCATTAAGGAAAATGATATCCGTCTCATTCAACTGTAACTCTGTAACTCTTTAAAATCAATATTTTCAATCTTGTGTAAACACATTTAAAAGGAAGTAGCGCTTGGATATCCATGGCCTGAGAGAAGCCTGAGGGTTGGAACATATTTCTGGTAAGTTCTGGGATTTGTTTTCATAAAGTCTCTCCCACTCCTATAGAGCAGAGAATAAGTCTCTAATCTTGTTAGCATCAGAGTAGTTAAGGTAACATGGCAAGAGTTAGTAAAAGTTTGACAGTGTTTGTCTTTAATGTTCTTTTGTCAGTGTTACACAGAAACCACAAGACCACAAGAAACATTTCAACAAGTGTTAGTACATTAGAGCAATTAATTATGTTAATTATGTAGCTAATTAGACTTTAAAAGTCTAGTAATTGAGACTTTTGCCTATTCTATTTTCTCTCATTTATCTACCCTTGGACTATTTTGTCTCTGTATTATACTTCATGGAAAGAATGAAACCTACACCTGTTTTACGTGTTACTATCTCAGAATACTTCTAGTTATTTATAAATTTATTTATAAAAATTAGTTATTAGTAATAAAGTGCCATTGTAATTTAATGAAAGATGTTTTTACACATACATTTTCATCTCATTGACTTTTTACTAGTTTCGTAGAAACCAAATAACTGATTCACCTACTCCCCCTTGTGGTAAATATTTAGAATTTAGCCAAAATGCTTTTACTTGTAGTTATTAACTATTAATACTGTTTTGAGATTTGAATAATTCAAAACAAATTTTAAAAACCATTTAGATTGGGCTTTTTATGATAATTAGGATGTGGTTCATGCTGAATGCCAGTTACATGTTAGGATTAGGTGCACGTTCCTGGAGAGATTCCCTTTTACCTATCTGGAGTAGGATGTAGGTATTTACAGTTTTAATCTATCTTTTAAATTTAATTTAATTTATAATTAAGTAGATATGTAAATAGATTACATAATTCTCAGGTTATTCTGATATGCAGTCAGGGTTGAAAACCACTTGTGAAGTTATGATCTTCTGTAACTAGCTCTATATGGAAGAGTGTGCATCATAATTTCTAACAAGTTTGTTATCTGTCTTGTACTTTCTAGTATATGAACCACTTTCACATAGTCTATACAGTCTTCCCAGGGATCCCTTTTGTTTAGTAACAACCAGTTTTCAAATAGTGACTGACTAGTTTTAGATTATATAGAAGTTAAGAGGGAGAACCAGGATTAGAAATCCAGATATCTTGACCTTAAATCCTGTCTTTCATAACTTATCACAGTCTGCAACTGAACTGGTAAATCTTGAATTATTTAATCTTTAGAGTTATTCTGGTTATGTTTTATGAAGTACTTTTTGCCTGTGACTGTGTTCTATGAATCAGCTTTATACAAAATACTTAACAATGTAGTGACTTCATACAAACGGTATAAAGCTCCCAGTGGGGGTTTCCTTGATTTGTGTCAGACAGCCTTCTGTCTACCCATACTGAGTTGTCAAACTATTGGACACCATGTGAGATTAATATAGATGTAAATAAGAAGCTGGGCACGGTGGCACATGCCTGTAATCCCAGCACTTGGGAGGCTGAGGCAGGAGGATCATGAGTTCAAAGCTAGCCTCAGCGAAGGTGAGGCACTTGGCAACTCAGTGAGACCCTGTCTCTAATAAAATACAAAAAAGGGCTGGGGATGTTGCCCAGTGGTCGAGTGCCCCTGAGTTCAATCCCTGGTACCAAACAAACAAACAAATATATATATATATATTTAGATGTAAGTAAGAAATAGTTATTATATGGACAATTTATACCTAAACTAATAAATATTGACCTTTATGAGATATAAGGTTTGGTTATTGACTAATTGATGAATAAATAAGCTAGATTAGATCGAATTACTACAAAAGAAGTTGTCTATAACTTATATTAGAATTTTGTTATTTATTATTGCTCATAATAAATGAGCTTTTGTCAGCCTTAATCATTTCATAGATATTTCTTATATATACATAGATACATAGATATTTCTTAAAAACTATTTGTTTTAATAAACTTTGACTTCTATGTTTCTGTTTTCTCTAATGTTTAGCTGTTAAAGGTAGTAGTCAACCATTAGCATTTTCCTTTTTAAAATGTTAGAGAAATTGATTTATTATTTCATAGAAAAATCTTCATTGGTGAATATAAATAACATTGAAATATATTGAATACAAAGTCAAATTTATACCTCATCTGGCTTGTTAAATACATCATCTTGAATACTGTTTCATTTTTTCTTTTCACAGTTTGTACCTTTCTATTATATAAATACAACAGTATTACTTGTTTATCTTATTAGAACATTTTATGTTCTTTTTCATTCTTTCACTAGCCCATTGTTGTTTATTTAAAAAGTTATGCATGCATATGGATTAAAGCACTAACAACAAAACCATGTAATGATGAAATTTTCCTTTTCACCCTAGACCTCTCAATCTTCTTTCTCAAAAGCAGTTGTGAATGTTTTTTTTTCGGTTTTCTGTGTCTTATTTTCTGGTTGTTCTAATTAATAGAGATGTCAAATATGAGTTGTAATAATTAACATCACACCATAGTTTTATGGTAACACTTGGTGTGTTCTAGTTGCATATCACTTTCTAAATAAATATTAGGGACATTGCTATTTAAGTTTTGCTTTTTTAAAATGCATTTTGTCTTTTAAATTTATTTTTCAATATATTAATGATTTCAGATTATTAGGTAATGATAATTAAAGATGTGACTGCATATTGCTTTACAATTAAGAAATTCCATCCATTTAAAAAAAATGGTGTTTTTAAAATTCTAGCTTTTTTATATGTATATGGTATTTAAGCTAGATATTGACAGTATATTCTACATGTATATTTTCATTGTTTGTGAAAGAAACCCTTGTATATTAATGAAATTATTTTTTTAACTTCATTATTAACCATCTTGTGTTAAGGTGATATGAAAAACAAGTTATGTAAAAAAAAATTAAGAAATTAAACTTTAAGCCTTAATTCTGAGAGTTGCCACTTTGTTTTTAGACAGTAAACAGCAGAACAGATACCAGTGACATATGTGAGGATAGCCTGTCTAGTTCCTTTTGACCTAGAACTCTGAAATTTAGAATCTATTTGGAATATGGAATGAAAGCCTTAGTTTTTCAGATTCTTAGCCCCCTTGTTACTTGAACTTACTGTGCATTGTGCCTTATAGGAAACAAAATGCCAGTGATATCAACCTTTTAAATTGATTTATTACTATATAGTTCTAATCTTTTTTTATAAAATTGGTTGACTAGTATAACTAGATTTAAAAAAAATTTTTAAAAATTTGTTTTAGTTATACATGACAGAATGCATTTGTACACTGTGATATAGCATCTGAGATATAATTTCTCATTTTTCTAAGTGTACACGTTGCAGAATCATATTGGTCATGTAGTCACATGGACAATGAAAATATGTCTCTGTTAACATTTTACATTCAGCGGATTACCTTTAAAAGAGTAAATGAGTTATTAGAGTCATTTTACAAAACAGTATTTTCTTTACGTGTTCATATTGTGAAAGTAATTGTAGTTTAATTTGAGCTTTTTTTTAAATGAGGAAAATGTTTTTTCCTAATAATCTATGTGTTGATCCCTATGTAAATTCAAGTTCTCAAAACATTCAGACCCAATACTATGTAAAGTTTTGTATGTACTTTTTTAAGTTTAATTGGACATTTTTTAAAAAATGAAATTTTTGTTTTCCTCAGTTTGTCTATAATAATAGTAAGGAGTTATATCAGGTCTTGAAATTATTTTACACTTAGGTTCTTGTTTCTGAATGAAACTAACAGTTTATAAGTAAGGAAACAAAAAAGCAAAACATTTAAGATTGCATCAGTCATTTCATTTCTAAAAATATAAAGACATTGCAAAGAAGTTAATTCTCTGAGAGTTCTTTTAATTTAATCTACCCATCTCAATACTTTTCAAGTAAAATCAGTTCTTAAAAAAATAACACTCATAGAATATGATAGCAACATAATAGGTTAAAGCATTATCCTTATCTGATTTTGGCCTGAAGGTTGCAGCTGAACATTTTGATTAAACTTGTATAGTTTGTATATTTCCTAAATTACAAACCAGTTTTTCTTGCATCCTTCTAACATCCAAGCATACTAATTTGTGACTTTTTTTTTTGTGGTCAGTAGAAATAATTCCAATATCCACTGTTGTTTTTAACGAAACCTCCAGTTATGTATTTCTTAAAAATACAGAAAATAAGTGAAACACACATTATTAGGAGCCCAGTCTCAAAAACGTTGAGTTAAAATATGATTGATTCAGTTGCAGAAGTTGAACTAGCATAACTAGATGTGGTCATGTGTTATTTACATGTTGATCATGGGCAAACAGTATGTACAGTAGTCTTAGGAAACAGTCCTTATATTCTCAGTGTACCAGAGTGAGGAACCAACATCATCTGGAGTTGACTGAGAAAGCCCTCCTTTCTTGCTCTTCTCCTGGGAGGATATTCCATCCAGGATCATGTAAAAAGAAATACCAAGTGAGAAATGTGAAGTTTGCGGGAATACTGGGACTCAAATCAGCTCTGCGGAGAGTACCCGATGGCCACGTTCTGCTAGACAATGGGAGCTCTAAAAGGCATAGAATGTGGTCCCTGGGGGAATTTAGCATTCATCTGCTGGGAGTGGGATGCTTTGAAGCACTTATATGTTATTTATGTCAACCTGTGGTTTCAGGCAATCCTAGAATCATCAAATTTGAGCAAATGATAAGTGAAAATAATGATAAGAACTTAAACTTCATATGAATATATCATAGTACTTTTGACAGTAGTGACCTACCAGATAAATGACTCTCTTTGGAGATGTGTAGGTTTCAACCTTATGCACCATTGTATTTTTTTGCAAAAAACTCAATTCGTTTTTTCCTTTTTTATATTAAAATAATAATTAGATTTCCATTCAACTTTCAAATCTGTAGCTAGCAGGTATTTGCATATTCTAGCCCTCTTTAAATGCTCCTGTGCTAAATAAATGAGCATAAATTTAAAAAGCTCTGTAAGGGCATATTATTAATATCTTTATAAAAATGCTGCTACGATTGCAGGTCCTTTTGGAATAAATCATGGGATTGAGCTTCATTCAGATGTGGTGGAATATGCCAAGGAAAAACTGGAGAGCTTCATCAAAAATAGTGATAGCTTTGATAAGTAAGTATTCATATCTGTAGTTTTGGTTTGAAAGCACTTGAATAAGTAGATATGTATAATATGTTTAGAACACTACAGCTTAATATTGATCCTGACTTGCTCAGTTGAATGCAGCAAAAACCAGCTTTAAAATGAGAGAAAAAAAAAGGAAAGCTATTTTATGCTATTATTATTCCATGTAATTCTATATAGTAAATTGTATATAAATAGCATTTATTTAGTAATTTTGTGTTCCTCTCATTTTGTTAGTAATATTCCATTCATTAAACATCATACAAGTATCTTAGAAATTAAAAATAAAGATGCTTGTGTTTATAGTACTTTTCTGAAACTGGTTTTAAAAATTTTTGATAGTAATTTAATAGTTCTATCTAATTTGATTTGTAACATAAAGTTGGTACCTGTCAGCATACAAAGGGACTTTGTTTTATATATTTAGTTATTTTATGATAGATCCAGAAAAAATTGTCAGTGAAATACATTGATAAATATCTTATGGTAGGATTGTGTCTAAGGAAAAATAAAATTGTTTTTGTTTTTGGTACTGGAGATTGAATCCAGAGGTGCTTTACTATTGACCTACATTCCCAAAACTTTTTTAAAAAGTTTTTTTGAGACAAGTCTTAGCTAAATTGTGAAGGCTGGACTTGAATTTGTAATTCTTCTGCCTTAGTCTCCTAAATCCCTGGGATTACAGGTGTGTGCCATTGTGCCTGGCTGAAAGTTTTTTATGGAAACATTGTTTTAAAGAAATATTGCATGGAATTGGGTCCTTGAGCTGGCAGGGAAAGTTGAGTTGGTGTATAATCTTACTAGAAATCTGCCTTGGCAACACTATGGCGTATTGGCAATACTAAGGGCTCTTAGCTGAAATCTTTGAGCCGTGAAATTATGTAAATTTGGAAGACTTTCACATCTCTCATTTTTCTTTATAACTTTCATATTTTCAGAAAGGAAGCCTTAAAAGGATAGGAAACACAAGCTTAGAACATAGTTATTTTATGTAACAAAGTTTAACATTCAGAGTTTCAGCTGTGCTTGTTGGGAGTGGGCCCTCATCTTCAGCCCCTGGCGGTGACAATCAATGTGAGAAACTTGGGGTAATCTGTATCATAACTGGGGGATTTCTCTAGAGAGAAAAGCTTGGAAGATAGTGCTCAGACGCCAGCTAAGAAGACCCTGTCAATATCTTCAGGGGAGTGTATTTTCCTTTTTCCTCTTTCTTTGCCCTTCTTCCCCTGGTGCTTTTATTCCTCTTTGCCATTGCTGGTTTGTCCTTTGTTTTTGCACGTGGCGCCTGAACTCATTGAATGATAGAAAGCTAATGTCTTGCAGCAAAATCCACAGTGCTTCCAGGGAGGGTGAGGTCTTGGGCCTACCTAGGTATGATTATAACTGGGTTGGTTATTTAAAGACCTCAGTTCTGAATGATTGGGGCAGTTGGAAAGTGCTCAGGTTTTATTTTTTTGGTATAATTAATTCAATAGATTAAGCCACTGGAATTTTCTGTTTCAATTTGCCAAAGAAGGTACCTTCTCTTATTTATACTTATCTATGAATAATTAACATTTAATTTGCATTTTCAATTATTTGTAATTGGTTACTGTGTTGGTTCATATTTTATTTCCAAGAAAAACACTTGTCAGAGATAAAAGCTTTTAACTCAAGTTATTTGATTGGAAATTAGGATTCAACTTTAGTATCTTTTTGTGTTTTTATCATTTCTGTCTTATGATTTCTAGCAATGGTAAGTGCTTAAGATGTGGACAGTGATTATTTTTAATATAATTATAAGAACTATAGAATTTTAAAAATTTATTTAATTCCTCTTAAGTATTTGTTTTGATGTTAATATAAATGTATGGGCTTTCTGAATACATTTGAACTTAGAATGTATGAAAGTAATAGTGGTAAAAACTTTTAAGGTCTCTTGTAAGGTCTGCTATATGTTAGTTATTAATAAATTTCATCTATTAATAATGACACATAGTTCAATTTTGGGTCATTATTTAGGCAGAATAGACTTAAGGAAGAACCTTAAATCACTGAAGCAACTCAAGTTTATTGCTGATAAGTGGGTGTAGTTCTGGGAAGCAGTAAAACGTCATGATTTTAAAGTATTTCTAGCTTGATATAATTTAAATATTAATCCATAACACTTAAATTTGAAAACTGTATATTTGTTTCAATTAAAGTACTCTTAAAAAGTTGTTTTCATGCAGTTGTAAAATTATCAAATTTCGGTGACTTGTCTTTCTTGAGTTTCATTTTGTTGCTACTAGGTTATACAAGTCCATTCATAAAATGGTAATTCATAAAATGCATTGATATGACAGGTCTAAATGTTTCTCTGTTTTGAATCATCTTACTGTTTTTAAACAATTAACCCTTATGATAATTTGTATCTGAAGTGTTACAACTCATTTTTGAAACAAATTTTTTTTTTTTTTTGGTACCGGGGATTGAACTCAGGGGCACTCTACCACTGGGCCGCATCCCCAGCCCTTTTTTGTATTTTATTTAGAGACAGGGTCTCACTGAGTTGCTAAGTGCCTCGCCATTGCTGAGGCTGGCTTTGAACTCATGATCCTCCTGCCTCAGCCTCCCAAGTGCTGGGATTACAGGCGTGCGCCACCGCGCCCGGCTAGGCACAACAAATTTTTATATTAATAAGATAGTCTGAAGAAAATTCAGGAAATTTTATTATCCTGATTTTTGATTTTTTTTTTTTTTTTTTTTTTTTTTTTTTTGGTGCTGGGGACTGAACCTACAACTGAGCCACATCCCTAGCACTTAGGATAATAGGTTTCAAGCAGTATTCTGTAATATTACTGTTACATATTTCAGATTATAAGTGTCATACACATAAAGTGTCATACATGTAAAATGTTTCATTTTACACAAAGTAGTGAGTAGTTGGAAGTTAATCAAAGTTTATGGGTTGGGCTGGGGTTGTGGCTCTGTGGCAGAGCGCTCGCCTCGCACGTGCGTGGCCCGTGTTCGATCCTCAGCACCACGTAAACATAAATGCATTGCATTGTGTACAACTAAAGTAAATAAATATTTTAAAAAAAAAGTTTATGGGTTGTTCAGTGGGTTTGTTTTAAAGTTTCTGTTATATAATTTTGCTTTGGTAACAAATTATAAAGTATTCTTTTCATCTTTTTTTTTTAAAAAATTGGCCAAGAGGGATATTGCTTTCTTTTTGTTTTTTTTTAAAGTTAATTAATTTATTTTAATTAGGTGTATATGACAGCAGAATGCATTTTGATTCATTGTTCACAATGGCAGCACAATTTTACATTTCTATGGTTGTACATGATGTAGCATCACCATTTGTACAGTCATACAAGTACCTAGAGTAATGATGTCCATCTCATTCCACCATTTTACTGCCCCCATGCACCCTCCCTACCCTCCCTCCCCTTTGCCCAAAGTTCCTCCATTTTTCCCATGCCTCCCCGCTCCCTGTTATGGATCAGCTTTTTTTTTTTTTTTTTTTTTTAATCTTTTTTTTCTTTTTTTATTTATAATAGTAGTATGTATTACAATTCATAATGCACATATATAGCATCTTTTTACATACAACTGTTCGTATACAAAGTATATAAGTACCATTCAGATCTTCAGTCATGCATTTAGGATAATGATATATGGATCAGCTTTTTGTTTTAATGATTCCTTTAAAATTTTTGATGTTTGAAGATAATATTTATTTTTCGGTAAATTTTCTACTTATTTTAAATTTTAAAAAAGATTGTGTAAAGTATCAAAAATCCCCTTTCCAAAGCAGTTTCATTGTATTTAATTGTGTATAGGTCATCAAAAACATATTTTAATTAATAAAATATAAAGTGAGAAAAATTAATTGCTAATTCTGTATCCCGTAGTATCAGATTATCCTTGACTATGTTTAACATGGAGAAAATGAGTAGCTAAAACCTAATACTCTTCTGCTCTATTTATCCTGTTGGTTTGAATTTTTTTTTTTTTTCATCAGTCCCTTTTTCAAAAGTATTGTCAGGTTACTTAATATTTAAACTACACTTTTTAAAGGTTTCTTGCATTTATTGGAGTTCAGAGTGAACTCCATAATATAGTAGAGGGCTGGAGAAAATCTATAAGTAAATTAGCTTTAGAATATATATGGTAGATGCCCTTTTAAGAAATACAAATAGGTGGCTTTTGTTTGTTTTGGTATTAGGGATTTGTCTTTTTGTTCTGTTTTTGGTACTGTGGATGGAACCCAGGGCCATGTTACAACTGAGCTACATCCCTAGCTCTTTTCTTATTTTTTACTTTGCAACAGCATCTCACTAAATTGCCCAAGCTGGTCTTGAACTTGAGATATTCCTGCCTCAGCCTTCCCAGTTGCTGAGATTTACAGATATTCATCCACATGCCTGGCAAATACTTTTATGTGTGTAATAAAACTTAGATCTTACTTTGGAAAAATGGTATTTCTTCTTCAGATACAAGAATATTTATTATAGTGCATGTATTTTAAACTTTCTGTCTTATGTCATCAGCAAACTAATGGGGTGGCTACTCTGAATTTACTGTCCTTAAAGATGGAAGAATGGGGATCTTTTATCCTTTGATACCTATGTTATTCCCAAATTAACTTTAATTCCCTTTTAAAACTGTCTGAGTTCAGGGGTCTTCTAACACATTGGCAAACTTTTTCTGCAAATGACCAGTTGTTAAATCTTCTAGGCTTCCTGGGTGAAAGGTTTTTGTTGCATCCACTGATTCTTTCTGTGGGGATTTTTGTGGGGAAGAAGCAGTCATAGTCACCAAAAAAAAAAAAAAAAAAAAAAAAAGAGTGGACTGGGGGATGTTCCATAACTATAAAAACAAGCTGTAGATGGGAGTTGGCCTGCTGTCCACAGTTTGCTGACCTCTGTAATGGTTTTGACATTCTTAAAAACATCCTTTTTAAAAAACTCACCCTGATCTAAACAAGTCTTTGGTCCTAACTTGCCTAGAATTTAGAGGCCTTTAGGTCTCTGGCTTTTGTGAGGGAAGGTGGCCACTGGAGAAAATAAATTTATATGATTCAGTATTTGTGCGTGTACAGTAAGCAATCTCCCCAACTATAGTTACTTAGGATAATATTTTAGTCAAAGGATCCTGAATCGTAAACATTCACTGTAAACATTCACTCATTTGAAAATGAGTTGGTGATTAGTAAAACATTTATTTATAGCTGCATGTGTATATTTAATATGTACACATCTATGTAGTTGATTGGGTTCCATGTCCTTGTAAGGCAGTTGGTCAGTATATCTTTATCCCCTTCTCTCCAAGGTGGTTATAGTTATGATTTCGGAAATACTATACTAACAGTAGCCAAATGAATGCAGTATGGTTTGAATTATTGAGGATTTTCATTCCACATGAATAGAAGACCATTGTTTCTATATTGTCCACATACATGAGTCATGAGTAGTAGAAATAGTAATGAGGTGATAAAGAAATAGTACTTAATATTCATTGCCTACTCACTAAGTGCCATTAACTGAATGGCATGCTTTTCCCACAATCCTGGAGACAGTGTCAGTATCCACATTTCTCAGATGAAAAAAATGAGAATTAGATAGGGAGCCTGTAACCTGAGTCAACAAGTCTTTAAATTTTGTTCTGATTTGGCTCTGATCATGTAAACATGTAATCTTTTTTCCTAAAAGTTAGCTGCTATCAATGAATTACAGCCTAACAACTTAGCCCATTATGACATTTGAAGGAGCACTTTTATATTTTATACTTTTATTTCCTCCAGATGAGTATTGAGAAATGTCCTTGATGTGGTAAAATGCACACACACCTTGCTCATTAATGAGATTTTGGCATAAATTTATTGGTGAGGATAAGTGAAAAAGGCAGTGCATTCCTCATCTTTTATATTTTTTGAAATATTTGATTGAATTATAGCAATATCTAGTATCCTAATTTTAAGTTACAGGTGATTTGCATTTTAAAATTAAGCATTTTTATATTGTCAATTTCTATCACCAGAGTAGTCCACTACTACATCTTTAAGAGAGTTATGGCAAACCTTTTTGCTAGATATGATTCATTACATATTCAGTATTATTTCAGAATATTACTGAGATATTTATCCATTTTGATATTATGATGTTCCGAATTAGTCTAAGTTTTAACACATTTTAAAAATCATGACAAACATTCAGGTGTTGGAATAGAATCCTTGAAAATAATTGTTAGGACTCTCAGTTACATATATTAACGTCCTTTGGAAATGGATTGGGAAAAGGTTTATGACTTAAAACACGTTTTTTTTATTTTTTTATTTTTTTTCTGATACTGGGAATTGAACCCAGAGGTACTTAGCACTGAGCCACATCCCCAGCTTTTTTTTTTTTTTTTTTTTTTTAAATATTTAGAGATAGGGTCTTGCTGAGTTGCTTAGGGGCTTAGGGCCTTGATAAATTATTGAGGCTGTTTTTGAACTTACCATCCTCCTGCCTCAGCCTTTCAAGCTGCTGGGATTACAGGCGTGTACCACTGTACCCGGCTAAAACATATTTTTAAGGAGAGGAATTATCGAAATATATGTGAAGGCGCACCCTTATATGACTTACCTGTTCCATTATCTATAAAATACTTAGAGATTGGCTTTGATTCTACAGATTTCTCTAGAGCTTTCTTTATTCAATGAAAAATCACTGTGTTCACTGTCAACACTTTGCTTTGTGTAACGTTTGAGTTATTCTGAAATGAGTTTGATGCAGTTGGAAGGGAAAACACTTGAAAAGGTAAAGTTTTATTTTGTTTTATTTTATTTTAATAGCTTAATTATTGATTGTAAGAGTATTTGAATGGTATAAGTATTTGGAGATCAAGCCTTTTGACAGTTCCCTTGTTTTTTTGCCCCCTGATAGAAAGGTCTGAAGTTTTGTATTGTTTTAACAAAGTAGTCATAGCTCTGAAAACTCAAAATGTGTATTTTAAAAAAATGTTTTAAGAAAAAGGTTTTGTGATTCATTTAGCACGTTGTTTTGGATAAGGTATGAGAACAAGGTAGGATTCTTTTCCCATGTCCTTGAAATTTCTTTATTCCATTGGAATAATTGTCTAAAATTTCAATGACAGTATCCTGTAGCACCTGATAAACCAGGTGTGCAAATTGTCAGCCCCCACTTCACGGTGTATTGAAGGGGAATGTTGTTTTTTCTACTCTCAGTCAGCTCCTAGACCTAGACTATCCGTCTAAGAGGGAAGCTACAGGGCAAGGCTAGGTCACCCTGATCTCCTAGCAGCTTATCAAAAGAATTATATGGGCAAGTTGGCAAGGTCCCTGCTGTGAACGAAATCATCTGTTCGCCTCAAGATGAAGATATTTCAGCATGCATCTGTAAAGAAAACCACTGCTAAGGTAAGTGATTAGAATCCTGGTCTTATTTTGGGCAACTGTTCATGTTCTAAACGAAGATATACTGTGTGTGTTCTATATTTTCCCATAAATGGTTTTTAGTGTACATCTTAATAAGAGTATAGCAAATATATTTCCCTCTGCGTAAGAGAGTCTAAAAAGCCGGGCATGATGGTGCACGCCTGTAATCCCAGCGGCTCCTGTAATCCCAGTGGCTCGGGAGGTGGAGGCAGGAGGATTGTGAGTTCAAAGCCAGCCTTAGCAAATGGTGAGGTGCTAAACAACCCAGTGATACCCTGTCTCTAAATAAAAAATACAAAAATAGGGCTGGGAATGTGGCTCAGTGGTCTAGTGCCCCTGAGTTCAATCCCCGGTGGCCCTCCCCGCGCCCCCCATAAAAAGGGTCTAAAAAACAATGATTGATTTTTTTTTTTTTTTAAGTTTAAATCAATAGATGATTATAAAACCTGGAGTAAATGAACTTGTGGCTATTATATACATTTCAGGACAGTTGAATTCCCCCCCCCCCCCCAGTATACAGATAGTACATTTTTGGTAGTGTAATTTAGGAGTATGAATCCTAAATAATCTCTGGGAAATTTTGCTTTGGAAACTTCCTAAAAATAATGAACAGATTGCTAATTTTCATTTTACTTCTTAACATAAAGTTGCAATTTTTTTTTTTTTTTTTTTTGGTGATACTAGGGATCAAACCCACTATCTTGTGCAAGTGCTCTACTGATGAGCTACATCCCTAGCCCCTTATTATGTACTTTTAATTCAAGTAAAAACTAGAAAAAGAATTAGTGAATCATTCTTTAATTAAAGTAATTACAACCAGACATGAGTTACCATTTTTGTAAATTTCTTTTTTATTTCCTTCTCAGGTTTCATTTTAGATGTGATTGATGTAAGCAGATGGAATTTGGATTTTACATTTCATTATTTTAAAATTTGATTTACATATGTAAATTTATAAATACCATAGTATTATTTGGTAGTAAACTGAGAACTTCTGAGAGCTTTTTGCTACAATCTTCCAGATTTTATAGAAATTGTATTTGTTGTTTAAAATATGTCCTTTGCCCTTATAGGTTTGTAGAAATTTAGGTAAGATGTAGCTTTTCGATATAGTCAAAACCTAAGGAAGACAAATGCTTTTTTTTTTTTCTTCTTTCCTTGGAAGACTCTGTTAGATAACATGGTAATGGTCATCCATGTCTTGAATCAAGTAGTTGTTCATCATACATATAAATGATCTATAAAGGTTTATCTGAAATATGTTAAATCATAGACTTTTGAAAAAATATCAGCAGTATAATTTTATCCATTCTGTAATCGGATTGGTATGAGTCTATTTAATGAAATACTATTTATAATAATAACCCATAATACTAGTATCAGAATTTAAGATTCTCAACACTTAAGTTTTTCAAATATTTAAGATTCTTTTCCTAGTCAGAAATACTAAAGCATATCTATAAATTATTAGAAAAGTTAATCCTTAAACCATGGGCAGGTTTTTCAGAGCTTTTGTTCTTAAAATTAATTGTGAAAGAGTCATGTACAATGGATAAAAAGCCATAGTTACAAGTATACTAAATAATTCCCAGATAGGACACTTTCTCTTGTAGACATTTTTCTTATAGTACTAAATTGATAGTGGTACAGTTTTCTAGTGGGTTTGGCATATTGGTCCTTTTATGTTTTTATATTTTTTGGGTGCCAATATATTCTTCCAATTATATATATGTTTTTCAATTTTTATGATTTTTCACATCAAGAAATAGTCAAATCCTTTTGGAATATTGTCTTAAATTCAAGTTTTCAAGTTTGAGTGTTCTGGTAAAAAAAATATGCTAAGTAGAAGTGTAAAGACTGCATGCAATTGTTAGTATACAAGTATACCATTTGTATTAGTAGAAATTTATTAGAGATTTGTTTGTCTGTGCAGTGACCCTTTGTAATATTCCTTAGGTTGAAGTAGATATACTTTTTCTGATCTCCATCAGAAGGGAAAACATTCAAGTTGTGTACAAGAATAGTAAGGGTGGCTTATTTGAGATCTTTAGAAAGCTCCCCTACCCCATGCCTTTCAGTTATATGACATTTATTTATTAAAGGCAAAGGTTTATATTGTTTTTTACTATTTAAATTTTGCCTTTTTGGCATGTTAGGAAAAAAATCATATATTGTGTAACATTAAATTGCAGTTATATAGTAAGAAATTTAATAAAACATGAACCATTGTATTACTATAGAGTATGATAGGCATGTACTTTTCCTGTAACTTTATTTCTAGGCAAATTCCCCTTCTAGCCTTGAGATTTTTGTGATTGTCATATTTAACTTAACAAATTGGGTTTATATTCAAAGTTGATAAGTTGAAAAGTTTAAGACAAAGCATTCCTGTTCATTCTGTAGTTTACTTATTTATTAAATGTGTTTTGAGAACCATAATAGGTGATGGAGATAAAAGTAAACTCAAAAGAAATATTCAAAGAGGTAGCAGGAAAATATGTAAAATGTTTCAAAGGGAAGAGTGCATTAAATGGATAAAGTATTTGAGGCACCTGTTTACCTGTAATAAGTAGAAGCATATAGTTTTTTAGTTTTTTAAAAGATGTGACTAACAAAACAAATACACACTAAATATAAAATATAAAAATACAAAGTAACTATTGGGATATTTTCTATTTTTTGAGTTTTTTTTTTTTTTTTTTTTTTTAAATTTAACTCGTGAATATAGATCACTTTGGACTAGCCCTGTTTTAAGGGCTCAGTGTCTTCATGTGGCTAGTGACTACCATCTTGGATTCTTGGATAGTGTGGCTCTAGATTGTTATTTCTAAACATTTTTCATGGCTTGTAATTTCTCAGGGAACCATTCTTAGATCCCAAGATCTGTCAGTTTCCTTTCATCTTCAGTCTTAAGGAATCTTTTTCCTTTCCTTTAAAGCATTTATCACAGTTGTAATTTATATATATTTTTATGAATTTGGATTGTTTGATATTTGTATCTCCCATTGGATGTGGGCCCGAGTGTATTTCCCATTGTATTCCCACTCACCACCTACAATTGATTCTCAGTAAACAGTATTTGGCTGAAGGAACTGTGCAATTACTGCTGTTAGGTAACCTGGCCAATCACATTTGATTTTAAAATCAGGCACTGATTTTAAATTTAAAATTCTTTTTAATTTGTTTTGCTGTGATGAGACTATGTAGGATATCACTAAAGGAAGAAGTGATTTTACTTGTAATTTGTTTACCTGTCAACACATTTTCCTTGGTAATAGTATTTCCGTAACTACCCTGTATTTTAACTATGAAGAACTTTAAAAAACTATAATAATTATTATTATTTTAATATTTTTAGTTGTAGATGGACAGAATATTTTTATATTGTTTTATGTAGTGCTGGGGATCAATCCCAGGGCCTCACACATGCTAGGCAAGTGCTCTTCCACTGAGCTACAACCCCACCCCTTATTTTTGAATTGATTTACTGGATGTGATGATAAAAGTTTAATAACTTAATTTTTTTGATTGTTTAAATTCCCTGCTCACCTTCATCCTGAAAATTGTTTGATGTAAAATATTAAAGAATTTAAAATGAATTTTATAAGAATGAAAATTTTTAGATAGAACTTATTGAAAATAACTTTAAAGAATGCTTACCACAAATTTGATAAAAAGATAAAATTCTGTGGTTCACAGTGTCTAAAAAGCTATATTTTGGCCATATTTTAAGCAGTTAGAGATCGTGCTATATAGTCTTCTATAAGAGAGAAATTAAATGTAATCCCTAATCTAGGTAAGTTTATGTTTTTAAAGAAATAAGATTTCATTGTGAAGCTGATATTTGACCTGTATCTTCAAAGGATAGTAAACATTTATTAAAGGAAAAAGGACAGGGATGGGCTTTTAAGTCAAAGGAACAGCACATACACAGATACAGGGTTTCAAAACACTTCATGCAATGTTTCCCATAAAAAATTAAAAGCAAATAATTCCATCTGGCTGTGGAATACTATGTACAGGTTGGGGAGAGCTAGGGAATGAGTTCAAAGGGACAATTTGATGTAGAATCATGGTATTAATCTATTTTATGTTGCTGTATCAGAATACCTGAGTCTGGTTACTTGATAAAGAAAGAGGGTTATTTTGGATTATGGCTTTGGAGGCTGAAAAATCTAAGCTCATGCAGCAACATTTGGTGGGAGCTTTATGCTGCAATATAACATGGCACATGGTGGGAATTTATTAGAGAGAGGTGAGCAGTGTATTTGGAAGAGGCCAAACAGTGAGGTGGCCCCAATTTTTTACAACTAATCTAGTCCTCTGATAGCTAACCATACCCCAATGATATGGGCAATATTCCTTTCTGAGGGTGGTTTCTAATTATCTTCTACTAGACCCTACCTCTTAAAGAGTTCACTACCTCCCAGCATTGTCAAACTGGGGACCAAGTTTCTAGCTCGTGAACTTTTGGGGGACACATTCTCACCATATCCAAACCACAGCAATTGTAAAGATGTCACATGCTATGCCTGGAAGGTTAAACTTATTCTGTGCAGTAAGAATCAAAATGATAGAAAACAGACCTGCAAAATTTGAGCAGTGAGGTGGTTGTTATAGTAAAGGAAATAATGGGACATGGACTAGCTTAGTGAGAGGGTGTGGAGATGAGAGTGTAGATATGCACTGATTACCCCAACCTCCCAACTTCAAATCTTCCTACTTCCCCTTACTCTCTCCACCAGGCATATAGGATATTAAGGACAACACACAATTCTGGTAAACTTTTCTTTAAATTTGTGTTCATAATGTATATTTTAGTGAATTTATAGAAACTTATTAAGTTCACTATTAATTACCAACAGACAGAATATGTATTACAAAGTAAAAGTCACTGTGATTTAAACCAGTGTCATTTCTTTTTCTGCATGTCAAAGCTTTTAATGTAAATTATTTCATTCTTAAATAATAGGTTGATTTCGCTGTATGGTCATATAGACTATAATCAACTTAAAAGGATAATAATTAGTTTAAAAAATTACATACCTTATTGGCATATTGGGGTTTTAATTTTATGTATTAGTCTTTTTAGTTTTGTTTATCAGAATTTAAGAAATAAAGTAGAAGCCTAATGAGAATAGTTTGTAAAAGCATAAGTCATGAACCAACACTGTAACCAGGAATAAGTGGCCTGGAGGAACTTCTTTGTAGCTTAGGGGTCTAGGGGCCAAAGCAGCAGAAGGAAAACAGTGTTCATTTCACTCTCAGTGCCAGTTTTGTAATGTTGCTCAGCCAATTTTTATTAGGAAACCTCCTTAATCTTAGTGGCTCCAAGGGATTATGGTCAGGACATAGGTCTGTCTGTCTCTAGATCTTTCTCTCTTGCTCTGTTTTTTGTGGTTCTGGAGATTGAAAACAGGTTATATCCCCAGTCCTTGGTATCTTTTCTTGACAAAGTTCTGCCACTATTACCTTCAGCAAAAATGTCAAACAAAGATAAATACCTATGTAACCCTTTCTCATTTCCATTGGCCCCTGAAGATTTTTGGAAAACATGGTATAAAGTTCAGAGCCGCTTCTCATCTGTTGATTCGTATGATTCTTATGATACATCATTTTGGGGGTATCACAAAATTGGTGTTTTGACGGGCTTTGCATTATATTCATTTGTTTAAGCTTTAACTGGGGTTTCAGTATAGCTAAAAATAGGCTAATGTTTTGAAAATATGAACCATTAATAACTGATGAGAAAACAACACACTTGACCAAAATGCTAGCTTCATAAATCTATTTATATGAAATTTCATAATCATTTTATCCATGTAATTAATTTTGGTAAATTCACTACTTCAAAGGACTGGATTATGGTAATTTTTTAGATTTAATGTTTTATTTAAATGAATTAAAATATATTTGTTTTTCCATGCAGATTTGAGTTCTGTGAACCTGCATTTGTGGTTGGTAATTGCCTCCAGATAGCATCTGACAGTCATCAGTATGATCGAATTTATTGTGGAGCTGGAGTTCAGAAAGACCATGAAAATTACATGAAAATATTACTAAAAGTTGGAGGCATACTAGTTATGCCTATAGAGGATCAGGTAACTTCTACTGTCCTTTTGCTTAGTGTCACAGGAAACAAGTCAGTTGAAGATTGGGAGGTGTTCCTTAGTGAAAGTGAAAAATACATTTTACTTTTTAAAAAAGTATTCTTCACAGGTCTATGTGTATAGAAAAAACTTGAAACAAACTCTTAATTATTTAGGCAGAGCAGGTGTAGAAAAACTCCTGCATTGTTATTAGAGGAGACGTGGGTTCTCACTTGTGCTCCTCCACTCTGTGTGGCAATCTGCTCCCTCCTTTGGTTTTTCCACCTGGAAAGTGTCAAGTTGAGTGTGATGACCAGTATCCATCCTTCATAAGTTCTTTGAACATATTTAAAAGAAATCCTGTTTATGCTTGGTTTGAGCTATTTAACTTCTTTAATAGTGAGTTTTAAAATCTTCGTTCAGTACTATCTAGACTCATTTGAAAATATTCTTTGGCTATTTATGAACATTATTAAATTTATCTGTTCTTACCTTGGCTTGGAATTATTAAGTAAATGTATGAAGTACAAATTTATTCAAAAAGGAGGATCTTTCTTTTTCTTTTTTTAAAATTTGGTTCTGGGGGTTGAACCCAGGGATGTATAACCACTGAGTCACATCCTCAGCCTTTTGTATTTTTTATTTTGAGACAGAGTCTTGCTAAGTTCCTGGGGCTGGGCTTGAATTCATGATCCTCCTGCCTCAGCCTCCTGAGTCTGGGATTATAAACGTGTGTCTCCATGCCTGACAAAGAGGACCCTTGAAAAGTAAATTACCTTTAATGTTTATAAAAATTCATTCCAAAGAAATATGATCTTTTGTATTCACATTAACCTAAACCTGAGCTGCTTAAAACAATTTGCAGTTTCTATACTAGAGGTAAATTATCTACGATAACTAAGACCTAGCATGACAGAGTTTATATATCATCAGGGGTCCCTTGACATCACAGTATGTCATTTACACCATTACCATGCACTTGCTTGGGAGCATATTATTAGTTATCATAAAGGCAGAATATCAAAAATATTCGTAAAAACGTTTTTGGAAAAATAGTACTTGACTATTTCCGAGGTTTAGAATTCCAGTTAAATAATCTTTTTCCCCCCATTATTCTTTGATGTCTTCCAACATTTAAAATATTTCCTGCTGGGTGTGGTGGCACACACATAGCTGTAATCTCAGCACATAGCTGTAATCCCAGTGGTTTGGGCTGAGGCAGGAGGATCACAATTTCAAAGCCAGCCTCAGCAAAAGTGAGGTGCTAAGCAACTCAGTGAGATCCTGTCTTAAATAAAATATAAAATGAGTTTGGGGTTGTAGCTCAGTGGCCAACTGCCCCTGAGTTTAATTGCCGGTACCCGCCCCCCCTTCCCCCCCCCTTTTTTTTTTATCAATATTTTATTAAACATTTGTGCTATAACATTTTTACAAATACCAAATATAATAATGGGTTCCTTTTTATGATGAGTTGAAGATACTAGTTCAACTTGAACAAACTACATACTGAACTATTATTTTCTCCTAGGACTGTTGATGGGTATTTGCTGACTTGATAAAACTCCTAGTCTCTGTGTGATTGTATTTATTTGTGAAATATCAGGCCAGGGTTAGAATTAGATTGTAATTCAATAGCATCATGGAAGAGCCTGAAGTCAACTTGTTGGTACAGTAACAAAAATATAGTTTTGTGCCGGGTGTGGTGGCCCACGCCTGTAATCCCAGCACTTGAGAGGCTGAGGCAGGAGGATCACGAGTTCAAAGCCAGTCTCAGGAATGACGAGGCACTTAGCAACTCAGTGAGACCCTGTCTCTAATAGAATACAAAAAAGGGCTGGGGATGTGGCCCAGTGGTCAAGTGCCTCTGAGTTCAATCCCCGGTACAAAAAAAAAAAAAAAAAAAAAAATATATATATATATATATATATATATATATTTTTTTTTTTATATATATAAATATATATATATATTTATTTATTTATTTTGCTGAAATGCTTTAGCCAAATGACTGAATCTATCAGACATATATTTTGGGAGGTAATAGCATCTAGAGATAGTGGTACCACTAGAAGGTATCAGACCTCAAATCTAATGTGCAAATCTAACTCACCTGGCTATATTTGGATATCCCATTTGGATTGAATTATCCATCTTAAACAGCAAATGTTTTTAATTCTTTTTATATTAATTTATGATTCCTAAATGAAAGTAATGTAGTTGCATTTAACTACAAGTTAAATATAGTTCTCACTGGCAATTATTTCTTTAAAACAAAAGTTTGACTATAAAGTGATCACATTGCCAGAATTAAGCAATTATCTTTTTTTTATTCTTCTAAATAGTTAACACAGATTATGCGAACTGGACAGAATACTTGGGAAAGTAAAAATATTCTTGCTGTTTCATTTGCTCCACTTGTACAACCAAGTAAGAATGATAATGGCAAACCAGATTCTGTGGGACTCCGTAAGTAGGTCTTTGAACTTTCTGATTGAATTATCGCTTAACAGTGTTCAACTCATACACTTGGGATTTAATAGACTATATAATTATAAGGAATGAATTAAATATGCTATAATGTGTTCAGTGGACTTACTTATCATTGAAAAAAAATAAAGCCCCTACCTTTTGTAGGACATTATGAATTGCCTTCACAGGAACATGGAAAGGGAGGGGGCAGGTCAAACCAAAAGTGAACTTATTAATTATAGCTTGTGATAGAAAGCAACTGGTTGTATGGAAGAGTATCCACTTCAGGTGCAGTGGTAAGGAAAGCCTTTCTGTTGAGACAACAACTGATTGTAACTGGAAAAGAGACTGCCATGTCAAGACTTAGTGGCAGCATTTTCTATACGGAAAGACAAAAGACTTTTTAGGGTTAAAAAAAAAAAGAGCTTGATGGTTCCCACTCCGGAATAAGGTCCAGGGTAATGGAAATTCATTGGTTGGGCTGTGGAGGACGGATTATCATTGGGAAATAGGGAAAACAAGCCAGTTTCAAGTCTTTTCGCATATCCAAGGATATCCATGGATATTCTTTGAAGGCAGAAAAGTAGTAGACTGTGTGGGAAGTATGGGTGGAGGAAGAAGAAGAATCAGTTTTCCCTTGAGGTTAGCTGAGTGATGGTACCATTACTGTTTGGAAGACTGGAGTGGCATAATTTGGAAATAGACGTAGAAGGAACAGACATTTTCTCTTGGCCATGTTTGGTTGAGGTGCCTGTTAGCATAAAATTGCGGTGTTAGGTAGTCACATGGATGCAAACCTTCTGCACAACAGAAGTATAAATTGAAAATCCTCAACATAAACATGGCATTTGAAACTATATTTGGATGAGAATGGTTGAGAATGGTTGAGACTACATAAGAGGCGAATAGAGTTAACAGAAGAGCTGTTAGATTTGGATCTATGAGTCACTAAATTTAGAGATAAAACAGGAAGATAAATTAGTGAAGAGAGGAAGGGGGGCTAGGTTACACAGGATGTCAAAGATTAAGAAAGAAAAGTTTAAAAAAGGAGGGAATGATTACCTTTCTGCAGCTAATATCACCTCGAGAGAGAAGAGAGAGTAGCATTAGTTTGGCATATATCATGGTTTTGTTAACAACTAAGTAAAATCATTTACCAAAAATGAACTTCTTGATTTAGTTTGCTTTTTTTCCTAGGAATCTGGTTTTATAGAGAGAGTTACTTTTATTTTCAAGATTCGTTATTACTTTCTTTTGAGCTGTTTGACTTAGGGACCTTTTGAGAATGGACTTAAAAATTATAGGAAATAATATTAGTAAAGTGCTTGTCTCAGTGCCCTATGTAAAAGTTGCTTAATAAAAAGTGATGTGTGATTTTGAGAAGATCAGTAAAGTATACTGGTATTTCCCTGTCCTAGGTTTTTACCAATAGAGAGATGAACTTGGAGGTCAGATAGCTAGGGATTGAAATGTCAGCTTTATTATTAGCAAGCAGAGTTAATGGAAGAAAAAAGGTAGGTCTGTACCTTAAGACAGGCTTACACACTCAGTTAAAGAGTTGGCATTGGCCATCCTCCCACCATCTGAGTCTATACTTTAAATACATACACAAGCAGAAACCAGTTAGTGTGTGAAGCCTGGGGGAGCACCAGAGTCACATGTGGTCAGCTGCTGCTTACTGTAACTGTACAAGACATCCATACTGCCCTGGAAAGAAATGAGTGAGGTGATACAGAGAGCCCATGGGGCCATATGGTATCTCTCTCAGGAAGTGTCAGTAGCTTGGAGGAGGCTGGACTCTGGAGAGTGCTTCATGAGCATTCTTATCTAAAGGGAGCCACTATTAAGGATTTGTTAAGATTCCTAGATTCTGACTCTGTGCTGTTAGTTTGATTTCATCTAGAATGAGATAAGCACTCAGTTTTTTAAAAATTTTGAATGTTCAAGATTTAGAAAATGTTATCAATCATTTTTTTTAAATGCTTGTTGGCTGAAGTAAGCCAAACTCAGAAAGTCAAGTTTTATGTTTTTCTCTCATAAGTGGAAGCTAGAAAGGACAAAGAAAAATAGGTGGGGGATCTCATGAAAATCAAAGGGATATCAGTGGAGCAGAGGAAAGGGACCGCGGGGAGGGAAGAAGGATGGGAAAGGGAAATACTGGGGAATAATATTGATCCACATTATATTGTCACATCATGTGTATATACAAATATGTAACAGTCCTATTGTGTATAATTATAATGCAAAATTATAATGGAGAAATATGCCTATTGGTATTATATATTTTGGCTACTTACAGAAAGTCCTTGAATAAAGTATACAAAAAATTCACATAAAATAGGAAAATTAAAAATAAGAATAATTTTTAAAAAAAGCTTTTTAAAAGGGATACTTATTCTGATAGAAGTGTAAAGGTACTGGGCTATAATATAATATAAGTTTCTGTCTAGTCTAGTCTAAAAGGCTACATACTGGGGCTGGGGTTGTGGCTCAGCGGTAGAGCACTTACCTAGCACGTGCAAGGTCCTGGGTTTGATCCTCAGCACCACATAAAAATAAATAAATAAAGTAAATTAAAAAAAAAAAAAAAAGGGTACATACTGCATGTATCCTGGAAATAGGTAAGTACCATGTAGCAGGAGAATCAGATGGCTGCACTTTTAACTGTTTACATTGTGATCATTCCATGAAGTCTACTTTTAATAGACCCCACATATTTACTATAGATGATATTATGTTGTAGTTATTAAGTACCTAATTAAATTTTTTTGCTAAAAGCAGGTATATAATAACATAGTAAAACGATTTTTTATTTTTCAAACATTAGTTTATAAGTGACTAATTTATCATAACCAGATAGAAAGTAATAAAAGTAATGAAAAAATTCTCTGACGTAGTTTGATTTTGACAATGGCCTCACCTTAAGCAATATGAACAGCACATATAACCTCTAGAGTGCCCTGTGGATTTTGTGTAATAGCTGTATTGCACTTTGTAACTGACACTATCAAAAGCGTCAGAATTCCTATCTGTAGTCATTCCCTTTTTTTTTTTTTGGTGACAGTCTTCCTAGTTTAGTTTCTGTTAAAGGAGTCTTAATTATAATTGTAATTTTATAATAATGTAATTTAAGAATGACATGGATGATGTGCTATGAAAGGAGCAATTTCTAGTCAGTCATGGTGGCCATGCCTGTAATCCCAGAGGCTGAGGCAGGAGGATCACAAGTGTGAGGCCAAACTCAACAACTTAGCAAGGTCCTCAGCAACTTAGTGAGATCCTGTCTTAAAATAAAAAAGGAATGGACCTGTTGCTCAGTGGTAAAGTACCCCTGGGTTAAATCCCCAGTACCAAAAAAAGGAGCAATTTCCATTCCCCCATATTTTAAGGGTGTCAATACAAATAGACCTAAGTAGCTGATGAGACTCTTATTGATTGGGTTGAATATTTATAATGTGAACGTAAAATAGAAATAAATTTAGGATAAAACAGAGTGTGAAGGGCTAAATTTAAAAAAAAAAATCCATTATACTTGTGAAATACTTACAGATGAAATATGTCTAAATTTTTTATCAAAATAATCTGGGGAGGGGATGATAAGAGGATGAGGGTGTTGATGTAATAGTATTTGTCATGAGAGAAAATTGTTGAAACTGAGGGCCAGATGTAAGGGAGTTTATCATACGTGCTACTGACTCTTCCTGTACATATTTGAAGTTTTTGTAATAAAAAGGAAAAAGTAATCAGTTACCAATAGCAATTTATAAAAATGAGTTAGGAACTCTGAGATTTATTTATTCAGGATACTGTAACTTCATTAAGGACCAACTGGAATCAGCATAGAAAAAGGTTCAACCTTGAATTTAGTGTCTTACCACACTTAGATTCCTAAAACAGCATTTATATGAGCTCCATTTAAAAGTTCTTTTGAATAACATAAAAATATTTAGGTAATTCTCAGTCCTACCTATTTGAATAGTAATATTCATAGAATGAAAAAGGTTGAAAATCACTATTTGCCAAAAGTTTGTAGGACGTATAGAGATTAATTAAGAACATTCTTTCTGATCAGGGGTCATTCTATTAATTATAGGGAATTAAAATAGGAAAAAAAATGCTAGCATACACACACACACAATCTACCAAAAAAAAAAAAAAAAAAAAAAAAAAAAAAAAAAAAAGTAAATCCTATGTCAAGTGTAGCTTATAGCAATAAAATTGCTTGTGTTAAATAGCTTATTAAAATGGAGCTGTAATTTTTACTCTGGTCCACTAATTGTTGTTTAACTTAAAAGTCATATTTGTTTTCGTGCTTTTATTTGTGTGTATGTGCAGATGAAATTCTAAAAATAAGGATGTTTAAAGTTCATGGACAGAAGAGACTTTATAAATTATATATAAAACTGGATATAAATTGTATATAATAAAACTATATCACATTGAGCTATATATATATATTCTTTAATAGGTCAAGCCAAAAACATCAGTTTTGTGTGGTTCAACCCAAATAAAAATGTTCTTCCCATCTTTATTAATAAATAAAAGTGAAAGTCCTGACCCCTAGGTTACTGTAAAACCTATGTTGAACCTACCTTTTGGGGGGAAAAAATGGAGCTTAAATGTGTAGGTTACAGATAACCTTAACTATAAGTTTGAAGTGAAGGCTTTATACTTAAAATAAATTTTTATAGCAGTCAGGATTAGTATTGTTTGGTCTATCAAATTCTTATCTCATAACTGGAAGCATTCCAAACAAGGGAGTGTTAAGAAATAGAGGACATGAGGGATATTTGAATAGGTATGACTGAGAATTACCTACATGTTTTTATGTTTTTCAAATGAGCTCACATAAATGCTGTTTTAGGACTTCTAAGTGTGTTAAGCCACTAAATTCAAGTCTGAACCTTTTTCTATGTTGAGTCCAGTTGGTCCTTAATGAAGTTACAGTATTCTGATGGTTGAAAGATACATTTCTTTTTTTTTTTTTTTTTCGTACCAGGGAATTGAACTCAGGGGCAATTGACCACTGGGCCACATCCCCAGCCCTTTTTTGTATTTTATTAGAGACAGGGTCTCACTGAGTTTCTAAGTGCCTCGCCATTGCTGAGGCTGGCTTTGAACTCGCGATCCTCCTGCCTCAGCCTCCCAAGTGCTGGGATTATAGGTGTGCACCACTGTGCCCGGTGAAAGATTAATTTCTTGATAGCACACAGTGTTGGCAGTGGACGGACGTTATTTTGTTGTTGACAGAGAATACAATAATGAGAGAAATTTGAGAACAGAGACACATGAAAAGGTTAATACAATTTTCTATTTCTTAGGTTATTTATAATTTATATAAGGTTATAAAATTATATAAGGTTATAATTTATATAAGGTTAAAATTATATAAGGTTATAATTTATATTTAGGTTATTTATAATATAATAGTTTTATTCTCTACCCTCTCTCCTTTTGCAGAATGCTTTCAGGCTTAGGCCTTTCCTCTCCTCTTTTTGTACTCCTTCCCTTGTGCTCTCTGCATTTCAGTCTGGGCTGCTGATTCCCATATTGCTATCTTCAGTGCTGATGCTGCACCTAAGCCCCTGAATCAGGACCTAACTGCTTATAGTTAGAAAGACATTGTAGAGTCTGTAGCCAACACCCACATTTGGGCCTTGAGCAAGTTATGTGACTTCTTGGTATTAAGTGAGTTCTTTTATGTGAAACATTATAAGTAGTCACTAGTTTGACATGGTAGTTATCATGATTCCTAAAATCTCCATTTGGGGAAAGAAATAGACACCTTAGGTTTAACACAAATAGAACATACTTTTTCATTTTCTTCTTCTCATCCTGTTCGCCCCTCTGACTTTGTCGTGTCATCACCAGTTTCTGCCCAGTTGCTTAGACCTGACTTTTGGATGTGTTAGTTGATGCTCCTCCCCTGTCATCCCTGACAGCCAATCTCTATCTATCCTATCTTCAAAATGCATTTAAAATTTGTCCATTTCTCTCCAACTCTGCTGCCACTGGTCTGTCAGTGTTTGGTCATATCTTATGTTGATTACCCAAGTGTTCTAGCAGACCTCCTGCTCCAAACTTCCATCTGTCATACTCACCCTGTATTAGTAGACTGATTTTTTTGTTTGTTTTTGATTGAGCTCCAAACTTCATCTACAATCACCTTCTTTCAGTCCTTCAGCTTGCTAAACTCATGTTAGGTCTTTGCTATTTATTAGTCCCTCTGTCTCAAGGTATTTATATGGCTGTTACCTCATCTCTTTAAGATCCTGGCTCAGACATAACCTCTCCAAGTGAGACTATCATGACCACTTGGTCCAAAGTAACCATTCCCTAAGTAACTTTATATTATATGATTGCCGCTCCCCACCAAATTCCATGGTGTTCCCCCCTCCCCCACCATAATTGTTTTCTGTTTACCTATCTCCTCCCCACTTATGTAAGCACCATAAATGCAGGGACTTTCTTGTCTAAGTCACTCACTGTGTATAGAGGAATTCTTAAGTGCTGGCCTATAGTTTAACAAATACATGTTGAGTGAATATTGAATAATAGTCAACAATTATAGAAGGGAAGCGAAGCGGACTGAATTCTGCACATTTTAACATGAAAGGAATGACCATGTTCACAAAACTAGGCAGTGGCAGAAGCAGGATTTGAACTTGGATTCTTTTATGCTGTTTCAATCTCTATTCCATATAGTAGTGGGCAGGTCCAGAACAGTAGTATAAAACAGTTTCTAGCTGAACATGCTCAATATGATTCTTTGGAATTATTTCCATTTCAGGTTTAATAGAGAGTTGGAAAAAGAGCTAAAGAGAGGTTTATAATGGGCAGTAGGTATGTGCTACAAGATCTTTGAATTACCCTTTACAGTCTCCTACAACAAAGTTCAATGAAAAAAAAATTCCTATTTACTACTTCACAATGTGTCTGATAGATAAGAGGATGTAAGTCTGACCACTGTGGTTGGTGAGAAAAACAGGAAGTACATTGTGATCCCTGGGCCTTGAGGAGAACATGGGAAGCTGACAGTTATAATTCCTCTCTTCTGGAACTCACAGGTTAAAGGTAAAGATGGCAAATAACTAAAGAAGGCAGAATTTTAGAACCAAAAAGTTCAGAAAGAGGGTTTCCAGAAAATAGTACCAAGAATGAAGAGATAATGAAAATAAATGGTTTTTAATGCTGCTTAAATGAACAGGATTATGTTTTTTAAAAATATTTTTTTAGTTGTAGATGGACCCAGTATCTTTATTTATTTATTCTTATGTGATGCTGAGGATTGAACCCAGTGCCTCACATGTATGAGGCAAGTGCTCTATCACTGAGTTAAAAACCCCAGCCCCAGGATTATGTTTTATTTTGTTTTGTTTATTTTTAGACACTGGAGAAGGATCCTTGGTAATAGTTTTATTTCCATAAGGTTGGAAAGTAGGAGAAATCAGTTTCAAGTGGGGCATAGAAAATTAATATCTCTGAAGTACTGGGAACAGGCTAGAATATTTATTCTCTAGAAGAGTATGTGTTCTAGGGGAGATAGGAGTGAAACAGACAAGAGATTATGCCAACTCAATGATGTATTTGATATATATAAAAAATCAGTAACTTAAAAACAGTCTGTGGTGTCTGAGCTGTTAACGTTATTCATGGCATAATGTCTCCTTGCCATGGAGTAGATCTACTTGTTGATTCACAGAAAGAAAGGTAGAAGCTTATGTGTGAGTGTGATAGCTTTACAGTACAGACAGAGGCAACTATTCAAATACTGCTTATGAGTTTTGTAACCAGATGGTCCTTTTCATGTGATACAAACATCAAATAATATAAAAGAATATGCAGGGTAAAGTCTCTTTCCTGTTCTTGTCACTTTATTACTTTGTTCTCACTTACCCTGTTTCTAAATTTTTGTTTATCCTTCCAGAGAACCTTTACGTATATACATGGCAACACGACACACCCTCATACTTTTAAGCTCTCTACATTGTCACTTTCCTCAGTACCTAGAATGTAATAAGTATCCCCAAAGTCAGTTTTAATAGTTTTTGTTTTTTCTAAAATTTGCTAGAAAATGTCTTCTGTTCTATGTAGAAATTAATAAACATATAATGTTTTCTTTTTTGTGCTCTTTGTTTATTTTTAGCTCCCTGTGCTGTCAGGAACCTACAGGACTTGGCTCGTATTTACATTCGGCGCACACTAAGAAATTTCATAAACGACGAGATGCAGGCCAAGGGGATTCCTCAAAGGGCTCCACCCAAGAGGAAAAGAAAGAGAGTTAAACAGAGAATCAACACTTATGTATTTGTGGGTAATCAGCTTATTCCTCAGCCTTTAGACAGTGAGGAGGATGAAAAAATGGAAGAAGATAACAAAGAAGAGGATGAGAAAGATCATAGTGAAGCCATGAAGCCAGAGGAGCCACCACAGAATTTACTGAGGGAAAAAATCATGAAGCTGCCCCTCCCTGAGTCTTTGAAAGCTTACTTGACATATTTTAGAGACAAATAACTTAAATCAAAAAGAATCCTACTGATGATTCCTTTAGTCTTGAAAATGTAGTGTTTGTTAGGAGTTAAAAGAGAGAGAATTATTTGTTTCATCAGAGTGAATCATAGTGGAAAAAATATAACTTGTTTCTCTTAGTAACAAAAATGATGTATTCAGTGATGAAAAAGAATCTCTTTTATAAAATCTATTTTTCTTTAAATCTTGGGAAAATGCTGTTTTAACTCAGTGATTTCAAAGAGGAATGCAGCAATAGTCAAGACTTTGTGTAATAAGTCCTTTTCTGATTCCCTACGGATTTGTAGAGGTGAGGGTTAGATTTAATTTTATATAAGGTTTAAGTAATTGTTAAGCATATATAATCTGATTTGAATTGCAAAACTTTCGTATCTAATAAGGAAATCAAATGCTTTGTAGACTTATTTACCTTACTTTTGTTGCAATCACTGTTGCTGAGTTGCTGTAGATATATTCCGGGCAATATATGAGTGCAATAATAATACAAGATATTGAGTAATTTAGCTTTAAAAACCCACAAATTTCAAGAAATTTTACAGCCCTGCAGCTTTTACTTATGAATTTATTGCCAAAAGACATGGGGAAAATACCTGCTTCTCTTATAGAGATTTTAAGAGCACAGCAAGTGAATATTAAAGTAGAAAGTATATACTTAATACAACTCATTTTGTATGGACCCTTTACGTTTTCAGTATTTAAGAATAATGAGGTTGTCTTAACTCAGTAGAATTTTCAAAGGTAGTATATTTAGGATTTTTTTTTTTTTTTCTGTAGTTCACTGTAGGAAGTATTTGGTTTAAAAAAAAAAATCTATCATCCTGTCTGCCTATAATAGCGTAAAGAAAGAGTGAATAAATAAGCACGAGTGATCACCACTTTCTCAGATAGCTCAAGTAGTAGGGCCAGAGCAGATGTGGTCAGCTGATGCACTTTAGCAAATGGGACTTCTAGCCTATCTGTATATTTAACTTCACAAGATAGGGATAAACTTGCCTACATTTGCTTTGGATCTTTCTAGTGTAAGAAATACTCACACAACTTGTATGTAGACAAATTTGTGTTGAAATTCTGGTTCAGTATCATAGTGTAATCTTTGGGACCTACACCTTGTGCATTTAACTTCTTCCCATATTTTTCTGTTTCTTTGGTAAAATTATATATTCTTTTTTGCTTAAGGTTGCATACTTAAGCTACGTAGCTTATCAGTGACAAAACAGGTAGTAAGTGCTGTTATTAGGATTTTTTTTTCCTAGTAAGGCTTGAAAACAGTCATTCCTCATTAAAGTGTACAATGTAACATATATACTACTTAGCGTTAACATGGATCATGTATTTTTTAAAGGGAAAAAATTTGAAATTACCATTTATTACCACCAGCATCATATTAAAACAGTTGCTCAGATTTTCTTATGGAAACTCAGTCATTGTATAGTGAAAGACTGTTATCTTTTTACTAAGACTCAAAATATTGTTTCAAAAATCTCAGCTCTAGTAATTCCACATATCTAAAACACTTGGGGGCTGGGCACCTGACTCAGTGGTGGTCCGCTTGACTAGCATGCTTGTGAAGCCCTGGGTTCTGTCCCCAGAACCACAAAAACAATAACAATTGTTTGAAATAATCTAGACATGAAATTGCCCCCAATCATTTTAGTAATGTGAAAGAAAATTTTTTGGAAGGTATTTGTTTTATACTCATTGTTGGGAAATGGAATGGGGGACTCTAAATTTTTTCATAGATAATTATTAAACTTTTATTAAGAAATTCCCCATCTCATTTCTAAAGAAAAAAAAATCAGTTTTATTTTTTTGTTATCTGTTAGAAATATTCATTTAATTCTGAGTTGTTTCAGAAGTTTAATCATGAATTCCTGGTACCCATATATTTTTATCTAGAAAACCTAGGAAGAGTTTTCATCTTGTCTAATTCCCCACTCCCATTTTTTTAAATTGTTGTTATTGGAGCTGGTGCCAGATGTGTAAAAATACATATTTTTCATTGATGCTCTTACCCATTTAGTAGAATTCTTGTTAAGCATATATTTGAAGATTGACATTTTCATATTGTCTTTCATTCTGTTGACCTTGGCAAAGTGTACAGTAGATTTTCATGATCACTGCTTATTTTTTTTGTCATCGAACTGTATCTTTTATGTTCTTAAATGCATTTATTTTACAGGTGTGAATTTATCATTGACTTTAAATAAAGAGGTAGAAATAAAATATGAAAATTCAAGTGAGAGCCTTCTTATCTATTAATGCAAATATATTGGAATAAGAATATTTTGGGTTTGTGTTTTTAATGAATTCATATTTACTTGATTATAGAAAATTATGCTTTTATCGGCAGAGAAGTAGCAAATAGAGATGAAATAGAAGTGAATGAATGTGACGGGGAATATCATGGAATTTTATAGACAGATAAAACATTAGATATTATCTAATTTAGGCCTTTGATTTTGCAAATGAGAAAGTAGGCCTAAGAGTGGTGGCATGTTTTGCTAAAGTCATATAGCTAGTTGGAGAAAGGGCTTGAAATAGCATTCAGCATCAGCTAAATCCCAAGAATCTGGCAATGATACCATAACTACTGAGAAGCTAATTTAAATCTATACTGCTTATTGGTCGATACATGTGGTTCTGATATTAATTAAAAAAAATTAAAATAGCATACATAGTGGTTACAATAAAATACAAAAAGCGTGTTGATTTCTAGCTGTTTGAGATAATAAAAGTGAAACAAAGCCTGTTAAATCATTGGAAGACTTGGAAAGTCATTTTAAATAAACAATCACATATAATTAAGCATCATTTTCTAGTGGCCTGGCTTTTCTTTCTTTAAAAAAAAAACAAACTTTTTAATTTAGATAATCTCAATATACCTGTGGATGTAGGCTGAATTATAGTTTATGGTTGTCTGTATTTGGACATCTCACTTCCTTGTGCCTGTTGCCAGCTCTGAAGGATGTTGTTTTTTTTTGGGGGGGTAGGGTGGGGTTCCAGGGATTGAACTCAAGGGTACTCAACCACTGAGCCACATCCCAAGCCCTATCTTGTATCTTATTTAGAGACAGGGTCTCTCACTGAGTTGCTTAGCACTTCGTTTTTGCTGAGGCTGGCTTTGAACTCTCCATCCTCCTGCCTCTGCCTCCTGAGCCACTGGGGTTATAGGTGTGAGCCACTGTGCCCAGCTAAGGATGTAGGTTTTTAAAAATTCTATTTTAATAAAATACTCATGTATAAAGTCTATCTACAAAATGCAGGTAAAGTACAGGGATAAGTTCAGTGTAGGAACATGTGTACCTAATGTAAGGTTGGACTACTAGCATAACCAATGTCTGTGTGCTCCTTCCCAATCTCATTTGATTTCTTCCTTCTCAGGGTAACTTTTTTCTGACCTTGCTTTTTGCTGTTATTTTGCCACTTGCTTGTATTTATACAACCTGTATATTATTTGGCTTTATACATGGCTATGGTCATATTGTATGTGTATATTCTTCTGCAGCTCTTACTCACTCCTTGCTACTTTTCTGAGGTTAATTTATGTTGTATACAGTTATGTTTCATTTACAGTTCATAATTTATTCTATGATGGACATTTTTTTGTTCCTACAAATAGTTTACTATGAACATTCTACATGTATAATGGCTGTGTGAGAGTTTTCTTAGGTTGTACATCTAGGGATAGAATTACTAGGTTATAGAACATACTTATATTCACCTTTACCTAGATGATGCAGATTTGTTTTCCAAAATAGTGAATTCAGCAATGTTTAAATTTTTCGATTATTCCACATCCCCACCTATATACACTTGTCTATGATTTTTTGCCTGTTGGGTAGTGTGAAATATCTTACAGGGACTTTGTTACTTATTAGGAAAAGTTTTTATTTTTTAAATAATTTCAAGTGTTGTTTTGGTTTTAGGTTTTCTTTCTGAAAAAAGGAAAACTTTGTCATTCAAGTCTTTTGTACTTTTTTTAAATGGGTAGTTTGTTTTTAAGGATTGACTTACAGGAGTTCTATTTGTAGTCTGGGTATATTATCCCATTGTCAGTTATGTGTGTTGGTAATATGATTTTTCATTTTGTGGTTCTGTTCTCATTCTGGTATGCTATCTTTTGAGGAATAGGCATTTTTCTTTTCTTTTTTTTTTTTTTTTTTTGGTACCGGGGATTGAACTCAGGGGCACTCGACCACTGGGCCACATCCCCAGCCCTTTTTTTCTATTTTATTTAGAGACAGGGTCTCACTGAGTTGCTAAGTGCCTCGTCATTGCTGAGGCTGGCTTTGAACTCGCGATCCTCCTGCCTCAGCCTCCCAAAGTGCTGGGATTACAGGCGTGTGCCACCGCGCCTGGCTTCATTTTTTTTAAAAAAGGAAATAAGCAAATAGTTTATTCTGAGCCAAATATGAATGACCATAGACTCAAGTTACCCTGAATGGCATGTACCACTGTGGAAGAGTTATGTGATCTATGATAATCACAGAACCAAAGTCATAAATCAGTACATTTGGTGATTACATGTGTGGGAGCATCAGGTAGGTGGACTTACGACAAGGAGGGGAAATCTCTTATGTAGGTTTCAGATGTTATAACTGTCTTAGCTTTAGGCCTGCTGGAGGCTAGAAGTCTGCTAAGCTTACTGACACATTCGGAGAAGTTTATATATAATAGTCATCAGAATGTTACGCCAGATACATAAGGTAAGTGGCTATCAAAGGGTCTGAGGTAGCCTGAGATAATAGTCTCTCAAGCTACAACATTACATATGTACACAATGTTCTTCTAAGGCAAGGTCAAGTAGTCTGAAGGATCTTTTAATAGACATGCAGATTTTTCAGAGAACTTCTGTTCACAGTTCCCCCATTGGTGGCATTTTCATTTTTAATTTTAAAATTCAACTTTCTACACCTTCAATACAAAGATCGTGAAAATATTACTATATATTTTCTTGCAGAAGTTTTTATGATTTTTTTTTTTCCATTTCACATTTGAATCCCCAGTATACCTGGGATTGATCTTTGTGTGGTCAGAAATATAGTCCAGTTTTATTATTATTTTTTTCACTTGTTTGATCAATTGTTTCATGACCAATTTTTAAAGACTTTTTCTCTCCTCTGATCTACAGTGGTAACTGTATCACAAATTAAGTTTTCACGTATTTGTGCTCTGTATCTAGCTTTCTTTTTTTATTTTATTAGTTTATATATCCTTCTGCTAAACCACACAGTTTTATTTACTATAGATTTACCATAATTCTTGATGTACTAAGCTAAGTCCCTTCAACTTATATTCCAGGCATTTCTTGGCTATTCTTGGACCAGTAGACTTTCATGTAAATTTTATGAACAGCTTTTCAGATTACACATATACACAACACTTTTGGGATTTCCTTGGAAATAGTATTGAATTTAGAGGTCAGATTGTGCCACTGTTGCCAAGCTTATGATATAAATACATGAATATGGTACTTCTTTCCTTTTAGGTCTTATTAAATGTTTTAATAGTTAACACAATTTGGCTCTAAGGTCATCTTTTGCTAGATTTATTGCTACTGTTGTGTTCTGTTTATTAAAATGGTATTTTAGACTTTTTGTTGATTTTTGTGAAATATTTATATTCCAACATTATCTCGTGATTTTTCTAGGTTTTGTACACAGTCATATCTTTAAATTAAATAAACAAAAAAACACAAAACTGTCTAAAATTTATTTAAAGATATGTTTTGTGTTTTTTTCTTTCCTTCTTCCTTTCTCTCTCTCTCTCTCTCTCTCTCTCTCTCTCTCTCTCTCTCTTTCTTTCTGATTTTTTATTTTACCTGATGTGTTCGGGACTTCTAGGGCAGTGCTAAATAGAAGTAATGAACAAGAGAAGCCTTATTTATTTTATTACCCTTTATGGTAATTTTTTTATAAATGGCTTGGTGTGTCTAAAAATGTACTGCAATTTTTCAGTGCCATTTTTTGTTGTGGTTTTTGTTCAAATCTAATATAACTTAAGTACATTTTTGTGCATGTGCCTACTCCCATCTGTCAATCAATTACTTAGATTTTTGTGAAATCTCTCACTTTAATGATGGAATGTCAGTTCTGACAGTTTAGATTTGCTTTGTATATTTTCTTGTGGTGGATAATTGTGTCCATTGGTAATTTGAATCTTTAACATTCATTATGTTGGAATCCTCTTGGGTAAATTTCTTTGCCTCAAAGTGAATTTTGTCATAGCAAAATGATACCTAGTGTACTATTTTATTTTCAGCATTTTTTGTTCCTTATGTTTCAGATGATGTTTCATATAAACATGAGATAGCTGAGTTTCTTAAATTTATGTGTACAATCTTACTATTACTTGGTGCTTTCTATTGACATTCACTTTAAATATTATTATCAAATGATATTTTGAGCTATATACCTACTATATTTCTCTTCCATATTCTTTGGATTGTTATTTCTTCAATTTTTATTTTGGAAGTTATATACTTCCCTTTTAGTGATTACACACCATTTTAATGCATTCACTTAATTTGTCAATGTTAAAAATCAGTTACTCCCCTATCATCCTAAGTAATAGAACACCAACTCTGAGATCATCACCTCAAAATGATGTGCTGGCATATGTTTTACTTCTAAAATGTGAAGCTCTATAGCATACCATTGCTGCTGTTTATCTAACCAATGTTAGATTAGATTTACTCCCATTTACACTTGTTTTTGCTCATTATTCCTTCCCTCATCTTAAACTGTCCTAATTTCCTTTCCCCAAGGGTGCATCCTTTTGAGTTTTTTTAGTAAAGGACTATAGGTTGCAAACTCTTAGTTATGTCTGACTGAAAAAAAAATTCATTTGAGCCGGGCGCGGTGGCGCACGCCTGTAATCCCAGCACTTTGGGAGGCTGAGGCAGGAGGATCGCGAGTTCAAAGCCAGCCTCAGCAATGGCGAGGCACTTAGCAACTCAGTGAGACCCTGTCTCTAAATAAAATACAAAAAGGGCCAGGGATGTGGCCCAGTGGTCGAGTGCCCCTGAGTTCAATCCCTGGTACCACAAAAAAAAAAAAAAAAAAAAAAAAAAAAAAAAATTCATTTGAAAACTATGTCCATTGTTTATAAGATTTTAGATTGACAGCATTACCTCTAAAGGATTTGTGATTTCTCTACATTTTGTCTTCATTGTAGTTATTAAGTCAACTGATAGTCTTTCCTTTTGGGGTCATCTGTCTTTTATGTGTCTTTGCTTTAAAGATGTCTTAACATTCTTGTCTTGGCATCATTAGTCTTTTGTACTTTGATATAATGTGCCTGTGTGTAAATATCTTTTCATTTTTCCTACCTGCTATTTACTTGTCTTGTAGCTGTGTTGAGTTGTTTTCTTTTGTAAATTCTAGAGTAGTTTGGCAACCTTTTTTTTCCCCCTTACAAATACTGTCTCATGTTTCCTCTCTCTGCATTGAATTTTAGATAATTTCTTCAGATATATTTATGGATCATCAATTCTCTTTTATGTATTTATTTTTGGCATGGGGATTGAACCCAGGGGCACTTTACCAGTGAGCCATATCCCTAACTCTTTTTATTTTTTATTTTGAGAGAGAATCTCACTAGGTTGCTTAAGTCCTCACCAAGTTGTTTGAATTTGTTGTGCACCACATGCCTGGCACAAATTATCTTTTAAAGTTGTTTGAAGTCTGCTGGTAAACCCTTTTTCGTGAGTTTGACTATCTGCTTTGTTTTCTAGTTCTGCTTTTTTTAGATCAGCTTAGTTGTTTTTTTTAATGTGTTCAGTTCTCTAAATGATACCGGTCTTGGAGATCAGGAATGGGTCTTCATTCCCCTGGTTCGAAGATTAAACACCCAAGAAATGCATAGAAAGCAAGTTTTATTTAAAAAGAGACAAATACAGAGGTAGCAGACTTCTTTGGAGAGAAGAGGGCCCAGAGGTGGGTGCCTACAGGAATGGGTGTATCTTGCTCTTTTATAGACTTCCAAACCTCCCACTTTTTCTTTCTTCTCTGTGTACTTGTCTAAGGGCCAGAAGGAGCAACAGTGGGTAGTGCAGATCTCAGAGGTTAGCTGTTAGTAGCCCATTGTCTTTTCTTTGATAACCAACCCTCCTCTTCTCAACCCCCATCATTCACTACCTACCCTGACTGTCAGACCTTCAGCCGCCTGCCTCAGTTTGTTGAGAAATGTGACATTTCCTGTCCACTCAGGAGAGAGAGGCTTGCAGGCAGATTGCTTTTTGGCAAAGAAAGCCTGTGGGGAGTCAGTACAGTTGGCTCATTTCATTGAATTATTCTCTTAACCTCTTGTACCCACTGTCCTCATCTATTTGTCTCTATATGTAAACATTATGGAACTAACTTAATTATTTTATATTCCATGTCTGATTTCAAATGTAAATTCTGCTCATGATGTTTCCATGGCTAGCACTTACAACTTTTATATTTTGTGGGTTTTGACTGAGTTTGTGTTGTACAACTTTATCTGTGAGAATTATTAGTTGCCTGAGCTGTTTTCATGGGACTCTTTACATCCTTAGTTTAAGTATTCTGGACCACTCAGGTGGACTGGAGTGATCTAAAACTCCACTAGAAGGCTACTTTGGAGTTTTGACAGCTCCAGGGAGATTTCACTTGCTGCCTCCCCACTGTCAAGCATTGAAATAGGCAATTTTCTTTGTATTGTCTGGGTTAGTAGGTGGGTGGGCAAGGGCAAGGGTGGGAATTATTCCCAGTTTATCTTTAAGATACAGCTCTGGGGCTATACAGATTTTATCAGGTGAGACTCCCTGCTTAGTAGAGGAGTTTCTATCCTAGTACCTCTCCTATTCCAGGCCCAAGGTAATTTCACTTAGTCATGCAAATCACCTCAAGCTGAACCAGCCTTCAGTGTTTACTTAGCCTTATGGGCTTCCCACTTCATTTTTTGGACTCTTGTAAACACCTTGCTAACTTACTAAGTCATGGCACATAAATGCATTTTCAAAAACGTGTTAAATATTTTATCTAGCACATTTAGTTGTTTTTGGTGAGAGTTGTCCTAAGGTACTATCTGAAGGGCCGTGTAATGGTGTGATGCTTGTTCTTACCTTTCCTAGCCCTGTACTCAAAGTCAGTAATCAGTGTCCCCCCCTCCCCATTCAATGTCAACTTAGCCTTCTAAATTAGAACGATTTTAATCTATCCTTCTGGAAGAAGACTTTATGAATACAGATAATATTTATTATATTTTTGAGTTGAAATCGTAAGGCACTAACCTGCCCGTCTGGTTCACATTTTCCAAATCAAACACTGACAAGAATGTAGTAATTGTGAGAGTACAGTTGAAAGGAATTTGCTTTTTTTATTTTTTATTTTTGATACACTTTGACAATAAAACACATGAAAAATGTCAAGCGTACTTAAGTTTAATTAAAAGTCATCCTGTTCACATAGATTAGTTTGGTTCTTTCAATCTTTTTGTATTTTTAAGCCCTAAAACATCACACATGTAGATGTGAACATTTTGCCAAAAGAGGGCAGTATTCACCTACAGTAGAATGTAGGAGCCTAAACGATTATTGCAGATGGATGCATTTATTTTTTCCTCGTAAAGCTGATAAAATTTTACAGAACTCTCACTATATTGGATTCCCAGTCTGATCATCTGGGTTCGACCATACAAGTTTTAATTTGTATTTCTATTCTTAAAAAGAGATTTGTTGGAAAACTTTTATTCTTTAAAGATAAAATCAAATCAAGACACTCTCCCCCCTTTTTAATATCTGCTTAACAGAATGCCCAAAGTATAGGTGTTTAACTGCAAGGCATATTTTATCAAAGTTCCTGTTCTTACATATATCCTCAAAGAGAGGTCCACTCACTTCCTGGAAACTTGGCCCCATGACAATGCTCCAGCCAGCACCTTGCACTGCTTTACATAGTTATACATGTTTGTCCACCAGTTGTCTCTTCTACGAGTATATGAGATAATGGTTTCAAACATACAACTTCAAACATTAAATATTGAAGAAATCAGAAGTAGGCAGTTTGAATCTTAACATGAGTGAAATGTGTTGGGTTTAGGGGTAAAATATAGATAGTAAAAGGAAGCAAACCATGTTTTTCAGAGCACCATTTGGGGTAAGGTAGGAATATGTGCACCTAGATCAACTAATTAGAACTGCCTGCCCTTTTAGGATTTGGTAATGTTATCAGATAAAAAGAAGAAAAACTGTTCTGCCTGGATTCAATAAATAATTAATCAACCTGAACTTCAAAAGGACAGCTAGGGGCTAAGAGGCTGGGGCTTACATAAAAAGTGCAGTGGAAGCAACTTTGGAAAAGTTTTTATTTGCATCATGCTGCCTAAAGAGGCTTTTGCACTCACAAGTTCCCCTTGTCCTTGGAAGTCTATTTCTGCCTAGAGCCACCCCCTTGCCTTCAGCCTTGTAATGTGATCTCTCTCCCTCTGGATTGGCCAGGGGGTGCCTTTTCCCTGGGAGCTGCTTTCAGGCACTGCTCCCAAGCCTGGTTCAGCCCAGCCCCGACTATCTCCACCAGCACTGCTATTGCTGCCACAGCTGCTTCTGACACATCTGTGGCTTTGCCTGTCCAGCCGCGGATGGAGCAATGGAGCCCAGACTCCTCTGCTGGACCACTTGCTTCCTCCTGGCCAGCTGGTGTCTGCCGGTGCTGCCCTGCCCCAGCCGGTGCCTTTGCTTTAAGAGCACCATCCGCTGCATGCACTTGATGCTGGATCACATTCCTCAGGTACCACAGCAGACCACGGTCCTGTAAGTTCACACAGATTTCCCCAAGCCCTGTTCAGCCATGCTGTTTTGTTTCTTGGCTGGACTGAGTGTCCTCCTTTTAATTTAGGATTTCTGATACTGTTCCTGCTTGCTTACTTGGAAGAGTTTTTTCATTTAATAAATGACATTCATAGTTCTGCTCTGTTAGACTTAAAATTGTGAGCCATGGCAAGTTGGCATAAATACATTTGTTGTAGGTACAGTTCTCTTTCTCAACATCTTCAAGAACTTAACCACTGAGAATTCTCATCTTTATTCTTCCTTCCTCTCCAAAGCGTCCTCTCAGTTGATTCTTTTTTATCATCATCTCCCAAATCTTTGGGACTCTTAATTGGGCCAGCATGTGTCTGTCCCTTTTGGAAAGAATGAATTTAACTTCAAGAATGTGGTTCCATTTGGTTATGTGCTGGCCTCTGCTTCCTAGGTGTATGATGTCCTCACTCCAAGCACTGAGGCACTATCTGCCCCAAACAATTCTGCAAATGGTCCAGCATAGCTCTCAGTACTTAGAAACCTTGCTGAGCAGCTACTAGACTACTTTAGCATTTAGCATTTAGGAGGCATTGTAGAATGGTAAAATAAACCAGAATTTGGGACTCAAACAGATCTGAATTCAAATCTTATCTCATTGTCATTAATATGGGGAAAAGAAGTGTGTATGATTGATATTTAGATTAAATATATCTATTAAAGAATTAGTAGGACAAGTCTCTTATAACTTTCAAGCTTTATGCTACAAGAATTAAAAAGGAAAAATGCTAAAAGATCATGCAGTTTTAGGAGTTTTCCTTGGGCAATGATAAAGTTTTTTGTGATTGCATCATGTCTATGAAGACAGAACGGCTTTCTGTGTTTGCAATTTGTTCTTGGGCAGAGGGAAATAGCTCCTGGAATTTGGAGATATTAATGTTTAACATCATCACTCTAGATTTTTCTGTCCTAATCATGAAATAATTCTTGATAATGAAAAGTCCAAGTTGCATAGAAATGACATGTATGATCCATATTTTTATTATTGCAAAACATTCTTGATAATCTTATATGCATACAAACATGAAGTAAGTCTTACTGTGAAAACTAACAAGACAGATTCTCAAGCCTAGGGCCACTATCTGTGGCTGTGTAGACAACTCTAGAGGTGCCTTCAAACTCAGAACCATCCATTTGTCATTTTGTATCCATAGCTTTCTAGCAGATAGCAGTAAAGCCTTAGAGAAAGGACAACTTGTCTAATCAAACAACATGACATTAAATAAAATGCTAACTAAGTAAGGTCCAATCTCTATCTAAATTGTACTTACTAGGTGTTTCAAAGAGCAGCACCCGTTAGATACTTTCAAAGGCGATTAACTGAAAAGGCATCAGTGCAGTTAGAGGAAGCCTTCCACTTGTGTAAAAAGAAAGCTTAGACTCTGAGCCAGATATCCCCCTATGTCTGCTGTCACTCCTACCATGTGTGTGGCCTTGTGCAAGTTGTCCACATCTCTCTGTCTCAGCTTCTGAAACTTTGAAGTGGCGATTTGGATTGTGTTCACCTGTCAGTTATCTTGTGATTTGTGTGTGTGTGTGTGTGTGTGTGTGTGTGTGTGTGTGTGTGTGTGATGGGGAGTACTGGAGATTGAACTCAGGTTTGAACTCAGGGGCACTTGACCACTGAGCCACATCCCCAGCCCTATTTTGTATTTTATTTAGAGACAGAGTCTCAGTGAGTTGCTTAGCGCCTCGCTTTTGCTGAGGCTGACTTTGAACTCATGATCCTCCTGCCTCAGCCTCCCCAGCTGCTGGGATTACAGGCATGAGCCACCATGCCTGGCACCTGTCTATTATTTTGAAGATTAAATAAGTTAGTGCATTTTAAGTTCTTGGGAAATGTCTAGCCCTGGTAAGCACTCTGAAGTTTTAGCTGCTATTATCATATCTACAATTAAGGACAGGAGTTATAAACTCAAATACCTCCAAGAACCTGGCAAGTTAATTTGAGGGGTGTAGGGTGAATGAAAAACTATTGTGTGAGTAGAATGTGGGAGAACCATTGGCCTCAAGCTTGGAGTGCATGGAGATAGTCGGGAGCATGGAAGACAGTGATGAAGGTTGTCTGGTCATAATTTATCAAGAAAATATGGATGTCAAAAATAAAATTCTTGCCAGGTGTGGTGACAACTGTAATCCCAACTACTAAAGAGGCTGAGGTCAGAGGATTACAAGTTTGAGTCCAGGCTAAGCAACTTAGTGAGACCCTGTCTCAAAGGGATAGGGATGTAGCTCAGTGGTAAAACTGAACCCAGGGTTTAATCCCCAGTACAAAACAAAACAAACAAACAAAAAACTAAAACCAGAAGAAGAAGAAAGAAGGGAGAGAGAAACTCTAGCTTTTAAATATTAGTAGCAAATACATTTTTAAATAAAAAGTGAAAGGCAAAAATATCCAAGTTCAACCATACATATTTGTAGATGGCTTTTAGCCCAGGGCCTTCAGTTTGTGACTGCTATTAGAGAAATGGTGCAAAAGGTGAGAAATGAATGTAAAGCCTATGTAAATTGGTGTCCTGCTCCTTTGGGGCTAAAAATCTTTGATATACAATTATATTTTTATGTAAGCAATTTCATGAAGGACCACCACTGACCTCATTAAGAATTGTGAAAAAGTAAAGCCAATCAACCTTTGAATGCTGGCTGAATTTTTCCTAATAGAAGCATCAATAGTTTCTGTTAAACCACACTTAAATATATATGTATTGTCACCATAACATAAAAAACAATGTAAATAACATATTTGGCACTGCACATGGCCAAAGTGCTTAGTAAATGCTAATTAGTAGTATTACTATAATTTTCTTGATTTTCTTCATCTTTAAATGTTTTTACAGTTTTAACCTGAGTGCAGAAGATATTTTTCTCATCCTTAGACAAGAAAACTTTAATGTTTTTAAAGATTGATTATGATGATCAAGATTATAAATTTAGAAAGATACAAAAATATCCCCTTAATTTTAATTTGATTCCATCTTATGTTAGTCAACTTTCCATCTCTGTGACAAAATGCCTGAAAACAACAAAGGAGGAAAGATTTATTTTGGCTCATGGTTTCAGAAGCTACAGTCCATGGTTTCCTAACTCCATTGCTCTGGGCCTGAGGTGAGGCAGAACATCATGGCAGAAGGGCAAGGTGGAGGAAAGCTGTCATCTCATGGTAGGAGATGGGGGTGCTGGGCACAAGATATACCCTTCCAGGACACAGTCCCAGTGACTATGTCCTCCATTGAGGCCTTACATCCCATAGTTTCCACCACCTCCCAATAGTCTACTTGACTATGAACCATGAAGGTGTTACTCCATCAGAGGTCAGAGCCTCATCCAATCACTTCCCCAAAGTCTCACCTCTGAGCATTGCTGCACTGGTGACCAAACCTTTGCAAATGAGCCTTTCAGGGACATTTCAGTTTTAAACTATAACGTCTATAAAGATGTCATTGTACATTCCAAACTAATATCCCTTACCAAACAGGAGACAACCATATAGAAAATCTCACTCTTCATATTATGAATTTCAGTATAGAAAAATCTTTTAGAATCATAATTTGCAAACTATAAATTTCTAAAAATGAGCACAACATTTTAAGGGAGACTGTTCAGAAGCAGTATTGTTTGATTCGTTTTAGTTGATCCTCCTCTATCCTCAGGCCATTAGGTTGTACTTTCAAATCTTAATTACCAATTAAGAAATGTGATATTTTTACTCACCAACATATGGAATCAATTCCATATCCAATATCTAATGCCCAATATGGAGTGGTTAAAATGTGGTACACATAATCAATGGAACATTATTAAACCATAAAAAGAAAATAAAGTCCTGTCACTTAAGGAAACCTGGATGGAACTAGGGGATGTTATGCCAAGTGCAATAGGCACAAAAAGATAAATGCCGCATATTTTCACTTATATGTTGAATCTACAAAAACTGACCTCATAGCAATAGAGAGCAGAATAGTGGTCAATAGAGGTTAGGAAAAGTAGTGGGCAGAGAGGAGAGGGAGGTTGGATAAGTATACCAAAATACAGTTACATAGGATGAATAAGTCCTGATGTTCTACAGCACAGTAGGGTGAGTATAGTTCACAACAATTCATTGCATATTTTACAAAGAACTAGAAAAAGAAAAGTTTAAAGGTTTTCAACGTAAGAAATGATAAATGAATGTCTAAGGAGAGAGAAATGCTGATTACCCTAATCTGATCATTACACAATGTACATGTATTGAATGATCTCAGTGTACCCCACAAATATGTACAATTTAAACTCCTTTTTAAAACTAAAGACATGTATGTGATGTTCCTAGAATTCCCAGGAGCAGGAAGATGTAGATGCAGATGTAGTCTGTCACTATAAATGGAACATATTTAAAAACCATCTTGATTACGTTAGAAAAATGTATAAGATTAGGGCTGTTTTAATGATTGAGAATTTCCCCCCAATTTCTTAAAAACAAGTATATGGCTCAGTGGGCAATGTGCTTGCCTAGCATGTGCAAGGCCCTCAGTTTAGTCCCCAACACTGCCAAACAACAACAATAAAAAAACAAAAACAAAAACAAAAATCTATGTTCAACATAAAATCCTAAACATTTAACTGAAGGCATTTTCTTTATGTAGAATGCATGCCTTGCCCTCAAATAATACAAAACTCCAGGGAAAAGGTGGGGGTGGGGAATGGAAAATGACTTACACTCAGATATGAGAAAATGGATTTGGCTGATAGAATTTTCATCTTGTTCAAGAAGGATTTATTCAGTTCTTTTAGCTAGACTTTTGTTCTTCAATCTAACTCTCTGAGGTTACTTTGACCTTTGAAACAAAATTTTTCGTAACTTTTTATAACTGATGTCACTCACTGGCTTTGAGTGATCCCTCAGCAGTAGTGAACAGGGATGAACTCTCTGGACCTGCCCCCAGTCTGGTGTTATTGAAATGAAGGCTGACAGGACCCGGATGAGCTCGGTCCAAACTGAAATGTACGCACTGGTGCCTTTGGTACCCGTTAGAGAGAGAAAGGGAACTAAGAGTTGGGCCTCTTCACTATCAAGCTTTCTTTTTAGCAAGTCAGGACAGACTAACGACTACAGCAAACAACCCCACCCTCAGGGCTACCACCTGCAACCCCACTGCCCTTATGATTCAGGCCTGTGCAGTACTGGGAGGTGGGCTGGGGGAGGGCTGGGGGAGGACGGAAGGAAGCTGGATAAGGGTTGATGGAGCCCAAGCCGGAGAGCCGGAGTTGGGACAGTGAGGGGAAGGCAGGTCAAGGGGTGGAGGCCCAGGGCTGGGGTGTAACCCATCCTTGAAATCTGGAAGTCATCCTGATGGATACAAATGTCCAGAATTCTACACATGCGAGGTCACTGATGCCAGGCTCCCTGTTAATGGTCCTAGGATTTCCTGTGCCCTTACATGGTGTGAGCTGATTAAATTATTGGAATATGACAGAGTTTCCTACACTAAACTGAATTTCAGTCCTCACTGTAGAGTCTCTATGTGAGGGGAAGGGAAGCATTATGGGAATAACAGCTTTGGCTGTACTATGAGGCAGCAAAACTGGTCCCCGATCTAGTTGAGGAACTGCTATACATGTGGAAAGACAAAGAGCAGAGCAAGTCTGGTGTGAGAAGAACCTCTTCTGTTTTGCATTTATGGAGTAGTGTCTCCTTTATCAAGTAATGCAGATGGAAAAAAAAATTTTTTTTTTTTTTTTTTTTTTTTGGTACCAGGGATTGAACTCAGGGGCACTCGACCAGTGGGCCACATTCCCAGCCCTTTTTTGTATTTTATTAGAGACAGGGTCTCACTGAGTTGCTAAGTGCCACCACGCCCCGCCAGATGGAAAAATTAAGTGACAAAAGAGGAGGAAAAAAATTGTAGAGAGAATTTGTTGAATTTTCCCTGGGCATCCTGGTGTAGGGGGTAGGTGCTCAGAAACATGGTAAGCTCAGCTGGGAGACACTATAAGAGATGCAGTTGAGTCATCAGGGAGAAGTGTGTATGCTAAGTAAGTCAAAGGGAAGAAGTCAGAATTCCTGGGGGAGGGGAGTTAGAATGAGAAAAGGCTATTGTGTCTGATATGCAGATGCTAACACTCAAAAGGGGGTGGGGGAAGAATAGAAGTACTTCTGGATTAGACAAAGGGGAATGAAGGGAAGGGAGGGAGGATGGGAATAGGAAAGACAGTAGAATGAATGGAACATAACTTTCCTATGCTCATATGTGAATATACCACCAGTGAAACTCTACATCACGTTCAATCACAGGAATGGGATCCTAATTAGGATAAGTTACACTTCATGTATACATAATATGTCAAAATACATTTTACTGTCATAGGCTGGAACTCTGGAAAGCCCTGCAGGAAAGGTAAAAAAAGAAAAAAAAAAAAAAGTACTGCTAGTTAAGGCCGTGCAGGTCGTGCACTGCACAACTCCCAACTGTGTAGTCATGCATCATGGTGAGCCTGGGGAAGAAAGAAGGAGAAAACAGAGAACAGAGAATCCAAGAAATAGGAGGAGTACCAGAAAAGAGAATTCTCTGTATTTCGAAAGACAGGAGAGGTGGTCAAATCTGGCAGAAGTTGATGTAGCAGAGTGCAAATTTTGCCTCCAAGACATTGGAACATAAGGAGAGGGTCAAAGGAATCTTGTTTATTTTTTTAAATGGAGAGAGGTGGTTCTTAATTGTAGGAAAAGGAATGAAAATAGTGTAGGAAGAGGGAGGATATGAGGGAAGAGAGATGAGTAGGGTTTTTATTGGACTTCTCAGTTCAAAAGAGAGCTGCTAGTAAGATATTAGTATATTACACAAGTAACTGGGAGCCCAAAGTCTCCCTGGGTCAGGCAGGATGCAGACCTCCTGACCCAGCGGACAGATGTGAGGCCTCCTCCCAGCAGGGAGGCAAGACATCTGGAGGCCATCGTGGCTGCAGCAGATGGCCTTCCCCAGGCCAAGAAGAGCCTGATGTTGAGATTTTGGCTACAAAGGAAGAGAGGAGCAATATGGAGAACAGCAGATGTTCAATCACTTGATGTTTTTGTGATTTTTTTTTTTCTTCTGTAACAATGGTATCTTTCACAAATAATTTTAAAAAGTTTTTTTTTTTTTTTTTTTCTTAATGAAATGTTAAATCAGTAGGTGGTGATTCAGGTGTGAATTATCTAAATGTTTATTAAAAAAAAATGAATAGGTGCCAGTATGACTAAAACATCTAGGTGAGTTCCTTACTTAGTGCATATGGCCCTTTCTGCTCTGAAGTCCAATGCCTGCTTCTCAGGACATATGCAAGAGAGGTGTCACACAACCCTCTTTGCTATTACATAAAGATGACCATGTCTGACCAAAGTTGAAATCACAGGACACTTTCCACATTCAAAAATAAAAGCATTTATTTATTTATTTGAGTTGGGTCCTACTGTGTTGCCCAGGCTGACCTTGAACTCCCAGGTTCAAGCAATCCTCCTGCCTCACCCTCCCAAGTAGCTGGGACTATATACAGATGCGTGCTACTGTGCCTGACTAACAAAAACACTTAAATGTGCCTTTCTTTCAGGCAATAGATGAGCCACAAGAAATGACAAAGGTTTTACTGTCAAACTCTAGACTCTGCCATGAAAAACTCATATATTTAAAACAAAGTTTTATATTTAAAACCTATCTTGTTCTCCTGTTCCTGGTTGGTTTGGGTAACTTCGTTGATGCTCCCATGCTTCATCTAAGTAGAAAAACAAAAAATGAAATAACCAAAATCACAAACCATGTGATTCTGTTTTGTTTGGATTTAAAAAACAAATATGGTTCTAGTGAAAAATACTATTAAAAAAAATTCTCAAGTCTGCTAACTTCATTTTTTTTCTTAAACAAACAGAACCCAAAGTCCTCATTTAACCTCAAATGCTGCAGAATGCTAGTGGTTAGAAATAGTACAGTAGACATCCATAATATTTTGTGCAAATGACTTACAAGAGAAAGGACTTCTTTTCCCTCCCTCCCTCCCTTCTTTCCTCCCTCTCTCCCTCCCTTCCTTCCTTCCTTTCTCAATGCCAAGGATTAGATCCAGGGTTTCTGGCATGCTAGGCAAGTGCTCTCCCACTGAGCTAAACCCCTAGCCCTAAGAGAGAGATCCAAAGATTTCCTCAGAAGTGTGAGCCCCATGCTTAATTAGATGAGGCAGTGGCCTGCACGCATTGCAAATAACCCTAGAGGTCTCCCAAAGATAGACTTCCAAAAGTTTACCAGTTTCTGGCATTTGCCATGAGCTGCCTTTGAGTTGTATCAGATAAGACTCCTATGGTGGGGGGGGGGGGGCATTTTATCTTGCAGGAATATGGCATTCTTGCCAATTAAATAGGATGACTTAATCAACCTTATTAAATTAGCACCTACCAGAGTCTTGTCCCTGATACAATTAGAACATAAGTGGATTATGTTTTGTTTTGGGTGCTGGGTGTTGAACCCAGGAACACTTTATCACTGATCTACATCCCCAGTCATTTTTAAAGTTTAATTTGAGACAGGGTCTTGATCAGTTGTGCAGGCTGGGTTTAAACTTGTGATGGTCCTGCCTCAGGCTCCCAAGGAGCTGAGATTATGGGCAGGGGGTTCCAGGCATTCACCACCGTGCCCAGTGTGTATTATGTCTTATTAAGTTGCAGTAGTAAGTCTGGAGATACAGTGCTGCGCTTCCTGCCTGGAATGCGTCCACACCCAACTTCCTGAGCTCAGTCCCTCCTGCTTGTGCTACAGAAGTCAGTTCTGAGTCCACCTCAAAGAAGACTTCTCCATCTTCTTTGGCTCATTCCCAGTCTTCATGAAATGCTCTCCTGTCTCACCTGCATCAGCGAACATGCCATGTGGAATAAGTATTTTTAACTTGTCTTCCTGACATACTGAGTCCCTGCAGGACCAAGAAGATAGATGGCATCTTTTAATCTGTACCCTTAGGGCTTGCCCACAGAAGCTGTTAACTACAGCAATGAACCCTTTGGCACAGTGAGGGGTGCTGAAGTTGTTGCACCTTGGACAGTTTTATGTAGAATTCCACTCTGGAGCTGTGGGCCACTGTGTCTAACAGGGGAACTGCCTGGACAGAAACAATTTTGATTGTGACCCTGACCTACTGCTTCACCTATGTGGAGGACCACTTTCCTGGAAAGGATGTGTGGTATGGCTGAGGAAAATAGGCTGAGGGAAATAATTCCCCAAACAAAAGTCCCTGGGAAAATGAGGCAAGGGAGAAAACAGAATTAGAGGCCAAAAATTCTGACAGACAGACATAAAATTTTTTTGTGGTGATGTATGTGATGCTTAATCCTGTAATGCTGTGAGAGGCTGGGTGTGGGTAGGAGAGATTGATGCAGATCTCTGTTTCTCTACTTGGTGGTTTGGTTTAAACCTGGGGTAGACAGACAGTAAAATGGTTTGACCTGGATCAGGACACCTTCCCTCCTGGCGCTTGTTCCCTTTCTGGCTTACCCTGCCCTGTTACAGAGACAGATTTTGCCATGGACTTTATTTTGGCCATCTATAAAGTTAAGCATAGCTGGAAAGCAGTTGCAATGTTGAGAATTCACTTTTAAAATATTCCAAGTTGGCTAAATACAGCCACCAAATGAGGATTGTAACACAGTCCCCAGGGGAATCCTTGATGTTCTCACAGTACTGTCCCAAGGAAATGGTACAATTAATCTTTATACTTTTAAACTTTCCAATATTAGTTCTAGTAACAATTATTGTATTTACTCATGCCTTACATTTTCTCATTAAAGATACCAAGTGTCTGGGCCGGGTTGTAGCTCAATGGAAGAGCACTTGCCTGGCATGTGTGAGGCACTGGGTTCGATTCTCAGCACCACATATAAATAAATAAGATGAAGGTCCACCAACAATTAAAATATATCAAAAAATATATATATCAAGTGTCTGATTGCTATTTTCAGTTAAGGGCAAAGGTAAAAATCAATGTTTCCCATCTACTTTTTCTATATTATTTTCTCTTTTTGTACTTGTTTTATTTTTTATCATTTTTCTCTGAATCATAGTCTACCTGAATCCTAGCCCATGTACATTATTATATTGAGAATGGAACTTATACAAATAAATCTTCAAGACTCAGATGTACCTCAGTGGTAGAGTGCTTGCTTAGCCTTAGTATAAGGCCCTGGGTTCCATCTCCAGCACTAGGAATGAAGGAAGGAAGGAAGGAAGGAAGGAAGGAAGGAAGGAAGGAGACATAGGTCATTATTAGGCACTGAAGGATTTTACATATGCTATTGAATTTCCATTTGCTATTATCTACTAAAATAGGGCAAACTTAGTACAATGTTATGCAAAACTTCTTGTGTGCTTTCTTCCTCAGATGAATTTGAAAAAAACAAGATCTGGCCAGGGCAGTAGAGAGTCACCTGACTGAAGTTATCATGGATACACTTGGTTTCCCCTATCCCCGGCTGCTCCCTCAGTTTAAGAATGGCTTTTCATTTTATAGCCTTCAAGTTCTGAGCAGTTGCTCTGCAAAGGGCGCCATCCTGAAGGGTCCCGTGTCATGTCTGTGAGGTTTGGATGGCACCTCCCATAGTCCTGGCCAATTTGGACCACACAGTTGTGAATATGATTCTAATCGCACTTAGAATAAATTCCAACAAAGGCATATGACTGTTCTGGCCCCAAAGCCACCACTATATTTTAGCTGCATGGTGTAGTGGAAAAAGGAAATTCTTCCAAGTTCTTACTGACCATAATACAGTTTCTAGTTCTCTTAGCCATGAACATCATAGTTCTGAACAAAGTTTCATACCAGTGAAAACCATAGCTTGTAAATTGTACATGTTTTTTCAATGTCTAGCTTGCATTTATCAGGATTCTGAGATGAAGGGAGATTCAGGAAAATTCTCCCTTCATTTTTCCATTGGGAGGTATGTTTGGGAAAGAAGGAGAAATCTTAAGGATTTGTTTTGTTTTTTGTGCACACACAGCTGAAGGAGCCTGGAGCTTTAGATTTTTAAAAATAAAAGAGAATCCTTGGGGAAGTACAGTGCAGCAGTCTAGAAAGGATCTGGAAACTCTGGAAATCTAGAAGGAACCGAGAAGCAAGGGGGAGGGGGCAAACTGGGAAAGGAAACCACTTTTGAACTCCAATCTCTTGGGGAATAGGAGAGGAGCAAAACCAGCATTGATGTTGGGAGAGAGAGCTGGCTGCAGGACTGCAGACACGTGGAACAATTTCCCAGACAGACCATGAAGAGACTGGAGTCCTGTTGGGGGTCTGTTCATATGTCTGAGCACACAGTCCTCAATCTGAGATCTGAGGCAAGTATATACAAACCTGTTTTAAAAGGTTAGGTCCTTCTGCTCTACATTTCAGTGCTCTGTGTTTCAAAGCATATGTACTTGCTCTTTGACAGCTTTAATCAACATTTATATTTACTTAGTTAATCTTTCCCCCTGACATTATAAACTCTGCAAAATAAGGGATCATTCTCTCTTAGTTGACACTCTATCCCCAGGTCATAGCAGAATCAGGAGCATAGGAGGTACTCAATAAGCATTTTCCAGGTGAAGGAACTTTCAACATTTTCATTAATAATGTGGCAATAGTGACACATGCCTGTAATCCTAGCTATTGGGGAAGATGAAGCAGGAGAATCATGAGTTTGAGGTCAACCTGGGCAACACAGTGATACTGCATCTAAAAAAAAAAAAAAAAGTGACAATAGCAAGCATATCTATGTGCCTGTCAGTTGACTAAATGTAGAAAGATATCTGCATATAGATCCTCAGCAGTTTTTACAACCCCCTGGGAAGCACATATTATCTTTAACATTTTACAGATTCAGCTTTGCATCTGCCACCTGCTCCTTTGCTGGGAAAGAGCAGGGCCTTTCCTTCTAACAATAGAGCCAGGTGGTAAGATGGTTTTGTTGTTGTTCTGGGGATTGAACCTAGGGGCCCAATACTGAGCTATAATCCAATCCCTAACCCTTTTTAAGATTTTTTAAATTTTGAAGCAGGGGCTGGCTAAGTTGCCCAGGCTAGCCTCCTCTAGCAATCTTCCTGCCCCAGCCTCCCACGTCATGGGGATTGCAGTAGACATTTGCCACAGGAGAGCTGGGCTTTGGGGTAGGAGGATTGGCCTGTTTGGTTGGAGTGGTCCTGAGGTCCACTGAGGAGGTATGAATGGCAGGAAGGAACAGTGTTTCCAAAGTCTGGGCTGAGCTGGAACCCAAGGTAGAAACAAGCAAGAGTGGCACTTTTAAGAGACAGAAGCAGATGAGGAGAGAGGGGAGGCAGGAACCTACCTTCCCACAGGCAGGATGGGGGTGGCTATATGCTAAGTGCATTCAGCAGATTCAGCAGTACTTTAGTGATTAATGACCTTAAGATCCTGCCCCCAGGGGCTGAGAGCCAAGTGGGAGGCAGGATGGGCTATGGGGCGTACCGATACCCCTGAGGTTCAATGTCTCCAAGGTGGTGGTGGCATAGAGCAGAGCCCATCTGGAGCTCTCCTGGGACCACACCCAGGCTCTGTTTCTCCTGGGAGCCCTCAGAAAGATGCTGCCCCATCCAGTTTCCTGGCACTTGCCACTGCCACCTGTGCAAGCCACCCAATCTCACCTGCTTCCCCACAGTAGCTTCCTGGTGGGCCCTTCTTTCCCCCGGTTCCTGGAAAATCTGTCTTCAGTGTAGCAGCAGGAGGAAGGCTTTCGTCCAGGTGCTGCCCCCACCCTACCCAAGGCTGGGTCCACTCAGAATTCATCACCCACCCCCAGCCACCAGCCTTCTTCCCTTTTCTCCCTCAGTCCCTGGTCTCCAAGCCCTCGTACTTCCAGTAAGCACTAAGCCTTGGCATCTAGGACAGCGTCTAACAGAGTAGATCCTTAACCATTGTTTGACGAGTGGATAAAGAAACAGAGAATCCTGGAATCTATTTGCAGCATAGAAAATAATAATAGTGCTACTCAATTTCTCTGGGATGTGAGGAGAACAAATAAGAAAAGGGTGCTCAAGAACCGTATTTGGGAAAAAAAAAAAGCCTGGCTTGCTTGCTTATTTATTTATTTGTTTATTGCGTCGCAAAGCCTTACACATGCTAGGCAAGCACTGTCCCACAGAGCTGCATCCCCAGCCTTCTTCTTTATCTTAAAACATGGTAGAATTCTCCATTAAAGTAATAGTACACAACATAGGAATGTAAAGGAAAATGTTAAAATTAATTTAATGGTTCCTTGAGTCTTCAGAGTTTGGGATCCAAGGCAAGCTTTACCCACAAACCACTTAGTGGTAGACAAAATACCACATTTGTAGCTGGAACCAGGTGGCACACAAATCAGGAGGCTGAGGCAGGAGGATTGCAAGTTGAGACAGGCTGGGGAATTTAGTCAGAGTCCATCTCAAAATAAAAATATAAAAGGATTGAGAATGTACCTCAGTGGTAAAGCACCCCTGGGTTTGATCCCCAGTAGTGGTGGTGGGGGGATGCCATATTTGATGGTGTTTTTTTGTTGTTGTTGTTTTGTTTTTTGTGTTTTTTTGGTGCCAGGGTTTAAATACAGAGGCACTTTACTTCTGAGCCACATTCCCAGCCTTTTTTTTAATTTTTAATTTTGAGACAGGGTTTTGCTAAGTTGCTGAGGCTGGCTTTGACCTTGCGATCCTCCTGCCTCAGCCTCCTGAGATGCTGGGGTTACAGGCATGCACCACCACACCCAGCTATACTTGCTATTTGAATGCAGGTGTGGTTGATAATGAATCTTCTTTGTTTTACTCTTGCCTCTATAAAGTAGAAATGTCTACACTTGATATTTCCTTGCTTCTTTGGTGTGTGTGGGGGGGTTGCTGGGGATTGAACCCAGGGGCACTTAACCACTGAGCCACATCCCCAGCTCTTTTTATTTTTTATTTTGAGAAGGTTGCTTAGGTCCTCACTAAGTTGCTGAGGCTAGCTTTGAACTTGCGAAACTCCTGCTTCAGCCTTCCAAGTTACTGGGATTACAGGCATCTGCCATTGCACCCAACATATTTCCTTTTCATTTTTCTTCAAAACAGAGTGTGCACACAAAAAAATATCTATTAATAAAAACTGGCATGAAAGAAAATTTAACTTGTGAGTTGCTCCCATGCCTATGTCTAATTAAACCATTGTTTTCTTTTTTCCCATACAGTTTACTGCTTTTCCCTTTTAAAATATATTACATTTAATTATCCTAGAATAATCTCATAGCTTTTAATACATCAGAGGAAACACTTGAAAAAATAGGCATCTACCTTGGATTTTTCATTATGAATCTTCCTGCCCTTTAGATTGATGTTATAAGCTTCCCAGAACTGAAAAAAATAGTGAAAAAATTTTACTACATGTTTTGCAAATAACATTTATTATTGTTCAGGCAATAATGATGTTCTGGAATAACTCAGTCCTGTGTGTGAGAATCAGCCCCAAGGTGCACTTAGACAGGGGAAAGAGGGGCAGAGAGATCCAGGATTGCACAGAGTGCAATTTATTGGGGACTTACTGACATAGCGAGGTCCCAGGTGGCAGCAAAACCAGTTGGAGCCTCATAATTTGGGTTAGAAAGAGAGGTGTATTTGTGACTTTATCCTATCTGGAATGTACTTGGTTTAGCTTAAGTTGAAATCAAAGAGTCAATCTAGAACCAGGCTTTTGTTATAAAGCTTCACATACTCTCTAGTGGTTTTTTTTTTTTTTTTTTTTTTTTTTTTTTTTTTTGGTGGTACCAGGGATTGAACTAGGGGCACTCAACCACTGGGCCACATCCCCAGCCCTTTTTTGTATTTTATTAGAGACAGGGTCTCACTGAGTTGCTGAGTGCCTCGCCATTGCTGAGGCTGGCTTTGAACTCGCGATCCTCCTGCCTCAGCCTCCCAAAGTGTGGGATTTGCGCCACCATGCCCGGCGGTTTTGTTTATTTATAGTTTCCTGGGAAAATATGCAGGAAAATCTATGATCATTCTGGGAAAATCATGGTGGTTATAATTCAAGATGGCTGCAGACACATCACGTGAAATCCATACAAATAATAATGGATGTAATAGTTTATTTTTTAAAAATGCCTTTTATCCAAAGATAAGTAAGGCCCAGGTCCTTTTAATTCCCTAATATATGTTCTTCCTTCTATACTCTAAATTCCTTTGTGTGCTCTTTCTTCTAAAACATACTTCTTGGGTGGATTTATCTTTCTTTTTTTAAAATTTTTTTTAGTTGTTGATAGACCTTTATTTTATTTATTTATATGTGGTGCTGAGAATCGAACCCAGTGCCTCACACGTGCCAGGCAAGTGTGCTACTGCTGAGCGCCAGCCCCAGCCCCAGCTCCAGCTTTATCTTGTAAAGATAAGTCTTTTGCCATTGTGGTCTTGTATGTGTTTTGTGGAAAGTCAAGGCCACATAGGATCAGAAAGAGTGCAAAATAGAAGACAATGATCATCGTTTTTGTCTTACTTATGGTGATATGGCATTTTAAATTGCACATACGTGATATCATGGTGGGCCACAGTCAGATCGTGTAACTTGTTTTCTTCTGTCCCTTACAAGGTATATGATGTTGGGTAAGTCTTTCAAGACCTGTCTCTGGGAGCCTGGGCATGGTGGCGCATGCCTGTAATCCCAGCTGCTCAGGAGGCTGAGGCAGGAGGATCATGAGTTTGAACTCATGAGCCAGCCTCAGCAAAAGTGAGGCACTAAGCAACTCAGTGAGACCCTGCCTCTAAATAAAATACAAAGTAGGGCTGGGGATGTGGTTCAGTGGTCGAGTGCCCCTGAGTTCAATCCCTGGTACAAAAAAAAAAAAAAAAAAAAAAAAAAAAAAAAAAAAAAAGACCCGTCTCTGGGTTTTCCTATTCTCTTAATCAATAAAATGAAGTCTGTACCCGATGGCTTTCTGGCACTGCTGAATGTCCACTGAAAACTTACATGTCCCCTTGTACCTTTGTTCATCATTTGTGCTTGTTAAACTCAACATCCTTGCTGGAAAAGAGAAAAAACTGAATTTCGTCTCCCTGGCAGGGCATTCTGAGAAGGATAAATATTTTCTAGAAATATCAACATATGTATCAGTCAAGGATGGGTCTTCAGTTTTGCGTGAACAAAATCATCACCATACGAATGACATCAAAACACAGCAGAGACAAATATCGAGTGCAGTGTAGAGGAAAAACCATGGACTGAGATGCGTAACATTGTCCTGTGATGACTGAGTCCCAGGAATTTGTCCTACTGAACAGGGGAGGTAGGAAGGTATTAAGTGTAATCACACTGAAAGGATGGGCAGAAAGCACCATGTCCAAAGAGATGGCATGTAAAAAGAAAGGGAAAAGGAAATGCATTAGTGGCGTGTGTTCTCCAGGAGGAAGCAGGAACATGAATTCTGGATCCACAGGAAGAGAATACTGAAGTCCATTTTGACCTGGCTTCTGTGGAGCAGTTGGTGTCCTGACAGGGGATGGTACAGGACTGAAGCACCGGCTTGGAGACCTTCAGCCTTGGAGTCAGAGCCTGGGACTCCCTTAGCTGAGATCAGCAATGTGAGAAGAGGATTGTCTTTTCCAGAAAAGCTCCCAGGCCCATGAGATATAGGACTGTGAGGAGCAACAGCCAGGAGGGACCAATGCTGGGAAGAGGTAGCTGGACCCACTCCCTGTCCACAGGACTTTTGACACTGTAGAGGAAAGGAGTGAGCCCAAGATACCAGACTCCTTGCTTTGAAGACAGCTGAGGTCAAGTGTGTAGAACAATAGATACTAGTTATATTCCAGAGGACTTGAGGTCCAGATACATCTTTACTTATGACATTTGTACTTTTGCTTTTTTCATTCCACATCCAAGGTAGAATAATCACTGTTTCCTTCATTCCAAAGGCTGTTCCACAAATAGTGAAAAGGTGGGATGGTGGTCTCTGGCTACCACCTCCTCAGCAAGGAACTTTCTTTCATCTTTGTTTCTATTCTCAGCCCCATAGTCTGGGTGAGAATAAGTGTATCCCTAACTCCAGAGGAGTGAGATTTCCTGATTCTCAAAATTACTAATGTTTCTCAAAAATATTAGTGGATTTATATATTTATTATTAATAGCTATTGTATTAATGAAATAATGGACTAACAATAACAACATCCCATTATATTCCTTTGAATTATTCTTTTTTTTTGTATTGGGGATTAAACCCAAGCTTGCTCTACCACTGAGCCACATCCCTAGCCCTATTTTGTATTTTATTTAGAGACAGGGTGTCACTGAGTTGGTTAGCATCTCACTATTGCTGAGGCTGGCTTTGAACTCGAGATCCTCCTGCCTCAGCCTCCTAAGCCACTGGCATTACAGGTATGTGCCACTGCACCCAGCCCAGTCCTTTTTATTTTTAATTTTGAGACAGGGTTTTCTAAGTTGCTTAGAGCCTTGCTAAATTGCTGAAGCTGGCCTCGGACTTTCTATCCTTCTACCTTAACCTCCACAAATCACTGGTATTACAGGCATGCAGCACCATGCCTGTCCTGAGTTATGCTTTGCGCACGCATGTTCTCAGTATTATCTTATGAACCATGCTAGTTACATCATTCAAGTCCTTTGGCTGCTACAAACAACCAGCATATGCTGTTTGTAAGAAAACCAAAACAAGGAATTCTGAAATTAGAGAACAAGCTTTAGAGAGTTTTCAGTGATCAAGTTCATGCTAGAAATAGCTTGTTCCATCTGAAATATTTAATTCCATGAATGGTCTTGATGGTGAGCCCAAGATTTTCATTGGAGACTATTCACCCTAGAGAACCGTATGGCCACTGATGTTTGAAAGGCATCTCAGTTCTTCATGTAATTTTTTGACCATAGGAACATTGCATTCTGGAGCACTATGTTATTTCAGTAAGAAAAAATATGTATGAAGACATTTTAATTTTAACAGTAATAAAATTTTTCCTACTATAAAGATGGGTTAAATGAGTCATTCTGTCTTAAAATTGTTTCAGGTACTAAAATATTATATTAATTTTTCTACACAGATCATTCTATGTTCGGAAACTTACAGAGCAACATTGTAAAGGGGAACAATGAGGAATGATGACTTCTAGCTGCAGGAAAAAATTTCTGGGCCTCCTTATAAGTGTACCTCTGATAAATGAGTGTGCTGTTTATTGTGTGTTCAGGCATTCCTTTATCTTTTATTACTAGATGCAAACTACATTTGTTTCCATGTAATATTGTTGCAATTAGAAGCAACACTTGTATAAAAAGAGATGAAGGATGCTAAGATTGAGTGTAAGTGGAGTACATCAACCAGGCTCTCTGACTGTCATATTTTCAACTTAATGTTTATGAACTGCTGAAAGGCCCTCGGGTTGTTTAGCTACTCACAATGATTTTTACATTGCCTTTATAACAAATGTGAACAAAACATAAGAAATACACCAATGAGATACTAGTCTGAGTGTATTATGCTGATCTGGTTAAGAATTCACGAAAACAATCTTAAAAGCCTAATTTGTTAGGGAGAAATAATTACATTTTGACTGTTATCACATCCACTTTGGTTTCTTGGTAGTTTTATATGGCGTTTTCACACATTACCAGATACAAAAGTGATGTCTCGTTGCTCTGTTTTCTCAGGAGTTGACAAAGGAAGTAAAATTATTTATAAATATGCCATTTCTTTGCTTTTGTTTTGTGTTTCCTCTTGCAGTACTGGGGATTGAACCCAGGGGGACTCTACCACTAAGCTACATCTCCTGTTTTATTTTGATACAGTTTCTTGATAAATTGCCCAGGCTGACCTGGAAATTGTGATCCTCCTGTCTCAGTCTCCCCAGTAGCTAGAATTGCAGGTGTGTGCCTCTGTACCCAGTAAAATTGGTTCTTTATTGCTGGAAAGAAGAAGAGCTTTTTTACTTTGTTGTTTCATAAGACTTTGTAGTTTGCTAAACTAAGAGTATGTTAAGAAGTGGTTTCTGAGCAGTTGTATTATGTCATCTTCTACTCTATTACAAATGGCTGCTAGTATACATTTTTATTCCAAATTGATTTTTTTTTTTAAAGAGAGAAAATATTTTAATTGAAGTCTATGTGATTACCAGAAAAGTTAGACCATCACTGCTTTGGGATTTTAAGAATCAAACCTTCAGTTAGGTGAGGTGGTGACTACCTATAATCCCTGCGGCTTGGGAGGCTGAGGCAGGAGGATTGCGAGTTCAAAGCCAGCCTCAGCAAAAGTGAGGCACTAAGCAACTCAGTGAGACCCTGTCTCTAAATAAAATACAAAATAGGGCTGGGGATGTGGTTCAGTAGTCAAGTGCTCCTGAATTCAATCCCTAGTACTGTACCCCCCCCCAAAAAAAAAAAAAAAAAACATCAAACCTCCTAATCTATCTAAGGAACATAGTTTTAGCACTATTGACATAAAATGTTTCAATTCCATTTGTCCAATTTTTTTCCAATGTGAATACTTCTTAACCTTACTAAAACAAATCATTTATATTGATGCTATAACAGGAATTTGGCTATCTGGCTAATTAAGCCACTTTACTTCAGAATTCCTATACCCTGTGGAATTTATCCCTGTTGCATAGAGATTCCCAAAATTCAGATATGCATTAAATTTCAGTAACTTATCCTCTATCCTATATCAAAATAGTAGAATGTTAATTCTATATGCTTTAGTTTTAGTAATACATAAGTAGGAAAAAAAATCAACGTTCAGAATATCTTGTGGGTTTTTTTGGCTATTGACTTCATACTGCTGGAGTGAACTCTGCAAAGTTTTGAAGGGATGATGTGAACATTCTAGAAGGATAAGCAAAGGCATATAGCCAAGATAAGTTATTCAATTTTTGTTCTCTGTTTCTTCCCTAAGGACAACTATTCCGAACCACTTCACTTTCTATTAGTAAAGGCATTAAGTGTTATTGGACTCAGCAACCTAAAGAGATTTTCTGCAATGTCCAGTAGTTACTGGCATTTCGGGCTGTGCATACATCAAGGTGAACATAATAATAAAGCACTTTGCTTCATGCTGTTAGATGTGTGCACAGCTACTTGATGCCAGGTAGTTCTGAGGACCAATTGCAATGGCTTAAGATCTCATCTTTTGTCAAAAGAAATTGGAATCAACCCAGTTGGTCTCCAACTATACTATGCTAATTTAAAAACTAGCCTCATACTTAAAAAAAAAAAAAAAAAAAAAAAAAAAAAAAAAAAAAAAACAACCCCTAGAAGAAGCTGTATCAATTGTTATAGTTTGGGTCTTACATGTTCTCTGAAGGCCCAGGTGTTGAAGGCATGGTGGCTAGCTTGTGGCACTGTTGGGAGGCATGGAAACTTTAACAGGAGGTGCCTAGTGGGAGGATGTTAGGTCACTGGGGGTATACCCTTAAAGAGAATAGTGGGACTCCCAGCTCCCACCCCTTTCTTTTTTTTTTTTTTTTTTTTTTTTTTTTTGGTACCAGGGATTGAACCCAAGAGCATTTAACCATGGAGCCACCTTCCCAGGCATTTTTTGTATTGTATTTAGAGACAGGATCTCACTAAGTTGCTTAGTGTCTTGCTGAGTTGCTGAGGCTGGCTTTGAACTCACGATCCTCCTGCCTCAGGCTCTTGAGCCACTGGGATTACAGGTGTGCACCACCACACCCGGCTCTTCCTCTTTCTTTGCTTCCAAACCACCTTGAGGTGAGCAGACCTCCTCCCCAACACACTCTCATCATAGTATACTGTGCCACAACATGCCCAAAGCCATGGGATCAAGTAGCCATGGACTCTGAAACCATGAACCAAAATAATCTTTCCTCTTCATAAGTTGATTTTCTCAGTTATTTAGTCATAGCAATGACCATTTGATTACCACACCAATAATTATGCAACACTGTATTTTTAAACTCAAATTGTATAAAACTATATACATATCTGTACATTGCTTATTGCTTGTGCCATCAGCAATGGCAGACCCAAGAGGGCTGTACCTTTTGTATGAGTCAATTTGCTTTACTCACATTAAAACCTCAATTGACCAGCTTCTTAAGTTGATATGGAGGTAATGCTCTGTGGGGAAATTGTCTGAATACACTCAGGACATTCTTAAAACATTGAAGTGAATTTTCTGTCTACAGGAAAATGTTATAGGGTAAGGTTATGTTATCTCCAGAAGATTGCTGGGTGATCTTGGTCTATTACCTATCTTTCTAGGTAGGTAGCACGTCTTGAAGACATTGCCTAGAAGCTACACCTCACAGACTCATAGCCTTCCTTTTATTTAAAGTGCTATCAAGGAGTGAGCATACAGTAGGCGGATCATGCAGCATAACTCAATATATATGAGCAGAGGTTGGAAGCATCTGCCTATATTCTTGTTGGCCAATTTGTTCAACAAATATTTGAATCATCTGTCAATCCCCTTTAGTGTGACAATTTATTCAACAAATATTTGACTTCTATGAGACTTGTGCTGTAGTGAGAGCAAGGGAGAACATAATTCAGTTCTATAAGGAGCTGGTAGTTGATGGAGAATGAGAGTCGACCTGTTAAAAGGGGTGTGGTCCTGCAGGAAGGGCGTGAGCAAGGTTGTGTCATTAAAGACCAAACAAGCTTGTGTCTTTTCACAATGTCATAATCTATTGAATAACAATAAATTCACAAGCTATACCACTTTCACTGAATACTTATGGGTCACCTCATAGAAGCAGGGCCATCACGTGTCCTTTTATTCCATTCCAGTCACAATTTTTAGTATCCTTAACAGTCAAGTCACACATCATACTTTTACACAAATATATACATATATCTCACAGATTACAAACCTGCTGGAGAACTTGTTCAGGGCACACAGTGTTTAACTTATTTTAGGCCAGGTTATAGATGGATGGAAGTTTCAGAGTGTCAGCTGGAGATGTCGGTGGGCTGTGAGGTCAGCATCTGTCTGTCCCTCTGGTCCAGAGCCTGTCCTCCTCAGGGGTGGGGGATCATGGTCAGGAGAAATTGGGCTGTGCCAAAGCTTGAAGACAGAGAATCAAAGGTCTGGTGCTGTGGCCATTTTCCTGGTCAAGGCTGTGATAAATGACCAGGTGACAGGTCGGTGTGCCATGCTGTGTCCGGTCTTAGGATGCTCCTCCTTTTATGGGTCTTAGGTGAGGGAGTTATATCAGATGAGATGGATAAGCTGTGCCTGGGTTCCTGATATGACTCTGGATGTTCACATGTCTGGGTGCCCCTGATTTAGTTTGACAAGTTGACATAAATCAGTTATTTATCTATCTGTGCCTTATTGTGCTGGGCAGATGGTGGTGTTTTACCTGTAAAAACAAGGCGGAGTCATTCTACTTTGGCACTGTAATCAAAACGGAGTAACTGACGGTCATCTACTGCTTTACAAAACGGAGTAACTCAGGGTTCAGCACAGCCTGAAAACGGCTGTTCTCTACATCGTGGAGTAACCCAGAGCAGGGTTCAGTCTGCTCTCCCCAGGGAGAAAGAAATGAGCACAAGAACGCTTTTATCCAGACAAGTCAGGGCTCACTTGACTTCTTCTGGGGGGCTTTGAAACATGGCAGCTGCTTTCTTGGCCCTCTTCAGCACTGAAGCTGAGCCCCTCTCCATGAACCTGCAGAAGCTTGAATGTTTCAATCCTAGAGTGAGGGGGAAGCCCTGGGGGCCCAAAGTCCAGCTAGCGCTGTTCCTTCCTGCAACGCTCACTCTGTCGCCCTTGGCGAAGTCCAGGCCTCAGAGTCATGGGTGGGTGATGGGCCTGTGAAGTCAGGCTTTCCATCTTCTCATCTGTGATCCTGGACACCAGCGGGCAGAGATGAGTCCACCTGCTGTGTTCTGCTGGACCTCCTGACTCTCACACTGTGGTAAGTTGGGCAACAATTGATAAGTGGAACACATTTGAAGAGGTGATCACCAAGAATGCCCTGGGTGGGGGAGGTTGTAAGCTGCCTGTCATGGCCAGCCACGGCGCCACGGGAGAAAAACTCGGAGGCAGAGTAAAGCTATTACTACTTTTACTTCTACTTTCTTAGAGAGAGCTTAGAGAGGGAAAGAAAGATTTTTAGAGAGAAAGATTAAAGAGAGCTTTCTTAGAGAGAAAGAAAGATAGAGCTTAGCTTCTTGTCTTCTTGTCTTCTTATCTTCTTAGCTTAGAGAGAAAGAAAAATAGAGAGAGCTTAGCTTTGAGAAAGATTATTTTTTAGAGCTTCTTCTTTTTTCTTCTTTCTTCTTTCTTCCTTGGGAGCCTCGGCCTAACTCTGACCAGCCATTACTTCTTCTATCTGGTTTCTCTTCTGTAACTGCTCTGCCTACGTTCTGGCCGCTCTGATTCTTTTCTCCGACCCGAACTCTTCTTCTGACCAACCAGTGACTGCACAACTGACTGAATGAATTTCTCCGTTCTCCTAACTCGGACCGCTTTCACCCGGTTATATACCTTCAGCTTTGCGGGTGTGCCTACAGGTGCGTCACATACGTATCAGGTGGAACTTATGGCTTCCAGCTAGCTGCAACAGCCCTTCCTAATTAGGGCTCCTTCAGGAGGTAACCAAGTGAGGGGACAGGAAAGCCGTTCTGGGCAGAGACAGCCTTGCAGAGGCTGGCAGTGAGAGTCAGTCTCTGTATGCACGCCTGTTGCTCCCATGTGGCTTTCTTTATCTTGGTCTGGAGTGAATTATGACATTGGAAGATAATATCTAAGAATGGGGATTTAGTAGCAAGGACAAAGAGTTCCTAAGCCCATATGATCAGCAGACGATGGCCCTGGGAGGACCATTTCATGTTTCCCCTTTGGTAACATACTTCCCTTGGCCCTTTTCTTACTTTGGAGGGAGAGAAACCAAAGGAACATGTTTTATATGAAGATAACTATATGCCATAAACAGAAGTGAGGGTTTCCACTTCTAGGACAGGATGAGTAAAAAAAAAAAATAAATGAGAATCAGAAAAAAAAAAAAAAATGAAAGTGAACCAATATCCAGAGACTAGGTTCTGTATAACTGGATGAAGAACCATGGGGAAACGGATGGGGCTTCAAGACAACGCAGCATGCCCATGAAGTGTGAAGATCCAACTGACTGTGACTGTGCAGTCCAACACCATCTGAATCAAAGATCCTTTTGTGGTGGCCACAAGCACACTCATTCTTTAATCAGTTTAGACAACATGTTTGAAAATAACAAATCAAGGCAGTGTGCATGTCTGGGCCCCAAGGATTTACATAAGTCTTGCAAAGCATGACTAAGAAGACATTCCCCCACAAAAAGAAAGTAGTTTTTTAATTTATAGAGGATCTTTGTCCACACCATACATGTCTAATACAAATATGTTATAGTTCAAATATTTGTGTCTCCCCACACCCTCAAGTTCATGTTGAAATCCCTACCTACAATGTGATGGTTTTATGAGGTGGGACCGTTAGGACATGATTAGGTCCTGAGGCAGAACCCTCATAAGTGACATTAATGTCCTTATAAAAGAGGCCCCAGAGAGCTCTCAGTCTTTCCATTATGTGACTGCACAGTGAGAAGATGTTTATAAGCTATCTAGTTCAGGACAGTTTGTTATGGAGCCCAAACTAAGGCACTATCTACACATCATTTTAAAAGCTTTATCAGTTTAAGATAAACAGGCATGCACACATTCTTCTAGAGCAGTTTTTCTTGATGTGAGATTCTTAGAATCAAAGAAATTTACACACATGTTCTTCGGTGTCTGAGAATTTCCTTTCTTCCTTTCTCTTTCTTCCCTCCCTGCCCCCTCTCCTCTCTTCTCTTTTCTTTCTTTCCTTCCTTCCTTCTTTCCCCCCTTCCTTCCTTTCTTCATTCCTTCCTTCTTTCCTGTGGTGCTGGGAATGGAACCCAGGGCCTCATGCATGCCAGGCAAGTGCTCTACAACTTAGTTCCACTCCCAGCCCCATATTGTTTTCATTTTAATGTAACTACATTAATAGATAGATTCTCAAACTTTATTATGTACAAAAATCACTGGAGTATCTTGTTATAAAGCATGTTCTGCATGAGTTGGTCTTAGGAGGCCTGAGAGTCTACATTTATAACAAGCTTTCTGATGGTAGCAATAGGATGAATCTGGGGACAACGTTTTGAAGGGCCAGGGTTGAGATGCCAGCTTATACCCTACAACTGCCAAATGATGTCACTGCCTGCATTGTGTGTGTGTTTGTATGTGCGCGCGTGCGTGATCATAGTTGATCCAAATTTCACTGCTGCAATTATCACTGGTAAACAAAGAATCAAGACAGCTATTATTTGCAGCCTTCTGGTTGCCAATGACAAGCACGCTATTAAAGCAGAACACATGAACATTTATTGACGTACACATTTGGTGGAGCAGAGCTGGGAGCTCTGTGCCATTGGCACTCTTCATCTCAGCTCACCCTTCATTTCTGACCTGCCTTCTTTGGGTACATGGCTTTCTCCAGGTAAGTGGCAGGTTGCCACCCATGGCCCCAAGTTCACTGCACTCCCTCACTGCAGGACTCTGCTCTGACATCTCCACTGGACCTGCTTGATTCCTTCCCTCATTCTTAATGCCAAGGACCCTTACATCCGGGACTTTATGACAAGATGTTTGGTTTTGGTGACACTAGGACACTCACAGAGTTGTCCATGTGGATTTCTATGTTCCCGGATTGTGACATGTTGTGGCCTTCCCTTGCTCTTGTTTGTGGCCTAAAAATGCTCAGACATTGGTTTATGTGTAGGGGAAGAAGGCACGTTGCCATTATACAGAGCTTGTGTATGAGGAGAAACAACACCATAACCACAAAATTTAATCTTCACCTAGAATCTGACTACAGTATTAGCTTTTTCTCTATGCTTCCCATTTTTTTACTAGTGGCAAATTAAAATGTTTCCTTTGCTTTCAATCATAAGTGATTTAATCTTTTAGAATTGTATCAGAATAGTGGCTGGGTGATGCCCCTAAAATGGAAAATAAAGTCCAGATGCAGCAAAAACTAGTCGGCAACATGAAAGTTCTTCTCAGGTTGTCAGTTTTTGCATACTTTAAAATCTCAGAACTGCAAATAGCAAAATTCAGCGTGTTCTTTAACAAGTAAAAGAACATACTTTTGGAAGAGAATACTTGCAAGAACTGATTCATAAATAAAATATAGCTTCTGGCAGAAATTGAATACCAAATAGAAGATAGAAGGGCTATTTTAAGAATTATGATTATTGTTCATTTAAAACTGAAGGCACAGAGGCCTCCAAGCAGAGAACAAGTTGGGTTTCGAAGAATTGCCGTCTTGAGTTTAGTTCTTGGCTCTGCCACTTCCCAGCTCTGACATCTCAGGCAAGATGCTCCATCTCCTGGAGACTGTTTGTTCCCTGTGATAATAATATCTAACTTGGAAAGTGATAAGAATGAAACAAATAATGAGCAGAAAGTGCCTATAGAGGATCTGATCCGTAGGAACTGCTCAGTTAGTGAATTGCTGTGATGAAGAGAATCAGAATGTTGAATTGACAGTGTGATGTGATGATTTCAGGGGAGCCAAAGATTAAGGTTGAGGCATGTAGCCGGCCACTTAGCAGACATGGGAGAATGGCCCTCCAAAAGCCTCCACCTCAGGAGGTTTGTAGTAGTGAACAATTCTTATAAAAGAATACAAGGTCAGACTTGTTTAGTATACTTGTTAATATACCAGTGAGCGTTTATTGCAGGTGTTGAACTTGTGAACATTTACCAATGTGTGTGTGTGTGTGTGTGTGTGTGTGTGTGTGTGTGTGTCTGTCATCTATGGCTCTAGATTTCTGTTCCTTTTGTGTTTTCTCAAAACACACTGAAGAATAACTTCAATATGTCTGAGCTGACCTTATGAAGCCTGTGTGCTTGGCAATGGCTAAATTTGTGGCATAAAAGTCAAGTCAGGTACTTGGAAATGAGGTTGGTCAAATCATGTTGTGTGCATCTATGAATATGGCATCATGAATCCTACTATTATGTGTAATCATATAATGCACCAATAAAAAAAGCCAATCATCAGAAATTTGAGAAAAAAGTTTGAAAGTAGATTCAACCACTTCTTTCTGTTAATAGTTTATATTTTGTTGAGAATTATTCCATTCCAGATGGCATCCCAAGCACTTGACATGTATCAACACTTTTAATTCTCACAATAATCTTACAAGGTAGAAAATAATGTTATCATTATTTCAGGAATGCAGAAGCAGGCTGGGAGAGGTGAAGTGACTTGCTGACAGTTACCTTACAGCAAATGCTGGCAAACTGGAACTTGTTTTTTTCCGGTTTGAAGGAAGCAGTGATTGTGTGTGTGTGTGTGTGTGTGTGTGTGTGTGTGTGTTGCTGGGGATTGAACTCAGGGCTTCATATAATAGGTAAGTATCTTCTACTGAGCTAAACCCCCAGCCCAGAAGCAGTGATATTTAACAGACAGAGACTGTCATATATATATATATATATATACATATATATATATATATATACACACATACACATATTTATACACACATATATGTATATATACTATAACATACATACATATAGTGGGCACGTAGCTATAAGACATCATATAGGGATTTAGTAGCTAATGCATTTTAGCTCATATATTTACTTTACTTTATTGTGAGAATATTAAAGTTGTGTAAACCTGTAGGGAAATACCTTAAGTTGCCGGCTGTAAGGTGTAGAATAGCTGTGTTATGGGTTTTATATATCTATGTTTATTAGTGGATTAATCAACAATATTAAAATCAGAACAAAACAAAAAGAAAGGTGTGTCAGTCAGCTTTCTGTTACTGTCACAAATACCTGAGAAAATCAACTTTACAAAAGGAAGGGTTTATTTTTGACTCACAGTCTGGAGGCTTCTGTGTGACTGGTTGGCTCTGTTGCTTCCAGGCCTGGGTTGAGGCCAGCACCTCATGGTGGGGTGCATGCAGAGGAGCAGAACCACTCACTTCAAGGCGGTTGTGAAGAGAAGGAGAGACAGGTAGAGGCTAAATTCCCATAATCCTCTTTGAGGTCACACCCAAATGACCTAAGACCTCTCACTAGGCTGCCTCTGAAAGGTTCTATCTACAGTCCTGAAAGCACTGTGGGCTGGGGACTGTACCCTTAAAACATGGGCCTTTGGGAGCCACTTATCCAAACCAGGGCAGGGGGTGTTAAGAAAAAAAATTATTCTGAAACTTGTACAAATGATAGGGAAGACTTTATTCAGGACTTATCTGTCACACATGGACTTCAAAACAGGACTGTGTGATTCATTTGAATGGCAGTGAATGAAACAGTGTGTTGAGTATTTTTCTTGGTTGATTAATTTCATGATAAAATTAATAAGTTTTACATCCACTAATTTTCTACCTATTCTCCACTTAGCTTCTCCTCTATTGAGGATACACGATTTTGTGAGCTTCATTTTCACTTTTAAACTGCTAAGTCTTGCTATTTTAGTACTCAGATCAGCCTGTGAATTTGTGCTAATGGCCTTTGTAAATGATAGATACCAATTAGTAAGCAAGCTACTTAAGTAAATAAGTATTGTATAAACATATGTTCATTGTAATTAACAGGAGAATAGAACCCATTAAAAGCTATATTATTCTTATGTACATATTTAATTTAAGAAGGAATTAAATCACTCTGAAACCAATGATGTAGAGTCCTCTTGCTTGAGTGAATTCTATGTAAAGTGAGATATCACAATGTCTTCAAAATACATCATGTATTTTATTCTTGGGTGTGAAAATGTATTACGATATTGAATTAATTTTTCTTGACATTTTATGTAAATGGTTATAAGACGATATGGGGAAATTAGTTGCAAAACTTTTCTACCCAAAATTGTAGATTTTTTTTGTTTATTTTTCTTTAGTTTTGCTAAAATCATATGAGACCAAAGAATTAAAAAGCCACACTGGTATTCTAACAAGAAAAACCAAAGTCCACTCTATTTACAGACATTCAGTTTATCTTTTATAACCTCTTTGATAAACTCACATAACCAGAATATGTACGTGATTCTTTTAAATGCCTAATCAATCTAAAGTTGTGATTTTTTTTAATCTTACCACCTTGGATAATTTAGAAAGCTAGCATCAAGAACATTTCTGGAAAGCAATAAAGAATTGTCATTTTAAAAGTGACAGTTAATAAAACAGTCTTATTAACTGGTGAGCACCATGGAAGTTGAGCTCCTTTTGATCTTAGGAAGCTCACCATTATTGCTGTTAAGTGGGGGAAAAAAATCTGATGATCCTCAAAAACAAAGTGGCAGTTAAGTGGAGCACAAACCACAGTGTAAAAATTCACTTAAAGTTCTGAGTAGTATAAAATGAAAGAACTCCTGTTTTTTTCATTACCATTAAGCAATTAAAATTATAGAGTACTTAAATGACTTCCTATAAATTATATTGTGACAGATTAAAGAAAACAGTCATTTTCAAGTACTGTATTGACATTATGCTGACAATTAGTATTTGATGCTCATTTAAAATCTCTTCTGCGTACCAACCATCTTTTCATTCTATCAATTTACATGTCCCTAAGATTTTCTGAATATAAATCCAATAGCATGCTAATTTTTAAGCTAGTATTTCATGAAAGAAGAAAAAAGCTACAAACCACTTTTTTATACATTTCACATAAAGATTCAGTACAGTGGAACAATCTCACTTGAGTAACTAGCCATGAAAATGGACCACTGCTGACAAGCTTAGATTGTATGTTTCTTGGAAGTTCTTTTTAATGTGAAAATTTAAAAATGCTCAGTTTCTTAGCAGAATGTTGAGCTTAATAAATGATAAATAAAAGTAACCAGTCTTGTAAAACTATATCAAAGTAATTTGGTTAATCTGACTTTTAATGATGAGTCCCAATACTAAATCAGGCTGATTGATGAGCTTCTTGTCTCTGGAGATGGAAGTTGTGAACAAACTCTGGATAGCGATGGGGGAGGGAACTGGGCTGCTCTAGTCTAGCTTTTTGGTGTCCTGTCTGTACTTTCCCACACGTGATTAGCATCATGCAGTGAGCTTCTTTTACAGGTCCTAAGGGGAAGCTCGATAGGGCTGGGCACTCTTCTCCCAGGCCTCCAAAAATGCCTTTGTCAATGTCTCTGTGGCCAATGGGGTAAAACAGGTGCAGTGCTAGGGTGATGTGATGCTTCTTATCACAGGCTCTAGAGCCAGGGGGAAGGTTGGAATTCCAGCTTTAGGATTTACCAGCCCTTATCTGGAATATGAAAAACTAACTAAGTAAATATTGTAAAAATACAGCAATCCCCACCCTACCCCCACTCCATCTAAGGACTGACTTTCTGTGGTTTTGGTTACCCCCGGTCTACTGAGGTCCAAATATTGAGTGGAAAGTTCTTAAAATAAATCTTTCATAAGTTTTAAACTGCATGCTGTTCTGAATATCATGATGAAAGCTTGCACCGTCTCACTCAGGATGAGAATTATCCCTTTGTCTAGGGTCTTCATGCTGTAAATGCTGCCTTGTTATTGTAACCATGTGGGTCCAGATGGACTTTTGCAATATCATAGTGCTGTAAGCAAGTAACCCTCACAGGGTAGCCGAACACTGCTTCACAGTGCCAACGTCATTCACCTCACTTAATCTTTTCACAAAGGCATTGTATTATCTCACATCATTGCAGGAAGAGGGTGAGAAAACTCAATGCAATCAAAATTTTGAGAGAGAAAGAGAAACACCACATCCATATGACTTTTATTATAGTATACTTTCATAATTATTCTATTCTGTTATTGTTGTTAATCTCTTGATGTACCTAATTAGAAATTAAACTTTCCTATTGTATATATAGGAAAAAACATAGGATATACAGAATTTGGGACTCTGTAGTTTCAGGTATCCACTGGTGGTCTGTAACATACCTTCACTGATAAGGGGGACTACTGTACTTTCTACATTGTTCTTTTCATATTTCAGGCTACATTTTATCTCAAAATTTTAGAGCATCATTGCATTGTCATAAAGTTTAAAATAGGTAAAGGCATCCTTTGGAATGTGTGGGGGATTGGTTCCAGGACCCCCTATGAATACCAAAATCTACAAATGCTCAAGTTACAAGAAATGGTGTACTTTCATGTACATTCTCCAGTATACTTTAAATCATTTCTATATTACTCACAATACCTAATATAATGTAAATGCTATGCAAATAGTTATTATACTGTATTGTTTATGGAATAATGACAAGAAAAGAAAGTTTTCATGTGTTCAATATAGATACAATTTTACTTTTGTAAATTTTCTAACTGTGGCTGGTTGAATCTGAGGGTGTAAAACTTGTGGACATGGAGCAGACTGTATATGTAAACTACACTAATTGCATTTTTTAATTGCAGTAAATGAAGTGTCTACTTTCTTTATCTGCTGTTGCTATTAATGGACCAATGTCCTCTCAGTCCTCCAACTTGGGACCTTCCCAGTCTAGTTGGTTCCTTGGTCCTCTTGGTTCTGTGGTGACTCTAACCTTGTAGCTGGCCCTTCCCCTTTGCATGGCAGAGGGATGCCATGTTGTCCCAATTCCATGCTCAGTCTTCAGTTTCCCCCTCCTGTCCACTCTCCACATGGCCCCAGAGACACCAGGTGGCACCAGCTTGGAGGCAAAACAAAATCATTTCCTGGGTTGCATTCCTTTGCCTCCCCTCCTGGAACACTTCCTGGACTCCTCAGGCTGATCTGGGTACAGTGACCTCTGTCATTTCCCATTGCAGCCCAGCTTGCTGATGCCCACAGCAGAGCTCTGCTTGCCCTGTCTGAGGATCCTTTACTCCAGGTTTTCCCACCCCACCCTTCAAGTCATTACCAGAATCTTCTTCCTGAAAAAGCAAGTCTAATCCCTACAAACCCATGAGGTTCTCTGACACCCCATGATTTCTATAGGAAGCATAGGCATCAGTTTTTGACCTTCCATCTAAAAGAGAGAGGGAGGGTATAGGAGGATATGAGGTGGAGTGCTCAAAACCCCTAGAAGGTTGACCTTGGTTTCCCCTTCCTCCACACTCACACCCTTCCTGTTGTGTCTTGTCACCTCCTTTTTCTGTTCACCTCCTGGCTCACTGTCCCCCACACCATTCCCACCTCCATACTGTTTCTCTGGTCACTTTGACTAGTCCAGTTCTGGTTGGCGTTGCTCTTTCTGTGTTTCTCTCCCTGTCTTTGTCTGTGTATCTCTATGTCTTTGTCTCTCTCTTCCTGGCTCTCCCTGTTTCTCTCTCTATCCCTGTCTCTCTCTGTCTCTGTTTCCCTTTCTGTGTCTCTCTTTCTCTCAGTCTGCATCTCTATCTCCCTCTCCCTGTGTCTCTCTCTCTCTGCCTGTCTTTTCCTGTGTCTCTGTCTTTCCCTCTCCCTGCCTTTGTCTCTCTTGGTTTTTCTGTCTTCCCTGTAAGTCTAGAATTCCCCTCAAAGTGAGGGATACACTTGCAGATTCTTCTTCCTTCACTGTCCCCAGGGATGGCTTAGGGCTCTGGTATCTGAGGACAGCTCCTGATACCGAGTACCTTGGGGTACTTTTCATGTGTCCTCACACAGTTCTTGCAAGGATTATGGTCCATAAAATAGATTATTCCATTATTTGTTACTTATATGTTTATTTTCCCACCAAATTACAAGCTGCTGTTGTTATTAGGCAAGTGTATTCTTTTTTTTTTTAAATATATACATATTTTTTAGTTGTAGTAGGACACAATACCTTTATTTTATTTATTTATTTTTATGTGGTGCTGAAGATTGAACACAGTGCCTCAAATGTGCTAGGCAAGTGCTTTACCACTGAGCCACAACCCCCGTCCCAGGAAATGTATTCTTTATTACTATCTTACTTCAATGACTGACTGTAAATGAGTAAATTAATGCAGTCTTTCTTTTCCAGAATCTGTCATCTTGGACTGCTGTGGGCAGCTTTGTTTGTTTTGAAACTTTCCCTAACATTAGTTCTCTGTGGTGTTGAGATTTATCAGGAACACTGAGTGTTTCTTGTGCCATTTGATGGATTTGGCTAGACATATTTTTATTTTAGGCATGGCTTTAAAAACTCAAAACACTCTTCACTTACTCTGTTGTTTTTGGCTCCCAGAGACGAGACTGATAGCAGCGTGCTATCGAATGTGTCATGGTCTACAAGATTCCAAGATTCTGTTCTCACTGCTGCTGCTGTCCACGTCTGTGATGCTGGAGGGAACAAGCTCTTTCCTTTCGTGGGAAGATGGTGTGGTATGCAACAGTGGTGGTTGTTAGATTTTTATGTCTTGTACATACAGAGCCTTCCTAAGACAGCTGCTTGCAGAGCAGCTCCATCTGCCTGACATCAGTTGGACGACACAGCCCAGTGCCTCAGACATTCTGAAATATATTTTTCTAACTTAATCATGTTCATTTGCTTCACTTTAATTTGCTGTGAAGATACCTGTCTCATTGAAGGCATGAGTACTCCTTCTGGGTTAGAAATGTGCTATGACCATCTTGATTTGACTTTATTTATTTATTTTTATTGATTTTTTTTTTCATTTTTAAATAATTTTAAATTTTATTTATTTTTAAAAGTCAGGTTTATTGGGCTGGGGCTTGTGGCTCAGCGGTAGAGCACTCGCCTAGCACATGTGCGGCCCAGGTTCGATCCTCAGCCCACGTAAAAATAAAGGCATTGTGTACAACTAAAACAAACAAATAAATATATATTTTTTAAAAGTCAGGTTTATTGAATTATAATTTGCATTCCATAAAATTCCCCATTTAAAAAAGTACTGTTCTAAACTAAGAGTGGTTGCACATGCCTGTAATCCCCATGACTTGGGAGGCTGAGGCAGGAGGATTGCAATTTTGAGGGCAGCCTCAGCAATTTAGTGAGACTCTGTCTCAAAATAAAAGAGTAAAAAGGGTTGGGGGTGTAGTTGCAGAGCACCCCTGGGTTCAATACCCCCTCCAAAAAAAAGTTATGAAGCACCCACAGTCAAGATAAAAAACAGTTTTTCTCCCCCCAAATCCACCTTGATTTTAAATTAAATGAGTAGTTTATACCTCATAGTCTACTTAAGGGCCATTGTCTCCTCACATAGAGACCAGAAGAAAAGAGTAGGAAACAGAAAATAGTAGATCAAAATTGCTGCCTGCTGGATTCAGAGATCAGTTGGGAGAAAACCCAGGCACATTCTGCAACAAGCAAAACTAACCAACCAACCAACCAAACAAAGATCCAGGAGGAAAAAGTTTTTTCAGAGCAGAATTCAGGACCTCTCCAGCTAAGCAAGTCCCTTGGAGCCTGTTTTGTCCTTAGCGATATTAGCTGCATGAAGGCAGAGACTCCATACTTTGTCACAAAGCTATTCAATTAAAGCTTTTTGGAAGAAGAAAAGAAATGTGGTGGTTCTAAATGTCTTTTTTTTTTTTTTTTTTTTTTTTTTTTTTGTACTGGGGATTGAAACCAGGGGTACTTTAACTTTGAGCTACATCCCCAGTCCTATTTTTTCTTTTTTCTTTTTTTAGAGAGGGTCTTGTTAGGCTGCTTGGAGCCTCGCTAAGTTGCCCAAGTGGCCTTGAACTTGTGATCCTCCTGCTTCAGTCTTCTGAGTCGCTGGGATTACAGGTGTGTGCCACAATTCCCAACTCTCTAAATGTCTTTTAGCACAAAATATTTATAAAGTGAAAGGAAAAGGAGGCACCATTGAAGAATAGGGCACAGTCAGGTTCAGAGAGGCTCATGGTTCTTGAAAAGCTGGGGAGGAGGAGGCTCCCCAGAGAATGGGGTTGAGATTTATGCAGGCAGCAGCAAATAACAAGTATTCAAAACCAGGTTAAAGTCTGCTAAGTAACAGCCACAGATGGAAAGTTGCTGAAGGGTGATGCCGTCATGAATTGGAACTCGAGTCATGGCAGGCAACAGGAGACCAGTACTAGTACAGCTTTTAAGTCCCCAAGCTCTTCCAGTACTTGAGCTGCTTTTTGGAAAAATGGTAACTATTGCACCAGTTTTATTAAAATGTATATAATGTTAGCTAAGAGTCCTTCCCTGCTTCTGGGTCTAAAGTATAAATATTGAGGAGTAGACAGCATCTGGTCCTATGTGAGCTATTGGGCACACACATAGTAAATCATTCAGGAATATTTGGTGGAATAAATGGAAGGGGTACACTGAGATTTGATGTGCCTCTACTAGGAAATGTGCAGTTGATTCCACAATTCCTGTTTGCCAATGATGTGCGTTCTTTTTAAGAAATCATAATTATTAGTGCTATTAATTGTAAAAGGTAATTTCACTGTGACATTTCCATACATGCAAAATGATATGTATCCTTATTCATTCTGTTTTTGGCCTGATATATAATACTTATATAATGGTGGTTGTTGGACATGCCACAATTCTGTGTTTTATAGTTAGTATGTGTATGTTTGTGTGTGCATATATGTAAAAGGTTGACCCAAGCTTAGCATTCAAAGGTTCCTTTTTCTCCTTTTAATTTTTCTTTTTAATTGTTTTGCATGCTGAGAAAGCTGTTCTGGTTCTGTATTAGTATAACTACCTGAAAATTCAGAATTTGGTTTTTACTAGAGACATGCATTTTCTCTTGAGTTCTCTTTTCCTCAGAAGTTGCACTTATAAGTTAACTTAAACTTAACAAAGTTAACTTTTTATGATCTATTTACTTATAATATATCAGAAAGTTCACCCAGTTTGACATGAAACTCAGATTGCTATAAAGATTCAATTATCTATTAGCTGTGTGACCATGACCAAGTCCCTTAAATTCTCTTGGTCAGAGGAAGAGCTTTTGTAATGGCAGAGAAATGACTTCCAAAAATTCACTTCTCCATCAAAACAATAAGAAAGAACATTGGTAAAAATTGACAAAATACATTTTATTTTCCCCCCAGAAATTTGTAATTTACCAAATGTTTGCATTAATTCAAAAAGCATTTATACCAAAAAAAAAAATAAAATAAAAAAAAATAAAGGCCAAGTGCTGGTGTTTACGCCTGTAATTCCAGTAAGTTGGGCAAAAATGACCTTCTCTGTAAGAATGGTGAGCTCCATGATGTTGTAACTTGCTCCATTACTTTTACTTTCTTTCCAACTCCACAGTTGAGAATTAAGAGCTTCACAAATATGAAAAACAAGAGCAAAGAAATCACTAAGAGGGCAGAATGGGGTTGGAAAGGTTGAAAAAGACCAATTGGTGTCAGTATTTGACCTATCTGGAAACTCCCTGGAAAATTCTCTTTCACAAGTCTAAGACTTTATCCACAGGGCATTGATTAAAAACAATCAGCAGCAATTATTCAATGTCCTAGGTGCCTAAGGGCAAATAAGGACAAGTGAAAATATGGCCAAAAACACTTAAAAAGGAAGTTAGATGTTTTTGTAGCAAGCTTTGAAAAGCTCTGACATATTCTCGGGTATCTATAAAGCTATGCACAAGATTTGCAAAGGTCGCCTATAGTGACCTGGAGGCCCTTTACAAGAGAGTGAAGGCTAAAGCACAGTTGTGAGCTGCTAGAGTGTTGAAGGTGTACCTCAACACACACACAACACACACACACACACACACACACACACACACACACACACACACCCTTGAGCAAAGCATAGGAAACTCATTAGAGATTTATTGGTTCAAGGCATCTAAGGAAATCTTTGTCTAATCAAGAGCTAACTAATAATGGACCAGCTGAGCAATAATCTCAATGGCTTCAAACAACAAATGATACAGATTTTGGAAAATTACTAGAAATAATCAGCCAAGTGCAGTTATAATCCTATTATGCTAGCTATAACCCTAGCTACTTGGGAGGCTGATGTAGGAGGATTGCAAGTTTGAGGCCAATTTGGGCAACTCAGCGAGACCCCATCTCAAAGAATAAAAATGACTGGGCAGGTAGCTCAGTTGGAGAGTTTCCTGAGTTTGGTTAAAAAAAAAAAAAAGTTTCCACAGTTATATTATGTGAAATGTTTAGTTTTTAAAAACAGGGAGTGGGAGGAAGGAAGAAGGAGGAGGTAAGGGAGGAAAGAGAGGCAAAGAAACATGAAAGTATGGTTCATGTACAGGGGGAGAAAATGAACAGTCAGTAGAAACTTTAAGAAAACTTAAAGGTTGGACTTCCTAGAGGAAGACATTAAATCACCTGTTATGAATATGTTTAAAGAACCAAAGGCAACCACATCTAAAAAATTTACAGAACAGTATAGGAACGCTGTCTTACCAAACAGAGAAAATAGATAGATACAAGATAAAAGATTTTTTTTAAAAAACTAGATAGAATTTCTGGAGTTGAAGCATACAAGTAGTAAAATGAAGTATGAACTTGAGGACAAGTCAGGGGAAATTATCTAAATTGTCGAGTCTGAAAGACTGAAAGAAAAACAAAAAGGAATTAACAAAAATAAACAGAGCCTAAAAACTCTGTGGGATACCCTCTATTGAATACTATATGGGATACTGACACACACATGATAAGAATCCTTAAAGGAGAAGAAAAGAAAGGGACAGAAAGAATATTTAAAGAAATAAGAGGTGACCAGTTCCAAAATTTGAATGCAAACAATTAATATGCATATTGAACAAATCCAATAATTTCCAAGTGGGATAAACCTCAAAAAGATCTATATATAAACACATCATAATCCAGCTGTGGAAAGCTGCAAGGAATCTTTAAAAAATGGATCATGTACAAAGGATCCTCAATAAAAATTACAGCAAATTTCTCATCAGAAATGAAGGAAACCAAAAGGCAGTGGAATGACATATTCAAGGAGTGGAAAGAAAAGGGACCATCAACCAAGAATTCTCCTCTAGTAAAATTATCCTTCAAAAATTAAGAAGAAATTAAGACAGTCTTAGATAAACATATATGCTGGGGGCCGACCTCCAGCGGGGGGGGGGGTACAAACGCGAGTGCTCAGCGAAGTTCGAAGGCAGAGGAGCAGCGATGGGGAAAATAACACACCAACACACGAGTCAGGCTGTGGAATCTTCTCTTTTTACTTTTACTTTGTTGTAGGTCTTTAAGCATAATTTTTGGCAGTACAAATTGTTTATACTCTCTTTTGTGATTTCATTACAGACATGACTTAATTTATAGATTACATTTTAGACATATTAATTTCTTATTTCTTATTTTATTTATTTCAAAGTTTTGAGGTCACTTACACCTTTTCAAGGCCCTGTACGTGACTGTCTGGGCATATTATAATTTTGTCATTTTTTAATCTAATTAGTCTGGGTAAAAATTTATTTCTCATGGATTCTCTGAAACTGTTTTCTCTGCACACCATTCAGGCTGTCTGATAAAAGTCAACCTTCTCTGTCTGGGATTCCAAAGCATTATTGTTTTTCTTTTATAGCAGTTGTTTATAAAACCTAGAAGCAGGGAAAGGGGGGGCAAAGCTGAATGTTAACTCTGAAGGACTTTTTACTCTAAGGAATTTATATCTACTCTAAAGTAAGAGAAATCCATTTTTGTTGCTGCCTGTAGCTGTTGCCGCCTGCAGCAACGATACCGTGGGAAAGAATTCGGAGGCAGATTGGGAATGAGTAGGTTCTTTATTCTGCTTTCTCTTCTGACTTCTCTCTCCAACTCCAACAACAACCCCAACATAACTCCAACCCTACCTGGTTAAATACCCTTCACCTTAACAAGTATACACGTGTCACAAGCTCAACTTACAGGTGCGTCACACATGTTCACGGGCACAGAAAGATTCTTAGTTGATTACATTAAGGTCAGGAGAAAATAATTAAACGCCTCCTCTTTGGCTCTCAGCCAGCCGCCATCTTAGCTACCTCCTCATTAAGGCTCTTACACATTTTTAATCACAAAAAGCCTCTTAAAAGCCGGGCGCGGTGGCGCACGCCTGTAATCCCAGCACTTTGGGAGGCTGAGGCAGGAGGATCGCGAGTTCAAAGCCAGCCTCAGCAATGGCGAGGCACTTAGCAACTCAGTGAGACCCTGTCTCTAAATAAAATACAAAAAAGGGCTGGGGATGTGACCCAGTGGTCGAGTGCCCCTGAGTTCAATCCCCGGTACCCCCCCAAAAAAAAAAAAAAAAAAAAAAAAGCCTCTTAAAGCTTATTAATTAGGAACTAAGTACTTATAGAAAAAGGTTCTTATTTTTACTTTATGTATTTAGTTTAGATTTCAATAAGGTTAAATTTACAGAATTAGTCTCGATCTAAATAATTGAAATAGCGATATCTGGTGGCCATATATATGAATGAAGAACAGAACAGCAAGTAAATAGGAGAACCTATGCAGTCAAAGTTAACTCTTTCAGCACCATGATATCTTTCATGAAAAAAGAGAGGGTTTTATCAACAGAAAGGTTATAGGGAAGCATAGGGAATATGAGCAGATCACATCGGAGGAACAGCCATTAGCTTATCCTTGTGGTGGTTTGATTTTTCGTCATATGTCAGGGCAACACCCCTGGGCTAGGCCAAGTCCATATGTCAGGAAGTCATGTTTTTGGCTGACGTGTTCTCAATGTCTCCAACATTTCTTTTCCCCTTTTCTGTTGATGGGAGTCCATCCTACTCGAGAGTGCTCCTGTCTTAGGTTGTCTTCTCTCTGAAGACCTTACCCATCTTTGGCTGCCACTCTAGCACTTCAGGTGGACTTACCCAAGGCCAGCAAGCCTTGGTGGCCGGGGGAAGACATGGGACAGAACAGTCGCCTTTGGTAAGGCTTCCCATGGATGATTTAGACTTCCACATCCTGTCAAGGACCGTAGCCTAGTTCATAGGGCTCCCAATCATTATTGCTGAGGGCAGCAAATTGTTGGCGGACCACCATACGCTGTACTGATTTTGCCCTGTCCTTAAGGAAGATGCCACTAAGATGCTATAGAAAATGTTACAACACATATACTGAGAAGATTTGTCACTACCAGACCTGCTCTACCAGATATGATAACAGGATGCCAACTGGGAAAAGCACCATAAAGCATACTATATAGACAAAAGTATGTACATATTTGTTGGTAAGACTTTTTTTTTCTCCTGATCTAAAATACAACAGGATAAAATAATTATAAAACTGTGCTGATGAGCTCAGAGATGACGATTATATCACAAAGGAGTAGGACAGGAACAGAGCTCTAGGAGCAAAATTTTGTATATTATTGAAATTAAAGTAATATTATGAAAACTAGATTAAGTCAAGAAGTTAACTGTAATCTGCAAGTTAACCATTAAGAAAATAGCTCAAAAATATAATAAAAGAATCAACAAAGGAATTAAAATGGGGTACCAGAGATTTTGATTTGACAAAAAGAAGGCAGTAATGATGGAAAAGAGGAACAAAAATGACATAAGACATATAGAAAACAAAAAGTAAAACTGTAGATGTACCTTGTTTAGAATATTACTATTATTATTAATAATAACAATAGTGTAAGGTAGACTAAAATGATCACTTCTTGATAACTTTACTAAATATGGACAGATTAAACACTCAAACCAAAAAGCAGAGATTTGTAGAATGTATAAAAACATGATTCAACAATATGATATAGACAAGAGACATGCTTTGGATACAAAGACACAAATAGGTTAAAAGGAAAAAAAGAAAAAGATAGAGGAAAGCAGTCATCAAGAGATCCACAGTGGCTACAATAATATCAGACAAAATGAAATTCATGAAAACTTTTTACTAGAGGCAAAACAGTAAATTTTAACATGACGGGGATAATCCAGCTGGATATGGTGGTGCATACCTGTAATCCTAGGGACTAGGGAGGCTGAGGCTGGAGGATTGTTGGTTCAAAGATAGCCTCAGCAACTTAGTGAGGGCCTAAGCAACTATTGAGACCCCATCTCAAAATAAAATATAAAAAAGGCTGGGGATATGACCCAGGGATAAGCACTCCTGGCTTCAATCCTTGGTACCCAAAAAAAAAAAAAAAAAAAAAATAAGGGGGTATATAATTCATTAGGAAGTCATAATAATTATATACATACCCAATGACTGAACTCTAAAACACATGAAACAAAAACTAGTGAACTAAATGGAGAAATGGACAATTTAACGATAATGGTTGGGAACTTTAATACTTCCATAATGATTAGAAAAACTAGCAGAAGATCAAGTAAATAGAAAATTTGAACGACACCATGAAACAACTAGATCTAACAGATACCTAACAGATGTAGAATACTCCAAACAACTACATTAGGCTACACATCCTTCTCGGTACACATAAAACATCCTCCATATGTGTTAGTCAGCTTTCTGTCACTATAACTAATATAGGAAGCTACTGCTTCATATATTTATAAGCTTATTAGCTTATAAAGAGAAAAATGTTTATTTTGGCTCATAGTTTTAGGGGTTCTAGTCCATGATTGATTGACTCTGTTGCTTTTGGGCCTGTGGTGAAGTGGCACATTATGGTGAGAGCACATGGCAGTGCAAAACCAATCACCTTATGGCTAGAGAGCAAAAGAGAGAAAGAAAGAGACTTGGGTCCCACAGTCTCCGTTGAGGACACACCCCCAATGGCCTAAAATCTTCCCACTAGGCCTTACTTTCTAGAGGCTCCATCACCTCCAGTAGTGTCTACTACATGGAACTTTGAGAGATACTTAAGATCTAAACTGTAGCATCAAGATAGTCATAGACAAATCTATCAAACAAACCTCAATACATGTTTTAAAAATTGAAGTGATACAAAGTATGATCTTGAACTACCTGCAATGGAATTTGAAATCAATGATAAAAGTAAAATCACTAACATGTAGGAATTGAGCCAAATATACTTAAATAAACAATGAGAACAAATCCCATAGCAGTGAGAAAATACTTTGAGATGAATAAAAGAAAGACCCTAACCTAGCAATGATTATGGAGTTGGAGCTATAGTCATGGTTAAGGGAAATTTGGAGTTGTAAACACAACTCCAATATTTACATATTATAACATAATATAATAAAATAATAATATTTATCATTATATTTGTATTTAACTATTAAAAAGAGAAAAAACTCTTGAATGTAAACTTGTGCTTTAAAAAATCTAGAATAAAACAGCAAACTAAATCCAAAGTGAGCAGAAAAAAAGGAAATAAAAAAGCACAGAGAGTAGAAAAAAATAGAGAAAATCAACAATGCTGAAAGTTAATTCTTTAAAAAAAACAACAAAATTGACAAACATTTAGCTAGACTAACCAAGTATAAAAGAGAGGAGAGGCAAATTACTTGAGTCAGGAATGATGATGGCGAATCATAAACTGACTCATTCAAGAACACACATGAAGTCTCAAAGAAGGTTGCTAAGTAAAAGAAGTCACAAAACACCACATGTTGTATTACTTCATTTATGTAAATGGCCAAACTAGACAAACTGTTTGGACAGAAAAATATATTAGAGATGGACAGAGATAGGAGGAAAGGGGAAATGGGGAACTTTTGCTAGGACTATGGAGTTCCTTTTGGGGTTTTAAGAAATAGTCTGAAATTAGGTAGTGGTCATGGTTGTGCAACTATGTCAGCATTAGAAACCACTGAATTGCACATTTTAAATGGATGAATTTTTGGTATGCAAATCATATGTCAATAAATCTGATATGCTGTTTTATTTTTTCTCCTGGCCTTCATTTTCTCATTTGAGAAACGAGAAGATTGGAATTGATTATCTCTTTAACTTCTTCCAGCTCATTTTATTCAATGAATGTATGCCTTTGAAGTCATGTGGAAATCAAACTTTTAAAAAGTTGGTGCTGAGGATTCAACCCAGTGCCTCACACATTCGAGGCAAGTGCTCTACCACTGAGCTACAACCCCAGGCCCAAATAAATCATTTTAATCTAGCAAGAGAAGTGATTTGAATTAGGTGAAATTTTCTATAATAAACTTAATTATTTTTCAGTGAGCTTTTTTGGAGTATTTTTCCTCAGGTAATAAACTCTGCAAGCACTTAGTTGGGTGAATGTATTTTAGATATAGTAGGTATAGTCATCACATGTAGAAACAAGAACACTAAAAAAGGCAGATAAGAGCCAGGTGCAATGGTGCATGCTAGTAATCCCAGTTACTCTGGAGGGTCACAAATTCAAGACCAGCTTGAGCAAATTTGTGGGGCCCTGTCTAAAATAAATAAATAAATAAATAAATAAAATAAAATAAAAAGGAAAAAAGGACTTGAGATGTAGCCTAGTGGTAGAGTGTCCCTGGGTTCAGTTCCTAAATAAAATACAAAAAAAAAAGTCTACCACCAAAAAAAAAAAAAAAAAAAAAAAAAAAAAAAAAAAAAACTTGAATTTTATTCTTATGTGAATTTTATTCTACATAAAGCTTTGAATCTTAGTTTTTTTTTAAATTGCAAATATATATAACATATGTGCTGTATTTAAATATATGTGTGCATGTATACCTGTATAACTACTGTGTGGCATACTCTTAATATTTTCAGAGGTAATAATAAAAAGTGGTAGCTGACATTTATTGGGTGCTAGATATGAGTGATTCCTGCATGATCTCATTTAATTCTTCAAAGGATTCCTTATAATAGAAATTATTCCTTGTCCCATTGTACAAATCAGTGAAACTAAAGTCATCAGTTTAGTAAGGGGCAGAAACAGAACTCCTAACTTCTGGGAAATATTCTTCATCATACAGTCTCAACAAATGCTTTGAGACCGCTGAGAACTCTGCCATTTGTGAATATTGAGTAATGTCTTAGTAAGGAGCAAGTGAAAAGCTCACTTTTCTTCAGGCTAACAATGAATGATGACTGGGGACAGGGGATTTGCAGTGAACTAAAGCATACACATATTACTAGTCCATACAGACAAAGGGAATTTCAAAGCTTATCTAGGATATCGATGCTTGGTCTGAGCCTAGGTTTCCTACTACCAGCACTCTGCCAGTACTTATAGCAGATATTAAATGCTGAACCTTTCAGATGCCACATCCATTTTACTTAAAAAAACGCCCTGCTTTATAAATGACATGCTATTCAAATTGAAGGCAATCTAAATCTCATTACAATACATTAGCATTATATGGAGTTAGAAAGTTCAAGCACTTTCTCACAGAGCAAACTTCTCATTTGAATATATGGGTAAATCAGTATACATTTGTCTCACACCCTGTGACATATTTCTAAGGGAGGAATTCATTTTGTTTCTGTGCTCTGAAGTGGGAGTTAAACATTATTTGTGTTTAGAACATGATGTTATTTCATCATAGCCTCTTTCTTTTCAAGTTCAGTAATCTATCCTAACATTATAAGATATAATAACATTCTTTTTTTAAAAAATATTTATTTATTTATTTTAGTTGTACACAATGCCTTTTTTATTTTTACGTGGTGCTGAGGATTGAACCCGGGCTGCGCATGTGCTAGGCAAGTGCTCTACTGCAAGCCACAACCCCAGCCCCATGAGATATAATAACATTCTTATTCCTTCTTACTGGCCTGCCATCTCGTTAGCCTAAATCACCAGTTAGTAGCTGGAGTTAAGAAATCAAACTTAAAAATTAACTTATATTTGTGTAAGTACAATCATCCCACTGTGTCCTCCAGGGATTGTTCCAGGACCCCCACAGATACCCAAATCTGCAGACACTCATGTCTCTTATGTGAAATGGTATAGAATTTGCATATGCACATCCTCTTGCATACTTTAATTAATCTAGATTATTTATAATACCTCACACAATGTAAATCTTTTTTTTTTTTTTTTTTTTTTGGTACCAGGGATTGGACTCAGGAGCACTTGAACACTGGGCCACATCCCCAGCCCTTTTTTGTATTTTATTAGAGACAGGGTCTCACTGAGTTTCTAAGTGCCTCACCATTGCTGAGGCTGGCTTTGAACTTGTGATCCTCCTGCCTCAGCCTCCCAAGTGCTGGGATTACAGGCATTCGCCACCGCACCCGGCTACACAATGTAAATCTATGTAAATAGTTGTTATAATGTATTGCTGAGGGAATAATGACAAGAAAAAATAGGCCGAATATATTCAGCATAAATGCTTTTTTTTTTTTTTTTTTTTTTTTTTTTTTTTTTTTTGAAAAAAAAAAAGATATTTAAAATCTGTGGTTGGTTGAATACAGGGATGGACCGCGCCCGGCTATTCACAGATACAGAAGGCTGACTATATACACTTATACACCTTACCTTATACTTGTTAAGGATGAGAGATTTCCAAATTAATTTTAACAACAAGTCAAGTTTTGATGGACCTTTAAAATTTTAATGTATCAAAATGTATTTTTATTTATAAAATATGAATAACAACAAGGTTGAGTTTTAAATTGTTGAAAAATTTGAGCCTCTTACTGGAGAAAAGCAGCAGTCCATGAGTTGGTAGAGAAGTTTTAGATATGAGTGTCGAGTCTGAAATGGACCCTCAAGTAGCAAAAACTAAGGGGTGTTTGTAAGTGTCTGAATTCAGCAGGATTTAGTGAGAACTGTTAGGCCCCCCATGCATATGTGCCTTAGCTAATTCATCTCTGTAACAACCTGTCACTGAGCAAGATATTTCATAGTGCAAGGAAATGGAGACCCACGTTAAATTAAATGCTCAGATGTCTGTCTGGGAAATTGTAGTTGGTAGGGACCTTACGTCTTTTGATGTTCAGTCCACTATAATTACCAATATCATTAACAGAACAATATAATTTTATGCTATTATTGCTGACTTTTTTCCTCCCTTTTAGTTTCCTGCAGCATAATAGCTATTAAAACATGACAAACTAATGAGTAGTCATTTCTAGAAGTATTTTTAAATGGAGAGTTGATCTGTTAATAATTCTTGCCTATGGAGAATTTTTCAGGCTCCTTCTCTTTCTCCTCCCTTTAATATTCTTGGGGTTCATATTTTGTACCAGTCCTAGTGTTTCATGGTCCTTTGCCATGGCTCCTATACTCAAAATGGGAACATGATTAATAAATAACAAACAAATATACAGTGCAAATTCTGAGACGCCCAGTGTAGGTAATGCAGTTCAATGAGGGCACATTGGTGATGGGGGAGGACATCAGGGCTAGCCTGACTGAGAAGGCTGCATTTAGATTGACAGCTACAGAATTAGGAGGCAGCATGTGAAGAACTTCCAAGGAAAGGTGTGAAGTCTAAGTCAGGAGAAAAGGAAAGCAGGGCAATGAAGTTGGTTGGAGTTCCAACCAACTAACACTGGTTGAGGGGAGAGTATCACAAGAACTTGAGTATATACAGTGCCTCCCTCAATGAACCCTGGGCACACAAAAATCCTGGGGGGGGGGGGGTGGCGCCTCTGTTTCTGGGATCCCATGCTGTGTGCCCAGTACCACTAGTATCTGCTCTTATGGTCCTCTCTATTCAAGATCCAGGAAACACTTCATCACTCTCCTGTTTGCTGTTTGTCCTCAAAGCAAATGCTGCCAAGGTGTGTGGGTTAAACATGGTGATACTGGGGAGGGTCATTGCCTGGGATCTCAGGGAGGATCTGAGCTGTGGAAACAAGTGGGAAAGGGGGAAATGTGCATGCATTTATTTGTCAAATTCCTCCATCAAGTGTCAGGAAAACCGTCCTTATTCTTACAGAATATAATCTTCCAGGATTGCTGAACATGTTTCCTTGCTTCTCTTCATAAAATAAACCAAGTTCCAAAAGTACTCAGAAAATAGTATGAAATTTGTGATGGTTGCACATGGTGGCTAAGGAATATATAAAATATATGCTTTATTCTTAAATTCACAGTATTTATACATTGGCATATATGTACATTCAGCCCCAATATGTGTGAAGTGTGATATAGATTTTTTCCACTGGTAATTTGATAGATCTTGAATGTGTAGATACAAATAGATTTACTTTTGTGAAACTTTCATAAGGTAATTAATTACATAGGTAGTAAAATGTTTGAGCTAATTTTAATAAATTTGATTTAAAATTTGATAGGTAATAATTTGTATTTGCCTTTAGTTTTTGATAGTTGAGAATATTTTAAAAGAAAAAAATTTCAAATGCATCTGAAGGGGCTAGGAATATAGCTCAGTGGCAGAGCCCATGCCAAGCATGTATGAGGCTGTAGGTTTAAGCCCCAGAACACACACAAAAATCTATTTTTTTTACATTTAATTTGTATATTTATGAAAATATATTAAATTTTTATAGCTTTTGGATACACTTGTAGTTTTTAAAAATTATTTAAATCACTGAGAATAAGTACATGTTAAGATAGGCTTACAAATAGAAGACTCATACAAAAATAGATCTGAGAAAAGGGGGAAAAAAAGCAGGAATAAAAATAGAAAAATTCAGAGGCAATCTGCTTATATTTGAAGTCCTTAAACAATAAAAGAGTAGGCTTCTGTCCAACATGATCCATATAAAATTTTGCATATTTTTAATGTGATTTTATATTCTTAAAATTTAATTACTGATTAAAATAATAAAAACAAATTAATTGAATATTACAATTTATTTACATTTTTCCTAGGGGTCAAAACAATGAAATGAGCAGAAAAATTTTTCTCATGAAATTGACAATTTGGTCACAGATCCATGAAACTCCACATTCTTTATTAAACGAAGGTTTGTGAAAGTTGCTGATAGTAAGATGAAATCTCTCATCAGATCCAGACAAAATTAGAACTGGGAAGTCAGAAAAGGAAGAACTCACGTGTGTTTGTCTGAAATAAGTGGTTTCTCAAGGATTTTCTAAAGCCCCACTAGAAATTCTCATTCTATGAGTACCCCATGCTTTGCATGCCTTGCACTCAAGTATGTGCAGACATCTAAAACAAATTCCATCTGTTACTTCTTTTAAGAATGCAACATTTCAGACAAGATACTCTCACCAGAATCTATGCACAGCAATGGCACCTCCACCAATGAGCTGATGCTAACTCCTGCCCTCGTTCCTAAGACAAATGAACTTTGCATCCAAGCAGCATATGCAAATATTCTTCTTTCCTCTTCTCTCCTCTCCATTTTTCTATCTTTCCTTTTCTCCTTTATTTATTTTTTGCAGTGTTGGGGATTGAACCCAAGGCTCCCACATGCTAGGCAAATGTTCTACCACTGAGCTACATTCCCACCCCTTTTCTTCTTTTTCTCCTGTTCCTTTTCCTCCTCCTAATAAAACCCTTCCCTTTTGTCAACCTCCTTGAATACATGGTTTCCTGTGGCGCATGTATTCCCATTGCAATGTTCTCCTATTCCCAGATAAATATATTATTGTTTTGGAGATCTCTCTCTCTCTTGAGTGTTATTTAGTTTGACAGGTAGAAATACTGATCAAAATAATGAGAACAAATGACAAAAGTATTAACATCAAATTCCTAACTCAGAAGCAACAAATGCAGCTGTGCCAGCTGTTAGATAATGATGGACATTCCTTTCCAGAATCAGTCAGTTAGACGAATACAGCCATGGAACTCTGCTGTCTTTTGGAAGCTGACCCTGGAAGGTGTCGTTTTATCCTTGTTGTCAGGAGGCTTGCTTCTAGAAAACAATCTGATTAGTATTGCAATTTTTCATTAGACAAAAAACAAACTGATAGAAACTCACCTTTATTTTAAGTTCAAAGATGATATATAGTTTTGACTACTGTCATTCTTTATGTCCAATCCTCAATGCCATAAATGGGCAGTGGAGTTACTTGGCATGGAGGAGTTAGGTTCCTGACTAAGAAAATATTAAAAAATCACTAATTTAGAGAGAAGTGCACATAATATAATTATTGGAATTGAAAAAATTCCAGCAAATACAAATTTGAAAGGAATTAAGAAATATGTGGATCCAGATATTTTGTAAGAAGTGGTGAGATTTATCTGGAGGCTGAGGAAGGAGAATTGCAAATTCAAAGCCAGCCTCAGCAACTTAGTGGGACTCTGTCTCAAAATAAAAAATAAAAAGATCTAGGGATGTTGCTCAGTGGTTAAGCTCCCTGGATTCAATCCTTGGTACCAAAACCAACCAACCAAACAAACCAAAACAACCAAACAAAAACAAAGCAACCAAACAAACAAGAACAAAAACAAAATTCAAAACAATATCAAAACAATTAATACTGCTTAACAAAGAAAGGTAACAGCCAATATAAAACATGTATATGATGATGTTCAATATTTAGCCAAAAGTAAGGATGCTTTTTTTGACATTAGCCATACAATATTAACTGAAAGCAATGGGCAGTTTCTAAGTATAGAAGAGATAACCTTGGAATTTGAGACCAGTATTACTGAACATGTAAGATAGATTTTAAAAATAAAAGAAATTATAGTTATCTAGAGGGGGAAAGTCAAATGAAATTATCTTTTAATGTATGCAAAGTATAAAAAATTGCACATAAAAATTTTTTACTGAAAATTTTCTAAATTTAAACATATTTTGTTTGATGCGTCTAAAGCAACATACCTATAAAGTATAAGAAAATTAGGAAAAGGAAAAACATATTTTCTGTGTATCAGCATTCATGTACAAATAATTCCAAAACTAACTCCTATAGAAATTATTTTCTTCTGACAATTGTAGACTGAGATATATCTTAACTGTAGATTTGAAGAAATGCAGTGTCATATTGTTCCTTTTGGTTTTCTATGAAATATTCCAGCAAATACAAATTTGAAAAGAATTAAGAAATATGTGGATGCAGATATTTTGTAAGAAATGATGAGATTTATCTGGAGGCTGAGGAAGGAGAATTGCAAATTCAAAGCCAGCCTCAGCAACTTAGTGAGACCCTGTCTCAAAATAAAAAATAAAAACGCTTGGGGATGTTGCTCAGTGGTTAAGCTCCCTGGATTTAATCCCTGGTACCAAAACACAAACAAACAAAACAACCAACCAACCAAACGAGAAGAAAACAAAACAGTAAACAAGAAATGGTAAGATTTTTAATATATGCAATACTAATTTATATGTTATGGCATTTTCTAGGACCATGATAATTTTTCTTTTGTAATGTGCCTTATAATTCAAAATGTAAAATTTGTTATTATTTTTTTTGGTCTAAATATTACCTAAATGTAAAGAATAATATTGACAGTTGCTGCTACCTTAAGAGAATAAAATTTCTTCAAACTGAAAATCTAAGAACTACAGTGACTGAAAAAGATGGCCTAATTGCCATGCCTCTCAATAGAGCAAAATCATGTTGAAACTCTTGGTTGTGAATACTTAATTAGTGATTTTACTGACATGAAGGTAAAATATAAATTTTATGGAGTAAATATATGAACATTTATGAGTTGTGTTTGCCTCTGTTTTCTTACATATTTAGTTCCACTTGTATATCATCAGAGCATCTCAACCTGGGCACATTCTGGCCCATCATCCCCATGACTCAACTGTTGTTAAGTTTTTGCCATTTTGATTCATACTTGTCAAGACAGAAGGACAGAATGTATTCCATATGAGAAGTTTGGTTTACAACACTTCGCCATTTAGATGTATGGTGTGTGGTCAATTTGTATTATGGTCCAGACTCTGTGGATGTTAGGGGCAAACCTGAGTGGAGTGTATAGTGAAAAGGGGAGGGTTCCCTTCTCTCTTAGAAGGTTTGCTGGAATGAACTGACAATAGGTTAAATAGGAGGAAAAATGCACAAATTTATTACATGCATGGAGGCATTTACAAAGTGTAGCTATCCATCAGCACAACATGATTTAGAAACTTATATACCCCTTTTCTGAAAGGAAGCAGACTGTGGAATGTGGACAATATTTAGGGGAAAAGTAAATAATTTTATAGGGGAATTCAGTGGGTTTGGAGAAACATACAATGGCCCAGGACAAAGTCCTTCAGAACTGTTAGAACAGATAGTGGTTTGTAAATGATTCTCATTGGAATATTTAATGGGAACAAAATAGAAGACAACGGTCTATGACAAAAATCATTCAGATATATCTTCCTGTGATATAAGATTGAGTTAATGAAAACTCAGGGGAAGGGCCAGAGAGCATTCTTTTCTTTTTTGGTGGGCTTGGACTTAAGGCAAAGACAATCTTCCAGAATCTGCTGCTAAGTTCCTTGAATTTAAAATAACTGGCATACCAGGATGTCATATCTTGGGGCGGCAGCCCTTTGACTCTTCAGTAGGAACTTGCATCATTCAGTGTTGAGTTCTTTGTGTTCTCCAGGAACTGGTGCAGAGTAAGTGCTTAATAAATGTTTGCTAAATAAATGGCTGTTGCCTGCTCCTACTTTCCTCAACACTACTTGTCAAAAATGACTTCTTTCAAGGTCTGGGTGAACTAGCTTCATTCTCAAGAAAGTCTTTCCCAACAAAAGCCATTGCTCTTTGCTCTGACCTTCTGCAAAGCTCACCTTGGTGCTGCCTACTACAGTGCCACCGGGTCATCTGTTGGTGTTCTTACCATCTGTCTTCCTAGGGCTTTGCCAGCAGCTCCTAAGAGCAAATATGCCCACTTTCTAACTTCTCAGAGGATTTGGCACCTGGTTATTGTTTACATTTGCTCTTTTACTAACAACCTATGTTTTTTTTTTTTTTTTTTTTTTGTGGTACCGGGGATTGAACTCAGGGGCACTTGACCACTGGGCCACATCCCCAGCCCTTTTTTTTGTATTTTATTAGAGACAGGGTCTCACTGAGTTGCTAAGTGCCTCGCCATTGCTGAGGCTGGCTTTGAACTCGCGATCCTCCTGCCTCAGCCTCCCAAAGTGCTGGGATTACAGGCGTGCGCCACCGCGCCCGGCTACAACCTATGTTTTTGTAGGATTTGCATAAATAAATTCCTATAGTAAAATTGCTCTTCTGTCTCATTTGTGAAATAAGAACTTCTGCTTTTACTTTTGTGATGCCAACTTTGTTAACCTTGTTTTCAGTACACACAACAAACCCTATATACTTTTTTAGACTGGTTTATGTTTTGTAATACTTCTATGTAATTTCTTGTGACTTGTTATCAAAATAGCTAACAAAATTATAGAAATAAGTCTCAGAAACCATGCAGTGGGTGGCACACGCCTGTAATCCCAGCACTTGGGAGGCTGAGGCAGGAGGATTGCGAGTTCAAAGCCAGCCTCAGCAATGGTGAGGCACTTAGTAACTCAGTGAGACCCTGTCTCTAAATAAAATACAAAAAAAGGGCTGGGGATATGGCCCAGTGGTAGAGTTCCCCTCAGTTCAATCCCTGGTACCACAAAAAAAAAAAAAAAAAAAAAAAAAAAAAAAAGAAAGAAAGAAATCTCAGTTACCTAATGGGCTGATGATTTGAAATATATAATTTGAGTACCAAAGGTGCATTCATTGGTTTAATCAAATCAAACAAAAGGAATTATGCCAGTCAGTGATGAGGGAGTTATTTTGTGAAGCTGAGCTGCTCTAAACAGGTTTTGGGTCAGTATCTTTCAGCCTTGCTTATTTTTTTTTTAAATGAATTTTATTGTGTATATTTAAGGTACACACCATGATGTCATAAGATATGTATATGACAAATAGTTCCTTAAGTGGAACAAATTAACATAGCTATTATCTCACCTAATGTGTTGTTCCTGCCACCAACTGCCTGAAATCCTCTAGCTATTAGCCACAGTGTAGATAGACCTGGAGGCCAGCCAGACACAGAAAGACAAATATTACATGATCTTACTTTTATGTGTAATAATAATTTTTAAAAGTTCAAATACCCAGAGATAGAGAATAAAACACTAATTACCAGGAGTTGGGGGTGGGGATGGGAGAAGGAAATGGAGACATGAAGGCCTGTGTGTGCTGGTATGTAGGATGGTCGAGTCCGGAGATCCAATGTAGAACATGAGGACTACAGGTAGTGAATGTGTGTCATAGTCAGCTTTGATTATTTAATTGTAAATCTGCTTTTGTAAGCCCTTTTCGCAGGTTGGGGCACATGATCAGCTTGTAGCTGCTATGATTTTCTCAGCAAGTTTTACCTTAAGGCATCTTATTTTTCCCCCATTTTTTTCTTCCTTTTAAAAGAACTTTGCCAACTTTACCACAGCTCAATTTCTCTTTGTTGTTGTTGTTCTTCTTCTTTTTTTTTTTTCCTGCTTGCTTCAGGCAAAAAAGGAACCAGATTGTCAATGGACCTTTTAGCATGAGACATACAGGTTTGAAGACTTCATTGAGTTATGATTAAAGAATGATTGTGTGATACTGTGGATCACAATGGAAACATGAAAGATGCTCTTTTTTTTTAAACAGTTCCAAATGAAATTACATCAGTTTATAAACATTTGAAGTACATTCTCATTTTCCAACTGCTTGATAGGAATAAAGGGATTCTTACAATTCCTGTGGGTCTTTACTCCTTCCTTAAGGACATTCTTTAAATTTTCCGCCTGGTGTTTGTTGTTTCTCACCTGGGAATCATGTGGTGATATCTTAAAGATGAAAATGAGTGATCACAGTTCAAAAAACACTTTTATAAAAAAGTAGCTTTTTTACAAAAAAGCTAGCTGGTCATAATAGCACTTCATGGCTTTGAATAAACTTTAATGGACAATGGAAAGAGGAATTTGATTTCTCTAAAAAAATTCTGTTAGATTTTACATGATCAAGAGAAATCACTTTGCAGGAGAAATCTGTGCTATGAATAATGATTGTGCTATTCCTTATTTATTGTTCGGTTGTGCATGGTCAAATGCTTCCTGCTGGGTGGGGCTCATAGAGGCAGTCAAGAGTTGGCAGGCACCACACTACCTTTCCCCAGAGCTCAGGCAGGCATGCATGTCTTGATCTGAAACACCTCAGATACCCAGTTTGTAGACACCCCCAGCACCCACACACAGTTTCCTCATTCTCTGTGAGCAGCCTTCGTAATGTGGAAAGTATTCATGGTGAAGAGATATGACCATCAAGTTAATTTCCATCAGCAATCAAAGCCAAGGTTTCCCCTCAGTGCCAAATGGGATTCCCCAGGGCAACTATAACTTAGTGCTTTATTATTGCAGGAATATCACTGAAGTCATGAACAGTAATTTAAAATAAAGTGAACATTCAGAAAATGAACAATGAGGGCAGTGAACCTTAGTCTGAAGACCTGGGCCCATCTAAAGAACTCATTTGGCAAGAGATTGTTGGTGGCAGTATATAGGTTTGGTTCATGATGCTGGAATAAGCAAACTATAACAAAAAAGTAGACTTACTCTGTCTGAACTGAAATATGGAAGTACTGTACTTGTTTCCGATAATAAAGAGATAAAATTGGAGGGCAGATGCAATCATAACTATGGCATGGCATTTATTTTTTTCTTGAGATTATTAGATACTGAGCAGACTGATGAGAAACAAAGGGAGGAAAATGTACACCAGCTTTCTCCCCTATAGTTTGTTCTTTGTTGAGACTGGTGTAATCTGAAAGCATGATTGGCGAATTTGATTTTGGAAGAGACTAAGTATACATATTTTTTGATACCAGAGATTGAAACCAGATGTGCTTAACCATTGAGCCACATCCCCAGTTTTTTTATAGTTTTTTTTTTTTTTTTTTTTTTTTTTTTTTTTTTTGAGACAGGGTCTTGCTAAATTGCTTAGGGTCTTGCTAAATTGCTGAGGTTGGCTTTGAACTTGCAATCCTTCTGCCTCAACCTCCCATGTGGCTGGGATTACATGTGTAATTGACTAATATTTTAATGCAGATTGCTTTTTTCTTATCAGACCTTTGCAATCATTGCTGACTTGGGGTCATCTAACATATGCTCAGAGAAAACATGAGTCCTGCATGTGAAAAAAAAAGCCAATTAATTTATTCACATGTCATAGAGAAATAATACATTGGGAATTGTTGCTGAAATTTAGAAAAAGTACTTTTTTTTTTTTTTTAAGAAAGAAAAGAGTATGTATTTAGGAATTACTCAGAAAATTAAGATTTAAAAGTATTGTGATGTGTATCTATAGTGGTTTTTGTCATTGTAAACTGTATTTTATAAATGATTTCAAGCTTTCAAGTAACTGAGTCTAGAGCAGATCTGCTTATATATTTAGCATAGTATGCCTGAGGCCTTATGTTATCCAGAATATGTTTATATGCCCTAGAATGAGTTTTCTCATTTTTTCTTGGCATAATAAGAGAAATGATGTTTTTGTTTGAAAAATCTTTGCAACTGTCCCCATGCACTTTTCCTCTAAAAGATTAAAACATTTTCATTTCAGTTTTTTGTAAGCTAACTGGAATTTCCTCTGGATAGAGTTTGCATTTTTTCCCCTGCCATAGTAAAAAGTTGAAAACTGCCAAAGCAATTGCAGCTCTTGTTCCCAGTCAAGGAATGGTTTCTTGTCTGTACGGCCCACTTATTAGCAAGGACAAATGGCGTATTCCAAGGCCTGTTGTTTTTTTAGAAGGTGTATATGTTGAGCAACAAAATTAAACTTTGGGTGGACAGTACAGTAAAAAGAGACTTTGTTCTCTGTTGGTTCTTTGGCCATATTTGCTGGGAGGCTGGTGTGTAAGTCTGGGTCTACGTCATTTAATCCACTCTGGCCTCTTAATTCCTCATGGAACTCTGGGATGAATTAGGAACATAAATACTGATGTGGTTCATGTTCAGGAAGGTTTTGACATGTCTTCCATTTCGCATCATTTGTGTACTTTTCTCCTTTTTTGTCTGAGCATTGTGATTAGTATGTAACTTTTGATTGATGAGGTTCTTTGGAAGCAATACTTCATATCATTCTAAACAGGCACTGGGATATTTTTAATATCTGCACAGCATGACCTGTCCTGACTTGAGAATACATTCTCTGAAAGATGAGGGGATATAGGAATGAGAAAAACAGGGAGATGCACATTGGTTATCAGTGCAGTATCTTGAATTCATAAATCAAATCTGCTCTATGTTGGGTAGTTCTAAAATATTTTAATAACTAAGTCCAACACACATTTATCCACCACCACATTCCCTGGAGGCAGATCAATACACAACTCAAAAGCAAATAGGAGATCCTGAAGAAGACCTTGGTTAGGATTTGACCAGGTGACACCATCTGGCAGAGGTTCCTGACACCACCGTGTCTCCCTGAGGGTCCTAATTCAATCTGTACTTTTATTCAGAGATGCTGAAAATGCAACAAATAATATCAGAATTCCTATTGGAGGAGCTCTTGTGAACAGGTTTCTGAGGACATGTCAGGGCATGAAATCTGGTACCAAGGAAGGTTCCTGCCAACTCAGGGATGATGCAGTCCTAAGGAAGCCTCAGGGATGCTTGGTGTCTTGCTCGGGTGGCAGTAGGTAGCATTTAGCTTATTCTGTTATGGCAGCCTCTTGCAGCTACCACTGCACTTTTGAAATACCCCACTTTGGGGAAGTTGAGGGGCATCACGTCTTAATGCCTATTCTGTGAAAGAATTTATGTTCTGGCGAGTTATGTCACAATTCCTCAAATACCTAGGAGCCGCGGGGCATGGTGGCGCACGCCTGTAATCCCAGCACTTGGGAGGCCGAGGCAGGAGGATCAGGAGTTCAAAGCCAGCCTCAGCAATGGCAAGGCACTTAGCAACTCAGTGAGACTCTGTCTCTAATAAAATACAAAAAAGGGCTGGGGCTGTGGCCCAGTGCCCCTGAGTTCAATCCCCGGTATCCAAAAAAAAAAAAAAAAAAAAAAAAACTGACTTGAAGAAGAGGACTTTCAGTATAGTTGTCTCTTGTTATCTGTGGGGAGATTACTTTCAGGATACTCACATACCAAAGTTGGTGAATGCTCAAGTCCCCTATAAAAAAGGGGTAGCATTTACATATTATCTATGCACATGTGCCTAGATATACTTTGAATCAGCCCTAGTTTTCTTATAATACCTAACACGATGTAAATGCTACGGAAATGGTTGTTATACTGTATTGCTTAGGGAATAATAACAGAAAAGTCCATACATGTTTAGTACAAATGTAAACATCATAAAGTTAACTACATAGTCCTTGAAGGATACTCCAGGCGGGCAATGCTCACTGAGTGCTGGGGAGACTGAGGACCAGTGAAATAGCACAAGGCTACAGCATGGTGACCTGCACATTCCGCATTTGTTTGGATTCAGCCGAGTGCATGGGGTACGACAAATTCAGCATTTGCTTTTAGAACATTCATGAATTTTTCTTTTTAACTATTTTTAATGCACGGTTGGTTGGGTCCATGAGTCAGAACTCACAGACGTGGAAGGCCAACTGTAGTTTTAGTTAACTAGCAGGATAGTAAATAAGAGAACATTATCTCATGCCATTCTGGAGCTGCAGGCAGATTTAAGAACAGCTTTCACTTAAATGTTATCTGGAGTTTAAAATAATTGTCAGATACACCATGTCCCTCAAATAGATTACTATTTAAATCTTAAACCTTTCCAGAAGATTGTTTTTATGCATATTCTGTACAACAATCTGTAGATATTCCTTGAAGTAATTTTACCTTCTTGTACTGCATAATGAGTATCAATGAATAATTTAGAGCATAGAGACCAGTGTAATTAATACTGGTATCAAAATGTTTAAAACTACTTTAAAAGAATTCATAATGATTCCTTTGAAACTGCATTTTTTTTTTCTTCAGGCTTTTGGTTAAATGTATCCTATTATTTTCAAACTAGTTAAGTCTTTGAATTTTTAATGAACTTACAAAAGACCAAAGTTAGCTTTAAATTAACTGAGGTTCTTAAATAAAATACATTCTGCTTATTTTCAGCATCCTAATTATGAAAATAAGCACCGTTTTTTTCCCTAGGCTGTTTTACGCAGATTGTTTTGAACTAATGATGTCTTATTTATTTGTTTGTTTGTTTATTTTTCAGTGCTGGGGATTGAACCCAGGGTTGCTCTTCCACTGAGCTACATCCCCAGCTCTTTTTATTTTTATTTTGAGACAAAGTCTCACTAAGTTGTGAGGGTGATCAGGAACTCTTGCTTCAGCTTCCCGAATTGCTGAGATCACAGGTGTGTACCATCATGCTCAGACTAAGGAGCGCTTCAAAACCCACATGATGAACCAGGATGCAAAGACAGACCATGGAAATTGTCCCTTAAGGAAAGCAGTTCTTTTGGACACGTGGGTGGGCTCATGGTCCATGGTTCAAATTGTTCTTTGCCTAGATTCTCAATTCCTTATGAAATCTATGACTACTCGATCATGGTCATTTACAATCTGTGCTTAACCCCATTTCCACAAAGACTTTCACCTCTTCTTGCTGCTCTGGGACAGGCAGCTTAGCTCCAGGAAATGGTGCTGTGTTCTATGGTGCTGGGGCGGTGCAGCCTGCTGAATGGAATGGCACCTGAGAGCTCCCATCCCCAAACCACTGCCTGCCTACCCCACATAGGGTGTGAGCTGCTCCTCAGTCTGGGGAAATCCCAGCTTCCATCTCCAGGGATCCAGTCCGTGGACAGAAAGACAACATCCACTAAGGGCAAACAAACCCCTTTTCATCCTCCCCTTCTAAAATGTGGCCGGAAGAAAGAAACCCAACTTCAGTCTTCTTTCTTTTCAGTATACTCAAGGAAGCAATCTTCAAAAACATAGGCAAACATTCCTTTAATATTTACTGTTGCAAACTGACAAGTGTGTGTGTGAATCCCAGACATAGCTTATCACTTGTCACTTCCTATTTTAGTAGCTACTATTTTGGTAAATGTCATAGGACTTGAAGAGCCCTTGTGTTAGGAGCCCCTGAGTCCTCCATTCACAAATTATTATGTGAGTTTAATCAAGTCACCTTGTAGATCCTTCTCAGTATGTTAACCTATCTGCTACTCACAGTGAGATTCTTATAAAGCTGCTATTGTTGCCTCTGTTTTTTAGGTGCAGAAACTGAAACACAAGACCCCATTCTACCAGCTTGGGAGTGGAAGCTGAGAGCAGACCCCCACTTAGGGGTCTCTGAGATCAAGCTCTTAGCCCTATTCCTGACATTTTGGAAAAATGTGACTTAAACACAAAGTAATTTTTATGTTTTTTCTAAGATCATCTTGAATTCAATAAAACAATGGCCTGGGAACAGACCCAATTTCATCCTCTTTAAAAGACAAAGCTAGTGTGACACCAGTTAATTGTACTTTAACTTGTTTTAAAGTGTAGCTTGTGTTTCCAGACATTGCCTCAGTTCTGCCATCTCTAGTCCCAGGCTGCTCTTGCACCTGGGAGAGCTTGTGGGATGTATCTGCTCTCTGCTTTCCTGTGGTTGGTAAGAGTGATATTTGCATTCAATGTTGAGTTCTGGTATTATGCTTCAATCCTGAACAGCACTAAGATTTGATAAGTTTTAGTGAGAAGAGATGAAACCTCAAATAATCTCGCCTTTCTAGAATGGAAAAAATCTTTTATAAATATCACTATTTTCTGTGAACCTTGTTAGAGATAATAGATTAATTGTGAAACAGTTTATTGATCCTCGATTTTTACTCACATCTCATATTAGTTGCTATTGCCTTGCTCATATTTAGGTTTAGCTCTTTTAATTAAATTGAAGTAGAACAAAGCTATAGTTTTCAAATTTGACTTATGTAAGTTGGATGTAAGTGTTATACTGTGAAAATAATTTGTTGTTTTTCCAAACTAGAGAATATTTTGTTCTCTATTTTGTATGTTTCTATTATTTTTTCTTAGATATTTTAACATATTAGTGTTTGTCCATGCTATGTAGACCAAAAGATGGTTAGATAAATTTTTCATATTTATTTTTTAAATTTAATAATATAAATCACTAGTACATGTTTAATAGTATAAATAATCCATGTACAGAGCAATTTCTTCTAGGTGCTTTGTGATCTTGATCAGTTGAAGAATTTCTGAAGAATAAAGTTCTAAGTTTTTGTTCTATTTTTAGGTGTTAGGAATTTATAGTTGTATGAAATATAGTTTCTATTCTATCTTCCTATGCTAACTAAAAATTTAGTAGGGCTGAGAACTATGGGCAGATTTATTGTAAGAGAGAATTATAAACTCATCAAAACTTAAGTAGACATAAACAAGTGTTGTATTCATAATGTGGTATATAAGTGAGTTAGTAAGCTTTCTGTCACTGTGACAAAATACCTGAGAAAAGCATTTTAGAGGATGAAAGATTTATTTTAACTTACAGTTTTACTGGTTTCAGTCCATAGCTAGCTAACTCCATTATTTCTGGACCTGTGGTGAGGCAGAGCATCATGGTGGAAGAGGGTGGATTAATCCATTGACAAAATCAAAGCCCTGGTGATACAATAATTTCCTAAAAGTCCCACCTTTGAACATTGCTGAACTGGGATCAAGCCTTTAACATATGAACCTTTGGGGGGACTTTTTGTATCCAAATCACAGCAATAAGCATGACATAAAAAGAAAGAAAGTTTTCCCTAGAAGTGTCAGGGAAGTGTTTGAGTTGATGCCCTTTCCTTGAGCTGGGTCTTGAATAGGAATTTAGTTCACCTGTTGGGTAAGTTTGGAAAGAGTATAAGAAAATGAAATCACATTTACATTAAAAAGGAAAAAATGAAGGTGCACAGTGCTTTTCTGCTATAATGAATGGCACCATTTCTCTAGAGCCTGGGATATTTGGTGGAGAATGGCAGGAAATCTGAAAAAAAAAAAAAAAAAAAAAAAAAGTTGTTTTGTAGTCTTGGAGTCTCACACAGAGCATGTATTAGATATTCATTGCTGCGACAAAATTCCCGAGAAAAACAAAGGAGGAAAGATTTATTTTGGCTTGCAGTTTCAAAGGTTTCAGTTCTTGTCAGCTGACCTATGATTTCTGGGCCTGTGGTGAGGCAGACTATGAGGGCCAAGGGTGTGGGGGAGTAAAGCTGCTTATCTCACGGCAGCTGGGAAGCAGAGAGAGAGAGGGAGAAGGGACTGAGGACACGATGTAGTCCCCATGGGCATTACCCCAAGGATTCACTCCCTTCAACTCGGTTTCACCTCTTACTGTTTTCATCACCTCCCAATAATGTCATCAAATTATGACTGTCAGTGGATTAGTCCACTGATAAGGCTGACACCCTCATGATCCAATTATTTCCTAAACACCCTGCCTCTGAACATCATTGCATTGGAAACCAGGCCTTCAAAACATGTGCCTTTGGGGGACAATTCCATAACTGAACTGTAACAGATGAGTTTTGATTTACATCATAGACAAGTGCATCTCCACCATGAGACTTTTTTGTTTGTTAAAAAAAAATTTCCACCTTAGCATATAGCTTTCTGTTTTTCTTAAATATTTTTGATATCTTTGTTGACTATATGAGTAACACACATCCTCTAATCACAACAAGCAGACATTACAAGATTTTATAAAGTATACAGTTTAAGTATCCCTCTCCAATTCAATTACCTTACTGCTCTAAGATAAATGTGTGTGTGTGTGTGTGTGTGTGTGTGTGTGTGTGTGTGTGTGTAAAATGATCTGTTGAAGGGGACTTCCCTGTTGCCCCAGAAATGGTGACCAAGATCCACCACTGCAAATGATGGATGCTACATTTTCTCTCATTGTGAAGAAAGTCACCCCAGGCCATTGAGATACTCCTACGTGTCCTAGTAGGAAGCAGACACAACCCTTTCATAGATCATATGCTGTCTAATATCCTCTGCCTGTTCTAGGTGAAGAGAAAACAAGGGAGAAAATCAGTTGTTATTAAGTGTCCTTGCAGAAAGCTTAGTAGTTGCAAGTCACCCTCTCTTTTCTCTCTGAAGGGTGGGACTTCCCTGTGATAGTGACTTAGAGAGATTGACAGGACCTTCAAGGAGAAAAGACTCACATTTGTTTCTTTGATGATGCCTTTTTAATTTTAGGTATATTCTGATACTATCCCTGGAGAGAGCATTCTTGGAGGTGAGGAGTTTAAAAGTGAGTATAGAGATGATGTTTGCTTCTCTGGCGATTTCTGGAAATGGGAGTCTTACTAAGAAAGGACTGTGGAATTGTGTGTCTTCAAAGAAAATAATTGTGGTCATGGTGGTGGGAGTTCATACGTCTTGCTACATTCTTGAAGGGTATGATAGTTGACTTGAGTAGTTTCCATGTTTCTATACCTATAGGAACAGAAAGGATAGAGGATAGGACAGAGGTAAGGCAGGGGCATGGACAACCATCAGGGTTTAAAAGGAGACATGGTGCCAAGAAAGGCACTGTCACCTGTTCAGAGACTTCTCACACACAGAAGTGGCTGAGAGCTGATGATGTGCCTTCTGTGGGATGAACATCTCTTCCCCCCTTATTCCAGGATTTCCCATTCACAACTTGTGTTAGTTGACTTTTCCTCACTGACAGAAATAGCTGACAAGAACAACTTAGGGAAGGAATAGAGGGGGAAAAGTTTATTCTGGATCAAATGTTTCAGAAGTTTAGTTTGTGGTCAGCAGGTTCCAAGGCAGAAACATCATGGCAGAAGGGCTTGGAGAAGAAAGATTATCAACTCATGACAGCAAGGAGGGGGGGGGGGGAGAGAGAGAGAGAGAGAGAGAGAGAGAGAGAGAGAGAGGGAGAGAGAAGGGGCCAGGGACAGATATAGTCTTCAAGACCATGTTCCCAGTGATTATTCCCTTCAGTCATATCCCACCTGCCTACAGTTACCACCCAGCAGTCCATTCAAATTACTAATCCATCAAATGGATCAGTCCACTGATGAGGTTAAAGTGCTCATGATCTAATCATTTCATTTCTGAACACTGCTACGTTGCCTAACATATGGACATTTTGGGGGACATTTCCTGATCCGGATCACAATACACACTCTTATCCAGGAAACCAGTTTTTGAAACAGAAAACAGAAGGGGAGGAAGTAGCTGTAGCCAGATCTTTTTGTCATGCCTCCTCTGCTTTGGATTACAATGGGGGGGGGGAAGAGAAAGAAGCCCACATCAAACAAGTCTAGGGTAATATGGAGAAGGGGCAGAGTTTTGCATAATATATAAGATGATATTTGAAACTGAAGTAAACTCAGTTTTAACAATAAAAAATAATGTAAAAGTTAGGGACTTTGACCAAGACACTAGGGGAATTGAAAGTTCAAGAAGACATTTGAAAACAGTAATTGGGGCCAGGGGTGAGTGAGTTGGGGAACCCAAATTTATTTCCTATTTTAAGAAACTGAAACTCCTCACATTTCACATGTACAGTATATAAATGGGTCAGCTTGAGGTTTACACCAAGAAATATTCCACAGGCAAGCAAATTTCTGTGTCAGTATATATTGATTTAGTTTGTCATTTTCATTGCTGTGAGGTATTCTGTTGAATAGATTGTTATATCATGAGCTACCCCTTCTTGATAGACATTTAAAAAAATTGTGTATAAAACACACTGCTACAATAAACAATTTTATAGTTATTATTTTGTATAGTTATCCAAATGGAATTTCTAGTTATCAGGATAAAAGACATTTTAAGTTTTTTCATTTACTATACAACAACAACAACAAAAAACTTTGATTCTTGCTGGGCGTGGTGGTGCACACCTGTAATCCCAGCAGCTCAGGAGGCTGAGGCAGGAGGATTGCAAGTTCAAAGCCAACCTCAGCAACAGCGAGGTACTAAGCAACTCAGTGACACCCTGTCTCAAAATAAAATACATAAAAAGGGCTAGGAATGTGGCTTAGTGGATGAGTGCCCCTGAGGTCAATCCCCAGTATCCACCCCCCCAAAAAAAACCCTTGATTCTTTTGGTCCAGCCCCTATTCTTGCTTTTATTTAAATTCATTCCCATCTCTCTAGCAAGCCTTTAAAATAAGAAAATATCTTTATATTCTTTTAAAAAGTTAGACAATCAAAAGGAGATATTGCAATAGCTGCAGATTTACTAATCTTCATACCATTTGATTAAAATGAGAAAGCAAATAGCGATGTTGCTCCTAGGGTCATAAATCAACACTCAATGTTCCTGAAGTGCAATAGTGACAGATGGGGAGCCCCATGGTAGCTGCTAACATCAAGTAAAAACAATCACTCACAAAGCAAACATCAGTCTATTCCACAACCACCTGAAGTGCTCACATGGGACTTAAGTCTTCAGCATTCTTGTTTAGATTATAAATCTTCAATGTTGTGGTAATTTTATTAATATGAGAGATCGGGCAAAAAAAAATAAAATTGAAACATTGCCTCTATGCATGAATATTATCTCCACTAAAGCACTAGATAAAGGGCAGGCACTTTAAATGCCAATGGTGTGAATGAGAGTTTGAGCAGGCCATTTCACACATTTAGGGTCATTTTAGCCTCCAGGGGCTCTGGTTAATATGTACATTCTGAAGCAGAAGGTCTGGAGGGGATGCTGAGATTTTACAACTTTCTAAGTGGTACCACAGCTGTTGTGATTATCAAGGTGATAACTAATAGGAATACTTCTTATATAACTAAAGATGCTTAAAAAAAGCCCTCCCCAACACCAATGTCTACATCTAATGCCTGGAACCCATGAATGTGTTACTTTATATATAAAAGAAAGAACTTTTCAGATGTGATTAAATCAAGGATCTGGAGATGGAGAGATAAGCCTGGAGTATCCAGCTTCTGTTCTATAGACATAAGTTTTCTCCTCTTCTTTACTGCTCCTCCTAGAAATTGTGAATCTTTTCTTCACCTTTTTAATAATGTCATTTCAAGAATGCTGCATAAATAAAGTTGGGTGTGGTGGCACACACCTATAGTCCTAGTGGCTTGGGAGACTGAGGCAGGAGGATTGCAAATTCAAAGCCAGTCTTATTAACTTAGGGAGGCCTTAAGCAACTCAGTGAGAGCATATCTCTAAATAAAATACAAAGAAGGACTGGGGATGTGGCTCAGTGGTTAAGTGTCCCTGGGTCCAATCCTCAGTACCAAAAAAAAAAAAAAAAAAAAATTGCATAAATGAATACTATAGACATCATGAATAGAACAGCTGTGAACAAGTATTTTTGTGTACATCCATTTTCATTTTTCTAGCATAAATATAAATAGAGCAGTTGAAGAGTCAATGGTAGGTTCCTTTTCAAGATGGTGGAAGAGAGGAGGTTGCTTTTCTGGCTGCTCTGTGGGGTAAAACCAAGAAAGCAGACAGGCAGCTACTTAGCAAGTGAAGTACTGGAAACCTTCAGGGACACTGTAAGCCCACAGGGTAGAAACTCTATTGTCTCAGATCCATACAGTTAGATGAATAGACACACAAACAACATGAAAAATCAAGGGAATAAATTGCCCCCAAACAAATGAAGATACTCCAATAACAGAATTCATAGAAATCATAGTGGAAGAGATGTCAGAGATGGAGTTTAGAATGTTCATAGTTAAAACTGATCTGCAAAGTAAAGGATGGTATAAGGACTGAAATCAGAGAAAAAGTAAAAGAAGTGAAAGATTACATCAATAAAGAGATAGACATTCTGAAAAAACAAACAAATATAAAAACAACCAAGCAGAGATCCTTGAACTGAAGAAACCAATAAAACAAATTAGAAAATTCAATTAAAAGCATGACCAACAGACTAGATCACTTGGAAGACAGAGTTTCAGTCAATGAAGACAAAATATATAATATTTGTTTGTTTGTTTGTTTTGGTACCAGGGATTGAACTCAGGGGCACTCAACCACTGGGCCACATCCCCAGCCCTTTTTTTGTATTTTATTAAAGACAGGGTCTCACTGAGTTGCTGAGTGCCTTGCCATTGCTGAGGCTGGCGATCCTCCTGCCTCAGCCTCCCAAGTGCTGGGATTACAGGCGTGCGCCACCATGCCCGGCTTAAAATATATAATATTGAAAACAAAGTTGACCAGGGAGAAAAGATATTAAGAGATCATGAACTTCCAAGATCAGAACTTCCAAGAAATATGGGATAACCTGAAAAGACGAATTTTAAGATTTATTGAGACAGATGAAGGCTCAGAGATACAAACAAAAGGAATGCACAATCTTTTCAATGAAATAGTATCAGAAAATTCAACTAACCTAAAGAATGAAATGAAAAATCAAATACAGGAGGCTCATAGGACCCCAAATATATAAAATTACAAGAGACCTACACAACGTACATTATTATGAAAATGCCACACATACAGAAAGAATAAGGATAAAATTTTAAAGGCTGTCAGAGAAAAATGACAGGTCATATTTAGAAGGTAACCAATCTGGATCTCAGCTGATTTTGCCACTCAGACCCTCAAAGCTGGAAGTCTTGATATGTATACAAAACTCTGAAAGAAAGTGGATGCCAACCAAGAATACTATACTAAGTAAAATTAAGCTTCAGAATTGACAATGAAACAAAAACCTTCCATGATAGACAAAAGTTAAAAGAATTCACAACTAGAAAGCCTACACTACAAAACATACTCAATGAGATATTTCATGAAGAGGAAATGAAAAATAAAAGTGAAAACCAGTAAAGGAAAGAACTACACTAAAAGAACAGTGAATCAATGGAGAAACTAATTCAAATTAAAAACCAGAAATAAATCAAAATGACAGGGAATAAAAATCATGTCTTAATAAAAACATTGAATGTAAATAGCCTAAACTCATCAATAAAAAGACTGGCAGATTGGATTAAAAACCAAGACTGCAAAATATGCTGTCTCCAAAAGACTCAGCTCATAGGCAAAGACATCCACAGACTGAAGGCAAAAGGATGGGAAAAAATTATTCATGGGGATCTCATAAACAAGCAGTGGTTTCTATAATTATTATCAGATAAAGTGGACTTCAAGCCAAAGTTAATTGGAAGGGACAAAGAAGGACAGCACATACTGCTTAAGGGAATTATACATCAACAAGACATAAGAATTGTAAATATTAATGCCCCAAACAATGGAGCCTCTACATATATCAAACAAACTCTTCTCAATTTCAAGAAGCAAATATACCACAATGGAATAATATTGGGTGACTTTAACACACTTCTTTCACCACTGGATAGATCCTCCAAACAAACACTAAATAAAGAAGCTCTGGAACTAAAAAATAAAATTAACAATTTGAACTTAATAGCCATATACAGAATATTTCATCCATCAATGACCAAATATACTTTCTTCTCAGCAGCACCTGGATCTTTCTCTAAAATAGACTATATCTTAGGCCACAAAGCAACTCTTAGAAAATACAAAAAAATAAAGATGATACCTTGCATCCTATCATATCATAATGGAATAAAATTAGAAATTAATGATAAAATAAAAAGATAGAAGTTACTCTAACACCTGGAGACTAAGTAATATGCTATTGAATGATGAACAGATAGCAAAAGAAATCAGGGATGAAATTAAAAAAATGCTTTTTAGAGGTAAATGAGAATAGCAAGACAGTATATCAAAATCTCTGGTACACTATAAAGGCGGTACACTATAAAGGCAGTTCTAAGAGGAAAGTTCATTGCATTGAGCTCATTTTTTAAAAGAATAGAAAGTCAACAACTAAACAACCTGACGTTATACCTCAAAGCCCTCAAAAAAAAAAAAAAAAAAAAAAAAAAAAAAAAAAAAAAAAAAGAAAGAAAATCAACACCAAAAGCAGTAGAAGACAGGAAATAATTAAAATCAGAGATGAAATCAAGTAAATTGAAACAAAATAAACAATAAAAATTTGATAAAACCGAAAGGTGGTTCTTTGAAAAAATAAATAAAACTGATAAACCCTTAGCCAACCTAATAAAGAGAAAGAAAACTCATATTACTAAAATTCATGATGAAAAAGGAATTATCACAGATGACTATCAGAACCTATTTTGAAAATTTATACTCTAATAAAGTAGAAAATCTTGAAGACATCAACAAATTTCTAGAGACATAAAACCTACCCATATTGAATCAGGAGGACATAGAAAATTTAAACAGATCAATTTCAAGTAATGAAACTGAAGATGTCAAAAGCCTACAAAGAAAGAAAAGCCCAGGACTAGATAGATTCTCAGCTGAGTTCTACCAACACTCAAAGAAGAACTAACACCAATCCTCCACAGATTATTCCATGAAATACAAAAGGAAGGAACCCTTCCAACCTCATTCTATGAAGCTAGTCTCACCCTGATACCAAAAACAGAAAAAGCCAAATCAAGGAAAGAAAACTTCAAATATCCCTGATGAATATAGATGCAAAAATAAAGGAAGAGTGAAAGAGAAATCAATAAAGATTAGCTGTTAGCAGAGGAAAAGAGATAGAGAGAGAATCAAGGGAAAGAGATAAGTGAGAGCAAAAAATGTCTGAAATAAAAATTAAAAAACAAATAATATTAATAAAAATAAAAGTACAAGAACAAAAATGATATATTCTAAACAAACATCTTCTTCCTCGAAAAACTGATCCATGAAAAATAACTGCCTTCAAAAAATGAGAAAAAAGAAACACAAATGATTATGTATATGTTTTCATGGACCATCATGTCACATTTGAACAGAGAAAAAAAATTTTGATGAAAAGTTAAAGAATTTTTTCTGTTGAAGTTCAGAAGATTCTCAGTTTCCCTTCTCAGGTATGTTTGGTGGGGTTCCTGGGCTGTAAAGGGAAATCATATAAGTGGGACTCCTGGAGGTAGGGTGTAGACTCAGGCATCCTCCAAGTTCTTTCTTAAATAGTGATTGGTCTGAAGATTTTTTTTTTTTTTTTTTTGTGTGGTACCGGGGATTGAACTCAGGGGCACTCGACCACTGGGTCACATCCCCAGATCTTTTTTGTATTTTATTTAGAGACAGGGTCTCACTGAGTTGCTAAGTGCCTCGCCATTGCTGAGGCTGGCTTTGAACTCACGATCCTCCTGCCTCAGCCTCCCAAAGTGCTGGGATTACAGGCATGCGCCACCGCGCCCGCCCGGCTTGGTCTGAAGATTTTAAACCAGCACACCTCCTGGGCTGAGCAGTTGCTGGACCACACTGGGAGACTCCTGTCCCCCAGGAAAAGCTCCTGGGTTTCACTTGTGCAGTTGAGGGATCAATCCTTGTTCCCCTCAGTCACTTGTGCACTTCATGTTTTCTAAACTTTGGAGCTCAGACTCCTAACTCCATGAATTCCTACCCTGCCCTGTTGAATTCCTGGTCCAGTGCATCTCTTCCAGCTGATCTTTCAAGTGGTGGATCTGGAGGGGGTGAGGTGGGGGAAACCAGGTGGGTTTCTCTGACCGGTATTCCCCTATATAAATCCTCTCCATGTTGATTTTCTCCTGGTCACTGAAGCACACTCTATGCTCGTGTGTTTTGGTTTGCCAGACCTGTGTTTCAGGCCAGGCACATTTTCCAGGATTCTATTCCCTAGCTGCCTGCCCCCTGCCCTGGAGCTGCAAATAGTTGCTTCCTTTGTTCTCCCTGGCAGCTGGGAGAGATGTGGCTTCTTTCCCACACAAGGATATTGTGCAGGACACCTTTCAAGTTAGTCAGGTAGTGTCTTTGGCCTCTGATTTTTCTGTACTGAGACACATCTCAGAGCTCCTAAAAATGTGGGTTCCTTTAATTGATGTATCCGTCCACTATTTTATTGCTTGGGGGATTATACTGGTAGGTGCTACTATGGTGCCAGCAGAGCTGTGGATTTCTTCTTTATTTTGTTATACCCAACCTTCTGTGTCCCTGAGGTACTTTGAATTTCCAGAATTCTTTCCCAGTAAAGTCCCCCCTTCTCACCTTGCTGAGAAGCTGCATGTCTCATTTCTTGGTTTCATGCCACAAAGCAATGAGGAAAGTGACTGTCTCTAATCCACCATTTTGAATTCTCTGTGGGTTATGCAATTTGATCATCTAATAATTTTTCTTTAGTGTATTCATGTGATTGATTTTCTGAATGCTTACTCACTAAATCCCAGATGATTGTGGAATATGGCTTACTAAAATTTTTTATTACAACAAAATACACGAGGCAGTTGCTTTATAAAGAGAAAAGATTTATTTTGCTCAAAATTGTGGAAGTTCAAATCCAAGATCAGTGGCCCCCACTGATTTGACCTCTAATTAGAGCAGTAGATGGCAATGGTGAGAGTAGTACATGTCAGAGTGCAGAGTGAAGGGTCACATCTTGAACCAGAAAGGAGAAGGGGTAAAAGTGTCCCACAATCCCTATTGAGGGCATGCCTTCCATAAATACCTTCCATAAGGTCACCATTTTTTAAGTACGTCCCACAGGTTTTACCTTTTGAAGGCCCACAACACTTTCCCATAATACCGCCATGGGAAAAATACTGTTTATAATAGCTCTAAAGAAAATTAAATACTTAGTATATACACCTAACAAAAAGTACATAAGATCTGTGTAGTGCTAAAAATTATAAAATGCTAATTAAAGAAATCAGTGTTTCTAAATATATGGAAAGACAAGCTATCTTCATGAATTAGAACACTCAACATAATAAAATCATCACTTCTCAAATTGATTGAGGTTTTACGCAATTATTATCAAACTTCAGCAAAATTTCTTTTGTAGATATTGATAAGACCTTCAAGAATATTCATCCACATTACAGCAGTATATAATTCATTTCATAGTATGCAAAATTCAACTTGCTGATATATTGCCAAGAATTTTTGTGTTGGAAGAGTGTGAGGTAGTATTTTGGTTATACATGACACCAGGGAGGAGCTAGGATGAGCTGGAAGAATCTTTAGTGAAAATTAGTTTATTTATGTTTTGCAAATCTTTGAAAATTGCCCCATGACAAGAGATTGCAAACAGTTAATACCTCCCTCTTGGTATGACGGGCAGGACAAATTCATATATATTGGGTACTTCAGAACAGTGATGCCCATGGTGCTCCTTAGTGTTTCCTAGCTAGAAGCTGTGCCTCAGCAGTTTAAACTCATCCATGTACTCCAAGGAAATAACTATGTGTACAAAGCAACTTTTTTTTTTTTTTTTTTAGTAACAGGATAAGCCTTGGAAGCAATCTAAATTTCCAACAACAGGGGAGATTGGCTGTATTTTTCATGGATCAAGTAGTATTTGATGTGATCATAAAGCAAATAATTTCCAGACAGAAAAAAATTCATGGTATACTATTGAATAAATTTACAAAAGATTATAAAACAATACAGACTGGTCTATTGTTAAAAGAATTGTTTTTACTCTGGAATAATTTTTTTTTTTTTTTTTTTTACTGAAGAGTCCCAATGATAGTACAGAGTGTTTCTGTCTGCACTTCTCTAGTTTCCTTTAGTGTTAACAGCTTACATTACTATAGCACTGTTGTCAAAGCTGAGAGATTAACATTGGTACATTACTGGACTCAGACTATGTTTGTTTTTCACCTGTTCCAGTACTAGTGTTCTTTCTCCTTTCCCAGCATCCGATTCTTTATACCACATTGCATTTATTATTTTTGTTTTCTAAAAGTTTGTGTAGATAGGAAACTATCTGTAAAGTTATAGATAAAAATATTAACTGAGATCATAGCTGAGTGGTAGAAGTAAGGGAGATTTTAAAGCATCTTTGTGTATTTTTTAATTTTTCTGCATTCAACATGTCACATAATTAAAAAAAACAATCTGAAGCCTGAAAAAAAGAATTTTTGTGTCTAAGTTCATGAAAGATGTTGATCTGTAATTTCCTTTTGTGTACTATCTATCTAGTTTGTTTCAGGAAATATTTGCTTCATAGAATGAGCTGGGATGTGTTCTCTAGTCTTCTATTTCTTGGAGGAGATTACATAATGTTAGTGCTAGTTGCTTTAAAAATGTTAGAATTCTCCTGTGAAATCATCTGGGCTTGGATATTTCTCCTTTTGGGGATTTCTAAACTACAAATTCGATTTCTATAAGGGTTATAGGACTATTTATATATTTCATTTCAGATAGGTTTTGATAGCTTATGGTGTTTGAGGAAGTCTTCTAGTTCTTTCTCCCCCCACCCCTAGCACTGGGGATGTAACCCCAAGGGTGCTTTACCACTGAACATCATTATTTTTTATTTTGAGACAGAGTCTTGGTAAATTGCTCAGGCGGGCTTTGAATTTGCAATCCTCCTGCTTCAGTCTTTCAAGTTGCTGGTATTCCAGGCAGGCAGCACTGTACTCTGCTCCATTTCTTTTATATTATCAAATTTATGAGCTTGAAGTTGTTTCTACTATTCCTGATGGCATCTGGAATAATCCTTAGCCTTGTCTGATGTGCCCAAAATTTCCCAGTCTTGAAGGCTCTCTGTCCAATATTGAGCATCAGTGGAGTGTTTTTTTCCACTCACCTCCCAGAGAAGTAGTTTTCTCACTGTTTGAGTCCTGAGTCATGGAGCTGTGAGAATAGCCACTTGCTGCTAATATACCATCTTCGAACTCCTGGAATAATCTTGGATGTTGGATATTCAATGGTGGTAGAGTGGTTCTGTTCCCGTCTCCATAGACCTTATTATCCAACATGTTACTTTAACCAAATTTTATATTTATACCCATGTGTAATTTTGCTAAGTTCCTGCAATAAAAACTCATAAGAAGTTCTAGAATCTGTTATAGCATGGACTATTTTTGTTTAGGAAGGCCTAGAAAACTTTATCTGAGGATATGACACTGGTATCCAGATTTGAAGGATAAAGAGCAATTAGCTATGGTTAGTGGCAAGTGAAGTGTTTTTTTTTTTTTTTTGTCAGAGGGAATGGCAGGGGTAAGAGTCACACAGTGAGGGAAGTCCAACACATTCTTGAATACAGAAGACAGAAGATAGTTGTTTTGGCTGAAGAGGTAGGTGAGCTGAGCCTGGAGAGGGAGGATGGTTGGGAGGGAAAGGGTCTGAGAAATCGCATTAAATAATTTCTGCTTTTTAAAAAAATATTCTAAAGGCAATGGGAAGATATTCATAAAGTTAAGAAATGAGGCCATTAAGCCATGTTTTTTTAAAGCTCTTTTTTTTTTTTTTTGAACTGGAGCTGGAACCCAAAGGGCTTTACCACTGAGTTACATCCTCAACATTTTTGAGACAATGTCTCACTAAGTTGCTTAGGGCCTTGCTAAGTTGCTGAAGCTGACCTGGAACTTGCAGTCCTCCTGTCTCCATCTCCACGGTCACTGGGTTTACAGGTGTGCAATACCACATTTGTCTTAAAGTTATTAAAGTTAATTGTTTTTCTAGTGTGGGTGGTGTAAGAGGATGCAGCAAAGCCTATTAGAAACTGGAAGCTGTGGGTTCCAGTTTGGGGATATAACCAAACTTGGTGTGTCTGCCTCTATACTAAATGAAAACTGCAGTCAAGTCAGGGTCAAGGTTCTTTGCTGTGGTCACTTTAATCTGTGTGACAAGAAGACAGAGCACAGAGAGAAAGGGGAGGAGGATAAGACTGAGAATGGTAGACAGGTTCAGGCACCATGCTGGCCACGAGAGTTTCATAAGATGGTTGGGGCAGGTGTTAAGCAAGGTGAGTCTTCATATACCTACATGGAGAGAGCATTTGGGCAGGAACAATGAGGCTTATGGTGGCTTGTGAGAAGAAATAGGCAGAAAGAATTGGTGAAAGTGTCTGATAATGGCCTTTGCAGAAAGGTATCTACATCTAATGTGAACATCCTTCAGGCATGGACAAAGCCAACTGGAGGAGGAGGCAGGACACAGAAATGTCTCGCTCTGGCTGTGCAAGTGAGAGTAGCAAACAGAACAAACACTTTCATGCCAAGGTGGAGGAGGATACTCTTCATGGGGTAAAAGAGGAGAAAATGTAGTTCTGATTCCTTCCTTTATTCCTCATTTGTTGAAGAAATATCCATTGGTATCTGTAGGATCAAAGTCTGTACTAAAGTATTGGCTTAAGGAATCAAGATCATTTTTTCCATTGCCCACATGGAAGTTTTAGTCTTTTGCAGAGCTCCTTTTGTGCTGGGGTTTCTAGCTCCCCCAAACCCGGGTTTGGCCTTCTCTGGCCAGCAGAGAAGGCTGGGGGAACACGCCCCAGCAGTGAGGTGGAATCAGGAAGAGGCAGAAGTCGACTGGTGGCCACACTCAACCCTCACAATGGAGGACAATCAGGCATAGACCAAGGAGTCCGGTCAAGGCATGAGCTTGGTTTATTGAGGAAGTTGGATGGCCTTTATAGAAGACATGGGCCAATCAGCAGAGAGATCATAGGGGGCACATAGGGAGCATGAGCAAATCACATTGGCGGAGCCATTAGCCTATCCTAGTGGCAGTCTGACCTCTCGACATACTTCAGGGGAATGCCCCTTGGCTAGGCCAAGTTCCTGTATCAGGAAGTGGGAGACAGCCAGAGAGTTTCTATCTACTGGCATGTTCTTAGCGTCCCCAACACTTTTGAGCACATGTGTTTGTTACAAATGAAATGGTAAAACAACAAAATGAAGTGGAATAAAATGAAATGTTTTTGTAGAGCTGAAACTACCATAAGGTTTCAGATTGGAGGACAGATGGTGGGTCCATTATTAGAAAAACAGATGATTTTAATTTGCCATTTTTGAATGAGGGAAGCATGATAAGACAACAATGGCTTTCATTCAGAAATGAAGATGTCTTACACTAGAGCACTGGGGAGAAAATAATACTGAAGATGTTGGTGAGAAAATGATGAACCCAGAGTTGCCAACTCAACAAGAGGGAAAGAAAAATCCAGAGAAGATATTTAAAAAAACTAGTTTGAAGCTGGCCACAGTGGTCCATGCCTCTATTACCAAAGTCTCAGAAAGCTGAGGCAGGAGGATCACAAGCTTGAGCCCAACCTGGGCAACTCAGCAAAACTTGTTTCAAAATAAAAAAATAAAAGTTACTCCCTAGGTACAGATCAATGGTAGAGAGTGCCCTTGGGTTCAATCCCCAGTAATGAGGAAAAAAAAAAAAAGTTTAAAATGTCCAAGTTCTTTGTATTATGTCTCAACTAATTTTTTTGTAAAGAAAGAGATTTTTTTTTTATAACTTCATTTTATTTATTTATTTTTATGTGGTGCTGAGGATCAAATCCAGTGTTCACACGTTAGGCAAGTACTCTATTACTGAGCCACAACCCCAGCCTTCTCAATTAATTTTTAAAGAAAAATTGTTTTGGGTATACAAACTTACTCTTAAAGAAATCCATTTTAAACATTAGAAATGTCACTGGGAATCTTAAAACTTTATACACAATTAACACCTAGGAAGATTTTGAATTATTTCCTTTCATTAGTTTTTTATTTTGTTTAAAGCTTTTTTGCTTTTGAAAAGTTTTGATTACAGTTATGATTTAGCAATGAATATCTGTTGAAAAAAATATGAAGGAAATGAGAATCTTAGTATTTACTTTATTTATTAGTGAGAATTGAAAATTTATTTTATTCTAAAAGCAATCCACAAATAGGGCAATTGATGACCAGGGCTGCTTCTATAGAAGCTTAAATTGTGTTTTTTTTCTTTTTAAATTCTTTTTTTTAAAATTATAATTTGTTATACATGCTTGCAGAGTGCAATTCATTTTGTATTACATATAAAGAGCACAATTTTTCAATTCACTGGTTTTACATATTTTACACCATTTGTGTTTTCATACATGTACTTAGGGTATTAATGTCTAACTCATTCTGCCATTATTCCTATCCCCTTGACCCCTCCCCTTTCCTCCCTCCTCTTTGTTCTATTTAACATTCCTTCGTTCCTCTCATCCCCTCTTCCTTGCCATTATAAGTCAGTATCAACATAGCAAAGGAATCATTGACCTTTGGCTTTTTGGGATTGGCTAACTTCACTTAGCATTATTTTCTCCAACCCCATCCATTTACCTGCGAATGCCATGATTTTATTCTTTTTTAATGCTGAGTAGTGTTCCATTGTGTATATATACCAAATTTTCCCTATCCATTCATCTGCTGATGGGCATCAGGGTTGGTTCCACAATCTAGCTATTGTGAATTGTGCTGCTATAAACATTGATGTGGCTGTGTCTCTGTAGTAAGCTGTTTTTAAGTCTTTTGGGTATAGACCAAGGAGTGGGATAGCTGGGTCAAATGATGGTTCCATTCCAAGTTTTCCAAGGAATCTCCATACTGCTTTCCAGATTGACCAATTTGCAGTCCCACCAGCAATGTATGAGTGTGCCCTTTTCCCTACATCCTCACCAGCATTTATTGTTGTTTGTGTTTTTGATAGGTGCCATTCTGACCAGAATGAGATGAAATCTTAGTTTTGATTTGCATTTCTCTAATTGCTAGAGATGTTGAATATTTTTCATATATTTGTTGATTTTCTGAGAAGTGTCTGTTCAGTTTCTTGGCCCATTTATTGATTGGGTTTGTTTGTTTTTTTTGGTGTTAAGGTTTTTGAGAGCTTTATATATCCTTGAGGTTAGTGTTCTATCTGATGTGTTTGTGGTAAAGATTTCCTCCCCCTCTGTAGGTTCTCTATTCACCTCACTGATTGTTTCTTTTGCTGAGAAGAAGTTTTTTAGTTTGAATCCATCCCATTTATTAATTCTTGGTTTTAATTCTTGCACTATAGGGGTCTTATTGAGGAAGTTGGGGCCTAATCCAAGATGATGGAGATTTGGGCTTACTTTTTCTTCTATTAGGTGCAAGGTCTCTGGTTTAATTCCTAGGTCCTTGATACACTTTGAGTTGGGTTTTGTGCATGGAGAGAGATAGAGGTTTAATTTCATTTTATTACATGAGGATTTCCAATTTTCCCAACACCATTTGTTGAAGAAGGTGTCTTTTCTCCATTGTACGTTTTTGGCAACTTTGTCTAATATAATATAATTATAGATGTGTGGGTTAGTCTCTGTGTCTTCTATTCTGTACCATTGGTCTACTTGTCTATTTTGGTGCCAATACCATGCTGTTTTAGTTACTATTGCTTTGTAGTACAATTTAAGGTCTGGAATAGTAATGCCACCAGCTTCACTCTTCTTGCTAATAGAAAGATCTACCTTGTTCACGGATAGGTAGAACTAATATTGTCAAAATGACTATTCTACCGAAAGCACTATACAATTTCAATGCAATCCCAATCAAAATCCCAATTTCATTCCTCATAGAAATAGAAAAAGTAATCATGAAATTCATCTGGAAAAACAAGAGACCCAGAATAGTATTTACTCTTTATTTGTTCTATGATAAATATCAACTAGTAAAGTGCATATTTAATGCCATGCCCATGAATATTCAATGCTATGTGGCCTGCTATTTTATGTACAAAGCTATATTCCATACTGTTTTGGTTTAGATATGAGGTGTTCTCCAAAAAATTATACACACACACACACACACACACACACACACACATATATTTTAATCTTTCTTTATTTTTATGTGGTGTTGAGGATCGAACCCAGTGCCTTACATGTGCAAGGCAAATGCTCTACCACTGAACCACAATATCAGCCCCCAAAGCTCCCATATTAATGCAGGAATGTTTACAGGGGAAATGATTGGATTGTGAGATCTCTAACTCAATTAGTCTATCCTAGATTGGATGAACTGGGTGGTAACCACATATAGGCAGGAGAGGAGTCACTATGGCATGCCCTGGAAGGGTGCATCTGCCCTGTGGCAATTTTCCCCTACTGTTCCTCTCTGTCTCTGATTTCTGATCTTGTCATGAGCTGAGCAGTTTTTCTCTTTTGGAACCTTCTAAAGCAATGGAGTCAGTCATCTATGGACAGAGATGTCTGAAAATGTGAGCCCCATAAAAATCTTTCTCTCCTATAGTTTGTTCTTTTTGAGTATTTTGGTCACAGTGATGCAAAAGCTGACTAAAAAAGAAATTGGTACTGATAAGTGGGGTCACTGCTGTGTCTAACCTGCCCATGTGGTCCAGCAGCCTTTGGAGATTATTGGTGGTAGGAATGTTGGAAAGTTTAGAGATGTAAGCTAGAAAAGCTTTAGAATGTTGTAAGTAGAGTTTAATAGGAAATTCTAGTGGGAGCTCAGAAGACTAGAATTCCAATAGGAATGTGGAATGTGCTTATGTGGTTTCACAGGGAAATGAGGACTCTATTGAATATTAGACCAGAAGTCACATGTTATATTTGACAAAGAACTTGGTTGCAGTTTGCCCATATCTTGAGATTTGCTATGAGGCTGAATTTAACGGTGATAGACTAATTAATTTGGCAAAGAAAATTTCAAAGCAGCTCAGCATTCTGTCAGAAGCATGGATATTGTTGGTAGCTTTTATTTAGGTATACTGTGAGAATTGGGAGTAGAAAGCAGGACTGAAGAATTTTAAAAACTTGCAGTTTTTAGCCAGAAAAATGCATGTAAATCTGGTGCCAAGAAAGGTGTGTTTGTTGAGGTATTATTATAGCCTCTACAGAGGTGGTAAGGAATGATACCTGAAGGGCATCTCAGGAATTTGCTAGATCATATTTACTATAGACTCCAGAGTACAGAAGAGAAAATTCCTTTGAGAAGAGATCATGGAAATGCCTTATTTGCACAAGGGGGTCTATGTAATTGTTTCAACAAGCTGAGCAGCCTGGCGCAGTGGCACACGCCTTGGGAGGCTGAGACAGGAGGATTGAGAGTTCAAAGCCAGCCTCAGCAATGGTGAGGCACTCTAAGCAACTCAGTGAGACCCTGTCTCTAAATAAAATACAAAACAGGGATGGGGATGTGGCTCAGTAGTCGAGTGCCCCTGAATTCAGTCCCTGGTACCAAAATAAATAAATAAACAAACAAATAAATAAAATGAAATAAAAAGGAAAAAAAAAAAAAAAAAAAAAAAAACCACGCTGAGCTTTGCAGGCTTTCAGGGGCTGCTGCCACTGTGATCCCAGGGGGCTCAGGTATTGTGTAAGCTGGCAGAAGACCTCTGTGTCACGCACATGGTGCTGGTTCTGCAGTAATACATGATACTAAGGTTAAGGGGTCATGGAGGCTTTCGTCAAGGCTTCAAAAGAAGGCCTGATTTCAAAGTGTAGCAGGGTTGGAGTTCTGTGGGCTGCCTCTGAGAGGCAATGTATGAAGCTGTGAAGGTGAACCCAAAGCTGGAATGGAGACCCCAGGAATAAAGAGATACCAATAACAATGACTGCTGAGAAAAGGTGCTGGCTATAGATAGAGCCAGGTTGAAAGAGAGCCGATGTGCACTGTAACCAACAAGGTCAAAGGTAGAGCTTTTTGGAACTAATGTCTTGCCACCATGTGTCTTAGATGGTATACATTGTGTTACTAGACCCATTTGTCTGGCTGGATTTTTGTCTTGCTTTGAACCCATCCCTTCTTCCTATGCTCCTAGTCTTTCCTTTTAGAATGGGCATGTTTACTCTGTGCCTGTATCTTGAATATATTAAACTTACTTTTGGTTTTTACAGTGGCTCAAAACAAAGACTTTTTTGTGTCTTAGATGAGCCTTCAAACTTGGACTTTTGGGCAGTGTTTAAACTGTTACAGCTGTGGGACTCTTGGAGATGGACTAAATGCATTTTGCATTGTGAAATGAACATGAGTCTTTAGGGGCTAGGGATTGGACTGTTATAGTTTGGATATGATGTGTCTCCCAAAAGCTCTTTTACTAATGCAGGAAGAGTTAGAGGTGAAATGATTAGCTTCTGAGCGCTGTAACCTAATCAGCCCATCTTCCTTGGAATGGACTGGGTAGTAAATGTAGACAAGTGGGGTATGGCTGGAGGAGGCAGGCCATTGAGGCATTCCCTGGGAGGGTGCACCTTGCTTGTGGCCCCTTCCCTAACCTCTCTCTCTTCTCTGTCTCTGCTTTCTGACCCTGCCATGAGCTGAGCAGCTTTTCTCCACTGGACCTTTTCCCTGTGATGTGGTGCTGTCTCACGTTGGGCCCAGAGGAATGGAGTTGGCTGTCTATGAACTGAGACCTCTGAACCCATGAGCCCAAATAAACTTTCCCTCCTGTAATTTGTTCTTGTCAGGTATTTTGGTCACAGTGACAGAAAACCTGATTACAACACATGCTTTAAAATGTATATGATTGTTTTCAGAATTCTGTTTCTTGCAAATGACAACTTTTTAACCTCTCTTAGATTATGTAGTTATAAAATCACTGAAAAAATGTCAGTTGTGTGTGTGTGTGTGTGTGTTTTCCAAATGTCTAATTTGGTAAAGAAATAAGGCTTATCTCAAGGACACAAGCATCCATTAAAAACATAATTCATTAGCAATTTGAATTGGGAGTTTTTCAGATTTAAAGTGTGGTAGTGGGCATAAAAAGAGAAAGATAACATTTTCTGGGGAGATGTCCCCACTAGCCTGTCCAGAAAATTTTGCAATCCTTATCTCTCTTTTTAGTCTATCAAGCTGAAGAATTGATTATGATTATTTAACCTTTTATTTTTAATTCATTTTTTAAATTGACATTGTATATGTTTATGGGTATGTGCATGAGTTTTAGAATCAATGTATTTTATTTAATCTAAGATATCTAAAAGATTATTATTTGACCAAGTAATCCATACAGACTATTAATAAATCATTTTGCCTTCCTTTTGTTTTCTTATTAAGTCTTCAAAATCTAGTGTGAATTTCAACCATACAGCATGTTCCAGTTTTGACTGGCCATGCTTCATATGCTCAAAAGCCACATGTGGTGAATATCTACTATATTGAATAGCACAGATCCAAACTGTTCACAATAGGAGACAATACACTATCTTTTTCATTAAGAACAGTCTTCCCACTTATTAAAGAAGATTTTCCTCACATATCAATTGAAAATGGCACTTTTTGCCTTATGTTTAAAACATTAACTATATTTTTCATTCCCCAGGAAACTAGAGAACACCTTTTTATATCTTACCCATGAGACAATCACTTTGTTTACACAATGTTTTGATATATGTATACGTTGTGTAATGGTCCAATCAAGCTAATTAACATATGTATTACCTCACATACTTATTTTTGTGTGTTTGGCAAGGACCATTAAGAACTATTAGCAATTTTCAAGTCTACATTACAGTGTTATTAGCTATAGTCACCGTGTTGTACAATAGATCTCCTAACTCATTTCCTCTGTTGAACTGAAATTTTGTATCCTTGGACCAGTATCTTACAGCTCCCTGTTCCTGTTATGTTTATTTAAATTCAGTATTTTGAACCTGGAATTCCTAGGAGGTTTCAGTATGCACCTTTTATATTCTCTTACTCTGCAATTCTAATTTTGCCAACTAATATAATTTTGAGTCTCAGCGATTCCATGCTTGACTTAACACTGTCTCTTAATTTTCCTTGGAGATTTTAAAGAACACAGTAGAAAATACTGTCTGGGCTTGATTTATTAGGTGTCAACCCAGAAAAAAAACAGATGGTTTTGTTGATATTTTTTCCTTACATTTAGGAAGAATATGTGTTTATAATTGCTAGGCAAAATGCCTAATTTTATTATCTAAGTCTTTTATCTCTCTCTCATTAAGATGTTAAGATAATCATACACATATTATGTGTTGATGTTGATGAGCTGTAAATTCCTAAAGAGTTAGGATTATTTACTCAATTTTAGACTTCCTTTTTTAGTCTCCAAGTGTCATAAATGAATTATTTCCACCATTTTGCAAGATCAAAATAACAGTTTATCCAAGCCCTATCCCAAAGGGAATTTAGGGTATAGGAAGAATATTTTCATATATGCCCTCTATTTTTACCCTGTTTTCTTTTTCAGTAATTTATTTATTTGTTAATCTGACAGGTTTTTTTCCTGATAATTAAAAAAAAAACTAGTTGCTCTCATTTTTAAAAAATTATTCTTCCCTAAAAATTCTTTATAGAATAGAAAATCACAGAGCCTTAAGTCCTATAGAATTCTCATGGTGAGGAACTGAGAAGGAGGCCATTCTATTGATCTTCAACGTTCTATAATAGGCTGAGGGTGAAGTTTCATGTAATGATGAGAACCACTTTTTGCTGGAATGATGAAATATCATTCCTCAGCTTTAAAGAACACTTGAGTCAGGGATGTTTGATGTCAACCATGAAATAGGGACTCAAACTCTTTATTAACATAAAATGAAATATTTCTTTGCTGGCATGTCATTTAAATTTACTATAAGCTAAGCAAACCTTCTTCTATCCCCTCCTTTTTTCTTTATTTATATTGTACTCCACTGTGTTCCTTCCTTATTCAGGTTTCTTCCTTTTATGAAAATTAATCATTAATAAACTAGGTTTCTATTTATGAAAAACACATGCAAATTTTTTACTTTGTACTAGTTTTCCAGAAACCATATTTACCCAACAGAGCATACCTGAGGTATGTTTTAACAAGGTCTTCAAAATCCAGGTCTAACCCTTCAGCACAAAATAAGAGCTCATAGCCTTCACCTGCTTTATAGGGCTCCTTTGGAGCTAGAAAGGAGGAAGCAGGAAGGAAAAAGTATTACTTGTCTGTGTTCTTCAGAATGCTAGTGAATATGTTTTATAAACCCAAGAAGGGCCACCACAGGAGTTCCCCTTTCTTCTTAGCCTAAGTTCACTGTCAGATTTGATTTTTTAAAAATCTTTTTAAAATTTTAATTTGTTATATATGACAACAGAATGCATTACAATTCATTTTACACATATAGAGCACAATTTTTCATATCTCTGGTTATACACAAAGTTGAGTCACATCATTTGTGTCTTCATACATGTACTTAGGGTAATGATGGCCATCGCATTCCACCATCTTTAGATTTGATTTTAAAGCAGTTGTTCCTGGAAGTTATGCTCATGCCATGGATAATCATTGACTACCTACTATGTGACAGGCACTGTTGCAGAAAAGGCAGATGAAAGGAACTTAGTCTTTTTAAGGAGATGGACTGCTCTAAAAATGGCGACAAGATATCTTGGGTTTTGTAGTGAACATATAACAATAGATCTCCTTTATTGAAATGCACTTGGAATCATGTCAATATTAATTTATACATGAATATTAATTATGATCTTTTAATTTTTGTATTCTTTCATTAGAGGGTTATTCCTTATAGACAGATTTTATCTTAGTCATTTTTGTGTCCTTAGCCTATAGACACTCAATGTTCCACAGTAGACAATTATTAAACTGCTCGTAGACTTAGAAATTTACTCTATCTCTCCAAAATAAGATCTATAGTTTACCTAAAATAAAAATAAAAATAAACCAATAATTAACTTATAGAATTTGCTATAATTAAAATTGGTTTAAAGATCTGGAATGCATGATGAAGGAAAGAAAATAAATTCAGGAAAGGTTATTTGATTATGTCAACTTTTTGATTAGACTATAATTTAGAGGAATTTTAGGTCCAAAATTGAATGGAAAGTAGAGAGTTCTCATCTCCTCCAAAGTGTACCCCACTCTAACTCCCCCCACTATCAATAGCCTTCACCAGGGAGATTCATTTATTAGAACTGAAGAATCTCCAATGTCACATCATTTTTACCCAGTGTCATTGTTCAAATTAGGGTTCACTAACATTTGATGGGTTTTGAACGAGTGTCAACCAAGACACTATTGTACAAAGAGTTTCACTGCTTTAAAAGTCATGTGTGCTCCACCTGTTCATTCCCCCTCACCCCTGGAAACTACTGATCTTTTTATTATCTCTTTTTGCCTGTTACACAATGTAATGTGGTTGAATCATACAGGTATGTAGTCTTTTCATTTTGGTTTCTTTCATTAGTAATATGTATTTGTTTCCTCTATGTCTTCTGGTGGTTCGATGGTTCATTAATTATTTATTCATTCACATACTGAAGAACATTTTGGTTCCTTCCAAATTTTGACAGTTATGAATCAACCTTCTGTAAACATCTGTATGCAGGTTTTTATGAGGGCATACATTTTAAACTCCGTTAGGTAAATATCAATGATTTCTGGCTGTATGGTAAGAGTGTTTAGTTTTCTAAGAAACTGCCAAATTATCCCCAGTGGCTCTACTATTTTGAAGTTCCACCTTCAATGAATATGAGTTATTGTTATCTAACAGCCTCTTTAGCATTTGGTAGCATCAGTGTTTTGGATTTTGGTTATAATTGTATAGTGGTATATATCATTTTGGATAACAGGTATACAATGGCATCTTTTTCTTTTAGTTTGCAATTCCCCCATGAATGATATTGAGCAGTGTTTCATGTTATTTGAGATATGTATGTTTTCTTTGGTGAAATGTCTTTTCAGGTCTTTTGCCCTTTTTTGTTTTCTTATTGTTGAGTTTTAAGTGTTCTTTGTGTATTTTGAATAATTATCCTTTATCAGAAATGTCTTTTGCAGATGCTTCTGCCACTCTGTGCCTTGTCTTTCTTTCTCTCCATAGGGTATTTCACATAGTAGTTTTTAATTTTAGTGAGGCTCAGTTGGTCACCTCTTTCATTGATTGTGCCTTCAGTGTTCTGTCTAAAATTTTTATCACTGAAGTCATGTAACTCATCTGCTTTTACCTTCTAGGAGTTTTATAGGTTTCCATTTTGCATTTAGGTCTATGCTCATTTTGAATTCATTTTTGTGGAAAATGTAAGGTCAATTCATGTTTGTTTTTGCATGTGGATGTGCAGTTATTACATTACTATTTGTTGAAAACTGTTTCTTTTTCTTCATAGTGTTGCCCTTGACTATATATATATATATATTTCTTTAATTTTTTTATTCTAATTTGTTATACATGTTTGCAGAGTACATTTCATTTCATATTACATATAAAGAGCACAGTTTTTCAAGTTGCTGGTTTCCTTGACTATATTTATTTAGGTCTATTTCTAGTCTCTTTATTTAAAGTCCATTGATCTACTTATCTCTTCTTTTGCCAATACCTTTCCATCTTGATTATTATAGTTTTATAGTAAATTTTGAGGCCATGTAGGGTCAGTTCTCCGGCCTTTTTCGTCTTCTTCAACCAGTGTGTTGGCTATTCCACATCTCTTATCTGTCCATATGAACCTTGGAATCAGTTTGTCAATAGCTGCAAAATAACTTGATGGAATTTTGGATGGGATTGTACTAAAACTATATATTATTTTGGGAAGAATTGATATCTTGACAATTTTGTGCCTTTCTTTTGATGAACATGGACTATCTATTTAGTTTTTCATTGATCTTTTTCATCAAGTTGTGTAGTTTTTCTCATGTAGATATAATACATATTTTGTTAGACTTATACCTAAGTATTTCATTTTGGGGGGCGTGTACTAGTGTAAATGGTACTGTTTTTCATTTTCTTTATTTCTTTCTTCTTTACTTTTCACTTCAAATTCTACTTGTTCAACAGTTGGGCGTGGTGACGCATGCCTGTAATCCCAGCTCTTGGGAGGCTGAGGCAGGAGGATCGAGAGTTCAAAGCCAGTCCTAGCAATGGCGAGGCACTTAGCAACTCACTGAGACCCTATCTCTAGTAAACTACAAAAAAGGGCTGGGGATGTGGCCCAGTGGTCGAATGCCCCTGAGTTCAATCCCTGGTACCAAAAAAAAAAAAAAAAAAAAAAAAAAAAAAAAAAAAAAAAATTCTACTTGTTCATTTCTGATACATAGGAAACCAATTAATTTACAACTAGTTTTCTTTTTTTTGTGCTTTTAAATCTCCTTTTCTTTTGGTTTATGACATACACATGATCACTCACTGTTCTTTCCATGGGTAAACATTGAAACCAGAATGGCTTTTGAAAAAGTGGGATACCTTCTGCCTTCCACTCAGAGGCATCATGGGAACTTTACAAAACTTATTCTTTGCCTTGTGGAGAATTTCACCTCCCCAACTTTTAAAATGATATGTTAGGCTTTCCATATGCCTTATGTGGTACTGTGTGAAATTACCAGTTTTTTAAAAAGTTTTTGTCTTATCAGTAAAAAATTAATCTACTTAATTTTAAGTATGATAAAAATCATATTAGAAAATAGTTTCTGCTGGGTGCTTAATCCCAGCACTTGGGAGGCTGAGGCAGGAGGATCCCGAGTTCAAAGCCAGCCTCAGCAATGGCGGGGCACTTAGCAACTCAGTGAAACCCTGTCTCTAAAATAAAATACAAAAAAGGGCTGGGGATGTGGCCCAGTGGTCGAGTGCCCTTGAGTTCAATCCCTGATACCAAAAAAAAGAAAGGAAAAAAAAAAAAAAAAAGAAAGAAAATAGTTCTTTAATTAGCAGCAACCTAGAGTGTGACTAAAATCATATATTAGGTGTTTGTACCAGAAGGTATTATGGATGAATTATGGGATGAATAAATAAATAACAACGACAACCACAAAATTAGTTGGATAGCATGAAATTGAACTCTATTCCTTAAACATGTTTGTATTATAATAAGAGAGAGCACTGCACTTTCCAGGCTAATGTGATGCATCTAAGGTGTGATTACAAATGTTATTAAACTAGATCCTTACTACAAGTCTATATCTTTAAAAAAAGTAAAATATATGATCTTTGTTTAGAATCTTGAAATTGTTTTTAATCTGTATTTATTTGGGATGAGATGTATACTTTTTCAGAAAACAGATGGGGATTTTAAAAGAAAGATAAAGTGATACCTGGAATTTAGTACTATTATTCCCATCTTTTATTCAGGTATTGGTATTCATCAAATTAGTTGTGCCAGCCGGGCGCGGTGGCGCACGCCTCTAATCCCAGTACTTGGGAGGCTGAGGCAGGAGGATCGCGAGTTCAAAGCCAGCCTCAGCAATGGCGAGGCACTTAGCAACTCAGTGAGACCCTGTCTCTAATAAAATACAAAAAAGGGCTGCGGATATGGCCCAGTGGTCGAGTGCCCCTGAGTTCAATCCCCGGTACCAAAAAGAAAAAAAAAAAAAATTAGTTGTGCCACATGATTTTAGATAAAAATATAATATCAAATATTACAGAGACTCATCCTGCTCTAAATGTGAGTTATGGGCAGTTTGCACAGTGATATATTTTTTTGGGGAAGGTACTGGGGATTGAATTCAGGGGGCACTCGACCACTGAGCCATATCCCCAGCCCTATTTTGTATTTTATTTAGAGACAGGGTCTCACTGAGTTTGCTTAGCACCTCTCTTTTGCTGAGGCTGGCTTTGAACTGGTGATCTTCCTGCTTCAGCCTTCTGAGCTGCTGGGATTGCAGGCATGCACCACTGTGCCCCACTACACAGCAATATTCATCTTAAACTAAAGAGTTTCTATGATCCAAAAGTAGGACAAAACAAATGTTTTATTTTTGCTAAATGACTCTTTAGAATTTGTTGCTAATGACCTGCCAGATAATTTAGTGTTTTAAACATAACAAAAATATAATAGTTAATATTTAATTTAATATTTATTAACTAAATTATATGATATATAAAATAGATTAATATAATTATATTGATAGTTATTAATATTAATTTATTTTTGGTACTGGACATTGAACTCAGGGGCAACTTTATCCCTTGAGATACATACCCAGTGCTTTTTATTTTTTATTTTGAGACAAGATTTTCCTGAGTTTCCCAGGCTCATTTTGAGCTTGTAATCCTCCTGAAAAAGAAAAGGTTTTCTTTTCTCCCTTTTTACTTACTCTGATAAAAGAAAAACTTTAGACAAAATACATTTAATGAAATTTATTTGAGGAAGAACAATTCATGAATTGGGCAGCATTCAAAACTGGAAGTGGTTTAAAGTGCCTACCCCAGCAGAGCGAGTAGTGAGTTTTAAATGTTGACTATGGAAACGAAGGAGAGAAATCACCTGATTGGCTACAGTTTGCTTTAACATAGTGTGTGTGTGTGGGGGGGGGTCGACCCCCTAGTTATATAACAAAACAGCTGGTTTGCTGTTTATAATTGACTGATACAAAAGTTGTTTTTTCTTTCTTTCTTTTTTTTTTTTTAAGTCAGTTACAAAAACTGCTTCCAAGTTAACTTTCAGTTTTCTCTGGGTACACAGACAACCTTATGCTAACGGTATCCTTCTTATTTGCTTTAACAACTCTATACTCCCCCCTCCCCCAAACTCCTTGGATTTTATATTTTTGTAAGCTGTCCTGCAATAACAGATAATAGTAAACACTATTTCTAAATAGTAAACACTATTTCTCTATCACAAAGAGAAACATTTATTTTGTATTTTGATTAGTGAAATTGTTTAATATTCATTTATTTTAATATTGAACATTTTAATATTCATGCATTGTATTACAGTGGGTTATGGTACAAAATGTTTATGGAGTCCTATTGTTTACTCGTATCATGGGATAGTTTTAGTGTATTCTTACTTTGTTCAGTTTCAGTTTATTCAGTTGCAAAATGATCCATGAATTTAAAAGAACCCTACAAAGCAAAATGCCATTCTTTTTAATATAAGCCATCACTATAAGACATTTGGGGACAGAATTTGGAATTCTCAGGCAAACTCAGTCTTATTCCTAGTCTATGCTAACATTAGTCACCTGTTTTCGAACATCCAAGGAACAATTTCTTTTTTTTTTTTTTTGGTACCTAGGATTGAACTCAGGGTAACTCTGCCACTGGGCCATATCCCCAGCCCTTTTTTGTATTTTATTAGAGACAGGGTCTCACTGAGTTGCTAAGTGCCTTGCCATTGCTGAGGCTGCCTTTGAACTTGTGATCCTCCTGCCTCAGCCTCCCAAGTGCTGGGATTACAGGCGTGCGCCACCATGCCCGGCTAACAATTTCTTTCTTGATGAAAAACATTTCTTATACTCATTCAAGATGTAGTTAATAGTCTCAAACTTGAAAAGACATGGATCATGGTTGTTGTGTCATCTATTAGTATGACAGAATTCTGCTTGAACTCCAGGAAATTAGTTAAGAATCTTAGCTAAAAGGATTAGTTGAAACTATGCTAAAACTTTGAAGTATCACGTGGGTCTATAAATCTAGTACTGCTTTGTAAATTACTTCAAGTAGCACATTTTTAAAGGGTGACAAGTGAAATCAACATTTTCAATACAGGCTATTTTTTTTTTTTTTTTTCAACATCCTACTTTTCTTTAATGGCTCAATGTAATGAAAATGTTGGAGGCTGTCATACTAGATTCATCAGCTTTGTAAATTACCTTGAAGTTTATTCATTTTAGGTTAAACATTATGTTGTTTTAAGTATAGTTTAACATTCCATGAATCTGTTGTTTTATAACCCAGACTGTGAGTTAAAGACTGGCCCAAGCAAATAGCATATAACAATGATTAGTTAAAAGGCTTTACAGCAAATGTGGAGCGTTACCTTCATCACTTTCTATCTATCTTTTCAACATTATACCTGCTTTATTCTGGTCCCAGGTGGTTTTCTTAAGTACAAAGAGGCATACATACATACATAAGAGTGGGATGTGAAGGCTGTTGTCATGGGCATTTTAATGAATTACATTTCTCTGGAGTTCACCCATCCCTGTACTGAAATGATATGTGAACAGGTCAGAGGAGTGCAATGATTTGGATATGGCTTGTATCCCAAAGATTCAGGTGCTAAAATTTTGTTCTTCAGTGTGGCTGTAAGAGGTGGAGGAACTTTAAAGAATTGGTAAAAAGCGATTGGGTCTTTAAGAGGAATTAACGCTGTTCTTGAAGTAGTACCTTCTTACTCGTTCAGGAAGATCCAAGAGAGTGGGCTGTTCTAAGCAAGCCTGGCTTCTACCCTGAATCTCTCTTATGTAAGAGCAGCTTGCTTCTTTTACACATCCTCCCACCACAGACACTAATGTCATTTGAATGGTAACTGGTACCATTTAAAGCTAACGAAGCTACGTTTTTAAAACAAAAGCTCAAAAAGTGAATTTATACTTAGAATATGGTCTGTGTTTAATCCATGTTTGAATATTTGCCTGTTGACTACTTAGTTTTTTTTTTTTAAATATTTATTTATTTACTTTAGTTGTACACAATGCAATGCATTTATGTTTACGTGGTACTGAGGATCGAACCTGGGCTGTGCACATGCAAGGCCAGCGCTCTGCCACTGAGCCACAACCCCCGCCCGACTACTTAGTTTTGAGTATTTAGTATCCATATTTGCAAAGGCCAAAAGATTATAAAGTGGCCGGGCATGGTGGCGCACACCTGTAATCCTAACACTAGGCAGGCTGAGGCAGGAGGATCGCGAGTTCAAAGCCAGCCTCAGCAATGGCGAGGCACTTACCAACTCAGAGACCCTGTCTCTAATAAAATACAAAAAAAAAAAAAAAAAAAAAAAAAAAAAAAGCTTTGGGATGTGGCCCAGTGGTCAAGTGCCACTGAGTTTAATCCTCCCCCCCCCCGTACCAAAAAAAAAAAAAAAAAAAAGATTACAAAGTGTATTATTAAAGAAAACTGTACTCTATCCCCATCAAAATGTTCTTCAGCTGTCCCATCTCTCCTAGGACTTATAATGCATGCCTGGGAGCACTTGGTAATACTGATATGATGACAACTTGGCAGTTAATGGGATGTGGCACTCCAGGAGCCCAAGGTGGGAGGTGTTCCCTTCTTGGTGATAGAATTCAGGGAAGAAAAGGGAACACTTTGACCTTGAATACATTCTTAGAAACCTTCTATTCGGGAAGCACTAATTTCATTTTGTAGCTAAACTTATTGAAGAACAATAAAATAAGTAGTGTTACAGCACGTTTTCAAAACTAATTAGGATTTAATATATTTTCTTCAGTATTACTAAAAAGTATATACTTTTATTTCCAACTCTGGAATTTCTTGACGAGGAAGGTAAACACAATGACATGCTTAGTGTGGCAAATGTGCTATTCTTTCTGTGACCAATTAGCACAGTATACTGTGAAGAGGATAGTGCTGTTGACCTGTCAACCAGTACTTACAGAAGGCCTGGCACTTTTAAGGCTTGCTGGAAGTGTTATGTCTACCAAAAATCATCAAAGAGACCTTGTCCCCAGGACCATTTGCAAAGCGAAAGTAATACAAAGTAGAAATCACATTTTGAACTTTGAATTTTGAACTTTTCCTAGGTTATCAATGTGTGGCCCAATACTGTCTTTTGGGCAGTGGCAGGAGCTGCAGCCAAAATGATCTCCCTGGGGAGCCGCCAAGACTGTGCAGTGCACCATATTGCCAAGCTGTGATGTTTGGTAGGTTAGGTGTATTGCATGTATTTTTGACTTGTGATAGTTTTAACTTACTATGCTATTATAAGGATGTAAACCCATCAGAAATTGTGGCCCTGTTCTGTGATGAGAGAGCATAATGGAAAGCAGTCTGCACACATGTACAACCGAATCTATATGGTTATGAATCTATATGGTTAAATAGAAGACACCAAATACTCAGAAATTACTCATAAACAGAGTTCATTCCAAGTATCCAAAGAGTAGAGGTGGAGGCTGTTGAGAGAAGAGTTTGGTTCTGGGTGAGAAGAACAAGTAGGGAAAGTTTTACGGAGAAAGAACTGGGTAAAGGGGCAACTAAAACAAGTCAATTGTAGAGAAAATCAGAGAGCTCATAGCACTCACAAGAATAGGGTAGGGAATTCATAGGTGATAAAAAAGATTGATGGGAAAGCTATGAGCTTTTAGATGAAAGTTTTTTTTTTTTTTTTTAAGTCTCATGTGGTCTAAACCATCATCTGCAGGGCTGGGATGAGACCATAGAAAACCTATCACTCATCCCTAGCTACTGTGGACTTTGCTAGCAGTGACAATTGTGTTTCATTTGCCTGGAAGTGATATTCACAGAAGCTGGTATCTGCTCCCAAAGGTCAGAAATGCCCTCTGCAGGTGAACACAACTTGAGGCTTTCTTGAGAATGGTTTCTTTTTGAGACAGGCATTTCCCTTGCCTTCTGTGATGTCATGAGCTCTTTGTTAGCTAAGTTACATAATAGTTACCTCTGTTGCAGCAGGCCCTGTTCTGTGATGGGAGAATATAATGGCAAGCAGTCTGCACACACGTACAACTGAATCTGCTCCCCTAGCAGGTATTTTGCAATAGGTGGAGAGCTCCATCATCCCGTAGTGAGCCTAGAGAGGGCCATCTAATTCATGCTTCTGTCTTCTCTTTTCTGCACTCCTTGCCATATTCAGTTCCATCATTAAACTCCTCCATCTCATCTCATCTCTGTTCCTTCACCTTGCTATTATATAAGTTCAGGGACTTATCTCTTCCCTGTGTTATTCCAAGGGACTACTACCAATTTAACTTTTTCCTGATCTATTCCTTTAGTTATTAGCAAAAGTAAAGTTTCTGTAACAGCAAATCTGACCATGCCTCTTTCCTGTTTATTCCCAGTTTTGTGACCTCTGAGATATCTACATTGGCTTCCTCTCTCCTTCAGAGCAAAGCTATGCTGGGGCCGTGGTGGGACAGCTTTGGGAAAGATTTGCCCTGGCATGAACATCTGTGCCCAGGCTGCCAAGTCCTTTTTGTTTTGTTTGGCAATATTGCACACTTGTTCTTATCTTATATCCACTGCTGGTAGTGTGAAATTACTTAAGGCCAGAGGGCGCTGGCAATAAGAGCGAAAAGCACCATGACAAATTTTCTACTATTTGTATTTGTACCCTATTCTGTTATAAGGGTGTTGCTTGGTGTCTTAAATGTTTCACCCAAATAACCAGCTGGTAAGTAAAAAATATACTCAATTTTCAATTGATGATTCATTTTCTCTTGAATTTAGGATCATTTAATTGAGAGTTCATCTAAATTCTGCTCAACAAAATATTCAAAACACTTTTAAAATCCAAGGGAGCACATTTAAAATTTTGGTTAATAAGGATAAGCACAATACTACGTATAAATTTCCAAAAAAGCATGTGTTTATTTACATGTGATTTACATAAAAACATGATTGTGCCAAAAAAGTCTGATTTATAAATAATGTTTTATAAACAAGCTGCCAGTAAGGTTAGGAAAATAGTGATGAATGAAAACCTTCCATTTTTAAGGCATTTTCAGAAAATAATAAAAAAATTACTGAGTATTAAAAATAACCCATTGCCGGGCGCGGTGCCTGTAATACTTTGGGAGGCTGAAGGAGGAAGTTAGCCTCAGCAATGGCGAGGCACTTAGTAACTCAGTGAGGTCTCTAATAAAATACAAAAAAAAAAAAAAAAGGGCTGGGGATGTGATCCAGTGGTCGAGTGCCCCTGAGTTCAATCCCAGTACCAAAAAAAAAAAAAAAAAAAAAAAAAAAAAAAACCATTAGCCGGGCGCTTTGGCGCACGCCTGTAATCCCAGCACTTTGGGAGGCTGAGTCAGGAGGATCGCGAGTTCAAAGCCAGCCTCAGCAATGGCGAGGCACTTAGCAACTCAGTGAGACCCTGTCTCTAATAAAATACAAAAAAGGGCTGGGGATGTGGCCCAGTGGTCGAGTGCCGCTGAGTTCAATCCCCGGTACCAAAAAAAAAAAAAAAAAAAAAAAAAAAACCATTAAAAATACTTCAGTCCCAAAGAAAATGAGTTTATACAAATTGGTTTATAAGAAAAAATTGCCTCTTCATAAATATTCTTCCTAAATTCAGATAAAGCTTACCTTGTAGTGTGTGTGCCTTTTAACAGAACAAGGTAAGTTCAGGGTCCTATAGAAATAAAAACAGTTTTTAAAGTTATAAAATCACGGAGGAGCTCATAATGGATAATTCATGTAAGACTATCCAAAGGCATTTACAAAGAAGCAAAAATGTTCAGTCCTTGGAGTCTGGTGAGTTGTCGCAATGACAACTGTGAAGTGAGATACCTCAAGCAGACATGTCTGTCAGTTTCATAGCACTTGAAAGACGTATCACAGCACATTTTTTTCCCCAGAAGAATTCTTTCAAAGAATATAACGAAAACAAATGTGACTGGTGAGCAAGGGGAAAGTGTGTCCTTTAGGGCAATACATGAAGATCCAAGTAAAGACAAATGCTTACATTTTAGCTAGAGTTGGTATTCATTCCTATGGGTGGCTGCCATCATTTTGAAAAGAAAAAAAAAATGCTGAAAAGTATATAGTTGAGTTAGAGACATTGGTGCTCCTCCAACCTAGTCACTTACACAGAGGAGAGCCCTCCTGCTGGTCCAGGGCTAAAGATGGAAGTCCTGGCACTCTTCCTGTCGGGATATTATAAGGGTTGAAGTCTAGCTCCCCCCCCCACCCCCGCCCCTGTACCCAGGATGGACCTCTTTTGTCCAGCAAAAAAGGCCAGAGGGGCCTACCTCAACGATGAGACTAGATTGGGAAAGTACAAGCCGCTGGCATTCCCTCCCCTGCCTTTAGAAGACCCAGGAACATACCAGGGAGCCCGGTCAGTGGTCAGTGCCAGAACTCATTTATTGAATAAGGTGGACAATGCTTTATAGTGGACATCAGCCAATCAGTAGGGTGGTTTCAGTTCTCAGGATATGTCACAGCCACGCCCCCTGCTTAGCCTAGGTCTGTAACAGGGCATGGCAAGCAGCCAGAAAGCCAGCTTTCCATTCCCTCTGCTGAGAGTGTCCAGAAGGCCCGACACTTCCCAGCTCACCCATTCCCAGGTCCTGGTTGTCAGGTGGGGACCTCCTTCCATGTGGCTGTGGTGTTGGGTCTGTTTGGGGCAATCCCAGGCCTTGCTTCTCTCCCCGTGTACTGGCCACTCAATGTTCCTGTTCCAACGTATGTCCTTCATCCTCAGTCAGTGACAACAAAAGCAGCTCATTTAAAAGAATGGGTGGCTGTGCTCTGCTTTCTCTTGCTCAGAGAAATTAGCTGTTCATAGTAATAATCCTGAAATCTTCCAGCTCAAAGGACAAGAGTTTAAGAGGAACTATCCTCAGAACGACTCTCCTTTGCTTTCAAATGATAGTAAGGTTTTGGAAATCCCCCTTATAATTGGCAAGGGACGGGAGGCAGACTTTGCTGGTGGCATATCCAATACCCATCCCCTTTCCTGTTTTCAGCACAATTCTTCAGGGAGACACTGTGCCTGACCAAAAATACTCATCTTTTCTCTATCTCCGTCCTCTATCAGGACCTGAAAGTTCTGGCCCACGAGAACTCTCCTGGCTCTACTTTTGAGTGCTGTTTCATCTCAGTCCCTCCTCTTAGTGCAGCTGCCTTGTGACAACAGGTTATGTACACTATCAGGCCTAACCTGACAGCTTATGCCTCTAACCTGGTGGCAGTTTTCATTTCCCTCTGAGCTTCTCAGAGACGGTGACCTGGGAACCGCCACAACCCCAAAATGTGGAATGTGTAGGAGAGAAAAATAAACATTTTTTTTTTTTTTAACCCATCACAAGGTTCATGGCTGAGACCCCCTACTACAAAGGAGATTACCAAGATGAAAGCACAGATATTACCTTAATATAAGTTGTACTTGACAGGAAGTCATCAGATATGGGGTTCCTACAAAACAGGAGAAAACTGTACTTTTATGGATGCAGCAGTATGATTGGAGGGCAAAAGGATGCGACCTAATGGTCGTAAATGGGGGAAACTTAGCAAGGTCTGTGCTGTGGTTTGAGTGTGTTCCCCAAAATTCACATGTTGGAAATGCAATTCCCAATGCAACAGTGTTGAGAGGTAGGACCTTAGAACCTAATATTAGGTTATAAGGGCTCTGCCTTAATAAACGGATTAATGTTACTGTCATGGGAGGGGGGTTGTTATCTCCAGGTTGGGTTTATCATAAAAGCAAATTTGTCCCCCACCTTCTTTTGATCTCTTGCTTTACACATGAGATAATGCAGCATGAAGGCCCTCGCCTGACTACAACTCCTTGATCTTCAACTTCTCAGCCTCCAGAACTGTGATAAATCAATGACCTAGTCTGTGGTATTTTGTTATAGCTGCACCAAAGTGTACTGAGACAGCCTGTTTGTCCAGATTATTCTAGTTCACTCTGTCTTCATTCCTTTCCTCTATTTCTTTTCTTTCCTCATGTATAGAGTACATGAGGATCTTATGGCTTACTTCAGGGGAAGGTCAGGTGAGGTTTATGGCTCACTTGAGGTGACAAAGGGCAAGGAGATTTCTAGCTCCTATGGCTTGCTTCAGGAGATAGAGCAGAAAGTCAGAGAGGTCCTCTTTGTGTTTCTGCGGTTTTCTCAATTTCTTTCAGCTTAAAATTTGTGGTATGCCAAGGTACCATATTTTGGTGCAGTATTTCTTGTGCCCTGTCAGATATTAACACTAGGGGAAACACTTGTGACTAATTGGAAATGGGGGCCAATGGATAGACGCTTTCCCTTGTGTCAGCTAGGTGTTCTGAGATGCATTTAGGAGCTCCTCAGAAGTTTGTTTGCAGATCACCATGATGGTGGCTGATTGGAGAAAGCATCCTTAGCCTGGCATTTCCTCCTTTCCAATTTACCTCATCCCTCACACATTCCTGGGATCACCTGGCATTGACACAATTACAAGAAGTCATGGAAACATGCATTGAGCGCATCTTTTTTATTTACTATTATTTTATTTATTATTATTATCTTATTGTTGTTGTTTCACTTTCTCATGTAAATAAAGTTGATTCTCATTATCTTATTTAATTTCTCCCCTTGTTTTCAGCAAGGGGCATCTTTTTAAAAAGGAGAGACTGATTCAGTTGGTAGGTTTCTCCTTTCTTGTTTCTGCTGATAAAGGAAACAGAAAAAATCATTTTCATCATGATGAATGTGAAGGTTACAAGCTGAAGATGAGAAAGTAAAAAGGCATGCTTGATAGCACAGCTGAACAGCTACAGTCTCCTCCCTGGACAGATCCCCCATCTTCCTGTAGGGAATATTTATATCTTTGAGCCTGATTTGGATTTTCAATTATTTATAGCCAAAATAATTCCTAATTGACACAGTATAAAAATGTTTTGGAATTACAATTCTTAAGGTATTGATTAAAATCTTGTTTAAAATAAAATCCTGCATTTTTTTCCCATGTGTGCTGAAGGAGCCCGAAGGAGCTCACTATACTTTCCTTGATGATTTCAGGAACTGCAGGTATAATAGCTCTCTACCTGCCTTTGGCTCTGCCCAGTGTTTTTCTCCTACTGTTTTTTTTTTTTTTTTTTTTTTTTTTTTTGGTACCGGGGATTGAACTCAGGGGCACTCGACCACTGGGCCACATCCCCAGCCCTTTTTTGTATTTTATTAGAGACAGGGTCTCACTGAGTTGCTAAGTGCCTTGCCATTGCTGGGGCTGGCTTTGAACTTGGGATTCTCCTGCCTCAGCCTCCCAAAGTGCTGGGATTACAGGCATGCGCCACCGCGCCTGGCTCTCCTACTGTTTTTTTACTTTCCCATATCACCATTTCTTTTCTGTAATAAGAAATAATGGCACACATGCATAGTTTTTACTGTCCTTAAGATTTCAAAAATGTCTTTTATTTTCATAAGGCCTTTTCCTAACTAAATATGTGGTTGACTTTTCTTTACTTAGCTTTGTTTTGCAGCAAGATTTCAGTCGATTGCAAAGATGCACAGCATATTTGGGTGCGGTGGTGCATGCCTGTAATTCCAGTGGCTTAGGAGGCTGGGGCAGGAGGATTGCAAGTTCCAAGCCAGCCTCAGCAATTTAGCAAGGCCCTAAGCAACATAGCAAGACCCTTTCTCAAAATAAAAAATAAAAAGAGCTGGGGATGTGGTTCAGTGGTTAAGCACACCTGGGTTCAATCCTGGCACAAAAACAAACAAACAAACAAACAAACAAACAAACAAATATATCCAACCAAACAAAAAACCAACCAACCAAACAACAACAACAACAACAACAAAAAAGCAAAGCAAAGCAAACCAAAACAAACCAAACGGTCAGAACAAAAAGAAAGTAGATAACTACATCTAAGTGCAACTATTTTGTCTGATTAAAGCTCAATTCCTTTATGTGGACTTAGCAAGAGGAAAGAAATAGGTTTTTTTTTTTTTTTTTTTTTTTTTTTTTTTTTTTTTGCATTTGAGCACTTGTTTAAGACTTTGTCTTTTTTGGAAGGTGTAGCAATGTAGCCAAAATTGCAGTGGCCTCAAGGTACAGCTGTCAAGAAAAATCTACCAAAAGGGTATTGCTTCATTAAACATAACACTTTCCTTTGTTCATTAGGATCTTGCCAGATGGGAATTGAGAGGTGTTTTTTGTGTGTGTGTGTGTGTGTGTGTGTGTGTGTGTGTGTGGTTATATGAACTCAGAGCTTTGAGCGTACAAGGCAAGCACTCTACCAACTGAGCTATATCTCCAGCCCAGGCACCTACGTGGAATTTTGTCTCTGACATTGATGAATGACTCTCTGAATCCTGAGATGGAGGTCTTTCTACAGGGTTTCAGTGAATGCCAGTCCAGGGTGTGAGTATAGGTTTTGTTCATATGGAGATGAGGAGGTGTCAAACCTGTCTGTGGTTGAGCAACCACAGTAGAGGTACAGTAACTTCCTGTACCTGGCATGGAGCACAGGCCTTCTAGGTAAACACTGGGGTGCAGATCAGAGGAACCGGAGATCTGCTCTGATGCAAGTCACACTACTTCCACAAGTTACCTGGTTCTGCTACCTCCTGCATCCAATGAGCTTGATTAGAAACCCTGTCCTTATGTCCTTCCTAAGTATTACTAAAAGGTGAATAAACTAGTTCGTATTTTAGCATTTATAGAGTCCCTTCTATGGCAAGTGCTGTGCTAAGTATTTCACATTATTGTGTCCCAGGAAGCTGGTCAGGTAGCTATTTTTATGATCATGTCACTTAACAATGGGGAGGATACATTCTGAGAAATGCGTTAACTAATTTCATCATTGTGCAAACATCATAGAAGGTGCTTACCTTAACTTAGATTGGATAGCTTACTACACACCCAGGCTATGTGGTGTAGACTGTTGCTCCTACACTATAAACCTGCATAGCAGGTTACTGTACTGGATACTCTGGGCAATTGTAACACAATGGTATTTGTGTACCTAAACTCATCTAAACATAGAAAAGGTACAGTAAAATATGATATAAAAGATAAAGATAATTTATATCAGCATCATAATAAACACATGAGTAAGGCATTGTACCATGACACTGGGTGATAGGAAATTTTCAGCTCCATTATGATCTTGTGGGACCACTGCGGTATGTGTGGTCTGTTATTCCCTGAAAAATTATTATGAAATGCATGACTGTATATTTAGAGAAAAGGAAGTCAATAATTTTTCTTGGTCATTTACTAAATGGCACAACTAAAATTCAAATTTGTCTGACTCAAAAGCCATTTTTTCACTCTTTGCTAGTGTTTAGTGTAATAATTAAAACTGTATTTGGGGTTGGGGCTGTGGCTCAGCGGTAGAGCACTCGTCTTGCATGTGTGAAGCCCTGAGTTTAAGCCTCAGCACCACATAAATAAAATAAAGGTATTGTGTCCACCTACATTAAAAAAAAAAAAAAAAAAAACTTTATTAATGGTGGAGTCAATCAGAGATGAGTTCAAATCCCCTCCTTGGGCAAGTTACTCAACCCCTCACCTTCTCTGTTTTGTCATCCAAGAAAGTAGCTGTATCTCATTGTGGTTTTGATTTTTATTTCCCAGATGATTAGTATTTTGAGTATATTTTTTGTGTTCTTTTTCCCATTTGTGTGTCTTTCTTGGAGAAATGTCTATTTAAATACTTTGCCCATTTTTAATTGAGTTATTTGTGGTTAATAATATTGCATTGTGTGCTTAAAAACTTGTTAAGAGGTTGGATCTCAGGTTAATTGTTCTTACCACTGCCTCTCCACAATCCTAAAATAACAAAAGAACAAAAAAGCTATAAAATAATACCTACCTCAGTATTTACCCAGGTAAAGAACTTTGTATAGTGCTTAGCATATGATAATTATTGATACACTTGGGCCCTTATTGCTGTCACTGATAATGGTGTATTTACCCATGTAACCTGTGTTCATTTGCTGCTAGGAAGTTTTGAACCTTGTTCTTGCTTGTGTCCACATTTTTCTTTTTTTGGCACTCAACAATGGGGTTTCATATTTTGAAATATATGCAGATGTCTTTTTTTTTTTTTTTTTTGTATTGCATTGAGCTAACTTATGTTCCTTCTGTAATAATGGAGGATGTAAAACAGACACCTACAAATAGACATTTCCAGGGAAAGAGTACCAGGCCATATTTCAACTCATGGGAATGTCTTTTTTCCACTGGTCAGTTCAAAATCTCATGGGCTTTGATAACAGGTGTACCCTTGAGGTATTCCATGTTCATAGATGTTGTCTGTATCTTAGAACTACAGCCCAGAATCCATATATGCCTGCTGAATATGGATGCATATTAGTAATAGGTGAAGGAGGTAGGACAGGATTGGTTTATTAGGAGGTGGGGAATCAGGGGTCAAGTTAACTCATGTTTATGGTTGGGTACTAGAAGAGAATGAGGCTTAAGGGATAAGGCAGGAGTGTGGAGGGATAAGACAAACTATAAGAGAAATGAAACCTCATCCATAGGCTGGTCTGCTTGCTTTAATTAATCTTCACAGCACCTTTGCCAAATTGTGAAGCAATTGTTCAGCTGAATAAAAAAAATAGCTGCTTTTATAAAGTGATTTCTGTGATCTAGGAACTGGGTATTATATATGTTAGTATATGTTATTCCTAGTATGTGTAACAATATTTGTTAATAAGTGTTTTGATTTTTGTTAGAAGATGAAATTGAAACTCAGAAAAACCAAGTAATTTTTTTAAAGATCTACAAGTGTGTAAAGCCCATGCTCCTTTCTAATATTCTTTATAAAGTCTCATTTTTTTAAGGTTTTACATTTTTTTTCACATTTTTCTATGGAAAAATAACTTGAAATGATCAAGAATCAATTTTCAAAGCTAAACTTTTATTCTCTGGTGACATTAATGCTAATATAAGGCAAAAAACCATATAAATAAAGTATCTAAGAAAATGGTTTATTATAATCAGGAAGTTTTTTCTGAGTTCCTGTTTGAATCCATGTTCTTAGAGTTGATAGTTGAAAGTAGAGCCATCTATGCTATTGTTCATGTCATATCTATTTACACTTAGTCAAATCCAACCACTTATTTGCTGCTGTTTCTATGAGATGCTATTAATTACAGAAATGCAAGTTTTTTAGTGAGAACAAACCAGTGAATCTAGACAGATATGCTTTTTGGTGGCTCTCTCACACTTACCTTAAAACACAACAAGCAATATCCCTATCCTTGAAGTTAGATATCCTGACTTCAAATTTGGCTCTCCCACTTATCCACAGTGTGACCTCGGGCAAGTCATTTAACATCTCTTGGCACAGTTTTCCCACCAGAAAAGTAGAGGTAATAATATTAACACCTACCTTAAGGGTAACAAATAAGTATTAAATGAGATAGCACAGGTAAAATGCTTAGAGTTGTGCTTGGAATTTTGTGTGTCCTCAATAAGTCATGGTTGTTATCATAACCTTATGCCATGGAACTGGTTGAAGAGCAAATATTAATGAATAAATGTTGGCAGAAACCACACTTCCAAACAGATATTGATAAAGCATAATGTTGTCTTGCTTACTTATTCCAATCTGGGGTTAAGACAGACACATTTAGTCTAATAAAGGCTCATTTATGCAAAAGTCTACAGCAGATTCTCTGCCACATTTAGTACTTGTAGTTGAGCAGAAGATTCAGAGACTATTAGCAATAATACTATTAATAATAATAAGGCAACTAAGTTTAGGCTGCCACAAATTCTTTCTGGATTAAGTGAATGGCTTAGAAGATAATGAGGAAGTGTGTGTGTGTGTGTGTGTGTGTGTGTGTGTGTGTGTGTGTGATGTGTTCATGTATGTATGTGTGTGTATGAAAGTGAAATCAGACATTTGTATCTAGGCATGGAAGAAGGAAATCACATTCATTAGTTCTTTCTGTATAAAAGTGATGAATAAGCATATTAACTTTAATAAAATCCAATCTTCTTTTATTAAGTGATATGGGAAAACATTGGCTAAGCCACTGGCAGCTGTTCAGAAAATCAAAGATTTGCATATTGTGAATCCTGGTGCCATCTTAAGGTTTCTGTTTATTCAGAGACTGTGAAAATAGGAAAGATTAGCCAAACAAAATGTTTGCCAATACTCAAATGAAAAAAAAAAAAAATGCTAACTTGGCTCCTTTTTAGTGGACTAAACAATTCCATAAATTAGTTCAACCTGAAAAGTTATGATATTATTCAAGAATGGTGCTGACCTCTGATTCAGAAGCCCTGTAGAGTTTTTAGGTGACTTGGGATTGGTTCCTCCCTTCCCTATTATTAGACACAAGATGTCAGTCTAATCTCTAAGTCACCCAATGTTTTAATTCCCTCATTCATAAATTTAGAAAACAAAAGAACCTTTGGTGTTTCTTCCTGGGGTTGGGTATTATTATTCTCTTTTATTTTTTGTGAATAAATTAGGAAATCATCTCCTTTGTTTTGTAAAGCAAACGTCCTAAAAAGTTATTTCTTTTTTACTACCAAAAAATGTCCCATTTCAAGATAATTTATGTTAAAATTTTTTAAATTTATAGTTATTTTAATAACACTAAAGACCTAATCATGTATTTTATAGAAGCAGAATAAGGTGGCACCCATAAAGAAAAACTGTCTTAGTCAATGCATTTGAAAAGAGAAGTTTGTCAAAAACAAAATGATAGAAGCTGGGTGCGGTGGTGCATACCTATAATCCCAGCACTTGGGAGGCTGAGGCAGGAGGATCATAAGTTCAAAACCAGCCTCAGCAATGGCGAGGCACTTGGCAACTCATGAGACCCTGTCTCTAATAAAATATAAAAAAAGGGCTGGGGATGTGGCCCAGTGGTTGAGTGCCCCTGAGTTCAATCCCTGATACCAAAAAAAAAAAAAAAAAAAAAAAAAAAAAAAAAGATATGGAAAAAATAAGTGTGAATGACATAAGAACAAGAAAAACAAACCTCACAAATGGCATTGTCCACTGACTTAGAGAATTGCACGTGGCAACAAGAATGGAGAGGGACCAGAGACCACAGTGGGAAAGTATCAAATAAATAAAAATAACCAGGGTTGACTTGGTTTTCAAAAACAAAGTATCACTGTGTTTATTGACATCACTGATATAGGATATAAATATTTGGGAAGGATTTCTTCCTTTACAGTCAAGGAAGGTTAAGTTTTTATCATGCTGCCATATTGCATTTAGTATTCATTCATCTTTTAAGAAGCAATGAGTGGGGCGTGGTGGTGCACACCTGTAATCCCAGTGGCTTGGGAGGCTTAGGTAGGAGGATCCACAGTTCAAAGCCAGCCTCAGCAAAAGAGAGGCGCTGAGCAACCCAGTGAGACCTAAATTAAAAAAATACAAAATAGGGCTGGGGATGTGGATTGGTGGTTGAGTGCCCTTGAGTTCAATCCCCAGTATCCCTCCCCATAACCCCCCCCCCAACAAAAAAAAAGAAGCAATGAGACTTCACAAGAATTGAGAAAAATGGCAAAAAATGCTGGTCTTATATATCTAACCACACAGTGAGCACTTGGAAGAGGCTTTACTTCTGGAGAGGATGGATGTATTTCTTTATGATACCTAGGTTTTATTTCTTGGTGGAGGGGTGAATATTAACATCTCATTGATGCTATCTCTGTTTCCTTGAAAAAGGATAATAGCAGATTTTGAATTTGTGAGTTGGAAAACAGTGCATAACATCAGAGCAAATGATATCTGAATTTAAATATTTAATTAATTTATTCATTCAGAAATTTGTTTTAGTTTGCAAAATGGTACAATGGAACAAATATATTACCATTTTCCTTCCCCTCTGGTCAGTTGTTTTTCCCTCTAAACTATCATATTCTTTTCTGTACTATTCTCTCTTGAATCATTCTGTGAACATTTTAGTCCTTCTTGATTTTCGAATGCTCTTGGAGTAGTATTATTTTGGTCATAGGAGCTCAATTATTAAGTCTCAATATTTAAACTTGAACAATTTCCTTAAATTATGCTCAAAATAATTTTTCCCCTTGAGCCATTTAAAAAAAGAGAGAGAAAACACAGATAGCTTTCCAGAATGACTGAAGTATCTATTCATTATAGATCTATTTAGATGGTGTACCATCTACTGGTAATAGAATGCTATTTGAGAATGCCTCAGCACTATGTATAGAATAAAGATGGTGGGAAATAGCACTGCAGTATGACTAAATCAGTGAAATGATTCTTGGACTCATTAACAGTGCAATGTAGTCAACGATAGGCAATCATTCCATGCAGCCAGAGAGAGAATTTGGATGTATAAACTAAGCATGGCCATATTTATTAAATCAAAAATGTAAGGCCTAGTGGATAACATTCTATAAAATGTGACCAATTTAAGCAATAGTCATTAAGGATGACTTAATTTTACCAGATACAATTTTCTAATCTTAACAAGGGATTGAAATGAATGTACTCTCTCTTTCAAATAGCTTTATAAAGCATTTTGAAGTAATACAGAATACTGGATCTTGTTATTTTTGTAATTTTGTTAATTTAAAGGCTCCATCCAAACAATATACACTTATTTTATGTGTTTTGCAAATGTAACTATGTAAAGAATCAAGTGATACCGAAAAAAAGGTAAATTTATTTTTATAGTTCACTTTTTTCCTAATTAACCGAGTGACTGTTTTGCTTGGCTCTTACACCTAATGTATTTTGGGAATAATTTCAACCCTAATTAAGATAAATGCCCAACAGTGGAAAATTCAGATTTTGTTAATCAGCTCTTCTTATACTACAAATGATCTCTCAGAAAAATGTATCTTCACGGTGAGTAGTTTATTTTTTCATTGATTTCCCCCCCCCTACTTTAATTATGAAAGGTTACAGCCTCTTTTGACTAAAAGAGCCTTTGGCATGTTAGTTTACACTTAATGAATCTTTCATGGTTAAACAATCGGTCTTCAGTATGTATATGCCCATACAGGTGTGCATCCTTGGCCAATCCAGAGGGTGGGTGACAGGAGGCTGCTGTCTCAAGGAGATGGTTAAAGGTGTTTAATTTCTTTTTCAAGAGTCCTCGTTGGAATGCCAAGTTATATCATCATTACAGTTAGCCAGCTGCTGCTTCTGATAAGAATGCCTGGGAATTTAAAGTTCTTTTATTAAAAAGGGACAGGCATATCAAACTTGAGATAAGAATGCCTTGTGGCACTATCTGTTTCAGGTGAAACTTTTTATGTGTTTAGCCTTAGGGTAGTTCTGCCTTTGCACAGCTGCAAGTTGACATTATAAATACTTTCTAAAGTTTATCTAACAAGATTTTCTAAAGATAAGGGATGTGTGCTCATTTAAGGTAATGTTTTTCATGTTAAGTCATTAAATTCCAGACAGATTTAAACCACAAATATTAGTTAAGCAGAAATTTTATTCACTCACATTTTAGGAGAAAGATAAAAATGACTAAAATTAACTCACAGAAAGGATTTAATTATAGTCAGTACTCTTTCAGCCCAGCCTACCATACTTTTTATTTTTGTGGTTTTATTGTTGCAAAATGAGAAGTAATGTTTAGAACCAATGCTGAGATCCTGCAATATTGTAAAAAACAAAGAAATGTCATATTTTATTACCTATTAATCATATGGCATTAGAAAGATTTCCAAAACAGAAGTTGGAGAGGAATAATTTAATAGCTAGGAATTCAATAAAACAGATTATACAGTTTCTTCAGCATTTTTATATAATCTAGATTTGTCTATCAAACTTGCCATATAATCTAAAAATATTTTTGCACTGTAGGAGCTAAAGTTATTTTTCTTATACTATAAGAACAACTAGTCTGTTTCCATTAACTTTGATACATGCAATCAAAGTTTAAACACTGATTCGAGGAATGTCTTTTATTTTTAATTTTTAATTTTTTAATTTTTAATTTTTTAAATTTATTTTTTTATTCTAATTTGTTATACATGTTTGCAGAGTACATTTCATTTCATATTACATATAAAGATCACAATTTTTCAAGTTGCTGGTTTTATATAAAGTATTTTTACAACAATTGTGTCTTCATATATGTATTTAGGGTAATTATGGATAACTCAGTCTGCTATTATTCCTATCCCCTTGCCCTCTCCCCCTCCCCCTCTTTGTTCTAGTTAAAGTTCTTTCATTCCTCTCATCCCCCCTTCCTTGCCTTTATAAGTTAGTATCTTCATATCAAAGAGATCATTTGACCTTTGGTTTTTTGGGATTGGCTAACTTCACTTAGCATTATTTTCTCCAACTCCATCCATTTACCTGCAAATGCCATGATTTTATTCTCTTTTAGTGCTGAGTAGTGTTCCATTGTGTATATATACCAGAGTTTCCCTATCCTTTCATCTGCTGATAGACATTGGGGTTGGTTCCACAACCTAGCTATTGTGAATTGTGCTGCTATAAACATTGATGTGGCTGTGTCCCTATAGTAAGCTGTTTTTAAGTCCTTTGGGAATAGACCAAGGAGTGGGATAGCTGGGTCAAATGGTGGTTCCATTCCCAGTTTTACTAGGAATCTCCATATTGCTTTCCAGATTGGCTTCACCAATTTGCGCTTCCACCAGCAATGTAAGAGTGTGCCTTTTTCCCCCACATCCTCACCAGCATTTATTGTTGTTTGTTCTTTTGATAGCTGCCATTCTGACTGGAGTAAGATGAAATCTTAAAGTAGTTTTTATTTGCATTTCTCTAATTGCTAGAGACGTTGAACATTTTTTCATATATTTGTTGATTGTTTGCATATCATCTTCTGAGAAGTGTCTGTTCAGTTCCTTGGCCCATTTATTGATTGGGTTATTTGTTTTTCTTTGGTGTTAAGGCTTTTGAGAGCTTTATAAATCCTAGAGGTTAGTGTTCTATCTGATGTGCTTGTGGTAAAGATTTGCTCTCATTCTGTAGGCTCTCTATTCACCTCACTGATTGTTTCTTTGGCTGAGAAGAAGATTTTTAGTTTGAATCCATCCCATTTATTGATCTTAGTTTTAGTTCTTGCGCCATAGGGGTCTTATTGAGGAAGTTGGGACCTAAACCAACATGATGGAGATTTGGGCCTACTTTTTCTTCTATTAGGTGCAAGGTCTCTGGTTTAATTCCTAGGTCCTTGATCCATTTCGAGGTAAGTTTTGTGCATGGTGAGATAAAGAGATTTAATTTCAATGTATTACATGAGGATTTCCAGTTTTCCCAACACTATTTGTTGAAGAGGCAGTCTTTTCTCCATTGAATGTTTTTGGCACCTTTGTCTAATATAAGGTAACTATAGGTGTGTGGGTTCGTCTCTGTGTCTTCTATTCTGTACCATTGGTCAACTGGTCTATTTTGGTGCCAATACCATGCTGTTTTTGTTACTATAGCTTTGTAGTACAATTTAAGGTCTGGAATAGTAATGCCACCAGCTTCATTCTTCTTGCTAAGAATCGCTTTGGCTATTCTGGGTCTCTTATTTCTCCAAATGAATTTCATGATTGCTTTTTTTCTATTTCTATGAGGAATGATATTGGGATTTTGATTGGGACTGCAATGAATCTGTACAGTGCTTTTGGGAGAATGGTCATTTTGACAATGTTAGTTCTACCTATCCATGAACAAGGTATGTTGCTTCCTGACTTGGAGCAACAACTCCACGGGAGAAAAACTTGGAGGCAGAATGAAGATGAAAGAAGGTTTTTTTATTCTTCGGCTTTAGCAGTCTCTCAAAACTCTAACACTGGCTCTTTCAGCAACCTCTCTGACTCTTTACTTCTTCTGACTACTGACTCTTTACTTCTTTACTTTCTTTTACTTTTACTTTCTTAGAGAGAGCTTAGAGAGAGAGAGAGAGAGAGAGAGAGAGAGCTTCTTCTTTCTTTCTTCTTTCTTCTTCACTTTCTTTTACTTTTACTTTCTTAGAGAGAGCTTAGAGAGAGAGAAAGAGAGAGAGATAGAGAGAGAGAGCTTCTTCTTTCTTCTTCGGCAGCCTCGGCCTGACTCCGACCAGCAACAACTACTTCTCTCTATCTATCTCTTTGGTTTCTCATTTCTTTCTCTAGCTTCTTCTGACTGAACTCTTAACCGCTCTGACTCTTATTTCTTCTTCTGACTATGTTCTGGCCGCTCTAACTCTTTTCTTCTTCTCTGACCCTAACTCTTCTTCCGACTGACTGAGCGACTGAACGACTGACTGAATGAATGCCGCTTCTGACCGCTTTCACCAGGTTATATACCTTTAGCTTTGTGGGTGCGTCACGTGCATTTACAGGTGCGTCACGTGCATATGATTATTATCAGGTGGAACTTATGGCTTCCAGCTAGCCGCAATAGTCATCTCCCTGATTGGGGCTGCTTCAAAGGTAGGTCTTTCCATCTTCTAAGATCTTCATTAATTTCTTTCTTTAGTGTGCTGTAGTTTTCATTGTAGAGGCCTTTCACGTCTTTTGTTGATTCCCAAATATTTTATTATTTTTGAGACTATAGCAAATGGGGTGGATTTCCTAATTTCTCTTTCTGAGGATTTGTCACTGATGTACAGAAATGCCTTTGATTTATGGGCATTGATTTTATATCCAGCTACTTTGCTGAATTCATTTATTAGATCTAGAAGATTTCTGGTGGATTTTTTTTGGATCTTCTATGTATAGAATCATATCATCTGCATATAGTGATAATTTGAGTTCTTCTTTTCCTATCCATATCCCTTTAATTTCTTTCATCTGTCTAATTGCTCTGGCTAGGGCTTCAAGAACTATGTTAAATAGGAGTGGTGAAAGTGGGCATCCCTGTCTTGTTCCAGTTTTTAGTGGGAATGCTTTCAATTTTTCTCCATTTAGGATGATGTTGGCTTGGGGCTTAGAATAGATGGCCTTTATGATGTTGAGGTATGTTCCTGTTATCCCTATTTTTTTCTAGCATTTTGAACATGAAGGGATGTTGTATTTTGTCAAATGCTTTCTCTGCATCTATTGAGATGATCATATGATTTTTATCTTTGAGCCTGTTGATGTGATGAATTACATTTATTGATTTTCTTATATTGAACCAACCTTGCATCCCTGGAATGAAGCCCACTTGATCATGGTGTACTATCTTTTTGATGTGTTTTTGTATTCGATTTGCCAGAATTTTATTAAGAATTTTTGCATCTATATTCATTAGAGATGTTGGTCTGAAGTTTTCTTTCTTTGATTTGTCTCTGTCTGGTTTTGGAATCAGGGTGATATTGGCCTCATAGAATGAGTCTGGGAGTGTTCCCTCTTTTTCTATTTCATGGAATAGTTTGAGAAGTGTTGGTGTTAGTTCTTCTTTAAAGGTCTTGTAGAACTCGGCTGTGTATCCATCCGGTCCTGGGCTTTTCTTGGTTGGTAAGTTTTTGATGGCATCCTCTATTTCTTTGGTTGAAATTGATCTATTTAAGTTGTGTATATCATCCTGATTTAGTTTGGGCATATCATATGTTTCTAGAAATTTGTCGATGTCTTTGTTATTTTCTATTTTATTTGAGTACAAATTTTCAAAATAATTTCTAATTATCTTCTGTATTTCTATAGTGTCCGTCGTGATATTACCTTTTTCATTGTAGATATTGGTAATTTGTGTTTTCTCTCTTTTCTTCGTTAGCATAGCTAATGGTTTATCAATTTTATTTATTTTTTCAAAGAACCAACTTTTTGTTCTGTCAATTTTTTCAATTTTTTTGTTTCAATTTCATTAATTTCAGCTCTGATTTTAATTATTTCCTGTCTTCTACTTCTTTTGGGGTTGGTTTGTTCTTCTTTTTCTAGGGCTTTGAATCTAATGTTAGTTAATTTTTTTTGTTGACTTTTTCTTTTTTGAAGGAATGAGCTCCACGCAATGAACTTTCCTCTTAGTACTGTCTTCATAGTGTCCCAGAGATTTTGATATGTTGTATCACTGTTCTCATTTACCTCTAAGAATTTCTTAATCTCCTTCTTGATGTCTTCTGCAACCCATTTATCATTCAATAGCATATTGTTTAGTCTCCAGGTGTTAGAGTAGCTTTTCTTTCTTTTTTTATCATTGATTTCTAATTTCATTCCAATATCTGGTAGAATGCAGGGTACTATCTCTACTTTTTTATATTTGCTTAGAGTTGCTTTGTGGCCTAGTATATGGTCTATTTTAGAAAAGGATCCATGTACTGCTGAGAAGAAAGTGTATTGGCTCATAAATCAATGGTACACTCTATATATGTCAGTTAAGTCTAAGTTATTAATTGTATTTTTGAGGTCTATAGTTTCTTTATTTAACTTTTGTTTGTAAGATCTATCCAGTGGTGAAAGCTGTGTGTTAAAGTCACCTAGAATTATTGTGTTGTGGTCTATTTGGCTCTTGAACTTGAGAAGAGTTTGTTTGATGAACGTGGATGCTCTGTTATTTGGGGCATATATATTTATGACAGTTATTTCTAGTTGATATATGATTCCCTTAAGCAGTATAAAATGTCCATCCTTATCTCTTTTGATTACCTTTGGCTTGAAGTCTACTTTGTTTGATATGAGGATGGAAACCCCTGCTTGCTTACGTAGTCCGTGTGAGTGGTATATTCTATCCCATCCTTTCACCTTCAGTCTGTGGGCGTCTTTTCCTATGAGATGTGTCTCTTGAAGGCAACATATTGTTGGGTCTGTTTTTTTTTAATCCAATCTATTAGCCCATGTCTTTTAATTGGTGAGTTTAGGCCATTAACATTCAGGGTTATTATTGAGACATAATTTGTATTACCAGTCATTTTTATTTATTTATTTATTTATTTTTGTTATTTATGGTATTTAGTTTGACTTGGTTTCTCCTTTGGTTGGTTTGTTTCTTTATTGTAGTTCTTCCCTTTGTAGATTTTCATTGTTATTTTTCATTTCCTCCTCATGGAATATTTTACCAAGAATGTTCTGTAGAGCAGGCTTTCTTGTTGTAAATTCTTTTAGCTTTTGTTTATTGTGGAAGATTTTTATTTCATCCTTGAATCTAAAGCTTAATTTTGCTGGATATAAAATTCTTGGTTGTCATCCCTTATCTTTTAGAGCCTGGTATATGTTGTTCTAGGCTCTCCTGGCTTTGAGGGTCTGGGTTGAAAAATCTGCTGAGATGCGAATTGGTTTTCCCTTGTAGGTAATCTGACTTTTCTCTCTTGCAGCCTTTAAAATTCTATCTTTATTTTGTATGCTAGGCATTTTCATTATAATGTGCCTTGGTGTGCATCTATTGTAATTTTGTACATCTGGCGTCCTATAGGCCTCTTGTATTTGATTTTCAAATTCATTCTTCCTGTTTGGGAAATTTTCTGATATTATTTCATTGAAGAGATCGTGCATTCTTTGGTTTGAATCTCTGCACCTTCCTCTATTCCAATAAATCTTAAATTTGGTCTTTTGATGGTATCCCATATTTCTTGGATATTCTATTCATGTTTTTTTACTATCTTCACTGTGAGGTCAACTTTATTTTCAAGATTATATATTTTGTCCTCATTGTCTGAGGTCCTATCTTCCAAGTGGTCCAATCTGTTGGTGATGCTTTCTATTGAATTTTTTCAGTGGCTTACTGTATCTTTCATTTCAAGGATTTCTGTTTGGTTTTTTCTCAAACTCTCTCTCTTTCTTGAAGTGATCTTTTGCTACCTGGATTTGTTCTCTTATCTCTTTCTTGGTGTGATCAATGGTTGTCTGTATTTGATCTCTTATTTCTTTTTGGAGAGATCAATTTTGCCTGTATCTGTTCACTTAGGTCATTTTTCAAATCTCTTATCATTTTAATTATGTATATCCGGAACTCCTTCTCTGACATTTCACCTACTGTGCTTTCTATGGCTTCTGTTGTTGTAGTATCCTGGTTTGTTTGGGGCATTTTCCTCCCTTGTTTTTTCATGATGTCTATGTATTTCCCTCTTTTGCAAGGTAAGCCTGAGGTATTACAGCTTCTGCCCTTTTTTCTTATAAGGACCCTACAGGTTACCCAAAACCTCACTTTTTAGGGAAATATCAATATTAGAGCTTTCAATGTACCCAATGTGTATCCATCAGTTAGTTTCTATTTTTAATTTACAGATTTGTAGTTGTGGCTCCTTAGTAGGTGGGCCGAGCTAGAAGGAATGCAGGCAGGCGGGGCTTGTTCCCCACTGTCCTCAGCGAGAATGGCCTCTCCAAGGTGGGCAGGAAGGGCTGGAAAGCCTGCAGGGGGCCCAGCTGGAACTCACTTCAGGAGGTCTAGCTGGGAATTCCTGCTGGAAGGCCGAACTGGGAACTCCTGCTCGCAGGCCTAACTGGGAACTCACACTGGCAGTCCGAACTGGAAGCTCCCACTGGCAGGTCGAACTAGGAACTCCTGGGAGTTCCCACCCTCAGGCCAAAATGGGAGCTCCGCCCACAGGCTGCAGGGCTGGCAGGCTGAACTGGGAACTTAAGCCAGCAGGCTGAACTGGGAGCTCCGCCTGCAGACCTCAGGGCCAGCAGGCCGAAATAGGAACTAACCGCTGGCAGTCCACACTGGGAACTTAAGCAGGCAGGCCGAACTGGGAGCTCTGCCGGCAAGCTGCAGGGCCTGTAGGCCGAACTCAAGGAATGTCTTTTAAATGGGTACAAACATCATTCCAGGTGCCATGAATTAAGGAGAAAAATATTTTCACTCAGAGGCTTACATTTTAGCAGAGGAAGAGAAAATAAAGTAGAAATGCAACAAATAAGCCTATATTTAGTATTTTAGATGGCTATAAATGGTGCATAAGAAAGAAAATAGGAGTAGGGTAAAGGTAGTAGGTGTGTCTGAGAAAAATTATGCATCCACGCGTTAGTTTCGTTCACTAAACATGAAATTATTTGTATTTCACCAATACATATGCCATATTCTCACAAAAACAGGGTTCTTCCTTGAGCAGTATGGAAGACAAAGAACCATAGAACACAAAGAACAAACAAAATCATTTAACAAAGCAAATCAGGAAAAGTAATCATAGAATGAATCTAGAACTCATAGTTCTCTGGGCCATAGCATGTGTTAGTTTTTTTTTCCTTCGTGTTTCTGAAGCTTCATGACCCACTATTAACTATAATACATATCTGTAATTTATATAATCTGAGAACAGTGTATTGGATATTTGAAAAAGAAAGTAAACTCTCACTATAAAAAATGATACATATGTGAAATAACAGTTAATCTGGTAATTAATTTGAGTTAGCCATTTTGCAAGGCACACATTTATCAAAACATTATGTTTGACCCCATAATATAGGTAATTTTTGTCAATTAAAGTAAATAAATAAAAATTTAAAAATGAGACAATTTCATGTTCACTTGAAATGAAAGTAGAAAGCGATTTGCCTCTACAGAAATTTTATCAATTTAAAATTTAGTGTGATAGGTTTTCTTACTTAGAATTTCAGCACAGGCTGGAGGAAGGGGGGCATTATAAAAATCATCTACATCCCAGAAGAATGTTAAAAACAAACAAATAAAACCCTAAGTTTTGTCTAGCACCAAAATTTTAAAGCTTAAAAAGTTGTAGCAGTGCTAAGCAAAGTTCAAACAATAAAATCCACTTAATAAAGCAAAGGCTATTATATGAATAAGCTAAAAAAATACATCTTGTGTATTAAGCATAACTTTTATTTGTAAAGCAAAACTATCCATAGCATAACAACATTCTCACTTGTTTCATGCAGAGGCTTTATTTCAGAAAAGGATGATAAATGAACAGAATAAGGCAAATATTGAAGCACAAACTCTTGTTGCTTAAGCCATTTGTCTCCCTTAGATTCGAGCTCATGAATTTTTTAAGATTTCAGTTGTGACCACAGTTCTCACTGTTGAAACATTGTCCACTTTATACACAGTTGCTAATGTACTCCTTTACAATTTGAGAAATTGCAAGTGTCACTTCTACAACTTTCAATTTCTAGTATGTTTTAAGAACATTCAATTATTCTTTCTCCGAGACTTTATTGATCTGATACAAATATTCTCTGTAGCGGAGCTCACATATGGAAAACAAGATAGTTTCTTCCCTCCAGGTGTTCCTAATCGAGTTGAGACAAGAGGCGCTGTGATAAGTGTGTTCACAGAAGCAGGGAGAAAGGACTAGGGGAGCCCAGAGGCAGAGATGTTTAATTCTGCCAGGCTTTCCAGCAAGATCACATGGCCACATAATACATGCTTGTGAAGAAAATGGAGTTTCTGCAAAATAGGACTTGGGAGAATGACTGTCAAAAACTATAATGAAAGTGGATTATGTTTCTTTAAAAATCTAAAAATATTAGGAATTTCATAAACAAGCAAACACCCTAAATCCCGAGCTTCTTTCCTTTATAGCCTTTCTCACTTGTCTGTGCTCTGTAATACCACATCCTGACACATGGTCTTATAGGACGGCCTGTCCAGAATCAGTTATTCTCTGAAGTCTCAGAGCATCTCACTGGGAGTGGCTGTAGAGAGAGATGAGTAGAGCAGGCACAGGTGAAAATCCAGGAACGAGGAGAGAAATTTATTTATATTTCATTTTTTCAAATTTAAAATGCCTTGATTGCATCCTCTGGTTAAAAAAGCAGTACAGGTAGAGTACCTCATGAAATTCTTGGGACCAGAAGTATTTCAGATTTCAGTGTTTTTCAGATTTTAGAATATTTACCTTTACATAATGAGATATCTTTGGGACATGACCCAAATATAAACAAGAAATTCATTTATGTATCATATATACCTGCCATAGATTGGATCTGAAAGGTCATCTGAAAACCCCTGTCTTAGAAGCTTGGTCCCTGACCTGTGGTGCTATGGAGAAGCAATGGAATATTCAGAGGTAAAAGGTCATAGGTCTTTGGGTGTGTACCCTTAAAGGGTGGAACCCTCAAATGGTGAAACTCTGGGCTTTTTTTTTTTTTTTTCCTTCTCCTCTTCTTTGCTTCCCTGCTGCCATGAGGTGAGCAGCTTCCTCTGCCAATTGGTTTCACCATATGTGCTTTCATCGTAGACCCAAAAGCAATGGGGTCAACTGAATATAAATGGAAACCTCCAAAACGATTAGACAAAATAAACTTTTTTCTTCTTGGGGATGGGGACCTTTTGAAAATCAAAGGGAGATCCGTAGATAGTAGAGGAAAGGAGAAAGGAGGAGGGGAGGGAAGGGGACAATAGTAGGGAATGATATTGGCCAATTATATTGTTTTATTGTGTGCATGTATAAATATGTAACAACAAATTCCACCACTATGTGCAACTATAATGCACCAATAAAAAATATGCAGCTGGGCACGGTGACCCATGCCTGTAATCCCAGTAGCTCAGGAAACTGAGACAGAAGGTAAGCTGTGACAGGAGGATCCTGAGTTCGAAGCCAGCCTCAGCAACGGTCAGGCACTAAACAATTCAGTGAGACCCTGTCTCTGAATAAAATACAAAATAGGCCTGGGGATGTGGCTTAGTGGTTGTGTGCTACTGAGTTCAATCCCCAGTACCAAAGAGAGAGGAGAGAGAGAGAGAGAGAGAGAGAGAGAGAGAGAGAGAGAGAGAGAGAGAAATCAAATAAAAAAACTTTGTTATTAAGTCATTATCTCAAGTATTTTGTTATAGTAATGCAACTTAACATAATACCCTATACATGAAGCCTGAAGGTAATTTTGAACAATGTTTTTAGTGCATGTATGTTTTAATTACAACCTGCTATGTGAAGTCAAAAGTGTGAAATTTTCTACTTGTGGTGTTATGTTGGCACTTAAAAAAATTTAGACTTTGGAGGAAAAAATTTAGACTTTGGAGGATTTTGAATTTTGGCTTTTTTATTAGGGATGCTCAGCCTTTATATGGTTATTATAACAATGCGTAGAAATAATAAAAACTTTAGCATCAAAATTATCCATAATTCTAATCCCCAGAGAGAATTGTTATTACATTTGGAGTCTATTCTTCTGGACTAATTGTACGCAGAGATATTTGTATATTCACTGAAATTTCATACAGGTTATATCATTACAACAACTTTGTATTACTATAATAATTTTGTTTAATATGATTCTACCAATGGTATTTTTGTTACAATATATTATGAATATTTCATCATAAATATATATACATACATATTTATATTTAAATACATGGATACCCTTATCATTTTAATGACTAACACAATGAATCTTTCACTTCTTGGTGGAAGTTTTGTAATTTTCTCATTATAAACAGCACTATGATGTGTTTGCATGCTTGTGCTCTTGTCCAGTTAGTTTCTTAGGATAAATTCTTAAAAATGGAATTGTTGGGCCAAAAGAGATCCAAAATTTATAAGTAAGTTTTGCAAGACTGACTTCCTATTAGCATTAATAATCAAATTCACTAATTCTTACCAATATAACAGGTCAAATTTTATGCTTAACAATTTAATTTGCATTATTTGATTATTAATGAGACTTAACACACTTTATACATGTATTGACTATTTGGCTTATTTCTCCTTCCTCCATAATGCTCCCTTTCCTCCCTTCTTTCCTTTCTTTCTTCTTTTCACCAGGAATGCTCTACCACTGAGTAATATCCCCAGCCCTTTTATAAAATTTTGGGACAAGATCTCAGTAAGTTTGGAGGGCTGAGGCAGGAGGATCACAAGTTCAAAGCCAGCCTCAGCAAAAGCGAGGTATTAAGCAACTCAGAACTCAGTGAGACCCTGTTTCTAAATAAAATATAAAAAAGAGCTGGGGATGTGGCTTAGTGGTCAAGTGCCCCTGAGTTCAATCCCTGGTACCCACCCTGCCCATGCAAAAAAAAAAAAAAAAAAAAAAAATGCCCGGGCTGGCCTCCAACTTGTAATTGTCCTGCTGTGGACTCCAGAGTAGCTGGGCATTACAGTGCCACTGTTCCTGGTCATAGTGTTCCATCTTCACCCCTTATTAGTTTTTTGCCTTTTGCCTAAATCCAAAATGCTGGAATACCCTGATGTCTCATTTCAGGTCACCTTTTCTTCTCCTACTACCCATCCATCTAATTACTGTGTCTGGTTGCACAGCTTTAAAAGTCACTCATATGCCAGTGTCTCTCAAACTTACAACTCAAGCTCTGACTTTCTTAAATTCTACTACCCACTTGAAACTGCTACACTAAGCTGGCATCCTGTACAGGATGGATTCAGCAATTATTTCCCATTAGTTTTGATTCAGACTGAACCTAAGGTCTTCCCTCAGTTCAACATTTTATTCTGTTTTTGAACATTCTTTCCCAAAGACTGTTGTCTTCTGCAAGGATTCTAGTTAATTCCATCAAGGGCCTCCATTATTCTTCTTCCATATCTAGGGTCTTTTGGATTACTTTGATATCTTTGTTCTTTTTCTTTCACTACAAGCTTGCATTCCATATTACTGATCTACTTTTTTGCAGTGGCCATTCTGTTCTTTACAATTTTCTATGAAGTTTTAATTTCACAAGAGTTTTGTTTCCTTAAAAATTTTCTTCTCTGTCAGTCTGCTCTCTATTTCTGTCTTTTTGCTTAACTCCATTTTCTTTTCCCCTCCACTGTATAAGCTTATAGTATGTGGTTCTTGAAAATAAGAGGAAAATATAGCACACAGACTTCATGGAGCCAGTTGTCTCATGGACAGGCCAGCTCCGGGGCACCTCCTTCAACCTCCAGGGCAACACTGGCAACCTTTTTCAGTGCTCTGGTCCTTCCATGTGATAACAATCATGGTACTCATCTTTCTCTGATTTACTGATATTATCCTTTTGAATTTTAAGAGGCAAGAATTTTCTCTTATTTGACATGTGTTCTAGAAAGCTAGTATAGGAGACTGGCACAAAGTGGGCTTTGGGGGGAAAAACCATTGGCTTAATGAATACACAAATGAGTTATTATCAAGAAGGTCTTAATTTGGGTGTAGTTTTTTTTTTTTTCTATAAAAGCTATTTGTTGACCTTGGTTATACAGAACAGGTCAAGAACTGTCTGAATGGGGTTGGAACATGTGGAATACACATAGAGTGGAATATTATTCAGGCTTTAAAAAGAAGGAAATCCTGCCATTTACAACAGCTTCAACAAACTTGGAAGACAATGTGTTAAGGGAAGCAAGCCAGTCTCATAAGGACAAACACTGTAGGGTTCCACTTACACGAAGTATCTAGAATAGTAACAGTTATAGAAACAGAGATAGCAGCATGGTGGTATCCAGGGGTTTGTGGGGTAGAGAATATGGGCAATTGTTGTTCAATCAGTATGAAGTTTCAGTTATGCAAGACAAATAAGTTCTAGAGATTTGCTTTACCACATAGTGTCTCATTAACAATATAGTATTGTACACCTTAAAATATGTTAACCCAAAGGACTTAAAAATAGCATACTACAGTGATGCTGCCACATCAATGTTTATAGCAGCACAATTCACAATAGCCAAACTGTAGAACCAACCTATATGCCCTTCAATAGATGAATGGATAAAGAAACTGTGCTATATATAAACAATGGAATATTACTCAACAATAAAAGGGAATAAAATTATGGTATTTGCAGGTAAATGAATGGAGTTGGAGAAAATAATGCTAAGTAAGCCAATCCCCCCAAAACCAAAGGCTAAATGTTTTCTCTGATAAGAAGATGCTAATCTATAATGGGGGAGGGCATGGGATGAGTGGAGAAATTTTGGATTGGGCAAAGGGTGGGAGGGGAGGAGGGGATGGGTATAGGAAAGGCGGTGGAATGATACTGACATTATTACCCTAGGTATTACACGAATGGTGTGACCCTACTTTGTGTACAACCAGAGAAGTGAAAATTTGTGCTCTATTTGTGTACAATGAATCAAAGAACGTTCTGCTGTCATGTATAACTAATTAGAACAAATAAATAAAAAAAGAAAAAAAAAACCCATGAGAACACTCATGTTAAATGTCCTTACCACAAACTAAACAAACAAACCCACAAAAGAACACAAAGACATTTTGTAGGTGATGGATATATTTAGTGCATTGATTGTATGATGATGAATACGTCCAAATTCATCAAAATATGTTGACATCATATATGAGTTATATTTTTGTATGTCAACTAGACATCAGTAAAACTGAAAACATCCTCCCTTCAAAGTTTTTTATTTTTTTAAACAGATTATCTGTATTTGACAGGATACCAGTCTAAATTTCAATCTTCTCACATGATGAACTTATTGACATGCATTTTCCTCCAGTGACGCAGAGAGAAAAAGTAAAACAAACCTCTGGAAATATCAGAGAAGCTCAGTTCTACAGGAAGTAGGCAGGACACATAACAAATTATTAAAATAGCTTATTTAATACATTTATTTATGAGGACTAGTTTAAATTTTAGGCTATCGTAAGCAATCAAACAGTCTGTATAGATTCAGGAATGGTCCAACTCTCTTAATCTTGAACTGTCCACGGTGAGACCTGGTGATGGCCTTTGAATGCTTCGTAGTTACATACCCAGTGCAAAAGCAGTGTAAAAATATGTCTGATAGTTTTCTTCAGAAATTCACGAGTTTGTAAAAACTAACTTCAGGCCGTAGAATTCTGATTTGTTGATAGCATTTATTTCAAATTCTTGAGAAACGTAGCCTTTTCTTAAGGGAGACTTTGATGCTCCAACATTTAAGAAAATGGTGCTCTTAGTCTGCTTCTCTGTAGTTCAGAATTTAAAGGCTATTGTCCCTTCATTTGCATAATGAGAATACTATTACTATAAAAATAATAGTTAAAAGGATGTAATCCTTTTTTCAAGTGGGGCAACCACTGATAGAATTGAAAGATGTTATGCTAAGTGAAGTTAAGCCAGGCATAGAAAGACAAATAACACGCATCTCACTCAGATGTTGAATCTAGAAAAACTTGATCTCATGCAAGTTGAGAGTGAAATGGTGGTTAGCAGAGGCTGGGGGAAGCAGCAGGAGGAGAATGGGAAAGGTTGATCAATGGGAACTAAGAGTTAGATAGGAGCAAAAAGTGCTCTTGCACAGTGGGTTGACTAGATTGTTTTTTCCTTAAAAAACAGATAAAAGTTTCATACTGCTTTGCTCTGGAAAATATTAGAAGAAATAAAAGCAAAAGCTCTAAACTCATTGTCCAATAGTCTTACATAATTAAAACAATTTTCACAAGAGGGTTTTAAAAATCATTGTTCATTTAAATTACTTAATTTTATTTATTTATTCTATTGGCACATCATAATTTTATTTATTTATTTGCTACCAAAGATTGAACTCAGGAGTGCTTAACAACTGAGCCACATCCCCAGCCCTTTTTTTATTTTGAGACAGGCTCTTGCTAAATTGCTTAGAGCCTTGCTAAGTTGCTGAGGCTGGTTCTGCCTCAGCCTCCTGAGTTGCTGGTGTGTGCCATCCTGCCTGGCTGGTGCATTATAATTATACTTAGCAGTGGCATTTGTTGTTAAGTATTTGTACATGTATGTGATATACCACATAGCTTGATCAATTTTGTTCCCCATTTAAATTGCTTATTATTTTAAAAATATATACTAGAATTAGTAATATCATGAGTTGAACAAACTCAATTAAATAGAAAATCTTATATAAAATGATTCTGAGTGGGCACTAGAAGTTTATTTTAGAATGAGGAACTACTTGTTGCTTACAGTTTCTGACTGAGTAGTTCAGTGGGGCTGGGGCTAGGGCTGGGTTCAGCCCTTTTATCAAGCATATCAAAAACAGGTATTTTAGAGAAACATTGGAGTTAATTGGAATTACTAGTTAGCAAATTTTGTCAAAGAAAGGGTAGAAGAGCAAAACAAAAACCAAATTGTGAGCTTTTTTTTTTTTTTTTTTTGGCAAAGGTAAGGATTATGCTGGTTTATTTGAAAAAACAAAAATCAGCAGATAAATTAATGATCAACACTCTCCATAAATAAAGAACATGTAATTATAGGGAAAATATTCAGAAGTGTTTGCTTTGGCTGTATTTTGTACGTAACTGTTAATGAGAATCTGCACTATCTCCTTTGATACGAAAAGAGCCTCAAATTGAAGAACCTTTGTTGTACTATTAAATTATTCCTATGTCGAATAAGTTTGATTAATGTATTCAATTTAAGTTACTTAGAAGGCATGAAAATTAAAAGAAATGCCCGGAGAGCTAAAAGATTAATGGCAAAATGCCATGTGTTCAGCTGCTTTGTGCACAGCATACCTGGTGCTATATGTGCATTTAACCTTCCTTGATTAATGAAGAGTTCAGTTAATAGCAGCAATGGAAAGTGTAAAAGAGAATGTTTCCAAAAAATATTATTCTGAAAATCGAGGAACTGTCTTGATAAGAATGAGCTAATAAAAAATATGGAGTTATGTAGGTCAACCTTTTGTCATTGTGACCAAAATACCTGATAAGAACAACTTAGAGGAGGAAGACTTTATTTTGGGCTCATGGTTTCAGTGGTTCAGTCCATGGTTGGCCAACTTCATTGCTCTAAGCCCAAGGCAAAGTGTCATGGCAGAAGGGTGTGCTCAGCTCATGGCAGCCAGAAAGTAGAGAAAGAGTAACGAGAGCCAGGGACAAGATGTAGTCCAAGGGTAAGCCCCAAGTGACCTCCTTCGTCCAGTCATGCCCCACCTTTTACAGTTACTACCCAGAAGTTCATTCAAGTTATTAATCCATTAAATGAATTAATTCATTGAAGAGTTTATAACTTTCATAATTTAATCTTCTTACTTCAGAACATTCCTTCATTGCCTAACGTGAGCTTTTAGGGGGACATTAAATACCCAAACCATAATAGGAGTATAACCGAGTTTTCAGATTCTAGGATCTCTCACTGTGTTCAACTGGATTATATTGACATGGAAAACAAGAGCCAGAAAGTTTCATTTTGCTGCTGCATTTTATTTTATTTTTATTTATTTATTTTTTGGTACCAGGAATTGAATTCAGGGGCACTCAACCACTGGGCCACATCCCCAGCGCCCCTCTCCTCCCCCCACCTTTTTTTTTGTATTTTATTAGAAACAGGGTCTCACTGAGTTGCTAAGTGCCTTGCCATTGCTGAGGCTGGCTTTGAACTTGTGATCCTCTTGCCTCGGCCTCCCAAGTGCTGGGATTACAGGCATGAGCCACTCTGCCCAGCTTGCTGCTGCATTTTTATATATTTCTTGACTGGTAGGATAAATTTGATAATGACTGAACAAGTGAGTGCTGTTTTTGAAACTTTGATATTCTAAGTACAGTTCAGAAACATGATAATAGTTCATGTTGATGCCTGAAATGAGGTTATTTTATTTAATCTTCCTATCATTCTTATGGGATAGGTGCTATTATTATATTCATTTGATAGATGGGGATACTGAGTCAAGCAAATTTAAGTACCTTGTCTAATGTTAAAGATGGTTAAACCACAGGATTATAATTCAGGCCCATTCACTCTCTAATCACTATGCTAAAATCTTTCAAAGTAGTTGGTCAGATGAATGTAGGGCATTAGTTGATTCTGACCTATAAGTTCTAGTGAAATCTGGAACATTTTTTTTTTTTTTTTTGCATGGCTATGAACTTGGATTTGAAACAATTTTTATTTTTCCTTTACTATATTCTAATAGTTTATTTCTAAAAACTCTGCATTATTATCATTCAATTCTTTCCCTAAATTTCCCAGGGCTCTTACGAGCAGGGGTCACATTTCCCTGTCAGCTTTAGGTCAGAATTTTATAGCAGTTATTTAAGCAGCTGAGTCAATGCCAATCAGCACAGTCATTCTGAAGTCAGTCTGAGAGTCAGTCTTTCTTCATTCAGCTTCTTATAGGAGACAGGTGGATAAAATAACAGGCTATGCCATTGCAATATTAGATCTGTTATGCAAATGACTTTACTCTGCTTGAAAAATTGGAGGAAAATGCAGAATAAATGGTTCTTTAAGTGAGCCAGGATAGGAAATATGCATTTCCTAGTACTATAAAAATAGACAAGTATTCTTTATTAATACAGCATTTTTGCTTTTAATAGATTAACAAAACCTAAGTTGGCTAATGGGAGGGGCTTCAACATCAGGGGGCTTCAACATTTCCCCAGGTGACTCTAGTGGTAATCCTGGATGAGAGGCCTTGTCTTAGATATTTCACATCCAAGAACCATTGAATTTGGTTCCAAACAATTAAAGGGATTGCATTCTTGTATCTAAAAAATCTTGTCCTTGTCTTTTAATCAAGATGTAATAGAGTACCTCAGATTTCCTTGATTGAAAAAATAATTAGACATTCAAACAGAGTTGAAATTTGTTTTGCTAGAATTAGAAAAGTTTAGTGGAAGAGAGAATCATCACTAATGTAAATCGATTATGTTGGTAATCTGTTTAATTACCACCATGTCGAGAGTGTTGTGAAATATATGACTGCAGAGGTGTTACTAATTGCTTTAATTAGCCACCAAGGACTAATAGTGAAGAGGGTTGCTTAGTACTGGTAATGTGGAATGGAAAAACGAGTGTCAGTTTTTGGCTTAAAAGTTAAGCCCTGGAATTTCTAGTTCATCTTCCTCTAAAACAAGGGGAAATTGACAACAATACAATAACACATTGAATGTGTTCTGGAATGATAGTCACCACAAATTATTCAAAGCAACATCTGAAGACCTACTGAATATGAAAAAGGAATTTATAATGCAGACTGGATGAAGGAGCCCAGTGGCTTGCTGCGTAAAATTCACCTGCATTCATGCATTTTAATATTATTCTTCCCTCCAATATAAATATAACATTATCTACACACAGTGAAGATTAAAATGGTCTGTGTAAGTGTATGTGAAGTACTGATAACTTCATTTCTAACAATAATGCATGTAACATATCATCTTATGAAGAATGTTTTCCTGAATATACTTGTAATCATATAATTTTGAAAAAATGTTCAATGTTAGGAAGTTTTCTATGGAAAACTCATATGGATAGTAACCATTTGGGAGGCAAGCATTGTATTAAAATTTTTCTCTTTCTTTGGTACCTGATCTATATGTGTATGTGTGTGTGTGTGTGTGTGTGTGTGTGTGTGTGTGTGTATAGATATGTATATGCCATGTCTATTCAATAGCCTTTTCTATTTTCTTACTTTTGAGTATATTCTTCCGTGCATCAAAAATCTAAAGAATTTTCTTCATGTTCAACTTTTCTCATACTTGCATCTATTAAAGTTTCTTGGCTTCTGCTTTGAAACAGCAACAATATAATCAGCAAAAGCTGTTCCAAAGAAAAATTTCTGTGTGTGTGTGTGTATGTGTGTGTACATGTGTATGCATATCTGGTAGACTTGTGTGTGTGTGCACACGTGCATATGTGTGTTTTCTGTCAGCACAGAGAAGGCCATGAATCCTGGGTCATGTCCAGGGAGGACAAGCTCCTGCAACCTCTTCTGTCTAGGAGGAGTCCCTTTTACTTGAAGGAGTGTCAGAGTCAGTGTGGGTTCCATAATAAAGACACAGATGAGGTGGTTTAAATGACAGAAAATTATTGCAACAGTGCTGGAGACTGGAAGTCTGAGATCAGGTACCAGTAGAGCCAGGTACTAAGGAGGGCCCTGTCTCTGGTTTGCAGATGGCCGCCTTTTCACTCTGTGATCATGTGGTGAACATAGAATACTTGGCATCTCTTCTTCTTAGAAAGACACAGGTTCCTGGGATCAGGCTCTACACTTATGACCTCAGCTAACCTTAATCACCCCCTTAAAGGTCCTATCTCCAATGCAGTCATGTGGGAGTGCATGGCTTCTGCATATGCACTTTGGAGGCTCACAATTCAGTCCATAGCAATGAGGGTCTCATCTCTGATTTAAGGTGAGTCAGTCCAGTGTTACTTTCACTGCTATATAGCAAGCATACAATGACAAAAACTATAATAGATCATGGGGAAATAAAAAGCATGATACTTATTTCAGACAATGTCATGCCTGAATTCGTACCTTTGTGCTGTATTTTAAGAAATTGGGAGCTGAAGTTTTATTCACCTCTAAATGTACTTCTTTGTATCAGACCTGATCCCTGAGGAAACTGCACAAAGCTGGTTGTCCAAACCACTAGCCTGTGAAGGATACTAAGTAAGAGGCAAGGGAGCATGGAACTGGAGATCAAATAACCTTCCAATTATCAGCTTCCCTGGGTACTCAGTCCTTGAAGCCATCCAGCTTTTGTGTTCAGTTGGTTTCAGATTTACCTTGGCTCTTTCTGGCAGAAGAAAGCTCATGTTTCCTTGAATAACAAGTCAAATTATTTAATGTGAAAGTGAAGGGGAATCAATATACTACTTTGTAAAGCACTTTGGGAAGCAACCTATATATGATGGTCTCTGAGGATCTCACTCATCCAACATACTCATTATATAACCAAATAACAGCAAAACCAAAGCTGCAACACCAAACATAAGGCGAGACATGGTGTGTGTGTGTGTGTGTGTGTGTGTGTGTGTGTGTGTGTGTATGAGATGGCCCTAGAATTTGCTTCTCTATTATGTCTTTTGGATATAATTGATAATAATAATGATAAAGTGAGAAACTAACACGTGCCAAAGTCTATGCTAAATGCTTTAATGGTTACTTCAATTACTTCCTTTAAAAATTTAATGATAGTGGTAAAGGTGATCCTTGTTAAATGGGAAACAAAATGTGACATCAGATAGAAAGTGATGGGAAATGAGGCATTTATTTTCTCTTCAGATAGGAGGATTGTGAGTTCAAGGCCAGCCTTGGCAACTTAGTGAGTCCCTGTCTCAAAGTGAAAAATAAAAAAGGACTAAGGATGTAGTTCAACATCCCTGGATTCAGTTTCCAATATCAAAAAATGAAAAATAATAAACATGGTTAAGCAAATGTCTTCAACTGCCTTACTCATCATTCAGGGAAGCTCTGAAACTACTTGGATAGAATCACAATGCATGATTTATTAGTTTCAGCATTCCATATTCTGAAAAAGAGAATAGCAGTCTTTTTAAAATAGCTTGTACATCAGAGGTATACTTTAAACACAATGTATCATGTGAAATTATGAAATTTAGAAGCACATAGATCTTACAAAATTTTAGGTCAAAAAATACTCAAGGACAGTCCTAATGTCTAAGCCTCCAGTCAATGCTTGTTTGTTGAATTTAAATAAAATATAATACTGCTGTGCTACCTCATAGATGGGAAAACTAGAGAACAGAGAGATTAAGTGCCTAATGTCATACAGTTCACTGAGAGAATGGATTGGATTCTCATTACCCCCTTCAAGGGCACACCCTCAGTGACCAGCATGTCTGCCATGAGGCCCCCACTCCTTAAGGGTTTCTCCACCTCCCAATAGTGTCAACCCGGGACTGAGTCTCTAACACATGGGCCTGTGGGGAACATTCAAGATCCAAACCATCTAATAATATAGACCATATACTGTGATGATAGTTGTTGACAATAAAATATGTCCTTCTGTGCCATTTATAGCCCTTGTATATTAAGAGTCTGAATTGAAGAGATGGTAGCCTTGGCTTCAAATTCTTTCATGATTATTAAAGGTTGAGAAGAGAGCTTAAATCTTTTCTTATTTTGGAGAAGGGAGGATAAGAATATAGACCACAAAACCAGTGATAGCATAAAATTAAAATTAATACCTTGTATTTTCATTAATCCTAATCTAATGATAGTTATAGATTAGCAGGCTTGATCAAGAACACACAAATGTTTGGTATATTTTTTACTACATTGATTTCGACTAGTGTTTTCAGCCAGTTTGACTGTTTCCTCTTTTAGATTGTTCTCTTGTAGTACATGAAAAAGATTTTCTTAATGTCTGCAACTTTTATGACATTTATTTTAATATTAGAATTAATGTAAACAACATTAGTATATTGGGATCACTGGGTAATTTTGTTGAAATGGATACAGGGTCTTGTCTTTAGAAGATATAAATTGTGTGTAAGCCTAGAAAATTGGCCTGAAAATAAATTTGGAACTTTTCTACTGAGCAATTAAAGTCACAAAATTGTGACTTCTGATATGAATCTAATTACGTGTGTGTGTGTGTGTGTAGTGTATTTAACTATTGTATTTTTTGTGTGGTGTTAGGGATTGAACCCATAGGCAAGTGCTCTATGACTGAACTACACCCTCATTCCTTCACTATTGTATTTTTGTGTCATTTTATTTGCACTTCAATTTGGATAAGTTGAGAAAAACTCATGCAACTCCACTACAGCCTATAAGATAAGAACATTCTCTTCTTTTTTAAGGCAAAGGATATCTTTGGTGGGAGAAAGCTGACCATTTATACCACGATGTACCACACTAGTGAGTTATGATTTAATCATAGTAAAGAAATTAGTTCATTTTAACTTGAAACCTTAGAATTATTGTGTTTCATGAAGTTTGGAAGAGGTATCCATTTGGTGAGTCCCTCCCTCTGTGTTTTCTATTGTTTCTTCCCTAGGTTTCTTTTGGGATATGCTAAAAAAAAAAAAAAAAAAAAAGCCCCCTCCCTATTCTCCTAGCTTTTATTTATAAAAACTTTTATTTGTTACTAAATTTTCAAATATAATGATGTGTCATTTAATGATGAAGATACAATCTAAGGAATGCATCACTGGGTGATTTTGTCCTTGTGTGAACATCACATAGTGCACTAACACAAACCTATTGTATAGCCTACTATATGATACTTGAAAAAGGAGCAGAGATATCAGACACCATGTCACTGAGAAGCCCCTTTCCATTCCCAAGACTCTAGCCAAGTAGTCGGGACAATGAAAACAGGCCCAGACCAGAATGTTGGAAAGGTATTATCTGACAGAACACTGACTCCCTTACATGTACATTGGGAAATAGGAAGCAAGTGTTATTTGTAAGAAATGTTCTTTTATGTACATCTGCCAGAGGCAGCTATTCTTCAGAATTCTGGTCATACAAAGAAGAAAGCGAACTAAGAAGGCCAATGCATATGTAGCAGAAGCTATAAAAACCCTAGCTCAGTAGTAACAGGACAAGAAAGCTACTTGTCTCAATGGCCATCACTGAACTCTGTTAGTCTACATTTCAATAAGATCTATGTCTCTGGTGTTTTATTTGGTCTCTTGGCAACCTACCCCACTGCTCTACCCCACTGCTGGACAATGGATAGCATCCCTATCACACACCTAGATTTTATTGTATAGCCTATTGCTCCTAGGCTACAAATCTGCATAGTATGTTACTGTACTGAATAGTGTAAAAAATTACAACACAGTGGTAAGTATCTGCATATTTAAATCTCCTAAATCATAGAAAAGTTACAGTAAGAATACTAGGCAGGGGCTGGGGTTGTGGCTCAGCAGTAGAGCGCTCGCCAAGCACGTGCGAGGCCCTGGGTTCGATACCTAGCACCACATAAAAATAAAAAAAAAATAAAATAAAGGTATTGTGCCCAACTACAACTAAAAAAATAAATATTTAAAAAGAAAAGAATACTAGGTGATAGGAATTTTATAACATGGGACCACTGTTGTATATATAGTCTATTGTCAATCAAAACATCCTTTTGTGGTGAATGACTGCTCATGTTGAGGATATTTGGTACCTGAGGCAAAAATGTTTTATATTCTCATTGAGTCTTCTCATTTAAGACTTAATTCTTCCATCTCCTTTATTCCCTCATAAACTTACCACTGCAAATTCCCATGTGAATCCTGACTGAAAAGTGATTCCCTTTCAAATAGTTTAATATCTGTCATACACAATGTTTTCATTTTGTATTTTTTGGAAAGACACATTGAAGAACAAAACATAATTATCAAAAGTAAATGGTATTAAATATTTTTTTCATACTCATCAGTCAAATCCCTGAGATTTATAACATATTTCATGTGTTGACAGAAAGAATTGAACTATAAAAGTTTTTCAGGCACTGCTCTTTAAGAAGTGAGGTCTGGCAGGAGGTTTTATGTCATTGTGGGAACCTGGTCTGTTCTTTCTTTTTTTCTGGCCATGAGGTGAGGGTTTTGCTCCACTACACTATACCTGCCACGATGTGCGACCTCACCACAGGCCCCAAAGCAAAAGGACCAACCAACCATTGACTGAAACCTCTAAAAACTATCAAAATCTTTTCTCTTTAGAACTTGATTATCTCAGCTGGGCACGGTGGTGCACGCCTGTAATCCCAGCACTTGGGAGGCTGAGGCAGGAGGATTGCGAGTTCAAAGCCAGCCTCAGCAATGGTGAGGCACTTAGTAACTCAGTGAGACCCTGTCTCTAATAAAATACAAAAAAGGGCTGGGGATGTGGCCCAGTGGTTGAGTGCCCCTGAGTTCAATCCCTGGTATCAAAAAAAAAAAAAAAAAAAAAAAAAAAGAACTTGATTATCTCTGGTTTTTGTTATAGTAACAGAAAATAAAGACCTTATCCAAGAGTTTTGCTTATATTTGAAACTGTGTCTGCTTTGGCCTTAAGATACTTGTGGCAATTTTGATTCTACTCATGATCAAATTAAAATTTGGGTTGTAAATCCAATGGAGGCAAAAGTTGAAAGAGTGGTTTAGATCAAGTTGTGCTATGGAGATGTTATAGTTTGGATTAAAAATTGTCTCCCATATTAGTCAATGTAGAAATGTTCAGAGGTGAAAAGAATGGATTAATCATTTAGATAGAGTTTTGGGTGATAACTGGAGGCAGGGATGGCTAGAGTAAGTAGGTCACTGGGGACATGCACTTGTGGACTATATCTTGTCCTTGGCCTTTCTCTCTCTGTTGCCTAGCAACCACAAGCTGAGAAGCTTTCTTCTACCATTCCCTTCCACCATGATATTCTGCCTCCACTCAGGCCCAGAGCAATGGAGTTAGCCAACCATGGATTGAGCTTCTGAAGCCATGAACCCCAAAGAAATTTTTCTCCTCTGAGTTGTTCTTGTCCGGTATTTTGGTCTCAGTGACAACCAGCTGACTAGCACAGGAGATTTTAAATGCATCCTTTGAAACTATACTTATGGATGTAAGGAGTCACATAGTTGCTTTTATTCCTCTACTAGCTTCTGCCAAAGAATTGTATGTGGGGAGGAAGACATATTGTCTTGAAATTGTTCAATGATGTTAATCAGTTGTGCCTTTGTTTTGATGACTTTTGGTGACCTTCCTTAGATGGTTTTTCTTGACTTTATTTTATATTTAGAAAAATTTTTCCATTTTACTTTGAGTCAAGCCAACTTGCAAATACTTAACTCCAATTGAGTAGCTATTTTCTCCAGAAAGCCAATGCTTTTTTCCACGTTTGAGATTAGCCCATCAAGTTGTTGATAACCCAAATGCAGTTATGCTAGTTTGGTCTTTGCAGAAGGGAAAAACATAAATAAAAAGCTGACTTTTATTATCAGAGAGGTTAGGAGGATGTGACTTCTTCTATTATTTCTCTATTACTTCACAGAGTCTGATATAATCTTTTATTAGACTTTCTTCACCAGCTGTTTGGAAGGAAATTAAATGTGCAGTCTATGAGCTCCAAGGAAGCATCTTTGCACTGTTAAACCTTGGTGGATGCTTATATTTATCAGAGATTTTAAAATCTAAATGTGTGCTAGGATGTTTAGTATGGTATACAGTGTGCCTCAGTGGAACATTGTTCTTTTATGATTTCATGGAATCAATCTCCACTTTATTTATTTCCTTTGATCAGTAAAATGAAAGGTGCTAGTAGATAACTTTCTAGACAGTTCATCAACATTTTGGTTTTCTTATAAATATATTCATGTTTTTCCTATCTTGTTTTTCTTTAGCATTAGGACTCACAGGGGGTAGGAAATTAAGGAAGCTGCTTGTTAGAAAAAAAAAATCAGATAACAGGCTTTTATTCTGTCACCACTCTGGGTATAATACTAACTGGTTCAATTCATAAAACAACTGGTTTTCTGATGAAAGAACCAGCCACTTCCTCAGAAAAGATAAACTAATGACTCAAATAAGGAAAGAAAGTTTTGCCAGGCATGCAGGTGATCAAAAGCAAAGCTATGGAATGCAACTCACAAATATGCAAAGTTCTTCAGTGGATTCATGTATTAATTTCTTCCTAAATGAAGTAAAAGATCTGGATGACTGATATGGTCATAAATTGGAACTGAATGCAAAGACTCGAAAGAAATCATGAAGAACCAAAAGTCCAGGTAGTTAAGCTTCCTGCTGCAGTCTGTGGCTCTTGTGTTTCATTAGATGTCACTGTAAGCTTGATGTAGTATCCATCCTTGACTTATAGCTGGACTCCGAGAAGCCTGTGGGCTAGCCACCTGAATAGATAGACTCAAATCCAGACAGCCCAGAGAGGGTGATGGTTTTAAGAGACTCCCAGTCAGGAGAGTCTGAAAGTCTGTTTCCCTAACAGTGTACCAGGGAGACATGCTGTGGCCAATCCAGATGCAAGGTCTCTGAATCCACAATATACAAAAATGTCTGGTCTCTTCATGAAGATGGTCCTCATCCTGGAGACTAATGCTTCCTGGATTTCTAGCAATAAGAATAAAGTTAGCTTTTTTAATTAGATGATTCTTTTGAAAATGTGTCCTCCTTCATTTTGGAAACATTAGTTCACCCAAGACCAATTTTCTGTCTGCAGTTTGGCTAGTGTTTGACTTCATTTTGAACTAGTAGTGACCTGAACAGACATATTTATGGTGTTTTATCACCTTTCTTTTTATATTTTAAATTGGTGCATTGTAATTATATATAGTTCTGTGATTTAATATTTGTAATGCACACAATGTAATAATATAATTTGGCCAATATCATTCCCCAGTATTTCCCTTTCTTCCTCCTTCCACCTATTCCCTTTCCTCTACTGCTCTCTCTTGATTTTCATGAAATTCATGCCCCCTCCCTGCTGACTTTATTTTTCTTTTTCCTCTCCAGCTTCCATATATGAGAGAAAACATATGACCCTTGACTTTCTGAGTTTGGCTTATTTCACTTGACATAGTGCTCTCTAGTTTCATCCATTTTCCTGCAAATGACATAATTTCATCCATCTTTTTGACTGAATAAAACTCTATGGTGTATATATACCACATTTTCTTTATCCATTCATCCATTAATGGACATCTAGCCATGCCATCACTTGATGGGGACCGCAAATATTAGAATTTTAAATATAGGGGTTAATTAGATTAAAAGATTTATTTTATCATGTTGTCACCCTTACCAGAAAACTCAGGGTCACCCAAGATTCCACCTTCTTTCTCTAACAATGCAAAAGTTCTTCTTAACTCAAACTGGCCTGTATAAATTGTCAACTTAGACCTTTGACCTCACCTCACTTTCCATCCTGTACAATGTTTTGTTTGTCAATCCTGCAAACAGCCAAAGGAATTCTCTGTCTAAAACACAAATCAGATTATGCTATTCCCTCAAAACTCTGAAATGAATTCTGAATACCTGTATGATAAGGTCACAATCCTTCTGCCTGACTACAAGGCTCCTGTGCTCCGGACTCTGTCTCTCTGCACCCCAGTTCCACGAGTACCCTTCCCTCCCCTGGTGCATTTGCACCATTTCTTGTCACACTTGTCTGCTGCAGTGCTTGTGTTATGAGATTTGTTACATTAAGAAATATTATCAGCTGGGCGAGGTGGCGCACGCCTGTAATCCTAGCACTTGGGAGGCTGAGGCAGGAGGATCATGAGTTCAAAGCCAGCCTCAGCAGTGGCGAGGCACTTAGCAACTCAGTGAGACCCTGTCTCTAATAAAATACAAAAAAGGGCTGGGGATGTGGCCCAGTGGTTGAGTGCCCCTGAGTTCAATCCCCGGTACCAAAAAAAAAAAAAAAAAAAAAAAAAAAAAAAAAATTATGAAAAAATTGTTAGTTGAGCAAAATTTTCATTCCAAAGGAAAATGATTTCTTTTTGATTTAGGAAAATTCAGCATAATTTTACAAAATACTGTATAAGTTTTCTCAAAATGTAGATTTACTATTTTATTGAACAGAGTAAATTATTGAGACCATCAGAACTGTGAACTTCAATATTTGTGAGATATATAATGGTGCTGGGAATTGAACCCAGGGCCTTGTGCATGTGAGGCAAGCACTCTACCAACTGAGCTATATCTCCAGCCCAATATCTATGCTATTTTAAAAGTACCAACACATTAAATTTTCTAAGTTTTCATTCTGGAAGTAGACTGAGGGCTCTTAGGTGAGGGCTTGTTATTACCCTTAGCATACTTTATTATTGAGACTATTTCTTGAAAGGTGTCTCTCCTCTGTTGGACTACAAATTTCTTGAACACAGGTATAATCAATCTCTATTGATTATACTTATAATCAATCTCTATTGATTATACTTGGGATGTTCAATTATAATTGTTTACAACCTCATATAGAAAGCTTGGAAAAGAAAGATAGCAAAACTCAGTTCCATGAAACCAGACATGGTTGTTGCTTTGGTTTGGATATGAGTTGTGTTGAAAGCTTGGTTCTCAGTGTAAAGTATTGAGAGGTGGTGAACCTTGAAGCATAGGGCCTCAATGTAAAGTATTGAGAGGTGGTGAACCTTGAAGCATAGGGCCTACTGGAAGGTGATTGGGTCACGTGGGAACAGTTCTGGCAGGAGAAGTTTAGTTCCCCTGAGAGTAGGTTGTCATAAAAATGCAAGCCTGGCTTCTTCACAGTGTCTTGCTTCCTCTCTGGCCATGTGATCTCTCTTGTGTGGGATCTTACCATGTGATGTCATCAAACATGTTATGACAAAGTCAACCCTCATTATAGGATGACTTAATTAGGTCACCTGATCTTGGACTTTTCAGTCTCTAAAACTGTGAGGTACTTTACTTTATAAAATATTATAGTTAACATTTTTTTCATCTTCCCTGCTAGATTTACCTCTAGTTACATACCATATATAATACAGTTGGGATAACAGCTATAGATACACTTTTTAAAAAAACATTACATCATCATTTCACTGTTTTATTATTTTTGAGAATATATTTCTAGAAATGGAATTATTGGACCAAAGTGGTTGACATGTTGAGTCTTCTAAAACATAATGACAAATTGCTTTTAGAGAAAGGTGTTAACAATTTTCACTTTCAGAGCATAGGTGTTTGGTTTTGTGACATTTTGGTTACCATTGAATATTTCACATTATTATTAGTTAACCTTTTGCCCTATCATATTATGGTTTATCACAAGATGAAAAATTATATATTTTTTTGTTATTAAGAGAATGGTAGATTTTCTTAACTCTGGTATTCTTTTGTATTTATTTTACTTGTGAAGTGTCCCTCTATTGGCCCTTGCTATAGTTTGATCTGGAACACACCCCAAGGTTCTATGTATTAAAGAGTGGTCCTTAGCTTTGTGCTAATGGGAAGTGATAGAAACTTAAAGAGTTGGAGCCCAAGAGGAAGTCATCAAGAAGAGTGGGACTTCAACCCCTTCCTGTCTTTCTCTTGGCCATGAGGTGTGTGGTTTTGCTGCACTATGTGCTCCCTGCCACAGTGTGTGCCTTAGCACAGGCCCCAAACAACAGGGCCAATTGATCGTGCACGAAAACCTCCAAAGCTGTGAGCTAAAATAAACCTTTTCTATCAATAAGTTAATAATCTCAGGTATTTGGAAAGCTGACTAACCTAGATTGTATTCACTTTTACACTGGAGTTTTGATGTTTTTCTTATTGATCTACACAACACAAAATATTAAGTGAAATGACCCTCTCTAGTAAATTATAATCATTTCTTAGTTTGCTTTCATTTTTTATTTATGATTTGTTTGTTGTGAGGGATTACATTTTTCAGTGTTACACATATCTTTTGATGTAATCATTTGTCATGTATTCAATTTATTTGTTTATAAAGCATCTCACCATTAAAACTTGTACATTCTTACATTTTTCTTATTTTTTTGGATTTGTTTTTATCCATCTGTAAATTATTTTGATATTTTGTATGAGGCGAGGACTTTTAACATTTTCCCATTAATTCTTGGAAAATTCTCATGCATGTAAATCTCCATCATTATAAAAACTACACTTGTCTCCATCCATCCTGCTTAATGAGTATTAAAAATATTGGTCTTAGGGCCTGATAGCCAAGTGGGATTCATTAAATCAGAGAACGTGGGTGAGGAACAGGAGAAGGACCACTAGCAATTACTGCTATTTTGCTGACTGTCATTTATTGTATGAGGTAATGAATGGCAAAGGCTTCCATGCTTTGGTTACCATATTGGCTCACAGCCACATGAATCATTCCACACTGGGGACAAAGAGTTGCTGTGGTTCCTTATATTGAATTATCTCCTGGGATAAGGTTGTGCCAAAACATTACTATAGGCCGTTATCACATTACCAAGTGAGTTCTACAGAACTGTTTAAAAACAACTTTGACTTGGCTAGAGAATGATCTATTTCCAAATGGATCTATTCCTCACCCCATTGAGAAGAGGAATTGAGGACAGAAACTACATATACTTTTCTCTGACTTATTGAAAAGAATGGGGAGATTGATGGCAGAGGAAGTTAATCTTTTGGTATGCTATCTTTGGAGTTTGAAAGATTTTTGAATTTGCTCAATGAAGAGAATTTCCAAAATTTGTATATTTGAATATGTGCTAAAACAGGAATATGTCACTTATACTTTTGTGTAATATTAATTCTTTAAACATTTGTTGCCATGGGGGCTCCATTTAAAATGTCATGGGAGAGATTAAAACAGACACAAAAACCACAATGCCAAATATACCACTATATTTGAAAGTACAGAATGGATTAAAGAAGTTGGGAGACAACGTGTTTATTTGTATGTGTGAATAAGGAAGATGAAGGTTTGAAACTTCAAGAAGATATTTGTCGTTGCCTACAGCAATTGCTGCTTGCAGCAACAATACCACGGGAGAAAACTCGGAGGCAGACTGGAAATGAAAAAGTTCTTTTATTCTTCTTTCTTCTAACTTCTCTCTCCGGCTCCAACAACCTCTCCAACTCCAACCACTCCAACTCCCACCACCCCTCTAACTAACCTCACCTGATTAAATACATTTTGCCTTAACAAGGACAAGTGCTAACAGCTTGAGCTTACAGGTGCGTCACACAGTGTTCATGGGCATAAAAAGATTCTTAGATAAATGCATGAATATCAGGTGAAAATACTTGAACACCTTTATGGCTCTCAGCTAGCCGCCATCTTAGCTATCTCCTCAATTAGGGCTCTTACATTTCCCCCCTTTTGTTTTAAAAGAGGGGATGCTCTAGGACATCCATGTGCAACCAACATTCTTACCCATCATCGGATAATCAAGGCTGTGCCCTTGACTCCTGTCTTAGGTTGATATGTCGGCCACATGAGACTGTCCCGTGGATGGGTGACGATCTCATCGGATCGACTGTGCCTGTCTTAGGTTGTCCCCCTCTGGGGATCTTACCCGTCATTGGCTACCAGCCGTCCAATCCAGCCCTTCAGGATCGACTGTGTGTTGACTAACAGCCATCCAATCGTGAGGAGATGCTGCGGTTTTAAGGCAGCAAGCCTTCTGCTGAAGAGCCAAGTTCCATAACGAATCAAGTTCATTAAACAAATCAGGTGCCCTAAGTTCCATCAAGTAACGCACTGAGTTCTCCAGACAAATACCCGTAAGGCATTGTCCCGTAATGTCCCAAATAATGAAAGATCAAAATGTCCACTTGTTATAACACGTTGATCTAGGAGGCCCCATGCATACAGAGCAGAGGCCACACTGCTGGTGAGGTTGTTTGATGCTTGAGCAGCAGGGATACTTATAGCGACTGCGATCCCTGCAGTTGTAGCAGCAGCCATCTTTTTTATGTCTAGACAATGCCACCGGCAAATCTTCAGGGCCCGCTACCTAGAAACTCAAGCATCAATTATTAGAGGAAAGGCAGTGCCATTCCAGCACTGAGTCAAGAGGCGAGTTGTCAAACTAAAAAATAGAATTATTAGATTAGAAAATTAAAGTTGATCTCTGCTCACACACATTGCTGCTTGAGCTCCCACAAATATAAGCTGGCAAAATATCCATTTCAGAACAAATCAAAGAAAGACTGAGGGTATTTAACTGAGAAAACACTACATTAAAGATAAATTAAAGAAAAACTAAGAGCACTTTGGAAAAATAATTTGTTAGCTGGAACCCCTGAGTCTCTGCATACACAGCAATCCTTCTATGAAATTACCTGTCAAAATAATTCAAATTAATCAGCTATTAAACAAATAAAGTTAATTACAAATAAACAATTCCATGTCAAATACCAAAATATCAGGTTATACAGTATTAGTCATATTCTTAGCTGAAGAGAAGTTCCAGAGACACCTATAAATCAAAATTGAAGGTACCTATACTTTTAAATTTTTTATCCAATTTGAATACTCTAAACTTAAATAAATTAAAGTTATATGGATCTATATATATATATATATTTTATAATTTTTATAGTATTAATTTTCGTAAGCGCTTTGTTATTTGTGATGTCACACTGAACAGACGCACAAACATACAAACACATATTTGTGACGTCACATTTACATGAAATCTTGACAAGTGCACAGACATACAGACATATATAAAAAGAAAAAAATACAACTGTGTGTACACTAAAGAGAGATCTTCTCGTCCCTGCTGGGAGGAATGAGACTTAAGTTGTGAGTTTTTTGAAGGAAAAAGTGCGCAGCTTAAAAGTTTCTTAGCTGAAAAGGCAAAGATGAAGTTCCCTTTTCGGAAAAAAAAAAAAAAAGAATAATAATGCTTAGCTAGTTAATTATTTTGTTATTTGGAGCAGATTAAAAAGGTTGTTTTGGAATAAAGAGTACCTGGTAAGGGATGCTTGCTGTGATACTTGTTAAATATTGTTTGTCAGTTTTTTTAATAATAGCACTGACCTGAATTATATAGTGCTAGTAACACAGCTCCCACTCTCATGTGGCTACATCAGTTGCTCGTGGTCGCAATGAAGTATAAAAGAGGATATAAGCTGCTGAAGATTTCACAGAAGAAACGGAGATATCAGAAACTTCGTGATCATCAAATTTAAACCACTGCTGTCTTACTGCATTTTTACAATAGGCAGTGTAGTGGCCTCCATCCAGCCCACCGTAGTGATTTGAAAAAGAAAACAAATTACATTTATTTAAATTGTTCTTTGGACCAATAACATACTGTGACAAGTCAAGATTTTCTAAAGGGAAGTCCATAGATGTCTGTAATTTTTGCTTCCACCTGCCATCATAGGAAAAACGTTTCAAATGTACTATAAGAACAGGTGGTAACTTCCAGATTTCTATCTTTTTTAAAGAATCTCGTTGAGCTTTGCAATAACTGCAATAAAATCTGTTGTTATCTGCGAGTTTTTCTTCTTTGGAAAATAATCTAAGGCAATCCTGTAATGTACATTTACTTGTGGATGCTAGTGGTAGAGATAAATACATGAAGGCCTCAAATGTCCTAGATTTTTTGTGACAGGTGAGGCACTGTACTGTGGATTTGAACTGACCCTGAAAAAGTGCAACAATAATAGACTCATTAAGCTGCTTATGTTTCTGCCAAGCATGTTCTGCAGCTTTAAAGTCATCGAGATAATCATTATTTTTTTCTTTATGTCTCTTTCGATTATCAGCTTTATTTAGGTCCTCATGGATTCCATCCATGAGGAACAGAAGCAATTATTGTGAATCTTGTTGGCTATACCCTGCAAACTGGTTATTGATCTTCCCAATAGTGATTTTAAAGTTTTTTGGACTGATATATCTATACTGTCCTGTCCACAGGGCTTTCATGATTATACCAAACTCTTCTGCCAATTCACCTTTATGTTCCAACAAATTTAACCTGTTAATATCATTTTGATAACAGTTTCAGTTGAAATAATCAGCCAAATGTGGGGCATTACATAGGCACTGCAAATTGAGTTCATATAACAAGTATTTCCTAAATTATGAAGTCCAGTAAGAGCTGGCCCAGATCGTCCAAAAACAGGATTGAGGTTCCAAATCTGAGAAGCAGAAAGTCCTGGGATCTTAGCTTTAGGATAGCATACTGGCTTATCAGAAAGCCATGGTATTTTCAAAATTGTTTTTTCAGTGGCCCCTAAAAAAAATCCTTTACCCTTTTGATGATGAATTAGGTTTTTATTTTTAACACCTGCAGGCTTGGTTGCTAGGTGTAGCCCCATTTGTTGTAAAATGTCTCTTCCCCATAGGGTAACTGGCAAGCTGGTCAAAACATAAGGCTGGAAAGTTCCTTTATGCTCTTCATTATCTTCCCATTTTAAAATTGCAGCACTTTGTGTTGGGGTGTTAGTATATCCCAAGCCTCTTAAACTGGTTGAAGCCTTCTGCAGAGGCCAGTGCTTGGGCCATTGTTGTAGATTAATGATGGAAGAGTCAGCCCCAGTATCAATCAGCCCCTCCATCTCTATACCTTGAATTTTTATTTTGCACATAGGCCTCCGTGAACAATCCTGAACCCAGCAAGCCATAGGTCCCGAGCCAGTGGAACCAAATCCTCTATTGTTCCTATTCTGCGGCATACTCTTGAATGAGTTGTGTAAACTGGGAAGGAGAAGCAGCTGAGCAATTCTATCTCCTTGGTTAACAGAGCTAATACCTCTAGGTGAACTAAGCATTATTTTTATCTCTCCTTGGTAATCAGAGTCAATAACACCTGGTGTTACTTGAAAACCTAATAAGCTTTTAGAACTTTTCCCGAGGATAAGTCCTACAGTCCCTGAGGAAAGAGGTCCCCTGACTCCCATGGGAATCAGTTGAACCCCCATTTCAGGTGTTAGTACTATTCGGGCGGTGGAACAGAGGTCTAGTCCTGCACTTCCTCTTGTCCCTCTGACAAGGGAGTCAATGGGTAGGAGGGATTGTGATGAGGAATCATCTGGATGGATGTTTGAGGATATTCCTCCTCTAATGCCTCGTATGTTTGTGGGCCCCGGGGCATTGGGCCCTGTGCCCTGTTTTTTGAATTCCTGGACAAAACGTTTCCATATATATCAAATTTAGATCTGCATTTGTTGGCCCAATGATTCCCCTTTTTACACCTGGGGCAGCGGCCTGGGGCATGGTATGAGCTTGGTCTTATTTTTCTTTGGGGATGTTGCCTGGAATATCCTGATTGATTATAATTTTTAGGTTGAGCCCTTGTGAAATTTTGAGGGGAAGCACCTCTCATTGCTGCTGTAATCACATTGCCTGTGACAAAGGTGTCATTAATGTCTTTACGTAATCTAATGTATATTGATAAGTCTTTTTTATTTTTCCATGGTCTTATAGCATCTTGGCAATATTTGTTGGCATTTTCATATGCCAACTGGACGACTAAGGGCATTGCTTTCTCTACATCCCTGAATATTCTGCCTGTCGTTCTTAAAAGTCTGTCAGCAAAATCAGCATATGGTTCATTAGGCCCCTGAATTACTTTAGATAGGCTGCCTTGCAAATCACCTGTTCCTGGTAAGGTCTTCCAGGCTTTAACAGCGACATTGTTTATTTGTGCGTATACACCAGGATCATATTGCATTTGGATTTGTAGTTCAGCAAACTGTCCTTCACCTGTTAGCATATCTACATTACAGTGTGGGAAGCCTGCAGTCTTATTTCTTCTAGCTGTTTCTACACAAAGCTCCTGGAATTGTGACTTCCATATCAAGTATTGTCCCCCGCTCAATACTGCCTTGCATAACCCTTTCCAGTCTGAGGGGGTTAAAGTTAAAGTGTTAAGGGACTCCAGCATGCTCAACGAGAACAGAGCTTGGGGCCCATAGGTCATTATTGCCTCTTTGAAGTTCTTTATTGTTTTGAAGTCTAGGGATTGGTGGTACCTCTGCCCGTTTTCGTTTTCAAATACTGGCAGGTCCCAATGTTCCTGCGGGTTTTGGCGTTCGAGGGCACATAAGCGCTCAGAAAGGCCGTTAATCTCTGCCTCAAGGGCACGCATATGCTCAGAAATACCCCTCATGATTTCTGTAATGGATTCCACCCATGAGGGAGCAGAGGGCACAAGTGGTTCCTCTACTTGACGGTCCTTTCTGGTCTTAACTGATTCAATGGAGGAGGCTGTGCTTTCATGGTTATTTGGCTCTTCCTTACTACTATCACTTTTACTGGTAGTAACATCCTGAGTTTCAGATTCTATGGAGAGTACGTACTCTTCAGCTATTTCCAACAAGTCTCGGATAGCTTTTGCAGCTCCTCATTATTTTTGAGTTCACACCAGTACTATCCTTACTGGTCTTATCTGACTCAGCGGAGGCTATGCTTTCACAATCACTTTCCTCCACGCTATCAGCTATATCAAAAAACTCTTCCATAGCTTTTATTACTCGGTGCTTGGTTATTTTCTCACCCATCTTTTCTCAGTTCTTACCTGCCGATTCTGAGTGCCCCGTACGGGCCACCACTTGTTGCTGCCTACAGCAAGTGCCGCTTGCAGCAATGATACCATGGGAGAAAACTCGGAGGCAGACTGGAAATGAAAAAGTTCTTTTATTCTTCTTTCTTCTAACTTCTCTCTCCAGCTCCAACAACCTCTCCAACTCCAACCACTCCTACTCCCACCACCCCTCTAACTAACCTCACCCGATTAAATACATTTTGCCTTAACAAGGACAAGTGCTAACAGCTCGAGCTTACAGGTGCATCACACAGTGTTCACGGGTATAAAAAGATTCTTAGATAAATGCATGAATATCAGGTGAAAATACTTGAACACCTTTATGGCTCTCAGCTAACTGCCATCTTAGCTATCCTCAATTAGGGCTCTTACAGATATTGGCTTGGTGGGTGTTTTAAAGTTAACAGTGCCTGTGTGTATGTATGCATGTATAAAGAGTTGGGGGTGGTGGGGGTGGGAGGAGCATCTGTGTTTGGCTAAATCAGTGGTTCTGATGGAGATGGTTCCATCCTGCGGGGACTATGATTTTGGTTGCCGTAGGAACTGGGGAACACCTCCTGGCATTTGAAGAGTGACAACCAGCACTGGGGCAGGCCTAATCAATACAGGCCTTTCCCCATATCTTCAACTTTTAAATTCCCCTCCAGATGTTAGTCTAGGTGAAAAACTTCTGAACCTAGAAACCAACTCCAGTTTATATGATAGGATAGGTGATGAAGAGAACTGTGATACCTACAAACAGAATGAGAGGGGAAGGGAATAAAAGAAGGATTATCTAGATATATTGGTGCGCATAATTTAAAAAACCCTGACAATGTCATTTTATCACTTCATAGCAAATTACCACAACTTACTGTGCAACGACAATATCCATTCATGGTCTGTCAGTCGTCTGGGCGTGGCATGGATAGGGTCCTTGCTCAGGGTTTCCTTCAGCTGAAACCACTTGTCACCTGGGGTTGCTCTCTCGTCTGAGGTATGTGTCCTCTTGCTTTCCCACAGGTTGTTGGCAGAATAAACTTCCTTGTAGTCATAGGTCTGAGGCCCTGTTTCGTGGCTGACTGTCACCTGGGACCATTCTTAGCTCTCAGTGGCTACCCACTTTTCTCTGCCATGTGATCCTTACCCCTAAATAGCCATTTGCTACTTTGAGGTCAGCAGGAAAATGTTTCTGTTGTTTCAGATCCTCATCTCTCTTTTTCTCTGAACTCTGAACCCAGACTTAAAGGATTCACCAGCATAATTTCCATTTTGATTGAGTCAAAGTCAACTGATTAATGACCTTAATTATATCAACAAAATCTGTTTTGCATGTAACATGATATAGTAATGGTAGTGATATCCCATTGTAGCCTCAGGTTCTGGCTACACTGAAAGAAAATGAATTATGAGGACATGTATACAGGAGGGGGAATCTTGGGAGTCATCGTAGAACTCTGCCTTCTACGCTGTCTAGAAGCATCTAGAACACTTTGTGTTGAGACCCTTCTTTTCATGAGCATGATGGAATAAATACTTAATTTATAAGTCAAGCTTATAAATCCTAGGCTTGAATTTTGCTTTGGCCTCAACAGTGGATCTGATGCAAACAAATTACCTGAGATTGTAACTGGCACAATTGCTGCTCTTTTCCTGATAGAAATCATGAAGAGGAATTATGAGGATTCATATGCAGTAGGATATGTAAGGCTGAACTCTGTTTTTAATGTACTGCTTTATAGATGAGAAGACAGCAAAGATATTGATGTCATGTTGTAGTGACTCTGAACTGCTATTTAAACAGTCTCATTTATCAAGTATAATTTTATTTTTCATGTACCTTTATTATATTCCATTTGGATTATTTAACATGTAAATAGATAAAAGGGAAAGAAGTGGGTTGGGGCTGTAGCTCAGTGGTAGAGCGCTTGCCTAGCACATGTGAGGCACTGGGTTCGACCCTCAGCACCACATAATAAGTAAATAAAACAATGGTATTGTGTCCAACTATACCTAAAAATATATTTTTTAAGGGGAAAAAAAGCAGTGGAACAGTCAAGTTTAGAATAACAGATTAGAGGGAGAAGAGGAAGGTGAGCCTTGAAAATCATTGTGCTCTCTGCGTGTCTCCTTTTTATTCTGTTGTGATTTGCCTATAATCATTACCACATGTTTTGGAGTCTCTTTTCTTATGGTCTCACTAAAATTCTGTAGTTTGAAAGCATGGTCTATGACAAAACTGTTTTGTTCCAGGGACTTAAAAGAGCTTGGAGAGGGATAGAAGCACCTTTAATGTGTTTTTCTTGCTTTCCTTCTTCTTTACTTTTTTTTTTTTTGGGGGGGGGGTACTGGTGATTGAACTCAGGGATTTTACCACTAAGTTACATCCCCAGCCCTTTTAAAATTTTTTAATTTTAAGACAGGGTCTCACTAGGTTGCTGAGGCTCTCCTCGAACTTCCGTCTTCCTGCCTCAGCTTCTAGGGCTTCTGGGATTACCAGTTTATGCCACCATGGCAGGCTACTTTCTTATAAATTGTATGTACTTATGGGGGGTTCAGTCTGATAACTCCATAGATACTTACAATATGTTATGGTTTAGATATAAGGTGTCCTCCAACGGCTCATCATGTATGAGACAATGCAGGAAAGTTTAGAGGTAAAATGATTGAGTTACGAGAAACTTAATCTAATCAGTGCATTCATCCTGATAGGGATTAACTGGGTGGTAACTGACTGGAAAAAGTAGGTCATTGGGGGCCTTACCTTGGGGTTTATATTTTGTCCCTGGTGAGCAGAGATCTCTCTCTACTTCCTGATTGTCATGTCCTGAGCTGCAATTCCTCCACTATACCTTCCCACCAGGATGTTCTGCCTCATCTTGGGCCCAGAGCTGTGGAGTCAGCTGTTTATGGACTGAGATATCTGAACCATGAACCCTAAAATAAACTTTTTCTTCTCTAAAATTGTTCTAGTTAGGTCTTTGGGTCACAGTGGCAAAATAGCTGACTAGAACACAACATGTAATGATCAAATCAGGGTAATTTTTCTACCTCCTTAAACAGTGATCATTTTTGGGGGTTGGAAGTTTTGAATGACTCTCTTCTAGTTCTATGTAAAATATATAATAAATTGCTGTGAACCATAGCCTCCCACTGTGCTGTAGAACACTGAAACTTATTCCCCCTGTCCAACTGTATTTTGGTAACAAATTTAATGAGTGTTTCTATTTTGCTCCTCTAGCTTACTTACTCCATCTTGCTGATTGAGGTTTGCATAGTGTGTTTATCAGTAGTTCTGTGGCTTTTTAAAAATTTTTTGTGGTTGATCTTAGATGTTTCACAATGATTTTGCTCTATACATTGGATTGGTCATGACCTGTCCATAATTTGTGGTATCTGCTATTTGGAGCAAGGGTCTTCATTATTATTTTTTTTCTTTCCAGTTTTAAATGTCAGTTACTTTTTAATATTATTTTATTTTACTGTGGTAATAAAACTTTAACATGAAACCTATGTTCAATAATTTTTAAGTATCCAATACAGTCTTATTTGTTATAAGGACAATGTTGTCTAGCAGATCTCTGGAACGTTTTCATCTTGCATGACTGAAACTGTCTACCAACTTCCCATTTCCCCTTTCCCCCAGACCCTGGAAATATCAGATAAGAAAGTTAATTTCCAAAATACATAAGGAGGTCCTAAAACTCAATAGGAAAGAACTAATAACCTGATTAAAAAATAAACTAACAGCCTAGGTAGAATTTTCTCCAAAGAAGAAATAAAAGTGGCCAACAGACATGTGAGAAAAGGCCCAGTGTCACTAATCATCAGGGAAATTTGAATCAAAATCACAATGAGGTGTCCCTCCCCAGCCCTTTATATTTAGGGTTTCTCTAAGTTGCTCAGGCTGGTGTCAAACGTGCTATCTTCTTGCCTCAGTATCCTGATTTGCTGGGATTACAGGCATGCACCACTGTTGCCTGTCTTATATATATTTCTATCACCTATTTATATTTGTCTCTGGATTTCTTATTGTTGAAAGGTTGTAGGCAATAAATAATACACACTCCCCCCACCAAAGTAGCATGTTTAGGTTAACAAAGGTGAGCTTAAGCACAGTGGGAGACAAGGCAGGTTAGGGGAACATAGTGGCACAAGGCTATCACAGATGTGCAGCCCAGCTGTTCAGCACCACACAGGTTAAGGTAGAGCTGTGTGTGCACTGAGAATGCATGAACACATACATGCAACTGCTTATTCTTGAGGCGACACGGACACCGCCCTAATGTGGGTGAGTCCCAAAGCCCCTTCAAAAGTGCTACCACACTAACAGTAGATCAGTTGAAAAGCTTGCATAAGCTTCTTGGTATCGTTTTCTGTTCTCTCTCTTTTTAAGACTTAAATGGTGCAATGGTTGATACTAGCTCTTAGTAGCAAAAATACCCAGAAAATGCCAACTTTTTGGCAGTTCTTTTTGAAAACATCTTCCCCGACTACAATTCTTCTTTTTAAACTCCTTCCTAGATAGCATAGATCATATTTAAAATATCCTATTCAGATAAGTTTATTACTTTTTAAAATGTTCACTGTATAATAGCAGTACCATAGCACTGGTATAACATACTCTGCTAACTGTATTTAGCCTTGGATAATGAAGATCACTCTCTTCTTACAGTTATCTCCAAATGGTACGATTCTATGTATTTTTCTTTCTTCTTTGTAGTTTTCCCTATTTAAAAATATTTTATAATGAATATATGTTAATGTATTCACATAAAAGATGTCTTAAATATGATTGTAAATGATCTAATATCTTTTAGAATGGTAGAGTTATACAGATTTCCTTTTAAAGAGTGTTGTTTTAGATAGTGCCCAGTGCAAGCCAGCCCCCCCCCCCCCCCCCCCAGAGAAAAGCTGGAGCTCACAGACTGTGAGCTGGAAAAACAGCATTAACATACATGGGAAAAAAATGCTTCCAGGCTGCATTAAAGCTGTGATTTCTATTTATTAGTTGGGTTACTTTGAAAATGCTTCAGTGCTTTTTTTCCCTGTTAGCGTTGCAAACTTGTAAAACTAGCAGGTCTGTGGCCACATGTTGTGTATTTCCTGAGACAGACTGGGAGGAAGAAGGCGGCAGGAACATAGGATGGGTTTGTAGGCTGAGTCTGAGGTGACTCAGCAGTGCCACCTAACTGCTGAGCTCCCACTGAGTGCTGTCTCAGGGGTCTCAGGGTCCTGCCACTTTGTGAGAGGTGAGTAACTGGCATAGCCAAAAGCCAAAAAAGCCAGAGGATGTGTGTAGACTATTCCAAAAACTTCAGGAATGAATAGCAGGAGGTACAGACATCCATTTTCAGTTCTGTGGGACCAGAAATGGGAGAGAAAGTTGAGATAAAGCCATGAACACTCTCGGGAATTAATCTTAAAGGTAGAGGAAAAAAAATAAGAGGTAAAACAGTTATGGAGAGCAGTTTTCCTGTGAAGATTTTTGTATAGGATTCAGGTGGTGTTAAGGGGCTGAAATCTTAGGGAGGGAAAGGTTGTGTTTGGCTTGTGAATTCTGAAGAAATCTATTTCTGTCTCCCCATAAAGAGTTTGTTGGGGGGTGAGTGGGAAGAATTTGCTGTATTGCAAGGGTCTGCCCCAAGCATCTTCAGATTCATTTGAAAAAGTGTACCAGGGTCCTGTGTTGAATCTGCAGTTTCATCATGCCCTCCTTTCCCTGGGAGTAATAGCCTCTCCTACAAAGTCGGCTCTCACATCTGGACCAGGAACCACCAGAGCCATAGCCAACATGTCCCAGATGTTTCTGGGGAAATTCAGGAATCCTGGTCTCCTTGGAAGCATAGCTGGCAACATGGAGTGCTAGGCAATTCCACATCAAAACAGTACCACCTTCTACTGATTAAAATGAATGTGTTCCACTGACTGATTCTCATGTCACCAATCTTCACACCGTCTTATGAAACAGATACAGTTTAACAATGAGGAAACTGCAGCAGGTTAATGTCTTGCCCAAGATCACACAGATGCAAGTCGTTATCATAAGTAGAGCATGGAGACCAGGCTACAGGGTGCTTGCAGTCTCTGTCGCCTCACACCTCCACAGGGCAGCAAAAGAGGGAGGGCATCATGGGTGAGAGGACAGGAGGGTACCAGTGATTGACTGGCATTTGTTTGTCCCACTCAGTAAACTTTTTTTTTTTTTGTCACTAGGATTTGACTTCATATGTAAATGTAGTGCACATGTAAATATGTGTTTTAGTCAGCTGTTTTGCTTCTGTGACAAAGACCCAATGAGAACAATTTTAGGAGGAAAATTTTATTTTGGGGCTCATACCTTCACGGGTCTCAGTCCATAGATAGCTGTTTCCATTCCTTGGGGCTTGAGGTGAGGTAAAACATCATGGTGGAAGAGTGTGGTGGAGAGAAGCTGCTCACATGATGAAAAAAAGAAAGGAGAGAGAGAGAGAGAGAGAGAGGGACTCCACTCACCAGATACAAAATATATACCCCACAGGCTTGCCCCCAATGCCCACCTCCTCCAGCCATCCTACCTGCATTCAGTTACCACTCAGTTAATCCCCCTGATGGATTAACCATAACAATATATAAGCAGTTTCTTTTTACAACACACACACACACACACACACACACACACACACACTATTAAATATACCAAGAAAATAGTTTTCCTCCCTATAATAAACCTTCACTTATAAAATCGTCAATAGAAGATTCATGTATCCTATTAGGTAGAATCTTTGTTGGCAAACCACTCATGAAAACTTTGGATAAAGTCAAAAAACAGCCCAAGCATAAAGTCCCACCCCTGGTCTTCTGTTTTTTTTTTTCCCCTGATATTTTTATTGGTGTGTTGTAATTTTTACATAACAGTGGGATTCATTATTGCATATTTGTACATGCATACAATATAACAATATAATTTGGTCAATAACATTGTCCAGTCTTTCCCCTTTCCCATCACTCCTCCCTCCTTCTGGTCCCTTTCTAGTCTTCTGGTTTTTGAAGAAGGCAATCCTCTTTCATAACCCAGGAACCTCTACTGACTCATGTACACCATATACAGGGACCACACAGCCATCTGTAGCTGGTGAAGCCATTTGTGTCTGCATAGTGCTCTCTGCCATGGGTAAAGTAGAGAGAGTCATAGCATTAAGTCATAAGCACAAGTCTGGAGCCTTTGATACTCCATCTTAACAACCAGAAGGGAAATCATCAAAGCTTATCATGAAAGATGAGAAAGTGAATACTTTCAAGCATAAGTCAAAGTAAGTGATGGGAATAGAGGTAGTCTGTGAATTTTATAGTGTATTATTCATATACAAATTTCAGGGAATGATAACTGAGAATTAAATGGAGCAATTCTTTGTAGCTAATGGACATCTGTGTCCCCAGAGAAAGTTATTAGTATATCAACAGGGACAACTGTCGACCTTTTGTTAGGCATTCTGACTTTGCTCAAGTTGTCCTGCCAGGATGAATAACTGTGGTTTGTTCTTAGCTCCCTAAAGGTGATGCATATTCATGAAATGGGCACTTGTCAGGCAATCATTCTGTGCAATGAAAGGGAATTCTATTACCAGGCTTTGAAGTCTATCAAAGTGCACACAACACTGCACCACATGCTAAATGTCTCTCTCCAGAAGCCAAGGCCTGGAGCCCTAATGCAAAGCCAAATGTCTGGTCCCTGACTTCTCAGGAATGACCACCTTAAATAAGTAAAATGAATGCAAGGGACCCAAGGACAGGTATAAAGTAACACTGCTTTATCTACTTTAGTAGATAAAATTTATTGAGTACATTGTACTAGTCATTTTATACCAATTATCTCAATTCATTTTTTCCATCTTTGTGAAATAGCAAATTCCACTCCTATTTTCAGATGAGATGTTAAGTAATTTTTTCCATGTTGAACAAGACCCATGACTCTGAAGAAGAGTGTTTAAGGTGCTCTGTATGCACTATAATATCTTTCTGAATCTCTTTTTGTAGATGAGGAAACTGAGGCTAGTGGGTTTATACAAATTGTCTGATGTCACAACACCAGAAAGTGTGAGATATGGACTTTTGACAAAGTCTCCATATCCAATGTGTGTGTGCTCTTTTCACTATTATAGCCTGTTTCTCAGGCTCCAAAATAAGGAGGATGCATAGTCTAGCCTAAAGGAACTGTCCAAGTAAAAGGAAGAAGTTAATCAGATGCTTGTGAAGGCAGAGAGGACAGAGTGTCAGACCACTTCCTTGGCATTACCTCAATCATCATGTCATTTCATACACCCACTTTCTTGTAAAGAGTCACATGATCTTTCTCAAAACCAGATTTTTGGAAGGACTTGTCTTCAAAGCTTTCTGTTCTACTCACCATTTCCCCAGAATTCGGAACTATGTCAAGGTACATGGTAGGTATGCAATGAATATTGTTAGATTGAATTTGGTTTTATGTACTCAAAACAAACTAGCTACAATAAAAGGTAATAGATAGCATTAGCAGATTCTATATTTTTATGTTCTTAAATTCTACATGGTTTCTACATAATCTTCATGACAGAGGGATACACAAAAATATATGGTCCCCAATTTACAATGTTTTGAAGTACAATTATTTGACTTTATGATGCTATGAAACTGAGATGCATTCAGTAGACACTGTACTTTGAATTTTGAACTTTTCCTGACCTGGTGGTCTGCTGTATGTCCAATTCTCAGTCATGACGTTGGGCAGCAGAAGCAAGCTGCAGCCCCAGGCAGCCACACAACAAGAAAAACAACTTATACATTAGTGCACTGTGTTGCTAAGCCAGGATGTTTGGTAGTTAGGTGTATTCAATGCAATTTTGATTGATGATGCTTTCTACCTACAGTGGGTTTATCTGGAAGTACCCTTATTGTAAGCTGAGGAGCCTGTGCAGTTATTGCCTAAATGCCTAAGTAATTCCCTACAGACATAATAAGCACATGCTAGGCTTTAAGCCTTTCTTTCAGTGATCATGGCTGAAGAAATGAGACTGAGGACTGATTATGTCAAGACACTCAAGAATATAATTCTCTACATGAAATGCCAAGTTGAAGCTTTAAGCAGAAATGATGAAGTTCTCTGATAGATATCAGAATGTGGAGCTGAGAGGTGTGAAATTCATTTCAGTTTAAGCACTATCCCACCCTTCAGGTAAATCCGTCTTGGCATTTTCTTACTAAATTCTTAATAAAGGAATTGCAGTTTACAAATGAGGAATAGCAATGCATTGGTGATGAGGAGATGACAGATGAGTAGGTTTGTGTGGAGAACAAGAGGAGGTGGTATAAATAGTGATTCCCATTCTCTGTGATTAAGACAGTGGGGCTGCTATTTGGTACATGGTGAATTGTAGTGTAGCAGAAGTGAGGGGCTGGGGATGTAGCTGGGGATGTACCTTTGAATTGAACCTAGGGCCTCAGGCAAGCTAGGCAAATGCTCTACCACCGAGCTACACCCCCAGCTATCCCAAGGTTCAATCTGGCATCAAATACTCAAGTAATTAGGAAACTGTAAGTTCTATATTAACTGTCATTGTGGAATGATAAATTAGTGCACTTTCAGAAAATGGAAATAATATATATAAATCCCACTTTAATTTGGGAACAGATTTTACGTACGTAGTAGCAGATATTTATTTAGAATTTGAAACCAACATTATACATTAATTTTTTAGGCCAATATTTCCCAAACAAAAGCCATCTGTTTTAGAATTAAATATTGACTGTTATGGTTTAGATATGAGGAGCCCCCCAAAAACTCATGTGTGAAACAATGCAAGAAAATTTAGAAGTGAAATGGTTTGGTTATGAGAGGGGTAACCTAATCAGTGCATTAATCTCCTAATACGGATTAACTGGGTGGTAACTGTAGGCAGGTAGGGTGTGTATGGAGGTGGGGTCAATGGGGACGTGGTCTTAGAGTTTATATTTTGTCTGTGATGAGGGGAGTGCTCTTTTTCTCTCTTCTTTTTTTCCCCTTCCTTCTCTCTCTCTCTCTCCCCTTCCTGGTGGCCATGTCCTGAACAGCTTTCCTTAACCACACTCTTTGCCTTACACTGGGCCCTGAGGAATGGAGTTGGCCATCTATGGACTGAGATCTTTGAAACCATGAAATCCATCTTTTTAGGTCTTTTGGTTGCAGCAATGAAAAAGTTGACTAAAATATTGACTTGATTATTTCTAAACTTTACTCATGTACTTACTTATTTTTAACTCTTTAACACATAGCCCATTAATACAGGAATTGGTGGTCCTATTATATACCAAAAACATTGTTCAAAATCATGTATTGCTGTTGTTGTTGTTGTACTGGGGATTGAGCCAAGTGGTGCTTTCCAGCACTTTTTATTTTATTTTGAGAGAGAGTTTTGCTAAGTTGCCCATATTGGCCTTGAACTTGCAATCTTCCTGGATCAGTTTCCTGAATAGCTGGGATTATAAACATGTACCAAGGTGCCCTGCTCAAGATCATAATTTACAAACTGGGCTGTCAGATACCTCTCAGACACTCTGGATTCTGTTATTCTAAGCACTGGAACTGCTGGCTCGGTGTGTGACCATGAACATCTTAGATTTTAACTAGGTTATCCTTCTCTTATCCAGTTCAAACAATTTGACAGATTTCCTCTAAATGGTCTAATAACCCCCCCCCTCCCCCATTAGCTTTAAGCAGCAGAGAATAATGACTTGGCTGAATTCAAGGAATGTACATAGTCTATTACACAGATTATCTGTTTGTATGGAAGAGTAATCAGGAGATCAAGTACTAATGAGCAAAGAGGTATGCAGGGAAACACATGGCTCCCAACAATGGAAAGTCACTCAGCTATTCAGTGCCAGAAATGCTTACCCAGTATTTTCCTTCAATTCATCACCATAACAAACAGGAAAAGTAATTAGAAACAAAGCAGAGGCTCTGGCAGCTGGCTCTCATCTTCCCAATTAGAGCTGCAAGTAAACAATTGTGTTTGGATCCTTCAGCTACCACAACTGTAACTGCTCTGGATTAGGGATTCAGTTAAAGGAATACCCCTGTGCTCTCTCTGGTTCCTTCTTCAATTGACTGGTCTCAGTAACCAATTCTGGTCTGAAATTCTACTCTGAGGCCCTAGCTGTTTCCTTATTCCCTGATGCCTGAAAAAACATGAGATTACTTGATGATTTCCTTTATCATGTAGCCAAGTGATTGATATATGACACTGAGCCAGGTAATATGCAGCAATGAGGCAGAATAACAAAATAAGTCTGTCCTTATAGTTATAAAAGCTAATATAGATTAGAGGAGGTAGAGGCATTTGGCAAGAAATGCATTTCCCTACATGGTTTAGTGATTTTCAACCAGGTGGGAGTCTTGTTGATTCTGGATGGGGGACTGGTCAGTATGAGAGTGGGAGGATAAGTGGTCAAAGGCAATTCCATCCTGGGAGAACCACAGAAGAAATACACTGTGTCAGAGAGCAAAGGACCAGGACAGGTCAAAGAATGGGTTTGGAAGACACAAGCAGCACTTTCATAGGAGGTAAAGATAATATCACTAATAAGGCCAACAGCAATGTGAGTTATGCTATATTTGTTGAGGATTTAATTACTTATACCTATTTAATGATCTTAACCCCGTTTATGGAGGAAGAAGGCTTAAAACTTTTGGTAACTTGCACAAACAACAGAGATTACTGCATGTTATGCAAAGAGTGACTGGAGGAAAAATTATGAGAAATGTAAGTGATTAAGGGTCTAAATAAGTGACTTTTAGAAAATCTTCCATATTGACCAAAGTGAAGCTGCTGTTTAGTAGTACGCTGTTGACAGGAACAACAGTATCCTATTGGATAAATGACTAGAGTTTATAAGGGCAAGTAAGTTCCAAGACTGTGTAATGAATGCTGGAAATGAAGTGCTATAGAGAATAAATGGTCATTAATAGTCCAAATCTAGCTCTCAGTTGCCCAAGAACTTCCTGAGAAAAGGTCTTCAGATTTTGAATTTTCACTTTTACAGTCCATTTGGGGAAAAAGTGAAATTTGTCCATAATCTAAGGAAATATAGCAGAGCTGTTAAGTAAATACTTTGGAATGAGACAAATCTGGATGTGAAATCTGGTTTTGCTATTTGCTACCTGAGCAAGTTGGTAGCACTTGGGAAAGTTATTCATTTCTTTGTACATTAAATAGGGGAGGTGCAGCCAAATTATTGACATTTAGGTCCATGTCTCTTCAGTATAGCAAAAGGCTCCAATGTCTATTCCAAGCACCATTTTGAATTCCACAGGAAAGAATGAACCACACTATATTCATGATATAACTCATCTCAACACGCTACTTTCCGTAGAGAATGTACCAGTCAGTAACAGTCACTTATGTTAAGTCAAGTACGACAAAAAAAAAAAAAAACCCTGACTCTAAGGTTATTTGAAGGAAGCTATCTATAAGAAGTTTCTCTTATAAGTCAAGTCAAACCTTCCAATTATTTCAGGGGTTCTCCTTTATGTTCGATTTAAGACAGCCAATTTGCCATTATTTCCTTTAGGTTTCAGTTAAATAGCGTTGAGGGAGTCAACTCCCGGGGCTATTCAGTTTTAGTCACTGAATCCATCTCAGCACCAGTCAGCCTGAGTTTCATGCGTCACTGGACAGAATCACGAGGTTGCAATGGGATCGTTTTTGTCTTTTTAGGGTACATAAAAGAGTTGCCTTTTCAGCAGCAATAAGAGGAAAACAGGCAATGACTTAACTCCTACTTTCAGGATGGAGAAAATAGCAGAAAAATATATGTAATTCAGAGGCACTGAATATACTTTGTAAATTTCATAGAGATGAAAGGATTTCTCTCTTTCTTGAAATGAAATTGTTGAAAATTATTAAAAGCAAGTAAGCTTCAGGTCCATTAACTTATTGCAGCTTCAGGATTTGGGCCTTGTTGTTTTAACCAATGTATCTAATAATAACTTCTATAGTTCTCAGAGATTATTTGAAGACATTTATTTGGCATCTGTGATCTGTTGGCATGAGCTAATTAAAAATGGAAAAAGTTAGACCTTATCCAACACCTATACAAGCCTACATTTCTCAATCTAAATTGCTGGAGGACTGGAGTCTTTTTGTACATCATCTATGTATTTCATGAAGCTGGACTTTCATATTCCTGGGATTCTAATCCTGCTTTTTACATTGAAGGGGTCTTAGATTATTTGCATTAAAAGGATTGAAAAAGCTCAAAACATCTTCTGCTTGACTTTTCTTTATAATATGCCATTTAGGTCAGCATGTATCCTTTGTCAAATTATCTGTAGTCATGGACACTGCTTGCTTGCCAAGGTCATTCATTTTATTGGACAACTCTGATTTAGGAAACCTAATATGTTTATTAGGCTGAAATCTGTTCTCCTTATAGCTGATCTTTTCTGTTGACTTTATGGGAGGAATCCATAAATATATTTTTGATTATAATAACATTGTCCAAATATACAAAAGAAATTTGTTCATTGAAGAAACTTTGGAAAGTATAACAAAGAAGAAAAATGAAAGCAAAACTCAACTATATCTTTGCTTTGCAGAAATACTCACTATTGGCGTTTAATATATTTTCTTATAAGTTTTCCATGTGTGCTTATAAATAAGTTCAACTGCAAAACTGAAAAAATACTGGCTTTATACACTGTTTTCAGAACTATGACTTATGTTGTGAAATTTCCTCACATCATTACATATTTTTTCAAAGTTTTGCTCCCCCTGCTCCACATCAAACCCAGAGCCCAGACTGTATTACTGGTCTACATATGCAGTCCAAACTATGTTTTTTAAAAGGTTTCATAGTAGCCCCAAATTTTGATATGTCATAATTTATACCTGGCTCTTTGCATCCACATGTTCTATATCCTTTGATTGAACCAACTGCAGATTGAAAATACTTGGAAAAAAATTTGCATCTGTACTTAACATGTATAGACTTTTTTCCTTGTCATTATTCCTTAAATAATGACAACTATTTACATTTCATTAAGTATTCTAAGTAATGTAGAGATGATTTAAAGTATAAGGGAGGATCATGTAAGTTATTTGCAAATAGCATGCCATTTTTTTAATGAGACTTGAGCATCCTTGGATTTTGGTATCTCTAGGGGTCCTGAGACCACTCCTCCACAAATATTGAGAAATGTCTATATTTACCATTACCTTCATTTGTTGGTCACTTCGTTCATATAAATATACATACATAAAACTTAAAATTTGTACCCTACATACATGTATGATTGTATGAGTGGTGTGACTTTACTTCGTGTCAACCAGAGAAGTGAAAAATTATGCTCCATTTGTGTACTATGAATCAAAGTGCTTTCTGCTATCATGTGTAACTAATTAGAACAAATAAATAAATAAATTTTTAAAAAAAAACCTTAAAATTTGTGTTCAAATATTTGAAGAGAGCGTGTATGTATGCTCCAAGTCTTTTCAGAGTTAAATATCCATCAGTCGTTTGCCATTTATTTCTCCTCTAGTGTGTTATCTGCCTTATACCTTAATCTCTTTCTTCTTAATTTAATTTTGTTTGCTTGTAACTTTCCCCCACAATATTTTGGTTGGTATCTGAACATTTCAGACCAAATCAGAAATATATATTTTCCAAGAATTGATGAATGTTCTGTGATCTAATAATGCAAGGTAATATTTCATTTGTTATTTCATTGACTAATATCAGCTAAAACTACTTAATTATTTTTTTTTGTTTACAGAACTTCATAGAGTGCTTGTTATATAGTCCTTGGTAGACACTAATTAAAATAAAAATATTTTCTTTATCCTGGTCTTAATATGATTTATTTGTACTGGAAAAGATATTTATTCCTCTTATATTTAAATTTGTGGTATTACTGCAAGAACCACTTATAATATGACTGTGATAGACAGCATATGACCTTTTCTGCAAAGCTTCAAGTTATTTGTACATTTAACATGTCTTTCTCTACTACTCTTTGTGTTGTTAATAAGGTATTGAGCCAGACAGAAATGAAGCCATAGGATTCCAGCACCCTTAGAGAAATCCCTTTCTAATTTGAAGTCAATCCATATACCTGCAGCTATTGACAAGCTTTTGACCAAACTTATACCTGGTTCTTGTGAGATGATTCACTTAAAACCACCTGCATTATGTTTTCTGGGTTTGCCAGATTCTAATAAAGAGTGATTTGAATTGTACTAATTAATTTATTTTTGGTGGAACCATGCTAATTCATGGTAATCAATTAAAAAAATGTTATGCACTCAATAACTTCCTTCAAGTAGTTCTTTTCAACTCTTCAAAGATTCAAATCAAATATATTTATTCTTCAAATGAGATGTTTTTTTTCAACGATTGAACCCAGAGCCTTGCACAAGCTAGACGAGGTAACACAGAGCTACATCCCCAGTCATTCAGCCATTTAAGTGAGTCTTAAGCTACTTAGCCTTTAGTTAATTAAAAAAAATTTTTTTTCTCTCTGTTTAATTTTGTATAATTTCTATTGCAATGCTTTTTTTCTGTGATGATTACTGTGCTAATAAGCCCATCCAAAAGCATTTTACCTTATAAACAATATAGTTTTCCTTTCTAGAAATTTTATTTTAATATCTTCATGGTAAGTTTTAGATCTGTGAAATACTTATATAATTTGTGTCAACTAATTTTTTAAAATTTTTATTTGTTCTTTTTAGTTATACATGACAGAATTTATTTTTGGCAAATTATACATACAAAAGAGTATAATATTCTATTTAGGATCACTTTTGTGGTGTACACTGGAGTTACACAGGTAACTTGGTAACAACTTTATGTGTAGTTACACTGGTTATGTATTCAAATACAAGGCTAGGAAAGTTATGTTTGATTAATTCTACTCTTTCCTATGCCCCTCCTCCCTCCCTTCCCTTTATCTAATCCAGTGGATGTCTTTTCCCTTCCTCAACCTCCCTTGTTTTGGGTTAGCATCCACAAATCAGAGGGGACATTTGGCCTTTAGTTTTTTGGGATTGGCTTATTTCACTTAGCATGGTAGTCTCCAGTTCCTTCCATTTACTGGCAAATGCCATAATTCCATTCTTCTTTATGGCTGAGTAATTCTCCTTTGTGTATATATACTGCATTTTCTTTATCTATTCATCTGTTAAAGGGCACCTAGGTTCATATCATAGCTTAGCTATTGTGAATTGAGCTGCTATAAATATTGATGTGGCTGCGTCACTGTAGTATGTTGATTGTAAGTCCTTTGGGTATATGCCCAGGAATGGGATAACTGGGTCAAATTGTGGTTCCATTCCAAGTTTTCTAAGGAATCTCCATGCTGCTTTCCATAGTGGTTGTACCAATTTGCAGTCCCACCAACAATGTATGAGAGTACCTTTTTCTCCACATCCATGCCAACATTTATTGTTACTTGTATTCTTGATGATTGCCATTCTGACTGGAGTGAGATGGAATGTCAGTGTAGTTTTAATTTGTATTTCTCTAATTGCTAGAGATGTTGAACATTTTTTCATATATGTGTTGACCATTCATAGTTTTTCTGTGAAGCATTTGTTCTGTTCCTTTGCCCATTTATTGATTGATTTTTCTGGTATTAAGTTTTTTGAGTTATTTGTATATCATGAAAATTAATGCCTTATCTAAAGTACTGGTGGTAAAGAGTTTCTCCCATTCTGTAGAATCTCTGTTTACATCCTTGATTGTTTCCTTTGTTGTGAAGAAGCTTTTTAGTTAAAACCATCCTATTTACTGATTCTTAATTTTACTTCTTGGCTTTAGGAGTCATATTTTTTTCTTTTTCTTTTTAAATTAAATTATTTATTTATTACAATTTGTTATATATGACAGCAGAATGCAATTCAACTCATATTATACACATAGAGCACAGTTTTTCAAGTCTCTGGTTGTACACAAAGTAGATTCACACCATTCGTGTCTAAATACATGTACTTAGGGTAATGATGTCCATTTCATTTCACAGTCTTTCCTACCCCCATGCCCCTCCCTTCCCCTCTGTCCCTTTTGCCCTAAGTTCCTGCCTTCCTCCCATGCTCCCCCCATCCCCATTATGAGTCAGCATCCTCATATCAAAGAAAACATTTGGCATTTTGTTTTTTGGGATTGGCTTACTTCACTTAGCATAATATACTCCAACTCCATCCATTTACCTGCACATGCCACGATTTTGTTCTCTTTTAATGCTGAGTAATATTCCATTGTGTATATATACCAAAGTTTCCCTATCACTCTATTCCTAAGCTTTATGTCAACTAATCTTAATGTCTGCATTAGCTCTGGATCAGTTTCAGTTTGTTGATTTTCTCCTTATTATGAGGCATTTTGTTTTTCTATTTGCATGCCTAAAAATGAGTTTGGATGTCTGACATTGTGAATTTTACCCTTTTTGATGCTGGGCATTTTTGTATTCCTGTACATCTTCGTCAGATTTGTTTGGGATTATTTGGAAACAGTTGACCCTTTTGAAGGCCCTCTCCTTGGCACTGTTCACTGTTCAGGAGGTCCTTTCTCTGACCCTGGGTGGTTTCTTCAAACACATGTGCTAATTAGTGTTATGCTGAATACTCCAGAAGGCTTTCCTCTGATCTCTAGGACTCTTATGTGCCTTTCTCCTCTCTGAAGTTATGTCCTGAGAATTCCAGCTGTTTTGGTTTCAATGGACTCTCATCTCCATCTCTCAGTTCAGGGTCTATTGGGCTTTACTGGATTCCACCCCATTGCATGTGAGGTGGTAAGTTTCTCAGGGTGGTAAGGAGAGAAAGTCAAAGGACTTGCTTCACTTCTTTCTTTCTTCCTTTCTTTTTTCTCTCTTTTTTTATTTCTGGAGATTTACTATCTGTCATGTCCTGCTTTCTATTGCTAGTGTTTCATATATTTTATCTGCTTTTTTATTGTTTCCAATGGAAGGGTAAATGTAGTTTTGTCTTGATTATTCCATGTTAGCCAGAATAGAACTGCGCTTTGGGTATAAATCTTAGATTTGTCACATAGTAAGAGTGGAATCTTGGTCTTTAGTTACATAATTTTTCACAAGAACCCCAGTATTCATTCTAGTGATCTTTGTTTTTAATATGGAGCATGTAGTCCATTTACATCTATTAGAAATATTGATTTATTTCTGTCTTCTGGTTTCTATTTTTCTTACCTTTTTATATTTCCTTTCTTTTTTAAAAATAATCTTTCTTTCTTGAATTCATTTATATTGATTGCTTGCTTCTCTTCTCAACTTGCCTTCTGGTAGTTTAGAACTTAATAATTTTAGTTCTATATTTAGTGATTATACTAAAAGTTTTAGCATATATGTATGTATATATATATTTATATATAAAATGTATGTATGCATAGATATACACTTATATATAAAATCAATATTTTCATCATTTTCTCAAATTAGGACTTTAACAAAATTAATTCTAACAGTTCCATCTGAATATATATTCCATTTATCATGTATTTCAATTCTCTTTTTACAATTCACAGTAAGGGATTATTTTTAAATTTATGCCCTCAATATATAGTTAGGTTTTCTCACTTTACTAATTTTTTGCTTTTTATGTATTCTTACAAATAGATTTTAGCATATATCTTCTGGGGAAAAACTCTGAACTTTTATTTTCTACCTAGAATACTGACCTTCAGATAGAAATAGCCATACCTAAGGAAGTACACAGACTGCTCCAATAAGTGACCCTGGTGGTACTTTTCAGCATCATGTGACTTTTGAGAAATTTGCATTGCACCTGTTTCTCAGAACCGTTGTCCTGATCCTTCAGACTAGATCTATACCCCCCACCCAGTGCCTTGCCCTGTCCTTGATGGGTATTTATTTATATCTTCTTATCCCTCTAAATTGCCCTACTTTTCCTGCTTTAAAAAAACAGAGCATTTTCTGGTTCTTCTTCAAAGAATTGACAAAATAAACAAAATGAAACAAAACAAAAAGAAACTTGATTAATAAGATTTACACATATAGTGAAGAAAGCCATGATAGCTCTTTTATATTTATTTTACATAATAATAACTTGGATATATCTATGCATCCTAAAGTGTCTCTAGCTCTCTTGCATGAAGGTGAGCATTAGTGAGAGAGGAAGGATCCAGGAGGGAAGTGAGGATGTATAATTCTGGTACTCTGATGATAAAGTTGCTGTCTCAAATGAACATGAGCTGCCTGTATTCCTTCAGAGTCTGGGCCTGAAATACTGAGATTTACAGAAATTAGGGATAAAGGAGAATGGAATATGGAATTTGGAATATGCATTGACTATTCAGTGAATGCATTCTTTATGGAAATGAAAATATTGATAATAATATTCACTTAGCATAACTGATGATAATTTTATACTTCATTATTAGATTTACCAAGGGTGTCACTCAGGACAGCTCATCATTTCCCTGATGGGGGCATTTTAGTAGGCAGAGGCTAAAGAGATTAGTTTCTGGTTAACAACAGCTTTTAAAAAAAACTTTTCGATGCATAATAATTATACATAATAGTGTGATTCATCATGGCACATTTATATATAATTTGATTCAATTTCATTCTCTAGTATCTCCCCTTATCTCTCCCTTCCCTCCTCCCTCCCTCTGACCCCTTTCCCTTATTATACTGATATCCCTTCTATTTTCATGACATTCCTACCTCCCATTTTCTCTGGGGCTTCCACATCTAAGAGGAAACATATGACCCTTAACTTTCTGAGTCTGGTTTATTTTGCTTAACATAATCCTCTGTAGTTCTATCTATTTTCCTACAAATGACATAATTTTGTTCTTCTTTATGGCCAAGTATAACTTTTTATGTGTATATGCCACAAACTCTAATACATATCTTACATTTTTCTTCATCCATTTATCTGCTTAAAGACACCTAGGCTAGTTCCATAACTTGGCTGTTGTAAATTGTGCTGCTATGAACATGGGTATGCATGTATCCCCGTAGTATGTGGACTTCAATTCTTTGTGGATAAATGTCAAGGAGTGCTATACCTGGATCATAGGGTGGTTCCATTTATAATATTTTGAGGAGACTCCATGCTGATTTCCACAGTGGTTGTGTTAATTTACATCTGCAACATCAATGTAGAAAAGTTCCTTTTTCCCTGTATCCTTACACTTAAACATGTATTCTTGAGGATTGCCATTAAAACTGGAGTGAGAAGAAATCTCTGTGTAGTTTTGATTTGCATTTTCCTGATGGAGAAAGATGTTGAACAGAAATTAAAAAGGCTCTCTTTTCTTTAATGTATGTTCTTGGCATTTCTGTCAAGGAAAGCTAGGCTAAATTTAATTCTTCCCAGTAGTTCTATCATTTTATTTTTGATAGTTATTTTCTAATCTTTGCTAAATGAAATTAGGAATTTACTCTTTTACATGTGTGTGTGTGTTATATGTGATAAGACCCTGCCAACCTGGCAGATATTTGTTGGTCATTTGCATTTCTTTTGAGAAACATCTTTTTAGTTCATTTTTGCATTTATTGATATGGTTATTTGTTATTTGTTTTGTTTTATTCTTTGGTGTTAAGTTTTTCTTTTTTTTTTTTTTTTTTTTTTTTTTTTGAGTTTTTTCTTCTTCTGTATTCTGGATATTAATCCTGTGCCAGAAGAGTATCTGGAAAATATTTTCTCCTATTCTGAAGGTTCTCTCTTCATGTTATTGTTTCCTTTGCCTTTTAATTTGATGCTATCATATTTATTAGTTCTTGGTATTATTTCCTGAACTCTATTAGTCCTATTGAGTAAGTTGTGCCTGAGCTTATATGTTGAAATGTTGATCTTATGTTTTCTTCTACTGTTGCAAAGTTTCTGGTCTAGATGCTAGATCTTTGAGCAATTTTGAGTTGACTTTTATGTAGGGTTAGGGAAAGTAATCTAGTTTAATTCTTCTGTTTGTATATGGATATCCTTCTGATATATGGATATTCAGTTTTCCCAGCACCATTCGTTAAAAAGGCTGTCTTTTCTTTAATGTATGTTCTTGGCACTTTTGTCAAGGATCAGATTACTGTTAATATGGGTTTTTAACAGCAGATCTTAATGTAGAATCCAGTGGTTTTTTTTTAATGCATTTATTAGCAATGAACAATTTAAAATAAGAAGTTGGAGATACTGTTTTTTATGTCTGTCTTCCAACCAAAGTAAGACATCTTCACAATGGTATTATTTTATTGTTTACAAGTGCATTTGTTGAATTAGAGATGAAATGCACATTCTATGTTCTTAAGATATTCATGCATGTATAATTTTTCTATAAAAATGTGAAAATATAATTTTATAAATGTATAATCTCACCCATTGAAGTAGTATGTCTTCATTTTGGATTCTGAAGTTCAGGAAAGCAAGGTTAAATTTAATTTTTCCCAGTATGGTCATTTTACTCTTGATATTTATTTCTAATCTTTGGTAAATGAAATCAGGAATTTCCTCTTTTATGTGTGTATGTGGTGTATGTGGTAAGACCCTGCCAACCAGTAGCTTCAATGAAACCCCAAAGTTACCCCTGCAAATTCTGACCAACTATCTCCTGATCAAGAGACTAAAGGATGCCTAGAAGTTATAAATTGGCTAAGAAGTTGGAAATGCTTCCAGACCTAAGCAAGCAATTACAATCATTCTGCCATTCCAGTCATACAATAAAACTGCTGACTAGAAACTACAATGACTTGTACAGTGTCCTTTTGCTCATTATAAAAACATTTCCTCTGAAAATAGGTCATTGCAGAACATTTTTTCTCTTTTTAGTTACTAGACACAAACAATAATGTGCTCTAATGGAAAATTGCTATAATCAAAGTCAGAAGATCTGAAATCTCCTGTGATGAGGGGGATGAGATTCACAGGTCACAGTTAATTTTGTGAACTTTTCTAGGCCATGTTTTCTCATTTAAAAAATCTGAACTGAAATACACGATTGACAAAGTTTCCTACATAATGTTGCAAGTACTGTTTTTTGGTTAACCTGAAGGGTAAAATTATTTTTCATGTATTCACTCAGTATTATTCATTAATTCAGTTATTTATCATACAATTTCTGAGTGATTTCACTATGCAAGCTATTGTATTATTTATTTTAAAATGATATCTACTTTAATTAATTAATATTCATTTTCTTATAGAAAGAAGACAAATAGAGTAGAGGAAGGGGTTTGGGAAGAAGGGAGGAGGGGAAGACCTGGGGAAGTACTGGGAATGAAATCTTCCAAATTATGCTGTACTTATGTACAGATATATCACAATCAATTATTTATATATATATATATATACATATACATATGCGTTAATTTAATAATAACAACAATAAAGAAGGGAGATCAGTACAGTAGAGCAAATGAATCAGGGGAAGGAGGAGGAGAGGGAAAAGGAAGGCATGGGGGAATGATATTCATCAAATTATGCATGTATAATGGATATGGCATAATGAATCCCATCATTATGTATAATTGTAATGCACCCAAATAAAGAATAAGAAAATATTTATTTCCTTCTTGGAAGAGACTATACCCATCCCTCCCTCTCTCCCTCCATTCATCCTTCCATCCATTCATCCATCCATCTTTTATCAATAAATGTGTATTGATCACTATTGCATGCGAGTCTTTAGAAGTTCATGGACTTTCTAATGTAACATTTTTACATTATCTGGACCATTTGATAAAAAAATGTACAAATATTTACCTCACCTATCAATTAAAAGAAGAATAATTTTTGGAATAGAAGATAATATTTTTAATGTTGTTTAAATTTTAATAATAGTGATGTCAGAATTTATATGTAGTTGAACTATGAGGAATTTTGTGTGATATGAATTGTGATTGTGTGCTCTGACCTGAAGTGTAACATCAGCACTCATATAAATCTATACTAAAAAGTTCAAATAAATGGGTTGAGCAAACTTCTTCCGGTAAGAGAACTCTCCTTCCTTCAGCCTGTAGGATTATAACAGTGACCAATTCATTAGAAATAAGTGATCTGTTATGGTAAAGACTGGTGAAAGATAGGAATTATATTCACCAAAATGCCCAGCTAGTTGTTTCCCTCTTTTAAATTGCTACAGTGTTGGTAAGGTTGGCAGAAGATTTCCTCTCTTGTGAAATCAGAAATGGGGAAGTTGGATGATTCTTTACCCTGTTGCTCAGCTACATTGTAGGCAAATTTGGTGTGGGCCTCGCATTTCATTCAGAATGATTTTCAGGCATGGAATTCATATCAAAGTAGATTTGTAAGTTTGTTTCTGACCTTTAAAACAATTTTTTTTGGCCTCAGAATAAGCAAACATGTAATATAACTACATTCTAGAGGCCGGTTCTAGGCATGCCACTAGTACAAATGGATTTAGAGAAAGCAGCCCCTTCCCCACCATCAGTTTTTAGCAAGAGCAAATGGTGCTTTCAAAGAGTTCTACTGCAAATATCCCTTACCTCTTAGATCACATCCTTGGCATATTGGTTTTGTTTTGCTCACTTATTATATAATGTAGTGAGGTCATAGACATTTATTTAGTGTCTGTGGCTCTTCAGATTAGATATATATTTTCTTTCTTCCTCCCTTCTTCCTCCCTTCTTCCATTCATCCATCTATCCATCTTTTGTGAATAAGTATGTATTGATCACTGTTGTATGTAAGAGCATTTAAAATTTTGTTGACTTTCTGATCAGGTAACATTTCTCAAGTATCTTGATTAGTTGATCTCACTGTAGAATAAATTACAGTACAATAATATTGTCATAGGAAACTATCCATATAAAAAATAGCAGATTGATTTAAAAAATAAAAGAAAGGCAACCATTTTTCTGTAAGTTATGTGTAAATGTACTTTGTGTGGTTTTCACTGTGGCTATTAAGTAGAGCTAAAGTAAAGGGTGGGTGAAAATCATTCTATTTTCTAGAAATGGTGCATTTCCTCAGAACTATAAAAATGTGGTATATTTTCTTGTTTGTCTCTTTGTTGAACCAGCACCACATCCCAGTGGCCATACTTAGTGCCTGGTACCCAAGCTGGGAGCTCTATTGCACTGTGCTTACAGAATAGCAGCCAAGGGAGGGGACAGCCACACTGGGGCACAATCAAGTTTTCTTGTCAGGTTAAAGGATTTATAAAAGACATCATTACTGAGCAGAATTTTTGAAGGTGAGTGGATATTTCTAGCATAGAAGGGTGGGAAGGAATTCTAAAATAAGTTTTAAAAAGGGACAGCAGATAAAAGATATGAAAGTATGGTGCATCAAAAACAAAGGGTGTCACAACTGTTGACCAGTATAAGGAAGGGAGGTGGAGGAAGTTAGGATGGGTTTCACAGACCACATAAGCAACTCTGATTGGAATCTCTTGGTAATGGAGAGTCATGGGAGGATTTAAAAATAAACCAACAAAGCAAAACTATTTGCTTTCCTAAAGAAATCACTCATAGCTGCATACCAGAGGGACAAGGGGCATAAGGAGTGCAAGAGGATAGCCAGTTCAGTGGTGATATTGTGGGTGTAGGACCTGCCAGGGGAGGGTACAGAAGACTTAGAGGTTGCCTTGGCTATATGAGATCAGGAAGAAGGAATAGCTCCAGGTTTCTGATTTTGTGTCTAAGTGAAGAATAGGAAAATGGGAAAGAGGAGGACTTTTTTGGACTTTGGGAGAAGTTGAGGTACCCTTGTATAGTGCCTCATTTATTAGATCCAATGGATGAATGAACATCAGGCGTGGAAAATGTTGTAAACACTGTCAATCTAAGAAAAAAATTAGAGATTCTTCAAAAAATACTTTTGTTAATTTGTGAATAGCAGAACATTGGAATAACAGACATTGCAATGGGAATACTCAAACCATAGTAAACTGTGTGCATATTCAAATAGGTTGAGGCAAGGGAATTTTTTTAGGGCAAAAATGAGGAGGATTGCGTCAGATATTTTGTGACAACAATCCTTGGCCACAATGATTACTAGCAGGAGTGATGTTCTTCTGAGGTTGCATATATAGTTGCTAAACAGGTGTCCTCACAGAAATAATGTTTGTTTAAGGTTGTGGTGGCCTTTGTGCATGTTTGTGGTCCTGCCAGTCTTTTGTGATAGTTAATATCAGGCAATCACACACGAGAAACTTTCCTTCATAACCTCTCAACTTCATTTATTATTGGTTAGGCTTGACAAGAGTAACGCCATCTTGATTCTAGGAGAATGGTAGAGATTTGTTATGTTTCCCTATGTATATGAATGTATGCATCTCTCCCTTCATTGTGTGTACGTATATATAGGTATGTGTATATAGATAGGTATCTCTCTCTCTCTCTCTCTATGTGTGTGTGTGTGTGTGTGTGTGTGTGTGTGTGTGTGTGTGTGTATAAACACATAAACATTTATACTTCCTTAGAATTCTTGAAATACTTTATTTTTGTACCGGGGATTGAACTCAGGGGCACTCGAACACTGGGCCACATCCCCAGCCCTTTTTTGTATTTTATTACAGACAGGATCTCACTGAGTTGCTAAGTGCCTCGCCATTGCTGAGGCTGGCTTTGAACTCCCGATCCTCCTGCCTCAGCCTCCCAAGTGCTGGGATTACAGGCGTGCACCACCGTGCCCAGCTTCTTGAAATACTTTTAATTGATAGTAACATTGTAGAGGTAGATCCAAGAACATGATATAGAAAATAAGTTGTAAATAGACTGCTTGTAAAGACAGGAGAAGAGCAAGAAGAGCTTGAGGAGGAAGGCAGAAAAATACCACCAAGGACAAGTACAATGACCACCAGATTCACTGAATGTCCATCCAGAGTTGACAAAAAACCTAGGCCAGGACCATGAGCCTAACCATTATAGGTTAGGCTTGACAAAAGTAACTCCAGCAGGAAAGGAGGGAGTTGGCTTGCAATGTGTTGAAGAAGGAATGCAACTAAAGTGCTAACCGGGGAGATTGACTTATTTAAAAAATAAATTTAGGAACTATTTTTTCAGTTGATTTTATTGGAACACAGATATTGGCATAAAAGATAAAGCAAAAATGTATTAAATAATTCACTAAAATTTTGTTGGATGGAGATATGTTTCCCAAAAAGGATAAAACATAGCTGACAAAGTTTAGACTATTGCAAAATCTAATGTCTCTGTCAGTTCCCTTGTGTAATTCCAGGAATGAAATGGTGAATGTATAGAGATATGATTCTCAGCAATTGGCATATAGGATACATTTCCCAACACTTGGATAGGTCTGGTGTGTCACATTCAGGCACTGAACTTCAAGTGGACAGTGACCTGCTTGGTTAGTCTCATTTCTGTTGACTGGGTGTTTCTTTTCTTTCTCACAGTTGATTTTGAATTGGAAGAAAGTACATATTGAATTTTCATAAGATAGCATATTTTTGCTAACATGGTTTTTTCTGTTTACTGATACAACTGTATGCTGCTGAACTGAAACTGATTCTACATTTGTTTTAGATTTCTAGTATTTCCTATTTTTTTTTCAGTTACAAACCATAGGTGATTCATTCTATTATTATTATTGTTATTATTTTGGTTTAATACTCTGGATTTACAGTATGCTAGGCATGCAAACTTTCCATTGCATATTTAAAGGTAGTTAGACAACCTCTCTGTTCTTAAGAAGCTACCTGATTAGCTGTGTTGGGTAGGAGGCAGAGATACTGTAACTAGACAATGACAATACAGTATTTAAAATGTTCTAATAGAAGAAAATATGTTGTTGGATATTGGTAATGCATTTTGAATACTGGTACACATTAGGTCACACACTATGGCCCAAAGAGTTTGCATGCCATTTATGACATTTAATACTGAGGTTTCATTATCCTAGTTTTATGATGAGCAAGAGCCTCTGAGACACTGTCACACAGCTGGGAGTCCCAGGGCCAAGTGTGATGCAATCAAGCATGGTGTCCCTAAGGGCTCTGAAGCCTGCGATGTTTAGATATTTTTTTCTAACCACTATACAGTATACTGCCTGTCATTTCAAAGACCTGAGGGGAGCACAGGGGATTCCAGAAAGTGGTTGATAGGGACAGCTTCTCTGTGCCAACTGAAGGTTCCTGGATGGATGTGGAGGCTCATCAATAGAATTCCAGTTTGGCAGCCAGTAGTTTTGACAGCAGGAAGCACCCAAACAGATCGTGTCCCCAGCTCTGCCTCCTTTGGCCTTCTTTAAGCATGCTCTCAAGGCTTTTGTAGCATCTTTGATACCACCATCCATGTGAGAGAAGCAGAAGAAAGGAAATGGCATTCTAGGAGAAGAACAACATGTGTACATATGTAGGGTTGTAAAACAGTGTGGCCCAGGACTGGTAAAAAAGTTCTACCTGGTGGGGCTGGGAGGGAACCAGGGAAGGCCAGGGTATGGAGCTGAGTAAGAGCCATGCAAACGGCTCAGCTCTATTCATGACAGGGCCATCAGGGGACTTAGGAGTACTTCTCATGCACGACAAACCCCAAATCACCAGATAAATGGTCAAAGAGCAGATGGTGGGGTGATGTTTCTGACTCCCCCAGGACAAAGTAACAATCTAGCAATAGGAAACAGGAAGGACAATCAGGATAAATGCAGGACAAGATAAAAATATAACGAAGTCTGATCTTAGCGATTCTGTAATACTCTACTTTCAGACAATGTTTATTGGGTCACGTGAAAATAGACCTGTATTATCTAGTAGGATTGCTGATGCTAATACTGACCTGTCCTCCCAGGCACAGGAGCATACTGAAGAGCCACACAGAACACCCAGAGAGAGCATTAAAAAATGAAAATTATTGCATAATAGAATACTGAACCTGATACTATGGATTATGTTAAATAATTCCTTTCAAAGGCTAAATAATATTATCTTGAAAATCATTTTTAGAGGAATGACAAAGATAGGAATGTCTTAACATTCAACAGGCTATGGCACTTTGGTTCTACAAGAAAATCTACTTAAACCTTTTAATTACTAAACAAAAGACATTATTTTGTATAATATGATGTATCATTACCTTTGAGTGAAGCTTTGCTATTGGCTGCTATTTTCACATGCAGTGGATGGTGACTCAGATTCAGTCTGTGGGCTCACACTGTGACATTCAGGACATAAGCCACCTCATCTCCCTTGAAATCATTTCTCTGACCTGGAAGACAACTACCTTTTAGTGACACCTGCTGGAAGTACCAGATATGCAGAGGATGAAAATATTTGGAACAGACTGTCAAGGTTTTTGCGGTTTGCTCTGGGTTTCCATGGACAGGTATATCATTGCCCAGAATTACAACATGTAAGCTGCCTGGTACCGAAAACCGGGAGGAAATCTCTCGGAGGCAGAGTTAAGCTTTTACTACTTTTACTTCTACTTTCTTAGAGCTTAACTGCTCTGCCTACGTTCTGGCCGCTCTGATTCTTCTGACCGACCGAGTGACTGCCCGGCTGACTGAATTCTCCGTTCTCCTAACTCGGACCGCTTTCACCCGGTTATATACCTTCAGGTTTTGCGGGTGCCTCACGTGCACTTACAGCTTTAAGGAAGCCTACTGCTGAGGAGCAGCTAACGCACTTAGTTAAGCACAATTGCATAAGCGGCTTTGACTTTTTTTTTTTTTTTTTTTTTTTTCTTGTCTCTTCTTTATTTTTATGGCTTTTTTGCCAAAGCTCAATGGCTTTTTCTCTGCATGGTTTTTACCGTGCTTTTTAATTCTCTATTTTCTTTTAAGCTCATGGCTTTTTTCTTTATACTAAAGCTCAAGGCTTTTTCTCTATATTTTTTATGGCTTTTGGCCGGCTACTCTGCTTCAGCTTAATTCTTAACTGGCCTCAACTGAGTCAGAGGCTATGCTCTTTCGTTGCTCTCCTTATTTCTTAGCTTTTCTTCTCTGCCTGCCGAGCCCCGGACGGACCACCATTTGTAAGCTGCCTGGTACTGAAAACCGGGAGGAAATCTCTCGGAGGCAGAGTTAAGCTTTTACTACTTTTACTTCTACTTTCTTAGAGCTTAACCGCTCTGCCTACGTTCTGGCCGCTCTGATTCTTCTGACCGACCGAGTGACTGCCCGGCTGACTGAATTCTCCGTTCTCCTAACTCGGACCGCTTTCACCCGGTTATATACCTTCAGGTTTTGCGGGTGCCTCACGTGCACTTACAGGTGCATCACATACATACTTATTATCAGGTGGAACTTATGGCTTCCAGCTGACCGCAATAGCCATCTCCCTAATTGGGGCTCCTTCATATTCCTCCCTTTTAGTTTAAAAGGTGCTTTTTAATTCTATTTTCTACATTTTATTTTCTCTATTTTCTTTTATTTTCTTGTCCCTACCTGGCTTTTCACCTTTTGTTTTAAAAGGGTGGATATTTGAGCCCATTTTGAGGAGGTACTGCGGCTTTAAGGAAGCCTACTGCTGAGGAGCAGCTAACGCACTTAGTTAAGCACAATTGCATAAGCGGCTTTGACTTTTTTTTTTTTTTTTTTTTCTTGTCTCTTCTTTATTTTTATGGCTTTTTTGCCAAAGCTCAATGGCTTTTTCTCTGCATGGTTTTTACCGTGCTTTTTAATTCTCTATTTTCTTTTAAGCTCATGGCTTTTTTCTTTATACTAAAGCTCAAGGCTTTTTTCTCTATATTTTTTATGGCTTTTGGCCGGCTACTCTGCTTCAGCTTAATTCTTAACTGGCCTCAACTGAGTCAGAGGCTATGCTCTTTCGTTGCTCTCCTTATTTCTTAGCTTTTCTTCTCTGCCTGCCGAGCCCCGGACGGACCACCATTTGTAAGCTGCCTGGTACTGAAAAACCGGGAGGAAATCTCTCGGAGGCAGAGTTAAGCTTTTACTACTTTTACTTCTACTTTCTTAGAGCTTAACCGCTCTGCCTACGTTCTGGCCGCTCTGATTCTTCTGACCGACCGAGTGACTGCCCGGCTGACTGAATTCTCCGTTCTCCTAACTCGGACCGCTTTCACCCGGTTATATACCTTCAGGTTTTGCGGGTGCCTCACGTGCACTTACAGGTGCATCACATACATACTTATTATCAGGTGGAACTTATGGCTTCCAGCTGACCGCAATAGCCATCTCCCTAATTGGGGCTCCTTCAACAACACTCTTTTACATTCAGATCCTCCTAGTTACCTGAATAACGCAGCTGTACCCTTGCGTAAGTACTGACTTACCTTGGACAGGTTAATGTCTTCCATTAACTGTGTCACTATTAGCTCCTTTGTGGAAACAAATAATGTCAATTTTAACCAGGTAATCCATGAAAGAGAAGGGATTTAGCATGGAGCTCTCACAGTTCTGCCTGAGAACAGAGGAGTTTTTTTTACCATAATGAGGTGGAAAGTGTGTTAATGTGAGGAGACATGTTTTCTGATGCAGCCTCTGGACCTCAGTGGCTGATGGTGGATGTACCTGTCCATCCCTGGGATTTCAGTTTCCTCAGAGTTGTTGGAGGTCAGGTGCCACATTGGAGGCAGAGCCTGCTTTGTGAGCAGATACCCTGGAGGGTCGTTCCCTGTGGCCACTTGTTTTACTTTTAGGGGAATGGGATTTTCTGGGTCTTAGTTTTTCAGCTCAAAAATCAGCATATTAACACTTGCCTTGAAACAGTAGTGTTGATTTTCTGCTGGGCTGGATATGCGAGTTTATTCTAGTTCTCTCCTCTACCTTTTCCATTTTTCTTCTTTTCCCATATGTAAAATCAGAGTTTGGATGAATTGATCTGTATACTGGTTTCTCTTTATAAAGTTCAGGCCTGTGTGTGTGGCTCAGTGGTAGAGTATGTGCTTAGTATGTATGAGGCCCTGGGTTCACACAAAAAAAAAATAACAAAATGTTCAAGTTTTTCAGGATTATAAAAGTGTTGGTTCTCTGTTTCTTTTTCTTTTCTTTTTTTTTTTTTTAAAGCCAGGTGTGGTGGCTCACACCTGTAATCCCAGCAGCACAGGAGGCTGAGACAGGAGGATTGCAAGTTCAAAGTCAGCTTCAGCAAATTAGCGAGGCCCTAAGCAACTTAGTGAAACCCTGTCTTTAAATAAAATGTAAAAAAAAAAAAAGGGGGGGGGGGGCTTGGGATGTGGCTCAGTGGTTAAGCACCTCTGGATTAAATCCCTAGTGCCAAAAATAAAATAGGAAAGGAAAAAATAAAACTAGGACATTAAAGACAAGTGCACCATTTTAGATTTTTGTGTGTGTGTGTGTGTGTGTGTGTGTGTGTGTGTGTGTTGTCTACTACCTTCTAATTTTAACTCTCTAGGACACCTGACTGTGCTCAGTGCTTTAAGACCCATAAAGTAATTGATTCCCTGATCCCCGGGATTTTGTGAACAAGCACTTCAGCAGAGAGCACCTCAGTTCTGCTTGGTCTAATCCATGAGTTTGAGAGGGGATGAAATAGTTTCTAAAAAATAGTGTGGATCTGGGTGGGAAATTTCATTGAGGAGCACAATGAAAAAGCTTGATGGAAGAACTGTTATAAAGTTGTTCTAGTATCATCTTTGAAGCCTTTATAGTATTCTTATTTTTGTAAAAATACTTTAGCCATTGTTGTAGATATGTAGCTAAATATAAAATATGTACAAAATCAGAAAAGAAAAATATTAAGTTAGCCTACTACCATGTGTACTATACCAACCCTGGCAAAGTTCCCATGGGGTCTGGCTTCCTTTCTTGGACTCCTACTGGGTTGGCTTTGTGTAGACTTTGTTAGAACAATAACTACATACCAGGGACCAGGGTGTGTGTGTGTGTGTGTGTGTGTGTGTGTGTGTGCATGTGTGTATGCAGGCAGAGAGATTTAAGAAATTAGTTCACACAATTGTGAGGACTGAAAGTCTGACAGTTGCAAGACAAGCCAACGAACTACATACACAGGGGAGTTGATGTTGCAGTTCAAGTTCAAGATCAATCTGGGGTCAGAATTCCCTTTTCCTTGTGGGACCTCAGTCTTTTTCTTTTAAGGCTTTCAACTGATTGTTTAAGGGTCATCTCTATTATGAGGGTAAGATGCTTCACTCAAAGTCAGTTTATTTGAATGTTAATAATATTGAGAGAAAAAACAAAAAAAACAAAACTTTTGGGACAGTATCTAGATGGGTGTTTGGCCAAAAACTGGGTACAAAGGGTACCATGGCATAGCATATGGGGACTACACAATAAGAAAGCAGAGCAGCAGCTGAGGGAGGGGACAGCAGTGGGTCATGGTGATTATTAAGAGCTAGGTCAAAGTGACCACCTGAGGCCTAGACTGAGGCAGCAGTCTACCTCGTGCTCTGATGCCAATGACAGCCCTGTGGCTGCCAGGAGTGTGCAGATGTAAGCTCCTTGTAAATGAAAGGATGACTCTGCTCTTGGGAGACATCTTGCTTCCTTCTGCCCTTTGAAGAGTTCACGGAGTGAAGCAAATAGCATACATTTCTTTCTGCAATTGTGTGCTTTTGCCATTACAGTGACTTAATTGTATCTCCACCTTCAATAGGAATGCTTTCAGTTCAAGAATGAGTCTGTTTGATCTTTATTTCATGAAGATAGGCTTTCTGCATGAATGACTATTTCTCAGTTGTATGAGAAACAACTAGCAAACGTAAACAGAGAAACAGCCTGTAAAGACAGCCTGTTAAGAGAGCTTCAGTTTATTTGTTTTGCTTTTTCAGTACCAGAATTTTTTTTTTTTTGCTAAAATGGCCGGTATTTTATTCCAAACAAACCTGAGACTGTCTTCAACCCAGGACAATATTAGGAGGTTTGCACCAGAGTAGGACCAGCTCTGTGGACTGGGTATCACCTTCAGGAAGGGGCTCAGATTTAGACTTGTCATTTTTTCTTTTAATGAAATTATGCATTGGGTCCCAGACTAGGCCAAGCTGGCAGTATTTTAAAGGGAATCACAGTCATCTTCCAATTGAAACTGGACTGTATCATCCATGATACACACATCATTTAATGTAATCTTAAAAGGTGACTTCTGCAATTGTTTTGTGCATTAGTTCCAGACACTTGTATATTTTTTTGAACATTAAATGTCAATTTGTTTAATGTAAACATAAAATGTGGTCTAATGTTATTCTAAAACGTGGCATTTATAAAATATGCTAGGAACCTCAGGATCTAGACAAGGCCTGGACCTCTATCTCTCTGTGCAGTTTTGCTCTGGACATTTTTGCACATAAATGGGGTGTGAATTCATGTACCCATCTGTCTGGCATGCACTATTACTGAAAGGAACCACATGGCATGAACTTGAATTGTACTAATTCCTTTGGGACTAGTCCACACTGCTCTCTGTCCATGTTTCTTCTTAACTCCCAGTCTGCTATAAGGAGTCGTTCAAAACCCTTTTAGCAGGAGAATCTTCTGGTTTGAGTTCAAGCTAGAAATCTATCTCTTATTGGTTAGAAACGCTGATTCCAAATTGCTTACTATGAAGAACACTTAATATTCCCTTCCCAATTTTTTTTTTTTTTCCAGTTTGGATTGGAGGAGGGGAGGGGAGACAGACAAACATATCATCTGATTTTTGTTTTACCATTCTGAATAAACTCTCTGGGCTCAACTTTTATCCTGGTTCAGTGACCAGAAATGTTTTTAAACTGAGTTCCAGTGAAAAATGGGTGGAATGAAGCTTGTGTTTTCACGAGTATTCATCAATATTATATCTATCGAAATTGAGGCAATTGTGAAGGATATATAATAATTTAAATTTCACTTTGCATTAGGTCAGCTTTCCAATGCTATACCAAAATACCTGAGACAATCATATTAGAAGGGGGAAAGGTTTATTTTGGCTCACTGTTTCAGTCCATGGTTGCTTGGCCTTCTTGCTGTGGGCCTATGGGAAGCAGAATATCATGGTGAGGAGTGCTCAACGGAACAAAGCTTCTTACTTCATGGAAGCCAGCAAGTAAAGAGAGAAAGAGGAAGGGGCTGGGGTCCCAATATCACCTTCAAGAGCATGCTCCCATGATCTAACTTGCTTTCATTAGGCCCCACCTCTTGAAGATTCCAAAACAATTGGTGACCAAGCCTTTCATTTAAGGGCCTTTGGGGGACATATAAGATCTGAATTTCAGCATAATCTAAATGTGTAAAGAGTGAAAATGTAATACTAAACTTTAAGCTAAGGGAAGTTTTATGTAAACAACACATTTTGTATAAGTCAAATTGCTAGTGACCTATCTTAACCAAGATACATGCAATCTGTCTGGGAAAATAAATGGTGTTCTGGGTAAAATTTACACAGAAATCACATGATGCAAATTTTATGGTCATTTGAATTCAGATGATAGAATTTTGGGTTTAATAATATAAGAATGAATTTACCCTCTTATAGGCAACAAATTATATAGTGCCCTGTATATCTTAAAATGAAATAGTTTAAAGTATGAGGGGAGGCCTTTCCCTAGAATTTCAGTATACAGTGCACTTGACTGTAAAAGTTTGTGTGGCAGAATGTGCTAGTTAAAGAAAACAAGTATTAACATGTTCACTGAGTGCATTTGAATATGCCTTATTGGAATTTATGGGAAACAGAATATCTGTGTCTAACTTTGCTTCTCAGGAAAAGACTCCCTCAGTGCACATCAGAGGTGAGAAGAAAGCATGGCCACAGTTCATGGACCATGCTTCTCACAGTCCATTGAGCAACCCTTGGGATCACAGAGACCTCACTATAGCACCACTTTACAAAAATATTTTGTATTTGTGTCAGGGGAGCTTTTGTTTGCACACTTCTGAAGTACAAGTAAGGAATTCTGATAATAAGCATAATACTTTTACTTTTATATCAATCCAGTGGCTAGATTAAATTTATAATTTGATGATTAGTTCAAGCATGGTTTTGCATTATTTTTAATTAAATTACTGTTATAATGTATTCAGGTGAGAATATATTTGCAATTGACATCATGTTGTAAAATGGAAGATATGCACACCCTATGCTAGCAATCTCAGTTCTGAATATTTTCCCTAGAGAAACATTTTTAAAAAATATTTATTTATTTTCTTTAGTTGAACACAATGTGTTTATTTTAATGTGGTGCTGAGGATCGAACCCGGGTCATGCACGTGCTAGGTGAACACTCTACCACTGAGCCACAACCCCAGCCCTGAGAACCATTTTTTTATATGCACCTGGAGATATGCATGTTTGCTTGTTGCACTATTGCTTGTAAACAGTGTTGCAAAAAGCAGGGAACAATCAGAATGTTTGACTCTAAGAGAACATACAAAGAGATAGTAAGACCACTATCAAGGAGTTAGGAATAAACACTGAGGCTTTCATATGCGGACAAGGAATAATAAGGAAATGATATAGTGAGAAAGGAGAAAGGAAATGTTGACAACCATGTAAAGTTAGATACATTTTTTTGGTAAATTTAAATGAACTTAATATTTTATACTTACCCACATATTATATTTGCATATTTGTATATGCATATATTTGTTATGGTTTGAATATGAATTGTCTGCCCAAAAGCTCATGTTTAAAAAGCATGATCCCCAATGCCAAAGGTTCAAAGGTGGGACTTTTAAGCAATTATTATAGCATGAGAGCTATAACCTCATCTGGGGATTAATTCATTTAATGGATTAATAATATGAATGGACTACAGGGTAGTAACTTTAGGCAGATAGGACATTGCTGGAGAAAGTAGGGCACTGGGGTTGTGGCCTTGGGGATAATATTTATTCTTAGTCTCTTCCTGTCTCTTTCTCTGCTTCCTGGTTGCCATGAACTAAGAATCTTTCCTTTTCCACACCCTTCTGCTATAATGTTCTGCCTCACCTCAGACTGAGACCATTGGAGTCAGTTGACCATGGACTGAATCTTAATCTTTCAAAGTGTGATCCAAAATAAACATTGCCTCTTTTTAATTGTTCTTGTGAGGTATTTTGTTTATAGTGACAAAAAACTGACTATCATATTTTATCTTATTATGGTTTAGATATGAGTTGTCCCCCAAAAGACAATGCAAGAAAACTTAAAGGTCAAATGATTGGGTTATGAGTGCCTTCACTTAATCAGTATATTGCTCCACTTGAATGGATTAACTGTGTGGTAACTGCAGGCAGTCTTTACTTCCTTGTGCTATGTTCTCAGCTGTTCTTTTCCCACCACATTCTTCCACATTCTTCTGCCATTATGTCTTGCCACACCTTGGGCCCCGAGGAATGGAATTAGCCACGTATGCACTGAGACTTTTGAAACTGTGAACCCCAGATAAACTTTTCCTCCTCTAAAATGGTTCTCATCACATCTTTTGGCCACAGCAGCAAAAAGCTGACTGAAACATTTTTCACATGCATGTGTATATACATTTGGAGAGAGGTGTCTAACTTATAAATGCCTTGCATTTGGAGAGGGAAGGCAGACCTAAAGATGGTGCTTAGAAGAGATCTTTTTCTACAATGTGTTTTTTATATATAACTGGTATGGTAAAAATAAAAAATATGTGGAATTATACTAGAATGAACTGTATCAAAGTGTAAACAGCAGTTAATTTTTGATGTGGATTCTTCTATCATTTATAACTTTCTGAATTTTTCAGAAATTTCAAAACCTAAAGAAGGAAAATGGTTGATTCTTTTATATTTGCTTCCTTCTTATATTGTTGGAATCTCATTTCTGGGGTCATTATTAGGAGTTATGATTTTAAGATGAGAGGAAAGTCCTTTCTGTAACTATTAACTTAAACTTCCATTTTTTATGGGAAGCCCATGGTTCTTAGGGTATATGGGTATGTAACTTTATGTCTTGTATGTTTATATAAGGATATAGAAAGGCTCTCATATACCTTACAAAATTTCCTTCTATATTTAATCTAATCTAACAGCTCCTATGAAACTATGCATATTCTGCTAAAGTCAACTCCAGAGAAATGTAAAATGGTAAATGGGATTTAAAGATAGTCTTATAAAGATTTGTGAATTAAGTATTTGAAGAACAATTATTTATGGTGATAAAGAATTTTGATAAATTAATTAAGTGTAATTGTTGATGGTTTTCTACTATAGTAGTATAATACATTTGGTTTTAGTTTTTACTGACAACCAATGACCTGTAAAATTTCCCTGATATAATTCCTCTTGGGTCTCACATTTCCAAATAAATTATTTCATCTTTCATCTATGCTCCTGCATTAATATTAAAAATTCAGCTCAAATTAGCATATCAAAATGACACGTATGGCTTCATGTATCTGAATAGTCAAAAGCGAAAGATGGTGTGCAGGCATACCTGGGTGTCTCTTTTCTCAGATTTTGGCACTGTTTCTACTTGATCTTATTCTCAGGCTGGCTCTTTCTAGTTTGGAATTGATGGACATTAACATCCCTAGATGCTCATTTTCCTTGGAGTTCTGAATTATAGCTAATGACAGTAGCTATATTTCGTGTAGCAGCCATATCAACACTCATAAAGGTTCCCAACTTGTCTTGCATAAGTCTTATATTCCCATGGAAGAAACAATGTGTCTAGAGAGAAGCTGTGCTCAGCTGGTTGGCCTCAGTCACCCTATTCACGGCAGGCAGAGGCACATGACTGACATTTCCACATAATCAGTGGAATAAGGCAGGTGGTTCTCCCACTGACAGAAGGGTCCAGGCAGATCAATAGTGAGGTTCATCACATGAGTATAATATTAGTTTGTTCCTCACAGATACTATATGCTCTAGTGTTGTAATAATTCACTTGTTAATCCTTGCTGGAGCATCCATGCTCAGTAACAAGGACCATACACTGCTTATCTTCGCATTTCCTATACTTAACATGTGGCATATAAGTGACACTTGAAAATTCACAGGCTGAATAAAGCGATGTTTTCATTGCTGAACAAAAATGTTGGTGTGGAAAATTAATTACCTCTCAAACTACAGTCATGTGTCAGTTAATGATGAGGGTATATTCTGAGAAATGTGCCATTAAGTAATTTTGTTGTGAGGTGAATATTGCAGTGCGTGCTTAAACGAAGACAGCTGTGATGTTAGTAGGTGATAGGGTCTTAGGACTACTGTCATATGTGTGGTCTGTCATCCTGAAATGTTATTATGCTGTGTCTGTAATTATCCTGTTGACTCACTTTCATATTCCTTAGAAGGCCATTGTATTTCTGGACTATGTATAAAAATTAACTAATTAATAACTGACTAAATTCAATCAACAGTGTTCTGTTGAGTTGATATGTGATCTTTAATATATGAATATTTTTAAAATATTTATTTATTTTATTTGTACACAATACCTTTTTTTCCCTTTTGCTTTTTTATTTCTTTAAAAAATTTTTTTATTATTCTCATTTGTTATACATGTTTGCAGAGTACATTTCATTTCATATTACATATAAAGAGCACAATTTTTCAAGTTGCTGGTTTAACATAAAGTATTTTTACAACAATTGTGTCTTCATACATGTATTTAGGGTAATCATGGATAACTCAGTCTGCCATTATTCCTATCCCCTTGTCCCCTCCCCTCTTTCCCCCTCTTTGTTCTATTTAAAGCTCTTTCATTCCTCTCATTCCCTCTCTCTTGCCTTTATAAGTTAGTATCTTCATATCAAAGAGATCATTTGACCTTTGGTTTTTTGGGATTGGCTAACTTCACTTAGCATTATTTTCTCCAACTCCATCCATTTACCTGCAAATGCCATGGTTTTATTCTCTTTTAGTGCTGAGTAGTGTTCCATTGTGTATATATACCAAAGTTTCCCTATCCATTCATCTGCTGATAGACATTGGGGTTGGTTACACAATCTAGTTATTGTGAATTGTGCTGCTATAAACATTGATGTGGCTGTGTCCTTGTAGTAATCTGTTTTTAAGCCCTTTGGGAATAGACCAAGGAGTGGGATAGCTGGGTAAAATGGTGGTTCCATTCCCAGTTTTCCTAGGAATCTCCATACTACTTTCCAGATTGGCTTCATCAATTTGCAGTTCCACCAGCAATGTAAGAGTGTGCCTTTTTCCCCACATCCTCGCCAGCATTTATTGTTGTTTGTTTTTTTGATAGCTGCCATTCTGACTGGAGTAAGATGAAATCTTAGAGTTGTTTTGATTTGCATTTCTCTAATCGCTATGTTGAACATTTTTTCATATATTTGTTGATTGTTTGCATATCATCTTCTGAGAAGTGTCTGTTTAGTTCCTAGGCCCATTTATTGATTGGGTTATTTGTTTTTATGGTGTTAAGGCTTTTAAGAGTTTTATAAATCCTTGAGGTTAGGGTTCTATCTGATGTGCTTGTGGTAAAGATTTGCTCCCATTCTGTAGGTCCTCTATTTACCTCACTGATTGTTTCTTTTGCTGAGAAGAAGCTTTTTAGTTTGAATCCATCCCATTTATTGGTTCTTGGTTTTAGTTCTTGTGCTATAGGGGTCTTATTGAGGAAGTTGGAGGCTAAACCAACATGATGGAGATTTGGGCCTACATTTTCTTCTTTAGGTGCAAGGTCTCTGGTTTAATTCCTAGGTCCTTGATCCACTTTGAGTTAAGTTTTGTGCATGGTGAGAGAAAGAGATTTAATTTCATTTTATTACATGAGGAGTTCCAGTTTTCCCAACACCATTTGTTGAAGAGGCTGTCTTTTCTCCAGTGAACATTTTTGGCACCTTTGTCTAATATAAGATAACTGTAGGTGTGTGGGTTTGTCTTTGAGTCTTCTATTCTGTAACATTGGTCAACTGGTCTATTTTGATGCCAGTACCATGCTGTTTTTGTTACTATTGCTTTACACAGTGCCTTTTTATTTTTATGTGGTGCTGAGGATCGAACCCGGGCTGCGCACATGCTAGGTGAGCGCTCTACCACTGAGCCACAACCGCAGCCCCTAATATATGAATATTATTTACCAAACAAAATATAATCAATTGGCATATTGCTGTGTACAGTGTTTGTTTTAATATTAAATATTATTTAAAGTAAGTGGCATTCTGCATCTTGACAGCTCTCTAATGACATTATTTCTGACATTTTTGGACTAGCAAAGAGCATCAGATATGAATAATCTGCTGTATACAATGTACATATCTAATGATTAATTTGTGATGTGCACTAATCTTGTTTTAATTTTACTTAGTCCTTTAGTACTGTATGTTTGGTTAAAAAAAGAAATAAACTTCTGGACATAATGACAGAATGTAAGTCAACATATAGTAATTTTCTTCTCCTTTTTATGTTCCCAGAGACTTGAGGTTTAACAGAATAAGAGAAATTCCAGGGAGTGCCTTCAAGAAACTCAAGAATCTGAATACTCTGTGAGTACCTATTGCTAATCTGTGGGGTTCCTAAAATTATGACCTACTTAGTTTGCAATTTACCATGAAAAGTCATTTTGAAAGTAAAGAACAATCTATAGAAGAATGAAATCTAGTTAGGGGACTTGTAACCAGTATAATTCAGTTGCTTTTTTCCACAGCCAATATTTTTCTTTACTTCAGAACTGGAAGATATTCCTTTTTATCTGTCATTTATATTTTACTTGCTTAGGAAAGCTTCTCAAGATGAAGAAACCAAGAGAAAGAGTGATTATATACCTTGTCTGTGGGTTCCCTAGCAAGAAAGCCATAGAATGGAATTAAGACTCATGACTTCCTGAGTCCAAAGCCCATTCTCTCTCCAGTATACTGCTGTATTTTATTTGCGATATTGCAAGACCCCTATAAAATCACATAGAAGAGAAAATGACAATTTTATGGCTAAGCACTGATAAAAATTTCCAGTGTTTAAAAACTTTCATTTTATTTACTGAACAGCTATCTGTTATCTCTTTTGTGTTTAGCAGTTTGCAGGCTTTGGATTCAGACTCAAATGTACCTGACTCTGCTGTGCTGTAGCTGATAGTCTGTCCTTGTGGAGTACCCAGTAAACAAAACTCCAACTGTGTGGTGGTAGGATTGTAAATTAGTACAAGCATTAAATCAGTAAAGAGTTTCCTCAAAAGACTAGGCATGGATAATAAGATGGATATCATTATCCTAAATACATGATTGAAAACTTGAATAGTACGAATATACTTTGTATACAAACAGGGTTATGTAAAAAAGAGGCTCTATATGTGTATTATGAATTGTAACGCATTCTACTATTACAAATACAACAATTGTGAATAAAAAAAAAAAAAAAGACTAGGCATGGAACCACCATCTGACCTAACTATATCAATCCTCAGTGTTTCATCCAAAAGAATTAAAGTCACTATACTATAGAAATATAGGCATACCCATGTGTATAACAGCACAATTCACACTAGCCAAGTTATGGAGCCAGGCTAATTGTCTGTCAACAGATGAATAGAATAAGAAAATGTGTCGTATATACACAATGGATGAAGAAGAACAAAATTATGTCATTTGCAGGAAAATGGATGGAACTTGAGAGCATTATGTTCAGTAAAATAGGCTGAACTCAGAAAGTCAAGGATCATAGAGTTTCTCTTATATATGGAAGGCAGACAGAAAAAGAAAAAGGGAGGGCAGCATCTCATGAACATAAAATGTGGACCAGTAGAGGAAGGGGTTAGGGTCAGGGCAAGGGAGGAGAGGAGGGCAAGGGGAGGTACTGGGAATGAAAATGACCAAATTATATTATGTGCATGTATGAATATGCCATGATTAATCTTATTATTATGTATGTATAAGGCACCAATAAATTTTTTAAATAAACCCAATCATAACACATAACTAATTTTTAAAAATATGGTAAATGCTATCAAGGAAGAGGAGTGATTTGAACAATGATGACAGGAGGCTTAAGAGTATTAAGAGTGCTCAATGTTTAAAATCATTGACTTTAACCCACAGAGTGAATACACTAAAAGTTAAGAATATCCAGTGTGGCTAAACCCATGTGAGTTCATTTGTCTTCTTGTCATAATATTCTCATAACAGAGTTAGTAATCTTATCAACATGGTTATACTTCTCACCATATTCTGGCCAACTTATCCCTTCTAACTTTAGAGCTGAGATCATGACTTTACTTGTATTTTTCCCATGTGGTTCCTTTCCAATAAAAGATGCCTGAATATACATATTTTATCATCATGTCTTCAGTTGGGAGGATATAAAAACATAACAAAGTAGGGACTGCAGGATTTATATATATATATATATATTTTTTTTTAACAAGCAAGCAATTCTTAAACATTATGCAAAATGTTTCTTGGAGTGCTTGTGGACATGCTTCTCCCTCTTTAGCAGAGATCTGATTTAGCACCTCTTGGGGAGCAACACGATTGATGCCTTCTACCACTGTCTACTGAAACATGTAGATGATAAATAAGTATCATATTCATTTACCAAATTGCTAATATTAACAAAGTTTATTAAAAACATTATTTAATCTCTTCATTTGAGAGAGTTGACACTTAAAAATGAGGAGAATAACAAAAACTGATGATTTCTATTGCAGTTAGGCTATTTTGAAGTTATAGTGTGTAATACCTTAGTGATTAGTGGATAATCCAGCTCTTCATTTGGTAGAAACTATGCTTATAATTAATTTGTGCTTTAATTCCAATACCATAATAAAATGATTTAGCAATTAATGTGAATGACAAACCTCATTCTCTGCTAATTGCTTTATACACATTATCTCCATTTTCTGTTACTATGTTCTATGATAGGTGTTATTATTTCTTAAGAGATGAAGAGACTGAGGCTCATGACTATTGTAATTTACCCAAGTTCATCCAACTCAAGGGGCAGGCAGTGTTCACTCATAGTTTGATCTGTGAACTTTTGGGCTGTGTAGTTTGTGGTGACAGAATTCAGGAAAGCTATTTCCTTGGAGTAACAGATGGTAGATCACCTACATAGTAAAGTGTATGTGTATGTGTGTGTGTAAGTGAGAGAGGGAAGGAGGGAGGGAGGGTGGGGGGAGGCGAGGAAGGATGGGGGAGTTGGGGGAGAGGGACTTTTCTGTTCAGAAAATAAGCTAAGAAATGAGACATTGAAAATTCCTGAGACTCCAGGTAAGAGAAGACCCAAGAGTCTTTACTAACTTATTGTAAGGGCAAAAGTAAATATGGGTCAAAATTTTAAAAATAAAGTGAAACATTTCATGCAAGAATATGAAAAAATCTTGACCATATGGCTCTGATACCAATATAGCAATATTAACTGTTCCCACGTCCCTGGGCTGCCTTTGTACCACATTGCGTAGGTGCTCCTTTGTTCTTGTGTGGTTTAAAACAAATGCCAACCACATTGGTCCTGTGCTATAAAAGGGAAGGTTTTCTCAGAAACAGTTGGCATTTTGTATTAAACCCAGAGCTTGTTAAGAGGTTTATTTAAAAAAAAAAAAAGCCCTGGAACTATTATATATTATCAAGGCCTATGAACTACAGGGTAAGCTCAAAGATCTGTTAACTAAAGACTGTGGATTTTGCCCCAAAAGTGCAGCCAAGCAAGACTTGGCAGAACTTGGTGACTCACCAGGGTGTGTCAGCCTTCCAGTTTCTGGGTGAAACTGATAAGAATAATATGTTTGGGAAGCATACTAGAATTCCATGGTGGACCATTCAATTATGTTTATGAAAAAGATGCTTTCTGGCTCAAGATAGTCCAAGTTCACTTTGAATGTTCTCTGCCACAGATGTGGAAATAGCTAAGGGGAAGGGAGCCTGTTTTCTTTTGGTGGGGAATAATATTTGAAACCAGAATCTGAACCATTAAATATGAAACTGTACACACACACACACACACACACACTCATGTGTTTTATACTGATGCCTTCAATTCAATTCCAATGTCAACATGGTTTTTCCCCTCTAATTTTTCTCCCATTCCACATTCACATGTCTTTTTCTGTAAAGAGAACATTGGAATCTGACACTAGGAATGTATTTACTTATTTAACAATTTTATAGAATGCTCAAAATAGTTTCAGAACTATTTTACACCAAACACAACATCACAACAAGTGTACTAAATTAAGTGGAAGATAGCTGTGCAAGTCTTTTGTGTCATGGAGAATGCAGTCAACATGTTGTATTTAAATTACTCAAATTAATCTTTTCTTCCCTTTTAGTTCATCTATTTGCTACATAATTAGATTTGTTTCCCTTTACATTCATTTTCAGGGTTTGTTTTTATCTTGTTTGATACATGGTCCCTCTTCCATTTCCATTAATTCTGTATCTCTGGATTTCACCAATCCTGGATAAAAATATTTGGATAAACAAATTACATTTATACTGAACATGTACATACTGTTTTTTGTATTTATGATTGCTTAAACACTACTGTGTAAGAATTACTTATGTGATATTTACATTGTATTTGCTGTATAGGTAAACTGGAAATGATTTAAAGTCTATAGGAGGATGTACATAGGTTATATGTAAACACGACACAATTTTATATAAGGTACTTATGCAGCAACAGATTTTAGTATGTACAAAGTCCTGGAAAAAAAAAATCACTTATGGGGGCTGGAGTTGTGGCTCAGTGGTAGCATGCTTGCCTAGCACGTGCAAGGGACTGGGTTTGATCCTCAGCACCACATAAAAATAAATAAATAGGGCTGGGGTTGTGGCTCAGCGGCAGAGCGCTCGCCTCGCACGTGTGCGTTCGGGTTCGATCCTCTGCACCACGTAAACATAAATGCATTGCATTGTGTACAACTAAAGTAAATAAATAAATATTTAAAAATAAATAAATAAATAAATAAAATAAAGGTATTGTGTTCAACTACAACTAAAAAATAAATATTTAAAATTAATTTAAAAAATCACCTATGGATACTGAGGAATGACTAATATTGATGCAAAAGTCAGAAATATATAAAAAAGATAGATGAAATCTTATTACTACCCTTATCTTTTCAACCATGTTTGTAACCTTAGGTATAAGTATCCCATTAGGATTTAGTATTCCATCTTTATGATTCTTTTGTTTTGATATATTTTTATATGTATATGTGCATACATGTATTTGATATATATATATACATACATATATCAAAACAAAATATATATGTGTATCTTTTTATTTCACTTTTTTTGCACAAAGGCGACATATTTTACTTTTTATTACTTAATGACATCTTTTGGACCTCATTCTGTTAATATTTTGCAGTCCTTATGGAAATATTTTAATGGCACCATTGTATTCAATTGTGTGAGCATACAATAGTGTATTCAACTATTTCCTCTGCATGGGCATTAAAGTTCTTCTCAACTTTTTTGTTCCTATTAAATATTATTCAATAGTGAAATATTGAATTAACTTGTTCACACATTATCTTCTATTTGGAGAGTGGAACTTGAAGGTAAATTTTTAGGAGTAAGGTTGGTAGATTAAAGGGTCAACACTTATACCATTTGTTGAATGTTGCCAATGCTTTCTATAGCAGGACAATTGACAGTCACCAGCAATGCATACGGATGTCTATTTCACTATAGACTTGCTCAGGTAATGGTCATCGAGCTGTTAAATTTGATGATTTTTTGCTGATCTAATAGGTATAAAATGATATCTCAGTTTAATTTTAATTTCCATTCTCACGTATGAGTGAAGTTAAATCAATTTTTATATGCTTAAAGGCCTTTTGTTTACTTTTTCATGTGAACTGTTTATGCCCATTGTCCATTTTCATATCAAGAGTTTATAATGTCTTCATTTTTTAACTCTTTATATTTTAGCAAGATTGACCTTTTATCTGTTATGCATGGTACAAATATATCAGTTTTTGTCTTTTGGCTTTCCTGAAGATATTCTGTTGTTTGCAGTACTAAAGTTTTAGTTTTTAAATCTTTCAGTAGTTAAATTTATATATACTGGGGCTGGAAGTATAGCTAGTGGGAGAGAGCTCATCTAAAATGTGCAAAGCCTTGCGTTCCATTCCCAGCATCATAAAAAAATTACATCATCTTTTCCTTTCTTTTTGCTTTTAATTTTTGAGCCATAATTATAAAGACTTTCCTTGTACTGAATTTATAAAAGAATATACCCAAATTTCCTTTTAACAACTCCATAGTTGTTAGATAGTCATGGGAAATTGCATTATGAGAACTAGATATAACAACTAGATATAGTTGTTAGATCAGATTTTTATATTTATATCTTAGATCCATTCAGTTTTTTTCAGTGCTTCTTGTGTGGATCCAATTTTATCTTTCTCCAAGTGCCCAGCACTGGTTACACCACCATTTATTTCAAAAGTTCACTGATTTAATGTCACTTTTAGTACATACTAGATTTTCATATGTAGTTGAACTAATTTTCAACTTTCCCTTCTTTTTGTACTAATAGACTATTTTTAGACCAATCTCTGGCTTACAGAAAAATTGAGCTGCTAGAACAGAGTTCCCATCTGTTCCCCTCCCTTGGCCTCACACAGATTTTTCTATTATACATGTCTTACATTAGTATGGACCATTTATCACAATTAATGAAATAATGCTGATATCTGATTACTAACTAAAGCCCATCATTTACTCAGACTTCCTTAGTTTTTACCAATGATTTTTTTCTGTTCCAGGATCCCATCAAGGGCCTCACATTACAACTAAGTCATGTTTCTTTAAATTCCTTTTGGCTGTGACAGTAATTTTAGAATTTTTCTGTGTTTGATGACCTTGGGAATTTTGAAGAGCACTGGGCAAGTATGTCATAGGATCTCTCTATTACATATATAGTGCTGTGACTTAACACAGCACTATATGTAACATCAAATTTTTTCTTTTTGTTTCTTACTAGTGTACAAAATGCAATTGATTTTTTATACTGATGTTGTATTCAGTTACCTTGTTAAATAAATATTAGTTCTGATTGTTTGCTTATAGATCTTTTGAATTTTATATGTACATAATTATGCCCTTTGGAAAAAAAGGTTTTCTTTTCAATCCTTATGTAACCTCAGGGGACAGCATCTTGGCTTCTTGATATTAGCTGATTTTTTAAAAAGGTTGTTTTGAGAATATAGTGGCATACAATGAAATAGTGATTGATTTGTGGCAAACTACTGACAACTGATCATTTTGTCTTTGCTCCTATATGATTATGAAGTAAATGAATTATTCTTTCGTTTGTTGCTCAACAGTTAACCTAATCACTAGTCACTAATAGACTAATTTTTCTCCACAAATTTGGCATTGCAGCATAAATTGTGTTCAGCTTCCCCCAAATGCAGGAATTTTTCTGCCTTTTGACCTAGGCTGATCCCAGATGTGGTTCTCATAATGCAATTTCCCATAACAATTGGGTCAGAATACTGATGGCAGTGGTAGACAATTGGAAAACAGTCGCAGAAAGGCTACTAGGGAGTGCACACTCTCTGTGGTAGACAATTGGAAAACAGTCGCAGAAAGGCTACTAGGGAGTGCACACTCTCTTTTATCTTAGGATGGTCTCTTCCTAATGAATTTTTCTTCCTCATAATCCTACAAAAGGACATTACAGCATCGGGAGAATTAAAGCAGAATTAAGGGGTCTTGATGTCTATCATTCAAGTCTTTGCAATAGGTCATGGTAGAAATATTTATGGGTAACTAGAGGGTTAGTAGAAAAAGATCCAGGCAGATCAGAGAAAGTTCCCAGTTAGTAAATAGTGGACTCCAAGATCTATGTGTAGAAGAATTCTTAATTTTATTTATCTATAGATTCACATGATCACATTTTGAATACTATTCTCAATCTCTTGCTCTATAAGGGAGTAACTTCTGTGGAAGGAATTCAAATGTCACTAACTGGATTTTCATTTTCAAAAGGATATTTTAGCTGTGAAATATTTAGTGAAAAATTTAAAAATATTTATTCTGCATAATTATTAGGCAGAAAAAATATCTATTCTGCATAATTATTAGGTATCAATAAAAAATGAAAAGTTAAAAAACTAAAATGATGAAAAGAAATCAGTAACAACAACATATATGATATCAAAGTACTGAATATATTACTTAGTGAAAATTTTGAAAAAATTTAAACACCATTTATTATTTATTGTATACATGTTATATGTGGAGTATTATGGCAAAAGCTTTACAACGACTAAATATATGGCCTTGGGTGAATTATTTACTTCCAGGATCATAGTTTCTTCATACATAGGGCTCAGGATTATGTCTTCTAAGCATTAGAAATTTAGTTATTTCTAACAGAAAAAAAAAAAAAAAAAAGATATGGCAACAGGGAAAATTTGTAAGGAATGTTGTTAAATTTATAGGTTAAAACATAGAGCATATTTAATAGAAAGGTTTCAAGTCCCATCGCAGGCATATGCTATTGGCAAATTCCCCTGTTTCATGTAATAGGTTGCTTTCAGATAAATGGGAAGAAATGATTATAACAATGCTGGGTGTTAGGGCTTGGATGTGAGGTGTCCCTCAAAAGCTCACATGTGAGACAATGCAAGAAGGTTCAGAGGAGAAATGATTGGGTTGTAAGAGTCTTAACCGAATCAGTGATTTAATCCCCTGATGGGGACTAACTGGGTGGTAACTGAAGTGGTAGGGTGTAGCTGAAGGAGGTGGGAATTGGGGTGTGGCTATGGGGTATACAGTTTGTATCTGGAGAGTGGAGACTCTCTCTCTGCTTCCTGAGAGAGTCCTAAGCTCCTAAGCTGCTTCCCTCTACCACACTCTCCTGCCATGATGTTCAGGCTCACCTCCAGCCCCCCAGGAATGAAGCCAGCCTTCTATGGACTGAGACCTCTGAAACTGTGAGCCCTCAAATAAACATTTCCTCTCTTAAAACTGTTCTGGTCAGATCCTTTAGTCACAGCAGTGAAATAGCTGACTAAAACACTGGGCTCTGTCTTGTCACTTCAACTGCTGCCATGTTTTTTTCCTTCAATGACCTTGTCTGAAGAATTGAATATACAATTATCATCCAAAGAGATTTTTTCCCCCCATAGGATTGTTTTGGGGCATGGGCATTTACTTTATTTTATTTTTTAAATTTTAATTTGTTATATATGACAACAGAATGCATTACAATTCATATTATACATATAGAGCACAATTTTCATATTTCTGGTTGTACACAATAGAGTCACATCATTCATGTCTTCATACATGTACTTAGTGTAATGATAAACATTGCATTCCACCATCTTTCCTACCCCCAGGAGCATGGGCATTTTGCTGTCATTTTTAATTTAAAAAATCCTTCAAAAAATTGTGGATGAGATCATTGAATTAATTATTATTCTCTACATTATTAATTATTCAATCACTTTTGCATCCTAGCTAGCAGAAGAAAAAGAAAGTTACAGCATATAAGTAGGAAGAGTTTGTTCATACCAAGCTGTGTCAGCCCTGACTTGAATATGGAATCCTTACTCATTCATAATTTTTAAATTATATATTATTAAATGTGATTTTTGGCATACTAATTTTTATGCATAATAAAACATTTAAAAAATACATGAAGTCATTATAACAATAAAATTATAAGCATAATGATAACTTTGGAATCATCTCCCTGGGTAACAGTTCTAGTTCTGGTTTTTATTAGCTGTATGATGTGAGTTTCTGTACTTATAAAAGAGGGTAATACTAGTAGTTCATAGAATTAACACAATGATTAAACAAAATTATATATGTAAAACATAGTATATGGAATTCAAAAAGTCTATATTAATTTTTTAGGGATGCTCTAAAAAGTTACTGAAAACTTGAGGTTTTAAATCAAGAGGAAATTTAGTTCATTTTCCCACATATTGACCAGGCTATTATTATTTTTTTGTTGGTGTTAAATTTTCTGAGTTTTAAAGTATAGATTCTGGATATTAATCCTCTGTCAGAAAAGAAGCTGACAAAGATTTTCTCCTGTATCTGTAGCTCACTTTTCACTCTCTTGTTTCCTTTGCTGTACAGAAGCTTTTCAATTGATGTCATAGCATTTATTGATTCTTGGTTTGTTTCTTGAGCTTTAGGAGTTTATTAAGGAAGTCAATGCCTACATCTAAATGTTGTGTGTTGATGCTAAGTGTTGTGTGTGTATGAATGCAATGGACCCCACCATTATGCATGATTATAATGCACCAACGAGAACCTAATAAAAATGTATAACAAAATAAATAAAAATAAATTTTTGCACAGTTCTAGAGGACTTAAGTCTGAACTGAAGGTGTTGGGAGGTTTGCTTCCCCTCTGGAGGCTCTGGGGGAGCTATTATTTGCTCCTTTTAGCACCTGGTAGCCACTGGCATTCCTTGATTTTGCTTGCCTAGGGACCACATAACTCCCATGTCTGCTTCAGTGTTCCTCCTCAAACTGTCTGCTCCTCTATGTCTATGTGATCTTTTTATCTCTCTCTTATAAAGACACATATGATTGGACACATATGAATGAACTCCTACCATGAGGTCCTTAATTTAATCACATCCCTGAAGGCTCCGTTTCCTTATTAGGTAACATTTATAGATTCGAGTAATTAGGATCTGGTATTTTTGGATGGCCATTTTTCAGCCTATGACAGAAAGGCAAACACTTATTATTTTATAATTATTATTATTATTTATTAGTGGTAGTAGGAATTGTCTAATGATATCATAAAAGTAGTTGTATTATAAAAGTAGCATGTATTTAAAGATATCCTAATTCTGAGTTGCAAAAGGAAGAATAATGTATAGAAAAGACTTTGGGCTTTGGAAACTATCTATAAAAGGAAACGTTATATGAAGCCTAAGATATCATACCATCTAAGAGTCAAATATTAAATATTTTGAGCGTGATTCTCTTGATATTAAAAATAGCCAAGAAAGGTGAAAGAAAGGGAACTAATATTGTTGAGTTTCTTCTCTACGTCTAGCAGTATCTAATATATAATAATAAATAATAATAGAAATAAATGAAATCAATATATGGAGAACACTGTTCCTAGAGCTTTTTATCTGTTTACTTATTTAATAAACCCTGTGAAGCACTCTCATGATCCCTATTTTATAGCTGAGGAACTTGTAGAAGAGAAGCTGGCTAACTTGGTCAATGCTGCAGAGAGTCTCAGTGGGAGAGCCTAACCTGACTCCAGGTGCTCTGGCTTCTGAGCATTTCCCTCCCAGCCACTTCTTCGTACTGCCCCTCATATACAACGATTTCCATGTAACTTGGGGAGATTTTAACTTCTGCATCTATAAAATGATGACTGTAATATTTTTCTACATTACACAGATATAGAACCACTCTGTTTTAAGACTTGCAAAATCCTCAGCAAACAGTTTAGTTTATCACAAACTAGGTTATTGGGAGCTCCAGAAACAAACTGGTAAAATTTTACCAGTGTGACTATAATCCCCCATCTTCCTGACAAGATCCTTTTACTGTTTTTCCTGCAGTCACCCCCTTGGCCCAAATACTGTCACGAATAGAGGTATCTAGGGTGGGCTCCAAGAGAATATGGCTCATAAAAACTCTATGCAAAGCCCTTCTCCAATATACAGGTCATCTGGGAGGGAAATGCATATTACCTATCTTCCCACCTGCTACACTTAGAAAACTGTCTAAGATTACATGTACTCTGGATCACAGTCCTTCTCTCCAAAGCACTGGCAGACTCCTGAGATGGTTTCCTATCTGTCATCAATTTGTCAGCTATTGTACCTGTCATACAAAGAGGTATTCTATAATTTCTGTATTATTAAGAAATATACTTCTCTCAACCCCATATGTCTCTCTTCCTAGCCATCTGCTACTACTACTCTGCTCTCCTCTAGATATCCATGAACTTTCTTTCCTTTCTCTCTTAAACCTACTCCAATCAGTTTGTAACACTTCTGCATCATTTGCTTTTTGTTGGGTGTGTGTGTGGTGGGGAGCTGGGGATGTAGCACAGTGGTAGTGAGCTTGCCTAGCGTGCATGAGGTCCTGGCTAGCACAGTAAGCAACCAATCAAAAACCCCACCACAACAAAACAAGAACAATACTCTTTTCAAGGTAAACAATGTCTATAAGGAAGGTGGCCATTTTTCCATGTTTATCCCGCTTGACTGATCAGTGATATTTGATTTGACACAGGTGGTCAATTCCTTGCTTTTGACATATTTTTCTTTAACTGAGTTCTGAGCTACCACTTGTTTCAGTCAGCTTGAAATGGAAGCTTAAACAACAATAATTCTCACCATCTAGGAGTCTGGAAGACTAAGATCAAGGGGTAGGCAAGTTTGGCCTCTTCTGAAGCCTCTCTCCTTGGCTTGCAGATGGCTGCCTTCTCCCTGTGTCTTTATGTGGCTTCCTTCCTTCCTTCCTTCCTTCCTTCCTTCCTTCCTTCCTTCCTTTTACTGTGTGTGCACACATCCTGGTGCCCTTTACTCTTCTGTTAAAAACACCAGTCCTAATGAGGTCCTCACATGCATTAAGGTGATTGGATTAGTCCCCATAATTGAATCAAGTGTTCATACTTATCCTTAATTACCTCTTCAAAGGCCCTATCTCCAAAATCTCCAAATATAGTCCCAGGTGGGGTTAGGGCTTCTGCAAATGAATTTCGTGCAGGGTGGTGGGAATGTTACAATTTATTCCATATCACCACTCTTTCCTTAATGTCTTCTTGAATCATTAAATGGCTCCTCTTATTCCCTTACCTGGCTTTCTCTTCTTTTCCTAGGTTTAGAGCTGCCTCAAGGCTTGGTCAGTATTCAGCCTTCTCTTTATCTATACTTACTTTTGATGTGAGAATAACCAGTTCCTTGGTTTTAAACACCATGACCCCCAAATATGTATCTTCCCTATGACTTCTTTGAGCTTTGATGTTATGAAACTGTGTAACAGCAAATGGAGGTCTTGCATTAAATATGTTTGAAATCAAACTTTTGATTTATATTTTCAACCAAATTTGTTCTTATTATAAATTCCTTCATTTCAGCCTATAGTACTTTTTATTCTGTCAGTTACTTGGCCTATATCTTCAAAGTCATTCTTATCTTTCCCTTTAACCTCACATCTACATCTATCAGCAAGTCTAGTTCATTCTATATTCAAATACAGAGGTCCCCCCTTATCTGTGGTTTTGTTACTGAACAGAGGTCTGAAGAGGTCCCTCCAATGAGAAGGGGACATCATCTTGGCTGGGGCAGGTTCTTTTTTTAATATATTTTTTCAGTTGTAGATGGTCACAATACCTTTATTTATTTATTTACTTACTTACTTACCTACTCATTTATTTTTTATGTGGTGCTGAGGATCAAACCCAGGGCCTCATACATACCAGGCAAGGGCTCTATGCTCTACCACTGAGCCACAACTCCAGCCCCTGGGGCAGGTTCTTAATGCTTGCCACAGAGAAGAATTCCAGGACACATCAGAAGATGAGGAGCAAGCAGAGATTTAGACCAGCAAAGGAGTGGTACCTCAAGGCAGAGTGTGAGACCCCCTGACAGGGAGAGACACACTGTGGTTTTCAAATCCATGCTTATTTTTACATTTTCAATTTAGAGTAAACAAGCAGGTGGGGCTTGAAATAGCACAGTTGCCATTATGCACACAAATATTTCTGACCCAATAGTTCAGATCATTTCCCTTCCCTATGGGTACCCAGTTTTTAACTCACTTTCCTCTCTACATGAACCCAGTGATTACCAATAAACAAACTTATTACATATATTCTTGCCACAAGAATGGCTTTGCAGTTTATAGGTTACTTATTTGTAAGAGAACTTTGAGAGTTTTTCTTTTCCTACAGGATTTCAGTTTTATTATATATTTTTCCTTTTTCTCCCATTTACCTTTCTCAGTTTCACTTTCCACAGTTTCAGTTACCCATAGTCAACCACGGTCCAAAAATATTAAGTGGAAATTCCAGAAATAAATAATTCCTAATTTTTACATCACACCTCTGAGCACTGTGACAAAATCTTGTAATGTCACGCTCCAACCTACTTTGTCCAGGGCATCTATACAGTATACACTACCCATCCATCAGTCACTTAGATTATATAAGGTTTGGTATTATCTGTGGTTTCAGACATTCAAGGGGAATATTGGAATGTATCCTGCATAGACCATTATATATTTCAAATCTGATCTGTTGACTGTCTTATCAGTTGGCTTTAAATTTTTTTAACCATATATTTAACCATAACTAATTAAGCAAAATGATAACTGGTTAAGAACTATTTCTGGGTGTGTTTGTGTGCGTGTTTCAGGAAGAGATTAGCATCTAAATTGGTGGACTTGAGTAAAGCAGCTGACCTACTCACTGACCATAGGAACATAATTGGCTAATGCGGATAGCTTGAAATTGTTCAGGAATTATGAATAAATTGGAGGATCATACACAAATAGTTAAAAGTAGCTAATTATACATTAAATCTTACTTATTATTTTTCCAAATATATCAATTTTATCTTTTGGAGGACTTATTCTGAGATTCATCCTTTTAACTTGGTAACCACTAGGGACTTTTTAGTATTCAAATTTACCCAGAATCATTGGAAGCAAAATCATGAAGAAATGTAGTGTGTTAAAACTCCTACATGTATGATTTTGATTTTAGACATGGTTCATGATTTATTCTTTTCATGAAAATATGCCATTTGTTATTATAAAAATCAAATGTATTAGTTCAAATAAATATGCTTTGTTGATTCTGAACAACTTATTAAATGTGCTTTTGTATGTTTGTTAACCTCTATTATGAGAAAATATAGATTCAAAATATTTGTCATAAGGCCACCCCATGACAAAAAGCCTAAGCTGTTCAGTGGACATGATAACAGCTTTGATTCTTTCTGCCATTGCTCACCATTTAACTTCTTTTAGGTGTGGGGGGCCATGGTGGTCATGGGCTTTGAACCCAGAGGTACTTTACCATTAAGCTACATCCCCAACCCTTTATTTTTGTTTTTGTTTTTTTTTTTTTATTTTGAGTCATGGTCTCCCTAAGTTGCTGAAATTCTTGTTAAGTTTCTAGGCTGACCTCAAACCTACAACCCTCCTGCCTCAGCCTTCTGAGCCACTGGGATTACAGGTGTGCACCATTGCATTTAGCACCATTTAACTTTTTGATAACCAAAATTTCCTGTTCAGTTCATAATGACAAAGTGATTGCCTTTTATATGAAGTTTTTATTTATATTTTCTGGGTTTATACTGAAAATTTGAGTATTTATACTGAATATTTCTCAAGATAGAAATTGCTTCCTTGGTACATAAGGAAAATCCAGCTTTTATAATATTTACATTTTGTTTTTGCATCTGCTACTTTCAGTATTTGTCAATATCACTGAAAACACCTTTATCAGGTGATATCCAGTAAAAACTGAGGATGGAAAGCTGGAAAGTTGGTTTGGAGGTTCTAAGCAGAGAATCTATCTGTCTGGGAAAAATATTGAGAGAAGATAAGGGAAACAGTTGTTTTGTGAAGGGTGCACATAAAAAAGTGAAGAGAGAAGGGGCTCTGCTAGTGAGACAAAGTGGGAATTGCAATACCATGGACTACTGGCTATTGCCACCATCATACCCTCTTTAATGAAGGAGGTTTCAGAAAATGAATTGAGGTACAGAATGGATTGCTAAAATATACCAGAGCAATAGTTTTTCTATCTATGAACTGGAAAGAATAAAAAAAATTACTGGAGATTATCTTGTATTGTATGTTTCCATAGATAGGTAGCTACAGATACTTGGTAGGCAGTTAGGTAACTATTAGAACAGTGGCTGTACAATTTAAGTGTTCATTTTTATTATTATCTATGGTAATTTTAAAATATTGTCTCATTAAATTAGGTAATTTGATGGTGGTGATTAGCATATTTTTAGTGTAAAAAGTAAAACTATATTTAAAATTAAATTTTGTTTAGGTTTTCAGAGGTATTGCTTCCTGTTAAGGTTTGGATCTAGAATGTCCCCTGAAGTGTCATGTTTTCAAAGATGGGGCTTTTGGGAAGTGATTGGATCATGGAGGCTCTGACCTTATTAATGAATTAATTCATTGATGGCTGAATAGACTACTGAAAGGTGGAACTTATTTGGAAGAAGCAGGTCACTGGGGGCATGCCATGGAAAGATTTATCTTCTCCCTGGCCCCTTCCCCTCTCTCTGCTGCGCAGCTGCTCTGATCTGAGCAGCTTTTCTCCACCATGCCCTTCCAACATAATGTTCTGCTTCACCGTAGGCCCAGAGCAATGGAGCCAGCTGACTATGCACTGAAACTTCTGCAACTATAAGACAAAAGAAATCTTTTCTTCTCTGAGTTGTTCTTGTCAGGTATTTTGGTCACAAGGATGAAAAGCTGAGTAACTCCACGACAGAAATTTGGTGGTAAAAGACCCAATTTTTGGCTCACTACAATGAAATCCTAATCTGCTCATTATTTTGGAAAGGTTCAAAGACTAGAAAATATGCAAAGAAAACCTTTAATTTTTTTAAACCTTTTGTTTTTTTACCTGTAAATCGTTGATTGGTTGTTTAGTAAGTCTGATTATGAGGAAGAAGAGAACAATAAAATTACAGATCATGATTTCTTCCCTCAGGGTATTAAAAACATCAATTTTGAATAAATATTTTAAAGAGAGGCAATTATTTTGCATTGGCCAGGAAATTCTGTCAATGCTGTTTTTTTAAAAATTTTCCTCCCAGCCGGGCGCGATGTCACACGCCTGTAATCCCAGCACTTGGGAGGCTGAGGCAGAAGGATCGCAAGCCAGCCTCAGCGATGGCAAGACTCAGCAGTGTCTCACTTAGCAACTCAGTGAGACACTGTCTCTAATAAAATACAAAAAAAAGGGCTGGGAATGTGGCCCAGTGGTTGAGTGCCCCTGAGTTCAATCCTGGTACAAAAAAAAAAAAAAAAATTCCTCACTTTTTCTATTGTGTGACTCTAACTTGCAACTTTGTTCTTTCCAATTTATCAAATTTGTTTTTCTTTTATGGAATTCTAATCATGTGCTACTATGTTCTGATCAGAATTTTTACTTTCTTTTTTGTTATCCTTCCAGACCACTTCATGAAATTTGGACCTTGACATTTTCAGTCTGTAAAATAGATTTTTCTCTATCAGAAATTATTGTGTTTTATATTTTATATGATTTTTCAATTTAAACAACTCTTTAAGGCATCCATACAAGTGGTTGCAAAATGACTGAGTTAGTCAATGTGATTTGGCCTGCTTGGAATTAGCTTCAGGATTAATCTAATATTTGTGTTAATAAATATTTGATGGTAATGGTGTTTAGAAGTCACATAGGTACTACATAATTTATGAGAGTAATATTTTAACATCACATGTCATTTTTTTCACCTCTGGATGCAAGGTGCTTAACTTATTTTGTCTTTTCTAAAAATTCTAGCAATTTCTGATAGAGCAGGCTTTATCAATGGAAACAGAAGTTAAGCAAATTATGTAAGCACAACAACCTGGAACTTGTGTATCTAACTCAAAGGAAATGTTCTTTTTCTACCATGTATCTGCATTCTTGGTACCTTGGTAATTTTTCAGGTTTCTATTGACTATATTTTATTATCTTTATATCTCCTAGAATTCAAGGATGGAATTAAAACATGGAAGGCAACTTAAATATTAAATAATTTAAATCCATTATTTAATTATTTATTAACTTTTAAAAGTATGATTTGAAAAGTCTTATTGATTAAACAAAAGGTAATACATATAATGATGATAATCAAATATAAATGAGCTGGGCATGGTGGCCCACGCCTGTAATCCCAGTGGCTTGGGAGGCTGAGGCAGGAGGATCATGAGTTCAAAGCCAGTTAGCAATAGTGAGGCACTAACCAACTCAGTGAGATCCTGTCTCTAAATAAAATATAATATAGGGCTGGAGGTGTGGCTTAGTGGTCAAGTGCCCCTGAGTTCAATCCCCAGTGTGTGTGTATTTTATATATATATGTGTATATATATATATATATATATATATATATATATATGACTGCTTTATCTTGACTGATTGTAGATTTTGCTTTGAAACAACCCCCACTAGCTGTGGCTTTCCAACTAGTAACTCTGGAGCCTTTTTAGATTTTTTTTGGGGGGGTGGTACAGGGAATTGAACTCAGGGGCACTCAACCACTGAGCCACATCTGCAGCCCTATTTTATATTTTACTTAGAGACAGGGTCTCATTGAGTTACTTAGCTAGCTCCTCGCTTTTGCTGAGGCTGGCTTTGAACTCGAGATCCTCCTGTCTCAGCCTCTGGAGCTGCTGGGATTGCAGGCATCGGCCACTGCACAGGCTTCCAGATCTGATTTTAATAATGCTGAGTCCACTATGAGAAAAGGAAGATTTATATGTATCAGAAAGACATAGTAAGGTAGAAGGTGCATCTAATAACTACTTTTCATTTGACCTTTTTAATGTTGGTAATTATATTTATACTTTTTATTGTTGTGTGTGATAGTTTGTTTTAGAATATACTATTTTCTGGGGCGGGCTATAGCTCGGTGGTAGAGCACTTGCCTACCATCTGTGAGGCCCAGGGTTTGATTTCCAACATCACAAAAAGAGAAAAAGAAAAATTAAATAAAAGAAAAAAGAAAGAAAATTACTATTTTTATTCAGCAAAGCCATAACAGCCTATAAGAACCAAAGTACAAATTTCTATGGTGTAACATAAAATGATCAGGAAAAGAATATTATTTTCAGTAGAAAATGTGAAAATGCTACATTCAAAGCAATGTTACCAAAACAATTTTGGTAATAAATACTTTCCTCATGGCTAAAGTAGGAAAAAAAAAAAAAAAAGTGAACCTGACTTGCTGTATTTTCTCTCTATTTTTGGGTCAGATTCATTTATTTTCTCAAGGCCCAGGTTCAGCAGGTGCTCCAAGAGGCAAACCCTGAATTGGTAAGTGTGGACTGCAGTTCCTTCACTTAGTGTCTGGGGTTATAGTATCTTCAGACTCATTTCTAACTAACTTTATGTTTCTGGGGTTGACAGCATTCTGGCAAGGAAAAGGGAAACATTCTAACTGTTTGGATTTATCTTAATTGCTAGCTTCAAATACTGTAAGCGTACTCTCTGCAGATTTTTTTCCAGAGTGGGAAAGGAAGAAAAAAATGTGGAAGAGCCAAAGAAATACACCTACAGGGTGGGGCATGTGTCATTCACCCTTTAAAGAGCACTTAGGACCTCTTAGTGAGCCCTGGGTCTGTTGTGAACCATCCTACTGAAAGAGAAAATGTCCTCTAGCACCTTCTTCTGTGTCAGGGGAGGAGGCAGATAATATGATTAAATACTGATATTAATTACCTGCCAAATAAACATAGGCCTGCACAGTGAGGCACACCACACACATATACACAAGTACATAGTTTATAGAATGAGGGCGAAATAGCTTGGAACAACAAAGAGAATAGCTATTGAACACCTCTGTAAACTCTTGTAAATGCTTTGTATAAATTTTTTTTTTTGATTAAAAAATCAGAAATTTATTGTTTCATATTTCTGGTGACTAGAAGTCTGAAATTAAAATATCAATCAGGACATCCAGGTGCAGTGGTACATGCCTGTAATCCCAGCAGCTTGGGAGGCTGAGGAAGGAGCATCATGAGTTCAAAGCCAGCCTCTGCAAAAGTGAGGCACTGAGCAACTCAGTGAGACCCTGTCTCTAAATAAAATACAAAATAGGGCTGGGGATGTGGCTCAGTGGTTAAGTGCCCCTGCTTTCAATCTCCAGTACTACCCACCCCCTACCAAAAAAAGATGTCATCAGGAAAATGCTCCATCTGAAACCCATAAGTGAATCATTTATTTTATTGAAATCTTTCTTTTACTCTTTCTAGTTTCTGGTGGTTGTCCAGTAATCTTATAGTTACTTGTCTTTTTTAAAATTTTTATTTATAGTAGTAGTATGTATTACAGTTCATACTACACATATAGAGCATCTTTTTATGTTGGAGAGGATGTGGGGAAAAAGGCACACTCATACATTGCCGGTGGGACTGCAAAATGGTACAACCGTTATGGAAAGCAGTATGGAGATTTCTTGGGAAAATGAGAATGGAACCACCCTATGACCCAGCCATCCCACTCCTGGGTCCATTCCCAAAGGACTTAAAAACAGCATATTACAGTGACACAGCCACTTCAATGTTTATAGGAGCACAATTCACAATAGCTAGGTTGTGGAACCAACCTAGCTGTCCCTCGGTAGATGAGTGGATAAAGAAAATGTGGTATATATACATAATGGAATTTTACTCAGCAATAAAAGAGAATAAAATAATGACATTCGCTGGTAAATGGATGAAGTTGGAGAATATAATGCTAAGTGAAATCAGTCAATCTCAAAAATCCAAATACCCAATGTTTCCTCTGATATAAGGAGGCCGGTTCACAGTATTGTTGGGTCGGGGTACATAGGAGGATTAGAGGAACGCTATAATGGTCAAAGGGAAGGGAAGGGAAGGGAGGGAACCAAGGGGGAAGGGGGGGGGAGAAAAAGTGGTTGAATAAGATGGATATCATTATTCTAAATGCATGATTGAAGACTTGAATGCTACGAGTATACTTTGTATGCTTTGTATAAATTTAATCTTTTTAATAGTCCTTGTGGTGTTATTATAATAACCTGGGGACACTGAGGTGCTACAAAGTTGGGCATCAATAGACTTGTTCAGAGGAGAAGCTGGGTATCAAATGCAAATAAGCTGGACCTGAGTCCCTACCTTCTCTCTGCCTTGGAGAATAACTTTCTCTAGGAAAGGATGGAGCCTTTTGGTCCTAGAAGGTATGGCTAGGGAGGGAGGACAAGGGAGAGTGCTTTAAGTAGTAAGTTTCAGAAATATAGCACAATAATAGCTGATAATCGACGTTTCAAACCAGGAAGAGTAAGAAATCTTTTACCTTTAATTAAAGAAATATTAGGAAGTTTCTACTGAGCAGAGCAAGTTTTGAATAGGCACATGTAAGGGGTTAGGCAGCAATCCCCTTTTATTTCCCCAGGAGGATGGGGATGTTAAATTGCCCTAGCTCCTTAGAGTTTGCTTTCTGTTTGGTGATTGGATGAGCTGGGCCCAGCCAGTGTGGGATGCCTGAGTTTGGTGAGACGGAGGCAGAGGGTTCTGGCTTAGGTTCTTTTAGAGCACTGAGACTTGGTTTTGTCTTTATGAATTATTAGAAATAATTTAGAATTATTAACTCATTTTGTACAGAACTGATGCTCAAATGGGTTTATGTATTGAACATTTAGCAGGATAGCCAGGATGGAAACCTGGTTCCCTAAGTCCTCATTCAGAACTGTTTCTACTGCCCCTCGTTCCTCATGCCATTCATGGCTATTATCTTAATTGTTATATGGTCACTTTTTATTATGCTTTTACTTCCTGAGTGTTACTATGTTATCATTCCAGGTGATCTGACATTACCACAAGATTAAAACACAGATTGTTATTGCTATATTGTTGGGTATTTATGTAATATGAAACAACAGAAAATACCCTTTTGGACTAGCTTTCTATTGTAGCATAACAAATATAGTGGCTCATAACAAAGCTCATTTGTTTGCTCACAGCTCTGTGGACCTGAAGTCTGGCAGGCTCTTATCAGGGTGTCTGTGCCTGGGCTGTTACCTGGAGGCCCTGGGGAGGCATCAGCTTCCAGGTTCATTCAGGTTGTTGGCAGGCGTCAGTTCCTGCAGTTGTAGGACAGAGGCTCCTGCTCCCTTCCTGGCTGGTGTTCAGGGTGGTTCTTAACTGCTGCAGGCCTCGCTCTGGTCGTGGTAGTTGTTCTTTGTTGTGAAAGCCAGTCAAGGCCTACCAAATCCTTCTTAAGCATTGAATCTCTCGGACTTCCCCTTTAGCCAGAAGTAGAGAAAACTCTTTTTATTTTAAAACTTCCTGGGATTAAATCAGAACTACCCAGAAAAATCTCTTTGATTAATCTCTTTGATAAACTAAGTAGTTGATTAAATTACATGCTAATTTTATGTATGTAAGTTGTCATAGTCATGCACATGATATCTCATTATACTCAAAGTCACATCCTTGTGGGATAAATCCTGGAATGGGGCATCTTAGAATTCTGCCTACTGTATCCTCCCAAGTTGAATCTGGTACACTAATTTATTCATTTTATACACGTACACACAAATGCACACAACAGAGACTTTTGAAATATCATTTTTATATGATGTGCTCTATTTTTCTCAACAGGATTTTAACTGTGCCAGCGCAGGTAGGCAATCAATAACATATTTTTAAATGCTCTATAGTTTTGGACTATCAAATTTTGCTATTATTTCACTTACATTATACACAATATATGTTTGTTTATTATTGTAAAGCAGTCTAACACTGTTCTAAAACCTATAGATTAGTAGCAACTTTATGAGGCATGCATACTTGGAGTATATCCAAATGCTTGAGAGTGAGAAAATTTGTATATAATATTAATATAATCCATTTGAATGTAGATGTACTTGATGTATGTTCCTGCCAATTTTTTTAAAGGTGAAGTTAGCAAGATTGAAAAGTACTTTTAAAAACTTTCATAGCATATTGGTAATATATGAAAAGTGTAATTCATAAATCAGTCTGTTACTAAACTGTTAAAGTGGTAAACTATATTGCCATTCAGCAATCTAATTTCCATTTCTTTTGCAGCTTACCAAAAGAACAATTATTTTCCTGAGGAAATACACAAAAGTAACTTTTTCAGTTGTAAGAAGAAACTATTTTTGTGACTATAAATGGTTGAGTTGTAAGAAAGTCTCAACTGGAAATATGCAGATACCATGGTTTTCCAATGAATGAGGAATATATGGAATTTCAAGAAAATAGAAACAGGAAAGAAAATAAGAGAAATGCCATGTAGTACCTAAAATACTTCTAGAAATAAATTATACTGTAACAAATTAAAAACATTATTTATTTTCCACCTGAAATATTGAGAGTTTTTAACTCCTCTTGGAGTAGAGGTTGTTTGTGAAAACTTCAAAATATAGGAAATTCCTTGGGGGTATCTCTGAAAAATTGACTATAACCCATCATGTCTTTAGCTATTACTTTCAGTTCCATAACAGATTTTGTTAAAAGTTTTCATTGTATGCAGAACTTTGTATTTAAGTGTTCCCTTAAGAATGCAAATAGATTTTCAAATCAAAATCTGATCATATTACAGATCATATGTTCCAGACTATGCTTCCTAGTTCTGAACTATTTTCTGAAACACACAGGAAATACTAGAACATGTGCCCAGGTAAAAGAATGCTAGAAACCAGAAGATTTTGCAGTACTTTGAATAAGAACCCCCAACATCATTTGTGTAAACATTAAGGTCTAGATTTGTTTAGGGAAAGGTATTATTATTTTTCTCACTCTGTAGGTAAGGGAGTTAGTCCTGGATCCGGGATTGAAACTTGAGTCTGCATGGGTCCAGAGCACCAAATTTTAACCCCTGTACTTTGCTATTTTTTATGAATGACCAGCTCCCATATGAAGTAGCAGCTTCATGATTTCAGATTTATCTCTTTATAGATCTGTTCTTCTCTGGAGGAAGCCATAGGCACTGACCTTTAACAGGTGTCTTCCCATCAGGATGTATATCTTTAGGAGATGTCAGTTGAGGACTCACTTCTCAGTGAGCTGAGCAAAAGGAACTAAAATATTAGCAATTGGCAATATTTGGAAATTACTGTACCCTTTGCTTTAAAGGCAGATAGATAAGATTTTTCCAAAGAAACTCAGTAGCAATTCTAGGGTATCTTGTTCTGCAATTGTAGCTTCATCTCAATTCTGCCCCTAGTCGATCTATCAGGCACGTTTTATTCAAAACCTTTCCTGTTTAGTTTACTGAAGTCCAGGGAAAGGGACTTTCTCACAAATGCCAACACCTGCTGACTTCCAGGTTGTAAGCCCTCGCCTTTTGGACTTTGCTTTGTTTGTGTTTCCTATTTCTGGCCCATTCTCTGCTTCAGTAATCGCTAGTGTCTTTGCCCTTTAGCTTTAGTCCTGCTGTTGCCATGTGAGAGCCCAGGTAATTGGCAGCTTGTGTAGAGAGACAGCACCTGGGGCTCAGAAGACCATTTTTGTTGCACAGTGACTCAACAGGCAGTCGCAACTTGGCATCCAAAAAGAAACAGGAAATTTCAAAATGGTGGAGTTTTAGTCAAAAGTCATTTCATAACTATTTAGATATCTTTATATTTGAATGTGGCTGTAATGGAAGACCCTTACAGTGTGTGTGTGTAGGTGTGTGTGTGTACACATGTATATGTGCATATGAATATATGTGTGTATGTTCCATTAGAGCCAGAAGGAAATGAAGAGGACAATTTTTGAAATCTCCTTGCTTTCTTTTCCCTTTCCATTGTCAGTAGGAGATGTAGATCTCGTAGGTATTTCTTCAATAAATGAGTCATTTATGCCTTTAAATTAGTGTGCTTATTTCATGTGAAATGAATGCATACTTATATAGGGGTGGCTATAGATATCTCTACCCATATCTTAGTCATTAATTTCGGATATTCCACTGGGTCTAGGAATCAAACTAACACAAGACAGATCAGTGGATGAAAAATATGTAAGTTTTATTAATTTTTATAAATATATGGGAATATTCACAAGAGAAAGATCCAAAGGAATGGCCAAAGCAGGAAATTCTTATACATTTTTTAGACAAAAAATGATAAACATTACAAAGAAATGACAAGACAAAGGGTTTTGGGTTAGGGGTAGTAAATTCCAGGGGCATTACTATGAGATATATGGAGGGGTGTGAAGTTAGTGGAGGAGTAGGGTTATTTTAGGTAGTTCAGATGGATCATTTCAGCATCAATTTGAAGTCACTGGTTATCTTCTTGTGTTGGGACTGGGAAGGGGTCTATCTCCCAGGGATTTTTATGGCCTGTAAGGTAAGAAAATAGTTAAGATACCCTTTCAGCAATGCTGCTTCTCATATACCTTCATCTCAAAAGTATTTATGTCAAAGAGGCATATTTTAGGGAGATATAGGTTTTCTTTACTTGCTATTGCTGTCTTACACTGAAAATTTGAACATTAGCAATGAAATCTAAAACAAAGTCTCAACAGTTAGAGGGTGCAGTCTTACTAATATTTGGTACATTTCCATTCATATTTGTTGATCCAGAAGTTGTTATATTTTCAGTTCTATTTCTTTTAGCTTTCTAGCCACTATGTGGCATGTGTGAGAATGAGATGGAAATACAGCATTCTTTTTGGTATAGCAGCTAGGGAATGAAGAAACGTCCATTTAACAGAAAAGTTTCATACTGGAAGAATGTAATTCTGATTTTGAAGTTAACTAAAGCAGATCAACACAGTGGTTGTACGTTCTATTTGCCCTGTTTTTTTTTTTGGGGGGGGTGTACCTACTGTTAATCTTTTGCAAACTAAAATGACCAAATATACAGTATCATAAATCATCTGATTTCAAAATGTAAGTAACTTCAAATTAATCTGCTTTTGAGTTTTATGTGCATTTATTTAATTTAAAAGACCAACAGAGATGAGGATGGCCTTTGGCCAAACTGTCAAACTGGTGAATTATGCATTTGATTTATTCCTCTCAAGTTTCCCCAGGGATTCTGTGTTAAAGGTCTAATTTCCTTGCCCTTCTCAGAGCCTCTTTTCCTTTCAGATATTATGTGTAAGTATATTTGGTCCTCAGTATCCATGGTCTCTGCATCTTGTGTATTTAACTAACTGTTGATGGAAAATACAAAAACAAAACAAAACAAAACAAAAACAACTCTATTGAACATTTATAGACTTTTTCTTCTAGTCATTATTCCCTAAACAATATAGAATAATAATTTTTTACATAGTATTTACATTGTATTGGGTGTTACAAGTAATTTAGAGATGATTAAAATATATGGGAGGATATGCATAGGTTATATGCAAATACTATCTCATTTTATATAAGGAATTTGAGTAGATTTTGGTATCCCTGAGGGTCCTGGAACCATTCTCCCATGCATACTGGGGGATGATTGTATATACATAGAGATTAATATAGATGTGAATACAAATATGTGTGTATTTTTCTATAGAAATATTTTTATTATTTTAGTTTTTATCTCCAAGAAGTACTATTTTGAAGAGAAATTTGTAGTGGGAATTATACCTTTAGTGGTCCCAAAGGGAGTTTTGGGACCACCCCATATGCATAACTCCCTTCTATGTGCAGCTGCTATAACACAGGCATCTTAGAAAAGTTCCAGAAAACATCTGTGCAGATTGTTTGGAGTGCATGATTTCATGGGTTTTTCTTTTGGAATGTGAAATTCAGAATGTGCTGCCTACTTGAGCCTGAGAATGTGCAAACACATTCAAAGGTACAACCTAATAACCTGCCTTAATTTCTCCAGGCTAATTCAGTTCAGACACAGGCTAAACCCCATCTGCTGAATGCTACCATGTGTGGATTGCAGATGATCTTTGTAGGTTGGCATGTGGTGGCCTTTGATTTGATAGTGACTGGCAGTCCATGGACAGAGCCACTGATAGGGTAAAAAAGGGCAGAGACTCTTACACAGACACCTCCATGAAGGCATCATGTTCACACGGCTACAGTGATAGCTGTTTCATGCTGCCATTATAATGCTGTTATAAATCATGACGAGCTAAAACACGAAGGAACAGGAGTGAGTGCAGAGAACTGATCTGAAAGTCATGTGGAGAATTTTCATCTGTAAAATTATGTCTTCACTTTATTATGTGTTACAAATGTGGTATCCCAGTGACTGTTCATCACTGGTAAAATATGTTGCAAGGGGGTTGTTATAACTAATCCCTAAAAATCTGTCAGTGATTCAAACTTAGAAGAGAGCCTGACAAAATCTCACATAGGAGAAATGAATTCGATCTGAATTCCTGTTTCTAGATGCAAGTTCATCCCACAGCTAAGTCTATACAGGACTTTGTGACTCCATTTCTGTATTTTCTCCTCCATTCTTTTTCCAGATTTACTGAGACTGGATTCTCTACATTGATTATGCTAAAGGAAATAATTTTGCTCTGATCAATTCTGAGATATACATTTCAAGAGAAAACATGGTCCAGTCTGTCATTATAGAAAAAAATAGTTTTATGCCCACAATACTTAGAGCAGATGAAATCAGTTGCAGATAATATTGTCTGTTTACTCTTCCATGTGATAGGCATAGAGAAATTGACAAAAAGAATAAGACAGTTTCTTCTTATGTTGGCTGAACAGAGGCAAAAAAAGTCATAAGGTTGTTTTTTTTTTTTTTTTTTTTTAATAGTTTTTTTAATAGTAAGAGTGACTAGTAAGAGTAAGTATTTTTTTTAATAGTAAGAGTCTCCTGTTGAAGCACTTGCTCGCCTAATCAATGATTAAGCCTGCTGCTAGACTATTGAAGCAATGTTGAGTGAGGCAAATAAGACTCTGGCTTCCAAAGTTTGCATTTTAGTGGGTGAGACTGACAAATAAAAAGTGTTGGGGACTTAAGAACATGCCAGCTGAAAGAATAGAAAAAACTTAACTCTCTGGCTGCCTCCCACTTCCTGATACCGGAACTTGGCCTAATCAGGAGGCGTTACCCTGACATGAGAAATCAGATCGCCACTAAGATAGGCTAATGGCTCTGCCAATGTGATTTGCTCATGCTCCCTATGTGCTCCTATGATCTTTCTGCTGATTGGCCCATGTCTTCTATAAACATCATCCATCTTCCTCAATAAACAAGTTCATGCCTTGACAAGTTCTCCCTGGTGTGTCCCTAATTGTCTTCCATCCTGAGGGCTGGCGTGGGCCTCCAGCCAGCTTCTACCATTCTCCATCACGCCTCTGCTGGGCGTGTTTTTTTCCCCTAGCCTTCTCTGCTGGCCGGAAGAAGCTAAACCCAGGTTGGGGAAAACTAAAAACCCCAGCAACTAAACTAAAAAAAAAAAAAAAAAAAAAAAAACAACAAAGAAGTAAGTACAAACTATGTAGATGGTGAAATAAATACAGATCATTATTAATTCTATGAAGAAAATAGAAACAGAGAAAGTCTGAGAGGGTGACATTTTAGTTCAAGTATGTCCGGGGGGAGTTGCTAAATCATAGAATGTGTGTATAACCACGTTATCTCTTATTGGACTACTTAGTAGCATCCAATATTAATGACCACTCCAGCCTTGAAATCCTTTTTTTCTTATAGCTTTTTTTTTTTTTCTTTGCAAACTTGTCTTTCTCCCCCTGCTCCTTAACCCTGGCATTACCCTGAGCCATCCCTTCCTCTTTTTCTAAGATCTCAGGGGTGTCTCATGTTCTTTCCTCTCTGCAGATACTGTCTGTACACCAGTGACTCCGATTTATGTCTCTAGACCTCATCTTAGTCTGGAGACCTGAACCACTGTACTTATACTTTGTTTCTTGTGAGCCCCTCAAATATGTTCCCTCTCACACTGGACTCATGACCAGCCCTGATTAAACATCTCTCTCTCCTCCTGGCCATATTTTCTTTCTTGGTGGATGGTGATTTGACCCTCTGGGAATTCAGACCTGAAACCTGGGACTAATCTTTGCTCCCATATTCAATTGCTTCTCAACTATGACTGATTTCACCTCTGATCTTTCAGGTCATTTTTCTTCCTACCTATGGTGTTAATGTGGATCCTTGCCAAGTCTCCCTTAGCTTAGTGTACTGACCTCATATGTCAGTTTCCCTGGGTCCTTACAGAAACAGCACACAGATTGGGCACTCTGAAGAGAGCTTAGTTAAGGCACTATTATGAAGGTTTGACCATGGTGTACCAAAACACTAGGAAAAAAATACAATATCTGAGGTATCTTCATCCAGGGACTGGGTGACTCTTAAACAGCAGAAATTTACTTCTCAATGCTGGAGGCTGAAAGTTCAAGAACAGGTGCCAGCACAGCCAGATTCTGGTCAGGGCTCTCTTCCAGGTTGCAAACTGGTGACTTCTCTGTCATCTCACATGGCAGATTGGGAAAGGATATCTTTGGTGGCTCTTATGAAGGCACTGATCCTATCACAAGGGCTCTACTTTCTTGATCTGATTACTTCCCAAAGTCTCTACCTCCTAAGATCATTTCCTAGGGAATTAGGGCTTCAGCATTGAATTTTTTAATGGATACATAACAGATCACAGCACTATGCCTAGTAGATCTTACCACCCTTAAAGGGACAAAGAGTGAGAGAAAATGCCAGATAGAGACACAGAGGTGCAGAGAAAGTTGTGTGGAAGAAGATGCTCAGTAAGAACTGAAATTCAGCTGGAGGCAGTCAGCCATTTGCGAATATGTGGGAAGGGTGAGATACCTTAATTTTACTTACATTTTCCTCTTTGATATCCCATCACTGCTCCCCATTGTCTGAAGCCAACTGAAGTCAGAGGACAGAGGAACGACAATTTCAGGCCCCAGAGGACAGTTTAGGGCAGGTCAAGGAGGAGTGCATCCCAAGAGCAAACACATTCTCTAACATGCTTTCTCTAATTATAGCCAACTTTCACTTGTCTTCCTTTATCTGCTTTCAATGTAAATAAACAAATAAAAACACCACCACCATTTTTGTCCTTTTAACCAGACTGATATTCGTGAATGCCATTATTTCATTGGCTAAAGGGTGTTAATGAATCCCCAGCTTTCAGTACAAGAAGGAATGCTTTCACAAGGCATCCAAGGTCCTTCAGAACCTACTTCTCTTTGTTCCTTTAACTTTATCCATCCCCGCTTTACCCTTTTCCCCATCACTTTACACTCTGATTTCCTTCTTAGATTTTTTAAACTTTTTGAGGGCAGAAATTTTGTCATATAACTTCAAGAACTGCCAATCACACAAATAAGTATCAGCTATATTTAAACATTTATTATAAAATATTCAAGACCCCTTAAGAGGTCTAAAGCAATATAGTGAACATCCATGTAATCACCAACCCAGTTAGGAAACAAAATAACAATAAACCTAATTTCCTTCTTCTCCTACTGTGAAGATAATTTCTATACTGAAATTCTTATTTTTCATTCCTATATATTTATTTATGTTTCTAATGGGGTAGCATATATCCCTAAATAACATAAGTTTTTTGTGTTTAAAATTTTTATTGTGATACCACACATTTGATACTATTGATCATAATAATTTGAGTGAACAGGTGAATATATCCAAAAAATTTGTCTTTACTACTAACTCCAAAACTCAAGGTGGTATGAAGAATTCTAAGATGATTCCCAATAACCTACCTAATGGGACTTCCCTTGAGTATAGGCAAGGTCTATGTGTATGATAGGATATCACTCATATTACTAATATTACATATATTCATTCATCACTCACTCATTTATACTTACAGTGAAAATAAGTGTGCAGTCACTTACATTAATAGCAAAAGCAAAAGTATTTTTCATATTTAATGAAGGTCCTTAATCAGTTGACTTTGAGGCATTTAAAAGGGAGATTCTCCCACGTAGACCTGGCCTGAGCAGGTCAGTTTTTATGGGGATGGTAAGCAGCAGGCATGCTCTTTCTAGCCTGGAAGAAATATAGCATGCTGTGAACTGCCTACAGAGAAGGGTGGTTTCTAAGGAGGGTCTCAGTGCTTCAACTACAAGGTCCTGAATTCTGACAACAGCCTGAATGAGTTTGGAGGAGGATCCTGAACTCTAGTTGAGATGCCAGTTCAGGCAATACTTGATTACAGAAGACCCATGTGTGGACTCCTGAGCCAAGGAAGCAGAAATAATCAAGTGATGTTGTTTTAAGAAGCTGAATTGATGGCCATTTGTTTGTTTTCTAATTACTTTAGAACATGTCTTTTATTAAATGTCTTCCAGGAATATCTTGGAAAGATAGGAAAAAGGTCTATGTATTAACAATAATAGTCTATCTATTACTATTGTTGTTGAATACTATTAGAATCATAATAACAGACATTTAATTTTTAATTATTAGTTTAAATTTTATTTGTAATATTTATTTGTATTGTTATAAAGAAAACATTTGCATGCCCAAGCCTGGGTACCATGTCAATGAAACTTAAAAATATTTTTTTGTTTTGTTTTTTAAGTGCTGAAGACAAATTTATTGACTAAAAGCAATAGTGTTTAACTTTGGAGAATGAAATGACTGATGTTCAATTAAAATGTATCCGAGGAAACGAATAAGGGAACAAGTACTTATTTTACCCTTTGTCATTTGCTTTTTAACATAAAGAGGAATAGACCTTTCAAGAGGTCTACAAAGAGGAATAGACCTTACATTTGCCTTAGATTATGATGCAAGAAATTTTGACAAACTTCTCAACTTGAATGTCAGCGTTGGTGGCACAAATGATAGAAAAATGGTATTGGTATAATGTCTTCTATAAGGAATATATTTTAGAGGTATGTATTTATGAGACTCATAAATTCATTTATGGACTATTCTCATTGGTATTTACTATTAATGGGGAGTAAATGGGAGGGAAATTTTGCTCACTTCTGTGCTTTATAATATAAATTATAGTTTTTAAATGTGTTTATACTTGTTAACTCTCAGATATATTCGAATAAGATCTTGAAAACATTTTAATCCAATGCAGAATTTGGGTGCCAGAGACTGATGGGATATAGTAGAGTTGCTTGAGAGTTCTCACAAGGACCAACAGGTGTAATTTGCACTTATGGCAATCATCCCAAGGAACCAAAACTTTGGAAAGACCTTTGAACTCTTTCTTTTAAAATATTTTGATTCAGCTGGGTGCAGGGGTGCAAGCCTGTAATCCCAGAAGCTAGGGAGTCTGAGGCAGGAGGATCTCAAGTTCAAAGCCATCCTCAGCAAAAAGTGAGAGGCCAAGCAACTCTAGTGAGATCCTGTCTCTAAATAAAATACAAAATAGGGCTGCGGATGCGCCTCAGTGATTGAGTACCCCCGAGTTCAATCCCTAGTACCAAAATCTATATCCATATCTATACATATTTTGATTCAATTTAAATTATTATGTTCATTCTTGGTGGCTAGAATTGAGTTAAAAAAATAAAATGCCAATAATGTGTTACCTTAATATTGTGCTCCTTAGGAGAATACTGACAAATGAATGAAGTAGGACTTTCGGGATATGGTACATGCCAGACATGCTCTCCCCATGGCCCTTCCCAGGGCCAGAACACAGCAATTGCCCAGGTGTGATGGTGGCTATCTGGTGATGCTGGAAGCCTCTCTCTGTACAGTTAAGAGATGTTAATCCCATGAGGAAGATGTTGAAATAAAAGCTGCCATCTGGAGGAATTTCTTCTGGGAACTGAACATACAATTTTGTCCCTCTTTTCCCTCTAACTGTCCCTGGATTTTCCCGTTGCTCCCATATCATTCTTGCCCATAGGATGACCTTTCTACCTGCACTTACTGCCTGTGGCATGTCTCACCATTGTTTTCCATTTCCAAGCAACTTTACTCACCTCTATCATCAGGTGGGCCCATTCTGGCTTGACTCCGGGGAGATACCTGCTTCCAAACTCCGTATTCTCCCTGCTTTACTCCTTTCCTTCTTTCAAATACTCCCACCAGCCCTAATATTTAATCCACAAGAGGTGAGATGGTAAGTTATTTCAACAACCAAATAGTATGTCCCATTCTTATTAGATATTAGAATATCCTCCTTGATATTTAAAAACTGAGGAGTTGAGAACCTGGGATCATTCTGTGGGCTCCAGGCTCTAGGATGGTGGCTCTTAGAAAGGGTGTGATCCCCTCACCTCCACAGGGAACATTTGAAATAGTTCATCGTCTATTGGTAGAGCCCAGGAGTGTTGCTAACCAGCCCACAATTCTCAGAACAGCACCTTTCCCTACATGAAATTACTTGGCTTCAAATGTCAATGACATGTGATCAAGAACCCTGGCCTAGGAGACACTATCATCAACTGGACTTCCTGACATATCCTCCCAAGTGGAACCTTATTTCCAGGTAGTTCTTTACCATGCACTCCCAACAACATAATCCTCATCCTCTATAAATAACCACTTGACTTCCTTCTAGCCTTTCATTTTCATAGAAATTATCTTCTTTTAATTCCAAATCAAGTGGGAGTATCCAGATCAATTTTTATTAATGCTTTTTTATCAATCAATGGGAAAGCTCAAACCTCCAAATATTATGTAATCAAGAAGATTTATTCAGGATTCCACAAAATGACTATGAGTTATTAAATAGCATTTCTTACAGTGAAACAGTCTTTTTTTTTTTTTTTTTTTTGGTACCGGGGATTGAACTCAGGGGCACTCGACCACTGGGCAACATCCCCAGCCCTTTTTTGTATTTTTATTAGAGACAGGGTCTCACTGAGTTACTAAGTGCCTCGCCATTGCTGAGGCTGGCTTTGAACTCACGATCCTCCTCCCTCAGCCTCCCAAAGTGCTGGGATTACAGGCGTGCGCCACCGCGCCCAGCTCAGTCTGTTTTTTAAGTCTGTCATCCATCCTTACAGAGCCATGAGAGCCTTAAAGAGAACTTTATAAGAAAAAGGAGTGTCTGTCAGGATGAGATCGCTAGAGCTCTCAGGTTCATCCTGGTAGAACTGGGAGAAGGTCAGGGGACCTGGCTTAAGTAACTCTAGAGAGCACATCATCAGTTCATCAATTTGAGTATTTTGGTATTCAAGAGTTATATAGAAAATGAAGTTCAATGCAGAGAAGAAAAACAATTTTATTGTGTTCCACTTAGTCCTCCCTTTCCCTATTAATACTTAGTGGATTTATAAGAAAAAGGAATCTTGGAAGTCAGCAAAAGGGGTCCCAAGTTGATGATCCACAATAACACAGCAGCAAGCACCCTAGGGCATCACTTTCTCTTTGTTTCCCTTTCCCCGTAGCTTTTCCCTTCCACTTCCTCCCCCTCCTCCTGCTCCTCCCATTCCTTCCCCCACCCCTTCTCCCCCTCATCTCTCCCCTCCTCTTTTCTCCCCACTTTCCTTCCTTCCTCTTATTCCACATCCCTAACACCTTTCATGCACAGGGTCAAGGTTCTGGTTCCGACAAGAAGTTCAACGCTTTCAAAATAAATTTTAATAAACCAGGCATCCCAAGACAGCTAAGTCCAGTAACATGAGGATGGAAAGCAGCAGCTTATTGGCTGTAGCAGCAGCTTATTGGCTGTAGCTTTTCTGGACAATGAACAGAGATTCTTTCCATGTTTGCTCCAGTTCTTGCTGTGCTTACTGGTCTGCTCTTGATAGATTCCACCTGGCCTTGTTGCTTCTCCTCCTCTGGACTATGTGGTCAGTCTTGTTGACAATTCAATGAGAACCATTCCAACCTTTGAGGGTCCTGTTCAGGCTGTGAGCGCTTAGCAGAAGCAGGCCGTAGCTGATTCATTTACTTGTTCTCTAAGGCATAAATTCTGCTCACCCCTAGATATGGCTGTCAAAGGTGTGCTTCTTACCTCCAACAGAGTTTGGGAAGATCCTTGTGGTAGTTTTAGAGCTCAGACATCAATGGAGTTACAGAAAGACAGAGCTGCATACAGTAGCTCTTCCTCCATCTTTGTCAGCAGTTCCTCCTGTCCCCAGAAGCTGCTCGGCACCCTTGTGGGTCTTGGTGGGGGCCTCAGAAGACCTGGTGCAGTTTTTTCAAGTGCCCAGAAGAGGCAGCCAAAGTGGTGACAAGGCAGGCTTCAAGCAGCCAAGGGGATTCTGAGCGCAGCCTGGAACCGTCACCATGTCATTTATTGAGCTGAGCAGCATTTGTGGGCAGAGGATGCTCTCAACAGTGTAGTGATGACCCAGAAATTTTCATCATCTAGCTGCAGTGAGGTAGAAAGTTGATTGAGAATCAGGGCAATTACTGCCAACCCAAGAGCCAAAAATAACTGGACTTCATGTCACCTTTGCCTTGACCATTAGGGATTGCAGGCTCTTAGAAAGCTTGAGCTGTAAACAGACAGTCATCTGATGGGCTCAGGAAGAAGCTTCTAGCTGCCTCCCTTCCCCATTTCCTAAAAGCTTCTGGATGTCTAGTCATATACAGAAGGCTAGGAGATTATAGAGTTTGTCATTTAATGAAACATTTGTCTTTAGCATGACCTGTTAAAGGTATGGATCAAGCAATTCATATTCTATAGTATATCCAAGTATGTTAGTTTACCAAAAAGAAAATACCTTGTGGGGAAGCTGCCAGCGCTTCACCAGGGAGTCCTTTTTCCTGCTCAGGAGGGTATAAGCCACCAGAGAAAATAAGTCAGAAATAATTAGTGAAGAACAAAAGACTCAGAGTCAGAAAGATAGTTTTGAAGCAGAGCATCTGATAGATCCAGTCCACACAGGAGCTGGAGTTGGACAATTAGAAAATGGTTCTTGTGGTTTATTTAAGGAGGTACATCAAAGGTAAGGATAAGGTTTCAGGGGTGGGGTCTTGCTTCATGATGTCTTGCAGTCAGCAGGTTGATTGGCATGTTGGCAGGTTATACCCATCTCTGAGAGGCTGTGTCACTCCATCTCCAGTGCTGTGTGGGACCACGCAGAGCTGAACAGGGCTCACATGTGAATGGGTGGTCCTGGCCAGAGGAAATTTCCACTGGAAGATCCCAGACACCAGACTCTTACTGGCTGCGATACTGATGTAGTTCACACACAGCTCGCGGTGGCTCTCAACAATCCCTAATACAGACATTTTGGTAAATGGCATGCACAGGGGAGGTGAATTCTTCCTGAGGTACAACAGAACATTTTTTTCAGAAGCAAAGCTTTTGTAGGAAGTTATGGGTGGAAAGTTGGGGGGGGGGGGAAGCAGTCCAGAGGTGTTTACTGAACCCTTGAAATGTGGTTAGTCTGAATTGATGTGTTCTTGTGTCATACACTCAGACCACAAAACATGTGAAAATAAAAGCATAAATAATTAAACTTTTTATATTAAATAAACCCTAGAATGATAATAATTTAGATATACTGGGTTAGATAAATATATGTTATTAAAGTCAATTAAAGTCAATTTTACCTGGTTCTTTTTACTTTTTAAATGTGACTACTAGAAAATTAGATATAGATACATGGTTTGTATTTTGCATTATATTTCTATTGGTCAGAGTCTCTATAGATGTAAGAGACTGATTTTTTTTTTTTTTTTTTTTTTTTTTTTTGTGGTACCGGGGATTGAACTCAGGGGCACTCGACCACTGGGTCACATCCCCAGCCCTTTTTTGTATTTTATTTAGAGACAGGGTCTCACTGAGTTGCTAAGTGCCTCGCCGTTGCTGAGGCTGGCTTTGAACTCACGATCCTCCTGCCTCAGCCTCCCAAAGTGCTGGGATTACAGGCGTGAGCCACCGCGCCCGGCTGAGACTGATTTTTTTTTTTTTTTAAATATTTATTTATTTACTTTAGTTGTACACAATGCAATGCATTTATGTTTTTACGTGGTGCTGAGGATCGAACCCGGGCCGCGCACGTGCGAGGCGAGCGCTCTGCCGCTGAGCCACATCCCCAGCCCCCTGAGACTGATTTTTATCTCCTTAAAAACTCTGCCCCAGGCTGGGGTTGTGGCTCAGTGGTAGAGTGCTCGCCTAGCATGCGCTCACCCCGGGTTCCATCCTCAGCACCACATACAAATAAACGCATTGTGTACAACTAAAGCAAATAAATAAAATATTAAAAAAAACTCTGCCCCTTTAAGTTTGAGTTTGATTTTTATAGAGTATTATTTCTAATAGTGGCATACAAAGTACATATTAAGGTTTATTGTATTTTATTTTTCTTGAGCTATACAAAGACCAGAAAGATGATGTCTCATCTGTTCACCGTCCCAGGGGAACACACCCATTCACACTGTTAGCAGGCAGTCTCTGAAAGGTGCAGGTTCACTTCCTTAAAAGTGAGCCATATTGGTAGTACACACTTGAAATCCCAGGAGGTGGAGGCAGGAAGATTGAGGCCAGCCTGGGCAACTTGGAGGGACCTAACTCAAAATAAAAAAAGTAAAAATGACTGGGGCTATGACTCAGTGGTGGAGTGTCATTGGGTTTAATCCCCACTACTATGAAAATATGAAAACAAAATCAGAATGCAACGAAACAAAACCTCCTCCTCCCAAAAAGTACCCCCCAAAACCAAACCAACCAACCAAACAAAAAAGACAACAAAAACACTGCAATGAGAAACAGATGCACATGTCATGAGCCTCAGTATTGTAAGAAACAGTTTTTTAAAATTAGTTTCATTATTGTAAAAAATTTCAGAACAAAGTAAAACAGTTAAGGTTAAATATATTTTAAGGTTTCTTTAGGTCTAAAATTCTGTGAGGCTCTATGCTACAAGATCACTTCATCCCCTTACCTCAGGTATGGTTAGTTATCTGTGGGTTCAACATCCTCAGATTCAACAAACCTCAGAGGGGAAATATTCCAAAAAATGTACTGTACTGAACATGTACACTTCTTGTCATTATTCCCAAATAGTAAACAACTATTTACATGACATTTACATTGTATTAGGTGTAAGAAGTCATATAGAGAATAGCTAAAGTATATGGACAGATGTATGTAGGTTATATGCAAATGTTACATCATAATTAAGAAGATATTTGAGCATTCATTGATTTTGGTAGCAGTGTGGAATCCTAGAACCAAACCTATGGGGATACCAAGTGGTGAATGGATATGAGTAGTTTAATGAGATTTTCATTGTTATATGTCAGTCATAAATTACCAACATATAGTTTTTGTGATCCTTTTTTTTTTTTAGAAGGATGATCTAACTTTAGGTTTTCTTTTAACATTTAAAAAAATTTTAAAATTAACATGATTTATTACTAAACATGTATTCAAGAGTCCCATCTTTGATCTTGGATTTTACAGTGTATTTAGCAGATTGATGTTATCCTGTGTATATGACTTTGCGATTTTCTTTTTAATAGATTAATATTTGCATTAATATTTTTCATGATGCCTATATCTATATGTATTTCACATGTTTTCACTTATATCTTTCTCTTTTTTTTATTATGTAAAGCAAATAATCATGACTCGTTGAAAACAAATAGTCACATGGCCAAACATGGAAGAAGGGACAGAAAGGCTAGGAAGCAATCTGACCTAATTAATATTTCAGCAAATCTATGAAACTATTCTTTCAATTTTACAATTTCACTTTCTTACCCATCCAAATTATATTTAATTATTTTTCTAGATGCACATACATGATGAGAGAAAGTTATTGTCTTTGACGAGTATATATTCTCATCTCTATCATACTTATAGAAAAAGTTGTATTTTATGTGGTATAAAGAAAGGACATAAGATACAGCAAAAATACAGGTGTTTTCTCCTTTATGATAGCTGTACTTAATTTATTTGACTTTATGGTAGAATAAAAGCCATGCATTCGGTAGAAACAGTATTTGAAATTTTGAATTTTTCTCTTTCTCCAGGGTAGTGATCTGCAATATGCTTTCTTGTGATGCCAAGCAGCCATGACCAGCTGCAGCTCATAGTCAGCCACACAACTGCAAGATTACCACATATCAAAACACCTTTGTTTTGTATGAGTTTGCCCAACTATCAGCTAATGCAAGTGTTCTGAGCTTCTAGCTTTTAAGTTAGGCTAGGCTAAGTGAGGATGTTTGTAGTTTAGGTGTGTTTAATGCATTTTTTACTTATAGTATTTCCAATTTATTACGGGTTTATAGGAACATAACCCCCTGGTAAGCCAAGAAGCATCCATACTCCTTATCTGATCAGGGACAATTTATAAATATTTAGCTGTTCTATGTAAAGTTTGGGAGACATTTACCAAAATTAAGTAACTATTTCTGAGTACAGGTTTTTAAATTTTACTTGTGTACATTTATATTTTTAAAATTGCTATATAAGTAATCCATACTAATTATAGAAAACTTAGAGAACAATTAGAATCAAATGATAGCATCACAGTTGCACTAAAATGGAAGTTGTGTGAGGATGCATATTTTTAGTACTATACAAGCTAAAAGGGGGAGATGTTTGTGCATGGGAGATGACACAATAGCTGTCATATATACGTATCATGTTTGTATATATACATGTATATTGTATCTAGATTGGGAATGGTAAAAAAACTTGAAATTGTGATGTTTTAACATGAAGATCTAAAACTTGAGAAACCCAAAATTAAAGGTGAAATTTAAATATTAGTAATGGATTTTAGGACTTGAATGTTTATTTATTTACTTATTTTGCAATGGTGTGGCTTAAAGACCAGGGCTTTATGCATGCCAGGCAAGTTATCCACAATGAGCTCCTCCCCACTCCTAGGAATTGAATAATTTAATAAACTCATTTTAACATAATTTGGGGGTAGGTTTTTTACACAGTTCTAATATATTGACTTTATTATAAGAAATGCAACCCTTCATTGGTTTTGGTATGGAAATAAAAAACACCTTTGTGTTAGTTACTGCTTATGATAGTATTTATTTGTGGTAAGAGGAATAATGAGCATGCTGCCACTATTTCATCCGTGCCCTGCTTCCTGGTTTAATAACACACTTGCCTGGCAAATTCATTTCTTTACTTCTACTTACTTCCCTTTCAAAGCGTCTAGTCTGTAACTTTCATAATTATTAAGGATGGAAGTCTAAAAGAGTACCTATCATCACCATTATTTCAAAGTACATTTTAAGAGTGTCATCAAGTCTTATTGGTATAAGATAAAAATGAGGTATCATTATGGCAAAGGGGGAGGCAAAAATATCATGTTTGGCATAGGAGATAATTGCATAATTCAAACACTCACAGTCAACTAAGAAGTGGTTAGAAACAATACATAAGTGTAGTAAAGCAAGTTACAAAACTAATGTTCAAAATTCAATATCACTCTTGCATTAAAAAAATCAATTAGGAAATATGTTGGAATAAAAGATGTGATTTAAATTGGGAACCCAGAAGATGAGATAGTGTGAAAAAAATTAGTAAATTTTGAAGTAAATTTAGTAAATTATGTTTTATTAGTAAATTAGTAAATTAGCAAAATTAGTAAATTATGAAGGCAGTACTAAGAGGAAAGTTCATTGCCTGGAGGTCATTCCTTCAAAAAAGAAAGAGTCAACAAATAAATGAACTAACATTACATCTCAAAGCCCTAGAAAAAGAAGAACAAATCAACCCCAAAAGGAGTAGAAGACAGGAAATAATTAAAATCAGAGCTGAAATTAATGAAATTGAAACAAAAAAAAATTGAAAAAATTGACAGAACAAAAAGTTGGTTCTTCGAAAAAATAAATAAAATTGATAAACCATTAGCTATGCTAATGAAGAAAAGGAGAGAAAATTCAAATTACCAATATCTATGATGAAAAAGGAAATATCACAACAGACATTACAGAAATACAGAAGATAATTAGAAATTATTTTGAAATTTTATATTAAAAAAATAGAAAATATCAAAGGCATTGACAAATTTCTAGAGACATATGATATGCCCAAACTAAATCAGGATGATATACACAATTTAAACAGATCAATTTCAAGCAAAGAAATAGAGGATGCCATAAAAAACCTACCAACCAAGAAAAGCCCAGGACCAGATGAATACACAGCCAAGTTCTACAAGACCTTTAAAGAAGAACTAACACCAATACTTCTCAAACTATTTCATGAAGAAGAAAAAGAGGGAACACTTCCAAACTCATTCTGTAAGGCCAAAATCACCCTGATTCCAAAACCAGACAGAGACAAATCAAAGCAAGAAAACTTCAGAACAATATCTCTAATGAATACAGATGCAAAAATTCTCAATAAAATTCTGGCAAATCGAATACAAAAACATATCAAAAAGATAGTGCACCACGATCAAGTGGGCTTCATTCCAGGGATGCAAGGTTGCTTCAACATAAGGAAACCAATAAATGTAATTCTCACATCAATAGACTCAAAGATAAAAGTTATATGATCATTTGACAAAATACAACATCCCTTCATGTTCAAAATGGTAGAAAAAGTAGGGATAACAGGAATGTACCTCAAAATCATAAAGGCCATCTATGCTAAGCCCCTGGCCAACTTCATCCTAAATGGAGAAAAATTGAAAGCAATTCCCTCTAAAAACTGGAACAAGACAGGGATGTTCCCTTTCACCACTCCTATTTAACATAGTTCTTGAAGCCCTAGCCAGAGCAATTAGATAGACGAAAGAAATTAAAGGGATATGGATAGGAAAAGAAGAACTCAAATTATCACTATATGCAGATGATATGATTCTATACATAGAAGATTCAAAAAATTCCACGAGAAATCTTCTAGAACTAATAAATAAATTCAGAAAAGTAGCTGGATATAAAATCAATACCCATAAATGAAAGGCATTTCTGTACATCAGTGACAAATCCTCAGAAAGAGAAAATAGAAAATCCACCCCATTTATTATAGCCTCAAAAAACAAACAAACAAACAAACAAAACTTGGGAATCAACAAAAGAAGTGAAAGACCTCTACAAGGAAAGCTACAGCATGCTAAAGAAAGAAATTAATGAAGATCTTAGAAGATGGAAAGATCTACCTTGTTCATGGATAGGTAGAATGAATATTGCCAAAATGACCATTCTCCCCAAAGCACTATACAGTTTCAATGCAATACCAATCAAAATCCCAATATCATTCCTCACAGAAATAGAAAAAGCAATCATGAAATTCATCCGGAAAAATAAGAGACCCAGAATAGCCAAAGTAATTCTTAGCAAGAAGAGTGAAGCTGGTGGCATTACTATTCCAGACCTCAAATTGTATTACAAAGCAATTGTAAGAAAAACAGCATGGTATTGGCACCAAAATAGACCAGTTGCCCAATGGTACAGAATAGAAGACACAGAGACTAACCCACACACTTACAGTTATCTTATACTAGACAAAGTTACCAAAAACGTTCATTGAAGAAAAGACAGCCTCTTCAACAAATGGTGTTGGGAAAATTTGGAAATCCTCATATAGTAAGATGAAATTAAATCTCTTTCTCTCACCATGCACAAAATTTAACTCAAAGTGGATCAAGGACCTAGGAATTAAACTGGAGACCTTGCACCTAATAGAAGAAAAAGTAGGCCTAAATCTCCATCATGTTGGATTGGGCCCCGACTTCCTCAATAAAACGCCTATAGCACAAGAATTAAAACTAAGAATCAATAAATGGGATGGATTCAAACTAAAAAGCTTCTTCTCAGCAAAAGAAACAATTAGTGAGGTGAATATAGAACCTACAGAATGGGAGCAAATCTTTACCACAAGCACATCAGATAGAACACTAACCTCAAGGATTTATAAATCTCTCAAAAGCCTAAACACCAAAAAAAAAAAAAAAAAAAAAAAAAAAAGACAAAAACAAATAACCCAGTCAATAAATGGGTCAAGGAATTAAGCAGACACTTCTCAGAAGATGATATACAATTAATCAACAAATATATGAAAAAATGTTCAACATCTCTAGTGATTAGAGAAATGCAAATCAAGGCAACTCTAAGATTTCATCTTACTCCAGTCAGAATGGCAACTATCATAAAAACAAACAAGAATAAATGCTGGCGAGGATGTGGGGAAAAAGGCACACTGTTACATTGCTGGTGGAACTGCAAATTGGTGAAGCCAATCTGGAAAGTAGTATGAAGATTCCTAGGAAAACATGGAATGGAACCACCATTTCACCCAGCTATCCCACTCCTCAGTCTATACCCCAAAGACTTAAAAACAGCTTACTATAGGGACACAGCCACATCAATATTTATAGCAGCACAATTCACAATAGCTAGATTGTGGAACCAACTCTGATGCCCACCAGCAGATGAAAGGATAGGGAAACTTTGGTATATATACACAATGGAACACTACTCAGCACTAAAAGAGAATAAAACCATGGCATTTGCAGGTAAATGGATGGAGTTGGAGAAAATAATGCTAAGTGAAGTTAGCCAATCCCAAAATACTAAAGGTCGAATGATCTCTTTGTTATGAGGATACTGACTTATAAAGGTAAGGGAGAGGGGATGAGAGGAATGAAAGAACTTTAAATAGAACAAAGGGGGGGGCAAGGGGATATGAATAATGGTATAATGAGTTAGACATCATTACCCTAAGTACATGTATAAAGACACAATTGTGGTAAAAATACTTTTTTATAAAACCAGCAACTTGAAAAATTTTGCTCTGTATATGTAATATGAAATGAATTGCACTCTGCAAACATGCATAACAAATTAGAATAAAAAATTTTAAAAATTAGTAAGATATATATTTCTGTGCTAGTTTTGAAAAAAAAATAATTCTAGTATGTATTATAAGCTAAAGCTGAATTTTTTGTATACCAAGAGTTCTTAACAAATTAAGAAAGATAAGCAATGGAATAGAAATATGGAACCAAAGATGTATTCAGTTAATTTACTGACCAAAAAATAAATGGCCATTAACATAAAATTTCAGGATAAGTATATCTTTCTTTTATTTCTGTCTTAGATAGTCATTACTGACTTTGGCCATGAATCTCTTACTTGGTAACAATGCAAATAATAGATAATGCTTATTGAAAGTATTGTATGCTATTTACTTCAGAACACATGGAAATGAAGCACAACCTCTCCATGTTAATGGTAGCTGTACCCCATTTTGGGGGGGTTGAAAAGATAAAGAGGACAGCTAACTTTTTGGATTTTTAAAAGAATTTGTCCCTCAGAGAGATTTCATATGTATATCTGCATTTCTCCTTGAGGAATATGCATAAAATGAAAAGTTGATAAAGTCACTAGATAATAAATTTGTGCTCTTTAAATGAAAATAAGCCAGTACCTTTGCTTTTTTCCCTACTATTTTGAACTGCAAATGATTTATATGATGCCTAAAATAATATAAATTTTTTTGTGTGGTATTGGCAATGATAAATTATGTAGAGATAGTCATTGCTGACTTTGGCCATGAATCTCTTACTTGGTAACAATGCAAATAACTCAGAAGTCATAGATAATGCTCACTGAAAGTTTTATACTCTTTTTACTTCAGAACACATGGAAATAAAAGGCACAACTCTCCATGTTAAGGGTAGCTGAACCCCATTTTTGGAGAATGTCCAAATGAAAAGTAAGCACAATCATACCATGCAAAAATAGATCAACATTAGCACCACTTCCAAAAAAATCAAACACACACATACACACAACAAAAAACAAAAACCTGTTTTAATTGTATTTAAATGTAGTTATAAAGATTTACTTTCATAGTAAATCTTGGCATCACCCCAAAATTGCATGTGAGATGCAAATAAGTTCTATTTTTCTTGTGTCACCTATTGATGGTTTATTGTTTATTTATTTTTAAATTTTAATTAATGTGTATTAATTATACATCTGTATGGATTTCCTTGGGATATGCTGCTAGAGAGTTATTATGTTCTTTCAGAAGCATCTTATTACCTTGATTTTTCATATTTCTTATGCTCTGTGTTGAGATTTGTGCATCTAGTGGATCAAGTGTCTCTACAACTTTTGTGGAGTGGCCTTATCCACCACAGGGGCTACCACACCTATTAGAGGAGGAACCACATAGTGAGTACACACTCTGTTTGGAACATAGAGTGGGCCTTTCCAATTCTGCCACTGTGTTCAAAGTCATTAATCACAGCCAAAGAAGCTACATGGGACAGCACTATGATACCCAGCTGGAATTAAAGCCAACTCTGCCTAACATATCAACACTCCAAGACACATACTCGGGAGAAAGCCTTCATTAATTGTATTTGGCCACCCCCATTCACATGTACCCAAGGGTAGGGGACAGACAGAGCCAAGGATTGTCAGGGTCCCCTCACCATGCCACTGTGGCAAAGGCAGCAGTGGAAAACAAAGTGCACCCTCCTCATCTTGTCAGTGACGGGCACCTAGTGCAGCACAGTGAGGAGGGGCAACTGGAACCATGTGGGTACCTGCCTTTGGTCCCAGCACTGGTGTGAATCCACATGTGGCTGATCACACCCTGTTCTCAGGTACAAGGACCCTGCTCCTGGTTCTCAAAGGAGCCATCCTCTGTTCTCTGGTTTATACCCCTCATCCCTACAGTGCAGGGCACCCTGTGGGCTTATATCACAATCACTCTGCTGGGCCAAGTTAGATTCTTTTTTTTTTTTTTTTTGGTACCAGGGATTGAACTCAGGGGCACTCAACCACTGGGCCACATCCCCAGCCCTTTCTTTTGTATTTTATTAGAGACAGGGTCTCACTGAGTTGCTAAGTGCCTCGCCATTGCTGAGGCTGGCTTTGAACTCGTGATCCTCCTGCCTCAGCCTCTCAAGTGCTGGGATTACAGGCATGCACCACCACGCCCAGCCAAGTTGGATTCTTGAGGCAGTTACCCCAGGAACCACTATAGCAGAATGTGTGTGGAGTTCCAGAGATGGGAAATGCAGGGTTTCTGATCCCTAGAACTATCCAAACCACAATAGGTCCCTTCTCAAGATGGCTCCTGGCTGCAGCACCCTAGGTGTTCTTAGGAGATGATGTGAGATTCTTTTCCAAAGCAAGACAGCTGTGCAGATTACAGGTTACTTATCTAATTAGGCTATAAGCTTGTAAGGATTGCAAAACTTTCTAATTGCTAGGATTGCCAACATCCACAATGAAAGAGTTTGCCAGGACACTCTTTCCCCCTTGTCCCTGCAAGGGGCTGACTACCCCTCCCTTGGCTGTGTGGAGCTGGGGTGGCAGATGGCAGGGAATTTTGTTTCTCTTACCAGGCTGCTGTCCCATGTCTCTGAGTCTCACAAGGTTCTTTCTTGTGCTGATTGTCAGTGTTCTCTCAGGCTTACTCACCTCAAAATGCAGCTATATGCTTGTCATTTTGGTTCTTTGTGGAAGAGGAGGTGAATGTTAGGTGCCTCAATTCAGCCATCTTCTTATTTTGCTTTTTAAAAAATTCATTTATTTTTTACGGTTTTCATTTTGATGAATTTGTAACTATACAAAACTCTTTTATTTTGCTTAATAGCCACATTGTTTGTTCCCAAAATATTTCCAACCACACAGTCTACATTTGTATAGTATCAAATATACATGTGTGTATGCTACAGGAAGGCACTCAGTGTTTCAGCAAAAAAAGATAATGCAATGAGCTAATGCAGGTGATAAAATGAGCCATTGCTCTAATGTTGGTTCCTCTTTTCCACAAGGGCTTGATCATCAGGATAATCAGCTATCCTGTCTTTAGAAATTAATTTCCTTTATTTCTTCAATAAAAATGTAACATTTTCTGAAGGAGCCCCAATCAGGGAGATGGCTATTGCGGTTAGCTGGAAGCCATAAGTTCCACCTGATAATAATCATACATTAAGTATGCACGTGACGCACCTGCAAAGCTAAAGGTATATAACCGGGTAAAAGCGGTCAGAAGCGGCATTCATTCAGTCAGTCGTTCAGTTGTTCAGTCGGAGGGAAGAAGAAGAAGGTGGTGGTTGGAGTTAGAGCGTTTGGAGTGATTGCTGGAGCCGGAGAGAGAAGAAGAAGAAAAGACCTTTTTTCATTTTCATCCTGCCTCTGAATTTTCCTGCGGCGTTCGTTGCTCCAAGCGGCTTCCGCTTCAGGCAGCAACAATTTTCCTTCTAGGAAATTTGTTTGCTTCTTTTTTTTTTTTTTCCTTGACATTATAGGCAATATTAGGTGTATTAGAGTTCTCTAAAGGAACAGAATCAACAGGAAGTATAATTATAAAAAGGGATTTATCAGTTTGGCTTATGCAACCAGAAGCTGGATAGTCCACCATGGCCACCAGAAGGCTGGAGAGCAGGGAGAACCAGTAGCTGCGCAGTCCAAGAGGCTAAAGCCCCAGAATAAGAGCAATCAAAGGTGCTACTGTACTCTGAGTCTGAAGGCTTCTGCAGAATCACTGGCAGAGTCTGCTTTCGAGGAGTGAAGAAGTGAGAGTTTGATATCCTCAGATGATCCAGCAGCAATCAAGAATCTGTTCAAGAAGAATTGAACTTGCATCTGCTGCTGCTTCCTTGCCAATCATTCCTAGATATACCCTCATTGACACACCCATAAGCCTCTTAATAATTGGCTACTTTAATCCAATCAAGTTGGCAATTCAAATTAACCATTATATAGGATGTAGAGCATAGCCACAAATTTGCTGAGCTTTTGTTGATTTTTGGTGAGAGGGCATTAAGCATCGTTTTATGTCCTGAATTTCTGTAGATTCACATATAAGTTTCAAATGCATTTTCTTTTTATGAAAAATAAAAGAAAAATAATAGAAATGACAGCTTATAATTACTTAATCAAAACACTGCTAGGTAAAGAATCCATCCATTAAAATTATAATACAGATATTTCAATGGAAAACAGTGCTTTGAATAAAGCTTGACAAAGAAATATGTGTTTGTGATTGGAGAATACATTCAACTGTGAACCATTGTAATAGATTTTTTTTTCTTAACAATAAAAACATTTTCATAGAAACCTTCAAGTTAAATTGTTTTGATCTCATATTTTAGGTTACTTATATTCACAGTGAATTATAATGTTAAGAATATAGAGCTGGGGCTGTAGCTCAGTGGCAGAGCACTTGCCTAGCATGTGTGAAGCACTGGTTCAATCTTCAGCACCACATTTGAAAAAAAAAAACCATAAATTAATAAACGAAGAATATGAATACCTCTCTACAAGTTACATGTTTTACTTTTACCACAATTTGGAGAAGTACATAAGAATATATGGAAACATAGGTTTCTTGCATATTTTATATATTGAAGAAAGATTTAATTATAATATGTAGTATCTTTTCCTTCTCTCAGTTGTGGTTTTGGTCACAGATGACCAAAAGCATCTTTTTTTTTTTTTTTTTTTTTTGGTATCAGGGATTGAACTCAGGGGCACTCGACCACTGAGCCACATCCCCAGACCCATTTTTTTTTTTTTTTTTTTTTGTATTTTATTAGAGACAGGGTCTCACTGAGTTGCTAAGTGCTTCACCATTGCTAAGGCTGGCTTTGAACTTGTGATCCTCCTGCCTCACTCAGCCTCCCAAGTGGTGGGATTGCAGGCGTGTGCCACCGCACCTGGCCCAAAAGCATCTTTTAAAAATAATTTTTAGAAATATTTTTATTTGTAGATGAACATAATACCTCTATTTTGTTTATTTTTTTTTTTTTTTTTTTTTTTTTTAATGTGGTGCTGGGGATCAAACCCAGTGCTCTACAACTGAGCCACAACCCCAGTCCCAAAAGCATCTTCTGTATAAAACAAATTGACTTCTTTCTCTTAAGTACCACATCCTTGGGAAAATTAATAGTCACTCAAATTGTTTCCTGTGGTCTGTGGTTCATATGAGATTGAGATTACATATACTGATCACATTATAAACATCACAGCAGAAGTGTAAATTACTTACATACATATTTTATTCTATATGCATTAGAATAATCATTCTCTAAGTTACAATATTTCTGTAGTGGTATTTTTGGGATCTAAAAGAAAGTGTACTAATTGATTTGGAACAACAGAATGAGAGTATACAGAGAGAGTAACTAAATGACGGATTCTCTCAGGACAACATGTGTGTCTGGTATTAATCATACATTAACTAGCTATGTTGCTTTCAGCTTGCCTAAAAATTTCCTGCACACATGGTGGACTATAAAGTTTATTGGATCTTTGACTGAAGCTAAGGAGTATCCATGACAATTGGCATTATCTCTGACTGGCATCACTTCTAATGCTGTAGATTTATTGCTCTGCCTCCCCAGTGGCCAGAACACAAGGCAGTCAGTCACAAATGGCACAGTCAGTCACAAATGGCGAGGAGTGGCTTGGGTGACATCACCAGGAGTCACATAGTGACTTCAGATGCTGTTTGGAGAACTTAGCAGTAAAGCCACTAGTGAACAGGTTAGGAACAGATAAGACTAGAGATCTGTGGGTTTCCTGTGGTGTTGTATATAATGACTAAAATGATCGCTTGGCCGAAGCACTTCTGTTTTCCTAATCAGTCATACACACACACACACACACACACACACACACACACACACTAAATATTTCATCATACCCTAAAAGTGAGCCCTCCAGCATTTGACTCCAGCCATAGCTGTTAAGATGCTTTGGAGTTTTTTGGTATTAGATCTTCAGAGATAAGTGTACCAAGACAATTAGCATAATTTCCCTATACATTTAAACATGCCACCATAATTTAAATTTGAAAAAAATTTTAAGTGTATTTATCCAAAAAATATTATTTTCATTTGCCATAGTACTCTTTTCAAAGCTTTCAAACGTATAGAAAGGTGATTTTCTGTAACTTGGTTTACTGTTCAAATCCAATTTAGTTCTGCCACCTGTTATTTTTCTCCTTGGATTTTTTTTTTTTTTTTAGAAGTCATTTTTGGAGACTTTGATATTACTATATAATAAAAGCCTCACATCCTGTGGTGTAATTGACTCTGGGTTTGATAGTACAACAAATACACAATGAGAGTCCATTGTGTGCCAAAAGCTGTAATGTTTATTTTTCCAAGGAAGCTGCTTAAACCTAAGTGTTTGCAGCTCTCCATCTGTTTGTTTAGGAATTTGTCTATTTGTTACTGTGACAATATTGATAATTTCCCTTTTAGATGATAGGCTTCAGGAGATGGAGAATTTTGCCTTTGGGTTTTTGATACTCTTTTAGTGATATTTTGGAGATAATTTATTATATTTTTGAATAAATTAATGTAGCCTTCCTAAATAGAAAATTAAAATTTCCAAACTTAGCGAACCATGTCATCATATTAGTAAATATTTTTCTACTGTGCAAAGCATTACACTTAAAAATGGAACTGTTAAAATGTTTGCAGAATCAGCTTCTCATTGTGGAATTGTTTATTTGTTTTCTTTTTTCTTTTTAGTCTTCTGAACAACAATCAAATCAGAAAGATTTCCAGGACTGCTTTTGAAGGACTTGAAAATTTGCTGTATCTGTAAGTTCTAAGAAAAACCAACAATGGCTTATTATGTTGATGGATTATTTTTGCTTTCTTGATTGTTTTAAGTAATTCTTCACCTTCCTGAGAAGTACTGGCAACCTTGAAACAGAAATGTTACGTGAACATTTCTAACCATTTCTTTCCATAGATCATGCGTCTGAGGACATTTGAATATTTATGCACATTTCTATCCTTCCACTCTTGACACACAATTCTAAATTGGAGAAAAACAAAAACAAAGTTCAATCAATATTTCACATTCATATCTTATTAATCAGTAATTATAAAAAAATCTATAAATTTGAAAGTAGCTTTATGTTAACAATTCAGTCATCTAAGATATTTTGAGGCTGGTGAACATGTTACAATTAGGAATGTTAATCAGCTGGGGTAGGAGCCAAATTTTGAAGGAAAAAATAGCTTATAAACATGCCATTGACAACTGTCATGCTTTTGATATATTATTATTGGTGAATGAATAAAACCACTTAAAATGATTGCTTGTTTAAATCAGAAACAAATGCACGTTCATAAAATGAATGTTGGGTGGTTGAGACTGGATAGGCTTATGTGGGAGGCTGAAGAAAGTAACAAGGACACTGGTTTCAGCTAGGAGTAAATGCTGCAACTTTCTTTTAAAACAATGTTAAAAATAGCCAGAGATAAATCTTTGTGGTAGAGCACTTGCTTGGCATGTGCCAGGCCCTGGGTTTGATCAGTAACACTACCAAAAGAAAGTACTAAGGAGGTAACTAACATTTTTACACAAAAATGTCCATTTGTAGATTCATTAAGTACTTTATTTAAAAAGGTTATAGTAGTTCTTTTAAAGAGAAAATGCTGTCCCAACTCTGCTCTAATTTGCCTATCTATAGTACCTTTCTGAAGAACTGGAGTTCCCATTATATACCAACCCAAGAGCTTTGTGGCTTTCTTGTTTTCAACTGAGGTGCCCCAGCCCTGACACACAAGATCTCCCATATCTCTTTCCATTAATTGGTGATAATGTCTTGGTTCCCTCTTGGAATCAGTCATTACAGTTTGCTGCCCTAATCATTCATAGCCAATCTAACATGATCTATAGGTGCATGCCATTTTTGATCTCTACCAAGCTTTTCGACCAGTGCTGTGAAAAGTCTGCTCTTCATTAGTGAAGAAGCTTGACTTTTTCCCTCTTCTTCAGCTCAATCCTGGCCTGTGGTTCTCTACTTACTAGTATGTCAAAAGTAACTCCCCATAGTGATAAAAGTGATAAACAAGACAGAAAAACCTATGACCTCGTACATAATGGTTTAGAATAAATTTCATTATTAGTGCTAATACTAAATGAGAAAATCTAGTTAACTTATAGTTGTAGTAGGAAATTAATTTTGGATAAAATGTTCATTGTTGCTGTTGTTGGATAAATTACATGCACAAGAGTACCATATGCTCTGGATGAGAACAAGAAGAGTATTTCATAAAACTATTCAATGCTCTGACAAGTTAAACATTGTTTATTAAGTCGAAGATAAGTCTTTGGGCTCCTGGAAGGTAAGTGACTTATAAAAAAGCGAGGACAATTTATAGATGTGTATTAAGCAGTAGGTGATGAACACATTCCCATGGCTGCTGACGTGCATCTTTCTGTGTTTTCACTAACATTGGCAAGTGAGAATTGCTTCTCAAACTGGAGAAATTCACAGACAGGGCTGTAAGCTAGAAGACCTACTCAATGCATATGATATCTGCAGATTCATCTTCTATCTTTCCATTGCATTTTAACCTCAATCCCTTGTTATTTTATTTCTTCAAACACAATAAGCACACACACACACACTCAGCCTATGCACATGATACTAATTATCTTTTCCTTGGCTATTTTACCAGGCACAGTATCACTTAGGAGACTGAGGCAGGAGTATTACAAGTTTGAGGATAGCCTGGGTAACTTAGCAAGACTCTGTCTCAAAATAAAAAATAGAAAGGGCTATGGATGTAGCTGAGTAGTAGTGTCCCTAGGTTTAATCCCCAGTACCAAAAATCAATCAATCAATCAATTAATCAATAAGTAAATAAATAAATAAATGCATCATTTTCCCTTAGTTAAATCTCAGTTTTAATATTGTGTCCTTTAGGATTCCCTTTAAGTCAGTTAACATTTTGTTTCTCTCATGGTGTCTTGTTTATTTCATTTATTACATATATCATACAAGTTCACTTTTCTTGCCTATTTGTTATCTTGTTTATTTTTGAATTTCCTCACTGGATTCTGTAAACACAAATGGCCTTGTGGCCATAATTCTCTCATTTGCCATTTTACTACAACATCTAGAACTAGTGTCTAGAACACAGCAACTGCTCACAAAAGATTTGTTAAACAGATGTATGAATATAAGGTGCTCAGTAAATGCTTGATATTTGATTGATTTAAGCCTCTTGGCTATAATGTGTTAATTAATCTTATGAGAGAAGAATGATAACACTATTATATGCCTTGGATTTTTTAGCAACCTGTGTATTTATCCATTATTTATAGTGTTCCATTTCCCAAGGATTTCCGGTGTTATATTACATAAAATAGTTATAATGTTTTCATACTGAGAAGCTCAATTTTCATTAGACTATTTATACCAAAAAGCTTAGTTTTACCTTGCCAAACATAAAGGCTAGATATTTTTTTCTCTGAGACAAAAGGATTTCTAAACTCATGTGAAATTGTAGTGTTTTGGTCCAAAACATATCATTGATTCCCTTGGGCAAAAACAAATAGAAGTATCCTAGGACAAATTTTGCTTTCAGATTCACATAAAAAAGTACAATTGTCTGAGAATATCCTTGAGAACTGTGGTTCATTTAAGGTTAGCTGAATTTTAAAGCTAAGATATATTGTAGAAGTGAGAGCAAAATATTCCTATTCTTTGGTTCAGCAGACCAATTATCTCTTAATAGCATTGTCAGTATTCATTATCTAATGATAGACTTCAAAATAAAACATTTTATTAAGAAGAATCTTGGGGTCCCAATGATAAGGATCTTCTTATCAGCATTGATAATTGAACAAGTTTTTAAAAAGAATTATTTGTAGGGGGAAAACCCTGGCATGTTTTCTGCATGTTTGAGATAAATTGGGCATCATTTGTTAGTATTACAAAAAGGGGAAATGTATCCCATTTTCAAATCTGTGATTCTGTGTCTGGCTACGGGTTCCCATTTCCTAAATGCTTTGTTCTTTGAGTTATAGCCTCTTCCTTCCAATGCAGCCCCTGGACATCTTTGTCCTCATGAACTCTCACTCCTGAATGCTGCACCCTGTGCACAAGTTCACCTTCTCAAATCATTGTCTTGATGTGTCACTTGCAATTGCGTACTCAGCGTTTTCCATCTTTTGTGATTTGGCGGTGGGGATGGGGGTGGGGGTTACTGGATTGAACTCAGGGCACTCAATCACTGAGCCACATCCGCAGCCCCATTGTGTATTTTATTTAGAGACAGGGTCTCACTGAGTTGCTTAGTTCCTCGCTTATGCTGAGGCTGGCTTTGAACTTGGGATCCTCCTACCTCAGCCTCTCAAGCTGCTGGGATTACAGGCATGTGATACTGCACCCAGTACTTTTGTGAATGTATTTGAACTCTGTCTCATTTCTTTTGCAACATATATATTAAAAAAAAAAAATTCATTTTTTTTTTTTTTTTTTTATTTAAACTACTGGGCAAGAAAATGTCTTTGAAGAATCTTATCTTTAATGATGTAACTTTGAAGGACTCAGCTCTCACCATTTTTGGCTACACTCATTCCCTGAGTTTAATAACAGTCTTACAAAATGAGTGAAATTTGCATATGGTTTCTTGTGCATTCTGTTAGCTTTCCTCTCTGTAACAAACCTCTGCAGGATTTAGTAGATTAAAACAAGGAAGAGTTTCTATTTTTTCATGCTTGATTCATGAGTGATCTGGGCAGTTCTGGTCTGCACTGGTTCAGACCTTGGGTTTAGAATGGCATCACTCATACATGAGGCAATTCCACAGTATCAGCTGGGAGGGCTTTTTCTTCCCTGTGGCCTCTCTTTCTCTAGCCAGCTAGATTGTGCTTGTTCACACAGTGATCTATTCCTAATGTAGCCAGGGATGAGTGCTTTTCAAGCCAGGCTTTTGCTGTTTTTTAGTGTCCCATTTGGTCAATCAAGCCATATGGCCCAAATCTAATTCAAGCACAGGAAGATCTTGATGAGTGAAGGAGCAAAATCACCTCATAAAAGGTTATAAATCAGGGATGGGGATATTTGTGGCCAAAAGCGCAATCGACCACTTTAATACAAGGACTAGAGTTTTCTAGGAGTTGAGATTCAGATTGCAATCACAATCAAGCCCACTCTGACTTTGTCACCAAGATGGACTTATCTAATGGGTACAGTAGGAGCTCAAAGGGAGAAGAGGCCTGGCCTATTCTGGGAGACACAAGGGGTGGAGGGCAGGTTAGATTTGGTGGAAGGAGCAACGCTTTTACTTAATTTTGAAAGGATCTATGAGAAGAGGTAAGAAATGGTCAGGTATGTTTTGGTAATGGGCAGTATCTTCAGTGGCTAGATGGAGCATTGATGAGAAGACTGGTGAGTTTGACAAGCCAAATAATAGGGGTGGAGGGTTTGCATGCCTGATTACCTGCCTTCCTGTTTTTAACTCATTCTTACTTCTTTTTTTTTTTAATATCTATTTTTTTTGCTTTTAGTTGTACACAATGCGTTTATTTCTACGTGGTGCTTAGGATTGAACTCGGGCTCTTCCACTGAGCCACAACCCCGGCCCCTCTTACTTCTAATCATGCAAAATTAGTCTCCATTTCTACCACTCAAAGTGCGTTGACAAAGGCCACTCACATTATTAAACATATTGATAGCATTTCTTTATATACCACATATAATCCTGCCTCCTGGTTGTTTTTTGTTGGTCACATACCCTCTTGATCTCTTTGGTGCTCTTGGTTTTCCTGTTCCTGGTCAGTCTGCTCAAATTCCTTCATCCAGAGCTCTCTCCTGTACTTTGCATTTCTATTGGTGAACATATGTGCTTCCATTGTGTCAGCCATTAATTAGATGTTGCTACCTCTTAAATTTTTATTTTCAGCCCAGATTCCTTTTATATTTCTACATATACTCATTTCCTTACTCAGTATTTCCATTGATATGTTTCATAGGATCCTTAAACTTGACATGACAAATATAATTCCTTAATTTTCCCCTTTAAACCCACTCCTTATTTTCCCTTCAAACACAGTGCTTCTTATTTTGAGAAATGATGGCACATTCATACAGTCATCTGAACTAAATTTCTATGCTGGCCTCCTCCCCCTTCCTTTACCACAGTATCTGGTTATTTTTTAGATCTTGTGGGTTCCATGTTAACATCATTCGTATCTTTTCTATTTATCTCAATTTGGCTGCCTTACCTTCAATCCTCATTATCCATCTTACCTACTGTTAGCAAAACTTTTTTTCTCCATTCAAGTTTCTCTTCTTCTAAATCTCCAAAAGATAACCAGTCATCTTTTAAAAACAAAAACTCAATCATGCAACTCTTCTTAGAGTTCTTCAGTGGCTCCCCATTGTTTTTGGGATGAAGTAGAAATACTGTCAATATCCATGTAAGATTCAACTTCACTTTATATCCTTAGGCTTCTTGACAATCACCTTCCCAAACTCTATGCTCTGAAATTCCTGATGTGTGGTATTTGATATCCTATTGAATTTCTACCTCAGGATACTCCCATGGTTACTGGAGTATGCTGGGGTACTTTGTTTTCCTGTGAATCCTTCTTGCTCCCTCTGATACTCAAATCATCTCACAGGTCACTTATTATCACCTACCATGTGCAGTAATGATGTATATTGTCTCTAACTGCACAACAAACCCGTGTGGCTATACAGATGGGAAAGACAAAAAGAGTTATGAACTTTACCAAGGACACTGGAAACTTTTGAGGAACAAATCTGGGAAAAAAGGGGACCAAGGAGTGGGTTAGAAGGCAGTAACACATGTCTCCTACCCTTCCTTGAAAGACAGTGCCCTGACTTTGAGTGGAGAGGTTTAGTCCACTCAGCAGATTCATCAAACGATCATAACTCAATGAGAACAAGTACTAACATCACCCAGCTCTGAATCTATTTTCATTGTGTCCTTTTGACTGTTATCTGAATCCCAAATAGAAAGAATATGCTGACTACCTGAGAAGAGTAGTTCAATCTTCAAGGGAAGTATCACTGCTTAATTAATTGATTTATCAACTATTTTTTTAAAATGATCTTAACTAGGGTGGATCAGTTTCCAAAAGAATAAAGATACTTTGGTGCTCTGACTAAATTCATTTCTTAGGCTAAGCTCTGACTAAATCCACTTCCTAGACTTGGTTACCTAGTAACCAAGGTAATATCCTTGGGGAAATCTTCTCTGGGTTAGTCATTTCACCTCCCTATGCAGTATTTGTCTTTTCTCTCTATGCTTACAACTCTTCTTTCTCTGTAAAAATTATGTAGAAATCCATTTCTGCATTACTTTATTTGTTACTTTATATTCCTGACATACAATCACTTTGTAAGCACTGTTTGGCTAGGAATTTCATCCATTTGTCTGTTTTTTCATCTCTCCACCCAATAACTAAACAATCTATTTGATAGGTATAAATCCACTTGTCCATACATTTACCTATCCATTCATCCTCCCCACAATCATGTAGCAAACAACTACCATGCCAGGTACTGTCCTAGACCCTAGCTATATTGTGGTAAGCAAAATGATTTGACTGATTCTCACAGAATCTAGGGACTTAGACATTTGTTCATGTTTTAATATTTTAATAGAAGATTACCTTTCCCTATATAGTAATGAATCAGTGATGTCCAACGAAGTTTAGAAAGATTGAGGAGGGAAGAGGAGACATTACATAGAGATACAAAGGATCATAAAAGACTATTGTGAACAACTATATACCAACAAATAATAGTACAGAATAATAACAATCAAGGAGATTGAATTAATAATGAAGTTTCTGATCAAAGAACAGTCCAGGAACTGATGAATTCACTGCTGCATTTTACCAAACACTTAAAGAGTGAATACCAATCCTTCTCAAGTCTTTGAAAAAAAGTTTTAGTTATAAAACTGAAAATTTGAAGAGGAGGAAGTATTTCCAAACTTGTTTTACAAAGCCGCCTTACACTAATGCTAAAGTCAGACAAGGATGCAATAAGAAAACTACAGGACAATATCCCTGATGAAGATGGAGATTTCAATTTGGCTCAGACTGTTTGATGCCTAGGTTTTTTGCTCTCATGAATTTCCCACACAGATAACTTCACTTTTCCTAATGAATATGTATTTATGAATCTGTTTGGTGATAGAAGCTCAACCTTGCAGATGGTTGGAGTCAGTGATATTGCCACCTGAGCCAAAATGATCCAAGGCCACAGAAATTCTTTTTCTCCAGAGATTTCCCCTTTACTGGTTCCTTCTTCCTGATTTTTCTTTGATTTCAGAAGGCCAGAGACCATGTTCTTCTACTCAACCACAGCTGCCTCTCACCCACTCACCAGGCTAGGATTCCTAGTGAGATAATCCTTTGCATGTTTCAGAAGAGGGAGAGAGGAATGGATTCAGCCTTGCTTTGAGTTGTACGTTTCCTGATTAGGCAAAAGAATATCTTTAAAGTTTGCCTTCCATTATAAATCTTTTTGATGAACTATTCACATCCTCCAGGAAACTTTTTCAGGTTTTCCCAATTGGAAGTATTACTTATATTTGAAACATCATTTCTCTTTGTAAATTTCTCTGTCATATAACATTCATATTCTTCTCTATTAAAAATGATAAGCTACTTGTTATTAAGGGATATTTTAACTACTTTCATATGCATATATATGTTAAATCTGTAGCATGATTGGCTTTGTTAGAACATGCTTTATGAAAGTTTGATGGACAGATGTGTGGAACAAATTAGCCTTATATATTGAAATAAACTGAATTGACCTTGGTGGTTTCAGAGAATAGAATATGGACTTAAAAATAGTTACAGGCATGATGAGTTCAGTTAAGCTATTCACTTATTCCATCTTCATTCATTTAACAAAATATTTTTAAATTAAACTTTTTATTATGATAATAAATTAGTATGTAGTTGTAAGAAAGAATAAACAGGACATAACATCTACTTTTTATCCACTTCCCACCAATGGTAAATGTTATCAAACTATTATCCAATATAAGACCAGGATATTTGCACAGATATAATCAATATATAAAAGATTCCTATTACCCCAGATCCTTCATGTAGCCCTTTTATAGTTGAAACCACTTCCCTCTGCTTTACTCCCTTTTTAAACCTTGGCAACCCCTAAACTATTCTTCATTTCCAAAATTTTGTTATTTTAGAAATGTTATACAAATATAAATATACAAAAAATAACCTTTTGGGATTGCCTTTTTTCATGCAGAATAATTCTTGGGAGTCTCATCCAAATTGTTGTAAAATATCAATAGTTTATTACTTTTATTGCTGAACAATATTTCATGGTAAGAATATACTACAGAATCTACATTTTGGCCATTTGCCCACTGAGGGGCATCTGGATTATTTCTATTTTCTGGCTATTGATAATAAAAATATGTACACATATTTTTACATAAACATAACTTTTAAAAACATTTTTAATTTGCTCTAATTAGTTATACATGAAAATAGAATGCATTTTGACACATCATACATAAATGGTTACATAACTCTATATCTTCTGATTGTACATGATATAGAGGTACACAGGTCATGTAATCATATGTGCACATAGGGTAATAATGTCCAATACATTCCTACTCCCATACCCCCTTATTGTGTAAGGGGGTAATTCAAAGTACCTTTATTCTTCCCCCTGCCCCCTTATTGTGAATTAGCATCTGCATATCAGAGAAACATTTGGCCTTTGGTTCTTCAGGGTTGGCTTATTTCACTTAGCATGATATTCTCCAGTTTCATCCATTTACTGGCAAGTACAATAATTTCATTCTTCTGTAAGGCTGAGTAGTATTCTATCGTGTATATATACCACAATTTCTTTATCCATTCATCTGTTGAAGGATAGATTGGTTCCACAGTTTAGCTATTGTAAGTTGAGCTGCTATAAACATTGAGGTGGCTGTGTCCATCACTAAGTATGCTGATTTTTAAATCTTTTGGGTATAAACCTAGGAATGGGATGACTTGGTCAAATGGTTGTTCCATACCAAGTTGTATGAGGAATCTCTAGACTGCTTTCCATAGTGGTTACACCAATTTTCAGTCCCACCAGCAACGTTTGAGTGTACCTTTCCCCCCACATCCTTTCCAATATTTATTGTTACTTGTATTCTTGATAATTGCCATAGTGACTAGAGTGAGATGGAATATCAGTATCGTTTTGATTTACATTTCTCAATTGTTAGTGATGTTGAACATTTTTTTATTTTTTTTAATACTTGTTGATTGATTGTATTTCTTCTTCTGTGAAGTGTCTGTTCAGTTCCTTAGCCCATTTATTGATTGTTTTTTTTCTTTTTTTGTGGTACTGGGGATTGAACTCAGGGGCACTCGACCACTGGGCCACATCCCCAGCCCTTTTTTGTATTTTATTTAGAGACAGGGTCTCACTAAGTTGCTAAGTGCCTCACCATTGCTGAGGCTGGCTTTGAACTCCCGATCCTCCTGCCTCAGCCTCCCAAAGTGCTGGGATTACAGGCGTGCGCCACCGCGCCCGGCTGGGTTGTTTGTTTTTTTGGTGTTAAGCTTTTTGAGTTCTTTATATATCCTAGAGACTTATGCTCTATGTGAGGTGCATTTGCTAAAGATTTTCTCCCATTCTGTAGGCTCTGTCTTCACAAACAACCTTTTTATTCTCTGGAATAAATGTCTGGAAAAACAATTACTATTGAGGCAGGAGATAGATTACTTATAGGCAGATGGAAATTGGGACTAGGAAAATGGGGTCCCACCACCCCAGATTGAAACCCTAGGCTAAAGCTTGCTTTTGTTTTTGGCTACTTAACTGGAAAGTCCCACTCATGCTTGTGTACCCATGCCTTAACATTAGTCAACCTCAAACAAGCAGTTTTTTTGTTTTAAGGAACAAGAGATTAAACCATCCTATTATGGGAATAAGAAATTAGAATTGTACATTTTCAGTTGTATCAGAAAAAAGAGAACAATCAAGAAAGACTTTTCAATTAAAGGTTAATTCAGTAGAGAATTAAAAACCCCTAGAACACAGACACCCATTGGAATCCCTCTCTTGCGATCCCTCCCTCTTCGGGAGATTTGCTTTCTATTACTCTAATAAATCCTGTTATTTTGCTCTCTCTCACCATTATGTTGAGGATTTCATTCTTTGAATTTGCAAGACAAAACCCCACCCATCCATGTTCTGTATTACACTAAGTCTTGTGATAATTTCATGTTTAATTTTTGAAGAAACTGACAAATTTTCTGGAGTAGCCATGCCATTTTATATTCCCACCAGTATCACTGATTAAGTTTCTTTGCATCCTTGCAAGCATTTTTTCTGTCACTGTTTTTCTTTTTATTTTCAGAGTAATGTCTCATTGCAGTTTTAATTAGTATTTTCCTAATGATTAATGATGTTGAATGTCTTTCATGTGCCTATTTACCATCTATATATCTTCATCTGTTCATGGCTGTTCATGTCTTTAGCCCATTTTCTAATTAGATAGTGGGATATTGTTTTGTTTTTATTATTATTATTTTTTGGTACTGTTAAATTTTGAGATTTTATGTATTATAGAGATGAGTCCTTGTTCAGATATGTAGTTTTAGAATATTTCTTGGTTAGATGTGTAGCTTTTAAGGGGTTGGGGATATAGCTCAGTTTGGTAGAGTGCTTGCCTCGCATGTAGAATGCCCTGGGTTCAATCCTCAGTGTCCTCCCCAAATGTGTAGTTTTCAAAGAAATCTTTTTCTTTTTTTAACTGAGTCTTTTAAAGGGTAAACATTTTAATTTTGATGAAGTCCAATTTATCAAATTATCCTTCCATATATTGTGCTTTTGGTGTCAAGTCTTACAATACTTATTCTATTGGTAGATCCAGAAGATTTTCCAAAAAATATTTGTAGTTCTACATATTGTATTTAATTCTGTGTACCACTTAGAGTAAATTTTAGTGTAAGATTAGACTTAGGCTGGGCGCTGTGGCGCACGCCTGTAATCCCAGCACTTTTGGAGGCTGAGGCAGGAGGATCTCGAGTTCAAAGCCAGCCTCAGCAATGGCGAGGAATTTAGCAACTCAGTGAGACCCTGTCTCTAATAAAATACAAAAAAGGGCTGGGGATGTGGCCCAGTGGTCGAGTGCCCCTGAGTTCAATCCCCAGTACCATTAATTAAAAAAAAAAAAAAAAAAAAAAAAGATTAGACTTAGGTCAACGCTCTATTTTTTTATTCCCCTGCACAGTTTTTCTTTGTTGAAGAGGGTTTTTTTCCTCCACTGAATTTCTTTTGCATCTTTTTCAGGAATAAGTTGATCATATCCTGTGAGTCTATCTCCGAGCTGTCTGTTTTATTCTATTTACCTATATGTTTACCCTTTGCCACACAGTCTTGATTACTGTAACTCTATAATATGCCCTAAAGCCAGGTAGACAGATTCTTTTTGTTTATTCTTTTCTTTTTCAAAGTTGTTCTCCTTTAAACTTCTACTGAAATATGGAGTAGTCTTTTCTATATATACAGAATTCTTGCTTGGATTTTGATAGAATTATTTTAAATTTGTCAACTTGCAAATGAATGACAAATTTTTATTTTATTTTATTGTTTTTAATTTTTATTTTAATTTGTTATACATGTTGGCAGAGTGCAATTTATTTCATATTACATACAAAGAGCACAATTTTTCAAGTCACTGGTTTTATATAAAGTATTTTTACAACAATTGTGTCTTCATACACATACTTAGGGTAATGAATGATGGCTAACTCATTCTACCATTATTCCTATCCCCTTACCTCTACCCCTCCCTCCCCCCTATTTGTTCTATTTAAAGTTCTTTCATTACTCTCATCCCCGCTCCCTTACCTTTATAAGTCAGTATCTTCATAACAGAGAGATCATTCAACATTTGGCTTTTGGGGATTGGCTGACTTCACTTAGCATTATTTTCCCCAACTCCATCCATTTACCTCCAAATGCCATGGTTTTATTCTTTTTTAGTGCTGAGTAGTGTTCCATTGTGTATATATAACAAAGTTTCCCTATCCATTCATCTGCTGATGGGTATCAGGGTTGGTTCCACAATCTAGCTATTGTGAATTTTGCTGCTATAAACATTGATGTGGCTGTGTCCCTATAGTAAGCTGTTTTTAAGTCTTTGGGAATAGACCAAGGAGTGGGATAGCTGGGTCAAATGGTGGTTCCAGTCCATGTTTTCCATACTACTTTCCAGATTGGCTTCACCAATTTGCAGTCCCACCAGCAATGTAAGAGTGTGCCTTTTTCCCCACATCCTCGCCAGCATTTATTGTTGTTTGTATTTTTGATAGCTGCCATTTTGACTGTAGTAAAATGAAATCTTATTTCTCTAATTGCTAGAGATGTTGGACATTTTTTCATATATTTGTTGATTGTATATCATCTTCTGAGAAGTGTCTGTTTAATTACTTGGCCCATTTATTAATTGGGTTATTTGTTTTTTTGGTGTTAAGGCTTTTGAGAGCTTTATAAATCCTTGAGGTTAGTGTTCTATTTGATGTGCTTGTGGTAAAGATTTGCTCCCATACCCATAAATCAAAGGCATTTCTGTACATTAGCGACAAATCCTCAGAAAGGGAAACTAGGAAATCCACCCCATTTACTATAGCCTCAAAAAAAAAAAAAAAAATCAAAAACTTGAGAATCAACTTACAAAAGAAGTGAAAGACCTTTACAAGGAAAACTACAGCATGCTAAAAAAAGAAATTAATGAAGATCTTAGAAGATGGAAAGATCTATCTTGTTCATGGATAGGTAGAATTAATATTGCCAAAATGACCATTCTCCCCAAAGCACTATACAGTTTCAATGCAATACCAATCAAAATCCCAATATCATTCCTCATAGAAATAGAAAAAGCAATCATGAAATTCATCTGGAAAAATAAGAGACCCAGAATAGCCAAAGTAATTCTTAGCAAGAAGAGTGAAGCTGGTGGCATTACTATTCCAGAACTTAAATTGTATTACAAAGCAATTGTAAGAAAAACAGCATGGTATTGGCACCAAAATATACCAGTTGCCCAATGGCACAGAATAGAAGACACAGAGACTAACCCACACACCTACAATTATCTTATATTAGACAAAGTTACCAAAAACGTTCATTGGAGAAAAGACAGCCTCTTCAACAAATGGTGTTGGGAAAACTGGAAATCCTCATGTAATAAAATGAAATTAAATCTCTTTCTCTCACCATGCACAAAGTTTAACTCAAAGTGGATCAAGGACCTAGGAATTAAACTGTAGACCTTGCACCTAATAGAAGAAAAAGTAGGCCTAAATCTCCATCATGTTGGATTAGGCCTGACTTCCTCAATAAGACCCCCTATAGCACAAGAATTAAAACCAAGAATCAATAAATGGGATGGATTCAAACTAAAAAGTTTCTTCTCAGCAAAAGAATGACAAATTTATTTCTTGAGATTTCTAATTCATGAATAAATGTCCTTCCACTTATTTAATTTTTTATCAGCATTTTTTAACTTTTAGAACAAATATCCTCTATAGTATTTGATAGGTTTATACCTAGGAATCTCATCATTTAAGTGATTGAAGAGTATTATAATATTTTATTTTTTAAGTGATTGGAAAGATTATTATATTATTTATTTCAGTGTTCACATATTCATTGCCAGAAACTAGTACTAGAATTGAGTTTTGTATTCTCTGTGTACTGTAATCTTGCTTATTCATTTTTTAATTGTAGAAGAATTTTTTTTGGTAAATTCTTTAGAATTTTCTACATAATCATGTCACCTGTAAACAGGAACTTTTTTCTGTCTCTCTTTGTAATCTGTAGGTATTTTTCCTGACTCTTTTTTGTTTGGTCAAACTCTTAACTGGGAAGCTGAGAAAGCAACCCAGTAGTCCTGTTTTCTTAGAGTTTTAATCATAAATGAGCATAGACTTTGACCAGTTTTCTTTTCATTGATTTCTATGACCTAGTGATTTTTCTTCTTGAGCCTGTTCAATACAGAAAACAGTGAATTTATAGATTAGTTATTGAATATTGAATCACTCTACTATACATGGAATAAATAACACTAGATTATGGATTTTTAAAATGATTGCTTAAATATGTGAGAGAATTGTTGAGACTTTGCCTAATTATAAGGGCTTTTGATCTGATGCTTCCTTTTTTTTTTCCCTACTATTTCTCAATTTTGGTTTAAAATTGATGCTAACTTCACAGTGAGTGAGAAGTGTTCTTCTTCATCTTTTCTTGGAAGAGAGTGTGTAGATGATAAATTCTTTAAACATTTGGTGAAATTCATCATAACTTAGCATGTTCCAGGGATTTATTTTTCAAGAGGGTCTAAATTATGAATTCGATTTCTTTAATCGTTGTAGAGCTATTCACATTATCTACTTCATAATGGGTGAGTTGAGGTAATTTGTGTTTTTTGAGTATGTAATCCATTTCATCTAAGCTGTCAAATTTATGTGTGTAAAATTGTTTATTATATTTTGCTGTTTTTTTGATGGCTGTGTGGCCTGTAGTATTTTTACCCACTTTCATTTCTCATTGATTTTTGTGTCTACTCTTTCATTTTTTGTCACTCTTGCTTGAGGCTTTACAGTTTTATTAATATTTTCAAAGAATCAGCTTTTTGTTGGTTCCATGATTTCTCTGTTTTTTAATGTTTTGAACTTTATTGATTTGTGCTTGCTTTTGGTATTTTCTTTCTTTTTCTTTGAATATGCTTTGTTCATGTGTTCTAATTTTTTTGAGGTGATTGCTTTGGTTAGTGGTTTGAGAGTTTTCCTCTCTCATAATGTATGTCACATGATAAATTTGACTCCCTGTACTATTTTATCTATCACAAATTTTGATATGTTGTATTTTTACTTTCATTCTGTTCAATGTATTTTGTTTAACTTTTTCAATTTTTCTCTTTCTCTTGTGAAGTGTATCATTTGGTTCAGGTGCTTAGATATTTTCTGTCTTTCTGCTATTGATTCCATTGTGTTCAGAAAGTATACTCTGTATGGTTTCCATCCTTCCACACTGATGAAGATTGTTTTTGGCCCAGGATGTGCTCTACCTTGGAATGTAATCTGTGAGAACCCCAAAAGGATATGTATTCTAGGTTTCTGGGCATGGAGTGTTGTATAAATTTTAGTTAGGTTCTGTTTTTCAATGACATAATTGAGTTTTTCTATATCCTAGCTGACTTTCTGCCTAGGTCTTTTATCAATAAGTAAGAAATGTGTTTTAAAGTATTTATCATTGTAGATTTACACATTTCTATTGTCAGCTCTGTCACTTTTGCTTCACAGATTTTGATGTTTTGTTGTTTTTTTTTTTTAATATACATTTAGGATTGTTATGTTTTTTTGGACTGACCTTTTGACCTTTATATAATTTTCTTTTCTGTCTCTAGTAATTGCCTTTGATCTGAAACCTACTTTATCAGATTCTAACATTACCAACCTGTTTTTTTTTATTGGTGCTTGCATGATCCAACTTCTCTTGTACTTTACTTTCTATTTGACTGTTCCATCTTACTTGAAGTCAGTTTCTTGTAGATAGCACATAGGGGGGCCATTTCATTCTGCCAATTTGTCTTTTAATTGGTGTTGGGACCATTTCTATTTAGTGTAATTGTTGATATTTTAGGCTCAAGTCTCACACTTTAATTTTTGTTTTCTGTTTGTTCTCTCTATTTTGCTTTTCTGTGCTTTCCTTTTTGTGTCTTCTTGTTTTCCGTTTTTTTTTTTTTTTTTTTTTTTTGGGGGGGGTGGGTTTTGGTACCAGGGATTGAACTCAGGGGCACTCAACCACTGGGCCACATACCCAGCCCTTTTTTGTATTTTATTAGAGACAGGGTCTCACTGAGTTTCTAAGTTCCTCACCATTGCTGAGGCTGGCTTTGAACTCGAGATCCTCCTGCCTCAGCCTCCCAAGTGCTGGGATTACAGGCATGCGCCACCGCACCCAGCTTGTTTTCCTTTTTTCTGTAGTGTTTTGAGTTTTGTCTTTTTGTAGTTTTGGTTGCAGTTGCTCTGGGTTTTATGTATTTACATGTAGCTTATCACATTCTATCCATGTACTCATTTTACTTGCTTGCGTTAAATACACAAATCTTATTTCCTTGAAGTCCCTTAATCCTCCCATAGTTACTATGTAATTGTCTTAAATATCTTCTCTACATACTTGGAAAACTACAGCAGATGATGATATTATTTTTGCTTTAATCATCAACCATAATATAGGAAGCTGAAGAGGAAAGGTACAATGTATCCATAATTTTTGTTTTTTCCACTCTTCTTTGTTTTTGTTGCATGTTACTTGCTTTTTTCATTTTCTTTCTGTTTAGAAAACTTTCTTTAACATAGGTCTATAGTTGATAATTCTCCTAAGTTTCATTCTTTTGAGGATGTCCTGATCAACATGTGATTTCAGAAGAATATTTTAGCTTATTTATAGAGAATTCTGGATTCATTAATTTTTCTTTAAGTACTTGAAAGAGGTGCAACTCGTTTTGCCTCTGTTATTCCTGATGAAACAAGAAGTTTGTAAGTTTTAAATGTCTTTCTCATTATGTATTTCTCGACAAAAAGAAGTAATGAATAATCACAACTCTCTAATGTGTGATGAAATTTCTTTTTTAAAAAAATTTGGCAAATTATATGAACATAAAATGTGCTATTTCGACCTTTGTTAAATGGACTATTCAGTGACACTTAGTGCATTTATAAAATAAATTAAGGGTCACCAGTATCCATTTCCAGAACTTTTTCATCATCTCAAACAGAAACTGTACCCTTTAAATAATACCTCCACATTTCCCATTCTCCTGACTCTCATAATCTCTGCTCTACTTTATGTCTTTATTAATTTGCTAGTTCTAGGTACCTTAATAGTTGGAATAATTTACCATTTGTCTGGCTTATTTCAATTCACATAATGTCCTTAAGGTTCATCAATGTTGTAGCATGTATCACAATTTTATTCCTTTACAAAGCTGAATAAAATTCCATTGTATTGATATACCACAGCTTGCTTAATCATTCATCCATGTATGGACACTTGGATTATTTACACCTTTAGGCTATTATGAAAATGCTACTGTGAATATTGGTTTGCAAGTATCTGAGTCCCTGTTTTCAATTCTTTTGGGCATACAATAGAAATAAAATTGTAAAACTTATTGTTATGCAATCATTTATTCATTGATTAATTAATTTATGAATTCAGTCACTTATTTAACATATTGCTTGGTAATCATTTATTTGCCAAACATTGTGCTGATATTAATGTTCTATATCTTACTTATTTGCATAGTGTTTTATGGAACATTTCTACAGGTGTCTCATGGAATTTTCACAATCGTCCTATGACTTGATGTATTAATACCCCCAACTACACAAATAAAAAAATGCATTTTTATAAGCTTAATTTTCTGGGAGTTCCATAACTAAGTCCAGATTCACATTTCTATCATACAGTTTTGAGCCCAGTACTCTTTCATGTGACAACCTGGAAGTATTTAAGATTTAAATTGTCATGTGAAGAGATGTTCTAAAACTGTGTTCTTATAACCCCGGATCTTTTCCATAAGAAAGAATCTTGCAGATTATGTATAAACCATCTTCTAAGGTTTAAGCATAAATCTGAATTTTTACAGTTGGAAAAAATGGAAATGACATTGTCATAGATGCACATAGTTTAATGTATAAATATTTAGTAAAACATACTGACATACATTTTATCAATTTTTTGATTTTCCATACAAACCTATTACCTAAAAACAATTTTTGGATTCTGTGAGTATGTTTCTTAGATGATGACTATCTTCTTGGAGCTTCTTTCTGGCAGTAATCTAAAACTTCAGTTCCAAAATGAATAAATGTTAAATAAAAAGTGCTTATTTAAGATTTTGGCACTAATTGTTGTAGAACAAAAATAAATCTATAATTAGGAGACCACATTCTAATCTCAAGTGAAAATATTTCTAGAATATTTAAGACATTTTAATAAATAGAATTTTACTTTAATTAGATTAAGTTATCTGGGTTTTAATTTTTTTCAGCAAAAAAAGGAGATGAAGGATGATGTAATTTTTCATTAATTAATTTATTTTAATTAGGTATATATGACAGCAGAATGCATTTTTATTCATTGTATACAATTGCAGCACACCTTTACATTTCTATGGTTGTATACAATGTAGCGTCACACCATATGTGCAGTCATACATGTACCTAGGATAATGATGTCCATCTCATTCAACCATCTTTCCTGCCCCCATGCACCCTCCCTCCCTTCCCTCCCCTTTGCCCAGTCAAAGTTCCTTCTTTATTCCCATGCCTCCCCCCTCCCCATTATGGATCAGCATCCACTTATCAGAGAGAATATTTGGCCTTTGGTTTTGGGGGATTGGGTTAATTTGCTTAGCATGATATTCTCCAACTTCATCCATTTACCTGCAAATCCCATAATTTTATTCTCTTTTAATGCGGAGTAATATGCCATTGTGTATATATACCACAGTTTCTTTATCCATTCATCTATTGAAGGGCATCTAGTTTGCTTCCACAGTTTAGCTATTGTGAATTGAGCTGCTATTAACATTGATGTGGCCACATTACTATAGTATGCTGATTTTAAGTCTTTTGGGTATAGACCTAGGAGTGGAATACCTGGGTTAAATGGTGACTCCATTCCAAGTTTTCTAAGGAATCTCTGTACTGCTTTCCAGATTAATTGCACCAATTTGCAGTCCCACCAGCAATATATGAGTGTGCCTTTCCCCCCACATCCTTGCCAACATTTATTATTGTCTGTATTCTTGATAACTGCTATTCTGACTGGTATGAGATGAAATCTTAGAGTGGTTTTGATTTGCATTTCTCTGCCAGTCAGTGGGGGTTGTCCTGGGATGATATGATTTTAAAACATTCTTTATCTTTTATTGTTTGGACGTTTGAAAAGTAACAAATTATTATATATTGAAATAATGTAGAACACAGGTTTAGACCATAAGAGCAACTTTAGTTTTCCCTTAAAATATGAGAATAGAAATGACATGAGTATAAACTTTTCCCATTTAAGAAGTATTGCATTTGTATAATTTGTTTTAGTTATAATTGGCATAATTTTTTTCAATTTATTAGATTTTGAGTAAAAATTTCATGTTGCTCATTTGCAGTTATTTTAAAATTTTTATATGTACTTCTTTGACCCTCATGAATTCTAGCTTGACTATTAGAATCACATAATGAGTGAAATATAATGTTATTGTTTAAATATATATTAATGGTAGGGAAAGGAAATGGAGATGACTTCTTCAGGTGGCAATTTTTAAACATAAAAAAGATTCTGATATGGTAGGGTTTTAGGTTGCTGAAATCTTTATTGGGAAGAATTCAGAGATGAGGAGGATGAAGAGTTGACAACTAAAGAAAAATTGGAGATTTTTATTTTTATTTTACAAAATGCAGTGTCAGTTTAGGTTCTCATTATTACAACCAATCAAAACAAACAAAGTACTGGGGTTGGCATAAATATCATAGAATGCTGGTCTCTGACTAAGATTGATCCAATGGCTCAAAGAATTTTAGTAAGAGCCCAGTTCATCTGCATCCTTCATTCTGGCCTTCTGGTAGGTTCACTTCATTTGCCTGGTGGACTCTGGCAGTTTCATGTTTCTTCCTTAGTTAGCAAAACATTTTTGCCAGATTGTTCATACTGCCCATCTATGGAAATGGGTGGGTTTCTTCTGCGAGCTCATGAAGAAGACAAATGAAACATTTTTTAATATTTGAGAAATCAAACAAATGTCCCCTGTGTTTCACGGGCTCATATCATTCCCAGAGCCAATCACTGTGAGAAGACTGAAACCTTGAGGCTACCTTGAGGCTGGCAGTAAACAAATAATTAAGAAATGGGAGGTCACGCCACCAAAATTGCCCTGAGGCTTTGTAGTGATGATGATGCTGATAGAAGGAGGTAGCTGGTGCTGGGCAGCACAAGAAAATGCAAACAAAACAAACAAAACCATGCTGCTTTTCTATAAAACAACTGAATGTACAACTTCCTAGACAAACATTTTAACTTTTTTTGTGTGTGTGAAATTGTCTCAAGTCAGGCACTTTGGAGGGATTTTGTGGCAAAATGAGGTTTTATTGAAAAGAAACATGGCTTTGCAGAATTAAATTAGCCGTGAGCTTTTCTGGAATATTAATTAGTTTTTAGATTAATACTTTTCACTGAATAAGTTCATCTTTGACCTTGGCATATGTGGCTGCTGGCTGGCTCAGCAGTGCACTCTGTGCCTCTCACTGCATGGTAACCTGGCGCTCCCTCTGGGCCTGCATGGTTGCTGCCTTGGGACTGGCTGTATGATTAGGCCACAGTCTTCAAATGAGTGGACATATTCTTCAGTTCTATGATGTTCATAGGCACACATACATGGAGATTCTGAAGGGCAGTGGACACTACTCCCAGGCACAGCATGACCTCTATGCAGACAAGTCATTACTGCTCCACCGAGAAGTTCCCATAGGAATGATCAACCTGGACACCGGCGTGTCCACAGAGCCTTTTACAAGCATTCTCACCTGGATGGGGTAAACCTCAGGGCACTTATTCTCTGTCCACCCCCTCCCCCCCCAGTATTACTGGATTGAAGAATTGCTGCTTCTTGTTAGGAAGTTCATTTTGTTTCCTTTTACTTCTAACTTCATACTCAAAGCACTGAGAATATTAAGTGGCATATATTGAAGTAGACTTCCTGTACTTTGTATCTTTTCTGTATTCAATTTTTAAAATTCTCTCATAACCCTATTGAGTGTTTTTAACTAAATTAGCATGGCTTGAATGAACTGCCATGCTCCTGTGGAAGCCACATACAAGAAAGGGAAATTACTTATTACACATAATCCAACCAATGTAATCTTTTTAAAAAATATTTTTAAACTTGTTCTAATTAGTTATGTATGACAGTAGAATGCATTTTGACACATCATACATAAATGGAGTATAACTTCTCATCTGTCTGGTTGTACATGATATAGAATTACACAGGTCATGTAATCATATATGCACATAGGGTAGTAATGTCCCCTTCATTCTACTATAATTCCTACCATAATGCCCCTTCCTTTACTCCCCTCTGTTTAGTCCAAAATACCTCTATTCTTCCTTCCCCACTTATTGTGAATTAACATTCGAATATCAGAGAAAACATTTGGCCTTTGGTTCTTTGGGATTGGCTTATTTTGCATAGCATAATATTCTCCAGTTCCATCCATTTACCTGCAAATACCATAATTTCATTCTTCTTTGAGGCTGAGTAATATTCCATTGTGTATAGTTTCTTTATCCATTCATCTAGGTTGGTTCCATAGTTTAGCTATTGTGAATTGAGCTACTATAAACATTGATGTGGCCTCATCACTGTAGTATGCTGATTTTAAGTCTTTGGGTATAAACCTAGGAGTGGAATGACTGGGTCAAATGGTGGTTCCATTCCAAGTTTTCTGAGGAATCTCCAGACTGCTTTCCATAGTGCCAATCAATGTGATCTTAAATGCATTTATTAGAGGAACTTAAGGATGGGGGGAAACAAAACAAGTGTGGCATTACCACAATAGAGTACGTGATGCAATTTATGATGTTAATGTTGTGGAGAAAGAAGGCATCCATGTTCTCTATTGGCCTTTCGATGATGGTGCACCACTGTCCAACCAGATTTGGAGATGTAGTGGCCTAAAATGCGGCTGTAATTCAAAGACTCTAATGATCTTAGGAAGAACTGCTGCATTCAATAAAACTAGGGCACCTGATATTATTGCCTTGAGAGTGAAACTTGAGACAGGACCTAATTTGTCATACATTATTATTTAACATGTCAGTGTGGTGAATAAGCTGATGAAGCTCCCGTAGGAGTGCTGGAAAGCAGTTTTACCAGGTCACAAGCTTGACAGAATTTCAACCTCTATGTTTGGGTTATGATCAACCTGTTTGGTCACTTGGCAAAATATTATTGCTGTTTACATTTAAAATATGCTTATCATTTGTACCAATTGACCTTTCCTGAAATAATGTGATATTGAGTTAATGTATTTAAATCTATTTCCATACCAGAATCTTATTAACATATAAAAAAATAGAAATAAGATGCCAAAATACCCATCACAAAACTTGTATATTTTTAGTATCATAAAAAGCCAAAATTCTAAGAACTAAGAATACTCTAGACCTTTATTCCTTCATTCATTTAAACATTGTAGGGCCTGTATAGTTATTTGCCTGCTCACTCTATGTTTACGTTTCCCACATTCATACTAGTATGCATCAAGTTTTTTTGACCATTTAAAAATTTTTATGAAGTCTCAGAGTGATTACACAATGTCTTCCTATAAATCTTATTTTATGCCAATATGGTAAATCTCCAATTTGAAAATCTAAGTTGCCAGAGAAGCACATGTCTTTAATGTTTGTACTTCGAGGTGCAACTTAACAAGGAGGGCCTTAAAAAAGAACCAGAGGGGGCTTTAAACATTTTTAGTAAAATATTGCTTTTGTCTCATGCTGAACATGTAGAATAGGCCTTTTAGTCTAACAAATATTTTTTAAAAGGTAGAGATGCTTTGTTATTGTAATTAAAAAAAATCTTAATCACAAAATGTCTCAAATTCTTATAATTCTTTCCCATAATTAAATCAGAAGTTTTGTTATCAACTTATTTTTTTGTTCTAAGTGTGATTTTTTTCCCTTCTTTTTGCAATCTCTTGCAAAAAAACAAAAGTGAGTTTCTACTAATGAATCAAGCAGACATCAAATATTTTATGTGCTTTTAGCTGTGTAAGTTGTTATTGCAATGTTTGATAATTTTGTTTTGTGATGTAATTGATACAATGGTAATATGTATTAATGTTAGTTCAAGTGTGTATTTATACTTCTTGGGAATCTGTTGTTATAGTCCTGTGGGAGAAATAATTTTTCAGTGTTCACCAGCTTGTGAAAATGTAATGTGAGTGCTTAAACATCTAAATAAATAATGAAATGCACATAAATAAGATCATCTTCTGCTTAAAATGTTTAAAATATTTAATGGCTTGAAAAAATTATGATTAATAATCTAATAATAAAATCAATTTCATAATATAATTCTGTAGCCCCAAATGCCTAAAGTAAATGTTAGCTTTAGATAATATTTTAACTTCTTGGAAGAAATCCATAATCCTTTCTAAAAGGACAGTTAAAATTAATATTAAATTATATTGCTTTTAAGTAAAAAAAGTTTGCCTTTATAGATTGTCTTTATATAGACATACAATTGCCATGTTTGTTGAAAAGCATATTTGTACATATCCCTGTATATGCAACATAAAATCTTTGAAAGAAGAAAAGTATATGTATTATTTTAGATATCATAATTCTAATGTTTGCATTTTTTCCACAAATTTTAATTAAAAAAAAATTTAAGCACACAGATAAAAGTAAACATGCATAACTACCATCTAAAGTGAAATTCTGCTGGGCGCAGTGGTGCAGGCCTGTAATCCCAGCACTTGGGAGGCTGAGGCAGGAGGATGCAAGTTCAAAGCCAGCCTCAGCAATGGTGAGGCACTTAGCAACTCAGTGAGACCCTGTCTCTAAATAAAATACAAAAAAGGGCTGGCGATGTGGCCCAGTGGTGGAGTGCCCCTGAGTTCAATCTGTAGTCGCCTGAAGCGATGGCCGCTTGGAGCAAAGAAGCCGCGGGAAGAAGTTTAGAGACGAACTGGAAACAAACAGCTCTTTATTCTGATGACTTTTCTCTCTGGCTCTAACTACACCCTGACACGCCGTCCACGCTCCTCTAACCTCCAAAATGGCGCAGACCTCCTCCGCAATCTCGCTCAAGTCCCTCGAGATCTCTGGCCAAGTCTCGCAAGATCCCGGGCCAAGTCCCGCGAGACTACGGAAGGCGCCAATGCCCAAACATGTCCAAAGCCAAAGCCCGTAGTCCACCGCAATTTAAGCCATCTCCCCAAACAGGGCTCTTGCATCAATCCCTGGTAAAAATTAAAAAAAGGAAAAAAAAAGAAACTCTACGAATTATCATTAATTGGGAAATGTCTACATTTGCTTTGTATAGTTTCTGCATAACAAATTTTTACTGAACCATATGAAAATAAGTTGCAGATGACTGAAGGAAAAGTGATCCCTCAGTAGTGAAAAAAAAATTTACCTCCAATTCTGTATATTATGCCTACTTTTCATTGAAAAATTGTAAGACAGTTAAGAAGCAAGCAAAGCAAAGCAAAGCAAAACAAACAAAAACCAGGTCAGCAATATAAGGCTGGAATCATAACCTGACCCAGATTTGGCAGAGATTTTGCAATTAGCGCTCAGAGATTTAACATAACTATGATCAATGAAGGGATTAACAAAAAGGGATTTAATGAAAAAAGCAGACAACATGCAAAAACAGGTGGATAATGTAAGCAGAGAAATTGGAATTTTAAGAAAGAACCAAAAGTAAATACTGGAGGCTTGGAGCAAAGCACTTGCTTAGTATGTGTGAGGCACTAGATTTGATTCCCCCCTAAAAAAGCAAATGCTAGATATAAAACAAACAAACAAACACAAAAAGGAAAACCACTGTAACAGAAATGAAGAATATCTTTGATGGGCTCACCACTGACTAGAAATGCCAAGAAAAGAATGTGTGATCTTGATGATATAGCAATGGAAAACTCCTGAACTGAAATGCAAAGAGAAAAAGTGAAAGAGAAAATTCAAGAAATCTAGGATAATAACAAATGGTGTAGTATTCAGGCAATGTAAATACCAGAAGGAGAAGAAAATGGGAAAGGAATAGAATGAACATTTGAAGTTATACTAGCTAAAATTTTTTTCAAAAATAATATAAATAGGAAATAGATAACCCAAAAGCTCAGAGAGCACCAAGCAAGATAAATTTCAAAAAAATTACATCCAGGCATATCGTATTCAAATTGCAGAAAGCCAAAAACAAAGACAAACTCTTGAAAGACAGTCTTGATAAATCCCTTTCCTCAATAAGTGTGAAAGAATGGAAGGCACACAGAGTAGGTTCTTAAACCATAGTGGAATTAAAACAGACATAATAATTGAAAGACAGATGGAAGAGCCTAGAATATTTGTAGATTAAGCAACATGTTTATAACTAACACACAGATCAGAGAAACAGCCTCAAGAGAAATTAGAAAAAATATTTTGAACTGAGTGAAAGTAAAAACAAAACTTGTCAAAAATTTCAGGATGCAGTGAAAGCAGCACTTAGAAATACATTTCCAGTGCTGAATGCATATATTAGAAAGGAAGAAGGATATAAAACCAATGATCTAGGCTTCCGCCTAGGGAGATAAGAGAAGGAAGAGCTCAACTAAAGCAAGCAGAAGAAAAAAATAATTAAAAAACAAACAAATAGCAAATTCAATGAAAGTGAATACAGGAAACAGTGAGTTTTACAAAACCAAAAACTGATTTTTAGAAAAGATGAATAAAGATGATAAAATTCCAACCAGGCCAATGAAGAAAAAGAGAGAGAACATACAAATTGCTAATATTACAAATGAAGTGGGGTCATCCCTATTCAACTACAGTCATCAAAAAGATAATAAAACAATATTATTAACAGCTATGCCCATAAATTTGATAAACTCGGCAAAATGGACAGATTTCTTAAAAGGCATAATCTATAAAGTTGCACAAGAAGAAACAGTCTGATTAGGACCATGTCTATTAAACAAATTGAATCAATAAATATTAACCTTCCCAAACCAGACCCAGATGATTCCACTGGCAAATTCCACTGGATAGTTAAAAAAAAAAAAAAAAAAAAAATGTTACAAATTCTCTACAATTTCTTCCAGAAAAACAAAAGAAGGAAAATACTTTCCAATTAATTCTCTGAAGCCGGCATCATCCTAATACCAAGACCAAAGATATTGCAAGAAACAGTAACAGAGAACAAAATTTCTTATGGACATAAGTACAAGAATCTTCAATAAAACATTAGCTAATTCAACCCAACAACATACAAAAAGAATTATTAATTCCAACCAAGTGAATTTTTTTTCCAGGACTGTTAGGGTAGTTCCACATTTGAAAATCAACATAGCCAGGTGCAGTGATTCCCACCTGTAATCCCAGCTACTTGGGAGTCTAAGGCAGGAATGCTGCAAGTTCAAGGTCAACATGGGAAATCTAGCAAGACCCTGTCTCAAAATACAAAATATGAAGGGCTGGCAATATGCCTCAGTGATATAATGCCATTGTCTTCAATCTTTATTATTGCAAAATAAAAACCCCAATGAGCTAACCAACCAAACAAACAAAAAATTTATCAATGTAGACCATAACATCAATACCCAAGGGTAGAGAAGTCTTAGGATTATATCAGTAGGTGCATATAAAGGACTTGAAAAAATCTAACATCTGTTTATGACAGAAAACTCTGAGCAAACTAGGGAGAGAGAGAACATTCTTAACTTGATAAAAAACATTTATCAACAAATTTCTATGATTAACATATTTAATGGTGGGAAATTAGGGTTTTTTTTCCACTAGGGTGAGGAATAAGGCAAAGAAGCCCTCTCTCTCCATCAACATTCACTATCATAAAGCAGTTTTTGCAGATGATGTGATCAGCTATCTAGAGAAGACCAGATAATTGTCCAAAAATCTGCTAGAACTAATAAGTAATTATAAACAACATGGTATTGGCACCAAAATAGACATGTAGACTAATGGTACAGAATAGAAGACACAGAGACAAACCCACATAAATACAGTTATCTTATACTAGACAAAGGCACCACAGACATACACTGGAGAAAGATAACCTTTTCAACAGTGGTGCTGGAAAAACTGGAAATCCATACGTAGCAAAATGAAATTAAACCTCTCTCTTTCATCCTGCACAAAAATCAACTCAAAGTGGGTTGGAGATTTAGGCATTAGAACAGAGACCATCTGCCTAATAGAAGAAAAAGTAGGACCAAATCTTCACCATGTTAGTGCAAGAAGTAAAATTAAGAATCAATAAATGGATGGACTCAAACTAAAAAGCTTCTTCTCAGCAAAGGAAACAATCAATAACATGAAGAGAAAGTCTACAGAATGGGAGAAAATCGTTACCACTTGCACCTCAGATTGAACAATAATCTCCAGGATATATAAAGAACTCAAAAAATTTAACACTAAAAAAATAAATAACCCAATCAATAAATGGGCTAAGGAAAAGTACAGACACTTCACAGAAGAAGAAAAATAATTGTTCAACAAACATATGAAAAAATGTTCATAATCTCTAGTGATTATAGAAATGGAAATTGAAACTACTCTAAGATATCATCTCACTCCAGTCAGATTGACAATTATCAAGAATACAAGTTACAATAAGTGTTGGGGAAGATGTGGGGGAAAAGGCGCATTCATACATTGCTGGTGGGACTGAAAATTGGTGCAACCACTAAGGAAAGCATTATGGAGATTCCTCAGAAAACTTGGATGGAACCACCATTTGACCCAGTCATCCCATTCCTAGCTTTATACCCAAAGACTTAAAATCAGCATACTACAGTGACACAGCCACCTCAATGTTTGCAGCAGCTCAATTCACAATAGCTAAACTATGGAATGAACCTAGACACCCTTCAACAGATGAATGGTTAAAGAAAATATGGTACAGATACACAATGGAATTTTTACTCAGCCTTAAAGAAGAATGAAATTATGGGATTTGCTGGTAAATGGATGGAGTTGGAGAATATCATGCTAAATGAAATAAGCCAAACCCCAAAACCAAAAGTCAAATGTTTTTTCTGATAAGCAGATGCTAATCCATAATGGGGGTAGGGGTGGGGGTGGGGAAGAATGATGGAACTTTTGATTGTGCAGATGGGAATAAAGGGAGGGGAGGGGGTGTGGGGATGGGAAGGACAGTGGAATGAGATGGATATTATTACTGTATATACGTGTATGATTACACTACCGGTGTTACTACTCTGCACCATGTTCAGCCAGAGGAATGAGAAGTTGTGCTCCATTTATGTACAGTGTGTCAAAATGCATTCTATTGTCATGTATAACTAATTAGAACAAATTAAAATAAGTAATTATAGCAAGGTCTGCAGAGATCCTAGGTTAATACACTAAAGTTAATTGTGTATTAGTATACATTGTATATTAGTATATATTATAAATACACTAAAGTTAATTGCATCCATATGTACAGAATTTCACCAATGGTTTTAGCATCCATTGAAGAATATTGCTTTTATATTATGTTGCAAAATTATGATTTTCTGCTCTATTTATGTACTATGAAATGAATTGCATTCTGCAACATGTATAACAAATTAGAATAAATAATTTTTAAAAATTATGATTTTCTAATTTTATCACTTTCTACATTTATTATCTGTCCATCTACTGAAGAGAAGAAATTCCTTTTGATTCTCTGCCATATGTTTCTCTTTCACTCTTATCTCTATGAACTCATAGAATATGAAAAATTCTATGCATTGTTATCAGATACCTCATCATTCATTCTGATTCTCCAGTAGCCCAAATTTAGCCAGTGGAAGACCCTTCAGGCTCATGTCTTTGTCCTTTTCACATGATCTCATTAGTTTGAGTGCATTTTGTCAAACGATATAATAGATTTGTTCTACTCTGGACTTAGAAACAGACATTTCTTCAAAGATCTTAATTTCTTCTAATGAAAAATATTAGTTTGAAATAAAATCTGAGTAGTGGGTATTCCTATTATACTGGGAAGTTATTAACTTCTTCTAAATAGACATGAGTTTTTTTTTTCTTTTTTAAATTTTGTGTACTTAGACATCATTTTTTCATGACTCCCTTACTCTGAATTATCAACTGTATATATTTCACATTTTCAAGTTCTTCTGTGTTTTCATTTTCACACATATTATCATTTTATCTATAAATATATATGAAGCATTTTCACGTTATATTATTATTTTTTGTTCTGCATGGGCTTTTGAGGTATAAAATTAAGTTATTCTTTAATGCATTTTAAAATATATTAAGGTGAACATTACACCACTAAGACTGAGTAAGGTGTATAACGTTCTGCTGCTTACTGTGCATATTTTCACATGGAAACATGAATACACAATAAACACAAGAATATAAAATGAAATGTCTGATAGGTGTGACTACATCAGTCTACATATTAAGTAATTTAAAATATAATTTTTATTTGCTTATAACTCATTTCCTATTTTGAACTTCATTCTACATAGAAAATATTGTTTCAAGTCCAGTCATTTGGAATAGTCAATACAGAATGTTCTTTTCTTCTGTTTAATCTAGGCTGCTGTTAGGGATTGATTATTGATGTTCCCCCAAGTTAATATGTTGAAGCTCTACCCCCAATGTGATGGTATTTAGAAATGGGATCTTTGAGAAGTGATTAGGTTTACATAGGTTCATGAGGGTGAGTGCCATGCTGCAGGTAGTAGCCTCTTAAAAGAAAAACTGACACCAGAGCTTGCTTTCTCTCTGCTGTGTGAAGACACAGCAAAAAGGTAGCTGGCTGTCTGCAAGGCAGGAAGAGAGCCCTCACCAGAGACTGAACCCTGCCAGAATTGATCATGACTTTCTAGCCTCTAGAAGTATGAGAAAATAAATTTATTGTTTAAGCCATACAATCTATAATATTTTATTATAGCAGTCTGAGCTGACCAAGATGGCTGCCCAGGTTCCATGATGCTTCATGAGACATCTCAGTTGCTGCAATGGAGATATTAGATTTTCTCATTCTGTGAGGTCGAGCATGATTTTACATAGTAATTGAGTGTGTTCATGTAAAGGTGTTGGCATTTTGTGCAATCAGAGCAGTTTCTTTCTGGCCACAGGGTTGTAAGTGCCAAATAACTCTCTACTGTGATATTTCTTTATTACAACTTCAATTCACTTCCAGGCCCCATGACTCTTGGTGTCATATACATCCACTATCAGGCACTGGAAAAACTTTTGTCTCTTTCCCATCCCACTGAAGAACTTAGGGATGTATTAGGGCAACTTTTTGCCTTCGTGCTCCTTGTAGCTATATAGGCACCTCTATTTTCCCATGGTAGATTGAGAACCAATCTGTAGCACCTAATATCTTCCAGAGCAACCTTCAAGAAACAGGGGCACAGATTTCCTCTATTCTCAGATCCATCCTCTATTCTGATTTTCTATCATTCTTTCCTTGTGACTAATTCTGTGGTTGATAAGAAGAGTTTAGGTTTTTCTTTTCATTGCTGTTTTATATAACAGTCCTTGGTCCATGTATTAGCCAGTTTTTTATCACTGTGATCAAAAGACTTTCTTCTCTAAGAACAACTTAGAGAAGGGAAAGTTTATTTGGACTTCATGGTTTCAGAGGTCTCGGTTCATAGATAGCTGACTTCATTGCTCTGGGCCCAAGGAGAGGCAGTTCTTCATGGAGAAGCGGCCCAGTGGAGGAATATTGCTCAGCTCATGTGGGGTCAGAAAGCAGAGCGGGGAGGCATGCCTCGCCTGCCTAGGGTTCCTACACAATCAGTCCATTTAAACTAGAAAGGATTACTGCTCTCATAATCCAATAGGTTACAGTTCTCATAATCCAATTATTTCACCTCCTAATACCCCTGTATCATCACAGGAGTGTTTGGGGGACACTTCATATCCAAACTATAACCATCCAGTAGTTTAGTAGTTTTTTATTTACATTGGAAGAGTGGAGTGAAAAAGTTAATACATTGATCTACCAAGCATTTCCCAAATTTTTCAATGTTTAACCAAGATTATTGCTTTTTGAGACTAAATTCCCCCAATTTTGATGTTTGTTTTCTGTGGCTATTTTCTGTGTCTAATTATTGTTGTGGCTAAAATATTACATGTTTAATTGTCTGGGCTTAAGGAAAGAATCATGCATGGAATTAAAAAATAAATTGGTTAACATATTCTAGTTATGGTCAAAATCAAATGGCAAAATATTTGATACATTTAATGAAAAAGATAACTCAAAATATAAAACAAAAAATTTAAAAAGTAATGTTAGTTTCTAAGATGAAAAGAATATAGATGAATTTATTTTTCAGATTTACACATTTTATAAATAAATTTGTACTCATTGTAAAAATATATAAGCAAAAGATTAATGCATAATTATTTTCAAAAATTTTGAAAATTTAGAAAAGCACAAAAAGGATAGTGAAATTTTGCTAAACTTTATACTTGTCATCTCTGTATATATATTTTTATTTTTATTTAAACCCATATGTTTTGTATAATTATGATTAAATTCTGTATCCTTTACATTTATTTTAACATTACAGTTGTGGTGAAAACCACAAGTACAAATAAAGTATATTACCATTTCTAAATGTACAATTCAGTTCTATTTAGTATGTTTACCTTGTGGTTCAGTCTTCAGAACTTTTTTTTTTTATCTTACAAAACCACAACTTTATTTATTGAGGAATAACTCTCTAGTTTCCTTTTCCTTTATTCCCTGGCAATCACCATTCTACTTTCTGTCACCATGAGTTTAATTATTCTAGACACTTCAAATAAGTGACATTATACAGTATTTGTTTTCTTCTGACTGGCTTATTTCACTAACTATAATGTCTTTGAGATTTATCCATCTTATAGCATGTATCAGAGTTTCCTTCCTTTTTTATGAATTTTTTTACTTTTAAAAATTCTAAGTTGTTACATATGATAGCAGAATGCGTTACAATTCATATTACACTTATAAAGCACATTTTTGCATATCTCTGGTTGTAGACAAAGTATATTCACACCATTTGTGTCTTCATACATGCACTTAGGGTAATGATATTCATCTTTTTTTTTTTTTTTTACCCTTTTGCCCCCTCCTTTTCCCTCCCTCCCCATTGGCCATTCTAGTGTTCCTCTAATCCTCCTATGCTCCCTGTCCTAACCCCACTGTGAATCAGCCTCCTTATATCAGAGAAAACATTCAGCATTTGGCTTTTGGGACTGGCTAACTTCACTTAGCATTATATTCTCCAACTTCATCCATTAACCTGCGAATGTCATTATTTTATTCTCTTTTCTTGCTGAGTAATATTCCATTGTGTCTATATACCACATTTTTTTATTCATCTACTGAAGAGCATCTAGGGTGGTTCCACAGTTTAGCTCTTGTGAATTGTGCTGCTATAAACATTGATGTGGCTGTGTCCCTATAGTATGCTGTTTTTAAGTTCTTTGGGTATAGACCAAGGAGTGGGATAGCTGGGTCATTCCCAGTTTTCCAAGGAATCTCCATACTGCTTTCCAGATTGGCTACACCATTTTTCAGTCTCACCTGTAATGTATGAGTGTGCCTTTTTCCCCACATCCTCTCCAACATTTATTGTTGTTTGTGTTCTTACTAGCTGCCATTCTGAGTGGAGTGAAATAAAATCTTAGAGTAGTTTTGATTTGCATTTCTCTAATTGCCAGAGATGTTGAACATTTTTTCAAGTATTTGCTGATTGATTGTATATCTTATTCTGAGAAGTATCTGTTCAGTTCCTTGGCCCATTTATTGACTGGGTTATTTTTTTGGTGTTAAGATTTTTGAGTTCTTTATATATTCTAGAGATTAGTGCTCTATCTGATGTACGTGTGGTGAAAATTTGTTCCCAATTAGTAGGCTCTCTGTTTACCTCACTTGTTGTTTCTTTTGCTGAGAAGAAGCTATTTAGTTTGAATCTATTCCATTTATTGATTCTTGATATTAATTCTTGCACTACAGGAGTCTTATTAAGGAAGTTGGGGCCTAATCCAACATGTTGGAGATTAGGGCTTACTTTTTCTTCTAATAGGCATAGGGTCTCTGGTCTAATACCTAGGTCCTTGATCCACTTTGAGTTGAGTTTTGTGCATGGTAAGAGATAGGGGTTTAATTTCATTTTGTTGCATATGGATTTCTAGTTTTCCCAGCACCATTTGTTAAAGAGGCTATCTTTTCTCCAATGTACATTTTTGGCACCTTTGTCTAATATAAGATAACTGTAATTTTATGCATTAGTCTCTGTGTCCTCTATTCTGTACCATTGCTCTACAAGTCTATTTTGGTGCCAATACCATGCTGTTTTTGTTACTGTTGCTCTGTAGTATAATTTAAGGTCTGGTATAGTGATGCCACCTGCTTCACTTTGCTTGCTAAGGACTGTTTTAGCTATTTTGGGTCTCTTATTTTCCAGATGAATTTCATGACTGCATTTTCTATTTCTATGAGGAATATCATTGGAATTTTTATTGGAATTGCACTAAATCTGTATAGTGCTTTTGGTGGTATGGTCATTTTGACAATATTAATTGTGCCTATCCAAGAACAAGGGAGATCTTTCCATCTTCTAAGGTCTTCTTTAATTTCTTTCTTTAGTGTTCTGTAGTTTTCATTATAGAGGTCTTTCACGTCTTTCATTAAGTTGATTCCCAAGTATTTTATCTATTTTTTTGATGCTATTGTAAATGGGGTAGTTTTCCTCGTTTCCCTTTCAGAGGATTTGTCACTGGTATATAGAAATGCCTTTGATTTATGGGTGTTTATTTTGTATCCTGCTACTTTGCTGAATTCATTTATGAGTTCTAGAAGTTTTCTGGTGGAACTTTTTGGGTCCTCTAGGTGTAGAATCATATCATCAGCGAATAGTGATAATTTGAGTTCTACTTTCCCTATTTATATCCCTTTAATTTCTTTCATCTGTCTTATTGCTCTGGCCAGTGTTTCAAGAACTATGTTAAATAGAAGTGGTGAAAGAGGGCATCCCTGTCTTGTTCCAGTTTTTAGAGGGAATGCTTTCAATTTTTCTCCATTTAGAATGATGTTGGCCTGGGGCTTATCTTTTATGATGTTGAGATATGTTCCTGTTATCCCTAGGTTTTCTAGTATTTTGAACATGAAGGGGTGCTGTATTTTGTCGAATGCTTTTTCTGCATCTATTGAGATAATAATATGGTTCTTATCTTTAGGTCTATTGATGTAATGAATTACATTTGTTGATTTTGTATGTTGAACCATCCTTGCATACCTGGAATGAACCCCACTTGATCGTGGTGTACTATATTTTTAATATATTTTTGTATCTGACTTGACAGAATTTCATTGAGAATTTTTGCATCTCTGTTCATTAGAAATATTGGTCTGAAGTTTTCTTTCTTTGATGTGTCTTTGCCTGGTTTTGGGATCAGGGTGATATTGGCCTCATAGAATGAGTTTGGAAGTGCTCCCTCTTTTTCTATTTCCTGAAATAAATGGAAGAGTATTGGCATTAGTTCTTCTTTAAAGGTCTTGTAGAACTCGGCTGTGTATCCATCTGGTCCTGGGCTTTTCTTGGTTGGTAGGCTTCTGCTGGCGTCTTCTATTTCATCACTTGAAATTGGACTGTTTAAATTGTGTATATCATCCTGCTTAAATTTGGGCAAATCATATGACTCTAGAAATTTGTCGATGCCTTTGATATTTTGTATTTTATTGGAGTACAAATTTTCAAAGTAATTTCTAATTATCTTCTGTATTTCTGTAGTGTCTGTTGTGATAGTTCTTTTTCATCACATCTGTTAGTAATTTGAGTTTTCTCTCTCCTTCTCTTTGTTAGCCTGGCTAAGGTTCTGTTAATTTTATTTATTTTTTTCAAAGAACTAATTTTTTGTTTTGTCAATTTTTTCTTTTGTTTCAATTTCACTGATTTCAGCTCTGATTTTAATTATTTCCTGTCTTGTACTGCTTTTGGTGTTGGATTGTTCTTCTTTTTCTAGGGCTTTGAGATGTAATGTAAAGTCATTAATTTGTTGACTTTTTCTTCTTTTGAGGAATGAACTCAATGCAATGAACTTTCCTCTTAAAACTGCCTTCACAGAAGCCGGGCATGGTGGTGCACACCTGTAATCCCAGCACTTGGGAGGCTGAGGCAGAAGGATCGCAAATTCAAAGCCAGCTTCAGCAATGGCAAGGCACTTAGCAACTCAGTGAGACTATGTCTCTAATAAAATATAAAAATGGGCTGGAGATATGGTCTGGTGGTCAAGTGCCCCTGAGTTTAATCCCCAGTACAAAAAAAAAAAAAAAAAAAAAAAAAAAAACCAAAACAAAACAAAACAAAAAAAAAAAACCTGCCTTTATTGCCTTCATAGTGTCCCAGAGATTTCAATATGTTGTGTCTGTGTTCTCATTCACTTCTAAGAATTTTTTAATTCCCTCTTTCATGGCTTCTGCAATCCATTGCTCATTCAGTAGCATATTATTTAGTCTCCAGGTATTGGAGTAGCTTTTATTTCTTATTTTATCATTGATTTCTAATTTCGTTCCATTATGATCTGATAGAATGCAGGGTATTATCTCTATTTTTTTTTATATTTGCTAAGAGTTGTTTTGTGGCATAATATGTGGTCTATTTTAGAGAAGGATCCATGTGCTGCTAAGAAGAAAGTGTATTCGCTCATTGAAGAATGAAATATTCTATATAAGTCAGTTAAGTCTAAGTTATTTATTGTATTATTGAGTTCTATAATTTCTTTGTTCAGCTTTTGTTTGGAAGATCTATCCAGTGGTGAAAGATATGTGTTAAATTTAAAGTGCTGGCTTTCTAGTTGTAAATTCTTTTAACTTTTGTTTATCATGGAATGTTTTTATTTCATCCTTAAATCTAAAGCTTAATTTTGCTGGATATAAGATTCTTGGTTGGCATCCATTTTCTTTCAGAGCTTAGAATATGTTATTACAGGCTCTTCTAGCTTTGAGTGTCTGGGTTGAGAAATCTGCCGTGATACGAATTGGTCTCCCTCTGTACGTGACCTTATTCCTCTCTCTTGCAGCCTTTAAGATTCTATCCTTACTCTATATGCTAGGCATTTTTATTATAATGTGCCTTGGTGTAGATCTGTTGTAATTTTGTACATTTGGGTGTCCTGTAAGCCTCTTGTATTTGGTTTTCCAATTCCTTCTTCATGCTTGGGAAATTTTCTGATATTATCTCATTGAAGAAATTGTGCATTCCTTTGGTTTGAAACTTTGTGCCTTCCTCTATCCCAATTACTCTTAGATTTGGTCTTTTGCTGCTGTTCCATAATTCTTGGATGTTCTATTCATGGTTTCTTACTGTGTGGTCAACTTTATTTTCAAGATTATATTCTTTGTCTTCATTATCTGATGTTCTTTCTTCCAAATGATCTAGCCTGTTGGTGATGCTTTCTATTTGGTTAATTGTTTCCTCCATTTCAAGGATTTCTGACTGTTTTTTTAAAATTTTTATTCAGAGTCTCCAACTCTGTTTTGAAGTAATCTTTTGCTCCCTGTATTTGCTCTCTTGTATCTTTGTTATGGTGGTCAATTTTGGCTTGTATTTGCTCACTTACGTCATTCTTTCATTCACAGATCATTTTAATTATGAACCTTATGAACTCCTTCTCTGACATTTCATCAACTTCACTGAGCATGTATTCTGTTATTGTAGTATCCTGGTTTGTTTGGGGTACTTTCCTCCCTTGTTTTTTCATGTTGTCTATTTGTCTTCTTTTCTTGCAGTGTGGATTTGAGATATTACAGTTTTTATCCTATATTCTTGTACTATCCATGCAGGTTGTCTGTGCCTCACCTTAATGTTGGGCTTTCAGACCCTGCAGGTGTCCCTCGATGTATGCTACTACAACTAAAGGTGGTGTCAGCAATAGTAGAGGTAACTCGAGATAACAGTGTAGGTGCCCCAAGATGGATGCAATGTCTTCCAGAGATGGGGCTGAAAGGGTGGGCCTTACAATATCTTTGGGATGCCTGCTTTGAGATGTGGCTGCTTTTAGGCACTGTCGGTTGTCAAAAGGTAGAGGCTACTGCGTGGGGAAGGCTATGGCTATGTCTGCAGTATCTCAAGATGGAAGTGGGTTGGGCTTGTGCTCCCAAGTGGTGGTGGGGTAGTGGACTCTGGACCTACTCTGGGCCTGGATCCCATGCAGGTTAGTGTGGGCAGAACTGATTGCATCTGAGCTCCTGTGGTGGTCTGCTGGTTGGAAAAGGTGGTCCTATAGCAGAGCCTGAGCTCAGCAGGTGTTTGCTGGTGGCAGGATGGACCTGGGCCCACACTTAGCAGAGGTTGGCAGGGCTGACCTGGGCCTGCCCATGCTCATCAGGTGTTGGCATGGCTGACCTGGGCTTGACCACACTTGGCGGAGGTCCAGATGGCTGTCTTGGTCCTGCCTGAGCTGGGCAGAGGTTGGGGGTCTGTCCTGGGCCTGCCCGTGCTGGACAGAGGTGGGCGGGTCTGTAGGATAATTTTCCGTTGCATGTGCATATCACACTTTTTTCCCCTCATTCACCTCTCCATGAATGGATACTTGAGTTGCTTCTATTTCTTAGTTATGTGATTTTTGTTGGTATGAACAGGGGTATATAAATATTATTTTGTGATCTTGCTTTCAGTTTTTTTTTAAATTTACAATTAGAAGAGCAATAATTGCATCATTTAAATTCTATTTTATATTTTTAAGAAACATCAAAAGTGTATGCCATAGTGGCTTCACTACTTTACATTCCTAACCTAAAGGATTCCTATTTCTCTGCATACTTGCCAACACTTACTATATTGATTATTTTTCTATTTCAATTTTTTTCCTATTTCCACATTTTTATATTGGTGCATTCCAGTTGTATATAATGATTGGATTTGTTACATATTCATACATGCAAAAAATATACATATAATTTGACCAATATCACTCCTAACACTTTCCTACTTCCACCCTTCCTCCCATCCTTAGTCTCTTTCTTCTAGTGATCTCTGCTTAATTTTCATGAAATCTCTGCCCTTCCAACTTTCTTTTTATTTTTTCTCTCTAGCTTCTGCATATGAGATAAATCATATGACCCTTGACCTTCTGAGTTTGGTTCATTTCATTTAACATAATGGTCTCAAGTTCTGTCCTTTAAGTTTAGTTCAGCAGCAGAGTTTCTACCCTATGAACTTGAAGTGTCCCTGTAAGTTCCCAAACCTCACAGAATTGGGGAAATAAACAATAACATCAACTGATGCAAACAATATATAACATTAAAATAAATACCTGGTTTCTACTACGCTGTCTACAATGTTAATTACCACAGAAATTGCTAACAGCAAAAAACAATAACCGCCGGGCGCGGTGGCGCACGCCTGTAATCCCAGCACTTTGGGAGGCTGAGGCAGGAGGATCGCGAGTTCAAAGCCAGCCTCAGCAATGGCGAGGCACTTAGCAACTCAGGGAGACCCTGTCTCTAATAAAAACACAAAAAAGGGCTGGGGATGTTGCCCAGTGGTCGAGTGCCCCTGAGTTCAATCCCCGATACCACAAAAAAAAAAAAAAAAAAAAAAAAAAAAACAATAACCATAAGCTAGATCTGGCATTAAAGCAAACAATAAGTGACAACTATATTATCCACTGCAGTAATAATTGCAACAGCATTAATGGTGGAGACAGGAATTAGATAAACCAATAAGTTCTAAAAGATGGTAAAAACACAGTTAATTAAGAGAAAAGAAAATATGATTGGATGGTAGAAGATAGTTTACCACTTCAAAAATGAACAGAAAGAGTGCAGAAGAGATGTAGCAGGTGAAGTTTGTATGAAAGGAGGAGAAAAAATAGGAAAAACAGTAAAGGGAGAGAGAAGGAGAACAGGAGAGTTTGGCTATTAATGTGAGAAGAAAAGACAGAAAGAGAAATAAGAGAAACAAAGGAAAACAAAACAACAAAACCAAAATAAACCAAAATCCCAACCCTCAAAAGAAAAAGCATGGAAAAATAACTACGTTAAAATAACTACATTAAAAATTCTAAAATCGAGGAGAAAAACAATATGTATATTTATATATACATGCACAAACCATCACAGCAAGGAACAAGAAGGAGGAGGAGGAGGAGGAGGAAGAGGAAGAGGTGGAAGAGGAGGGGAAAGTAAGAGGAGGAGGAAGAGGAGGAAGAGGGGGTGGAGAAAAGGAGGAAGAGATTCTTAGTAAAAACTGAAGAAATCATCTCCACTGTGGTGGTCAAAATAGTAGATGAGAATGGATTTCACTGCCTATGTCCAATGGTCTTTTCCATTCCATCTTGGGTGTTATAATTTGGATGTGAGGTATCCCCCAAAAGCTCATGTGTGAGAATGCAAGAAGGTTTGCAGGAGAAATGATTGTATCATAGCCTTAATCAGTGAATTAATTCCTGATGAGATTAACTGAGTGGTAACTGGAGGTAGGTGGGAAGTGGCTGGAGGAAGTGGCTCATTGGGGGCGTGGCTATGGGGTATATATTTGTATCTAGCAAGTGGAGTTTCTCCCTCCCTCCCCCTCCCTCTCCCTCTCCCTCTCCCTCTCCCTCTCCCTCACCCTCACCCTCACCCTCTCCCTCTCCCTCTCCCTCTCTCCCTCCTGATCATCATGTGAGCTGCTTCCCTCCCCTACACTCTTCCCCATGATGTCCTGCCTCACCTGGAGCCCCATGGAATGAAGCCAACCTTCTATGGACTAAGACCTCTGAAACTGTGAGCCCTTAAATAAAATTTTCTTCTCTCCATACAATTGTGTTGGTGGGTCCTTTCATCACAGCAGCGAAATAGCTGGCTAAACTTTAGGCTATGTACTGGGAGTGGAGGGGGGCAGTGAGCAAGGACAGGGGATTGTTAACCCCTTCCTTTGTTTGTGTTGCTCACTGAGCTGCCAGTCGGAATGACCTAAGACTGAACTAGTTGAAATAGCTTTGAGTGTCCCTTCTCACCAGTATAAGGTAGGATGAAATGGAAAGGACTGTCAGTTGGAGTTTTGTCTGCACATGTCAGATCTATGCACTCCCCGGGTCTGCTGCAGAATTCTATAGGAGATTTCTGGTGGATGGGACTTAGGTCTAATCAAGTCTCAGGGACTTTGTTGGGTGGTGTCTGCTCTGGAGAAATTAGATCAGTGCACCTTAGGGCACCCCTTGGGACTGGCAGGAGACGCTTCCAAGAATTCTACTCACAGGGGAGGGTCAGGAGAGCCAATCTTCCACACACCTCCCTGCCCATGAACACAGCCTTCCTAGGCTCAGTATTCACAACTGTATTCACAACTACCTCTTCAGATTCCTGACCCTCTTCAACTAGTCATGTGAGATGTTATACTCAAAACAAAAGCAAATTGGATTCCTCTTCCTTTTTTCTGACTTGAATCTCCCTAGGCACAATCTTCTCTGTTGCCTGTGTCACATTTTACAGGGCTGCATGGTAGACCCTTGCAGCAACTGTATAGTAGTAGTGTTTTCTCTAATCTCCTGGCTCCCACAGCTGCAGCTTCAGGTGGCCTCCCCTAGATGGCGCTCATCTCAGTTTTTCACTGCCTGTTGAGAAATGGAGAGTGCTTTTTCAACACCAGTTCATCGTGCAACATCTGGATCAACTAAGTTCAGCCTTTTTTTCTGATTACAGGTTTTTCTGTACTAAATCTCCCCATATAAATCTGCTTCTCTCTGTGTTATCCCCTCGCACTGTGGTGAACTAGGGCTGTTACTGCTACTGCTGTTACAACCAGCTTGGCTCCAATGTACTCTTTCTTCTTTGTTCAATGTACCCAAATTTCTGGACATTCTCACTGTCCAATAGTAAATTTGAGTGAAACCCCTCTTTCACCCACCTCGGTGAGAAGTAATATTCCTGCTGCTTGGATCCCAAGCTATGAAGCAAGTAGGAATGCAGCCTTCCTCTTTTGTTTTGCTTTTCTTAAAAAAAAGTAATCCTAGTGAGTGAGGTGATATCTCATTGTGATTTTCATTTGCATTTCAATGCAATTTACAATCTACTTGAAGCAATATTGTTCTAGAAAATTCTATTTCTTATCATTTTTGTGACTTTGGGTCTTGGCAGGATTTGTCAAAGAAAATCAGAGCTGGATAGTGGGTAGAAAATTGCTGAGAGGAGACGTAGAATTTTGAGAGTATTTCTGTCTGGCTGTGCCAATCTAACAGGATTCCTGCTGAAGGCAGGCCAGAGTTATTAGATATCAGTCATGGGGCAGTGAAGAAAGTTGATCAAATATTGAGGGGGCCAGATGGTGAGAGTGGAAAGCTCTTACTAAATTGTCTTTGCAGAGTTATTTTCTAAAAATGAATTTTATAAGGAAATGTACACATTGGCATAGGAGAAGAAACTTGATTAAGTTTGGCAAAGAATCTTTGATCTTTCAGAGTATCAAATAATACCATGGAAAAAAATCTCCAGTTAAACATAAATCCACATTAGTCACTACTACTCTGATAAACTTCTTGGGATTCTAACCTGTGGGAAGAGATATCAGTTTGGAATTTCCAAAGCTTTACTAAACAGTTTTTTTTTTTTTTAAACAGTCCCTTAGTTTTCAGATTTCTATGGCATTTAAATCAATCAGGGACTACAGTCTACTACTATAGAATCACCAACCCAAGGGCATTAGATTTGTGGGTAGGATATGGAAAGGGCATTTTAACCAAACACCAGGCAAAGGCCATTCACAGTACACAAAGGCACATTCTAAAAGCACTTGGAGGAAAGATTCAGAAATTCTGATTGCCTCAAACCCCGATGGGCACATGGTGTAGAGTTGACCCAGGATCTCATTTTGTGATAATCTCAAAGATCACAGAGATGAATTAACTTTGTAACCCTGTGGCTGAATACAAACAACAGAAAGTGCTCACATGTCACATTCATGGCTTCCATCGTATCTTGTCCTAAGGTTAGTTCTACTTCATATTTGTAAATCTGTGGTGTGTTTTCCTGTAGATTCTCAGTGGCAGCCACAGGAGGACCAAAATATATCTTATGGATCTGTTAAGATGTTTTTTATCCCATTAAGATGATTCATATGGCGATATTTGCCAGCTTTGCAAATATAACTCTCAAGTGAATATATTCAGTTTCACAGAGTAGATTTTTGAACTTGTTTACAAACTTTTTTCATAGAAAAGTTGCTACTCAGTAACATATGATCTCATTAGTCAGAATTTCTTCATGGTCACTTTAAGTTTCTTAATATTTTGGACCAAGGAAACCTATGAGAATTCAGAGAGAGCCTCGGAATTTTCTTACCAGATAAATTACGATATTTAAATGAAACCATAGTTTTCCATATATTTTTTAGAGAATCAATGAACACCCTCCCCAACACACACACACACACACACACACACACACACACACACACACGGTCCTTAGAGCCATCCATTGACTTTAGTTTAAAACTGTTGATCCAAACCATATAATATATATATGTATAAATTTTCAGTTTAAAGTGATTTTATATTTGTATTTTTCCAGGTACCTGTACAAGAATGAAATTCATGAACTAGATAAGCAAACGTTTAAAGGACTCATATCCTTGGAACAGCTGTAAGTAATAGAAATGTTCTAATTGAATCACTGGTGGTTATGGTTCAACAAGAAAACATTTTAAAATGCAATTGTGTGACAGTTGAACAATTAATTCAAGCTTTGTCATGAAGTTTGAATGCCTGAATATTCAGTCATCAGTTGGATAAAAATCAGAACATAAGATTGAATTGGCCTGGAGGCAGGAAGATAGACAACTCAGGATCTCAACTTCTACATTTATTTGTTGCAGGACTTTGGGCAAGTTGCTTTCCCTAAGCCTCTGTTTCTAAATCCCTGAAATGCAGATATTTCTGCTGTGATTTGATTAAGCTTAGCATGCAAACAGACTAGTTTATGACTTGCCACAAAATAGACATTTTGTAGAAGTTATAGTTGTCCTTTTACTTAATTTATGAAATAAGTTCCAAATTTTAACTGATGTAGGAATGTCAAGAACATGAGATATAACTTCTTATTTTACAGATGATATAATCAAATCCAATGTTAATTAAATGACTTGCCCCAAATTAAAAGTCTGTGACATGATTACAACTCAGACGTGACTTCTACCTTAGGGCACTTTTCAGCATTTGATGCTTCATATAAACCTCAGATTCACCTGCCAGAATTTCAATGTGAAATGTGAATTCATCAATATAAAAAAGTTATATTATCTAGTCTCAGTGCTATTGAACTGCAACTTGATGTTTTATTCAGAGATTTCTCTCAGTTGTACGTGTATGCAATACAGATTCTAATTAGACATTTGAAGAGATTTCCACCCACTGATGACAAGCAGTGGATATTTTTTAAACTCAGATATGTAGAATGTGTTCTAATTTTTAGTTGTTAGTAAATCCCTATGTATCAGAAGTGTTTGACTCCTAACTTTGTTTTGATTTTCAATGTGGCTTCTTAATTTCAAAAACCTATTTGCAATCATTTCTCTAATAAGCATGTTTAGTGACATTGGGATTTCTTTTTTTTTTTTTAATATTTATTTATTTGCTTTTAGTTGTACACAATGTGTTTTTACATGGTGCTGAGGATCTAACCCGGGCCGCGCACGTGCTAGGCAAGCGCCCTACTGCTGAGCCACAACCCCAGCCCCATTGGGATTTCTTTTTCTCAGAAAACCAAAGTGTTAGTCTGCAGTATTAAAATATGAACAAACATTGAAATAATTTTTTTAACAAAAATATTCATTGCTTTCACTTCTTACTTTTATTAATTTTATTTTATATGATTAGCAAGCAATCCTAATAATAAAGGGTGTTTCTTCATCTTTTCCTTAAAAATTGTATGTTTTAAGTAATTTTTTGCTATATTGAAGGATTATCACACAAAACAAATGTAAATTCTTTTTAAAAAATTTATATATTTATTTATTTGTTCTAATTTGTCATACATGGCAGTAAAATGCATTTCAATTCATAGTACACATATGGAGCACAGTTTTTCATTTCTTTGGTTGTACACCAAGTAGAGTCACACCATTCATGTCTTCATACATGTACCTAGGATAATAATGGCCATCTCATTCCACCATATTTCCTACCCCCATGTCCCCTCCATTCCCTTTGCCCTATCCAAAGTTCCTCCATTCCTCCCATGCTCCCTGCCACCCCCATTATGGATCAGCATCCACTTATCAGAGAAAACATTTGGCCTTTGGTTTTTTGGGATTGGCTTACTTCACTTAGCATAATATTCTCCAACTCCATCCATTTTCATGCAAATGCCATGATTTTATTCTCTTTTAATTCTGAGTGATATTCCATTGGGTATATATACCATGGTTTCTTTGTCCATTCATCTACTGAAGGGCATCTAGGTTGGTTCCACAATTTGGCTATTGATGTGGCTGTGTCAGTGTAGTATGCTGTTTTTATGTCCTTTGGGTATAGACTGAGGATAGCTGGGTCAAATGGTGGTTCCATTCAAAGTTTTCTAAGGAATCTCCATACTGCTTTCCAGAGTGGCTGCACTAATTTGCAGTCTCACCAACAATGTGTGAGTGTGCCTTTTCCCCACATACTTGCTAACACTTATTGATGCCTGTATTCTTAATAGCTGCCATTCTGACAGGAGTAGTGAGATGAAATTTTAAGAGTAGTTTTGATTTGCATTTCTCTAATTGCTAGAGAGGTTGAACATTTTTTCATGTATTTGTTGACCGATTGTATATCATCTTCTGAGAAGTGTCTGTTCATATCCTTAGCCCATTTATTGACTGGGTTATTTTATTTTATTTTATTTTATTTTTTTTGTATTTTGAGTTCTTTATATATCCTAGAGATTAGTGCTCTATCCATTGTGCATGTGGTAAAAATTTGCTCCCATTCTTCAGGCTCTCTCTTTACCTCACTGATTGTTTCTTTTGCCGAGAAGAGCTTTTGAGTTTGAACCCATCCCATTTATTGATTCTTGATTTTATTTCTTGTGCTATAGGAGTCTTATTAAGGAATTTGGGGCCTAATCCTACATGATGAAGATTTGGGCCTGCTTTTGCTTCTATTATGCACAGGGTCTCTGGTGTAATTTCTAGGTCCTTGATGTACTTTGAATTGAGTTTTGTGCATGGTGAGAGATAGGGGCTTAATTTCATTTTGTTGCATATGGATTTCCAGTTTTCCCAGCACCATTTGTTTAAGAGACTATCTTTTCTCCAGTATATGTTTTTGGCGCCTTTGTCTAGTATGAGATAACTGCATTTATGTGGGTTTGTCTCTGTGTCCTCTACTCTGTACAAGTCTATTTTGGTGCCAGTACCATACTGTTTTTATTACTATTGCTCTGTAATATAGTTTAAGGTCTGGTATAGTGATGCCACGTGCTTCACTCTTCTTTCTAAGGATTTCTTTGGTCATGCTGGGTCTCTTATTTTTCCAGATGAATTTCATAATGCTTTTTCTATTTCTATGAGGGATGTCATTGGGATTTTGATTGGAATTGCATTAAATCTGTATAGTGCTTTCAGTAGTATAGTCATTTTGACAATATTAATACTGCCTGTCCAAGAACAAGGGAGATCTTTCCATCTGCTAAGGTCTTCTTTAATTTCTTTGTTTAGCATTCTGTAGTTTTCATTGTAGAGGCCATTCACCTCTTTTGTTAAGTTTATTCCAGGTTTTTTTTTTTTTTTTTTGAGGCTATTGTAAATGGGATAGTTTTCCTTGGCTCTCTTCTAGAGGATTCATTACTGATGTACAGAAATGCATTTGATTTATCAGTGTTGCTTTTATATCCTGCTTCTTTGCTGAATTCATTTATTAGTTCTAGAAGTTTTCTAGTGGAATTTTTCGGATCCTCTAAGTATAGAATCATGCCATTGTCAAATAGTGATAGTTTGAGTTCTTCTTTTCCTATCCATATCATTTTAATTTCTTTTGTCTGCCTAATGGTCTGGCTAGAGTTTGAAGGACTATGTTAAATAGAGGTGGTGAAAGAGGGCATCCCTGTCTTGTTTCAGTTTTTAGAAGGAACGCTTTTAATTTTTCTCCATTTAGAATGAAGTTGGCCTGAGGCTTAGCATAGATAGCTTTTACAATGTTGACATATTTTCCTATTATCCCTAGTTTTTCTAGTGTTTTGAACATGAAGAGGTACTGTATTTTGTCGAATATTTTTTCTGCATCTATTGATATGATCAAATGATTCTTATCTTTAAATCTATTGATGTGGTGAATTATATTTATGGATTTCCGTAAGTTGAACCAATCTTCATCCCTCAGATGAATAACACTTAATTGTGATTCACTGTCTTTTTAAATATATTTTTGTATTCAACTTGCCAGAATTTTATTGAGAATTTTTGTATCTATGTTCATTAGAGATATTGATTTGAAGTATTTTTTCTTTGATGTGTTTTGGAATCTGGTTTTGGAATTAGGGTGATATTGGTCTTATAGAATGAGTTTGGAAGTGTTTTCTCTTTTTGTATTTCATGAAATAATTTGAGGAGTATTGGTATTAGTTCTTCTTTAAAGGTCTTGTATAACTCAGCTGTGAGTCCATTGGGTCCTGGGCTTTTCTTGGTTGGTAAGCTTTTGATGGCTTCTTCTATTTCATTGCTTGAAATGGATCTGTTCAATTTGTATATATCGTCCTGATTCAGTTTGTGTAAATCATGATTCTAGAAATTTGTGAATGTCTTCAATATTTTCTATTTTATTGGAGTAAAAATTTTCAAAGTAATTTCTAATTATCTTCTATATTTCTGTAGTGTCCATCATGATATTTCATTTTTCATCATGGATTTTAGCAATTTGAGTTTTTCCTCTTCTTTTCTTTGTTAGCTTGGCTAAGGGTTTATCAATTTTATTTATGTTTTCAAAGAACCAACTTTTTGTTTTGTCAATTTTTTCAATTGTTTCTTTTGTTTTAATTTCATTGATTTCAGCTCTGATTTTAATTATTTCCTGTCTCCTACTCCTTTTGGAGTTGGTTTGTTCTTCTTTTTCTAGGGCTTTGAGATGTAATGTTAGGTCATTTATTTATTGACTTTTTCTTCTTTTAAGGAATGAACTCCATGCAATGAACTTTCCTCTTAGTACTGCCTTCATAGTATCCCAGAGATTTTGAAATGTTGTATAGTGTTATCATTTATCTCTAAGAATTTTTTAATCTCCTCTTTGATGTATTCTGCAATCCATTGTTCACTCAATAGTATATTATTCAGTCTCCAGGTGTTGGAGTAGCTTTTATTTTTTGTTTTATCATTGATTTATAATTTTATTTCATTATGATCTAATAGAATGCAGGGTAGTATCTCTACTTTTTTGTTTTTGCTAAGAGTTGCTTTGTGGCATAATATATGGTCTATTTTAGAGAAGGATCCATGTGCTGCTGAGAAGAAAGTATATTCACTCGTTGATGGATGAAATATTCTTTATATGCCTATTAAGTCTAAGTTATTGATTGTATTATTGAGTTCTATAGTTTCTTTGTTTAACTTTTGTTTGGAAGATCTAGCCAATGGTGAAAGAGGTATGTTAAAGTCACCCAGTATTATTGTGTTGTGGTCTATTTGACTCTTGAAATTGAGAAGAGTTTGTTTGATGAACATAGATGCTCCATTGTTTTGGACATATATATTTAAAATAGTTATGTCTTGTTGATGTATGGTTTCCTTAAGCAGCATGAAATATGCTTCTTTATCCCTTTTGATTAATGTTGACTTGAAGTCTACTTTATTTGATATGAGGATGGATACTCCTGCTTGCTCACACAGTCCATGTGAGTGGTATGTTTTTCCCCAACCTTTCACCTTCAGTCTGTTTATGTCTTTTCCTATGAGATGAGTCTCTTAAAGGCAAGATATTGTTGCCTTTTTAAAAAAACCAATCTGAGGTTTATGTCTTTTGATTAATGAGTTTAGGCCATTAACATTCAGGGTTATAATTGAGACATAATTTGTATTCCTAGTCATTTTGGTTTTTTTTGGTTTTTAACTTGACTTGGTTTCTCCTTTGGTTGGTTTTTCCTTTACTGTAATACATCCCTTTGCTGATTTTCATTGCTGTTCTTTATTTCCTCCTCTTGGAATATTTTCCCAAGGATGTTCTGTAGTGCAGGCTGTCTAGCTGTGAATTCTTTTAACTTTGTTTATCATGGAAGGTTTTTATTTCATCATCAAATATAAAGCTTAATTTTGCTTGATATAAGATTCTTGGTTGGCATCCATTTTCTTTCAGAGCTTGGAATATGTTATTCCAGGCTCTTCTAGCTTTGAGTGTCTGGGTTGAGAAATCTGCAGAGATCCTAATTGGTTTTCCCCTATATGTAATCTGATCCCATTCTCTTGTGGCTTTTAAAACACTCTCCTTATTCTGGATGCTAGGCATTCTCATTATAATGTGACTTGGTGTAGATCTATTGTGATTTTGTACATTTTGTGTCCTGTAAGCCTCTTGTATTTGATTTTCCAATTCATTCTTCATGTTTGGAAAATTTTATGATATTATTTCATTGAATAGACTGTGCATTCCTTTGATTTGTATCTCTGTGCCTTCCTCTCTCCCAATAATTCTTAAATTTGGTCTTTTCATGTTATTCCATAATTCTTGAATGTTCTGCTCATAGTTTCTTGTCATCTTCACTGTGTGGCCAACTTTATTATCAAGAGTGTATGTTTTGTCTTTATTTTCTGAGGTTCTGTCTTCCAAGTGATCTAATCTGTTGGTGATGCTTTCTATTGAATTTTTTATTTGGTTTATTGTTTCCTTCATTTCAAGGATTTTTTTTTTTCAAAATATTTATCTCGTTATTGAAGTAATCTTTTGCTTCCTGTATTTGCTGATGTAGCTCTTTATCAATATGTTCTTTTGTTGCCTGTATCTGCTCTTTTATATCATCGCTTAATTCACAGAACATTTTAATTACATATATCCTGAACTCCTTCTCTGACATTTCTTCTGCTGCACTGGCCAGGGATTCTAATAATGTAGTATCTTGGTTTGTTTGGGGCACTTTATTCCCTTGTTTTTTTTCATGTTGTTTGTGTGTCTTCCCTTCTAGCACTGTGGATCCAAGGTTTTACAGTTTTTACCCTATAGCCTTATAGTGTCCCTGCAGGGTTCCTATACCTCTCCTTTAAGGGGGAGATCAATATTAACAGATCCCAATACAAACCATATATAGCCTTAAGCCAAATAGCTCCTATTAAGACGCTTATGGTTTTGTCACAATATACAGAAATGGTGAGTTCAATTATTATCTACAATATAAACATTTAAGTTTGCAAAAAGGTCTACAGTTTCTGATGATGGACAAAGAAAGAACCAGGGGTGGGGTGTAGGATGAGATGTTGAGGAGGTAGGTGGTGAGGATATAGTGATTAGATGTTAGGAAGTGTGAAAGAGGAATCTAAAGAAGTTGGCTAGTAGTAGGAGAAAAGAGAGAAAGTGATTTGGGGGAGACAAGTAAGTGGGAAGACAGTGGAGAGAGAACAAAAAACAATCATAAAAATTAAGAAAAATATAAATATAAAAATAGGAGATAAAAGAATACACAACACAACTGTAATATACTTTTCAGACATCCCAGTCCTCAGTAGCCTAATCCATGAAAAGTACTTGGTTTCACAAATGTTGGGGATGTGAGGGTGGGAGAAGAAAAAGAGATAGAAAAAGAGAAAAAGAAAAAGAAAAAATATCTCTAAGGAAAATTAAAGGATTGTTTCTGTTGGAGTTCATTATCTTTCCTGCTTCCCTTCTCATCTAATAGGTGGGGTTGTCTGTTGTTTGCTGATATCTCCACCCTCAGGATGGTGAAGGTTATTAGGGTGGAAGGATTGGTCATGGGTGCTATACTCCTGGAGATGGGGTATAGTACTTACAGGTCCCTATTGGGAGCCTGCACCCCAAGGATCTCCTTTGGGGCCTGTTTGTGTGATATGGGCGCCTGGTCTTATCTCCTTACATAGCCTGTAGAGCTCACAATTCCTGGTCTCTAATTTAGTCTCTAAACTGTATCTCAGTTACCCCCTCTCTCCAATGGTCCTGTGCACTGTGCTCTGGGGCCTGGGCATCTGTTGTGGAGGGCTGTTTTGTATCAGGCAGATCAGGACAAGGCTTTGTGAGCTAAGGACCAGCCATGTAGCTGCAAGCACTGTGCTGGGTTAGAGGCTGCAGGGGAGAGGGGGGAGTTGGGGGGATTATAAGTACCTTCATTTTTGCTTCTTGGCCCCAGCCAGTGTCTCAAGCTGGGAGTTGCCCCAACTAAAAATGGCAATGATGGTAGTGGGGATAACCCAAGTTAGCAACAAAGGTGTCCCAAGATAGAGGCACCTGCTTTCAGAGATGGGGTGTTGGTTAGGGCTGGGTGGTGGCTTTGGGTGGTGTGTGAGGAGATGCAGCTCTGTGGTATGCGGTGTTGTGGCTGGCGGCTGTCTCCAGACCCTGTCCAGTGTTCCCAGGTATTGCCGACTCTGGCAGCAGTTGCAGTGTCCCAAGATGGAGGCGACCAGGGGAGCCCCATGCTGGTAGATGGGAGTCCACACAGGAGTGGTAGCCAGGGGTCCTGTGCGTTAATGCCAGGGGTCCTGCTCAGCATGGTGGCTGGGGATCCTGTGTAGACATTGAGCCTGGGGGACCTGTGTGGACACAGCGGCCAGGATTCCTGCACAGGAGCAGCTGTCAGGAGTCCTTTAATGACTCGCAGAGAAACAGTATTCCCACTGCTTGAATCTCAGGTCACCGAGCGACAAGGAATGCAGCCTCCCTCTAGCCCGCCATCTTGGATCACTAAATGTAAATTCTTTAACATCAAGGACAGTAAACAAAATCCTTATCAATATGAAAAGTGTTATATTTTATTTTCATCAAATATATATGCATGAGTGATTTATAAAATTAGTATATGAAAAGTTCGCCAGGCGCGGTGGCGCACGCCTGTAATCCCAGCACTTGGGAGGCTGAGGCAGGAGGATCGCTAGTTCAAAGCCAGCCTCAGCAATGGCGAGGCACTTAGCAACTCAGTGAGACCCTGTCTCTAATAAAATACAAAAAAGGGCTGGGATGTGGCCCAGGGGTCAAGTGCGGAGTGCGCCTGAGTTCAATCCCCGGTACCAAAAAAAAGAAAAAAAAAAGAAAAAAAGAAAGTATATATGAAAAGTTCTTATGCCCATTTAAAGAGCCCACAATTCTCATTAATAAATGCTTTATATTTTGATAATGATGAATGTTCATACTCATGTTGAGTAATGCTCATGTTTAAAGCATTTCTGCTTTCTGTTTTTAAGTACAATTCTATGCTCTTGTGAATTCCTATTCAAAAGGGATTTTTGGTACCCCAAATGAAATATATAATCCTTGGAAGTTTTCATAGTTTTAATCATAGTTCCACAATGCAATTTTACTTTAGTCTATCTCCACAAAACTACAGTGAAACTTGAGGTGCCTGAGACTTTTATTCTTTAAGATCTATTCACATTAAATTACTTTAAGGATTCTACTTTATCTGATCATTTTTGGATTAGATTGCTTTTTGGGGAAGGCAGGGCTACATAATAGATGTGTGCATCAGACTTGAGGATTGTAGGGAGTAGCAAGGCCAATTGTGCTACTGACAAGATCATTCACAATCAGCATGAAAATACACTTTCTGATTTTCCTATAGTCTTCAGGAGAGAACCTCTGATCCTAAAACGTTAGGGCAGGAAGTGAGGAAGTGTACTGAAGAAAGATTTGTAAATTTAATTCTTTTTTTGATCTTTTTGTCAATTGAAAATTTGACAAGCTACATTCTTTTTCAAGGATAAATATTGTTTCTGTGTTGCTTGATATTATTTTCTGTGTGTTTGGCTATATGAAGAGAATTTTTTGACTATGTTAACAAAGTCATAGACTAAAACAAAAATGTGATTTTAAGCACCAATTAGGCGTAGTTATTTCTAAGAATAACTTGCTCATGTATTAATTGCATAAGGGTAATAGGTGATGTAGGGAGGGGTAATTATCTCTGTGAGAACTGTAACCATGAATTTTTATGTAACAAAATAGAAGCATCCCATTTTAGAAGTGTGTAATAAAATGAACATACTCATGAATATATAATGAATTTTACCAGATATAAACACCTTTTGCTAAGGTGTAATTCTCTCTAATCATACCTAGCTTGCTAATCTGAAATCAGAAGAATACAGAATTTTTTTTTGAGTGAAAAAGGACCATTCACCAAGACAGACCATATTCTGGGCAATGAAAGAAATCTCAATGGATTTAAAAGAACTGAAATAACGTGTCTTTTTAAATGAAATTATAGGCTAGAAAACAAAAATAGAAAATTTTCATGAAAATTTCCAAATATTTAGACCTAATAAGTAATTGATGTGTCAAAGAAATCATAGGAATAAATGTTTTAAACTGATTAAAAATGAAAACACAATATATTGAAAATTTGTGTTATGTATCTGAGGTAGTAGTTAGATAAAATTTATAAAATTAAATATTTGAATTTGAAAAGAGTAATAATCTCAAATTACTGATGCAAGCTTCTACTTTAAGAATTTAGCTGGGTGTAATGGCTCATATTTGTAATCCCAGTGTCTCTGGAGGCTGAGGCAGGAGGACTGTGAGTTCATAAGCCAGTCTCAGCAACTTAGCCACATACTTAGCTACTCAGCCAGTTCCAGTCTCTAATAAAAATATTAAAAAAGGGCTGGGGATGTGGGGATGTGGTTCAGTGATGAAGCATCCCTGGGTTCAATTCCCAGTACCAAAGAAAAAAAGAAGGAAAGAAAGAATAAAACAGGGAAACTTGTATTCAAAGTGTACAGAAGAAAGACAATGATAGAGATGGGAATTGCAATCAAAGATATAGAAGAACACCAACAGAGAAAAGTCAGGAATGCAAGATTGGACCCTGAGAAGACGAGTAACATTGATAAAGCTCACGCCAAACTATTAGAACAAAAGGGAGATAACACAAATGATCTGTATCAAGAATGAGCAGGGAGCACATCACTATAGAATTACAGATATTAAATAGACATAAAGAGAACATCATGAACATTGTCATGACAATACATTTGGTAACAATGAAATGAAAAGAATTATGAAAGATACAACTTATGTAAAGTTCATTCAAGAACAAAAAGATAAAAGGTAAAACATTTTCAGTTAAAAAAATGTTCAACATCTCTAGCAATTAGAGAAATGCCAATCAAAACTACTCTAAGATTTCATCTCACGCCAGTCAGAATGGCAGCTATCAAAAACACTAACAACAATAAATGCTGGCGAGGATGTGGGGAAAAGGGCACACTCATACATTGCTGGTGGGGTTGCAAATTGGTGCAGTCAATCTGGAAAGCAGTATGGAGATTCCTAGGAAAACTTGGAATGGAACCACCATTTGACCCAGCTATCCCACTCCTTGGTCTATACCCAAAGGACTTGAAAACAGCATAATACAGGGACACAACCACATCAATGTTTATAGCTGCACAATTCACAATAGCTAGATTGTGGAAACAACCCCAATGCCCATAAATAGATGAATGGATAGGGAAACTTTGGTATATATACACAATGGAACACTCAGCACTAAAAGAGAATAAAATCATGGCATTTGCAGTAAATGGATGGAGTTGGAGAAAATAATGCTAATGGAGTCAGTCAATCCCAGAAAACTAAAGGTTGATTGATTCCTTTGCTATGATGATACTGAATTATAGTGGCAAGGGAGGGGAGATGAGAGGAATGAAGGAATGTTAAATAAAACAAAGGGGAGGGCAGAGAGGGGAGGGAGCAAGGGGATAGAAATAATGGCAGAAGGAGTTGGACATCAATATATGTAAATACTTTGTGTAAAACCAATGACTTGGAAAACTGTGCTCTTTATATGTAATATGAAAGAAATTGTACTCTAAACACATGTATAACAAATTAAATTAAATTAAAGAAAAAGAAAACAAAACTCTAGTCCCAGATGTATTCACTGGTGAATTATAGCAGAACTTCTTTTTAAAAAATATATATATTTAGCCGGGCCTTGTGGCACATGCCTGTAATCCCAGCACTTGGGAGGCTGAGGCAGGAGGATCGCGAGTTCAAAGCCAGCCTCAGCAATGGCGAGGCACTTAGCAACTCAGTGAGACCCTGTCTCTAATAAAAATATACAAAAAGGCTGGGGATGTGGTCCAGTGGTCGAGTGTCCCTGAGTCAATCCCCAGTGCCAAAAAAAAAAAAAAAAAAAAAAAATATATATATATATATATGTATATATACAACACACACGCACACATATATGTATTTGTTTTAGTTGTACACAATGCCTTTATTCTTACGTGGTGCTGAGGATTGAACCCCGGCCGTGCACATGCTAGGCGAGCGCTCTACTGCTGAGCCACAACTCCATCCCCTATAGCAGACCTTTAAGGAAGAAATAAATTCAATTCTGTACACATTCTTTCAGAAAATAATGAAGGAATGCTTTCCAACTAATTTTGCAAGTTGGAACTTATTTTATGGCACTAAATTTGGACAAAAGCTTTATAAGAAAACAACAGGCTTATATCCCTAGTAAATTTAATGCAAAATTCCATAATCAAATATTAGAAAATTGAGGTCAGTAATGTATGAAAGGGATAATGAATATATCATGCACAAGTAAGTTTAACTTTAGGCATGCAAGTTCATTTTAAAAAAATATTTACAGCTTAAAGAAAAAAGACCATTTGAGAATCTTCATATCTGCAGAAAAAAACATTTGGCAAAGTTTCTTATTCCTTCATGATAAAAACCTTCTTCAAAGTAAGAATAAATAGGAGCTTTCTCAGCCTGATAATAGTTATCTAGGAAAGGTCCATGGCTATTTCACACACAGTGTTGAAAGGCTGACTATGTAATTCTTAAAATTGAGAACAAGGAAAATGTGTCTGCTCATATGACTTCAATTAACATTTTACTAGAGATTCTCAATTACTATATTACGAAAAGGAAAAGAAATGGAAGACATTCAGATGGGGAAAAAACTCTGGGTATCATTCATTCTGGGGAAGAATTTCTCTCCATCTGTGGATCCATGAAACTAGAAAACAGGTTACCTGCTATCAAAATGCAGTTGTGGGACAGGCATAGGATAACAGTTATAGATATATTCATTCTAAGTGGGGGAAAATTAAGGAATAAAGAACCATCCATTCAAAGCAAATTCAAGACCTAGTGGGGAAAATTACAATAGGTTTCATGGCTTAAGTTGCAAGCTTGCTACTATGCCCTCTGTGCCCAAGACTCTGCCCTCAAAGTCAGTCTTCCTTTCTTGAAGAGAAAATGCTTTCAGAGAAGTAGCTTTGTTTGGTTGCCTGTAGAATTTTGGAAGTCCAACAGGTTTTTTAAATTTGAATTTTATTTTTAAAAATTATTATCACTTTGTTGTGTCTCTACTCTTTTCAGCTCAAACGGCAGTGTTCTGCAGAAATAACATCTTCAAAAGCCTTGTGGGTCTCCACTGCATATCTTGGGGATTCACATCATTAGATAAGATGTTCCACAAGATAAGAAGGTATTCCATAAATAGACCCTTTATGGAAAATTTCTAGTTTCTACTGAGATGGTTAAATGAATCATGTGGTACATCCTTAAGCTCTTCACAAGTTATGCCATCGGCCTTCTCTTCAGAGCAACTTTCCTGGCCAGTTAATCTCTTGTTATTATCATCTTTTGGAATACGGATAAGGTGAGGATTTTTCAAGTCAAATGTAGATTCTTTTTAGTTTAAAAGCTAAAAGCTAAAGCTCCTTCCTCAATTCGCCTCTTCCCTCCCACATTTGGCTGTAAGAACAAGAAGAAACCAGGCCATGCTTCTTAAAATTTCTTAAAATTTTCCCAATTCTATCCATTATCCAATAACAAAGCCACTTCAACAATTTTAGATATTTGTTATAGCAGCATTTAATTTCCCAATACAAAAAAATTGTATTTTGGTCTGTAGGATTTTCAAATCATACAGCTTTCTCTCATTGAATCCTGTTTCTATCTCTTTGAACACTGAGAATCACCAAATCATAGACAATCTAATAAATAAAAAACCACAATCTTGTTATGGTGTATATTTTTTTTCCAAATTGACCCATAGCTTCAATGTAATTCCCACCAGAATCTCAGAGAGTTTGGAGCGGGTATGAGTGGAGGAATGGTTAGAAATCAACAAGTTAATGCATGTGAATGCCAACATTTTTTTTTTTTTTAAGAAAATGAAGGATGAAAGTGTTTCACTCTCTAATTTCAAGATACTTCAAATCTAAAAAAATCAAGTCTGTGGTATTGTCGTAAGCATAGATATATAGATCAATGGAACTAAATATAGTGCTCAGAAATAGACCTATACATACACGTTGAAGTGCTACTTTAACAAACGTATCAGGAACATTCAGTGGGTAATTGATAGTCTTATCAAATAATAGTGCTCTAATAATGAATATACACATGTGAAAAAATTTTTTAAACAACCTGATTTATACTTCACATTTTATATAAAAATTAACTCAAAATATACCTTAGACCTAAATAGAAGAGCTAACAGTGTGATACTTCTAGAAGACAAGGTAAAAAAAAATATGCTTATGCTTGTGACCTTATAAGATACAAAAAGCATGAAACTTAAAAAGAAAATATTGATAAAAGAAATTGATAAGTGAAAAAAACTTTAGGCATTTAAAATACACTACCAAGAAAATAAGACCAGCTACAGGCTGGGTCAAAAATAAATAAATAAATAAATAAATAACTTGAATAACATGGATCTTATGATGGACTTCAGTCTAGAATATACGAGGGAATTCTAGGGGCTGGGGATATAGCTCACTTGGTAGAGTGCTTGCCTTGTATGCACAAGGCCCTGGGTTCAATCCCCAGAACCATAAACAACAACAACAACAAAAGGGACTTCTACAATTCGACAATAAGAAAAATAAGTTAATTTGGAAATGTTTGAACAGAGATTTTATCAAAGAAGAAATATGATTGTCAATAAACACAAGGAAAGATGCTCACTTTTGTTAGTGGTTAGAGAAATGCAAGTCACAACCACCATAAAATACTGATTGTGTATCTCTTAGTATTGTATAAGCAGACTGAACCTGCCAAGTGTTGGGAAGCTGTAGAGCAATTGCAACTATCTCATGCATTTCCTGGTAGTGATTCAAAATGGTACAGTCAGCTTGAAAATTCTTTGGTATTTCTTAAAAAGCTAAACATGAAGAACAGGACACAGCTATTCTCCTTGTAAATATTTACCCCCAAAGAAACAAAAACATATTTCCTCAGAAAGACTGCTCCTCAACTGATTATAGCACCTTTATTCATAATAGTCCAAACTGGGAATAGCCCAATGATCTCCATCAACTGATGAATGGATAAATAATTTCAAAGCATCCAAACTACTTAACAACAAATAGGGACAGATTACTGACACCCACTACAACATGGATACATTTCAAATGCATTAAATTTAACAAAAAGAGCCAGATAAGTCAGTTTCCAAATGGTCCGATTACATTTATATGAAATGGTGGTAAATGTAAAATTATAACCATGGAAAGCTGACCAGTAGTATCCTGGGGCCAGTGCTAAGAGGATAGGATTGACTGTAAGGGTCACGAAAGCACTATATGGGGTCATGAAAACGTTTTACATCGTGATTTGTCATACATAATGACTACATTTACCACAACTAATTTATTTGCATACTTAAAATTGGTAGGATGCTATTACATGTAATAAAGGACAAATAACTACCTCATGATTTACCAGGGCAGTTGTACAAATTTACTCTTATTCCTGCTTTTGATTGCCAAACCTACTTATACTGATTCATAGTATGTCTTAAAAAATCAGATAATAAAATGTCTTTAATGTTAGTTTCTTTAATTTTTTTTACATCCTCATATATATTTTAGAATTAGCTTATTCATTTCTAATTCTCACTTTAAAAATGCCCTCTGAATTCTGATGGAATTATATTGAAAAATTGTGGTTTTTTTTAATATTTATTTATTTGCTTTAGTTGTACACAATGCAATGCATTTATGTGTATGTGGTGCTGAGGATCGAACCCGGGCCGCACACGTGCAAGGCGAGTGCTCTACCACTGAGCCACAATCCTAGCCCCAAAATGTGTTATTTTGTTGGAACTTCTGTCATCAAATATATTCTAAATGTATTCAGACCAGAGAGAATAAAATAGGTTATTTTGGGGTAGGATTATAAAAAATAAGAAATTTTAGTTACTTAAATAGTCTGGGTAGAATCGAAATCCGTATCAGACTGGAAATAACCTCCTAGGTACCTTCGATAACTGGTGTGCCTTTCCTAGGAACTGAAGGACTTGGGGGCTGGTGTGTAGTCATCAGAGGTGGCAACTTGACCTTCTTTTTGAGTGTCAGTAAAAGTCTATTTTTTAACACCTTTCTAGTTACAGTTCTGTCCTTGCACTATTTATTCACTTTTGGGGCATGGGAACTGGGGATTGAACCCAGGACCTTCTGTATGTAAGGCAAATGCTCAATTACATCCTTAGCCTCATTCTTGTTTTATTTAATTTCGTCTTTCCAACTGGCTTTGTGACAAGTTTACGATAACATCTGATGAAAAAATAGTAATACAATATTATCTAGTGTTAACTCCTGAGAGAATCCCATTCTGGGAATAGGGATTGGTTGCCTGTCAGGATGGGTGGAAGAGTGTGACTTTTCCAATCCATTCCATTCTGTTCTTCACTGAGATGTGAATTTAACCCTGGTGGGACTTCTTTGGGGGTATTACATGAAAAGAACAGGGTTTAAGGGCATTTCCCTCTCCTCTTGCGCAATTGCCGATAAAATCTGTATGCTGTGAAGAGTAATCCTGACTTTGAAAATGCTCAAGTTTGTTCTTTAATAGGAAGTGGATGTTAAAATCAAAAGTTCTCTGATATCCTTTGGAACTCTCTAAAGTTTCCTATGAAAAGACCCAGACACTCACACTGAGAAATAGGCCAGAGGGGTGGAATTGAGTGTCCCTCATCTTCCCTACTGCTTGCACACAGGTGCCTGCAATTGGCTGGGATCAGTGGGAGGTAGGGGGCTCATATTTGACTTCAAGCACTGCTGTTGTTGAATGGCTGGAGAGCAGAATAACAGCTATAGTTCTAAATGTATTTTGAAGTGATTCTGTAAACAACTTCCGCCAATTAATGTAAGACTTTTTGATTGAATTTTCTTTCTACTTTATGTTTTAAGCAGATAGGTGGTGGATTAGTCAAAACTTTTATCTCTGTCGTAATGGTGTTCAGTAGTGTCCTGAACCAGAGGCTATCTAGATTGGCAGCATGATAACATCACTCAGGAGCTCATAAAAATAGCGCTGCCTGCCCACCCTCACAATAAATCAGACTCTCAGGAGGAGGGTGTTGACGTTGGTGGTTTCTTTTATAAGTTTCCTGGGAGAGTCTAATGTGCAATCAGAGTTAAAAATGATTTTTCTCTACCTTTAAAGGTTTTACATGTCCTAGAGATACTATCTGATTCTTATCTGGGATTTATATTTCCTTTTCTGTCCACCACCCACTCCTAACAACCATCTTCCGTAGTTTATAAGTCCTATTATCTAAAGTTTATCTTTATCTGGCATAAAAGCTGTGCTAGGTACCAGTCATATACGCACATTAGCTTTTGGCTTTAAATGGATTCTTATAAACATTGAATTTAGGTATCTAAGAGATAGAAACCATGAAAATGTTATCTTCTTAATGTGTTTTTTTCTAAACCTCGAAGCACTGGAGTGGCTAAAATCCCTTTCTCACCACACGTGCATTTGTTCTTGACGTCATTGCATGAAAGCTGCTGGGTATCCAGACTCCTCCAGTTGTGTTTACTATTGTAGCAAGGCTTCATTTTTGTCCAACATGAGCCTTTGAAAATCAGATGTGAAAGTTATGATGCATTTCAAGAAAGAATTTTAAAAGCTTAAAGAATAAATGCATTTATGCTTTTTAAAAGACCTGGGATATTTAACAAACTTCATGTCAATATTATTCTAGGTTCCTTTGGTGCTCAGGATCTATTATATACTCTTCCTAGAGGCTCTTTTCCTTTCCCTTTTTCTCTCCCTTTCTTTGTAACCCACTTCCTTTTAGATACACTCAAGTTTTTCTTGCCATAAAAGCCAGTTTTTGAGCCAGCATTCCAATTTAGCTACTCTTCTCTTTCCTCCCTTTATGTATATCATGATGCATACATTCTATTTTAAGTGATATGAAACTCAAAGTGGCTTCAGCAAAGACAGGGAACTGATAATCTTGATTTATACATAGCCAAACCCTCCTGAATAGGTTTTCCTCTCTATTTCTTGTTCCTATATCCTTGGGTTTAGTTTTATTCTCAGACTCTATAATGGCACAAAAAAGTACTTCACCTCCAACCTCCTTATATTTTCCAATTTGTTCTTATTAAGAAAAACCTGGTGGTATTCAAAGCTAGGAAAATTTTAAGAGTTGAGACATTTTGGCCCTGACTGGGCTCACTTGTGTGGTCAAATGCCCACTGATGACCCTATCACAGTGACTAGGGGTCTAGATCCTCTGGTTGGTCTGAACCCAATTACTAGCTCCATCCCCAAAGGCTGGAGTCAGCTTTTACACAAATCATAGGAGCTGAAAATGTGGTATCAGTTGTAGTCACAAGAGAGTAGATGCAGGAAGGCAAGGCAGCAAAAAGCTCTATCTTTCCTGTGAGATCTGAAGCACTATTATGGCTTGGATATGAGGTGTCCCCCAAAAGCTCATGAGATGGTACAGGAATATTCAGAGATGGAATGATTAGATTATGAGAGCTGTAACCTCATTGGTGGATTAATCCATGTGATGAATTGATAACTTGAAAGTATGACTGTATTGTGTGGTAAGTGAAGGCAGGTAGGGTGAGGCTGGAAGAAATAGGTCATTGAGGGTGTGCTTTTGGGGTTTATCTATCCCCACCCACTAGAGCTCTCTCTTAGCTTCCTGGCTACCATGAGGTGAGCAGCTTTCCCTTTACCATGCCCTTCCACCATGATGTTCTGCCTCATTTCTGTCCTGGAGCTATGGAGTCAACAGACCATGTAGTGAGACTTCTGAAATGGCCAGCACAAAATAAATTTCTTCTCCTTGAAATTGTTCTTGTGAGGTTATTTTGATCACAGTGACAAAAATCTAACTACTACAGACACTAAGGGTTTTTTTTTTTTTTTTTAAGGAAGAAAGAGAGGAAATAAGGGAGGAAGGAAGAAAAGGAGAAAGGAGAAGTCCACATCAATGCTTGTCAATCCTTAATAAGCATATGAATCATTTGGTGATGACAAGTCCCTTGGTATCTGCAGGGGAAAAAGTTTCAGGACCTCCTACAGATACCAAATCCAAGGATGCTTCAGTCATCTGTATATAATGGCATGAAATGGTGTAGTAGTTGCATAAAACCTATGTACATCCTCTCGCATACTTTAAATCACTTTATTACTTATAATACCCAACACAATGTAAATGCTATGTAAATAATTGTTATATTGTGTTGTTTAGGCAATAATGAGAAGGACCAGAAGTTCACACCTCTTAGGTACAGATGTAGCATTTCTTTTGGAATATTTTTGTTCTGTGCTTGGCTGAATCTTTGAATCCACAGAATCTGACTGTACTATTTAAATTGAAGATTCTGATTCATAACTTCTAGCATGGGGCCAAATTCCTGCTTTCCACTCAATTCCTGGCTGGAGCAGTGGCCCAGAGACCACACTTTGAATTAGAAATTGCCTGAAGTTTTTATATTCTACTTATATTTTTTCCGTTGAACCTAGTTTTCTGCACCAATGACTAACCAAAGTAGAAGTTAAAAACCAAAAAAAAAAAAAAAAAAAAAAAAAAAAAAAATCAAGATGCTACCTCCACTCGTGCTCAAATAGCACAATAGTAATAACACCACATACCTGTGTCAGACTTCATTGTGAATGAACACATTATGCCGTTTCATCCTCTAGTAACTGTGAGGCAAGTATTGCTCTCGTGAAAGGTAAAGAAGAGTAGTCTCAGAGTTTAACAGCCTTGTGCATCACTGCATACTTAGCAAATAATAGAGGGAAATAAAAATTAAGGTCTTTTCATTCTGAGGTTTGGGTCTTCATGAGCATATCACTGTTTAATACTGTGAAATGAGAAACTTTGCCATTTTGTCCATCGTTCACATTTTTACTTGGATTGATTCTCAAGCAGTAATAGCAAAAGATATTTAGACATCTTTAACAGACTGCTATCAGTCACTTTAAAAGGAAGTTTGTTAATAGGACAAGACTTGGTGGGTTTATCTGCATTCTGCACCTTTTGCAGATCAGATCTCAAGGCCTCAATTATCAGTGCACTTTACTATGCACAAAACATGTAGCAAAGATTTGTAAAGGTATTGTAGCCAAATTCAGTCAAAAGAAGTTAGATTCAAAATATTAAACAATTTAACAGACACTAAGCAGTTAAACAAGAAACTGCACTTTTGGGAACATTCTTGTTGAAACTCTTCACCATTACTTTATATTATTATAATTCTCTAGAACAATTTTTTTCTTTGACAGTGCTTTGGATTGATCCCACTTCTAGACAAGCTCTATGCCACTGAGCCACACCCTCAGCCCCCTTCAGCATTACGTTAAGATGTTAAGATGAGAGTTTGGCAGTGGTTGACTCCTGTTTCTGTGTTCTACACTGTGTGTCTCCCAAGGGGTCTGAATTGACAAGGAACACATCCTTCCTTCTCTCACCTCCAAGTCTTTGCAGAGGCTCTTCTGTCTTCCTGGAATCGCATCCCTTTCTTCTTTTCTGGACTAAAGTCCTTCTTGCCCATATGTGTGTATACATTAGGGCTGTGTTCTGAAAGAAACAGTGGAAAAATCACCTCAAGGCTTCTACTGCTCATCCTCTCTGTTGGCCCAGCAGAGCCTTGTGTTCATACCCCCTTGCTGTAGAGCACACCTGCCTGGCCCCAGGAACCAGCCACAGTCCTGCCACCAGCAGGGTCAGGAGTTGCTGTACCATGCTGTTCCCCACAGCTGCTCCTGATGGGGCCCCCAGGAGCTGATGGCTGATAGACAGGCTATCCACACTTCTTTAATGCTTACCGGGGAGGAAAAACAGGATAAATGAAAGGAAGAAAACACTACTTAGAGAAAGTGGAGAAACCATAGTCATCACTGGTCTAGGACGCATGTCCCATTCTGATGAGCAAAAACCATGGGAATACCTCCAGTGGACTGGTTAGGCAAGGGGTACCTCTATAGGCTCTGGCTCACCAACTTCTTGGGGCATTTGTTGGGAGATGGTTCTCGCTGTGGGCTGTGATGTTTTAGCTGGATGCCCCCTTCTGTTGGATTACTTTAAGATTTAAAAATCACAGACTATAACTTTGCCTATTTGGACTTTTTTATGACCAAAACTAATTAATTCATTACTTCATTCATTCATTCTGTATACACTCAAAATATTGGGCATCTGATTTTTGCTGGGCATTTTCTAGGCACTGGAAATCATTAGTGAATATAAAAGAATGTCCAAGACTCAGTCTGTGTACTTTCTATGGAGAAGGAAAACAAAGAAACATGGAATGCATGGAATAGCAAGGAGACGTTTGTAGTAGTGCTGTGGAAATGTGTGAAGGTGAGGCGTGATGTTACATGGGTGAGGGGAAGCTCAGAGAAGAATAAAAACCTGAAGGGAGGGAGGGAGAGAGGGAGCCTTAGGCACTGCCACCCTGAGCAGAGGGTAAGTGCAAAGATCCTGAAGAAGGAAGTCATTGGGAGTGCTGTGTAGTTGAGTTGATGTTCCTAGGTGAGTGTAGAATAACAGGGACATCTATATCACAGTGGGCAGTTCGCACAGGCCTGGTGGCAACTTTGGCTCAACTGAGAGCAAGAAAAGAACCATATTGGGGGTTTTGAGTTGAGCAATGACAGGTTTGATTTGCTTAAAATCATTCTGGATTTTTTGATCTACCCAGTAGGAAGTAGGAAAGAAGACTAGAGGCCAGGAAAACAGAGGCAGCTTGAGAGTGTTTCTATTATAGATATAGGTTAAAGTTAAAGTAGACAGGATATCCTGGAGAACAGGATTCATAAGGTAAGAGAAAAAGGAAAGAGAAGAGTGATCCCAAAGTTTTTGGTCTAGACAACTGGTTCTCAGTAGGGGGTTTGGGGATCTTGCCCCTCCAACAGTCATTTGACAATGTCTCGAGCAGTTTTGGTTATATCGCTGAGGTAGGGTGGATGCTATATGCATCTTGTGTGTGGAGCTGGGGAAGCTGGTTAACCTCCTACAAAGCAAAGGGCATCCCACCCCCAGCACAGCAAAGAATTAAAACACCCAATGTATCAATAGCTCATGGCCGAGAAGAAGTTTTAATTTATCAAGATGTAGAAGAAAGTAAGAGGTACGTTTGGGGGGAAGAGATCAGGAATTCAGTTGGGATGCATTCAACTGGGAGTGACTATCAGATGCTCAAGGGAGATACAGAAATGTGTTGGGTGTATGCTTCAGGAGTTCACAGTAGAGTCTAGTTTAAAGATTGGTATTTATGAGGAAGTCACCACTGTATGGATAAGATTTACATTCAAAAGATGAATGAGATGAATGGCCAGAAGAGATGTAGTATGTGATTCCTAAATCATCTAGACATCTGAAGATGGAAGATGAGAAGAACACAGCAAAAAAGACTTGGAAATACATGCAGCTCATGAGAATCTAGAGAAGAGGCAGGAAGAGTAGTCAGAAAGAGAGAATGAAGACAGCTGCAGTGGGGACAGAGAAGGATATGGAGTCAAGAAAATAGAAGCTACAGCAACTGATGCCTGAGTGGGTGGGTGGGTGGGTGGAGAGAGGCACATGGTTATCTAGATGGATAATGTTATTTCTGGATGAAGAAGCCAGAGAAACACACTAGAGGAGACTTTTCTGCCATTCTGAGTTAGAGGTGTCTCCAGGACACCTGGCCAGAGATGTCTAGTGGGCAGAAGGAAATGCAGGTCTGACCTGGAAGAATACATTGGAAATTTATCAGCATAGAGCTGGTGGTAGTCCACGGAGGGTTTTATAGTAACCATTACTTGCACCAACCTCATTAAATGCCAATTCAAGTCCAAGTGCTATTAGCACCCATGTAAGCTGCCTGGTACCGAAAACCGGGAAGAAATCTCAGAGGCAGAGAAAAGCTTTTACTGCTTTTACTTCTACTTTCTTAGAGAGAGCTTAGAGAGGGAAAGAAAGATTTTCTTAGCTTAGAGAGAAAGAAAGATAGAGCTTAGCTTCTTGTCTTCTTGTCTTCTTGTCTTAGAGAGAAAGAAAGATAGAGCTTAGCTTAGAGAAAGATTAGAGCTTCTTTCTTCTCTCTTCTTTCTTCCTTCTTCTTTCTTCTGTCTTCTGTCTTCCTTGGGAGCCTCGGCCTAACTCTGACCAGTCATTACTTCTTCTATCTGGTTTCTCTTCTGTAACCGCTCTGCCTGTGTTCTGGCCGCTCTGATTCTCCGACCCGAACTCTTCTTCTGATTCTTCTGACTGACCGAGTGACTGCCCGGCTGACTGAATTCTCCGTTCTCCTAACTCGGACCGCTTTCACCCGGTTATATACCTTCAGCTTTGCGGGTGCCTACAGGTGCGTCACATACATATCAGGTGGAACTTATGGCTTCCAGCTAGCTGCAATAGACCTTCCTAATTAGGGCTCCTTCACACCCATATATTGGAAAAGAATGTCATAAAAAAGATATGTGGTGTGTTTGGAACACAGCCGAGTGACAGATATAGAAAAGGAATGAGAAGGTTGGATGGAGAGATATTAATATGGATATTCATAGTGTTTATCCCAGAAATAGAAATTTTCCTTAACTGCTTGCTCATTTTTCCCTCATATCCCTCCTAGACTTATCTATAATCACAGATACCATTTGTCACATAAAATTTTAGACACTACTAGATTAACAGGATGAATTTTGTTAACACAAACAATGATCCTGAAGGTTGTCTCACAAAATGATAAAATGCCCCAAAGATTCAGCTGCTCAGTGATCACTCATGTTTAGTTATTTCTGATACACTCTGTTATGCCCTTTCTCTCCTGCAGGTGGCACTGTTAACTCATAATATCATCCCAGTCCCATTTGCTGCCACTGAGGCCAGGATTTCATTCATGGATCTGTCCTAATGTAGACAGGCCTCTTGTGACTAATGCATAATACATGCATTTGGGAGGAGTCTGAGGACAGATGATAGTAAAATTAGGGCTACAATGATTTTGGTGACTATTTGATTTTTGGTAAGAGAAAAATAACTATGTGAGATCAAATTTCAGGTACAGGCATATCTGGATTTCTGTCAACATCCTTTCTCCAACACAGAACTGTATAAACTAGTATGCCATTTTACATATGGCACAGTGTTCTGGTTTCGTTTTCCGGTTTCTTATTTGCCATTAATCTGTCTGACCAGGTTTGTGTCTTTAAGGCCTATCTGTTGGAGGATTCAAAATCACACATTAGTTTGCATATTTTACCAGGTAATGTGGTTGTGCATTGGCCTTATGGTGTCCTGCTGAATAAGGACACTTTCTGGCTCTTTTGGTAGTCTGTGAATGTTCTGCTAAGATGACAGATATTCTGTCCTCTGAACAAGGACAACCAGGAATCATTGGCTTTATGGTTGTGTTTTTAATTTTGTCTAGCATTTTGGATCAGGCTGATAGTTACAGCTGGATCTTGATTTCCATTATGTAAAAAGGGCTCCAAATTTAGAACATATTTGTTGACTGAGATGGTTGAGTGAATGGGAAGTTATATTAGGTTGGATACATATTGCTGAGTGTGTGTAATATACAGAGAAAAACAGAAAAAGGGGCAGCAATAAAATGATACATGGGACAATTACTGGGTGGTTGGACCTTTGGAGTTATTTTTTTAATGTACTTTTCTGCATTGTTGAATTTTCTTCAAGCAATGCATGAATTTTAACATCTTTGTGGATATATCATTTACATATCATAAAATCAACCCATTACAACATTATGCAATTTTTATGAAAATGATAATGCTATTAAAATTATGGAAGGTCAGACAAAATACACAATGACTTCATAGAGCTTTCCTTTGCTTTTCCCATTGTGAGGAAAGTGATAGATGGAGACTTTTAAAAGATTTTTTTTTTTTTTTTAAGAAGGTGACATAAACTCAACCAGTAATATTTAAGAACTGAAAAAGCAGTGTTTGCTTTCCAATTGTTCCTCCTTCTTTTAGCTCTCTGCCCTCTGGGACTGCACCTCATCAGGCACAGTTCAACATGCCTTTGTTTCAATAAGGAAGGTGAGTGATTCAACAATTTTAGTGTTTTCTGACTTGGCCTGGAACTTTTGCATTTCTAACCTTAAACTTGTTCTAAGATTCAGAAAGTCTCAAGATTGCAGTATTGGGTTGGAAAACACCCAAGAGCAATTTCCTATGAAATTGTACTGTTTCCATTTCAGGAGAGAGAAAGAATAGAATTTTGATGATTTCTCATGCTGTAACTAGGCGCAAACAAAAAGTAAACGAAGCATCTTACTAACGCATCTAGACTGCTCAAAGGATCTCTTCTGAAAGACAAGTATAAGAATTTGTTGGGAAAATTTATTTTACATTAATGGTTTTATTTTTTTCAGTTCCTGATGACTTCCAAAAGAAAACCCAGGGTTATATATTTATGTGCTATCCCTGACTCCATATTAAGTGAAGAGATTTGCCTAAATGTGAGAGTTCAAACAGCTCAGAGAAAAAGATTTGGGGAGTGTTGTGTAAAAGCTTTTGGGTTGTACCAGTTTACATGCATTGCCCTAATAGAGAAAAACCAAGCTGCTGATCCAGTTGCCCAAAATATACTAACCATTTAAACAAATTATTTCCAAGTTCTACAATCTGTTTCTTGGCAAGGGCTTTAACTTTTATTTTGTTTAGCTGCTATTTATTATGTGTCTATTATGAGCTTTGCAGATATCTATTTTCATTACAAGAAAATATAGCTTTTCAGAGGATTTAAACAAAGTTCATGTATAGGAGACTATTTAGCAACATGTAGTAATATGACTATATTTAAAACAAGGTTATACCTTGATTTCTATAGTTCGCATCATGATAAAATGGGAGTCATACACAACCTAGGTGACATATACCTATGGTAACAGATAATAGATCTGTCTAGTTGATACCATGCATACAATTATGTGGGCCTTATCCTGCAGCAAATACCCCTAAATATTCTCAATTATGTGTTTAAAACATTTATTGAAAAGTTGGGCTTGTGAAGTTCAGGCATGAGACTTTTATTTTCTACATTGCCCTCTTTAAGCATTCTTGGAGATTTTCCTTTTCAGCCCTGATTTCATCTCTCGAAGATCAGAGAATTTCTCAATTTATTTTAGGAATTTAAAAAAAAAAATTAGCCTAGTCTGGTTCTATTTTGAATAAATTAAAGTTTTTTTCCTATTGTTTGGGCTGTTCTTTGGGCCTGAAGTACATCCTGTATGAAGGTGTAGGGTTGCATCTGTCCACCTTTAAATATGAGGCTAGACGTCTCCTTGGTGACATCTGTTGATGTGTACAGGTGGGATAAGGGGATCACTTTGTAGTGATGTTACATTATTGGGATAACGTGAGCTTCTACTTTTATAAAAGCATGTTATACTGAGCTACGTGGACGTGGACATCATTGTGTCCAATTCTTCACTTTATTTTAATTGTTAATAAAATTAAGAACCAGATAAATTAACTGATTTTCTGAAAATCGCATGACAAGTTAATGGCAGAACAAAGCTAGAACCTAGATTTTTAGACTATGAGCCAATTATTTTTCAGTATTCCTCAAATGCTTGATCATTATTAATGGCCTACCCAAAATGTGTACGGGGAAAATTTCATTTTTAAAATATGTTTATAATTGCTACTATCAAAATCAGAATGAGTAAAAATAGAAAAGGATAAATATTGCAGGTGCTTTTGGACTTTCTATCACATGTAGGAATTTTTTAAATGTCTGTCATGAATAAATCGTAAATGTCTTGATTAGATAGTTTATATAACATTTTTCTAGACACATTCTAAATATTTAACTATGTTCCCCTTTATATGTCTATCTCAAACTGTAGGATGCATAGTAGGCCTTTTATGAATATATATAATTTAAATTATCACTAAAAGAATTATTTTTCTTATGGCGAAGCTTGGTAGCATAAAAAGATACCACTGCTGTCAGTCATTCCATCTCTAGATAAGGAGACTAAATTACATGTTTGTATTTCCCGAGGGGGAGAAAATAAACCAAGGGGGGAAAAACTGTTTTATTTACTGAGAAGAGATTTCTATTGCATATAATGCCCATTACAATAGAATGAAGTGAATGTCCATTTTCAGTGAATAATGGACTTCTCTGGGGATTTGTTTTAGTTGCCTACTCCACTGTATTTTTCTCAATGAGCTCTTTAACATCAGAACTCAGCTTGCTATGTCTCTGTTCAGAGAATTAACATTTCATTTATACTCATACTCACTTTATATCTGTTGACAGACTGGATGTAATGATTGTCAAAACAGGGACCCTGAAGAAAGAATAAAAATACCTTTATATAAATTTGCTAAACATTTTTCTTATCTTTGCTTATCTTTTTCTTAAACATATAATTTAGAATAGATGATTTCTTCCCATTGTATTATCAATCCATAATCAAGCTTCAATCAGCGTTATTAGTTCTGAAGTACATATCATATCATCTTTGTCAACATTATTTTAAAGAAATTAATAATAAGAAAAATAAAAATTACCCTTTGTTTTGTTGACTGTTTATCTGAAGTTTTTCTTTGTTTATGTAGATTCTGTGGTTTTATGTTCCAGGTATGTAAATCTCAGGTCCTTCATTTTCCTGGAGGTACTTGTCTTTTTAGATTTGGGGATGATGGTTTGACTTGAGACCTCAGTTATCTGATAGGTCCAGGAAAGATTGCTGATTTTCATTTTCTTGAGTTTGTTTATATTAGAAAGACAGGAATCCTGGTCTTCAATCTCGTTGGAAGCTTTAGTCAAAAGCCCTTTTCTTCTTCCATTTTCCTCTTCACTTCTTCAGTGAATTCTTGATTGCTCTTGAACTTAAATATTAGTTTTATGTCAGCCTTCATTCTACAAATTCAATCCATATTTTACATCTTGCTTTATTTGTCCTATAATTTTAGAATTAACTTTGCAAATTACAATCTTTTTTGGCTTGTATATATTCTCATCCACTCAAAGTAAGAAGAATCAAATCTTATTTCAATATTGGTACTTTCTTAATGGCCAAATCAATGTCCTTTTCCAGAGGTACTAGTTCCATTTTTTAAAAATTCTCTCTAGAATTTTGGAGTCATATTTTATTTCCCATCCCTTTCATCTTTTCTGTTAGTCTTTAATTTTTTTCTTCCTTCCACTCTGTCTTCACCTACTGTACCTCTTTTCAATAAGTGACATCTGCAGTTGCCACCTGTTCCTGTCTAGCCCATTCTTGGTATCTGTGTCAGACGTACCCTTAGCTACTTTCCATCTCCATATACAGTTGCTCCACCATACAGGACAGTGATGACACAAAATTCCCTCTTCTCTCATTCCCAGGGTGCAACATAGCCTAACTTATCAGTCATTTTCTATTCCCATAGTGCATATAGGCCTCCAGTAAGGTTAGGTGCTTTTTCATTTTTTTCTGCTTGATTTATGTTGTTTTCCTACCACTCACTTCTTTCTCGTGTTCCCCTCTCTATAAGAGTTCCTCAAGACACAGTCAAGGTGACAATCATATCTTCCCTGATAACGTCAGCCCATAAGATCTCTGTTATTTTTTGCCAGTTTAAACACCCATGACATATTGTTTTACACAGTGACTGTTTCGTGGGCACAGGTCTTGTTTCTCACAGGTATTCTGCTCACTGAGAATAGCGACACCGGTAGACTCTGCACCAAGGACCACTGGCACCTGCCCAGCTGTAGTTTCAGGCTGACTCTCAAGGCAATTGAAAATGCAGGGTTGGCATCCATCTGTGGTAGGTGACCCCCACAGAAGCACTTATTCTTTGCATAGAGATTTGGCCATATATTTCTTATTTTCGCCTGAAAAGGATCCATGTGTTAAAGAAAGCTGATGAGGAAAACAAAACAAGAGGTCAGGGAAGAACACTGTTAAGAAACAATCACCTTAAAGAGGCTTATTGGAGATAGAGCCTTGCCATTACACAAAGATAAATTGAGGAACTAACTACATGAAACAGAAGCAATCTGTTAAAGTTATCATTAATCAAAACCCCAATTACGTTTCTTTTGATTTTACACCCAAGGATAAAGGAGTAGTGTGGAGAACAAAAACAACTCTTTGGCTTTAGCTATTAATTTAGAAAGGCTAAAAAATATATATAGTCATTAATAAATTATTGATTAGATGCTGATCTTCACAAACTGGAAGCAACTGTTGCAGTGTACCAGGGTGCAATTAATCTCAGCTTTTCCTCTGAAGCTAGTTGAAAGCTTGTCACCAGTTAGGGAAAAGAACAAGTTCATATGAAATTGTTCCCTGATAAAAACACATCAGAAGCAATTACACGTATAATAGTGTTATCACTCATCTTTGATGTGTCATATAAAGCTAATATGATGAATTTCTATTTTGCACTAGCATTTTAGAAATAAATCCACTGCTCTGGGAAAGAAATCAGACCAATCTTTAGAAACCTGGAACAAGCCATGGTCCATGCTATCTAAAATAGATAGGAAATGGTTTTACTGTATTATTGATTAATTCAGTTCTCTCTCTCTCTCTCTCTCTCTGTGTATCAGATGTTGGCTTTATTTTTTAAATTTAATTTAATTTATTTTTATTAATCCCATATCTTGGGATAAAGATGCATATGCAGAGCACAATTTCCAGGTTGTTACCTGATTAGCATGACTATAAATATTCCAAACGTGCATGACCCCCCCCCCCAAAAAAAAAAAAAAAAAAAAAAAAAACCTTAAAGGAAAGGATCAATGCATTTGGTTACATTAAACTTCAGGACTTTTAGAATGGTGATATAAAAGGTCACCATTACTAGAGTGAAAAAAAGTAGACACAATTTGGAAGAAACACATCTCTGTGTATATTTGTTATGTATTGCCGTGTAACAAATTAGCTTAACACTTAGAAACTTTTGATCACATACATTTATGACTTTATCATTTCTGTGGTTCAGGAATCTGGATGTGATTTAGCTGGGTCCTCTGCTTCAGGGTCTCTCAAAGATTGACTGGGAAGGATCCACTTCCTAAGTCACTCACATGGTTATTGGCAGGGTTCATTTCCTTGTGGGCTGCTGGATTGAGGCCTCGGTTCCTCCTGAGCTGTTGTCAGCTATTGGTTTTAGACTTGCTTGAGTATGATTAATAAAAAGTACTTTGTACATTGTATCATTATCATTTGTTCAGAAAGTACTTTCATGTATTTTGGTAAATTGTGGTATGGTAAGAGTTTGTATTTTGTTGCTATAAAGAGATGGTCTTTTCGCTACAGTCGTACAAGGATCACCTGGAGAATTGGTGAAAAGTAACAATGACAGGGTCCACCCAGACCAATTAAATCAGAATCTCTCAGAGTGGGTATCTATATCCATGGGTTTTTAAAAAGAAAATGCCCTCTGGGCAATTATAATGTTCAACCAGTGTTGAAAATCAGTGATGAAAGTTTACTTTGAATTGAAATGAATCCTTAAAATTGCCATATTTATTTGTTTTTTGAATTTTTCCTTCAAAGAGAGTAGAGGGCAGAATATGCTAAAATGAAATAAGAAGTGGGTAATTAGAACTTTTTGATAACTAAGATTAATAATAAATAGGAGATAACAGTATTAAAGTCTATGGCTTTGATAATTTCTAATTCTTTTCTTTGTCAGGATTTGGTATTGAAGTAGAGCTTGGAGGAATTTTAACTCTTTCATGGCACTGAACATCTATTTAATGCACAATTTTATAGCTTAATCGATTCCTAGTGTCAGGAACGGTTAAAATAGCTCTGGTAGGATTTTATTGCCAAGGAGTGAATTATGATATAACCAATGGCAAGAGTAGATTGTATAACTTGAGGCAAGTTATATCATTTCCCTGTATTTTTCATCTCATTCTAGCAAATGCAATAATATGGTACTCTCTAGGAAATGCTAATATTTTAAAAATAATTTCATTTAGGAATATATTGGGGTAGAATGTCAATTTAAAGTAAAATGAAGAGTTGTGAAAAGATTCTAATTATTTATCATGGTAAATTTTCTGACTATCAATCCTTTTACTTTGAAGAAGAAACATAAATGAAAGTATATTCTTGGAAATATTGTAAATTTTGCCTGTCAAAGCCAAGATTATCACAGAGGCTCAAATTAAATGCCAGTTTATCTGCTCCATGGGCCAAATGAAAATTAACTTTTCTCTAGAGTTGACTTGAACTTAAGTTCTTTATCAAGAGCAGCTATGCTGTATTTTCACAATAGAGTTCTGCTTTACACCTGGCCTATTTTACATGATTTGAATAGAAGAAAAATAACATATTTCTTTGATTTAAATTATGTGATAGAGCTATTCATCTCAGAAGGATCTTTGTACATACAAAATTTGCTTTTCAAAATTGTATAACTTCATTTTGAAAGAAGCTTTAATGACATCCTTTCAGAGACATAAGCATAGAGAAAGAAAATCCACCCAAATCTGAAGCTATATCCTTTCTATTGTTTTATTATTAAAAAAAAGTATGTCTTATTATACCTCCAGTTATGATCCCAAATTGAAAGTTCCACATTTCAGCGGCTTAAAAAATTACTTAGAAGATTTAAAAAAAAACTGCTATATGTCTTTGCGAATATGAGCACTTGAACCAGGTGAGTACGTTAAAATTTCATAAACTTTGAAATGAAGAAAAGAAGGAAAACCTAATGGAAATATGCTATCAAAGCTATCACAGTTATTAAGTGACAGAACTGAGTTTTATATGTCTATGAACAATATTTTATTCACCCCCATCCAACCTCCAAAATACTTTTTTTTCCCCTTTTTCACTTGTGGCTGGTTAAGACTATAGAGAATCCACCCACTACAGCAGGAGGCTGTTCTCTGTATAAATCCTGGGCTAAGTCTGCAAGGGAAGAAAAGGGGAGTGGAATGGAAAGGTGAAGAACACATCTTCCTTACAACTTCCAAGGATTTTAGCCATGAGCAGGGAAGACAAACACTAAAGAAACACCTGAAATGTGACTGAATGTTTAATGGATATGAATATGAGGAGCATGAGAATACTGATGCTGGTCGTTTCCCTTCTGAGTCAACCCTGGACTCACAGACCACATTGTCTCCACTCTTCCCCAGCCCTCAGGCTTTCCCCAGCAATTGAATTGGTAGACAGACAGCCTGTTCCTCATGTCTGCCTGTGTGTCCAGAAATCAATTCCTACTTGTCTTTCAAAGCACTAATAAAATATTCTATGCTCTGCAAAATTATTTCCTAATCTCTCACTCCTCGTGGACTTGTTCTATAATCTCATGTCTTTTTAGTAGAACTCCCTCACTATATTTTATTTACTTACAGCCTTTCTTTATGACCAGCCTATAAACTCCTGGAGCATAGAGACATGTCTCCTTTATTTGAGAATTACCAGTTCCTGGCATCACAGCATACACTTAGCTAAGTGCCCAATGAATGTGTTTTGGATGAATGTGTGAATAAAGCAATAACTGAATAAAAATACAAATTATGTCTGGGAATAAAGACAAGTTTAGAGAAATCAGACGGAATTTTATTTGGGTTGTAAAGGCTGTGCAGAAAATTTTCAGGCAGAGAACTTGGTGAGATACCTCATATATAACAATAACACAAGAAAAACTACAAGAGAGATTAATCTGGTTGGACTAAGGTATAGGAGTGATGCAAGAACTGAATGTTTGAGATAGTATTTTGAAAATGTAGCTTACTAAATTACAGAGTCTCAAGAATTTGTTGGTAGATTGAGTTTAACAAACCCTGAATTACAGTCAGGTTGTGGAGAATACTTCAGGTACACATTAGGTTGGCCCATTCAAGTTTTTAGTCAGGCAAATGGCATTTATATTTGTAAAAAAAAAAAAAAAAAAAAAAAAAAAAAAAAAAAAAAAAATTCCATTGCAATATGGAGGAAGTATTAGAACAGAGGAAAACTGGAGATGGAGAGCTCAGGTCAGAGGCTGTATGGAAAGGTGTTCTGAGGCAATATGGAGGCATAGGAAAAGGTAGTGTGGTGATCTGGGGTAGAGTGAGTGCTTCATCACCACAGCCCATAAATTGGCTTCATTCACTTCCAGGTGAGCTTCTGAGATGACCAAAAAACTAAAAGAACCAACCCACCTTCCTTCCTTCCATGCATTCTTCCATTTAACTGCTGCTGAGGACTGCTTTACACCAGACACTGTTCTGCAACACACAACTCCAGGTTTTAACATCTTGTTTGGGAAAAACAGAAAACCAAAAACATAACCACAGTGTTTTCTAAATGGAGGCTACAGCTGAGGAATGCTCCCAAGTGAAGTGCCAGCCAAAAAGCAAACATTTCAAAGAAGCCAATAAGAAACATTTATCCACTTGGAGAGTAAAATATTTCAGAGATGAGAGTTAGGATCGGGATTTTTGAAAAAGTCTTTTCTGGAAAGAGCTGTGTCATGATCTCCTTGTCTCCGTGGTGAAGGATGGATGGGATTCCCTCCCTGCTCTAGGGTAAGAGACCACTTCCAAAGTGTTTCTTGCAGTTTTGAGGAAAGGACAGACTGGGGTCTCCTGCCTGGAAGATCAAGTGGGTGTGGTCTGAGAAAGCTGACTAGCTGCATTGGTGCCACAGTTTAAAAACAACAAAACAGTGTGTGGATCAGTGACCTGGCTTTTATTAGATGTCAGATGGTGAAACAATGAAAGGTTTTGAGCATAGGAGTGGTACTATTTCTATTTGGTTTGCATATTTAAAGGATCATTCATTTGTCTGGGGAATAGACCGGTAGCCCATTGGGAGGAGCATAGCTTACAATGGTCCAGGTGAGAATGGTGGTGGCTAGGTCTATTAGGGTAGTGGTGGAGGTGCTGAGACATGGTCAGATCATCTTTATATTTGGAAAGAAGTGATTGCAAGATTCACTGATAGATTGGCTATGGAATGTGAGAAAGTGAAGAGCTAAAAATAACTCCTGTGTATGTAGAAGGATGGGTCTGCCACCAGCTGAGATAAGGAAGTGAGGACAAGGAGGTATTGGAGAGGTTCACATGGTGTTGGCTTGGGCTGAGTTTGAGATGCCTACTAGACATTAAGGTTTCAAGCACATATTTCCTTATATGGAACTGGAGTTCAAGGGAAGTTGTAGGAATCTGAGAAATAAGTTCAAGAATTTTCGGTGTATGAATATCATTAAAAGCCATGACACTGAATAAGATCATTTAGGGAGTGAGAGTAAATAGAGGGAAAAAAAAGAGAAATAAGAAATAAATCCCTAGAGCCTCAGTTTTTACAAGTCAGGCAGTTAAGGAGGGACAAGAAAGAGATTGGACACCCAAAACAGTGTCAGATGGAAACCAAGGCCAATTGCCTCTCCGGGTCTCTGTCTCTGACCCAGAACTTCACAGCGTAATGCTCCAGCTAGGCTGCTGTACCCCAGCTTTCAACTGTCACCCAGGAAGCATCAGAATCCACACAATCTTTCCTTGTTGATCTCCCATCTGATCTCCTTCTGCTGTGGCCTTGAAGAGCTCTACAACTCACTGGGAAGAATGTTCCATAGCTTCAGGATTTTCCTACACCCTTCTTTCTTTAGCTGGTGCTGAGCTCTGTTCCTGCAGCCCTGGGGTTCTAACCTCTCTGAGGGGTGAGGCTTGGCTGGGTGAGGATGCAACATTCACTTGTTGTCACACTGCTGTTTCAAAATCTATTATGACTTGAGGACTGTTTTCCTTATTTTATGTATTTCTTTTCCTGAGATAATGTCATGAGGTTGCTTCAGACCAAAGTTTCTCAAAGTATGTTTCTCCAAAGTGCATATTATGAAGTAGGAATTTCACACACAGCAGCGATGGTTTAAAGGGAATAAAGAAAGAGGACATGGGCTTAAGTTCAAAGGAATCTTTTCTTCAGTACAATATATTTCTAAATTATCAACGTGGGGATATGTCTTTTTCCCATTTTGCCAGGACTATATTTAATGAGGCTTGGGACTCTCCATAAAGCACCACAGGGCTTTAGACAGTTTCCTGGATTCAACTTGGGGTATTTTAATCAGCCTTTTCACTTTTCACTGCTATGGCCAAAGGGCTTGCAAGAACAATTAGAGGAGGAAAAGTTTATTTGAGGGCTCATGGTATCAGAGGTCTTAGTCCATAGATAGCTGGCTCCATTGCTCTGGACCCAAGGTGAGGCAGAACATCATGGCAGAAGTGTGTGGCAGAGGAAAGGATCTGGGGAAGGAAGGAGAAAGAGGGAGGGTGCTCTCCTCATCACAGACAAAATTTAAACCTCAAGGACCCACCCCCATTGACCTAGCTCCTCCAGTCATACCCTACCTGCCTACAGTTACCACGCAGCTAATCCCTATCAGGGGATTAATACTCTCATAACCCAGTTGTTTCACCTCTAAACTTTCTTGCATTGTTTCAAACATGAGTTTTGGGGGGACACCTTATACCTGAACCACAATATGGGGTGTTACAATATATGTGTGCAACAGATGCATACAAGTTAATGTCATTTGTTTGATGTATTGAATGACTGAAGACTCAGAAGCCCAAATTAATTTTGGTTTTACCTTTCTTTGTCAGAACAATATATTAGAAGAAATTTAGATTGTACCATTTTAAATGGTACCCGAAATATTGGTATATTATAAGTAATTACATAAAAAATGGTTCAATTATCAAATAATGTACATTTTCATAGTACAGTATCAAATCTACCTAACAGTCTTAAATATTTTTGCATTTGAAAACCTTCATCCAGTTATGAAGTTACCAGATAGTTTTCTACTAAATATGAAATTAATGTTTTAAAAGGTAAGAAACAAGGGTTATAATCTGTAAATCGGTCACCTTTTCTGACTGGAACAATTGACTCTTCTTTGCAATTTATTCATTAGCTATTTAATACAACTATCATGATGGCTTTGTCTTTATGTATTTTCCTATTCTGTTAGCCTCTAAATGTTAAAAGTTGCAAACTATTAGTTTATTTATTATGCTTCTAGCTGAGATAGAAGCAATTTATCCTTAATGCAATATGCCCAAGATTTCAATCCGTAGCAAACTTCCTCGATGAGGAATAGAGAGCTCTGTGTTCTTCAATTATTGTTAGCTGGTCTATTCATGGTTGACAGTACTCCTGTAATCTGTATATGGCTTAAATCCAGAAAAGAAATATAAAATAAAACCATAGTTATGGGCATAGAGAAAAACAATATTCATTTATGGGCAGCTTTGTTCACAGCCGTTTCTAGTTTTCTCTGAGATGTAAATCCAGGTGGCAATCAACCATGTCTGAAAATTGGATTTATGGGTTCAATTGAGAGAATGTTTCAGCCCAGAACATTTAGAGAACTATGAAATTTAGAGTTGGTAAGAATCTGATGGAGCAAACTTAAATATGACTTTTACAATGTATGTAACTGGTGAATTTGAGTTTCTGAAGCCAATTTAAAAACAAAAGGAGGTAGACATACATGCATACAAATTATAACCCATAGTGTGTTGTTCTATCTCCTTATTTTGAAAAACACATTTATAGTAAATTTTAACATTTTGTGTATCTATTGATTTATACTAGTTTTGTGTATTTTTCATTATAGCCTCATTCTGTTTCCTAGAACCTTTGGTTATTGATATAGTAATCTGATGCCATGCTTATTTTAAGTCAAAAAAAAAAAAAAAAAAAAAAAAAAAAGAAGAAGAAGAAGAAGGCACTGGAGGCATATTGGTGTTTAAGCTCAAGGTTTTTCTGACTTAGTGTGACTCATTTGCCCACGTACTCATATGTAGGCCTCTGCTTTCACCCTCAGATTTGTCCCAACTCAGTTTTGAAAGTGACTTCCATAAGGGGAGCAGAAATAAAGCTCCATTGCCTGTTGGGCTCAGGGGTAAGGCACAGGCCAGGGCATCCCCAACACTGGTCTCTTGTCCTTCACTTTCCTTACTACTTCCCATCTTCTGAGTCTTCTTTCAGCTACTGTCATTCTTTATGGCAAGGTCCAGCCTTGAAGTGCACAGCTACTTTTAGACAGGAGCCCACTCCTGACATTAGCCAGCATTCACAGCTCTTTAACCCTGGTGTCATTTGTTATCCAGGTTCTTAATTCACCTGCTAGAGACATGTTCAGTGTGAGCAGATCTCAATTTCCTGATACTTATATAAAATTGATTATATTTACATGAGGAGTCTAGAGGCTGAGTGACAGGTAAATCTTTATATACCATGGAGAAATGGTCTCTTGCAAAATGCATTTTTTCCCCCTTAGGATCTGTCCTGCATGTTTCCCTTTCTGTGTACTACTCTCACAACCAAATTGTTATGGTTTGGATCTGGAACATCCCTGAAAAGTTTTTGATCTGAAAGCATCATCCCCAGTGCCTCAAGGTTCAGAGGTGGGGTTTTAGGCAATGATTAGAGCTCTAATCTTATCAGCGGGGTGATCTAGTGACAACTGAGTGGATTACTGGGTGGTAAGTGCAGGCAGGAGAGGTGAGGCTGGAGGAAGTAGGTCCATATGTGTTGGACTGTATCTGCCCCTGGCCACTTTCCCTCTCTCTTTGCTTCCTGGCTGCCATAAGCTGAGAAGCTTTCTCCCACTGTACCCTTCCACCATGATGCTCTGCTTACCTCAGGCCCAGAGCAATGGCATCACTGACCATAGACTGAGACCTCTGAAACCGGAAGCACAAAATAAACTCTTTCCTCCTATAAGTTGTTCTTGTCTGCTATTTTGGTCACAACGGCTAACACAGAAATCTGTGCATTATGAACAAGATAGGGCGTAGTGTAACATTTTCTCCTTTTTGATTTTAGTCTTTCTTGTCTGACTTCTGTCTATGTCATCTTCTTCTTAGAAATTTCCGGGAACATGTTTTATTAGGTTTATATTTTAGCTTTGTGTTCACATAAGCAGGTGGCTTAGTCTTTACACTTCTTCGGCATATTTCCTCCTCCACTGGGTCTAACTTGGTTGCTCCATTTTTCACAGCACGAACTCTGATATTTCTATATTATGTTGCTTTTACCTGAATACTCAATACTTTTTTCCATTTTCAAAGTTTTAGTAGATATATAAATTGTGGCAACTCCCCATCTGGGAGATTTTTATGGAAATGGTCTCAGACGAAACCATCTGACCCGATGAATATTGTCCCCTGTCACAATGTCATAAAATTATGGTGCATGAAGGAAATGTAAGATCATATAGTTATTCCCTTGGTTTTAAGTTAAACTACAGTCTTTAAGCAAGCAAGCTGGCTAGGTGGTGGGGGTATTAGAGCTCAAGAGATTACAAGACATATCACCAATATAATATCCTGGAGAGAGGGGATATTTATTTATCCTCTTTCTTGTGTTTTTCTAATTTTCCCCCCTCAAGCACACTGTATTCATGGGAGGAAATTATCAGGTTCTGTTCTCTTTATTCTGGACATTTCTCCCTTTATCCTTGCACATTTTTAGGGGTAGCAGGGAGTAAATTTGGCTAGCTAATGATTGATATTCTGAGACCAGGGTGGCTTTGTGGTGACCCATGGTGACAGCCAAGCCAGTCATGCTGTCTTTACCCTTTCTGCTTACAATAGCCTATAGCTGGAGTATGCTGAATAGTCCTGGGCATGTCTGCTAATAAGCTTCAGAAGGAGGATAGGATTATTTAGATTTGGAAGTGGGCATAAGCGGCCCCTTTTTGACCTTAGCACTAAATCAAATTGTCCATTCCGGTTTTTCAGAACCCTGCATTGGAAGTCAGAAAGTACTGGTGTACACATGCTACCTCTCAGTGGGCTATTAGCTCCGTGTGTGCGGTGCACTCCATCAGCCCTGGAGGGACACGAGTATGGGGGCAGACCTTGGGCAACCCATCCCTGCCTCAGTTCCTGCCTAAACTTTTAAAGTACATGAAATGTCTCATCTTTTCTTCCCTGTGCTTCCAATCAAACATCGTGGACATCTGCCATGTTTCAGGAAGGTGCTAGGTATTTCTCATACATATCAGCCACCCTTAAATCAAGCAACATGAACCCCACATCACAGAGTGAGTGAGAGGTCAAGTGAGTGCAGACTTCCTTGTGCCCTGTTGCTTCATCCTGTAGAAGGCCTATGGGACCCATTTCTAAATTTTCTCTTGGGATTGCCCCTGGGTCATATTATGCCTGCTGCTTTTTCATCCAAGGCCCTCATTTCTTCATTTCTAGACCACTATAGGAACCTCATAGTTGATTCATCCTTTGCTCTATTCCATTGTGTTACCTCTGCATAGATAGTGCCCTTAAATTTTAGTATTAATGACATCAATTCTCTGAACCTTAAATCTTTTAATTGCTTCTAAAAAACAAATAGAAACAAGCTCCTACTTCTCAGCATTCATGGGCAAACATACGACTATTTATAACTACCTTTCAGATTATAACTACCTTTAAGATTTCTCTTTTTCCCTTTACCCCATCCACATATGATGAAAAACTGTATTTTTCTTTACTGGTACATTCATTTATATTGGATATATTGTTCCTTAATTCCTATTGCTCTTTGTTCATTTGATTGTTGAAAGTCTCTCTATCCTAAAAGGACCATTTCTAATGCCAATTTCTTCACAAAGATTTTGTCTTGTTTTTCTTTTTTTAAAATTTTCTCTCTTTTTGTTTCATTGAGGTTTTTCTTTTCTTTTCTTCAGCACTTGATGATTCTCTGCTTCTTATGGTATTTATCTTTTTAAGCCTTTTAAGGACTTTATGTAATTTCCAAGCTAGTTGATTCCCTTTTTGTTTTCCCAGCACAAAATGCAGTTCCTTCCTTCCTTTCTCTTTCTCTTTCGTTCATTCAACTAAATATAGTTTAATAGAAAACGAACAAAATAACTCTTCTGAAAACAGAAATATTTAACCCTTTTTCCAGCATCAGAACTTGCTTTACCCTCAGTGTAGCTGGACAGTGGGCTCACTGAGAGGGCGCTGTAGGCCAGGGCCTGACAGATCTGACCAGTGCAGGAGGAAGAGTCACACCCCAGCCCACCATAATCTTTCTTTTCAGGGGAGAGAATTTACTAACAAAAGTGCAGCTGAGAAAAAAAATTTCCCCTTCCCACTGTCACCACAGAACCAGTGCTCAGTGCCCTCACCTGTTTCCAGAAATGGGTCCCTGGCACCATCAGGCCACACTGAGACCGCCCTTCTCTGGTTACATGGTACTGCCAAATTGTCTGAGTTCCCTGAACCTTAAAATACAGAACACTACTCAGCACTGAAGGAGAATAAAATCATGGCATTTGCAGGTAAATGGATGAAGTTGGAGAAAATAATGCTAAGTGAAGTTAGCCAATCTCAAAAACCCAAAGGTCTAATGATTTCTTTGTTATGAAGATAACTGACTTATAATGGCAAGAGAGTGGGGATGAGAGGAATGAAAGAACTTTAAATAGATCAAAGGGGGGAAGGGAGGGGAGGGGGCAAAGGGATAGTAATAATGGTAGAATAAGTTAGATATCATTAACCTAAGTACATGTATGAAGATACAATTGTGAAAATACTTTATGTAAAACCAGCGACTTGAAAAATTGTGCTCTTTATATGTAATATGAAATGAATTGCACTCTGCAAGTATGTATAACAAATTAGAATAAAAATTTTAAAAATTCCAAGAATCACAGCCTGTGCCAGGAGTCAAACCTGAAAGATAAAAACAGAGAAGTTCCCCTCTGCCAGTGCTAGTTTCCCCTCTTAATAATAATAATAACAATAATAATAATAATAATAATAATAAAAACAATAATTTTTTAAAAATCCTGGTTCTCTGTCCTTAAGGAAAAGGAAAGACTTTGCCAGGACCATCCCCCTTTCCTAGGCCCCATCTCCCATCCCTCCACCTGCAGGGGCTCCGGGTGAGGGGCTCCTGGGCAACAGTGTCCCAGACTGCTGCAGGGCATCTGCTACTGCCCTCAGGCAAACTGCCAGGGCAGAGAAGGTGGCCCAGGCAGGAAGGTGAGAGCGCAGGAGGTCCCAGAGGGTCCTCAGAACTGCGACCCCCCTGGGGAGTGGTCAGGCCAGCTCTCACCCAGGCACGTGTGCTCATCCTGCCCCACGGCCTGTGACAGGGCCTGGAGCCCAGCAAGAAGGGAGGGGCTCTTTCACATCCCTCAAGTGATTCTGTCTCATGCAGCCAGAGGACTTCTGCCACAGCCCAGTCTGTTCTAACCAACCTAAAAAATCAGTGCTCCTGATTTTCCTGCATGATCCTGTCACCAGGAGGAGGTTGCAGGCCATCAGCTGCGTGCCCAGGACGCTGCTCATGGCCTGCTGTACGCGCCCATGAGCTCTGGAGGAGGCGTGGGTAGGCTGGCTGCCACAGGTGCTCCTGACGTCCCGGACTCCCACTGAGTCGTCCATGGAGGCGAGGGCACCCAAGCTGCTGCCCTGGCTGCAGGCAAGGCTGGTGATGCTGTCCGTGTGGTCTCTCAGCTCTTAGGAAAGGGTCCTAGAAGCCAAGTCCCACAGCTTCCACCTCTGGTTCTCGCCTGCAGAGTCCAAGTACTTCCCGTTGGGAGAGAAGGGAGAGCCAGCACCAGGCCCCTGTGGCAGAGGTGCTCAGTAGACCCTGTGGTCAAGCAGACAGAATCAGGGTGGAACTTGACACAGTCCACGTCTGTCGGGTGTCCTGTGTGCATCCTCAGTGGGTACGTTCGATCTGGCCACCCCACGGGCAAAGTAGAGGCTGTACCGGCTGATGTCCAGGTCCCACATGGGGTACTTGTGTCCCTGGTGTAACCGGTTGTTGCTGAAACTGCCCAGGTCCCAGCACCGGATGGACATGTCTCCAGAGCAAGAGAGCAGCCCTGAGCCATCCGTGAGGAACCTCATGCTGTGCACTGGTCTGCAGTGTCCCCACAGTGTCTTCGTGTCTGTGCTCACACTGTCGTCCTCAGAGTCCTCCTCCTCCAGAGTGTCACAAACCAGGCGGTTGGGCGACATCTCCACCTGTTGACTTTAACTTCCTGGGCTGCAAACTCCAGAGCTTGATGCAGGAGCTCTCAAACTCAGCAGCAAGCAGCTTGCTGTTGGGGGAGACCTCCACAGTGTTGAGCAGCAGCTCTGTGTTGTAGAAGCCATAAGAGCAGATGGTGATGAGGGGGGGAGGCCTGTCCTTCACGCGCTCGATGCTGTCCTGCAGGACCTTCAGGGCGGCCGTGTTCTACAGAAGAGGGCTGACCTGTCCAGGGGCTCCAGGCTGCTGTCACCAAGGGAGCTGCCACTGACGTAGAGCTGGTAGTCTGTCCTCTTGTCGGGCTGCATGTCCAGGTGGCTGTGGATGGGGAGACCCTGCCCAGGCACTGTGGTTGTCACTCTGGAGGTAGCGCAAAAGGTAGTTGTGGGGGCTGGGGTTGTGGCTCAGCGGCAGAGCGCTCGCCTCGCACGTGTGCGGCCCGGGTTCGATCCTCAGCACCACGTAAACATAAATGCATTGAATTGTGTACAACTAAAGTAAATAAATAAATATTAAAAAAAAAAAAAGGTAGTTGTGGCCATCCTCCTGGAGATGGACCACGTATCTGTTGTCTAGGAATGTGCGAACCTGGAATTGGACAGGATGTCCTGGATGTCTGAGTGGTCTGCAGGGCTCGAGGACATCCTTCTGGCCTGCTTTTTACAGGAACGTCCCGAGGAAGTGGCTGTAGAAACTTTCCACCATGCTTGTAGGACTGTTCTGGACCAGGCTGAGATGGAGGTAGATGGAGAGGGGGTAGAGGAGAGGCATCGATCACTTTGTGGCTATGCTGGGAATCAGAATCAGTGAGAAAATTCCACAGTCTTCCAAACTGTACTTCATACTGCTCAGGTTCTGACTGGCAAGGGGCTATGGACACTATGTTGGCACAACCAGATTCTGACTGGACTGAGAGGTTGGCCACAATCTCCTCTGCACTCTGTGACAGCTGCAGGCCTTGCTTTATCAGACCATTGGAGTCCATGTACTGCCAGCATTTGAGTAGCAGGACACTGCTGTCTGGAGCTGCTCTGTGCGCACACGTTTCATGACCTCCCACCTCCGAGGCCCTAGAGGTCCACGCAGCTGCCCATTTCCAAGGCCAAGTGCAGCCCAGCATGCAGCCACCTCCCACAGCACTGAGGTAAATGCAGTACTTCCTACAAGTCTTCACTCAATAGAAATGTTGTAGCCATCCTATAGCATAGAACATCTTCCCTTAGGAGAATGGTGGGGTGTTTAATAGTATGTGGGCTCTGTATTGCCAACCATTCTGGCCTCTACTCCACTTTAGCAAACTGTTCCCATCTTGACACTCTGCACCTTTGTATGCTTTGAAGCTACTCCAAGGCTAGCATCATACATTTAAAAAGTCACCTGATCAACCTCCAGATCTCTTGTGCTTCCCTAGATTATGTCTCAGACATAATGCAACAGTCCTGTTATACCACAGATTTACCCATTTCTTTCAGATTTAATGCATTCTGTGTGTAGCTGCTAGAATTTGGACCTGTAATGTGCCTCCCCCCCCCCCCCCAAGTCCCATGTGTTAAAGGCTTGGTTCCCATCTGGGCACTATCGGGAGATGGTGGAACCTTTAAGAGGTAGGGCCTTTGGGATGTCCCCAGGCCATTCAGGGTGTATCCTAGAAGGGGATTGTGGGATGATTGTACCCTGTAGCATCCCAGCCATGAAGTGAGCAGCCTGCTCCACACTATGATGTTCTGCTGCCTTACCACAGGCCCCCAAACAATGAGAATAACTAACCATGGACTGAAATGTCTAGAACTGTGGGCCAAAATAAACCTTTACTGTATTTAAGGTGATTATCTCTGGTGATTTGTTATAGTAATGGAAAGTTGACTAGCACATTATTCTATAAAGTCATCCCTTCATTTCCATTGGTTCTGCATCCATGGATTCAATCAACTCTGGATCAAAAATGGTGTCTGTAATAGACACATAGACTTTTTATCTTGTCATTATTCTTTAAACAGCACAGCATAATAACTATTTGCATAGCACTTACTCTGTATTAGGTATTATAAGTAATGTAGAGAGGATTTGAAATCTACAAGAATGTGTTCATAGACTATATGCAAACACTATTTTGTATAAAGGATTTAAACACCTATGGATTTTGATATCTGCAGGGGCCCTAGAACCAATCTCCTATTTAAATTATTATTTTCCCCAGTACGTTCTAGTCTATGCTCCTTTTGTCCTTCAAGCTCAAATATGAATCAACCTCAATTTCTATTTCTTTATTTCTACCTTGTACTCCATTGTGTTGGAGAGAACCATAAAATCTTATATTTTGAATCAACAAATCCACCTCAAATTTCAGATAGATTAGCAAATAATTCAATTTTTATGAATCTAGTGTTGTGTAGGAGGAGATGTAGGAGAGTATAGTATTCCAGAGCTAGAAGAAATGAGTTTCTCAGTGGGATCAATATCAATGAGTCAATAGAGGGTAAAACTAAAACCTTGACCATGGCTCAGTAATGATGATGAAGTGAAAAGCGCTCCCTCTCTTATTCATTCTTCTGGTCCTTTTCAGTGTTCCTCTTTCCTTAGACCAACAGTTCTCTTCTTCTTCTTGGGTGACCTTGTCTTTACTTTCCTGAAATTCTGTGCTACGTTCTCTTGAGAGTCATCTGTGATCTTGCAACAGCCTTGCAGTATAGATATATTGTCGTTTTCCAGATTTTTATCCATAAGTTTTCATGAGTGCTTTCTTCATGCCAGATTTAGGAGCTGGTTGTATCATTAAACTAAACATTTAAGCTCTCTGCCCTGGAGAAAGTTACATTCTAGCTGGGAAGGCAAGCACTAAAATTAATAAATAGATAAGCACATTACATGGAATTATGTAAGTCTATGGCAAGGATTTAAAAATATAGAAGAAGGTTAGGAAGGGTGTTGGGAAGTGCCAGGAAGGGGAGGTGAGGCTGCGGTTTGAAATAGAAAGGGAGGATCAGAGAAGACTCATTGAGCAGGTGGCATTTGAGCAAAAACTTGACCAGGGGTGGGGAGGAAGTAGGTATTTGTATGCCTGTGGGAAGGACATTGCAGCCAAGAAGATGTCTTTGCAAGCACCCCACATCAGGGGTGTGCTTGGCCTGGACTATTAGAGGAGCAGTTTGGTCACTGATGTGACTGTAGCAAGAGATCCAGTTGGCACAGGATCTTGTGGCTCAGAGGAACAGATCCCATCTGTGTCATTGGGATTGACAGCTTTTTGTTCCCAGTGAACACTGGAGGGTTTTAAAGGAAGAGATGATACTACTGATCTGACAGGTTTTAAAATGACCACTCTGATTTCTCTGTTTTCTTCATTTAAAATTTTTCACTTTTTTCAATTGTCAGAGAAAAAAATATATATAACAGTTGATATATCTGTGAGTTTCACTTCTATGGGTTCAGCCAACCACAGATGAAAAATATTTGGAAAAATTGTGTCTGCAGTGAACATATATACAGACTTTTTTTTTTGGTCATTGTTCCCCAAACAAGATAGTAAAGTGACTATTTGTATAGCATTTACTTTTAGGAATAAGTAAGCTAGAGATGATTTAAAATATAAAGGAAGATGTATATAGGTTATATGCACATAAAGGAAAACTGTTCCTCTAATAGGCCAGCCCAGGCACACCCCTGATGTGGGGTGCTTGCAATGACATCCTCTCTGCTGCAATGTCCTTCCCACAGGCATACAAATACCTACTTCCCTCCCCCCATCAAATTTTTGCTCAAATGCCACCTGCTCAGTGAGGCTCCTCTGAGCCTCCCATCCTATTTCAAATTGCGGTGGCCTCATCTCCCCTTCGTGGCACCGCCCAACACCCTTCCTAACCTTCTTGTATATTTTTAAATCCTTGCCATAGACTTACATAATTCCATGTAATGTGCTTATCTATTTATTAATTTTAATGCTTGCCTTCCGGCTAGAATGTAACTTTCTCCAGGGCAGAGAGCTTGAGTATCCATTGATTTCGCTCTCTGTGGGTGTCCTGAAACCATTCCCCTTTTGGGCATAGCTATCTTTATGATGCATGACATTTATGTTGATATATACATACATTATGGGATGTCTAACTCAAGCTAATTAACAAATGCATTACTTCTCATCTTTATTTTAACTATGTTGACAGTAGCTTGTGGCCAGGCAAAGATGTGGACAAGAGGGTTTTGTTGTGATCTAGGCCTGAGATAGTGCCTTGGAAGGGAGCAGTGTGGGTATTGGAAGAATGCAGATTCTGGCTGTATTTTGAAGCTAACCACTTGGATATGGGACGTTGGAGAAAGAAGTCAAGTATGTTACTACACTTTCTGGCCTAAACAGCTCCAAGGAAGTGTTGTCATCAGCTGAGAAGTAGCAACTGTGAATAAAATGGGCTATCAGGATTCCAGATTTGCATATGGTTAAGTATGAGATGTCTACTTGACAGCCAAGTGGGTATGTGAGTTAGGCAGTAGGGATGGAAGTCCAGAACACAAGCCAATAGTCGGGGCTAGACATGCAACTGGGTGTCATTTGCATCTGAAAGTGTTCAGAGTTCTGCTACTAGATGGCACTGAGTGTGGATAGAAAGGGGGTCTAAGGACTCATCTCTGGGCATTCCAATACAAGATGCTGGTCAAAAGAGAAGGAAGCAGCAAAAGGATCTGAAGAGCACTGACTATTCAGGAGAGGATCCAAAAAGTTGCTATCCTGGAAACCAGTGAAGAAGGTGTATTGAGGAGGAGGGAGTTACCAACTGGGTCAAATGCTCTTGAAAAGTCAGGTAAGGAAAGGACTTAACACTGGATACCAGCTTCAACAATGATGATAAAAGTGAGCTGAGCTTCTTGTCTTGCTTTCTATAGTGACAATTTAAAATGTGCTCCTCTGTCCTTATTTCATATAGTCTCTTGCATTTCATACTTGCCTTTGCTTTTGACTTTAAGGAGAAAAATTGAGGGCAAGTGCTAATAGACATCTTACTGACTTTCCCTGTGACCAGATCATCATTTTGGGTTGATGTCTCTTTCCTTATTATTCATCACAACCTGTCTTTCTGGTACATGTTCCTTCTTCCTTTTCATAGTGATACTTTCCAATATATATATGATTTTTTTTAAACCATGAATTGAACCCAAAGGCACTTAACCACTGAGCCACATCCTCAGCCCTTTAACCCTTTTTATTTTTTTTCCTTTTTATTTTATTTTTTAAAATTTTGAGACAAGATCTCACTAAGTTTCTTAGTGCCTTGCTAAGTTGATGAGACTGACTTTGAACCTTGATCTTCCTGCCTCAGCCTCCTGAGTTACTGGGATTACAGGCATGGACCACTGTGCCTAGCTCCAATAATGTTTTGATTCCTTTCAATCCTTTTGGTTCTCTACATAGTCTTCCTCAATTTTCTTCCATGAATTTGCCCTTCTTTTTCTCTGGCATGCCTCTAGTTGATTTCTGATGTTTTTATTTTCCTGGGCTCTGCAGTCTCACTCTTCCACCCTTGCAGCCTGCAATTTATGCTACATCCAGCAGCCATTGTCACTACCTCTCCTTACTGCTTAAAAAATGAACAAGGCTCCTAGCTTGGTGTTTTTTGCCCTCAGCACCACTGACATTTTGGGCTTGGTAAAGTCATGGGGGCTGGCACATGCATTGTGGACATCAAGCAGTATCTTTGGTCTCCACCTAGTAGAGGCCAGTTGTACCACCACCTCCAGTTGTGATAATTCAGATTGTCTCTAGACATTGCACTGAATCATCTGGGGTCAAAATTATGCTTGGTTGAATAGCCTTGCAAACCACTGCTGTAGGTTGTCTCTCTCCAGCTAACTTATAATCCTTTATTCACATTGCTGCCGGCAATGTTTATAAAATGCAAATTTTATTAAGAAATTCTATTTCTTTAATTAAGTCTTGTAATGGGTCCTGATTTTTTTTTTTTTTCCCTAGTAACAGGGATTGAACTCAGGGGCACTCAAGCATTGAGATATATCCCCAGCCCTATTTTATGTTTTATTTAGAGACAGGGTCTCACTGAGTTGCTTAGCGCCTCAGTTTTGCTGAGGCTGGCTTTGAACTCATGATCCTCCTGCCTCAACCACCTGAGCTGCTGGGATTACAGGTATGTCCTGATATCTTGAAGGGAAAGTTCATACTTCCTTGTCAAGTACCTAGGAAAGGTGTGATGTGGTCCAAAACTCTGCAGGCAACTGTGCTTCTGTCCTTTCTAACTGCTTACTGTTCTGTAAATGAGCCTTGCATTTTCATGCCTCTCTGCTTCTGATGTGTTTGTCTTCCCACTTTCAAAACCATCTTTTCTGTTTTGCTCCCAGGTAAATAGAGCTTGTCCAGAAAAATTAGCTGAAGAATCCTTTTCTTTGCACAGCCTTTCCCTATCTTTAAATTCTTGGAACACTCCTGGTATTTCTTGCATATTATGAGCATGATACATATCCTGCTAGTCTGTGGCCATTGATTTCTTATCTTTTACCTCTTACCTGACTGTAATCTCTGAGAAGGTCAAGGATCTTGTCTTACATTTGTGAGGCACTCAATAATGCTTATTAATATTTTAATATAGTAAAGGATCACAGAAGAGTGAAGTTACTTCTGACATGAGCAACCCACTAAGTTCAGAATGGAGAAATAACCTTTTGAAATGAACCTAAATGGGTAAGAAAACGTTTTGAAGATTAGACACTATCAAAAGAAATAAAATAGCAGAGGAGATTCAGAGATGGCAAATTCCTTTAGAGGGTGATTAGATTCATGAAGGAGGAGGGACATCACAGATTGGCACTAAATCCTGGAAAGCCTTGAATTCCAGCTGAAGACAGTGGGAAGATATTAAAGATCCCTTTAAAAAGAGTTGGTGCTGTGTTTTTTAGGAAAAGCTATCAGTCAATCCAATACATTATATTAGAAGGAAGAGACTGGATTTAAATGGACTACTTATAGTTATTAGTTTAGGCAAAAATAAATAGAATCTGAGCTAAGATAGCAAGAAATAACTATCAGACTATGTGTAAACTATTTTAGAAACAAGATTTGTTCCCTATCTAATTTAGTATTGAAATAACTTATTGGTAAGTGAACCTTGTAAAATATGATTTTTAACTGGCTTTAATTCTTGAAGAATAGATATAATCCTTTGTATAATTGATTTTAGAATATGAGAATAAATATGAATCTTTGTACAATATATTTTAGCATACATTGTTATTGACTTCAGCATAGCATGCAAATCAGATACTAGAAAGCTATTCGCTTGAACTTAATGGATTATGGTAATTTGGTTCATTTTTTTTTTCCTTTAGAATCAGTCAAAAAATTTACTGTGTCTGAAATAAAGATCTCCATTCAGATGCTTAATTAATTCCTAAACTGCATGAATAATTCATTTGGTCTAGCAAATCATTCTTACTTGATATTGTGCAATGAAGCTAAAAAGTACATACTCTCATCTCATCTGACTTTTGAGGGGAGATGGAGTGATGCACCTGGCATGGGCAAATGATCTGATGGCTGTAGAGGCAGGACAGAAAGGTCTCCACGTCAGTTGTCACCCTGATATTTCTCTGTGCGATCTGTATTCTGTGTTAGAATTGTTGAGGTCTTACTGAAACCTCAACTTCATGCTGCAGAAACATGAAGTTAGCTCATATTTTACATACACATGGACACATGTGAAATTACATATACAGACACACAGAGACACAGGCGGACTCAAATGCACTTAAGTCAACCTCCTACCCATGCTATTCCCTTTTTCCTCATGATCTCCAGGCTTTTGAGGAAATAACAAGTAGCTACATTTTAAAAAAAGGTTAGGAACACTGAACTTATATTCTTTATGGATTGTGCAGTTAGATCCAGATAAATATAGTGTTCTACCCGTCTCTGCTGTCACTTTGGAGCATGGTTGCCAAGGTGATCCTCTGGCACAGTGGATTTGTTTTTGTGTGACTGGGTGAGTTTGTGCTGAAAGCCAAAACAATACTGGAAAGTCCTCCCCCTGGGAATCATTCTATCTGTATTATTTTTGTTGTCCTTCTCTGGCCACATATTCTTGCTCTCCATGTTTTAGAGGGCTTAGGAAGATTTTTTTTTTTTTTTTTTGATCATCATTTTGGTGGCCTAATATATGGGGTGGTTGTGTAGGTAAACGTCTACTCAGGTAGGAGCTGTCAATCATGTTGGTAATGCTCACATGTGTGTTCCTAAAACAACCCTTTGGAATGAGAAGAATTTCCTTTGAGAAACCCGCAGGAAAATTTGCTAGATGTCTTGTAGGTTCATTAGTGCCTGATGATTTCGTAAGTTCTTAGGAGATGCAATAAGATATATGTAATGATAGATCTCACAACCGTCAGGCTTGCATTGAAGTTTGTCATGGTTCTTCCTCAAGGAAAGTGTTGCCCTTATAGAATGTTGAGTCAATATTAATTCTAAAAACTTTAATTAGGGTTTGAACCGCCATTCTATGTTATATAGCATAGAATGTGATTGGAGGCCAATGTCTCAACCTTGTACATGCAAAGGCAATGCTTATGCAAAATGACTGGCCACTCATTCATTCTTTCAGTGATCAATTGTATATCGAATATCTATGTCAAGTCCTGTGCCAGGAAATGGGATATGGAAATTAGCTTAAACTCAATATGGTTTCTGTCCTCATGATCCTTGGAGTCTAGTTATGGAAGATAGACATGAACTGAATAATGACTCAAACAAATGTAAAATTGCAGCAGTGCAGTGCTGTGAGAGCCTGTGACAGGGGACTCAGCAAGGAGATCAGGGAAGGTTTCCTGGAGGGAGGAGCACATTTGAATCCACAATGGAATAGGAGTTCAGCAGGCAAAATGAGGGGACAAGGGTTTCCAGACTGAGCAGATAAATGTGCAAAGAACCCTTGTGGGCAAGGGTATGGCAAGGACAAGACCAAGAGAAGGCAAGAGTGCTGGAGTTGTGTTGGTGAAGGACAACAGGTGAAGGGGAGGAGGGGAAGAGTTTCAGATGAGACTAGAAAGGCGGGGAAGTTGGAAGCTATGTAAGAGTCTTAAGAAAAGTTTCTATAGGGAGCGAGCAGATGGAAGTAGGTAGATTAGTTGTATAGTTCTTGCATTGCAGTATCTGAAAGTATAGTTTGCTTTAGCATGAAAATAGTGGATGAAAGGAGAATGAAATAAATTCAAGAGACATTTAAGAGGCAAAATCCAAGAAATTTGGAGTTGAATAGGAAACGAGGAGTAGGGGTAAGGAGGGTCAACACTAACTTTCTGACTTATGCAGATATATGGTATATACACTGTCATTGGAGGCTAGCAGCAGTGGAAGACAGTAAGCATGGCAGAGGAAGAGCATGGTTTGGATTTCAGACATGTTGAATTTGATGCACCTTTGGGACATCTAGAAGGTATTTAGGAAGTCTGGAGTGTACAAGTCTAGATCCTAAATGTAAATCCGGGGTGGAGATATAATTTGTAAATCTTCTGAACAGAAATAATAATTGAAACCATGGGTATATGTGAAATCATCTAGAGAGGTTATGTATGACTGGACATGAAATAATAGTGGTAATAACTTTTTGCCTTCTATGTGTGAAGAGATAGCTACTGTCCATTTATGTCAAATTTTTTTGAAGTGATTGAAACAGATTTAATAATCTTACAAGCAATCATTCACATTTATCTACCTTCAATGGATGTCCAAAAATGTCAGGATTATCAACAACCTAGCAAAAATAAGGTTGTAGAAGAATATAGAATTGCTGCATTATCAAGGCTCAATAGGGAGAGGAAATCAAAGCTAAATCTCCCTTTATTTGACCAGGCTAAAGCCATCACATAAATCAAACAAACCTAACTTAAAGTATCCTACTGCTTTGAATTGGTTTAGAAGTTTAAAAAAATTACTTTTGAAAAAAATTGTCAGGAAATTTGTCAAATCTCATGGAAAAAATGTCGTTTAAAGATGCCTGCACTATAATCAAACAGAAATCTCTGGGTTTTCTTATTTCCCTGCAAAGAAAAAAAAATCTGCCTTTGTGCATTTTTCGCATTCATTAGTAGTGAATTCAAATACCAGTTGCTTATCCTACTGAGTATTAGATTGAAGTCCAGCAGAAATCATGCAACCTGTAGGGCTTCCCTGGGTGAGACTGGAATTGAGGGGATTTGTTCTAAGGAAGCATTGCTGGAATGGGGAATAAATAGGGCACTGTGATTAGTACAGTCTCAGTGGGTACATTCTGAAAAAGAGGTTTTGCCTTTCTTAGGAATTTCTAAATATAAATTGCTACTTTTAAACTATTTTAATGCAAAAGTCAATATTTATCAGTGACTTTAATTACTGTGGAGTAATTCTACTGCAAATTCTACTGACTGTAAAGGTAATTATATGATCCAATCCTTAACATCATAGTAACTTTGATAATGGATAAACTGTTGCATGCTATTTTTACCCTTGGCCTGCCTCCTCATCCTGATTTTAATTGCCTGGGCATATCAGATGTACTACCAATAGAAAGCTGTTTTTGTTCTTGTTCTAGTAACCCAGACATCTGTGCAGACTATGAAGGATGCACATTTGTTGATGATGGCAGGAAGACTACTACCAGTTGAAAATATTCATCATAAACTCAAATTTTCTTTTTGATTAAAATTGCAATACAGAATACATTGCTCAAAAGAAGCATTAAAAGATGGGAAGGAAAATGGATGTCTAGCTAATTTCTGTGCTAGGATATTCACTTGTAAAAATCTTTGAGTTGGCAATATATAGTTGACTAAACCACAGACCTAGATTGCAACCTCTTTTCTTAAGAACTGTTAGGTTACTCCAAGACTGGAATGTGAGGCTTTCTTCTAGTTAAAAACCCTGCATCTTACAGAAACGCTAATGTAGGCAACTGTGAGGCAGCCTCTAAGAGTGTTTGAAAGCATGGGTTTTGCTGGATATGTGACTTGGATTTTCTCTTGATTAGTTCTTAACTCTTCTTGTGGAGGACCTGTTTCCATACCTGAGAAAGATATCACTCCTGGAATTGTTATATCAGGTTTCAATAGGTTATAGATGCATATCTTGCATGTCAGCTGAGATTGTGTGAGGCTACTCTTGTACCAGTGATGGAGAATGCTGTGTCCAGGTGTTAAGAGAAACATCTGCCTAAACTGAGTCTTGGTCCCAGAATTTCCAAGCTGTACAATATCGAGCAAATTAATTCATCTCACTGTATCACATTTTCCTGAAATAATGGGGATATTCGTAGAACTTTCACTGTAGTTTTGAAGATTTAAAAAATGACTAAATACATTTAAAACACTTGTATATGTTTTCCATTGTTACTATTATTATTATTTACTTCATGTAAAATTCAAAGCCTTCATTTGCACGTATTCATATTCATCAATAAATGTCTATTTACACTCTATATTATTGTGCATGTGTAACAAACTCAGAATCCAATGATATAATGCATTCTGTTTGGAAAGACAAATCCTGCACTAGACTTCTTTCCAAATCTTTCTATGCTATAGTCACAGAAGTTTCTCTCCTTGCCCTCTTTCCTTCAGCACTCAGATATCTCCCCTAACACCTTCCCCGTAGTTTCTTTAATTTTTCCAGGCTCCACTTCCTTCATTGTGTGTTGGACCAATTACAAAAGATAATGATTTTGTAGGGGACAGAGTGTGTGTGTGTGTGTGTGTGTGTGTGTGTGTGTGTGTGTGATGTGTGAGGGTGCTTGTGTGTGTATATATATCAAAGAAACAAGGATACAGTTGTTTTTTGCAAATACCAAGGCAATTATCACAGTGTCAACAGTGTAGCATTTATAATGAACAAGACCCTTGAGAGGAATGCATGGCATCACCAGCCAGGGTGACAACTTTCACAGAGCAGGAGGGTGCAGCACTGATTTTAGGATTGAATCTAAAGCAGTTTGCAATGATCATTCCTTTTCATCTATATCCTTTTTATTCTATTGTAATTATTAAGCTTTTCTATAGGTATGGGGGGTAGTCTTGCTGTCATAATTCTTTTATGAGAAACCTAGGAAGAGAAGTATTCCTTTAAAAAAACATTTAAATTTCTTCTTTCAAAAATATTCCTGCAATTAAATAAATGTTATATGCAATTATAACTATAAGTCTTCTCCATTTATTTGTGTGCCCTTACTTCAAGTCAAATAACTTCCCATTGACAAAGTAAGGGCCATTTACTTTGTCCTCCCACATGGACATAATGTCCTCTTCCCAATTCAGTATGAAACTTTTTTTGTTCCTTTGTGTGGTATCCAAGGTACTGTCTGCAGGCAAGTCACTACAGACTGCTGTGTATTGCTGTTCATTTCACAAGATGGTTTGTGAAAACTGTGTTCAGAAATCAGGTGTAGCCTGTGCATTTACATTTTTTGAGAGGAGGATGTGGCCACATCCATAGATCCTGCCGTCTATTAGCAAGATGTGTTTGGCCAGAGGTCTTCTCATCCCTCTGCTTTGGAAGCATGCTTCTCATTTTATCACAGAATTTCTGGGAGAAATGCAATCATTTTCATCATCAGCAGTCCTGCTTCAAGAGAAGTTTTTCTGAAACAACAGCTTTGAGAAAACCTGCAGGACCAATTGCATAGAGGAAGACTGAAAAGGCCTCATTTAAAAGAGCCTCCCTTTAGATGTGCTTGGCTTCTGCTTCACATATTCAGTTTATACAACAAATTAGACTTCCCTAGGGATCAGGACAAGTTGCTGTAAGCTTAAGATACAGTCTTTACCTTTGCGTTATAAAGCAGTTATTGTAAGACATTTTCTAATTTAAAGTCAATGGAGAAAAGATGATCAGGGCACATCCCTCCTCCAGTGTTATAATTAATTTATTTCTACTACCATCAAGTGTCGTCTAACAGAATTTTGGTTAATAATTGACCACAGTTAGGAAGGTAGTCTCATGAGGTTATGAAGAGCTGAAACATTCTTATTGTCTAGTGACATAATAGTCAGTGTAATATCATAGTGCAACATAGTACACATTTGTGGTGATACTTGTGTGAACAGACTTCTTGTGTTTCTAGTCATGTTAAAATATTCTGCATATTATATAATATTTGGTAGGGATAATAAATGACTATTTCATTTACGTATTTATCTTACCATACTTTAAACTGTTACTTTGGAGTGTACACGTTCCACTTATAGAAAAAATGTTTACTCTCAATCAGTATGTCATGTTATGCCAGTAGCAACCACATGCACCTAGTGTTTACTATGTCTCTTGGTAGCATCAAGAGGCCATGAGGAGCAATGACCTGCACATCTACGTTTGAGTAGGTGTATTCTCATTTTTACACAATGACAAAATCATTTAACAATTTATTGCCCAGAGTATTTTCCTATTGCTAAGAAACTCATTCCTGCATCAATCACATTACTTCAAATATACTGTATTTGCCCCCTCCAGATAGCAAAATTTTCCTTATTATGAAATGCAAATAAAGTGTGTGGTCACTTGTAATGTGTGTATTAATGGTTACAATCTTGATTATTACTCTAGCTTTACTTGCTTGCATTTTTTTTTTAGTAAGAAGAAGAGTAATTTCACCAACCACTCAGCATCTTTGTATTCAGGATACTCCATGAAAAAGGGGTGGTCTGGCCACTCTGGAAGGCTTCAGGTTTCCCTTTGGAACATCAGGCTTTTAGACTCACAGCTGTGAAGAGCAAGGAGACTTAAATTCTTGTGTCTGATGTATGGTGTTTGGGTCCAGCAAAAAAAAAAAAAAAAAAAAAAAAAAAAAAATTCATCTTAAGCTCTTGTTAATTCCTTAAAGATTTTATTTTACTAGGCAGTATAAGGAATAACTAACTTGGTTTTGTGCATTGCAGGTATATCCATTTCAACCAATTAGAAACACTACATCCAGAGACCTTTGAAGACCTTCTGAAATTAGAGCGACTGTAAGTACTAACCCTTTAGATGTCCTTAAGTTCTGCTTTTCATATTCTGTTTATACAACAGCTTGGATTGTCATGGGGATCAGGACATTTTGCTATAAGTTTAGGAAATACCCTTATAAAACAGAGTTACTATAAGAACTTCCATAATTTGCAATCAATGAAGAGATGAACAACCCAAATACAAACAGGGTAAGCCGGGCACGGTGGCACACACCTGTAATCCCAGCACTTGGGAGGCTGAGGCAGGAGGATTGCAAGTTCAAAGCCAGCTTCAGCAATGGTGAGGCACTTAGCAACTCAGTGAGACCCTGTCTCTAAATAAAATATAAAAAAAGGGCTGGAAATGTGGCCCAGTGGTCAAGTGCCCCTGAGTTCAATCCCCGGTACCAAATCAATCAGTAAATAATTAATTTTTAAAAAATAAAAACAGGTAAAAAGAGAAGAATGGCTACTTCATAAATGGGGTTAAACCACTTGGAAAGCTGTAGTGGAACCTACTACAATTGAACATACATATCTCCTACGAGCTGTTATAGTAACTCCACATAGCAGTTACATGCTGCTATGGATTGAATGTATAGTCCAAAATTTCATGTGTTGCAGATTTAATCCACAAATTTATATATTAGTGGTGTTTTGAAATGGGACCTTTGGGGGAATAATAAGGATCAGGTGAAGTCATAAAGGTGGCACCCTCTGTTGGGAATTGTGGCTTTGTAAGAAGAGGAAGAGAGCTGAGCTCTTGCCCTCCCACTATGATGCCTTCTGTCATGTTGTCATGTAGTGAGGAGGCCCTCACCAAATGTGGAGCAGGTACTGATGCCCTGCCCTTGGACTTTCCATCTTCCAGGACTCTGGGCCAAATAAACTTCTATTCTTTGTTATTACATGGTCTCAGATAATTTTTTATAGCAACAGATAAGGACTAAGAGATACACAACTGAAATGCACACATGTGTGCACCAGAATATGTGTTCTCAAGTGTTTACAGCAGTGTTTTTCCTTATAATTCCATATTAGAATGAATTCAAGTCTCCAAAAATAAGAGAATAGTGAAAAATACATTGTGAGTTCATAAAATAGAATACCATAAAACAACACTGATGAACCTAAGAAAAATCTGAGTAGAAATAACCCAAACACTGAAATTACATAGTTTTATTTTATTCTTTAAAGAAATTTGCAGGGCGCAGTGGCGCAATCCTGTAATCCCAGCACTTGAGGCAGGAGAATCTCGAGTTCAAGGCCAGCCTCAGCAATGGTGAGGCACTTAGCAACTCAGTGAGAGTTACTAAATAAAATAAAGTACAAAAAAGGTCTGGGGATGTGGCCCAGTCATTGAGTACTCTGAGTGCAATCCTGGTACCCCCGAAAGAAAGAAAGAAAGAAAGAAGGAAATTTACTATATGCACATAGCAGGAATATGTGTAGTATTTAAAAGTTAAATGGTGGTAAACTTTGGTGAGCAGGAGGTCACTGGAAATGGCTGGAAGGAGCTTCTGAGTTTCTGGCAAGGTTTTTTTTTTTTCTTCTCATTTTTCCTGGGCATTCATAACACACCTGTGTTCACTTTGGGGAAATACATAATGCTCTATATCATGGCACCTGCACTTTTCTAGAAGACTGTTACTTTTCAACAAAACTTAAATAGACAAACAATGACAAACCAAAAGGACACTTGTACAGTCTCCTTTTGTTTTATCTATTATCAGGTGAAGATACTTTACCACTTCAGTTTCTCTAATACCTTTTATTAACAAATTAATATTGTCTTCAGCTTAAGGTACATTTTTTTTAAATAAAAGAAAATGTAAAATTTTATAAATTAAGTTAATCATTTATCTATTTTCCTAAGAAAATTATGAATTAGGAGTTTATAAACTTCAAAAATGATGCCCTTATGCATAAAATAGTAAAAAATAGTAAAAGATAAGGGCTAGTCAACCACTTTCCAATACAGTTACTCCAAACCAATTTGCCTCTAGAAGTACAGGGGTCATAATACATGGAATCACATTGTTTGGCTTTGTTTGCTGTTTTGCAAAGTCTGTGATGATGGATAGGTAACTGGGTAGGAGAGCATATGGTACTCTTCCAATAACATGTATGTGCAAGAAGTCCTGTGTGGGACAGCCATGGTGTTAAACATGTCATGGTTAAGATTTAGAGTTACAATAACTCAAAACTTCAAAAAACTGGTGCATCAGTTTAAATTTTGGGGAAAATTTTGCTGATGAAGAGCATTGTTTTTCTACTGTGCACCAAAGCATCCATCAAGATTCTCAGACGCCTACCTATCATTCTGCCAAGATGGGAAGGGAGTGTTGTCCTACCTGAGGAAATGTGGAATTCCTGATAGGTCCTGCAGTGATGGCAGGTCTCATCTTCATAGAAGAGACTTTTTATCTTGGGATCCATGAATGGGCTCAGAGGGACAGAAAAATGATCAACCCTTTTATCTTTTGTTTTCCTTTCCATTATTTAGATAAGTATATACCTATTTATTTTATTCTAGTGATGTAGGCATGTGCTATCAAATCACAGTTCAGTAGAGCACATGAAGGAACATTCCCTAGCTCAGACCCTCTTTCTAAAGGCTGCCTCATTTAGCCATTTCTCTTTTATATTATTCCTGACTGTCAAGATAATATTCCTAGGTCTTTGCTTCTTTACTTTTCAATTGTACATTGTATTAATTGATTCCTACCCTGAGAGATGAGGATTACCTTCTTGTCTTAACCCCAAATTGAACTTCTAATTTTTGCTCTGATTATTTTGATAGCCTCTCCCGATTTTCCTCTTAAAATTTTTAGTGACTAATCTTATCTTCTTTCTGTCATTTTTCTTCCTTTTTCACTTGTGCTTTCTGATACATATATTATTATTATTATTTGGAGATTTAAATATTTAGCATGTTTATCCTATATGAAACTATAATTAAACTTCCTTTGGTTGACTATACATCATCTCTAAAAATTAAAAAATAAATACATGTACTGACTATACAGTATTATACATATATATTACATACACACACATATATTTATACATTTTAACTAATGTATTATAGAATCAGGAACTTTGATAAGATTTCATATCTAAATACAAATATCACAAATATAACTGCTTCAAAAATACCTTTCTTTTTTTTTTTTTTTTTTTGGTACTGGGGATTGAACTCAGGGGCACTCGACCACTGGGCCACATCCCCAGCCCTTTTTTTGTATTTTATTAGAGACAGGGTCTCACTGAGTTGCTAAGTGCCTTGCCATTGCTGAGGCTGGCTTTGAACTCGTGATCCTCCTGCCTCAGCCTCCCAAGTGCCAAAAATACCTTTCTTTACAAAAGGAAAATTAATTTTCTGTTCTCACGTTTTAAAGTATTTAAAATAATGTTCTTTGTGCTTGCTTCAGATTAGTACTATAATTTTTGTACAGATTTTTGCTTTCCTTGAACATTATAATTATATTAATTAATATAATTTAAAATACATTATGTGCATTTACAAAATCTTTACTTTTTTTATATTGCCAAATTATACAAACCATGCAGTCTCTTTTTTCTACCAAAGATCCTGATCTTCTAATGTGAACTGGCTTTTGTCTAGATAATGTCACCAACCTGACATTTTTCTTTATATTCACCATGGTTTGAGCCCATGGTTTCCAGTATTAGTTCTTCTTTTTTATTGGTTTACTTCTTTATTCTGCTGGTGTGCATACTCAAGTAATTTTGTATGAATAGGCTTAAAAGGAAACACTGATTATCCTTAACATTTGGAGATATGTGTGTTCTTTCTTCACAATTAATTTGTCTCATGTAAAATTTTAAGTTCAAAACTGGTTTCCTCTGATCTCTGAAGACTGTTCTATTTCTCCCAGCAGGTTGTTTCTTTATTTATTCTATAGAAAATAAATTCATTTTGCAAGGATATTCAAAAGTTTTCTCTTCATTTTTTTGTTTTTGTATTTTGAAATTTTATATATTTGAATCAAAGATTTTTCAGTTATTGGGCTAGGTATTTCAAGTGTTCTTTTTTTAAAAAAAATTATTTATTTTTTATTCTAAGATGTTATAAATGACAGCAGAATACATTACATTTCATGTTACATATATAGAGCACTCTTTTACAAATCTCTGGTTGTATGCAAAGTATATTCACACCATTTGTGACTTCATACATGCACTTAGGGTAATGATATCCATCTCATTCTACCATCTTTTTTTTTTTTCCTTCACTCTTTTGCCCCCTCCCTTCCCTTCCCTCCCCATTGGCCATTCTAGTGTTCCTCTAATCCTCCTATGCTCCCCATCCCAACCCAACTGTGAATTGGCCTCCTTATATCAGAGAAAACATTTGGCATTGGGTTTTTTGGGATTGGCTAACTTCACTTAGCATTATATTCTCTAACTCCATCCATTTTCCTGCAAATGCCATGATTTTATTCTCTCTTATTGCTGAGTAATATTCCATTGTGTGTATATACCACATTTTCTTTATCCATTTATCTACTGAAGAACATCTAGGTTGGTTCCACAGTTTAGCTATTGTGAATTGTGCTGCTATAAACATTGATGTGGCTGTGTCCCTGTAGTATGCTGTTTTCAGGTCTTTTGGGTAAAGACCAAGGAGTGGGATAGCTGGGTCATAAGGTGGTTCCATTCCACGTTTTCCAAGGTAGTTTTAGGACTCAAGTCCATTTATGGTCTTAAGAGCTTATCTTCATTTATCTGACTATTTTCTTTTTCATTCTTTTTGTATCCTCTTTTAGGAGCATCTTAAATAAATATTAGACTCTCTGGGTTTGTATATCCTTTATCTTTCATTTCATAATGTTGATTAAATTGTCATTTGGCTTCATAATCTGACATAAATTTTTAATTTCATAACCAAATTTTAATATCATTTTAATCATATTGTAATTCAAAAGAGCTCTTTCCTGTTTCCTATTTATTCCTGTTCCGTGGCATCTCACTCTTATTTTATGGGTTTAATATATATTCAGATCACTGAGTCTATTAATCATAATCTGTTCTATCACTGTTTTAAAAAATTCTTTGAGTTTCTTTTTTCCTTCTAGGGTTAGTTTTATTTTGTTTTTTCTTTTTCTCCTGATTAACCTTTTGTGATGCTTGGTTCTCTATTAACACTAGAAAATATTGGCCAAGTAAGGTGAGTTTCTACCTGTTTTTAAGTAGGTCTGTTTGTTTCTTACAAAAATTTCCCCTTTGGTGGGAATTTTAGTTTGGTCAACTGGGTGCAAAATGGTAGACTTATCTCTTCATCTTCCTAAACTGTTAGAATGAAGAAGACTTTTCTTGAGTTCCAACTCTTACGCAGGATTCATTTCTTCTGTCAATCTGCTCAGTTTCCTTAGAGAATGAAAAAAAAAGTTTGTGTGTTGTACATGTATCTCTCTCTCATATATACACACACATACATACACATGTATCACACCTATATTTTTCCTCTAGGAAACTGGTGTCCTATAAAGGGTGATAGTGACTGAGTAATTGCACTTCTCCATTCATGTGTTTAATGACTCTCTGTGTTTTCAATCCCACTTCTTATTCTTTTCCTTCTGCCCCAACTCTTTAGTGTCTCTGGGTGAAAACAATCACATTGTTCCTTCCTCATTGTATTATCTTGGCTGGAGCTTTGCCTATTTCATCTGTCAGCACTGTCTCAGACATTTTGTTTCCAGAATCTACAGTTTATATTCTGATTATTTATGGGTTTATTTATTTGTATTGACCCTCTAGGCTATTACTGAAGTAAAATCTTGAAAGAATTGAGGCAAATTTGTACATCTAGTTCATAATTTGAACCAGAATTCTTTTCCTTATAACGTTGGGATATGTTTGCTGAATGATTTATAAATACTAAAATTAAATTATTTTATTAAAATATCTCAATCCACCTCATGTTGCATTCATTAATATCATTGCCTAACACTTGTATGGGAACATTCTTTTCAGTGGAGGTGCCACACCAATACAGGGCAGGAAAACTTGCATCTTCATCTTTTCTATAAACAGAGAGGTTTATTTGAAAATCCTGATATGTTACCAAAGTTTTTTTCTACAATAGATAAGCCTTATCTTGAAACATGACAAATTATTTATTATATTGCCAAACAAAAAATTGGCACAAATTTTATGGATCCTATGTTAAACTGTTTAAGTTTGTTTAGAGTTTGATGCATAAGCAGAAAATTAAAGTAGCATATTAAAGTATGTAAAAAATTACAGAATTTTGACTTTTGGGGTTAATAATTCATGATAAATATTAAAGAACATGACAACAAGATCATTTATCTCTGACGCCATTTTCAAATTTCAAATTGGTGTGACCGTGGACACTGTTGGCAAAGCTAGCCCCTTGTGTTTCTCTTTCATGTGCCCATTAACAATACCAATCAATACTTTATACTTTCCAGTCTTCTTCGGGAGTCTTCAATGATTCCATTTTAAAAAAGCATAAAAAGTACATGAGCCGGGCGCGGTGGCGCACGCCTGTAATCCCAGCACTTGGGAGGCTGAGGCAGGAGGATTGCGAGTTCAAAGCCAGCCTCAGCAATGGCGAGGCACTTAGCAACTCAGTGAGACCCTGTCTCTAATAAAATACGAAAAAGGGTTGGGGATGTGGCTCAGTGGTCGAGTGCCCCTGAGTTCAATCCCTGGTACCAAAAAAAAAAAAAAAAAAAAAAAAGTACATGAAAAGGAATTGAAGCCTTGGTATTCTGTACCCAGAAAGAGCTCACATGACTCTTGAATACACACTCCAAAGAACACACTTTAGTGTCATCGCTGGTATGGAAACAGCCAGAGTGGAAAATGTTTTCTTTATTAAATAAGTATTCTCCACACTAAAGCCAAGTTCTTTCCAAGAATATTTCTCAAGAAGTAGGAACTGAACAGTAAGTTTTCTCTACTTTTTAGAAAATTTTAACTTAAACCTCAGGCAGATTTGCTTTCTCTTTTCAGAGTATTAATGGGGAAAATTCATTTATCACTTGCCTTTCTTTTTGTTTTTGTTTTTATGACATATATAGTTCTGTTATAGGAAAGAAAGATCTTTGTAATAAATTCCCTGCTACAGATACTGCTAAAATATGTATTTTTTGACAAAGTATTTTTGACAGAAGACATTCATATCAAATAATTATATAACATTTTCAGTACAAGAAGTGCTTTCTGGGTTATTGTTGGGAATAAAGCAATCAAACAATCAAAGTGATTCTATAAGCAGGCTTTAACAAATACCCTTCAGAACTGTTTTGATTAACTTCAGGGAACTTGGAAAGAAGAATACAAAAAAAAAAAAAAAAAAAAAAGAAGAAGAAGAAGCTACAAGCATACATTTTTGTACCCTTAATAAACAGGACTGTTGAGACAATACTACTGTTTTAGTTTTGCAATGGAGATAATATTCTTTGAGAAAAATAATGATACTTATTTTGATAAAAATTCTTATTTTATAGATAAAGAAACTGAGGCTTAGATAAATTAATCTGCTTGGAAAGAAAGAGTTACAAAAAAATCCCCAAGAGGAATAATTTTTATTTGGAAATTATAACATGTGTGACATAAACTAAATATTGAAAAGTATTAATTTGGATAACTAGTCATGATTTGTACAATATTTATAAAAAAGTTCAACAGTGATTTTTCAATATTTACATACCTTGCTTCAAGACTCTGTGATAATGGAAATGTTTTGCTTTTCTTGTAATTCGCTTGTTAAACAATTATTTCTGGTCTACTTAGCTTTGAAAATAGATAACATCTTTCAATCTGTGATTACTGACACAATTTTCAGGCTTTTAAACATATTTGCAGAGGGCTTTTTTACTGTTATTGTCACATAGACCTATACTACTTGTAAAATAATGAAATGATGTAGATTAGCAAAAATAAATTATGCAAATTGTAAGTTTATGTAAATTGCCCTCAACTACAATATTCTACAAGTTATTTCTCTACCATGAAACTGTGTTCCAATATTCCTTGGGATTAAAAAAAAATGGCATAGGGATTAGGGCTTGTGGTAGAAAGAGAATTACAATATCAATTGTTAAAGGAAAAAAATTTAGTGTCACTTGTTAAAGCATGGTACAGAAGACTTTATTTAAGTGAGGCCATTGTCATAGACACAGGGACCATTGCAATGGGATCTTGCACAAAGGAGAGAGCTTAAGCTCAACTCTAAGTAGAACATGAGCAAAAGAAAATTTATAGGCAAGGAACAGAGTGGGAGCCACTGAATGGAAAATTACTAAGAGAAAACATCAGGGGTAAGGAGAAGTCTGGCCAAACTGACCTAACAGGATTTTTGTGCAAGGCAACATATTGTGATCAGACATTACTTGAGGGATAGTGGAGGATGAGAAATTTGGTCATATATCACAGGTAGGAGTTTCTGCTTAAACTGACTTAGCAGGGTTCTTGCTAAATTGAATAATGCAGAGCTGGATATACATCTGAAAGTCAGATCTAGTTGATGTAGAGGTCTAAGGAGCCTGAGTGCAGTTTGGTCAAGGAGAGAATATTTGACCATCTTTATGTTACAATTTCTTCTGTAGTCACTGATTCTAGGTTTGGTGAATTGGACAGGGCATGTAAAGATGAGTATAAGGAATCCACATAGGAAACTATTTCCTTTATAGATGCATGAATGAAATTCAAATTTCCAGAACCAGAAGAGTTTGACTCCATCTTATTCCTTTTTACTTTCACCCCTAACCTGTAAAATAGCCAAGATAAGGCCAAAAACATAGCACAGATAAGAAAATGTGCCCCAGTGACCTCATTTAATCTTGAGATAAGGACACTAGGCTGAGAGTAGGACTCATGCAGAAGCTGGAGATGACTTAATTGTTAAATTTTCTAAATAATTGATAAGTTATGTTCATTTCCTTCAGTCTCATGAGAAATGGTATGCACCTTTGCTCTATTTGGCAAGGACCATTTCCCACCCTCCACCCTGTTCATAGACATGATCTTTGTTGAATATGCATGTAATGGTCATATTGCCCACATGGGCTCTAGCTGGTTCCTTCTATAACCATAAACTTTCTAGTCCTGGGAGGACGTGCTATGGTGAAGACAGCATGAAGGAAGCTCAAACCAGTGCAGGTCTGTCTAGGTGCAAAGAGAGAAAAGGAATAGTGCAGCCTGGGTCTCCTCTGCCTCCTGCCATCCTCACCACCTCTCAAGAGCTCAGGAGCCTGTGACATGCATTCCCATGCAATAGTGCCCTGGGCCCCCATATGTAGGCATGGTTTGAGAGCAAACATGTGAATGACTGGCTGAGCCAACAAGCTGTGCTACACCAAATGGGCTTCTCGTTAAGCAAAACTACGGTTGGCCGGGGAGCCGAAACACAGGCCGAGTGCTGGCATCAACAGGATCTAGGTAGTCACGGATCATCTGCAGATGTCTGCTATCACATATTTTTCATTGTGCCATACATTTTTTATTAAAAATTTAATTGACAAATATATATTGCATATAGTCAATATGTAGAATGTGATGATTTAATAGGTATATACATTGTTTACTGAAGATGAAAACATTTATTTACCTTGATTTCTTGCATGCTTAAATATTTAGTTTTATGAATTTCTCTTTAACATCAGTAGACAAAGTAACAGATTCCAAAGACCACAGATGAGAAAATACATGTATAATGGTGTATACTTAAGAAGAAATGATTACATAATTGACATTTTGTTTTCTGTTGTTCTTTTTCATTGAAACGTTTTTTTTTTTTAAAAAATACTAGGAGTGCAGAATGAAATTAACCAAATTATGCTATATGCATGTATGAATATATCACAATGAATCCCACTTTTATGAATAACAGTAAATGCAGTAATTGAAAAAAATAAATTGAAGGAAGACCAGTAAAGTAGACAGAGGAGGTCAAGGAGAGGGAGGAGGGGGAAAAAGGGGAAGTACCAAGAAATGAAATGAAGCAAATTTTGGTATATTCATTGATGAATATGTCACAACGAACCTGTCTACTAATAATGCACTAATAAAAATTTTAATTTCACCATTAGGTTTAAAAGAAAAAAAAAAAAACAAAGTTTTGTTTCCCAGACTTATTGTTACTGTGTGGTGATTAAAACTTATCTTTTATTTTTTTCAGATTTTTGCATAACAACAAATTATCTACAATCCCAGCTGGGAGCTTTTCTCATCTGGATTCATTAAAAAGGCTGTAAGTAAGAGCAAACACATGAAAACTAAAAACTTGTAATTTTCTCCAAAATAAATAAATCCTAAACAACGATCAGCTTTGCTTCCTTCTGCTGTGAAAGATCATTGCAATTCCAGTGTATTAAGGAGAAAATGGTTTTTTGAACTGCAGAGTGATAGAAGACCCAGATAGTCTACTGAGCTTTCATGTATTCTCTTAGAAGTGACATTCAAAAGGAATATTGAAGATAGAAGTTTTCCTCACTGGTCAATTTCCTTGCTGGTCAAATCGAAAGACTCTCAAGACTTTTCTTTTCCTTTAAGTTTTTATTTAAAAAGGGATGTGAGATATACCATAGACAGTCCAACTCTTCCATTGAGGCTTCACTTTTCCCTTGTTGCACATAGATTTATCAATCCAGGGCATTTACTCCTACACTAAATAGAATGAGACAAAAATCCCAATGCTCTGATGGCTCTCCACTCCAGAGGCTTCCCTGCTCCTGTCTGTCTTCCACTTTGCCTTACTTTCTACCTTCCTGTGTGAACCACTTTTCTGCCCTGTCTCTTCACCCTCATCTGTGTGTACTCTTGCACTGATAACATTTTATTTTGTGTTCTTTTGTTCCCTCAACACACAGACATAAGTTCTAGTGATCGGGTGAAGGACAGACTCAGTGCTCTCCAGACACCGGCTGGTGAGCACATAATGGAAAACTCACACTATCATTCACCTACCTTGGAGGCCAGTTTTGTTGCAGTGGCTCTTCTGATACTGTGTGCCTTGATACAGGCTCATGAGTAAGGGGATGCTAAGATTAAGTAAAAATCAGAACCATGAAAAACATAAATTTGCATTTAATTTTGGCCTACAAATAATTCTTGTAATCTTTGTACTTGAGGAATAATTAATAATCAAGAGAGCAATTTATCCACTCCTACCTCATTTCTTCAAGTCCATACTACTGATGACACCCCTGGCACTTCTTATAGCAGACACACACACAATGCTGCCTCATATTCTTGGCTTGTGTCCTTTGTGTTAAAACCCACAAAAGGCCTTGGTTAATGACTCTCTTTATTTTTGTCAACGTTTTCTGACTTGTTAGAACGGGTTGTATCACAACCATTTGGAATAACACACTTATTTATTCTTGCTTTTTATTCATGTGTGGGAAATGCAAAATGCCAGGACATTTTGTAACACTGATAGAATGCTTTATTTTGGTGGTGGGAGAAAATTGTGTTTTATTTTTAACTTGACATTTTTCCCTTTGTTAGATTTGTGATATCACTTATAGTTAGAGTCACTGTCATGTATTTGCAATTATAATGCCTCTTGTCTACATAGGCTTCTACCTGAGTCTCATTCTTGGCTCCCAAGATGCTCAGAAAGTCTTGAAGTGCTAAATCCCTTAGCTTTCCTTAATACCTTCCTATTATTCTTTCTTGTTACATCTTAGTAGCAGCTTTTCTGTTCCAACTTCTTACATTTTATTTAAAGCTAGCATTCACTCCATTGCTGGAACATATGTGCAAAAGTAAATCTTAGTAAGAAAGTAGATGAAGGAGACCCTACTAGCGGAGGTGTAGCAGTATTTTACATACTTGCATTATATTTATTTAAAGTGTTTAAAAGTAATTTTTGTTAGTATATCATGTTGATAAACTACTTTTATGAATGGGAAACTGACATCAGATGATCTGAGCAAATTGCTCCAGGATCTACAAGATCCTGATCATTCTGAGACAAGGTAGACACTGCCATCTAGTTATTCCAATTCCTCAAATGAGTGTCCTACCCAGACTATGATTTAGATGAGAAAAACAGAATCACGAGAGTGATGGACACTTAATAGATGAGCTACACCTACTAACAAATAAATTCCACTTTCAACAATGAAGTTCATCAACAATTGGGGAATGTCAATCACCAGTAGTGAAGGAGTGGGAGTGGAGGTGTCCCTCAGTGAAACCAGCAGGAGTCATATTTGACAATCACCACTTGATCCTGGGTTTGACCTAGTGGAGGTCCCCTGACATTGGCCTCTCCATCTATTTTTCACAATTTCTAACTCATGATGACCATGTTCCTTACAGGTATACTGTAAACTTTAATAGAATGCCTTTTAAAAAGTGTTTTGAGATCTTTTAAGTGTGAGCAATTATGTAAGTATGAGTGATGTATTATTGTATTTTCAAATAGAAAATATTAATACACTGGGTACCATTTTTACCTTTTAAATTGTCCATTGAATAGTGACTATGCCAAGTGAATAAGTATTTTAGTGTTGTGATCCTTGACTGAATACTATCAGAAGGTAATTATTTTTGTTTATTATTCTTGGTGTGATATTTGATGGAAGAACACTTTCAAAATGTAGAGTAGTGCTGGCGCAGTGGTGCATGCCTGTAATCCCAGCACTTGGGAAGCTAAGGCAGGAGGATTGCGAGTTCAAAACCAGCCTCAGCAATGGTGAGGCACTTAGCAACTCAGTGAGACCCTGTCTCTAAATAAAATACAAAAAAGGGCTGGGGATGTGGCTCAGTGGTCGAGTGACCCTGAGTTCAATCCCCTCTACCAAAAAAAAAAAAAAAAAAAAAAAAAATGTAGAGTAGTAAAGTGGTAATGATTTTAACATAGTATATTACTAGCATTTAGTGTAGGTTAGTAAGAACCATCTTTCCCTTAATTTATTCTGTAGATATTTTTCAAATTGAAAATGTTACCATAGCCTGGCGTGGTGGTGCACACCTGTAATCCCAGCACTTGGGAGGCTGAGGCAGGAGGATTGCAAGTTCAAAGCCAGCCTCAGCAATGGTGAGGCATTTAGCAACTCAGTGAGACCTTGTCTCTAAATAAAATACAAAAAAGGACTGGGGATGTGGCCCAGTGGTCGAGTGACCCCGAGTTCAATCCCTGGTTCCAAAAAAAAAAAAAAAAAAAAAAGAAAAAGAAAATGTTACCACAAATTAAGGTTAAGGCACAGCATTTCAAAAAAATACTTTTAAACTATAAATTTGGAAATACTCTATTTACAAAGGCCCCCCCCCAAAAAGATTAGAATAGAAAAGTATAGTTCTAGTACTCTACTAAACATTTTCTAAATATAAAAGGAGTTTTTAAACTGGTAAGTGAAAATATACATACTGTTGTTTCACTTATTTTTTTGTTTCACTTTATGGATGAATATCTTAACTTAAGTGTACAGTAATATAATAAGATACTAAATCCTGAGCTCAGTTGTTACAAAAACGCACAGATATAAGGATACTCAAGGAGAAGTGTGATCATTGATTAGTGGAGAGTCACTAAGTGAACATTGATGACTTCTGAGAAATGGAACATTCTGGAACATTAAGGTCCCATGCCTGTGATGTTCCCAAAGGATTTATATCAATATCTTTGCTGTGTTCAACTCAGAGCAATGTCATGTTGATATTGAAATAAGGGCATACTCTTTAGTATATGATGGTAGACTGCTTTTAATAAAATTACCAGAAATTAAACTTGAAATGCAAATGTGCATTTTGGACACAATAATGCTGAAACAGATGCTTTTTAGCCAAGCAGCTGATACAATAAATTGGTTGGTAACAAGGAAGAACCAAGGACAACCAAACCTACAATACATCTCTGAATAAGGGATGGTCCAATATTTTACCCACACATTACTCTGGACAAGGCTGAAAACATCCTCTATTATAGCCATGGCTTTATTTTCTCAGTTTAAAGTGTTGTTGGAAATATTAGGCAAATAATAGCTGTACCATTAATTTTTCAGCAAGTGTGAAAATTTTCCCCTTACTTTAGCAATTTAAAGCTACTAAACACCAATTTTTTCAGTGCACTATAATAAAATTTAAATAAATATAACAATCTTAGGAACCAATCATCTATAATACATTTTGCAGAGCTGTCATTATAGTGAGTCTTTCTTAAATTCATTAAAATAAATACATATATTTTTTAAAATATTCTAAAGCTAGAAAGCAGCATTTTTTTTTTTAGTTTCAGTTTTGTTTGTTCCAGTAACTTTATATTAATGCAAATTCCTAAATTAATACTAGGTGATCTTTTATTCCATTTTCATACCGATTCCAGTAGACTTTATTTTTGTTTGTTTTCTCAAATTTTTAAACAACTTTTTGTACATGTATAATCCTGATTAAAAGTTATCAAAAAAATCAACATTTTCTATTCTGCTTCAGTCATGTAGAACACATATTTATGATAGAGATATTCAGCCCCATAACAGACCTCCTCCCTATCCTAAATACATTCATTTTATCCTTATGTCACTAGAGTTTTCTTTCATTGAGTGAACTAATTACTTCCATAGGAGGAGGTAAGAATTACTTTTAGACAAATTCTCTTTTTAATTCTTGGGAAGGAAGAAAAGGAGAATTTTTCATATCTGGGTCTCCTTGTTCTATATCTTTTGAAAAGAATGAAGATGTATACAATAAATCTCTTTGGCTACATATCAATTTTATTTCCTGAGTAAAACATGCTAGAAAGGATTAAAAATATGTAAAATTTGACAAAAGTGAGTAACTTGAGTGTCTAGGTGAAGAAATATCACAAAGAAGTGCAAAGGACCATGGCCTTTCCAAAAAGGCCTGCAATTGAACGAAGAGGTGAATCTTTTAACATTAAAAAAAAAAAAAAAAAAAAAAAAAAAAGTTCAGTTTCTGCCCTTTAGAGAATACATGCTTATCCATGCAGATACTAAGGAGGTTTACAAGAGGAAAGAAGGCCAGGTGCCCTGGCACATGCTAGTATTTACAGCAACTTCAGAGGCTGAGACAGGAGAATCTCAAGTTCTAAGCCAGTCTAAGCAAATTAGTGAGACTGGCTCAAAATTAAAAATAAATAAATAAATAAATAGGACTGGTGATGTGGCTCAATAGTAGAGTTGAGTACCCCTTGGTTCTATCCCCACTACACACACACACACACACACACACACACACACACACACACACATGAAGAAGGAGTCTCCTGGGCAGCTGAATGAATCTTATACAAAGGTATGTTGATAAGCCTCCTTTGAGCCAATGGAGCCTCTAATATTTAAGTAATCTCCCTGAAAAAGTTGAAATATCAACATCAAATCATAGTCTTTGCTCTTTATCACAAAAACAAACTCTAACATTTCAGTACTTAAACTTTTCTTAATTTTCTCTAAAACAAATAACTATATTTTATCCCACAATTAATGGTTTGTAATCAATATAGTATACGTTATGTGGAAGTTGCTTTTCAAGTCTTAACATGGATTTTCAAAAATATTGTTAATATGGAGATGCATCTACTTTGTGTGATATATGCAATTAAGTAAGCAATTCTTTTTTATTATTATTTTTATGGAGACATTTGTACATCTTTATGGGTGCAGTAAAATTCTATACATGTGGACAATGCATTGGTAATGATCAAGTCAGGGTAATAAACACTTCCATCTCCTCAAACATTAATCATTTCTTTGTGTGGGGAATTTTTGTTAAGTAAGCAATTCTTAAAATGTGTTTGTTGGTAACTAGAAATCCTAGAGTCGACATATGAGTGATAAGGTATATTAGAGAAAATTAAATATTTCCACATGAAAGATTCATCGTAGAAATTAATGGTCACTTTTAACAGTTATAATTCTTGCCTGCATGCACAGGCGTCTGGATTCCAATGCTCTGGTTTGTGACTGTGATTTAAAGTGGCTGGGGGAACTTTTACAAGGCTATATCCAGAACAGCCAAACTCAGGCCGCTGCTACATGTGACCGCCCCCAAGGACTCCATGGGCGCCCGGTTGCATCAGTAACAGTGGAGGAATTTAATTGCGGTATGTAACTTTCTCTTGAGTATTTAAAAAAATAATAATAATAATAATAAGCCTTTTCTTTGTCCTCATTCTGCAAAGGTTTATTAAATGATTAAACTTGCAAGGACACGTTATCAGACATGTTTAGAAGGGATTTGGTTGAAAGTATTTCCAATTTCCTTTCCATCATCTACACTTTTATTTAAAGAAGTTGTGCCGTTAGAAACTAAGACTTGGGAGAGACCTTGAGGATCACTTAGTTCTGGAGAGGAAATATGGAGAAGCAGTGTCCAGCGCCAAGTCTCCATTGTACTTCAGTATCACTTAGTGCTGAACATGAATAATTTCTGTTTCTCAACTTTATATCAAATAATTGCTAATATTCATTGCTAAAAATATCTTTCAACAAATCCAGTAATATTTTTTCCACATATGAGACCATGAATATGACTGAAGTGATGAAAATCAGTTTTACTATCTCTCTGTAAATATTTTAGTAATGTAAATCTTGGATTTAATAAGCATATGTTTATAGTCAGATAACCTTAATAAAACAATCAGGCTTTATTTAAAGAACTGGTTATTGTTGCTTAGTATATTATTTAATTTTCATTTAAAGCTTTAAATATAAATATAAAAATTTCTATATTTCTATATCCGTTCCTATATATAGCTTTAAATGAAAATAAATTACTACATACATACATAAATGCTTATATGTAGGTGTAAAGGAGAAGAGGGGAGAGGGGAATTTAGTTTCTTGGAAATTCATTCAGATGATTTACTTATAGTATAAATTTGCTTTCTAATACCTTTTCACTGAAAAACCATTTAAAAAATGTCTCTAAATAGATAATTTGAAAAATCAATTGGATGTAATTCAATTCTGTCAAATTGAGAAGAAAAATGGTTTTGTCTTTATGGCCAAATAATTCTCACATTGGTCACATCCTTAGTACCACTTGTAGTTCACATCACGATTGTCTTGTGTGGATCACATAGTATCTTCACCCGTGTCTCAACTTTCAGTTTTCTCTGTTATATTTTACTTGGAAAGTCTTTTTTTTAAAAAACTTATTTGCTTACATCATTCCTCTGCAGATAATCCTTCTATAGCTGCCTACCTCAAAATAAAGCACAGAATCCTTCTGTGGTTGGCATTTCCGTGTTGCACCCCAGGCTGTGCTCTGCAACCTCCATCCTTTCTCCTCTTCCCTTACTGGGTGCTGTTGCTGCTATGACAGTCGGTCTATTTTTGAAAACTCTTAAGCCTTTTCTCCACGCAAGGACTGTCCACATGCTGTTTTCTTTTCTCACACAATTCTTTTCCCATCTCTCTGTCTTCTTATAGTCCTCTCCTAAGTATTAGTTACTTGGAAAGGCTCTGCTCAATCTCCCTTCCCACTCACCTACCTGTGTGCACAAGTCAGTGAGTCATATTCCTTCTCATAATCTGTCAAAAGTGTCACTTGTTCTCCATTTTAGCATTTATCACAGTTTGTTATTATGTATTTTTTGGTGTTTGATTAATTTCAATTGCTTCAATGAAACCATGAACACACAGATTCAAATGCCTTCTCTGCCTTGATCATGTTTACATCACTGGTTTGGCACTCGATGCTGAATTATTTTTTAAAATAAATACTCAAATGTGTAAAATCAAAAAGGGTAAAACCAAGTCATAGACCATATGGACTTAAACGAAATAGGTAAGATTGCTCAAGATCTGTGCAATATAATAATAGGTATGATCATTAATGAGAAGAAATTTCAAATAGTTCTCTTACAAAAGGAAGAATTTTGTCATTTAGAAAGGTTTAAATCTCCAAACTTACAGTAAAATTCAAGTCTTAAGTAAGACTACTTTAAATTACCATAAAAAGTGAATATTCCTTTTGTACATTGTTCTCTATAGTTTAAATTCTATAATGTTGATTTCTTATAAAAAATCAATCACTTCACTTTCTTATTAAAATGATTTAAATATTTCCATGTTTTTTCACTTAATTCTTGTTACTTGAGAATGGTATCATTTATTTATATTGATAAGTAATTTTGCTTATCCAGGTTTGAGATCTAGATGCATAAATTCTTGTAAATTTAGTTAGATAGCTAATGCCTAGGGAGAGTGCCTACAAAATTGCAAACTCAGTTCAGGTACTTGGTTTGAAAAATTGATCCATAAAATCAAACTTTTTCCATAAATATGATTGTATTGAACTATACATAAATATGATTGTATTTTACCTCTATAAACATACAGGTAAGTTTCTTTAATTTACTTTTATGTAGTAATTCTCAAACTTCTAAGGTTGAAATCAAATATATGTCTAATAACTAAACTGGTCTGTGTATTACTTGGTTATTTAGTTAATGCAGTTCGATCTGTAAAACTTTAATACAGAAAGAAAATAAAATTATTTATAGCATTTTCACAACAATAATTTAGAATACTATAATTAGATAACCTTTAAAAATACTAATAATTTTTTGTTGTTGTTGCAGAAAGTCCCCGAATTACTTTTGAGCCCCAAGATGTGGAGGTAACCTCAGGAAATACTGTCTACTTCACTTGCCGAGCTGAAGGAAACCCCAAACCTAAGATTATATGGATACATAACAAGTAAATACTGAGCATGGGCATGTGTTGTAATTCTACTTTCAATTTCAGTAATCTTTTATCTTACTTCACATAATTTATTTAGAGAAGAAATTGGTAAGATTATAAGAATTTGTTAGAGATAAAAGTATCTTTTAATTCTTATTTTTTGACTTGTTTAAGCTATCTGGGGGACATTTTCTTAAAAATTATATTTTTCTGGGCATCAAAAATTTTGGAGTTGACTTCAATAATTTTGTATTATTTCTAGAAGGAATTATTGGGATTAACAACCATCTGGTTTGTTTTAAATTATAATTTGACAGAGCTTCATCTAAATTATTTTAGGTACAAACTATTTCATATTTGACAGTTTAAGTTTTCTATAGTAAATCAATATAGATTTATGTAAGTGAATTGGTAATAAATGCTATGCATGATTATTTAGAATTCTAGTCATTGATTTAATTCTCATTATACTGTTTGATAAAACACAGAACTGGAAGTCTTAAAACCTATGACTGAAAAATTATATAGAAATAACAATTTTTTAAAGTTAAAGTAAAAGTGCTACAAGGAATATTTAGCTAACATAAACTAGATGCATAAGTGAATTGTACCCCTCATAAAACTGAATTAAAATTATTGGACTCAATGGTATCATTAATTATGTTATTGAAACTAGCAAGCTTTTTGTGTATCTCTTCTGTCTTGTGTAAAATCAACTCTGAATTTTTGTGTTTCTCTTTGAAATATATTGAGAGATATTATAAATAGTATGTATAGTTTTGATTTCTAATTTTAGTGAGCATCTCAGATCAAGCTGGTAAAATGTGTTTTTAACCCTTGAAGAAACTAATAAGAGTAGGTTAAAAATAACTTGCATGGATGGTAATTGCTAATATTATTAAATTAAGAATATAGCCCAGGAGGAGGAAGACTCAATTGATAGAAGACTTCAATTTATTTCCATTTTGAAATTGTTCAAGGGCACTTGAGAAAGAGAAATTGCTGCTTGTTATGTCTTAAAACTGCTTGTGCTGACTTTTTCTAAGTTTAAATTTAGAAATGATATGTTCAAAGTTATAAAGCTACTGAGGAGTATTTTGAAAAGAATAAGTAAAAAGTTATATTGCCTGATAAACTTCATAAAGTTTTCAAATAAAGTGACTAAAGAAGCCAAGGAATTCGAAAGGAAAGAAATATATCTAAAAAGAAGGAATGAAATGATGGGAAGATGAAGAATAGGTTGAAATTCCTGTTAAAATTCTAATCAATTTATACAGAAAAGTTAAAGACTTCATGATAAGACTATTTAAAATTAACAAGTCTCATCTTACTATTTGTTAACTATTTTTAAATAAAATAATATTTATCCTGAATGTGGATAAAGTAGAGCATAGCAAATAATTTGAAACAGACATTTGATTAATGTGAACCAGGCTAAGAAAAAAAATATACTACAAAATTCATAGAAGCTACTTCTGGATCCATTTCTTATGACTATCCTTTTTTGCTCCCTTGGAAATAACAGCAGGAGACTTTAGAGCTCTTAGAGAAGCAGGTTAAGAACTGATTAGACACAGCCAAATGTAGATTTAGAGTTCTAGAAGGTCAACCAGTGGATGTAAACTAGATTTCAGAAGGATTTAGAGACATGGATCACATTCAAGTATTCAGTGTACATCCAGTAGGAATTCTAAAATGAGAAGTTAGACAGATGAGCCAGAGGCAATGGGAGAAGGGGCAAAAACTGGGAATTTTCTAGAAGTGAAAAAAGTCATGAAATTTCAGATTGAGAATTGTATAAATTCCCAAGTAGGATTTATAAAAAAATTTCTACCTGATGCATTATGATCACAGCATTGAAAATCAGATAAAAAATTTTCATCCAAGGTAATTTGCAGATTACTTTAAAATGTTGAGCATTTACATCAGAACTAAGGCAATGAAATATACTTAGGGTATTAAGGAAGATAATTAATTTCCTTCAACTTTATATCCAACTAAATTATCTGGTAAGGTAACATGAAAACATTTTCAGCAATGAATAAAGCTGTAGTCAGGGATATCTACTGAAAGAATTGAAGATATATGTGTTTCAGAAAGTGGAAAGTTGAAATAGGGAAGATATGATACGCAAGAAGCAAAAGTTAACAAAGTTTTTTTTTTTTTTTTTTTTTTTTTTTTTTTTGTGGTACCAGGGATTGAACTCAGGGGCACTCGACCACTGGGTCACATCCCCAGCCCTTTTTTGTATTTTATTTAGAGACAGGGTCTCACTGAGTTGCTAAGTGCCTCGCCATTGCTGAGGCTGGCTTTGAACTCGCGATCCTCCTGCCTCAGCCTCCCAAAGTGCTGGGATTACAGGCGTGCGCCACTGCGCCCGGCTAACAAAGTATTTTTTATGATGGTGCTGGGGATTGAATTTGGAATCTCTTGCTTACACATTGTACCACTGAGCTACATCCCCAGACCAAAAAGCAGTTTTTCCACATACTGATAAATATGAATAAACTGAGATTGTTAAATAAAGCACTGAACAAAGTTAAAATAAGGAATGAGTAAAATGTTAGATGATATTAGTTGAAGAGTCATAAGGAGAGAATATGTAATTAATTAATTTTGCATGCCTCATTTTTGGGCTGAAGGCTAACATCTACTTTAGATTTTTTTTTTTTTTTTTTAAGTCAAGAATGACAGTTAAAAACTAAGATGAAATACTAACAAATAGAAAGTTTCTTCCATAGTAGGGGATGAAAGAAGGTGCCTAAAGAAAACTGGATTAGTATAACACAAGAGAAAGAGGGACAGTATTACAAAGACAGGGGAAAGTCTGGGGAAAGAGAAAACATAAAATAACTCATTGAAAATATTTTTAAAGAATTAGTGAAAATAATAAATAGATTATTGAAGGACATTGTAAAGTTGGATTTAAAGATTCAACTATATGCTATTTATAATAGATATAACACTGAGCAGCATAAGGCTGAAAAACAATATTAATCAAGGTGTAAGTGACATAGCAATATTAATAAAACTAAGATCAGCTTTAAGGCAATAGTATAATTGTGTATCATTAGATCAGATAAAGCATGTAATTCAACTGAATGTAAGTTCCATGATCTTTTCACACCTAATAAAATAACTACTAAAAATAAAGCATAATTGAGAGAAGCACAGGGATAAATGGGCACACACCCAATTGTGGTGAGAAGTTATAATAATACTTTTTAAAAATATTAAGATCAAAAATTAGAATTAGAAGGAATATGTAAACATAATTCATAATACTCTGATGATGATATGATGGATGATGATGATGATGATGATGAGTGTGTATAATGAAAAGCTAAACTGCTACATTTCAACCAACTGTGGAATATTTACCAACATCAACCACATATGAGAACACAAAATATTAAATCATAGCAAAAAATCAATTTCATAATGATCTTGTCTTAGTTGATTTTCTGTTGCTAATAACACAATACAGAGCCCAGGTAAGTTATTTAAAAAGAGGTTTAATTTGGCTCATGGTTCAAGGTTGAGAGGCCATACCTAGTGATAGTCTTCTGGCTGGAAGAGTCCTGACACAGTGCAGGGTATCACATGGTGAGAGACAAGGAACGCAGGAGAGCCTGAGCCAAACCAGTTCTTATGATAGACACACTAGAGATTTTGTTTCAGATCCAGTCCTGAGTTAATCCATTAATCCATTAATCACACGAATGGATTATTCTATCCATGAGTGTGGAACCCTAATCACCTCTTAAAGGTCCCACTTGGTCCATTTTAACAAGAGTTTTGGAGAGCACAAACTATACTCAGACCATAACAGATATATTTATCAAGGTAATTTTGGAAACTCTTCAGGCTTCCCAGTAGAAAAGTAAAATGATTGATTGCCAGCACCTAGGAATAGCACTCTATACATAGTGTTTGAATAATTGCTTAAGTGAATTCAAAGAGGAGGGGAAGCACTCCAGGGACTGGAGAAAGTATGAGTGCTGGCACAATACTAGAAACAAATATAGACTAGGTTCAGGAAGAAAGGTAGACCTTCTTGTAGAATAAAGATTTTTATCTCGAGGAGAATTAGAACAAAAGATTGAGAAATAACTTTTAATGACTTTGGCTTTCAGTTTACAAATTCTGAGAGTCACTTGAAGATGTAGAACAAGATAGTGACATGATGAAAGAGGTCTTTAAACCAGCTATTATTTTCTTAATGAGATTTCCAGACCATGGAAATTCCAAGCCATTCTAAAGAAATTTAAATTCTGTCATGTATATGATTATGATATTTCCAGCAGATTACATGCAGACATTGCAACTGTATCCTTACTTGTAGTTGATGATAGCTTTGTATGTGATAGATATTTTTAATTGGCATGAGGATAAAATATCCATTTTTATATTTCTGGTACATGGAACTAGTTACACATGTAGTTCTTAGAAAGCACTTAATAAATGAACTACTTTAATAAAGGTTATTGCTAATTATTAGAGGTAATTCATTGCTGCTAAGAATAAACTTTAACAAAAGTTATTGCTACATAATTAAGTCAAATGTGTTTATTCACACATTTTCAAGGAAGAAAATCTAAGTATATTTTATTAATATAAACCTTTGTGTCTTTTTGCATCATTGTATTTTGTTTTACATACAATTGCTATCCAGCTTGCATAAAACTGACAAAGTGAAACAAATATATTGAACCATGAAGACTTATTTTGATTTTTTCAAGGAACATCATGATTCATGAGCAAACAAGTTTTATGAGTATAATGAAGAAGATATGAACAAATAGGGAAATACCAGGAAGAGAAATGATGCATCTGAAATTTATGGATGTGATGTGCTGCTGCCCATTTTATATCATTTTTATCATAGTGAATCTTGGCTAATTCTATTACATTGCCCAGGCATATGTTAGATATCATGTACATATCTGTATTTTTTGATATTTTGTGGTAGAGAGGTTTAGAACAAAATTTCAGAAAACTAAATATCTTTTGAGAAATGCAGTTCCATCATTTTCTTGGCATACTCCTTTGCAAACAGTCTTAATTTGATTCAATGTTAGATAATCTTAGAATTACATTTCAAATAATTAAATTGTTTAATGATATGTGATCTTTTGGAGTTTTCACATTAAAAAAAAAACATACTTTCTGATGTTTGTACCACATTATTAATATTGAGTAGCTTTGGCAGCTTATAGTTACAAGAAAATCCAGTACCAGGATCTACTTTCTTCGCTTGTGCCTTATATTGCAAAGTCATTCAGAAGCAATGTTTTTCCCAAAGCTAAGCTTTTGAAAAATGACATCTTGAAGTTCTTACTGACTCATTGGTATGTTTTTTTTTTTTCTTATTTTTTTTCACATTGGGCTTTTCTCACTGGGTACTTGAACAGATTGCCTCTGTTTGTCTTGTCATCTCTCTTCCATTACAATCTAAATAATAAATGTGAAATATGGTCATTGCTTCTTATCTTTATGACAAAAATTATTAAATAAGAATGATTTCTTAGTCTCTTTAACATGCTTTATTCTTTTTGCATATATAAGAATTGCTTGAGTTATTTTTTAGTGTTGGCACAGTTTAAAATTAGTGAACAAATATTTACCTTGACCTCACTGGTTTTGTAAAGCTAACAAATTAAAGGGGGAGCAATAGAGATTCTCCAAATGGATATTTTCCTTCAGAAAGAATGTTTCTAGTAAGTGATACAGTAGATGCTTAATAAATGCTTATTGAGTGGTAAATGATGGAGATGGTAGATCTTATTTTGTCTTTCTTTTTTTTTACAACTAATGCATTTATTAGTACTAGGCATACTTGCATATACTTTCTCACACATGATCATTAAATATTTTTAAAGAAAAAAAATCTTGGCCAGAAAGAATATTCTGTAAAAATTTCTGACATGTTTAGGTGTCAGTATCTTTATATTTATTGATTAAAAACCCCACTAAATCATTCCTTTGCTTTGATTATTAGTGCAATGTGATGTTACATGTCTGAACCTACTTGTACTCAATGGATTATCCATTTAATTGATAAATGAATAATAAGCATTTTCCTTGCATATAAAAAATGGTCCCTTTTAATTCATAAGGCCTAATAGCAAACAACTGGTAAGTACCATGTGCTTGGCTAATGCTTAGTCATATAATTACACTGGGCTTTGAGCCATGTGATTTGAATACAAACATTTCTTTTACAATTTACAAAATATGGAAGGAAGCTGATGACTCACTGGGAAGATGTGAAAAGCTTACATATCACCATCTGATGATGATCTTTTTTTTTTTTTTTTTTAGTAGAAATTCAGGGCTGTTAAACTGTGCTGAAGTACCCTTCATAGAGGAGAGATTGAAGCAATGTCTAAATTCACCCTGCTCAGGAAGAAAGGGCCTTTAAATTTTGTTTCCTGATATTATGGGCTGACTCACTTTCTGAGTTCTGTGTATTATCTCAAGATGAAAAGGAGAAAACTGGAATTTAAAATAAAATTATTTGAATTATCAAGATAGTAAAAATAAATCAGCTAATCAGAATACATGAAACATGTTCTATATTCTATCTTATTAAGAGTTTGATGGAGTTAAATGTGAATGGGATTAAGTAATAAATATATATATAACACATTTCCAGCAATTCATTGGATCTTGAGGATGACACCCGTCTTAACATGTTTGATGATGGGACACTCATGATCCGGAACACCAGAGAGTCAGACCAAGGTGTCTATCAGTGTATGGCCAGGAACTCTGCTGGGGAAGCCAAGACACAGAATGCCATGCTCAGATACCACAGTCTTCCAGGTAAAACTTTATTTTCTGTTTAAACTTCTTACAAATGCAATAGGTATCTGTTATTTGCACTGAAAAATGACCTTATATTACTTTAAAGTAGGTAATGCTTCAAAGAGAAACCATTGTCACTGTTTTTTTTTTTTTTGTACTTCTTTTAGAGAAACTTAATCTCTTTTTTCCTTGAAGTTCATTCTATTTTATTTATTTACTTTTAATTATATTATATAATCAATTATTATTATTATTTTTTGATAGTGCTGGTGATTGAACCTAGGACTTTGTGCATTCCAGATATGTGCTCTACCACTGATCTGCATCCCTAGCCCTTGAATTATTTTTTAAAAATTACTTCCTCAGTTCTGTTGTTTTCCAGTATATCACAGATGTGGTTCCAAGATTTTCCAATTAGCCTTTCAATTACTCATCCAACTTTCCAACATCTTGAGGCAGAATGAACCAATTGCTCCCAGGCAGGAAAATCATTCTCTTCAGAAATTCATTGTCCTTTATTCATCATGAATTCATTACAAATGTTTATTGAATGCCCACTGAGCTATTGTTGAAGATTTCACACCCCTTCAACTACCCAGAAGCTTTGCCTTGCTATAATTTCATTGGCATATATAAATCAGACACAGTGACTATGACAAATTTTTATTAGTATCATTTTGTGATGGTAGAAATGCATCATCTCTCACTTTTCTGAGCCTGTAGTCTATTAGGCAACAGCCATAATTCAACCAAGTTTTATGATGTGTCAGGAGAGGGGATGGAAGCATAAAGGACAGTTCTATACCAGTAAACATTTAAAACCCAGCACTGGCGAGAGGTTTCTGATTTGCAGCATTCACTAATACCTTAGGTATAAATAATCCTTCCATGGCCAATTTCTAGTTACCAACATGGCATGACTGAAGGTGGAACTGGAAGGAGATGTGCAGTAGCTCACCATGAGGCAGTGTTTCCACCACAGAGACATAATGGACACAAATAACCTTAGAACCACAGAAAATAGTAAAATCAAGTCAAATGATAATGAATGTCAGAATTCGTGAACTTTGATATTAATTATGTTTATTTTATTGTACCTTTATATAATTTAACTTGTAATAATGGGCTATGCTTAACAACCAGCTTGCAGAATATTAAAAATTTAACAACTGGCTCTCAAGAGCCAGCTCTGGTGTACCCCCTGAGCTTTTAGTAAGGAAAGGATGCAGTATATGAAGAATCTGAGCTCACTGGGGGATATTGATAATATCAACAGAGATAGCAAAAGGATGAAGGGAGAAGGGGGCCCTTGGAGCAGGCTTGGCGAGTCACATTCATTTGAGAAAGGTTTTCCCAGGAGCAGGGACATCTAAGCAGAAAACAAGGACAAGTAAAAGACAGTTAGATAAGTGGAGTTGAAACATTATTTCAGAAGAAAGAATGACATAAGGGGAGACAGAGCAGGATGCATCCAAGAGATGTCAGTCCTTGATAGTTCTGGGGTAGAGCCAGGATCACTGATTTGGGGAGGTATAAGGCAGGTCAGATCATTCAGGTTAATCATGACTGTATAGTAAGACTGATCAAACTTAGATTTTTCTTCTAGTAAAATATCTCTGGTAGCAGCCTGGAGGAAAAAAAACAGGAGGATGTGGTACAACGAGAAAGTTGGTTGGCGGCAGCCAGAAGCAGAACAGTATTGATAGAGACGTGGGTCATATCATGGCAGAGCAAATGGAGAAAATACACTGAATGAAGACTTACGCCAGGGGGAAGACACAGCTGGGATGGAAATTGATCGACTATGGGGATTCCTTTCATGGTTTCTACATAACTTCTAATTGATAGCTCTGGTAGCTCATTTGAAACATCCATCCCTTCTACCTCTAGGGGATTCTGACATGGCATAAGGGACCCTTCCTTCTCTGACTTTGGGGATACCACTTCCTCTTGATCCTTTCCTGACATTTTTATTCTTCTTTCTCCTTAAATGTCACGTTCCTCATAGCCCTCCCCTCCCCTCTCTTCCTCTAGTTTGGCCTGTTCACTTTGCTTCTTCCTCCTTTTGAGATCTCTTTGAATTTTAAAAGAATTCCTCAGCATTCAACTTTAAGGATTAAAGTAAAATTTATAAATCTATTGTTGCTATTTTTCCTGAGATTTGAAACACTATCATTCCTGCTCACCTTCACATGTAATCTTTACATACCACAAACGTATTTGCCTGCATAAACCTACTCCTTTCTGTTTGTTCTATTAGTATATTTAATATCCTTCAACAACCTCAGATCTATCCTCTGTTACTGTCTTTTCTTCCTCAGGTCTCTTAAAGTATACATTGAATATGGGTCAGATCAGAGCTTCCTTTCCATTTCACTGTCACAGACTTGCTTCTAAAACATTTCTCTTAAAATATTTTTATTAGTCCATCATAGTTATTTCAGTCCCTGGTACTTCTTATTGGAATCATCACAATAGTTTTCCCTATACTGTCCTTCTCAACTGTCAGCATATTCTATGGCAATTTGCACTCAATTCTAATAAAATTATTTTATCATTAAGCTATAGTTTTACAGTTGACTTACTTTGTCTTCTGTCCTCTGACTATGAACATACAAGGAAAGGAAGGTATCTTGTTCATCTTTATATTTGAGTAATACCTAAAATTTTACTGATATATTTAAGACATTCATATTGTCAAAAATTGAATTAAATCTTGATTATTAAATTAGATTAATTCAGTTTATTCCTACTCTCCAGGCTATGTTCATCTCAGAAGTTGATGAGCCCCTCAAACTGAAACTTTATCATTAGGCATTTTTAACAACTTAGTCTTTATTTTATGCTTGAGATTCTCATAAAAGATGTAATTCTTAAGCATTAGTATGAGTGGAATACCTATATGGAAGTCTAAATTCTCTAGTTTCTTGATAAATCTATTTGTAATACATTTAGCTTGAAAGTAAACCAAAACTTGACATGGCTTAAACACACAGCGCTTGTGTGCACGTGTGTGATTGTGTAGGTACATCGTTTGCTACCAGTAGTATAGAGGTAATCAGTACAGAGATGCCCACATTACCCGAGCAAGCCAATGATGTTTTTCTTCTACTGTTCAATCCTTTGTACATAGACCTCTTTTCCTCCCTTATAATTGCCACTTCTTAGTTACATGGCAACTTCCCATAATCCAAACTCATGCCTGAATTCCAGGTAACAGGAGGTAGAGCAATGACTACCTAGACTTAACTCTTTTATTTGGGAAGGAAACTCTCTTCCCAGTGACAAGTACCTGGATCTCACTGGCAGAACTGTATTTAAGAGCAAGTGAATGTTTTTAAATGGGAGCATTTGGACATTTAGTCCCTAAAGAATAGGTATTCAGTGAGCACATTGCAGCATCTACAATACAATGGCATTAAGAGATTGTTTTTAAAAATATGCATTTATGTAAAATCAGCATTTAATTTATTTTAGATTTAATTCTTTGATAACTGTGAATATATTATTTTAGTATAAAGGCATTTTGAAGGCAATGGTGATATTGCTGGTTACAGGTGACGAGTTCTGCTTCCTCACATGTTGAAGTATAACATTAAAGAAGCACGCTGAGGCAAGCATATAAAGCAGGGTTTATTTAAAAAGGGGTGGGCTGGGATTGTGGCTCAGCAGTAGAGCGTTCGCCTAGCGCGTGGGCGACCCGGGTTTGATCTTCAGCACCACGTACAAATAAAACGCATTGAATAAAACGCATTGTGTACAACTAAAGCAAGTAAATACAAATATTTAAAAAAAAAAAAAAAAAAAAAAAAAAAAAAAGGGTAACATAGACTTCTCTCCAGGAGGGAAAAGGGGGCCATAGCTGGAATCCTGGTATCCCAGGAAGTGAGGTGTTCTGCCTTTTTTATATGTCTTAGGCTTTGTTTGTTCTCCTACTCTCTTCCCCTTATCTCTTTCCTTCCTGGGTACCTGACTAGGCCCAGTAGATGTTCTGTGGGCTGGCCAAAAGGTGAGAAGCAGATAGATGGGAAAGGGCCAATGGAGCAGCTCAGGACACATTAATCAACAACTTTATAACTCCCTGTAGGGAGGGGCAATTCCTGGGTCAGGTTACCTTAGCCATAGGGACAGCTTATCTTGAGGAGTATGGAAGAAGAGCTCTGAGGGCATTTCAATCCCTCAGGGGGCATACTCCAACTTCCCTGACTCGCTCCAATTGGCCTCCTTGATCTGACCTGACTCGATTTACCTATCTATACTGACTGCCTGTCTAATTCTGGCTTCAATAGTAGTCTTAAAACCACAGTGCAAAATAAATAAATAAATAAAGCTTCCTAACTGTTACTACCTATATTTTGTTTTGTTTTCCTCTTACCCTTAGCCAAACCTAGCTTGGTAATCCAGCCCCAGGACACGGAGGTTTTAATTGGCACCAGCACAACTTTGGAATGCATGGCCACAGGCCACCCACACCCCCACATTAGTTGGACTAGGGACAATGGAGAGGCACTGGATGGATCCAGGCACATAGAAACCTCGAGTGGACTCTACTTGCAGAACATCACCCTGAGGGATCACGGTGGATTCACCTGTCATGCCAACAATAGCCAAGGCTCTGTTCACGCCACAGCCAACATCATTGTACAAGGTATGGGAGCAGAAGGTCCTGCTTAAAATGTTCCTTCTGTCACATATGGAAAATTATTTTTCAACTTTTAAAAAGTAATATCATGTATGTCTGCAGAGAGATTTTTTATTTGCCTTTTATTTTTTTGACATAATAGAATTTTCAAAACTAATCTGCTTCATGTTGAAAGTTGGGCTTTTTTCAACTTGAGCCTTTATCCAAATGCCAGAATCAGCTATTAGTAATAAAAGACATGAAGTCATTAATCTGGCAGCAACTTGTCAAAAGATATTTGTGTTTCAGAATATTTTACAGATGAAGGGAAGACACTCCAGCTATGAAAGCAAAAGGCTATGCCCCAGGTTCACAGTCATTTACCAAACTGTCTACTCAACATAGCTTGAGAATATGCTGAGGGCACTAGCAGGTAGCAACCAAAAGCCATTCTGAACCCAGAGAATAAGCTACGTGTGGGTGATTATGTTGTAAAAAAGACATGCTTTTCAGTTGTTTTTCTGTTCTTAACCTGGAGCTGACCCTTCCTTTCTGTTGTTGTTTTTGTTTGTGTGTGTGTGTGTGTGTGTTTGCACATGTACTTAATCCTCCTGTTGGTTTAGAGGTTTCATAAACAGTGGAATTCATGTTATTGAAGAGATGCCACAAGTCCTATTCTATCCTATCCAAAACAGTTTTCTATCATATCATAAGAGTCTAAAAATTTACAAGGATCCATTTTAAGGATCTCAGGGAGTATGCATATTTTAATTGAGTTAGGAAGTTCCATTAATTTCAGATTTGCATAGGATATTACCTATCGAAACACCAGATTGGGAGAAATGCAGAGCGAAGACCGTTTAGAATATGGACTGACCAGTCTAGTGCAGTTCTAGTGCAGTTCTAGAGTTGCGGGAACTTCAGGATGGTGAATCCTGCTGCATTGAGACTAGTACTTGTCCTCTAAAGGTGCAGAACTTCACCCAGCCTGGGTTTCCTCCATTCAGTGAAAGTTTTCTGAATTGAATCAACTCCTTCAACAGAAATAGATAAATCATTTCTTGTTTTTATTGACATGTCTAAAGAAAAAAATTGTGTTGTCCCCTAGAAATGCTAAGAGTATGAAAACATCTTTCTTGTTCTAGAAATAAATTATAGAAATGAAATTTTCTCCTTGTAGTCTTTGGCAACTTCAGGGGGAAATTACTTTTAAATGACCCAAACATTGTTTTTAGATTTGTTTCAATGCATTGGGATTGAAAAATGCTTTAAAAGAAATAGTGCTTGGTTTCTGTTTTGGATCCATGGTTTTATGTTTTAAGTCTTAGTTTTTTAGAAACCTAATGCCTAGTCAAACATTTGCACCTTAACAGTCTCTTTTATTTCACACTATGCTAGTCTGTGCTTCCCAGCTTTTTGCAAGTGGTTCCTATTCTTTCTGTTTGTTCATCTGCAGCAATTGATATTTAGCTAAACTCTGACAACATTTACAGTCCTGCTCATTTTGGATACCACAATACACTAATCATTTCCTTTTACTGGTCAGTTTGCATTGAGATTGCCATCCCCTTGTCCTTTGTCACTTGCAACTGTGTTCTTGTGCCACTTGTGGATCGGTGTGTCAAGATTTTCAATTAGTCTTAAAATGGTCCATTAATAGCTGGGCACGGTGGTGCACGCCTGTAATCCCAGCACTTTGGGAGGCTGAAGCAGGAGGATTGCGAGTTCAAAGCCAGCCTCAGCAATGGCGAGGCACTTAGCAACTCAGTGAGACCTCGTCTCTAAATAAAATATAAAAAAGGGCTGGGGATGTGGCCCAGTGGTCGAGTGCCCCTGAGTTCAATCCCCGGTACCACAAAAAAAAAAAAAAAAAAAAAAAAAAAAGTCTATAAATCACTTTATGCATTTATGAGAGGCTTCTTTGTTTGCCTAGTGCATAAATATTTTAGATGTACCCTTTTTGGGTTATTTTAATGGGCATTATATCAGTTTTCTCTAGTTCTTTTAATGTTCAGTTATGCTGAATCACAGATATCATAGTAACCCGTGGGTAAAAACCTCTTTCCCTCAATGGCTGTGTTAAGAGTCCAATTTTGCTTTTCCCACGGACCACAAAGAGCCAGACAGTATGTAATATACAAACGGAGTTTATTTGGGCCAGCTAGCTGGGGTCAAGCTTTCCCACAGACACGCAGGAAGGGCAAGACCCCGAACAAAGGGGAGTCTCAGGTTTTAAAGCATTTCCTACGTCATGGGCCGCGCGGGGAAAGTTAACAAAGGGGGCTTCAGGTTACCTATCTCCCTGTTAGAGCAAATAGCCCGCCTGGGGGCTGGGGCTTAACTTCCTAGCTCACCTGGGGGTGGATTTCCTATCAACATTCCAGCCCTCCTGGGGGCAGGGTTACTATCTTAACAGCTGGAACAAATGACAAATAAACTTACAAAAAAAAAAAAAAAATCCAGAAAGCTTCATTTAAAAGGCATGAATCACAACGTGGGGGGCTTAGGAGAAAAGATCTATTGTCCTTAACAGTGTGTAAACAGAAATGCTTTTCATGTAGCATTATGGTCATGAATAACCTGCAAGGTGGGGCAGGGGGTTGTAATAAAAATACAAATGTCCTCTCCACAGGTGCTGGTTTAGCTTTGGCAGTGGGATTCATATGGCAGTTGTTTTAAATGAAAGCTCAGAAAGGTCAACCTTTAATTCCTCCAGCCTTCACTGCCTGCCTTTGTAATGTTCAGGGTTTTTTGATTGTCTTCCCCACCAGATTGAAATTCCTTCTTTGATCTAGGCAATTGGTCATTTAGTGTAAGGGACAAATGTAAATTGCTTGTTTACTCAAATTTTGCTTGTTGTTTGCTGGCATGCAGAATCTTGGAACTTTTTATTTTTATTCATTTATTTTTGGTACCTGGGATTGAGCCCAGAGGTGCTTTGCCACTGAGATACATGCCCAGCCCTTTTTATTTTTATCTTGAGACAGGGTCTCGCTAAAGTTGTTGAGGCTGGTCTTGAACTTGTGTCCTCCAGCCTCAGCCTGTTGATTTGCTGGAACTACAGGTATGCACCATCATGCCTGAGGGTATTATTATTAAAATTTTAATGATAGTGTAGTGGCACCCCCCCCACCACCACCAAAAATCTTAATTAAGCTTCTCCAGAGATCCTCACTATAACTGTTCTTAGACTATCAGCAAGAATTTCTGCAGCAGAGTTTTCAGGCTGGAGGTGTATTATAGAGGCAGGATGTCATAACAAAGACTAACCCAAGGCCTCCACAGAGGCATTTGCATTTCAGTAGACAATAGTCAGGTCCTGTGGAGCTGGCAGGCTGGAGGGAAAGGGAGGAGAACCCTCCCGGTCCTAGGAGCTGATTCTTATAGACAGTGTCCTTGATTGTGTATCCAGGCCTGGGTTCCACTTTCTGGAAAACGCTGCTTTTTCTGCAGATGGTGAGCCTCTGAGCCCCTCCCCTACACCCTGGGTATAGAGTTCTGAAACTTTCTAAACTCAGGGTCAAGAGGGGTGATTTGATGGAGGTGAAAAGCCCTCTTTTCAACTTGGCTGCAGCCAATAAACCTGATTTCTGCTATTCCTCTGTGTCCAGCAGTCTGTCCCACTACAAGAGCACATGAAGTAAAACAATACTTTTTGCCCAGACTTGTCTAACTAAATTTTAATTATTACTAAACAACTGAAATCAAATTTCCCAACTTAGAACAGTGACTAGATTTTTTTGTCTTAACTACAATCTATTTTTATTACATACCTCTTTTACTGTGTCATGAATTCAAGTTTTAATGTAGAAATATTTTTGTTCTTTTTAAGCCATTCCTGGTAATTTCAGGAGTTAGTGTAATGTTCTGGAAAGAACATCAGTCTGGGGGTTGAGCGACCTAGATTCTCACAGTCTCTGCCACTTACTGGTTCTGACGGAGAGAAATTCAATTCAGACTCCTCCAGTCTAAATTTCTTCATCTGTGGAATGAGGAGCTTAACACTGCTGGTCTGTGGGCTGTTTTCCAGGTTGACTTTCTAGAAGTCAATTACAAATAGCTCTCAGGCATTCCTGAGGGTCTTTTTGCTTCTGTGTAATTAATCTTATATTATAGTTATTCAGCTTACAACCTTACTTAGAATTTATGAAGACCTTTAAAAAAAATCTTAATTATTTGCACATAGTATGAAACTTGCAAAAAATATGCTTTGTTAAATGGTATTTACTGTGTTTGTTGCATTTACTGATGGCAGGCAGGAACAAGAGGTGGTGGGAATGTGCCTATCATCTGGGAAAGAGTTTTTGAAATTGTTACCACTTAGATATTATTGGGGATCATGGGTCTTTCTTAAATGGCCACACTGATTTCTTTTTCATAGTAAAGTATTGTAAACATAATCCCTTTCTCCAAATGTTGTGTGTAGCTATTAGTGATTCATTATTTATACAAAAGCAACTATAAAAATTTTGAATATTTGGGACTGTAAGTTTTGATGTAAATGTAACTTTTTCAAAAGTATAATTTTATGTGTTTGCAGGAGCATCTCTCCACAGAACACATTTTTTCTTCTGAAATAAATAGAGCAATTTCATTTGAATTTTTATTCTGTATGTGAAAATTTGGAGAGAACCATTTTGTTAATGATTCAAATATGACCTGTAGTTTTAAATATGTTTATTTCAGCTAGTAAAATATAAACAGGAAGATCTAGTAATATGAAGCAGCTCCCACGAGATTCAGAAATTGGTTCCATATTGGCTACTTCTGCTTTTTTTTTTTTTTTTTTTTTTTTTTTTTTGCAAACCAGATGTGTCTATTTCTGATTTCCTTACAAGCAGGCACAAACATATGCAAACACCTTTATGTTTTCAACATCCTTGCTGATAAATAATTGGAAATTGAAGGATAGATGAACACACGCTGAAACCACCATATAGGAAAAGGGAGGGGGTTTATTGATTTACCAAAGAAACACGTGGAGGGCATGGGGTGAACCGCGAAGGAAACGAATGGGGGGGGGAGGAAAAGAAAGGAAAAATGGGGGTTTACTAAGGGAAAGGGAGAAAGGGGAACTGGGAAGGGGAGAGCTAGTGAGAAGATGATGGCGAAAAGAGAGCGATTTCAGTCCGGGGGTGGCTTAAATAGAGTGGGGGTCAGAAAGCCCCCTGGAGTGAGTCCTTGCCCTATAGGCTACCAGAGGTCAGGAGGTAGTGGCCAGGGCACCTGCTGGCCAGGTTTGCTGGTCATGCTGAGGATCTTGGGAAGTGTAGTTTTTAACAAAGCACCTGGGGAGGTGTGGCCTTCTGCCTGGGAGGCGCAGCCTCCTGCCTGGAATCCAACAGAAATGTTATGAAAGGAGTTCCCAGAAAAGGGGGTCCTCGACTCAGGATATGTGGGATCCTTGGCAATTGTGACAGAAATAAATTTCAGCATGCACCAGTCAGTTGAGACACAGACAGGTTTATTTAGGAAAGCAGATACATTTTCAAGAGTTAGCTATCTCAAGGAAGGGACATCACTTGGGGCAGAATAAGAAACACATTAGGGGAGAATGCTGGCCATCTTGGGGGTGAAGCAAAGATATGCTTCAAGGGAGAATGCAGGCTGTCTCCAGAGGAAGAAAGACCCACCCATTGGTGTGTGGTATTAATATTTATAGAAGGACAGTTGCTAGGAGATGAACTAGAGGTGGAGTCAGGACAGAATTTAACAATTTTGCAGTTTTCTCTGTGTTGCACATTTGAGCATTGTTATTTTTGCAGGCCAGAGCATGAACCAAAGGACAAAGGACATGGGCTGGGTTGCTCAAGAATGCTTGTTTTACATTTTAAAGGTTCGTGGGTGTTCCCTGTTTTCCAGGTGCTGGGTTCATGCACGGCACTTCTCTTTTGAAACTCAGTCTATTTCTCTTTTTCTCTATCCTCAAGTTGCTATCTCAGAAACAAATTCTAATTATAAAACATTTTTCAACTTTTAAGCATATTTTCTTTCTTTCAGAGTTGTTATTAAAATGTTCTAAAAGGATTTGTGGTTTTAGTGGACTCTTTTATTGTCTTCAGCTCCACCACAATTTACAAGAAGCCCCAAGGACCAGGTAGTGTTGGAGGAGCATGCTGTAGAACTTCTTTGTGAAGCTGAAGGCCACCCACCACCAGTGATCCTCTGGACCAAAGCAGGTACAGCACTTCCACGAGTACCTTTTCTTTTTTGGAAAGTACAAAAAATAGTTTAAACTAATTACCACAGGTACAGTATGGATATCTAAACAGCGCAATTTAAGTACAACACCACCTTAAATTTTGTGATGTTTTAATTTTGATATTTCAATGTAGGGCCTTCCTGAGATCATACTTCCTCTGGGACTCAGATTCCAGATTTAAAAATAAAATTATTGGAAAGCTTAGTTGTTCTAACCAGTTTTTAAAAATACTGAAATCTTGCCTGCAAAATGTTAGAAACTTCTTTTGAATTAATCTTCAACTTGAATCCAAAAGTCCTTTTAGTACAAAATGAAATCAGAAATGAAACGAAATGCTAAATGAAGCAGCTTATTAAACTTAAGTGAAGCTTTCAGAATAGAGCTGCTGTCCTTGAAGTGTGAGTAGTTGGGGTGCAGGGCCTGGCAGGCAGGGTTTAGCACCCCATCCAGAGGGACCAGGCACCCTTAGGGAACCTGAGAACATTGTACAACAAGATGCACAATTGGATGGATGAGACCTTGGCCAAAATTCTTCTGGGCTTGGAAATCTTAGCTTCTACATTAGTTAAAGTGCTAGGTTAAATTCAAAATATGTCTGCATTTTCAAAGCTTTGGATTAAAATTTTTGCTCTGGTCTTGCTCTGGAACTTGGGGAAGTAGACTATAGTGCTTACAAGGTGGACTGTGGAGCCCTGAAGCCTAGATTCACATCTCTACTCCCTCATTTACTAATTGCATGAGTTTGGGCAAGTAAGTTAACCATTGTTTATTAGAGTGCTCTCATTTCTGTGCTGGGGGTGATGAAATATACTACATCATCAGGATGTTATAATAATTGATTTGAATATGCTTGAAATTTTAGAATTTTGGAACAAGTAGCTGCCAACCTGTGTGCACACTCAATAAAGTTAGCTATTACTTTTCGTAACTGTAACAAGACATCAGTAAACTTTAAGTTTTCACTGAAATAGTTGAGAATGACAACCCATTTAATTGCTAGTGACCATGAGGAATGAAGTGTTGAGAAGGATCCAGAAGCTCAGTGTAAGCACAAAGGTCAGAAGTGCAATGGTGGCTTGAGGTGTGGCTCTGAGGTGTGTTTTCAGCATGAGTGTCACAAAAATACCATATTTGGTATGCTGCTTAAGCACTTTAAATATTCTTTTCCCATAATCCTTTTATATTCCCGATATCGTATACATCTGATGAGCAAATGTTAGAGAGGTATTTGAAAATTGTATTACTAACCAGATTAGTTCTGAAATTCACATTCTAATTGTGTAGGTAGGGGGATTCATTAGAAGGCCAAGCTATTTTCCTGGTGGGAGATGCTAAATCCTTGCAATACAGTGGCAGAGGTTGGGGGAGGGCAGGACAAGGCTGGTGCCACATATTTGGGGATGGGATGCAGAAAGGAGCCACTATAGTTCCCACACCAAGGATTTCCAGAAAGAAGGATCTCAGCCTTTATCAGGACAGTCATGCAGTTCTGGCCTTTAGCTCCTTGAGTCATACAGATGCAATACAAAGTACTTTCTTTTCCTCTTTGCAGGAAGACAGTTCCCTCTGGAAGGCCGACGTACAGTTCTTTCCTCTGGCACTCTGAGAATTGACCGTGTAGCACAGCACGATGAAGGTCAATATGAATGCCAAGCAGTCAGTCCACTGGGGGTGAAAAAGGTGTCTGTCCAACTGACCATAAAGCCCAAAGGTAATAAATGCCAAGATTCATTTTCACATCCTGAAGAGATTCCCTCTTCCCGTGTTTTCAAAATACCCAGCAGAGACTGTGTTACTTAGAATTAAACAATTTTTTTTTTTTAGGATCTAAGAAATCAATAATTTCATACTTCTTCTGTATAACTTCTTTTTCTACATTAAAATTTTATTTTTATTAATAGTAATTACAATCATTTTCTTTAGAAGTCATTTCATGAGACTGGGGTTGTGGCTCAGTGGTAGAAAACTTGCTTAGCATATGTGAGGCACTGGGTTCGATTCTCAGCACTGCATCTAAATAAATAAAGGTCCATCAACAACAACAAAAATATTTTTTAAAAAAAGTCATTTCATGCTGTCTTACAATTTCTACAGTTGATTAGTTAGCCCTATCCACATGGACTGCCCCATGTAAGGATGCAGTTTCTCATGCCTGATGGGCTGAATCTCGTTTTCATGTTGACTTTTTTTTTTTTTTTTTTTTTTTTTTTAATGCTCAACATTTTGGAGAGTGTCATGCAGATCCTCTCCTCCAGACTCCCCTTGTGGAAACTGTGCTTGGGCTTATCTTAAATAGTATATATTCTGAAACAAGGTTTGTTGTGTCATTGGTCTATAATTTATTATTGACAGAGATGTAAAGGAAAACTCAAATGTTTAAAGATAATCTTAGTATAAAAATAAAAAATGGTTGGTATTAAATACTATTAAATACTATTGAAATTTATTTTTATTTCCTGGCTTATGTTAAATAATTGAACTTAGTTATTATATACATGTGCATATATATATATATACATATATATATAAACTAATTTACATTTTCTGCACTCTTTGCATCTTGATATAATTTCCTAATCTTCTCTACAAGTTCTACATAATTTGTTTTGATGTAGTGAATCTAAATTCAGAGGTAACACATATTTAGATAAGAACATATGACAAAAAGTAGAAACAAAGTTTAGCCTTATATAGCATTATAAGCATGAGAAGAAACATGAGTAAAGCCAAACTGTTCACAATAAACATAAACACAGGACTACATCGAGTTACTACTATGTATTGATGTATTGTCTATTATTAATTATTTGCCCCTTTATTTTAGACATTAAATGCTCTTTTTTTTTTTGGTACTAGGGATTGAACCCAGGCATGCTTAGCCACTGAACCACCTCCCCAAACCCCTATTTTTAAATTTTTTTTTAATTTGAGACAGTCTCATTAAGTTGCTTAGGACCTTCCTAAGTTGCTGAGACTGGCTTTGAACTTGTGATCCTCCTGCCTTAGCTTCCTGGGCTGCTGTTATTATAGGAGTGCAACACCACGCCCAACTAAATGCTCATCTTTAAATGAAATTGAGATTTGTCGAGAGGAGAAGTTAGCACTGGAATGGTATACAAATAGCAACTCAAATGAGTGGGAGGCTTTGAAATACAATTATGGAAAGATGAAGGGATATGAAATGCCTCTGGAGAACCCATTTCTGTCTAAGAATAAATACCAAAAACTGCACTGAAGAATATTCTAAACTGTTTTTGAACTAATTTTCATCTAAGGCCTATACACCAGAAGTTTTTATATTAAGATGTTTGAAAAAATGGAACTGATATTAAATGAACAAATATTAATAAAATAATATATAATATGCAGATGCTACAATGATTGATCTTCATTTTGCCCCATTTTCACATCTGTCTCCTGTCAATTCTTCACATCTCAATCTGGAAGCCACTGCCTTTCCCTAAGGAGGTTTCTTCCACTCTCTAAGATATTATAAGGTGCCCCTGTTGAAGTTAGTATTAGAGTATACAATTTGTCTAATCAAATACTGCTAGAATATGCCATTTAATTTGACCTAATTAGAGTCTATCATCTGACAGATGTAAAAGTATTTGATAAATCCATCAAAGAATCCATAGCCAGAAAATATTATTAGCAATATTCATAAATGTGGAAGTAAATAAACAAGTGTTTCAAACACTAGAGCTTTAAGTTTTGTAGCAGATTGTCTGAAGGGTGTGGATAGCAAGGGCAGAACGGAAGGAAGTAGTTTGGGTAGTTGGTTGTGTTAGATCTGATATAGGTCTTGACTTCATGCATTGTAACTATTGAGTCTTGATCAGCTCCATGTTTTAGAATATCAGTCAACCCAAAGTGAACAGGATAGGTTCTAGTGGAGAAACACTAAAAGTAAGAAACCAGTCACTTGACTCCAGTCAGGTGAAACATTTGATACCTGAACTGGGATCACAACAGTGGGAAGAGTGAGTGAATTCAAGAAAAATTACAACAAGTAGAACTGTTTTTATCTCTGAGATTGTGAAAAATATTTTTCCTTCTTTTTCTTTTTTTTTTTAAATATATTTTAGTCGTACATGGATATTTATTTATTTATTTATTTATTCATTCATTTATGGTGATGAGAATCGAACCCAGTACCTCACACAAGCCAGGCAAGCACTGAGCTACAGCCCCAGCCCCCTTTTCTTCTTTTCTAATCCCGGAAGCAATTTAAATATATCATAGTGTAATGAAGGAGCCAATAAAGATGGGGGGCCAAAACAAATGCATCAGGAGATGCCACTTAGTGAAAGTGGTTGAAGCTTTGAGCAGAGACTTGGGTGAAGTAAGATTTAATATGTTTGCTAAGGGATGAATAGATTTTAGTCAAGATTGTATGAGGAAACATCACAGATGAAAGCAAAAAAGAGTGACATCTTTGAGAAGAGAAAGAATGTAGTATGTTTCAAAGTACTGGGAAAAGAACAATGTTTCTATAATTTAACTAGCAAAGGAGAGAGTGTCTCAGCATGAGTCTGGGGCTGTGGGTAAAAGAAGGATGATGCAAGAACAAATTAAGATTTGGCATTTTGAGCTGGGTGCAGTGGCTCATGCCTGTAATCCCAGCACTTGGGAGGCTGAGGCAGGAGGATCATGAGTTCAAAGCCAGCCTCAGCAATGGTGAGGCTCTTAGCAACTCAGTGAGACCTTGTCTCTAATAAAATACAAAAAAGGGCTGGGGATGTGGTCCAGTGGTCGAGTGCCCCTGAATTCAATCCCTGGTACCAAAAAAAAAAAAAAAAAAAAAAAAAAAAAAAAAAAAAAAAGATTTGGCATTTTGACCAAAGAGCAGTAGATGCTACTGATGCCTTGGAGACAGGGGTTGACATGAGGCACTCAAAGTCTGCCAATTTCTGTTCATATAATTTGGGGCAAAACCAATAATTTATTTTTAGACATGCTTGGTATAAATCTATTTTCCAGTGAAGATGCTGAATTATCAGTGGGGAATAGAAATCTGTGTTTAATAATAGAGGCCTCGGCTATAACGTAAGTGTGGGAATCACTGCAAGTGGGTAATGTTTAAATAATTGGAAGAGAAGAAGGAGAGGCTGGAGAAGTGAGCCCTAAGTAATTTCCTGTCTTGAGTGATGAATAAAGGAGGAAATGTCAAATCAATCCTGCATGAGAGGGAGCAGTGGTCATAGAAGTGTGAAGAAGTCAAGTCATGACATGCAAGCCCTGAGAAATGTTCAGGAAAGCTCTGTGGACAGCTAGCTCATCATGGGAATGAGAGTGCAAGTGGATACAAATGGGCAAAATCCTTTGTGAGGTGCAGGCTATCTGAGCAGTTAGCAAGAACCCAGACTGCATAAAGTGTAGTTAATTAGATGGGGCTTCTGGCAGTTTAAAGGAATAGAATCTCTGAAAAATTCTGTTATCAAATTTTAAAAAATATTTCCTACATAAAAAAAATATAATTTATACTGCATAACTAGGCTAGCAGAAAGTTAAGTTGAAGTTATTTCAACCAAAAAGAAATTTTAAAAAACAGGGTTGGCTGATCCAAAATCAGAACGTTGAGAAGTACGTGTGGACAAAAGGAAAGGTGACACAAATAGGCCATCGCCTGTCATGACTGCAGCACAGACAGGGAGATTTGGAGGACTGGCAATGTGGAGAATGCAAATGGTCATGGCCTTCTCAATGAGGCAGGCAGCTAGTGTGGCCAACAGAGGGCTCACAGAGAAGCTAACACAGACAAATATGGAGAAAAGCATTATGTTTAGGACTTGAATTTGCCTAAGATTGGGTATATCAAATCAACAAAGGGTACAAAACAGCCAAGAGAGTAAACAATGCAAACATAAGAATGAAAATGAGTAATTTCATCAATAAATAGATAAGCTTACGGATTTTAGGAATTAGAATAAAAAGATCTGTTATAATGACATGTGAAACATTTAAGAAAATAAAATGTATCATAAAAACAAGGAGACAACTGGAAAGTAACAAATGTGAAAGAGTAAGAAAACACAAGTTTTCTCAATGAAAGACAACATGATGAAAAATATTTTAAAATATATGGTAGCAAACTAGGCATGCTTAAGGGAAAAAAAATCAGTGAACTAGAATGAAAGTGTAAAATATACAAACAAACTGAAAACACACAAAGGGCAGAAATGGATATTCTCTGTCTCAGGATAGAAGAAATGGAAGGTAGACAGTGTTGGAGAGCTATTGGCTAACATAACTAGAACCAAGGAAACATAAATCCAAGCTAGGATGAAGCAATATATACTAGACAGAATAAATAACATATTGCTAAATATGAATAATGTATATTGCTGTCAGCAGCAATAGGAGTCAGATGATGTTGGAACCAAGACTTCAAAGTGTTTCAAGAAAAGTAACAATAAATTTAGTATTGTAAAAGTATCAAACTTCCAACAGTAGGAATTAAGGACATTATGAGGAAAAAGTTCTGAATAATCTCAACACAAAATATCTAATAGAAGCCACAGATATTACTAGGTTAATGGAGGATTGATTATCATCAGATGCAGAGAAAAGTTTGACGAAATTTGCCATCTATTCATTATTTAGAAAAAATATATTAGAAATATAAAAGTTAACAGGTAAAAACTCTTTTTGTGAACAAGAGAAGCCATGGGAAAGGATATGTTTCAAGGTGAAGTGTTAGAAATGTTCCCCTTAAATTTAGAAAGTAGACTGTATTTGCCTAATGTTATAAGGGAAGATCTTAGACTGTACAAAAATGGCAAGAAATAGCAGCAAATCTTAGGAATTTAGAAGGAATAAACACATTTTATTCTTTACATGTAATAGAATTTTTTCTTATTCACAACCCCAAAATATCTACAGATATACTATAAAATAGGGGTTGAGTAAGATTATTAAATCAAATGTCAAGTAAAAACTGTTTTGTATGTGCCAGTGATGACCAGAATGCTTAATTTCATTGTATAAATTATACTTCTTAAAATTGCAAGAAAGTGTAAGTTAGTTAAAAATAAATCTTATAAACGATGTACAAGAACCATGTGGAAAAAGGATAAAATGTCATTACAAAAAATTGAAGAAGCAGACTTACTATTGCAAAGATGTTAATTTTTTCAATATTGAGATTCATAGCTCAATGAAATTCCAGATAAAATCCTAAAAGAGTTCTTGGTGGGAGATGAAGGAATGATTCTAAAATGCAGATGAAAAAAGAAAGATCCAAGAATAACTAAGATGATTGTACATCTATCATAAATTACATATTTTGCTACTGGCCCAGAGATTGTCAAATTGACCAATTGAACAGAAATAAAGTCAGTTGATGGCAGCTGGGGTGTTGTGCATGACTATAGAAGCTATGTACCCTCAATGTATTGTTCTGAGCAGGTGGTTGTCCACAGGGAAAACATAAAAGTACATCCCTATGTCCCCAAATCAATTCCAGATTAAAAAATGACTTTAATATCTAAAACAGATATGTAACTTTTTTTTTGAATAACAAGTAAAATTTTTCTGATGGTAGTACAGAGAATTTGCAAAATAAATTACAACACTCTTAGCTACAGAAAAGATTAATGTTCAGACCTTCAATTCATAAGTCACAAAGAGAAGATTTTGGCAACACATTTAACTAACAAGTGTTCTTTGATATCTGTAATATACAAAGAACTCCCTAAATCAGTAAGAAAATAAATAAGGAAAAAAATTTAAAATGAGCAAAGATAGTACAATTTAGGAAAAATGTTAATTTACTATACTTTCAGGAGATTAATGTGGATGTGTATGGAGCTAAGGTGAAATTTCCTACAGGTTTTGTTTTTTGGAGTAGGGGTGTTGGGGAGTGAATCCAAGGCGCTTAACCACTGAGCCTCATCCCCATCCCTTTTTTGTATTTTATTTAGAGACAGGGTTTTACTGAGTTACTTAGGGCCTTGCTAAATTACCAAGGCTAACTTTGAACTCGCAATCCTCAGCCTCAGCCTCCTGAGCCACTGGGGTTACAGGCACGTGCCACCAGGCTCAGCTCTAGGGTGTGGAATTAGGTATTTCCAAAATATTGTAAGCAGTGCACAGTCCATGATAATGAGAAGCTGTGTGACAGAAGGTCAAAGTGGCTGGAGATAAAGGAATCAAATAATGAGGCTAGGATGTGGGGTTTAGATGCTTGAGGTTCCTGACTGAATCAGTTTCCCTGGGGTCCTTATGAGATATGCACTCCGTGTTGAATATTATTTCCAAGTATGTTCATGTCATTGATTACTTTTAATTAATCATTTAATTTTAAGATAATTGTAGAATGACATTCAGTTGCAAGAAATCACACAAGAGATCCCATTTGCCCTTTTCTAGCAGTGACCTTTTTCAAAACAATATCATAATGAGGATATCAAGATGCAGTTTTTCTCAATGCAAGAATGACCTATATTGTCCTTCTCAAGACCACACCCCTCTACCTCCTGTATTCTTGCCCTCTCACTTTCCTCACCTTCTAAAACCCTGACAAGTACCAATGTGTTCTCTATTTCTATAATTTTGTCATTTCAAGAATTTTATGTGAGCTGGGTGCAGTGGTGCATGTCTGTAATCCTAGCAACTTCAGAGGCTGAAACAGGAGGATCACAAGTTTAAAGCCAGTCTCAGCAACTTAGGGAGGCCCTAAGCAATTTAGTGAGTCTCTGTCTCAAAATAAAAAATAAAAGGAGGTAAGGAAGTGGTTAAATAACCCTGTGTTCAATTCCTGGTACCAAAAAGAAAAAGAAAAAAAAAGAATTTTATGTAAACAAAAACATATAGTACATAATCCTTTTGGATTGACTTTTTACTTAGCATAATTATCTAGAGATTCATTCAGAATGCATGTGTATCAGTATTTTGTTCTTTGTATTGTTCTATAGTAGAAATCCATGGCATGGATAATTTGCTGTTTGTTTTATCATTCATTTGTTGAAGGACATCTGGGTTGTTTCTAGCTTTGGGATATCATAAGTAAAAGTGCTATAAACATCCATGTATAGGTTTTTATGTGAATTTAAGTTTTTATTACTCAGGGATAGGTGCCTAAGAGAACAATTGTTGGATTATTTGGTAGTTGGCATGTTTACATTTTTCAAAAAATTTTCCAAATCCTTTGCAGAATGGCTATACTATTTTATAACCTCACCAGTTGTATGTGATCTAATTTCTTTACATCCTTGCCAATGACTTCTGTTCCTGTTTTAGATTTTTTTGTTTTAGTCATTTTGATAGGTTTGCAATAATATGTCATGGTGGTTTTAATTTGCATTTCCACAATGACTAATGATGTTAAGAACCTTTTCACTCACTAATTTGTTATCTGTATATCCTTTGTGGTACAATGACATGTCTTTTGCTCCTTTTCTATTTGAACTGTTTGATTTTTTTCCCTAACAATTGGCTTTTTAGGTTCCTTCATATATTTTATACACATATATTTTATATGTGTTTTGCAGAATATTTCCTCTCATTCCCTAAGTTGTCCTTTTAGTTTTCAACCTGGTCTTTTACTAATAAAAATTTAAACTTTGATAAAGTCCAGTTTTCTTTTATGGATCTTACTTTTTATACAGAGTCAAAACTTTGGCCTACTACAAAAGTTTTCTCCTGTGTTTTCTTTTTTAACTTTCATATTTTATAATTTATGTTTTATTGTTAATTGTGAGTTAATTTTGTATAAAGTGTGAGATTGTATAGTGAGTCAAGATTCATTTTTCTTCCTTTGATTATTCAGTTGCTCCAGCACATTTCTTTTTCTTTTTTGTACCGGGGATTGAACTCAGGGGCACTTGACCACTGGGTCACATCCCCAGCCCTTTTTTGTATTTTTTATTAGAGACAGGGTCTCACTGAGTTGCTAAGTGCCTCGCCATTGCTGAGGCTGGCTTTGAACTCATGATCCTCCTGCCTCAGCCTCCCAAGTGCTGGGTTTACAGGTGTGCGCCACCGCGCCCGGCTCCAGCACATTTCTTGAAAGGCTTCTATTAAATCGCTTTTGCACCTCTGTCAGAATGAACTGGGCATGTTTGTGTGGTTCTCAGTCTGGTCCATTAATGTGTGTGTCTGTGTCCATCTTCTCCTCAGTACCACACACTTTAATTACTATAGCTAGCTGGTCTGTTTTTAAATCCAATAGGGTGATTCTTCTCACTTTATTATTATTTGTTTTAAATATTTATTTATTTGCTTTAGTTGTACACAGTGCGTTTATTTGTACGTGGTGCTGAGGATCGAACCCGGGCCGCGCATGTGCTAGGCGAGCGCTCTACCGCAGCCCTCACTTTATTCTTCTTTGACAAAATTATTTAGTTTCCTTTGCACTTCTAAATAAATGTTAGAGTAATCTTGTAAATTTTAGAGTAATCTATAAACAATTTTCTTGCTTGGATTTTCATAGAAATTGTATTAAATGTATATATCAATTTGTAAAGAAATGGCATCTTTATTGTCTTGAGACTTCCAACACATGAATACATGTCTATACACCATTTAGATTTTCTTTCATTTCTTCTATCTTCCTTCTGAGGTCTTCAACACACAATTGTCCTGCTAGATTGAAACGTAAGCATCACATTCTTTTTTGTTTGTTTCCTTCTTTTGCTGTACAGGGGATTGAACCTGTGGGTGCTCTACCACTGAGCTACATCCTCAACCTTTATATATATTTTTTTTATTGTGAGACAGGGTCTTACTAAGTTGATGAGACTGACCTCTAACTTGTGATCCTTCTGTCTCGGTCTCCTGAGTCTAAGGGATTACAGGCCTATGCCACCCACACCTGGCATATACCATGTTTTTGAGAAATCTGAATGATATTGTTCTCAAAATTTTTTGTGTTTGTGTGTTCATTGATTGAGTCTACACTTTTGATATTTCTTAGAAGTTTTTACATGGATAAAGGTGTCATCTGAAACAGTTTTATTTCTTCTTATCCTATTCCTTTGCCTTCTATGCCCTTTACTTGCTATAATTCACTAGACTTTTCAGTTCTAGTTTGGATCAGAGTGAAGAGAGCACATGTCCCTGCCTTATTCCCCATCTGAAGGGAAGGTATCCCCTCAGTGCTTACTGCAGGATTATTTTTCAAGTTGTGTAGGTTCTCCTGTATTTCTATTGTTCTGAAAGAATCTCCTCCTCCTCCTCCTCCTCCCCCTTCTTCTTCTTCTTCTTCTTCTTCTTCTTCTTCTTCTCCTCCTCCTCCTCCTCCTCCTCTTCCTCCTCCTCCTCCTCTTCCTCTAGGAATTGAACACAGGGGTGCTTAACCACTGAGTCACATCCCCAGCCCTTTTTATTTTTTCTTTTGAGACAGGTTCTTGTCAAGTTGCTCAGGGCTTCATTGAGTTGCTGAGGCTGGCTTTGAACTGGCAATCCTCCTGCCTCAGCCTCTGGAGCTGCTGGGATTATAGGCATGCCCCATAGCTGGCTCTGAAAGCTTTTTCTGAATTATGAGAATATAGTCAAACACATTTTATGTATTGATTGATATTATGTGATTTTTATTCTTTAGCTGATAAAATGGCAGGTTATAATATAGGTATATCGACTGATTTTCAAATATTGAATCAGCATTGCATCACAGGATTAAAACTTAATTGGCCATGGTGTATAAACCCTTTAATATTGATGAATTCTATTTACCAATACTTTGTTGATGATTTTTTGTGTACATATTCATGAGAGGTATTGGTCTGTCGTTTTTTGTTTGCTGTTCTTGTTTGGTACTGTCTCTATCTGATTTGGATGTTAGGGTCTGCCTCCTGCAGTGAGTCAAAAAGTATTGCCTTCTATTTTATGCAAGGAATTATATAGAATTGTCATTATATGTTTTAAAATCATTTAGCAGAATTCTCTAGTAACATGATTTTAATTTTTTCCTTGAGATTGCTTTTTTGAGGGAAGGTTTTTTCTCCATATTTTCATTGGTGCATCATAGTTGTTCATAATGGTGGGATTTATTGTTATATACTCATATATAACAATGTAACAATAATATTTGGCCAAGATCATCCCCCATATTTTCCCTTTCCTGTCTCTACTTCTTCCCTGTTCTGGTCCCTTTCCTTTACTTTACTGATCTCCCTTCAATTTTCATGAGATTCTTCAACCCCCACACACCTTTCTTTTCCTTTTTCCTCTCTAGCTTCCACATGTGAGAGAAAACATACAACCCTTGACTTTCTGCGTTTGGCTTAATTTGCTTAATATAATGCTCTGAAGTTCCATCCATTCTCCTGCAAGTGACATAGATTCATTTTTCTTTATGGCTTAATAAAAACTCCATTGTGTATATATACTACACTTTCTTTATCCATTCATCCATTGATGGACAGCAGTTTGGCTATTATGAATTGTGCTGCTATAAACATGGGTATACATATATCACTATTGTATGTTGTCTTCAATATTTTAGGATTAACACCAAGAAGTGGTATATGGGGTTCCATGCCTAGTCTTTTGAGGAAACTCAATACTGATTTCCATAGTGGTTGTACAAATTTACCATCCCACCAATAGTGTAAAGTGTCCCTTTTCTCCACATCCTCTTCAGAATTTATTATTGCTTTTTTTCTTGATGATTGCCATTTCTGACTGGAGTGAGATGAAATTTCAGCATAATTTTGACTTGCATTTTTTTTTTTGAGAGGGGGAGTTTTAAAGATTGTAAATCCGATTTCCTTGTTCATTGTGGAGCTATTTTAATCATCTAGTTCATATTAATTGAGTTAAGATGGTCTGTGCTTTCTGAGGAAAAAAGAATTCTACTTTAAAAAGTCATTATTTTACACTAGCTGTAAATAAAATTTGTTGTTACTGTGTAGCTTTCTTTTAGGTTTACCAAAAGATATTGGGAAAGAATAATGAGAATCCTTGCACCCACTCCTCAGCTGGAGAAATAAAATATTACAAATGTGGCTAACACTTGCATGCTTTCCTCTTCTTTTATTCCTGCTCTGTCCTAATTATCACCAGCCTGGGTATGGTGTTTATTATTCCCCCTAGATGACCAAGTAAATTGACATTTTAAAACTAATGTGGACAACCAATTTAGCATTTATATTTATACAGTTTGATGAGGTTGGCACATATTGACAAAAATGATACCGACAGGATGTTATCTTGGCTCATTCCTACAGCTCTCCCAGTGTTTACTCGACTTCCTCAGGATACAAGGGTAGACGTTGGAAAGAATATAAACATTTCATGTCATGCTCAAGGAGAACCACAGCCTATAATTACTTGGAGTAAGGTAAGATCTTGACTAAACGTTCTGTAATGTTAAAAACATTGACAGGTGTATTGACCCACTGAAACTGAGACAGTGATTCTCATATGGATTTATTACTGTTGTGACTTTTGCTAGCAGGCAATACTTTTCATGCTGCAGCAGGTTTATATCTTGACTCTTCTTTTTTTAAGTGACTGAATCTAATTTTGGCTCAGGATTTTGATAAAATTTTGTCCTTCCTCATTTGCTTGGTGATAAAAACTTCATAAGCATAACTAAATTTCTCTAAGAAAAAATTGCTTTTACCACATATAAATTAAGAATTGTAGTGGCTAGCGAGAAACCATTGTAAATTAATAACTCAGAAATGCATTAAAACTAGGTCATTAGCTGAAAACAAGAAAGGAATGAAAACTTGGTGTTAAAGGGACATGTAAAAAAAGTACTTCTAAAGGTTGAAAACTTGAATGGCTTTAAAGAAATAATAGATCTTTATTTATATATCTTATTTCTTTTGGTTCTTTGAGCTATAGTCTTTCAACACAATTGCTTCTTCCATTTTAAGTTTTTCATCACAATGGAATGATTGGTCTCAGATTTCAGTGTTCTTAAAAATCAATGAATGTGCATACACTTGAATGATGGGTTTTATGGAAAAGTGTGACAAAATGCAAACTTTGTGAAAGATTACAGAGCTGTGTTTTCTAAAACTACTTGGCTTATTTTTGTTTGTACCACATGGCAACAAAGCCATATACTTTTGCTGGCTCTCTCTCTCTCTCTTTTTTTTTTGGTACAGGGGATTGAACTCAGGGGCACTTGACCACTGGGCCACATCCCCAGCCCTTTTTTGTATTTTATTAGAGACAGGATCTCACTGAGTTGCTAAGTCCCTCTCCATTGCTGAGGCTGGCTTTGAACTTGAGATCCTCCTGCCTCAGCCTCCCAAGTGCTGGGATTATAGGCATGCGCCACCGAATCCAGCTTCCTGGCTCTCTTCTTTTGTACTATAGGTTCTTTTGTACTATGAGGTTATCTATGAAGAGTAAGTTCAGTGTCACCAATTGAGCTTGTGTCCTCTCAGGTAGTCTGAGTATTTTTTGGTAACCTCCCCCACCCCCACCCCATCTTTTTCTTTTTCTTTCTTTTTTTTTTTTTTTTTTTCTTTCTTTCTTTCTTTTTTTTTTTTTTTTTTTTTTTTTTTTGTGAGACAGAAATATCACTATGTTCCCTAGCCTGGCCTTGTCTCAAGTGACACCTCTGGTAGCTGAGTCTCCAGGCACGTGCCACCATGCCAGCTTAAAAAATCTTTTTAGATTTAATACTGTCTATCCAAATACTTTAATACTCACACAAGAAGTGTGAAAAATATACATTTTTATTAGTATCTAAAGCCTCATCCAACATTCTACTGAATGCTTTATTATCTAATTATACCAGCAAAATATCTCAAAGTCTACCTTTTGGAAGGTAGGTTCTAATCACATACTGATTAGGTGCTACTGTATGCCAGACATTTTACATATACTATCCCATTTAATCTTTCTAACAATCTTCCTCAGTTCAAAAGTTTGGAAAGGGTCTGAGTTAGGATACCTTTCAAATAAGGAGATAAGGGATTTATTGGAAATCTATCTGATTGCTCATACTCTAAGCAAAAAGCACGGAGATGGGAATTCTGGTACTAAGTGAGGAGAAGGGAGGGGAAAAGAGTGAATTGGAAAGAAGATGCAATAGTGGTCCACCCCAAAGAGGGAAGGGGTAGTGCTGGGGGAAAGACCCCCAGGGCCCTGCGCCTATGCATCTGGTCTCCTCAGGTGTGCCCCATGTGTGTGATCTCTTTCAAGCTGCTCTTCCATCAAGTAGGTCCTCCCTGCTACTTCCTCTCACTGCCTGAGTTACCATCTGCCTGTCACCTTGGCCTTGTTTCCTAGTATTGTCCAAAGACAGCTGCACAAATCTGAAAACGTATAAAACATTCTCAGACTTTGATCTTTATGGTTACTGAAATATGAGTTCTTTTGAAAAAAATTTCTCCTGTCTTTAGTTTCATGAGAGGGGCAAGATAGAGGTATCTCTACTGCAATCTCTAAAAGCCAATTTATTTTTCTTTTTAAAATTAACATCATAATAATGACGATGGACATAAATTCTTTTTTTTTTTTTGGGGGGGTGGGTGGATATTTGACCACTGAGCCACATCCCCAGCCTATTTTTTATTTTATTTAGAGGTTAGAGGCAGGGTCTCACTGAGTTGCTTAGCACCTCACTTTTGCTGAGGCTGGCTTTGAACTCACGGTCTTCCTGCCTCAGCTTCCTGAGCTGCTGGAATACAGGTGTGTGCCACAGTGCTCAGCAATAAATTCTTACTAATTAATAGAGAATGCACTTTAATAGTTGTTCATGTAAAGTTAGTTATTTGTATCTTCTTAAAATATATTTTGAATTGGGAAATACAGTTAACTATATGTCAGTGCAGCTATACAAAATGTGTATAGGGAAGTCAAAGCTAAGGAAACATTTTGATATTTTCAGGTGGTGAATTTGTGAGCATTTTTCTCCTTAAAATTTTGTTCCTATTTTTATTGTCACAATTCTCTTTTAGAAGTAAGCAGGATGTTAATACATTGTATATATATCCATCCATGGAGTGATGATTTTAAAATAATCACATGCTAAATAATTATATGACTGAACTTATGAGTGTCATATTTATTTTAATTAGAAGACAAACAGCACTTCTTGGGAATCTCTTTCTCTTTTTTCCTTCTCTTTGTTAGACTTATTTGATACCTCCCATAGTGCTTGATACATGGCAGGCACTGAGTAGATATTTGTTGAACAAATGGAGACTACATTAAATAAAATGTAAATATTTACTTTTTAAGGACCCACACTTTCTCCCAGTGACAACCCTTTCCCACTCTATAGGCAGGTATACAGATTACTGAGAGCGGTAAATTCCATATTGACAGTGGAGGCACACTGACCATCTACGACGCAGGGCAGGCTGACCAAGGGAGATACGAATGCTTGGCTCGGAATTCATTTGGCCTTGTTGTGGCAAACATGTTTCTTACAGTCACTGGTAGGTATTTATAGCTCCATTTACAACAACCAAATAATTGTCTTTGAACAGCTTCTTGTAATCCTGGTTCATCTTATTACTCATGTTCTTTTTATGTATTTTTTCTACTCAAATGTGTTAATATAAAATCAAAGCTATCTTATTATTTTAAAGTTCAAGCTCTGTTAGTGAATATGAAATAAAAAACATTATGCCAAAGGAATATAACCAGCAAGGATTTGCAAATATGTATCATATTATCTTGGAAGTTGGCAATTATAGGATGTAAGATGTACTCATTGCCAAAATGTGGAGCCAAAGATTAAAGCATAATACAGAATTTAATGTGTGTCTGTTACTCTGGCCTAGTATATCCTAGAGTAAAATAAAAAGTTAACCAAATGGCCAAGTAAGCGTTGCTACCATCTTATGCCTGGAAGCATTTATTACTGGCCAAAATAAGTGGCATTGCTTTCTGCATTTTATCATCAGCCTGGTTAAGTAGGTTGCTTATAACCTTTTGCTGGTTGATTTTATATCATGTTTTTTAAAAAATTGCTTGCTATAGCTTTATAAAAAATAAAATACCCCCCTTTCATTGGTTCAGTTCAAATTGGAAGTGAGAGAGACTACTTGTAGGCTAATTTGAGTACACAGTACTGGAGGATCAGATACAGTTATGCAAATGGAGACACACTGTAATGATGGGGTCTGGAATGTTCTCTGCAAAGAGGAAGCAATTCAGAGAAACACAGCATGTCTGCTTGCAGGAGATGACATCCAAGTTGTTGTTTTATTTTATTTTTTTCTTTGAAAATGGGTTTAAGAACTTTTGCTGTATTGACAAATAGTGGTTAAAATAAAAACTTCAGATATAAGCTGCTACAGTGCTGTTTTGGGATTTGTCAATCATTCAATTTCCTTATAAATGGGCCAATTTCATAAATATGGCTTTGCCAATTCATGTATTTCCCTCATTTTTTTTTAAGCCCTTATGGGTGTGTAAGAGAGATTGGGTAACTCTTTCATTCTATATAGAAGCCTGATTAAAAAGAGATTATCAAATCATATCCTTGAATATGTCTCTATTTTTCTATTAAATCAGTAGTCTCATATTCTTTCACTAAGATATTCTTTTGAGCTATTACATTTCTGAGCATCCCATCTGAATACTGTATGTAAAACATACAGTTTCAATTGTGACACATTAGTTTACATGCATTTATTATACTGTATGGTAAAAATGTATTAACTGTAAAATATTATTTTAAAAATTGTAAAAATGTAGTTTAGTAACCAAAAATCATTTAGTCTAACAGAGTGAGAAATTCTTTGTTGTATATAATTTCTGAAAGCTACAAAATCTTAGTCTCATTCTGATGTTATTCTCCCTGAGTTCATGTTTCTCCTGATTTAAAATCTTTGGCAGTTGTATTTCTTTTTATAAATTTATGGGGCTCTCTTTCTGCTTTTCAGCTATTTACAAGACCCGTGAAAAGAATATCATTGAAGTATTTTGGGAAAAAGTTCTCATAGGATTTAAAGTAACATTGCTCTCTTTACAGATGTTAGAAATCTATACCATTAAACAAAAAAACATTTTTCTGTATCTGTCTCTCTGTTTTGCTTTACCATACAAACAAAAGACTGTAATTGCAGTGAAAAAGCATTTTAGAATCTCTAAAATAAGAATTGCATTTAATTGACAGAAATATAACTAAGCATCATTTAATATATTTATAGTTATGTATATATATTTCATATAACTATCATTTACTATATAACATGTTTTAATTTATGTAATAATGTATGATATATAATTATGTATGATTTATATAAAATGATGGTTGGTTAGAACATCATTTAATATGTACATATACTTTATATATATACATGTGTATGTGTGTTTCAGTCAGATTTTCACCACTGTGACCAAAAGACCTGACAAGAACAATTTTAGAAAAGGAAAAGTTTATCTGGGGCTCATGGTTTCAGAAGTCTCAGTCCATAGATGGCTGACTCCGTTGCTCTGGGCCCAAGATGTGGCAGAACATCATGGTAGAAGAGTGTGGTAGAGGAAAGCAGCTTAGGACATGGTCACCAAGAATAAATATATACCCTGAAAGCACACCCCAAAGATCAAGCTCCTTTAGCCACACCCTACCTGCCTTCAACTACCACCAAGCTAATCCCTAACAGGGGATTAATACATTGATCAAGTTAAAACTCTTATAACCCAACCCTTTCACCTTTAAAGTTTCTTGCATTTTCTCACACATGAGCTTTTAGGGAACACCAAGTATCTAAACCATAACAAAATACACACACACACACACACACACACACACACACAGATTATTCAGATTAAAATGTGTTAATTAATCTATTTATCAGATTTAAAAACAGCTATAATAACACAATACAAAAGAAGTTACTCAACCAACATATATGGATATATTTTGCTCTGGGGACATATATATCAATATTAGGAAAAAATAATTTAGATCTGTATTTCATAACATGAATTTCATGATGTTAGCTTTTTTTATATAAAGGGAAGGAACATAAAAGAACATAAATTTGAGTTTTAAATTTCAGACAAGGAGTATGTGTTTGCTTAGAAAACCCAAATTAGGCTGTGTGTGATGACATACCTGTAATACCATGGCTTGGGAGGCTGAGGCAGGAGGATCACAAGTTCAAAGCCAGTCTCAGCAACTTAGCAAGGTCTTAACAACTTATTGAGTAGTCCCTATCTCTAAATAAAAACATTAAAAAGGGCTGGGAATGTGGCTCGGTGTTTAGGGTACTTGAGTTCAATCCCTTGTACAGAAAACAAACAGCCAATTAGCAAAAGAGGGGAAACATGCAATATAAAATATATTGATAAAGCATTTTATGGCTTAGACCCTTTAATTCACTAGGTCTTTGTAATGAAAAGGAAAAATCTATACATTGTAGATTTTCCAGTCTTGCTTCCCCCACTTAACAGTTATGAAATGCTAGAACTCCGCTATATAAAATGTGATATGGAGGATCATATGTTTTGAGTTTCTATTCAACATTGGGAAAAATAGCCATAAGAAGTAATCCCAACTGATAAGAAGTACAATAAAACTCTAGGCATTATTTATAAAATGTGCATATTACAGACTGATGTCCACAGCAAGTTATTTATTAATTGTTTGTTTTTGTGGTACTAGGGGTTGAACCCAGGGCCTTATGCTAGCAAGCACTCTACTGCTGAGCAACACTCCCAGCCCGTTTTTATTTATATTATTTTTTATTTTGAGACAGAGTCCCACTACGTTGCTGAGGCTCTCATTGATTCTCAGCCTCTTATGGTTGAGTTACAGGTGTGTGCCACCAAGACCATAGTAGGGCATTTGTGATAGCAAGCAAGAAAACAATCAAGCAAACAGAGAGAGAGAGAGAGAGAGAGAGAGAGAGAGAGTTTCCATAGTTGTAATTTTTTTCAGGAAGTTCATTTTTACCCTAAGATTTAATAGCTTAAAAAAATAATTTAAACATATTTGGGTAGCCTATAAGGCTGATATGGTATTTTCTAGGAACCTTTTTGTTTAGGATGTCCTCAGAGATTTATATTGGCAAATATTATTTGTGCCTGCATACTTCTTTTGCTTTTCCTAGATAATATTTGGCAACTGAGTGCTACTCATTTTATTTTAGACCAAAAGAAAAAAAATCTTCTGTTCAAGAGCAATTTACTTTAACATCTTCTTTCTAAATTGGCATGATGACATACTCAGTCAAACTGACAGCAAAGACATTTATATCAAACATTTAAAGTGTGAGATAGTGGGAGTAAGTTATCAGACTTTCCTGATCTCAGGCACTTTGGATAACTTCTTTACCCATAACTGGGATTAATTTCCTTATTTTTAAAAAAACGGTAGAATTGTCACCTCTCGAGTCCTTTTTGATTCATTATTTCTATTTTTCAAGTATACTAAAATATACAACAGTTATAAGGAAGTAGTTTACAGTATATCTACATGATAGAATTCTTACTATTGATACTTTGAACTCATATGGTGAATATTAGTTAAATTTTTTTTTTTTTTTTTTTTTTTTTTGTGGTACCGGGGTTTGAACTCAGGGGCACTCGACCACTGGGCCACATCCCCAGCCCTTTTTTGTATTTTATTTGGAGACAGGGTCTCACTGAGTTGCTAAGTGCCTCGCCATTGCTGAGGCTGACTTTGAACTCGCGATCCTCCTGCCTCAGCCTCCCAAAGTGCTGGGATTACCGGCGTGCGCCACAGCGCCCGGCTAGTTAAAATATTTATTAGTGAGAAATACAAAGGTGAAACTGAGTTTATTAAATGAAAAATTTGGAGCACAAATAAATAATATGCAAACTGTTCTAAATTATATAAAAATAAGTTTAAACTTAAGCAATGCCTATCTTCTCTGAAATTTTGAGTTTAGTACCTAATTGTCTATTGCACATTTTCTGTTGACTGACCCACAATTTCTCCCTTTCCTTTATCCCTCATTCTCTTCATGTCTCTTGATTATCACCTTTAGTTACCATTGAGTGTAAGCAGTAAGACTGAGGAGCCCCTCCTGATTTCTTCTCCTTTCTGTCCTTTACCCCATGTCTTTCAGTTTTTCCTTCCAATATTTGCATCTTTCTTCTTTCTTTCTTTAAATTTATTTTTTATTTTACAGTGGGGATTGGACCCAGGGCCTTGTGCATGCTGGGTAAACCCTTTACCACGAGCTACTACTTCCCCACCTCTACTTCTCTTCTTTGCATGGCTTCTTCCTCAATAGGTCATCATCTCACCATTTCTTTTTTTCTTTCTTTCAATTTTTTGTATCGAGGTTGAACCCAGGGGTGCTTAAACACTGAACCCCAGCCCCAGCCCATTTTACATTTTATTTAGAGACAAGGTCTCCCTAAGTTGCTTAGGGCCTTGCTAAGTTGCTAAAGCTGGCTTTAAACTTGTGATCCTCCTGCCTCAGCCTCTCCAGCTACTGGGGTTACAGGCATGTGCCACCACTCCTGCCAATCCTATCACCATTTATAATTTAGACTTTTGTTTTAACTCTCTAATTGATCTTCCTACCTATGATATCGTCTGCAATTAAATCCTCAATTCAGTAACTTATTGTTGTACTAAATTGAATGTGGATTTAAGGTTGCCTTAGTTGACTTTAAGTCAGTGGGGCCCTTTCTGTAAAGTTAATTACACGAGCTTTATTGAACTCATAATGATATTACTAATAAAATAACATTTATCATTTATTGGCCATTTTTACCATGTGTTCCAATGCTATTAATTAACTTATTTGATTTTTGTGGATTGTAATTATTTTTCAAAACTCTGAATGACTATTTCACTGACCATTTCACACTTATATCCCAACTTTTCTCATTATGTAGAGAAAATCTCTTTTTATAAGCCAGTGACGGCATTCATAAATTGGACTTTAAGGTATCAAAATACTAGCTATACGTACTCAAACATGTTAATGGAGTGAAATTGAGAATTTAATCATTTAAAATTACTATTTTACTCTACTTGTTAACTTACTCTGAATATGGTATAAATTACTTCACATATTAATTAGTTCACAACAATCTTGTTTTCCTGTCCAGACTTTAACAATACTATGAATGGATGAGGAAATATTTCTGTGAACATCATCATTTGGTTAGTATGCATACACATACATTTGATAAAACTTTTAACCATGTTGAATTCATTTTCTATATATTTTATATAGGAAGCTTATAAAGAAAGCACATTTCTATCCTCAGTTTAGCCACATATTTCTCAAAATTTTAGCATTAAATTTCAACATGAGTAAGTTGCATTTCCAGATTTTTGGTGTTATAATGTTTGGACAGTTTTTTTTTTTTTTTTTTTTTTTTTTTGTTGTTTTTTTTTTAGAAATTATAAGGAAAACCAACAATCAAAATAAGACCCCGAAACTTTAAAAAACAGTAAGTAGATGGTACTTTTCCTTTTCCAGGGAAGGTCTCCAAGGTGGTGAACCTGTCTGCATATTTAATGATGCAGTGACAGGCAGCGCAGAGTCAGAGCTGCTGAAAAAGAATGATTTTGCTCATGCAGTCGATTCACATTAATATCAATTAATGTGCTGTGCAAGTACCTCTCTGGTTTCCTGGAATAGCCCTCACAGTATTGGTTTCTGGTAATTCTTTTAGGGGAAGGAAGATTGAGTGTGATAAGGTTTATTTAGTTAAGATAGTTACATTATCTGACTAGTTTTCTCCCCAGGGGAGAACGAAAATATAAAAAGTACTTACAAACTTCACTGGCAATTGTGAAAGAAACATGGCTTTTGTTGAGATCTAGGCATTTTGGAGTGAGATTGACTGAGTTTGACCACAGAAGCTGTCTCTCTTCTGGGTTCAGTCCCCAAATCACCTAGAGCCAGGCTTTTGGTGTGTGCATGCAAGAGCTGTGAGTGACTGTGGGAACAGCTCCTCTTTCCTAAAAGGACTCAGCTTTCCCATTTGATTTTACCAACCATGGAGATGATGGAGTCTCAGAGATATATGGATAAGATTGAAAGTTAGGTGGTCAAACAACTTTACACTTGTGCTTATTTCATATATCTACCCAGGTCTTTTCCTCATATGCATTAAGCCTGAGACTTAACAAAGAAAAACGATCCAATTCTCCCTCTACCTTTGCAAAATTTTGCATAAAAAGATGTAGAATGTGCTCAAATTTTTCTGATGATTCCATTTTTTAAGCCACTAATTGAGTCAGTTTCGGAGCCAATTAACATACTAACAGTATTGATAGATTCTAATTTGCCTGCAACAAACTGAATCTGCTTTGCATAACATAGTGCTGTCCTTGAGGAAATTTATGGAAATAGTTTTGCAATTTGTACCAAATTAAATAAACACTGAAATCAAATGAATAATGAAAAAAACCCATGGTTTTAGGGTTAAATGGGTTTGCTATAAAACCATATGAACTTTTAAAAAGTCATAATTAAAATTACATAGAAATGAGAAAGTGTTTTACTAAGAATGTTTTTGTGTGAACATATTACATATTTACTGTACTTTTAAGAATCATGAGCAGGGGCTGGGATTGTGGCTCAGCGGTAGAGCAATCGCCTAGCACGTGTGCGGCCCGGGTTCGATCCTCAGCACTATGTAAAAAATAAACGGATTGTGTACAACTAAAGCAAATAAATAAACATTAAAAAAAACGAATCATGAGCAAACAATTTTATATGTTTTTTATTTGTGCACTTAAGAATTTTAATTATTTCATAATATATACAATATATAATATAAATATATAACTATTATAATATTTACAAGTTATGTCACCTTTATTGTTATTTTTTCTTTTTCAATTCTACTTATTAGTTGGTATTTTATTAAGATTGAGAAATACCAGCCAAAGATGATAGGATAACACATTATCAATTCATGATAATCAATAGATTTATTATAGGTTTTAAAGTACAATAATCATGAAAGGCCACCTTATATTTGCAATATGATGTGTAGTTTTGAAAGAACTTTACATGCTCTTTTAGAAATCTGATATTCACACTGATAACCTCCTGATCCCTGTGCTTTATGCTGAGGAAATTTTGTTATTTCCCCTTTATGGGTGAGTTAAAAGATGAACATGAGCATTGTATAATCCCTTATGCTTATAAATTGTATACAACTATACAGCAAAAATGATTTTATAAGTAGAATAAAGGTAAACTTAACAATCAAATAAAATTTAGATTAACATATTAAATAAATAATGTTTTCCTGAAATTTATACATCATTTTCCAAGTTCTGTTGGCTACAGTGAACAATCTTAAGAGTTTTGTCTTTTCACTATTACTATGTCATATGTGAAAACTCAATCCTAGCACACAGTTTTTCTTACTTTCAAATCTAAGAACACCTTTGGGAGTGTATTTATTCTTAGCTGTAGAGAACCAAAGATAATACTTGTCATGAATGGAAGCACATCTGTGTTGGCCCACTTTTTGTTGCTGTGACAAAATGTATGAAAAAAAAAAAAAAAAAAAAAACTTAAAGCCTCATGGTTTCAGAAGTTTCAGTCCATAGTCAGCTGGATGCATTGTTTTAGGCCTGTAAAGAGGCAAAAACATCATGGCTGAAGAAAGCTGTTTATCTTATGGCACTGAGGAAGAGCAGAGAGAGACTTTGGAGGACATTGCAGATCCAAACCATATAATATAATTAATGCTACTTTCTACACTGAGTTCTCTAAGTGATGGACTGAAAAGGAAATGACAGAGATAAAAATAAACATTGTTGTAGTGTGAACTGATCAATACAATCAATAAGTTATAGGCATAGGCTATAGACTGTAGGAATAAGATTTTGATAAATAAAATAAGACAATAGAAATAAGTAACTAAGATGAGAAATAAGATTATGTAGGATGATATGGATAAATTAGGAGGCAAAAAGAGTTATAGATAAATATAGGGTCAAGAAGTTAACATAGGCATAGATAAGTAATTAATATAGCTGCATAAGATAAGGACATAAGGTTTAAAGATATTAGTAGCAAAATGATAAATAAATGTGTGTGTATAGGCACATAGGTTAACTATAGTATAAAGCAAGCATTAAGTGAGTTATTAATACTGGTTGTGTGAAGCTATTGCTGTGGTATCTTAGATTGCTGCATGGCCGATTTCTGAGAGAACAAATGAAAGCTGTTTTCCACTAAATTCAAAAAAAGGATTGAAGGATTGCTTCACTGTACTTTGTACCCCCAAAATGTACCCAACTCAAAATATGGTGGTCTTGATAACCCAAAGCTGTGGTCAACTTAGTCATGGTACTAACGGTGTTTTTTTTATTGTTGTTGTTTGTTTGTTTGTTTGTTTAGCTTTTGTCTTGCTTGCTTGCTTGCTAACTGGAAAATTCCAGTCCTGCTTAGGGCTTGCAGGTTTTTAGCTTCTGTGATTGGCTTGCTTGCATGATGCTGAGAAAACTGTGGTTTTTGTTCTTAAATTCCCAAGGAAAGCCAGGAAGGGCTGCTGTTCTCCCACAGAGCTTTAGTCTCTGCGGGTGGCAGCCCCTGGCCAGGTAATAAAGCTCTCTAATTTGTTTTAAATTCTGACTTGGGGTGTTTTCTGAAAGGGCTCCTCATAACATCTTGATTATATAATCAAGTCAGCTTATATGCTAACAGAAGTTGATTTGATTGATCTTGGTTGCTTTATTTCCAAGTAAAAGTCACAAATTAAGTAGACTTATTCTTTTTAAAGTTAATTAACTATTTTTAACACGTATTAAGTGTCCATGTTAATGGGTAAAGTGTGATGTTTCCATACATACATAGAGCATGCACTGATCAAATCACTGCCCCTAACCCCCTTGACCCTTCTCAAATTCTAGTAATCACTATTTTATTTTCAGGTCAACTTTTTTTTTTTTTTTTTTTTTTTTTTTTTTTTTTAGCTTCCACATATAAGAGAGAAAATATGCAGTACCTGTCTTTTTATGACTGGCTTATTTCACTTATACATAATGTTCACCATTTCCATCTATTTTACTGCAAATGACAGGATTTCATTTTTTATGGCAGAATAATACCACTCTATCTATCTATCTATCTATCTATCTATCACATTTTTTTAAAAATCCATTAATCTTTTGGGGGCATCTAGGCCAATTTCATATCTTTGCTGTTGTGAAATAGTGCAACCATAAACACTGGCATAACAGGCCTCTCTTTGATATGCTTGTTTCATTTCCTCTGGATCTATATTCAGAAGTAGTATTGATGGAGCATATGGTAGTTCCATTATTATTTTTTGAGGAATTTCCATATTTTTCTCCTTTATGGCTGTACTAATTCACAGTCCCACCAAGAGTGTTTTATTTATTTTTTAAAATATTTTTATTTATTTATTTTAGTTGTAAACAATGTCTTTATTTTTACGTGGTGCTGAGGATCGAACCTGGGCTGCGCACGTGCTAGGCAAGCACTCTACTGCTGAGCCACAACCCCAGCCCCACCAAGAGTGTTTTACACTTTGTTTTTCTCCACATTTTTGTCAGCATGTCTTTTTTTTTTTTTGTTTCATTTATGATAGAGTAAGCTCGTTTTTGCTTTTTGTAAAAAAATCAGGTTTATGTAGCTATATAGAGAATATTCAGTTCTCTCATAATTGTTGTGATTACTTAATTAATTCACTCATTTCCTTTCATGTCTGTGTCCTGCGCCATAAGGCATTTAACTACTGCATATTTTATCTCAAAAGATTATGGAGATATATGTTATGGTTTTCTATTTTAACATTAAGCTTTCTTTTTGGCACTCGTTGGTGTCTACATCCAGTGAATTCAAAGTGAACCATGATATTTCATGTGACATTCCCTATCATATACTTACTACGTTCTTCTTGTCCACATTTCTGTAGCTGTACAATATGTTTTCCTAAATTCCTCCATGCAGAGTTTCAATGAACATTCTCACACAGACCCTTATGGATTTGGATTATAGTTTCTCTCTGATCAATTCTTGTCTTTCTCTCTCCCCACCCCCCACCCTCATTTACCTTCACCTAATATGTTGTTTGGTTCAGGGTTAATTTTTTATTTTTTCAGACTTAGAAGACAAATGCTGACTTTCTAGAGCCTCAATATTGTGGTAATCCTGAGGCAGAATTGGATTGACAGTATATCCATCTACTCATAGTTACTGCACATAATGTAGTTCACCAAGAATGGCTTTCAGCAGAATCCTTGATTTGATTTTCCTTCATGATAATATCTCTGTATCAATGGTATTTTTTAAAAGTAGTTTTGTGTTAGTGGTCTTCTTACAACACTAAATCAATCTAGTGTATACATAGTCAAAATGTAAAAGTCTTATATGAGGAAGTAGAATGCTTATAGACCCATTCCTTTCAAAATATGTGAGCCTAAATATGTATAAAACACACATGTATATATAGAGAGGAAGTATATGTAAGTATATATATAGGAAGTAGATGTAATACTTCCATATTATGTTATAGTACAAACTAAAGTTTAGGCTTATATTAATTACTGTATTGTATGTTCCTTTTGGTAATATGTAGAACATATACCTTTCTATTACTATTTAAGTTTTTCATCTCTTTTATTTTCCCTTGATGATATCATTTTCAAACTCAATTTTTGAAGTATCCTTACTCTGGCTGTCAATATTTAACAGTGTTATAAAGTTTTTTTAATTGTATCATATAAATTTTTATTATACTTTCAATATTTCAAAAATGAACTAAATATTATGGATTTTCTGGATTATTTCTCTTATATGAGTTAGATATTTATTCATAATCATTTTCATTTAGTATTTATTCCTTTAAGATAAGCCTTTTAAACCATTATCTACAGAAGATTCAGTATGTTTAACACTAAGTGAACAACTTCCTTTGTGGTATTCAGCTTTTCAGAATTCTCACATGGTGGAGAGCTGTAGAAACAGCAAGGATTATTTTTACTGAAGAGTTCAGTTCTTGCTTTAAGAAACCTCTGTGGGGATTTGATGCTATGTACTTTGTTTTAATGTTTAACATTAAAGCAAGGTGGTTGAAGAGATAGCCGTTTCAGACCTTCCTTAAGATGACAAATTGCTCGCAAGCATGGATCTCATTTGAATTGATGTTGTAAAAAAGAAAATATTTCACATAGCTTTACTGTATTTTGGAATGCTTTAATTTCCTGAATAACATTGTTATTGTTAGTAGAAACTTTTCTTCAAGGATAATCACCTACTTCTCTCAATGGACATTATTGTATAGATATTGTATATAATTTTTATTGGCTTAAAATTTTTCATTTCAAAAATGTAATGCCATTTATAGCATATCATTCCTAACTTTAAGGTCTGTTTGATATTTTTAATCATGGAATTGATTTTCAAAGCAATACAGGTTAAACAAGCTGGCGATGACTTTGTTGAATCATCTATTCTTGACGCTGTACAGAAGGTTGACAGTGCAATTAACTCCACACGAAGACATTTGTTTTCACAGTAAGAATTAATATTATTTTGATTGCAAAATTGTTTTCATTTCTGTTCTATGTGGTTTTTATAATTTCCATGTACTACAACTGAAGGAGCCCTAATTAGGAAGGGCTGTTGCAGCTAGCTGGAAGCCATGGGTTCCACCTGATATGTATGTGACGCACCTGTAGGCACCTGCAAAGCTGAAGGTATATAACCGGGTGAAAGCGGTCCGAGTTAGGAGAACGGAGAATTCAGTCAGCCGGGCAGTCACTCGGTCGGTCAGAAGAATCAGAGCGGCCAGAACGTAGGCAGAGCGGTTACAGAAGAGAAACCAGATAGAAGACAGAAGAGAAACCAGATAGAAGAAGTAATGACTGGTCAGAGTTAGGCCGAGACTCCTGAGGAAGACAGAAGACAGAAAGAAAGAAGAAGGAAGAAAGAAGAGAGAAGAAAGAAGCTCTAATCTTACTCTAAGCTAAGCTCTATCTTTCTATCTTTCTAACTAAGACTCTAAGCTAAGAAGACAAGAAGAAAAGCTCGCTTTAATCTTTCTCTCTAAAAATCTTTCTTTCCCTCTCTAAGCTCTCTCTAAGAAAGTAGAAGTAAAAGTAGCAAAAGCTATACTCTGCCTCCGAGAATTTTCCTCCCGTGGCGGCGCCGTGGCTGGCCGTGACAGGCAGCTTACATACAACAGATAGGATGTGTAAGATTGCCAGAATACTTTTAGTTCTTGTGTATGTGCCACCCTCTGGTCTAGTCATCAATTTTTGATTCAGGCCCCAAGAGAAGGAAATTTTTCCCATGGAGTAAAAATGGCATTAATTTATGCCACAGATCCATTCTAACAGTATGACAAAAGATGTCAAGGCAAAGAAATCTGGTATGTCTGCATTCACCAGACAATACCAGACCACTGCTCCCATGGCCTGTGGATTGAGAGTGATTTTCAAGATGAACACACCTACTCAGAAGCTGGTACTCCACAGGTAAAAACATGGTTAAGGAAATGTGGCATTTTGCTTCATTTTAATTTAACTGGAAAGTTTATAGACTTCTGAAACTTTTTAGTCCCATGAATTACTTTGTGTTAGCAACACTGAAATATAATTAATACATTAATATTCTCTAAGAAAAAATCATGATTTTGTTTTCATAATCATAGTATATACATAGTATTTTTAGTTGTTGATCAAAAAGGGACAGTTTTGGGCTGGGGTTGTGGCTCAGAGGTGGCATGCTCGCCTAGCATATGTGAGGCACTGGGTTCGATCCTCAGCACCACATGAGAAAATAAAATGGAGACAGTTAAAATGCTTTAATCAAGTACCACTCAAACTTCTTGAATATCCATAAACAGCATGGCTTGATGGTCATGGACTCTTGTTTGAAAGCCATCCTGCCCATTTATATTTTTATTATGGTTCCTCACTCTGTTACTTTGTGTCTGGGTAATCTGGCAAGTGACCTGACATCTTTGCATCTCAGGCTTTTTGCCTGTAAAATTGGGATGACAATAGGATCTGCTTGTAGGAGTGTGCTTGCTTGGAGTATTGAAAAATACAGATAAAATACTTAATTAAACACAGAGTGCTTAATTAAAGTGAGTTATTAGTATCATTACTATTACTCTATGATCTCGAGTTGTTATGATTCAAGACACAGAGGATGAGATGTGCCTCGGTTGAGAAAATCTCTAAAACAGTTTGCTTGGTAACCTTAGTGACTTTAGTTGTATTTTTAACTTATTTGTTTCAGTTCTTCAAATGTGCTTAAACCACTATTGTATGCTGGTCAGCAGGCTTGGTACTTGGGATGCAAAGATGAATAGGGCATTGTGTGAGTGAGCTTTCTGTCATTATGAGAGAATACCTGAAATAACTTAAAAGGAGAAAAGATTTATTTTGGCTCATGGTTTCAGAAGTTTCATTCCATGGTTGCTTAACCCTGTCATTTTAGGCCTGTGGCAAGGATGAGTATCACTGGTGGGTGTGCATGATTAAAAAAAAAAAATCTGCTTACTTCATGATAGCTGGGACGTGAAACAGAAAGAGGAAAGGATTGGGGTCCCACTATACTCTTTAAGGGCATAGCCCAATGACTTAACTTCCTCCCATTAGGCACCACTTCCTAATCTTTCCACCACCTCCCAATAGTGCCATTAGCTGGGGATCAAGCCTTTAACACGTGAGGTTCTCAGTGACATTTAAGGTCTGAATTGTAACAGGCACCATTTCATCCCTAACCCAGTTCTTTCTTTAGTAGGGAAGACAATTATGTCAGCAATTTAAGTACATCTTGCTGAATATGTAACAAATATCTGAAGGGATACAGAAGTAATAGAAAAGATGGCGTGCCGGGCGCGGTGGCGCACGCCTGTAATCCCAGCACTTTGGGAGGCTGAGGCAGGAGGATCGCGAGTTCAAAGCCAGCCTCAGCAATGGCGAGGCACTTAGCAACTCAGTGAGACCCTGTCTCTAAATAAAAAATACAAAAAAAAGGGCTGGGGATGTGACCCAATGGTCGAGTGCCCCTGAGTTCAATCCCCGGTACCAAAAAAAAAAAAAAAAAAAAAAAAAAAAAAAAAAGATGGCGTGATAGCTTGTCAGCGCTATCAGGCAGACTGTACCAATACAGTGATGCCTGAGCAGGATTCTAAAGGCAAGGGGGGATTTCCAGACAGTTACATTTGGGGAAAGAGAAGATAGCAATTACCAAGATCCAAAAACTGAGAATGTGGTTCACTCTTTCAGAAGGTTTACTGAGTCCCCTAGAACTCACAAATGGACTTATGTTTATCACCACTACCATAGATGTTGCTTTTTATCAAGGGATATTGTTTAAATAATTAATTTATTTAAAATATATTTTGAGTTCAGCATTGTAACCAACACTTGGGATTCAGTGGTTAAAAAAGAAAAATATTCTACAGCTAGCGTGCAAAGTTCATATTCTAATCATGGATATTTTATTGTTTAACTTTTGGCAAAAAAATCTTCTTAAGTGCACAACCTACGTGAGCTTCACAGATTCTACAGTTTTGCCTTCCAAAGAGACATGTATTTTGTCATTTGCAGAAAACCTCACACTCCCAGTGATCTGCTGGTTCAGTTTCGTTACCCAAGTGACCCATTTACTGTGGAGACAGCAAGAGCAGGGGAAATTTTTGAGCACACACTGCAGCTGATTCGGGACCGTGTGAAGCAGGGGCTGACCGTTGATCTGGAAGGCAGAGGTCAGTGTGGAGCCCTTCTGTTCTAAGAATACTCTCCATAGCACAACTGGCCATCACTGCAGCAATGAATGTGAACTTTCCTCTCCAGAACATCCTATGATTTCAAAATTAATTTACTTACCACTTCAAGTAAATGCAGATGTTCCTCAGGGGAACTGCAATTCAAAAGTAAGGATGATAAATACATATGCAAATTTGTCTCGACTTTTGCCAGTTATTTATATAGGACAAATCTAGGGAAACCATTTGGGAACCACTTTCAAATCCAAAAGATGTTACAATTTCTGTAGAGAAATAGTGCTGGGGAAACATTCTTTTACTTATCATTGTGATCACCTAAATCATTCAGTGAATTTATCTGAAATTCCTCCTATCGTCTATAACTTTGATATCCCTACCCCCCCCTTTTTTCTATTTTAAAGTTCTCTTGTATTTCTTTACAAAACCAGATACCTACTTTATAAATGTCAATGAAGTGGTATAAAATGCTTTCAGATTTTCTGTTTCTCTTTGAAATGAAACAAATGAACGTGATACTTGGCTACACACTATTTGCGCTGAGTGTAGCAGCAACTTGTATAGGACCACCCTTTCTCTACTCTTAAGTGAGACATGGGGCAGAAGGTCCATTTGTGTGCATGCCTTAACCCCTAGGTCCTCTGAGCAATTCCTGCAAAGTATGATTGACTATCCTTTGTCTTCCATTTTGTCCTGGGTTTTCAAAGCTTCCCTAACCAACATGTCTAGTGAAATTTTCAAATCACAGCTTTAGTTAAATTTATGATTGCTTAAGTTTGAATCATACCAGGTATAAGCTCTGTCCCTTTCCTCAAAAAAGCCATTCTGTTTCCTCAGCAGCAGATAAAAGTGAGGCCCACAGTTCTTTTGTCCATTTTAGAGTTTTCTACTCAATTATCTCTACTAGAAGAAGAAATAATTTTAGGAATAATGTACTTCAAATTTGTAGCTAGAAAATTAGAAACAATAAATATTTTTAGAGATTCATTTGTGTGTGTGTGTGGTGCTGGGGATTGAACCCAGGGCTTTGTGCATGGGAGACAAGCACTCTGCCAACTGAGCTATAAAAAAAAAAAAAAAAAAAAAAAAAAAAAAAAAAAAAAAAAAAAAAAAAAAATCCCCAGCCCCAAGATTCCTTTTGTTGATTCTAACAGCCATGATTCATAAAATAGACATCACTGAACTAATTCTACTATCTTTTAGAATTATTTTTTACTTTTATGTATCTATTTCCCAATCCTCTGTACTATAGTGTTTAGTTGTGACTTGCTCCTTGTTACAAGTAGGAAAGTCTTCCACACACCCTGAGTGGGGGGTTCCAACTGCACCTAGTACCAAGTTCTCTGCTCCCTTTTCCTAGGTTATTCTCATTGTGTTCCCTGCTTTGGTTTCAGAATTCCGCTACAATGATTTGGTTTCCCCACGCTACCTTGGTCTCATCGCCAATCTGTCCGGTTGCACAGCCCACAGACATCTACCTAACTGCTCTAACATGTGCTTTCATCAGAAGTACCGGACCCACGACGGAACATGCAACAATCTGCAGCACCCGACCTGGGGAGCCTCCCTGACAGCTTTGGTGCGTGTCCTGCAGCCTGCCTATGAGAATGGCTTCAATTCGCCCCGTGGGATCGGCCGCTACAACGGGGCTGGCCGCTCTCCACTCCCGCTGCCAAGGTTGGTTTCCACTGTGTTGGCTGGCACAGCGGCGGTCACTCCAGACCACAGGTACACACACATGCTTATGCAGTGGGGACAATTTTTGGACCATGACTTGGATCATACAGTGCCCGCACTGAGCACCGCTCGCTTTTCGGATGGGCAGCCTTGCAGCTCCGCCTGCACTAATGACCCTCCTTGCTTCCCTATTGCCATTCCGCCAGAGGACCCCAGGGGCGCCCAAGCACCCTGCATGTTCTTTACACGCTCCAGCCCTGTGTGTGGCAGCGGCACGACCTCTTTGATGATGAATTCAGTCTATGCACGAGAGCAGATCAACCAGCTCACAGCCTACATTGATGCTTCCAATGTTTACGGGAGCTCAGAGCGCGAATCCCAGGTTCTCAGAGACCTTTCCGCACCTGGGGGACTGCTGAGGACCGGCTTGCCTTGGTCTTCTGGGAAGCACTTACTGCCCTTTTCTGCAGGCCCACCCACCGAATGCACTAGAGGTGAACAAGACAACCACAGTAGCCCCTGTTTCCTGGCAGGGGACCACAGAGCTAATGAGCAGCTGGCTCTGACGGCTATGCACACCTTGTGGTTCCGGGAACACAATAGGGTGGCCACAGTGCTATCTGCCCTGAACCCGCACTGGGATGGAGACACCCTTTATCAGGAAGCCAGGAAGATTGTGGGTGCAGAACTGCAGCACATCACCTACAGCCACTGGCTGCCCAAGATTCTTGGGGACCCTGGCATGAAGATGCTGAGGGAGTACCAGGGGTATAATCCCAACGTGAATTCTGGGATCATTAACTCTTTTGCCACTGCAGCCTTTAGGTTTGGCCACACATTAATCAATCCTATTCTTTATCGACTGAATGATACCTTCGGTGAAATTCCCGAAGGCCACCTCCCACTCCACAAAGCTTTCTTTTCACCATCCAGAATAATTGAGGAAGGTGGGATAGATCCACTCCTTCGGGGGCTATTTGGTGTGGCCACTAAATTGCGGGTGCCCTCACAGCTTCTCAACCTTGAATTGACAGAGAAGTTATTCTCCACGCCCATTCTGTGGCCCTGGATTTAGCTGCCACCAACATTCAAAGGGGTCGGGATCATGGCATCCCACCGTATGTTGACTACAGAGTTTTCTGTAATTTGACTTCTGTTGAGAACTTTGAGGATCTTCAGAATGAAATTAAAGATTCAGAGATAATACAAAAATTGAAAAAGTAAGTACACAAATGTTGTCTGGATTTTAAAAGTTCTTGGGAGAGGTAGGAGAGTTGAAGGGCATTTTGTATGGGTGGAATTTGGTTTCGTGGGGATATCATTGCCAAACCTTTAGTTAATTGTGGAAGAAATTTAATATTAAAGAAAGGATTCTCCAGAGACTGAGATTCTATTTTTTTGTTCCTTCATATATCCACTGCCTTTGTAAATGCAAATATTGCTGCCTCTCATTAACTAGAGAGTGCATCTTAATTATGAGAGGGGAGGTGGGCATGGCTACAGTTCATTCATGTTCTATGGTAATTCAAGCAAGACAATTTGGTTGATAAAAGGCCATAAAATTTGATGTAAATTGGCCATCACAGGCAAAGCAAAGTAGAAGAAATGAAAGCAAATTTTTTTTTTTTGGTCAAAAATCATTTTAAGTTTATCGTTAACAATATGTTGGGTCTTTTTAACTGCATCATTTATATCTTTCAGTAAAGTGAATTATGTTTTTCTATACATGTTTCAAATTTTCCTTGAAGTTCCAAGTGTTAAACCTTCCAGAAAATAACTTTAACTGTTTCTCAAGTACCTCATCTTTTTGTCCCTTAAAATACTACAAATAAATAAATGTTTTATCAAGAATCTTTGTTGATAGGAGGCCAAATAGAGACTAGTATTTACTAGTAGGTTAAGATATATTAATCTGAAATCTTTCAGAGATTTTGAAATTATAAGTTATGTAGCCAATTGTCAATATTAGGACCTTTTAGGATGATTAAGGATTTAGATACTTTAATATCACTAGAGCTTGTACATATATGGAATATCAAATTGAAAATATGTCACATATTTAAAACATATCAAAGTATCAGTCAGGTTGAATTTGCAAGTTTCTAATTAGAAAGGACATTGATTTTGGATTCACAGAAATCCAGTTTAAATCTCTGTTCGACTGGTTGTTAGCCTGTGGAAAGCATTTAAATAGTTTTTGAATCTCAGGATGAAATGAAAAAACAGTGGCTCCTTCTCATATTTGTTTAAGTATTGAATTATATAAAATACTGCAAATACCTAGCCCAGTTTCATCAAAGGCAATCAATAAATGATAGCTGTAGACATTTTATTCTAACATCATCATGTCAGCTGTCAGGATCATTATTGCAGTGCACATGAGCTGAGATCCAGCCCTGTGCTTGGTGCTGGGAACTGAGATGAAGGCAACAGCATCCTTGCAGGGGAGAGCCTGACAGCATGCTGGGGATGCCACCTGCTGTGATCAGTGTGAAAGGGCTTGATGGAGATGGCAAATAAACGCTATGGGAACATAAAGCTGAGAAATGGAAGGTATGTGGAAGGTTCACAGCAAGCTACTCATAAAAGTTGCCATTTGATCTGGTTTTGGAATTTTCTGAGCCTAAGAAGGTAGATGAAGTGGGAAGAGTGGGCAATATCTGGGAATGGAACTCAGAACTGGAAAGTGATGGTGTTGAGTGGCAAGACAAGAGAATGGGAAGGAACAGGGAATTGGTTTTGTTATTTCTGGTACTGGGGATGGAAACAGGAGCCTCGAACATGATAGACATGCCCTCTGCCACTGAGTTGCATCCCTAACCCATAGGAGAAATGTTGTTTTTCTTCTTTTGTACTGGGGATTAAACCCAGGGGCTCTCTGCCACTGAGCTACATCCTCAGCCCATTGGGGATACTTTGTTTTTTCTCAGGACTATAGATTAAACTCAGTGGTGCGCTACCAATGACATACATCTCCCAGCCTCCTCCCCAGCCCATCCCACCTTCTTTGTTTGAGACAGGGTTTCCCCAAATTGCCGATGTTGGCCTCCAACTTGTGATCTCCTGCCTCAACCTTGGAGTAGCTGGGATAATAGGTGTGTGCCACCACAACTAGCACAGCTCCCGTTCTGTTTGCTCTTTTGACATTTGGGATCCTGGCACTTGACCCGTTTGATCCTAAGCATTCAGACGTTATCCTTGCCCTGGGGAATGTATGAAACAGGTGAACTCTGTGCCAGCAGAAGCAGAGCACCACTTATTAGCATGGATGGGTTTCTCCAGGTCAGGAGGGGTAGCCATTCCCATAGGCTGCCCTTGGCCCCTGCCTTTCCCCTTTGTTTTAGTCAGCCTTTTCACCCCTGTGACCAAAAAGACCTGATGAAAACAATTAGAGGAGGAAGAGTTTATTTGGGGGCTCACGATTTCAGAGATGTTAGTCTATAGACGCTGGCTCTGTTGCTCTGGGCCCAAGGTGAGACAGGACATCATGGCAGAAGGGTGTGGTGGAGGAAAGCAGCTCAGGCCATAGTCATAGGAAGAAGAGAGAGAGAGACTCCCCTTACCACAGACAAAGTATAAACCCCAAAGCATATCCCCATCAACCCAGCTCCTTCAGCTATACCTTACCTGCCTACATTAACACCCAGTTAATCCCTATCAGAGGATTAATGCACTGATTAGGTTAAAAACTCTCGCAACCCAATCATTTCATGTCTAAACTTTCTTACATTGCCTCATACATGAGCTTTTGGGGGGACACCTAGTATCTAAACCATAACACCTTTTGATTCATAGCATTTTTTATAAAATACCCATTTTAGACTCATTTTTACTATGAGAGAACACAAAATAATTATACTGGAATTGTTTTTATAGCCTGATCTTCCAATCCCTGGATTGTAACTTCTCAGGAGCTGACTATGCTGGTGAAGAGGGTCTGGCTTTCAATATCCTAATTTATGTAGTATTTCTTTATTCTCTCCTGTTACTTTTTTCCTTTTCCTGTTAATTTACAAATGCACTTTTTAGGAGTTTGTTTTGAAATTACTTTGGTCAGTTTTGGAAGTAGGTAGAACATTTGCGAATTGGCAAAATAAATACTGACATGTGGTATTAAAAAACTTTGAATTCAGCTGGGTGCGGTGGCGCATGCCTGTAATCCCAGCACTTGGGAGGCTGAGGCAGGAGGATCACGAGTTCAAAGCCAGCCTCAGCAATGGTGAAGCACTTAGCAACTCAGTGAAACCCTGTCTCTAAATAAAATACAAAAAAGGACTGGGGATGTGGCCCAGTGGTCGAGTGCCCCTGAGTTCAATCTCCAATACCAAAAAATAAAAAAATAAAAAATAAAAATAAAATAAAATAAAATAACAACTTTGTATTCTGTATGAGTGATTTTAACTGCACATATCTGAGAGCATATGTTGCTTGTGTATGCAAGACAAAAAAATGTTTTTTTTAATTCATTGTTGATACTTTTCACATAGATTTGCTGCCTAGAGTTCTAATCTGTTTTGACATGACTATTCCCATACTGAAACTTTCAGGATTACAAGGTTGTTCTAATAGGTGAAAAAGAATTTGCCATGTAGGCAATGATGTGAAAATGGATTACTTTTATATGTTTATATAATTAACCAGTGCATGACAGTTATGCAATGGGCAATTTATTTGCAGCAATTTTTGACTTTCCTTCTTCCAAAATATTGAATGAAGTTTTCACAGAATTAAGTACTCTACTTTTTTCTTATAAATACTTCACTATTTTACATATTATTTAATTAAGTGACATAATTAAAGTCCCAGATACAGTTGTGATGAGCAAGTTTGTAAACTCTATGGACTATGAACTGACAGTTCAAGAAGTGGAGGCTGCAGCTTTGGGAGGTGTCAGTCCTTAGTTATCAGCAGAGGATCACACTGGTCAATGAGGATTTTCATGATAAATGTTGTTTAAAATAGCTGGACACAGGTGGTGCACTGTAGAATTTTGTGATAATTAAAAATTATTAGGATAAGGGGCTCAGTGATAGAGCGTTTGCCTAGCATGTGTGAGGCACTGGGTTCAATTTTCAGCACCACATATAAATAAATGAATAAAATAAAAGTCCTCAACATCTAAAAAATATATTTAAAAAATTATTAGGATAAGCTGAAGGGTTGTATATGATACTATAAATTTCAGAGAAATCTGATAAGAGTATTAAGTGGTAATAGCAAGATTTCTCAATGTGTCCAGTGACCTGGGCTCTTTCTGTTCAAATTGATTTGCATGATATTGGATAAATTAAATGTATTTTCTTATTTCTTCCTCCCTAAACTGAGGATATTTCACTAAAAAATCCCTAAGGTCCTTCTAAATCTAAGCATTCTATGGTTCTTTAGGTAATTATGTAACAGTGGTCCACTTTATGCTTGCTGCTCTGCCACTGCAACTTATTTTTAAAATGGAGATGTTTCTTTCTCTTCCTCTCTCCTGCAACTCCCTAATCTCTCCCCCTCCCTAATCTCAGAGAAATAGCATTACCTTTCTTCCTCATCCCAGGCAGTTGTCTGTCCTTGAGTACCTACCCACCATAGGAACAAAGTAATCAAGAGTTTGGGGATGATACCAAAAGATGTCAGAAATGACTATCTCCCAAATTAACAAGTAGATTACTATTGCAACAGAGAATACATGGAATGTAGCCTTTGAGTCACCTCTTTAAAAACCTCCTGTTCCTGCTGATGGGCAGAATCATAGCTTTTGGGACAGGAGTCCCCCGTGTTTCTCGTTTGCTAGCAAAGCAATAAACCTTCTTTTTTCCTTTTTCTCAAAACCATGTCCTCTTACTAGATTGGCATTGGGGACAAGGACTGAGCATTTGGCAACAATTACTTGCCGAGTGATGGATTAAAGTGATACTTAAAAAGATAAACTCTTTCAATAATAAATTGTATAATCCCAGCACTTGGGAGGCTGAGGCAGGAGGATCACGAGTTCAAAGCCAGCCTCAGCAATGGTGAAGCACTTAGCAACTCAGTGAAACCCTGTCTCTAAATAAAATACAAAAAAGGACTGGGGATGTGGCCCAGTGGTCGAGTGCCCCTGAGTTCAATCTCCAATACCAAAAAATAAAAAAAATAAAAAATAAAAATAAAATAAAATAAAATAACAACTTTGTATTCTGTATGAGTGATTTTAACTGCACATATCTGAGAGCATATGTTGCTTGTGTATGCAAGACAAAAAAATGTTTTTTTTAATTCATTGTTGATACTTTTCACATAGATTTGCTGCCTAGAGTTCTAATCTGTTTTGACATGACTATTCCCATACTGAAACTTTCAGGATTACAAGGTTGTTCTAATAGGTGAAAAAGAATTTGCCATGTAGGCAATGATGTGAAAATGGATTACTTTTATATGTTTATATAATTAACCAGTGCATGACAGTTATGCAATGGGCAATTTATTTGCAGCAATTTTTGACTTTCCTTCTTCCAAAATATTGAATGAAGTTTTCACAGAATTAAGTACTCTACTTTTTTCTTATAAATACTTCACTATTTTACATATTATTTAATTAAGTGACATAATTAAAGTCCCAGATACAGTTGTGATGAGCAAGTTTGTAAACTCTATGGACTATGAACTGACAGTTCAAGAAGTGGAGGCTGCAGCTTTGGGAGGTGTCAGTCCTTAGTTATCAGCAGAGGATCACACTGGTCAATGAGGATTTTCATGATAAATGTTGTTTAAAATAGCTGGACACAGGTGGTGCACTGTAGAATTTTGTGATAATTAAAAATTATTAGGATAAGGGGCTCAGTGATAGAGCGTTTGCCTAGCATGTGTGAGGCACTGGGTTCAATTTTCAGCACCACATATAAATAAATGAATAAAATAAAGGTCCTCAACATCTAAAAAATATATTTAAAAAATTATTAGGATAAGCTGAAGGGTTGTATATGATACTATAAATTTCAGAGAAATCTGATAAGAGTATTAAGTGGTAATAGCAAGATTTCTCAATGTGTCCAGTGACCTGGGCTCTTTCTGTTCAAATTGATTTGCATGATATTGGATAAATTAAATGTATTTTCTTATTTCTTCCTCCCTAAACTGAGGATATTTCACTAAAAAATCCCTAAGGTCCTTCTAAATCTAAGCATTCTATGGTTCTTTAGGTAATTATGTAACAGTGGTCCACTTTATGCTTGCTGCTCTGCCACTGCAACTTATTTTTAAAATGGAGATGTTTCTTTCTCTTCCTCTCTCCTGCAACTCCCTAATCTCTCCCCCTCCCTAATCTCAGAGAAATAGCATTACCTTTCTTCCTCATCCCAGGCAGTTGTCTGTCCTTGAGTACCTACCCACCATAGGAACAAAGTAATCAAGAGTTTGGGGATGATACCAAAAGATGTCAGAAATGACTATCTCCCAAATTAACAAGTAGATTACTATTGCAACAGAGAATACATGGAATGTAGCCTTTGAGTCACCTCTTTAAAAACCTCCTGTTCCTGCTGATGGGCAGAATCATAGCTTTTGGGACAGGAGTCCCCCGTGTTTCTCGTTTGCTAGCAAAGCAATAAACCTTCTTTTTCCTTTTTCTCAAAACCATGTCCTCTTACTAGATTGGCATTGGGGACAAGGACTGAGCATTTGGCAACAATTACTTGCCGAGTGATGGATTAAAGTGATACTTAAAAAGATAAACTCTTTCAATAATAAATTGTAATCCACAACTAATAATATCTGTATGTTCCAGGAACACTTCCCCTGACTTTAAAGTGTCATCAGGTCTACAGAGCTAATGGTTTCCCTTTACTTCACTTAATTTCAAAGGCCTCTGTAAATTTGTCACCCAGAAGTAAAATCTATTTTTTCTTGTCAAATTCTATTAGGATCTTTTCGATAGTTTTAGTCAGAGCAACACATGGAAGTCTGTGCTAAATCTTTTCTTAAATGACCAGCTGGTCTGGCAAGAGCAGCACTTCATCTGTCACAGGATAGTCACAAGGGGATGGCTTTGTGGTCATCCTTCAGTTTCCCTTCAGTGAGGCTGGCTGTGTTCTTCTGGGGGTTTACCTGAAAGAGCTCAGGTCATAGGGCAGGGGATTCACTGACCTCAGAAAGGATTTCTTCAATAAAATAGCATGTGTCTTAGTCCATTTTAGCTGCTATAACAAAAATATATGAGACTGGGTAATTTTATAAAAAGCATGTTGCTAAAAGCTGAGTCCTTGTCCCCAATGCCAATCCAGTAATGAAGACTATAATGAGAAAGAGGAAAAAGAAGGTTTATTGCGTTGCTAGCAAACAATAAACACAGGGGACTCCTGTCCCAAAGGCTGTGATTCTGCCTATCAGCAGGAACAGGAGGCTTTTATTAAAGAGGTGACTCAAAGGCTACATTCCATGTGTTCTCTGTTGGAGTAGTAATCCAATTGTTAATTTGGGAGATAGTCATTTCTGAGATATTCTGGTATCATCCTCAAAGTATTGATTACTTTGTTCCTAGGTAGGTGTGTACTCAAGGACAGATAACTGCCTAGGATGGGGAAGAAAGGTAATCCTGTTTCCCCTGAGATTAGGGAGGGGGAGAAATTAGGGAGGAGTAGGGACAGAGGAAGACAAAGAAATGTGTCCATTTTAAAAATAAGTTGCAAGATGGCCAGTGGCCACACATGTAATCCCAGCACTTGGGAGGCTGAGGCAGGAGGATCACCAGTTCAAAGCCAGCCTCAGCAATGGCGAGGCACTTAGCAACTCAGTGAGACCCTGTCTCTAATAAAATACAAAAAAGGGCTGGGGATGTGGCCCAGTGATTGAGTGCCCCTGAGTTCAATCCCTGGTACCAAAAAAAAAAAAAAAAAAAAAAAAAAAAAAAAAAAAAGTTGCAGTGGCAGAGCAGCAAGGGTTATATTCAAAGCATAAAGTGGACCACTGTTATAAGCAGACATTTAATCTGGGCATGTTGGCACAGGTTTATAATCTCAGCATCTTGGGAGACTGAGGCAGGAATATTTGAAGTTTGAGACCAACCTGGGTGAGACCTTGTCTCAAAAAAATTTTTTTTTTAAATTTTTCTTTGTTTTTCTTTTGTGGCACTGGAGGCTGGGAGTCCAAGACCCAGGTTCTGGCATTTTTGGTGGGTCTTTGCTTCCAAGACATACCTTGAATTCTGTGCCCTATGGAGCAGAAGGGATGGAAAGGCATAAGGGAGACTGAATGGAGACTCTTACCATGCATTGATCCCAATGATCACCTCCTATAGGGCTCACTTCAAAATACCATTGCACTGGGGATTAAGTTTCAACACATGAATGGGGTGGGCAGAGAGCTCCTTCTGACTATAGCAGCAGTGGAAACTTAGTCCTCAAGAGAAGTGGCAGTTTTCTGAGAAAACCCACTGGCTGTAAGAATGATGACAGAGGTCATTTGAGATGTAAGAATATTAAACCAGCAACTTGAAAAATTGTGCTCTTTATATGTGATATGAAATGAAATGTACTCCGCAAATGTGTTATGACAAATTAGAATAACAAAAAAGAAAGAATACAAAAAAAAAAAAAAAAAGAAAAAAGAAATGTAGGGTGGAGGGCAGGCCCAAGAGCCTGTATGATAAGCAGGGAAGGAAAAAGCTGTGGGATTTGTACCAGAGGGACAAATCCTAGAATTAGTATGTGACTCATCCCACCTCAAAGATGTTGAGACTAATTATTAGGGGGAGTGATAACTGTGATCTCTAAAGAAGATAACAACAGAGGAGTCATAGGAAAGGCAGGTGATAACAGTGTGGGAACCCTTGAGTTTACTCTCCTCCGTTCACTTTTTCTTGGGTTCCAAGACCCACAGCATTTTATTAAATGTGCAAGCCTCTTAGCTCCTTCAGTACCAACCAAAAGCTCAAGGAAGGTTGTTTTTTTTTTTTTTTTTTTGGTCAGGAGTGTTTTATTTTTTAAAGAGTTCATTTTATTAAGAGACTGTGTGAAAAGAAATTATTATCTTTTTATAGGATTATTCTTGCTCTCAAGAATCATACTGTTTCTTTTATTTTTTTTCAAAGCATATAATGAGCAGAATGTGAAGATTAATTATCCACTGAATGGTGAACATAAATTTTGAAACAGAGAGAGGCCACGTTTAAAGCTCCTTTCAAGTCCTCTTTTGAAAATATCTATGATTTTTTTTGAGGATGTGTACTTTTGGTTTTTGAATAAACATAAGTGTATCTGTCACCTGTTATCAGAAGAATGTGTAGCTGTGTCATCTTCTAAGAAGAATGGTCCACAATTTATCAGATCAGTAGGTTATATGTAGCACATATACCTATCTTATAACTGCTTCATTTTATAACATTAAAAACAAAAACAAGCAGACAAACAAAAAATCCTTAATTTCTTCACACTTTCCATCTAAGTTTCCAAAAGGTCAAACTCTGCAAGGATATCTTCTTCACAATTTAGGCCACTCATCTCTGTCTTCCTGTGATCCTCCCTTGTGGGTATGGTCTTCCTTTCTTTAGGATTCCTGACTCTGTTCTCTCCTAAGAGTGTAATGGCGCCCCGATTTCCCCACTTTCATATTCATACTTGTCTTCAGGTACCACGTTCATCAGCATCATCCCTTCACCTTTACTGAATATTTGATATGCATAGATACAACATAATTGCTGTCAAATGGTGATTTTCAACCATTTCATTTAAGACCTGAATTCTACAAGTCTGACGCAAGATGTGAAACTTCTTTTATGAAAATAAAGAATAAGTAAATAAAAATTAAAAAAAAAAATACAACATAGACAAACATACTAATCATTCTGTTTGTATTTTCAAAGGACTCACAAGTACCTGGAAGTCACCATAGACACTGTTCTTCCATTAATTTTATACCATGTTGATCTGATGTTCCTACATTCCCTGAACATCTCAGGTATAGAAGTGGCCTGAGATAGCGGCCACAACACATACCACCAAATAGGTGCTCCCTTAGCCAAACAAGCAGGTCCCACATTTGAAATTAACATTGTTCCCAATTAAGGAACCATCATTGTCCAATATCCTTTCTGGAGTGAATGGTTTTGCTTTCTCTAAGATACGTAAGGATACTGGACTGGTAAAGATAGCTGGCTCTTTATCTTTCAACGGAGAGATACAGGCCTTAACAAATGCCTTGCTTTTTAATTTTTATTCTTGATTTTAGACATGGGGCTCTGGAGATCTTTCTCTCACAGCTCCAATACCACAACTTCATGTCATAGCTAGCACAAGAATTTTTGTTACCCTAATTTTTCATATATTTTTATAATATTGTAAGTATGCCATATTATATTGTGTTACCAGTTTTTCATCATTGTGACAAAAATACCTGACAAGAACTTAGGGGAAGAAAAATTCATTTTGGTTCATGGTTTTAGAGGATTCAGTCTATGATCAGCTGGCTTCGAGGCAGAAACATGAAGGTGGAAGCGTGTAGTGGAGGAAAGTTGCTTTGTTCATGGGATCTGGGAAAGAAGAATGGAGGAGGAAAGAGAGCTAGGGAGGAAGGATGGGGCTGGAGAGAAGATATGCCCTTCTAGGACATGCCCCCAGTGATGTGCTTCCTCCAACTAAGTCCCACATCCTAATAGTCCATTAGCCTATCAATGGATTAGTCCATTGATAACATCAGTACCCTCACAAGCCAATCATTGACTAAAAACCCCACCTCTGAACCTTGGGGGCCATGCTTTCAACACCTGAACTTTTGGAGAACTTTCCAGATCCAAGCCATAACATATACAATTATACCAGTTCATATTATTTAAATGTAAATGCCACTTTTAAGGTTTTTCCACTCTTGGTCATCACCATTCTATCGTATTTCTGCCTTTCTAGAGAACATACTAATTGAGTGACAGGGTTCCAAGAGTGTGTTCTCCTTGACTGCAGACAACTGACAGATTTATTTTTAAATCCCCAGAGCTCAGCCCAGGGTCTAGTGCAAATCAGCAGCTCACTGGATCATAGATATTTCATTAGGGAAGTGTGACTGGGCTATCCGAGGCTCATTTTAGTTCCCTGTGGCCCTTGATTTGAAAACTATTCTCAGTTCCAAACCCCTGACCAGATAAGGTTTTTTTTTTTTTTTTTTTTTTTTACATGAAGGCGGTTTTTACACTTATTTATACCAATTTAATTTTCATCAAATATTTATTGACCTCAATTAACTATGCCATAATATAACTTTGTATGCGGAGAAAAGTTACAACAGAAAGCCACATATTGTTTGATTATTGCATTACTTTATCCCCAATTCAAAAACAATAAAAAAGCGCGCGCGCACACACACACACACACACACACACACACTCACACACCCCAATCAAAATTTGTTCAGTTAATTCTATATTTCTGCAACTTGGAAGATACACACAACTGAGCAAACGTAGTGACAAGTGACAGAATCAACTAAAAATCAGGTTGTGAGATATCTTTAAAAGTTCAGTTCATAGAAGGTACCCTATTCTATCCATCTAGCAAAACCAGAATACAAATAATTACTTCAACACTTTAAAGCATGACATTTAATTTAACATTAAATATATAGATTTTATAGTGGTAAGTTTTAGTATGTAGCATGTATAATAAAGTTTAATATACCATATATGTATATATATAAATAAAACCATTAAAACACAAAAAATATATTCTTTGATATTTTTATACATGAATTTTTGAGCTAATTTTTATTTGTGTATTATAATTATACACAGTAGTGGGATTTATTTTGACATATTTGTATGTGCATATAACATAATTTGGTCAGTTTTTTTCTCCAGTACCTCATACTTATACTCTCAACTTTGAGAATCTCCCATTTCCACACTCCAGCTATGCCTTTGAAAATAAAAATTGGATGCTATACTGTATTATTGCTATAATAACTGAAGGAATAATCACCAGTATGTCATCAGAATTTAATACAGAAATTAAAATACTATAACTCAGTTGTTCACGAGGCCGGGTCAAAAGGATGGTGGGTGTCGATAATGATAATGAGTGATTGTGTCAGGAAGATGGGGGCTGATTCAAAGCAAATAAAAAGATGATACCTCCAGAGCACTTCCCCCTCCTCCAACTTTATGCCAAGGTTACCTGCTTCCAGGGAATTGTTCCTTCTAACAAGGAGTTGTTAATGGGCAGCCCTCTTTGGGGCTTTCTAGGTAGTTTCTCTCTAGGCTTTTGGTCACTGGTCATGTAGGCAAGATAAGAGGAGGAGCTGGGTGCATGCCTGTAATCCCAGCACTTGGGAGGCTGAGGCAGGAGGATCGCCAGTTCAAAGCCAGCCTCAGCAATGGCGAAGCACTTAGCAGCTCAGTGAGACCCTGTCTCTAATAAAATACAAAAAAGGGCGGGAAATGTGGACCAGTGGTTGAGTGTCCCTGAGTTCAATCCCTGGTACCAAAAAAAAAAAAAAAAAAAAAAAAAGAAGATGAGGAAGGGGCATGAGAAGAAAGGATAAAAAAGGCAGGACAGGGCTGGAATTGTGGCTCTGCGGTACAGCGCTCGCCTAGCATGTGGGCGACCCAGGTTCGATCCTCAGCACCATGTACAAATAAAACGTATTGAATAAAACGCATTGTGTACAACTAAAGCAAATAAATAAAAATATATTTTTTTTTAAAAAAGGGCAGGACACATCTACTCCCTTGGGCACCAACTTTGGATGCTGGATGCCCCTCCTCTGTGGAGGAGTGTCTCTCTCTCTCTCTCTCTCTCTCTCTCTCTCTCTCTGTTCTATCATTTAAATAAAACCTTTTGGCGCTTGCCTGGCTTTTCTCAGGTATTCAGGCTTCAACACTGGGGGAACAAGACTCAGATCCCGATTCTCGACACTGGTATCAATGATTATATACAATATGAAATCATAACAAATTATTTATAGGTAAGGTTATGTTGAACAAAATAAGTGCTTAATTTCAGTGTTAAATCTGTTTATGGACAAAATCTACACTCCCGATTGCAACTTAATGGCATGTTGTCTTTAAAGCACCAAAATCTGACTAAACTAAAATTAAAATTTTAACCAATGTTTTGTGGAAAAGGTAACATGTAATGCAATACTCACATTTTAAGTGAATAATTTGATTGCAACTTATGGCATGTTGTCTTTAAAGCACCAAAATCTGACTAAACTAAAATTAAAATTTTAACCAATGTTTTGTGGAAAAGGTAACATGTAATGCAATACTCACATTTTAAGTGAATAATTTGATTACTTTGAGCAATTTTTGTACCTGTGTTGTTAGTTATTACCCAGGAGAAAAGAATATTTTCATCTCTCCAGAAGATATTATCAAAAGAAACCTTACTGCATGGTCTTTGTGTTACCAAAAGCTCAGTCTTTGTCCCAATGCCAATCCAATAACAAGGCACGATTTTGAGGAAAAAGGAAAAGAAGTTTTATTGCTTTGCTAGCAAAGGAGAAACACAGAGTATTCCTGTCCCAGAGACTGGATTCTACTTATTAGGGAGAATAGGGGGCTTTTAAAGAGGTGATTCAAAGGCAAAATTTCACATGTTCTCTGTACAGAGTTGTAATTAGCTTGTTAATTTGGGAGAAGATCTTCTGGTGCCATTCACAAAGTTGGAATTACTTTGATCCTGTGGTGGGTGTGTGCTCAAGGACAGATAATTCTGCCTAGGATGGGGAAGAAAGAGGAAGAGATTAGAGAGGGGAAGAAGAGAAAGAAACATGTCCATTTTAAAAATAAGTCACAGTGACATAGTAGCCAGGGCTGTATTCAAAGCATAAAAGTGGACCATTGTTGCATTTGCAGTCCTTCTTCCAATCTCAGCAACCATAGGTAGGATTTCAGTCACTTTTTTTTGTTCTTGTTGATTATGAGTACTATTTTTTGTAGGAATAGACAAACATTTGTTTATTCATCGCCTGAGGAGGCCAGTTAGGCTGTTGTCAGTTTTTGTATATTTCTAAATAACTCTGCCATCAATACTCATATGTAGGTCTTTTTGAGGATTTATGTTTCTGTTTACTTTGTATAAAAACATAGCACTGTAATTTCTAGGTCAGTTGGTAACTCTATGTTTTTTTAAAAAAAATATTTATTTATTTACTTTAGTTGTACACAATGCAATGCATTTATGTTTACGTGGTGCTGAGAATCGAACCCGGGCCGCGCACGTGTGAGGCGAGCGCTTTGCCGCTGAGCCACAACCCCAGCCCTCTATGTTAATCTTTATAAGAAACTGCCAGATTGTTGCCTAAAGTGGTTGTGATAGTATTCACTTCAGCTGTCAATGTAGAAGAATTTATTTTTGCTTCATCTTTTCTCCTGTCTGTTCTTCAGGCTGGAAAGTCCCTATTGATCTTTTTTTGTTTTTTTTTCCAAGTTCATGGACTCTTTCTTCTGTCATCTTCAATCTCCTCTTACATACATCAAGTGAAATTTTCATTTCAGTTATTGCACAACTAGTTCTAGAATTTACATTTTTATGACTCCTGATTCTTTTTTGAAATTTGCTTAAATGTTAGTTCAACAAGAATGTATCTTCTTTAATTCTTTGAAATGCATTTATAATAGCTGCTTTAATTTTTTTTCTGAAAAGTTCAATTTCACAGACATCATGTCGGGGTTGATTACTATTACTGTTGACCATTTATTTTCTTAAGTATAGATCTTTTTTATAGTTTTTTCTTTTCCTGTCTGGTAATTTTTAAACTGTTATCAATTACTGTGACTCCACCTGCATTTGCATAGGCTTTTTAGTTCCTTTGGGTGGAGATGCAGAAAGCTTAAGTTGTTCCCTGAACTCTGCTGACACTGTAATGGAAAGCTTGATCCTCCTCTTTGACACTAATCCAATAACAAAGACAAGATCTTGAGGAAAACAAAAATATTTTATGGCGTTGCTAGCAAAGGAGAAACTCTGGACTCCTGTCCAGTGCCTGTGATTCTGCCTATCATGGGGAACAGGGTTTTTTTTTTTTTTTAAAGAGGTCATTGAGAGAAAAGAAGATCAGGGAGGAGAAGGTGAGGAAAATAAGATCAAAGAGGAGAAGTTTAGGGAAAAAATCAGGGAAAAGAAAATCAGGGAGGAGAACAATTGGGGAAAAGTTTGGGAAAAAGAAAAAAGCATGTAAACTTAAAAGCAACAAGGAATACAGTCAAAGCATCAAGTGAACCTCTCTTACAACACCATGTGGCCCAACCTCCAAACTCTGATCCCTATATAGACCTTGGAAGGGCTTGGTTTTAGGCTTTGTTACCTAACCAAATGCAATGGGTTCTTCCTTTGATGATTCAAAGCTGATAAACACTATGGGGAGGTAAGAGCGAAGAGAGGTTTATTACTTGCAGCATGTAAGGAACATACTGGCAATCATTCTAATGCAGTGCCTCCACAGCAAACAAAGCCAAGGGCTTTAATTGAGGAAATTGTGTATATTCATGCACAGACTCACTATCACATGTAGAGGCAGATACATTCTTGAGTATGCTTAGTCCAACAATCATGCCTCGGGCATCACATGTTCTAAAACTGGTGTGGAGAAACAGCTGTGAGTGGAGAATTTAATATTAGAGTGAACAAAGTTCACTTCTAGGTCACTTAAAAGGGTGGAGTAGGATGGCTCTGCAAGTTTAGCTGCCCGGAGTTCACCTCTAGGTCACCTTGTAAATTTCTCTGGCAGCTTTGTTTGAAATAAAAAGTAACTTCGTGTTCCTGTAATTCACTTATCTCCTGAAAATAGAAGGAAGATCAGTAGAGTAGAAGTGGGGGGCAATGGGGGAGAGAAGAGGGGAGGGAACATTGCAGAACTGGGGAATGAAGTTACCAAATTATGCTATATGCATGTATGAATATATCACAGTGCATTCCAATTTATATATAACTATAATGCACCAATTAAAAATAAATAAATAGAAGGAAGACCAGTAGAGTAGTGGATGGGGATTAGTGGGAAGGAGAAGGGAAAGGGAAGAGGAAGTACTGGGGATTGAAATTATGTGCATTTATGAGTATGTCAAAATGAACCTCACTGTTATGTATAAGTATAATGTGCTAATAAATAATAATAATAATAATAATGATAATGATAAAGCTGCATTTAAAGAGGCCGTAGCTTTTTTCCCCCTGTGATTTCAGGAGATTGTACCTCATAGTTCTGGCTGAGTGGCTAATAGTTTGAGTAGGTTTTATCCTTGTAAGGATAGAATTTACCCCAAGATTTGATGTGTTGCTTTCTGACTCTCTCTCTGAGATGTCACTGAGGTGTTAAAGTGGTCTTCCAGTTGTGATTCACCACCCTAGAGCAGTTGATGTCTAGGAGTCTTAGTTAATACTTCCTGCTCTGGTGCCTCCTGGCCGGTCCTTCCCAAGGATGATGAGGCTCACCCACTGCAGGCCCTGTCTTCTGTTCACATCTCTTCAGTTGCCCTGAACTCCAAGGAGGGTCCCCTTAGTGCATCAGCACCTTGCAGTGTTAAGCTAGCCACTGTTACAGGTTTCCCCTTACCCAGGCTCCTCCGTCTTGCTTCATCCCGTCCAGTGTTTGAAACCTTGTGCACATACATTTTGTCATTTTTTATTGTTATTTATTATGCGAGGACTAGTCTCCTTTTAGTTATACCATAGCCAGAAACACAATCTAACATTTATTCTCAATTAAGTCTGTTTTTTTTCCCTATGATCTTAGCATCCGAGGCATTGTTTAAATAAAAGCTTCTACTGTGATTCAAACTATATTTTAGGCTTCTCCCTACTCACACCTGGAAGTTTGCAGCAGCTTTCTCTGTATGCTCCTGCAATACCTCCCTTCTTCCATACAGAATTAGATTTATTGCAAAGTGAAAATGAGATATGTCACTTCCCTACTTAAAAACATCATAGGATCTTCTCTTTCTATTTAGATTATGAAAATTCTTGTGCTTAGGAACAAATCTCTTTGGACTCTGGTCCTAATGGGAATGTTCAGCCACATTTCTTGTTCTTTCCAACCCAAACTCACACCTCCTTTGCTTTAAGGATGCTGAGGTTCCCTTTTTCTGAGAATCCACATTCTTTCTGGCCTTTATGCCTTTGCAAAAGCTCTGTCTGAAAATCGTTTCTCTTCTTTTCCTACTTGGCACATGCCTATTTCATCTTCCAAGCCTAAGTTATTTTTTCCTCAGTAATCTTGTAGCATTTTGTACTTATTTTGATGAAAATATTGGCATTTTTGTCTGCTTATATGTTTAAGCTCATGAATAAACTAAGTATTCTGAAAGGAAATAGCACATCTTCTTAAACTTTCCCTCATGCATGCCTAATAATGCCTGGTTGTTAATAGATATTTGCTAAATAGGTCGGAGGATTAATGAATGGATTTCTTAAGTTTTTTGTTTTATTTGCTTTTTGAGGTATTTTAACTCCTGTGACCTCAGATTAGGGCTTTAAAATACGTAAATAATTTGTATTTTTTATATCTCTAAACAGGAAATAAACATATAACAATCACAAAAATCTTTAAAAGTATAACTTGGTTGAAATTGTAATAATAATGCAAACATGGGACTGATTTGAAACCCATTTCTAGTTGAAAAACTAAAACCAGAAATTTTTAGCAGGCTTATTGCTTATTGTTTCACATTTCAGAGAATCTTGCTGTCTAAGAGCAGCCCCCAGTAGATAATCACTGCAGGCAGCAAAAAAACAAAGTATGTTATTGGCCCCAGTTCTTTTTTTAACATTTACTATTTTTAACAAATTTGATTAATATGCAATAATTTTACATATTTATGGGCTACACAATATGATATTTCAACATGTTTACAACATATATTGATTGATTTGGGTTATTAGAATTTCCATTTCCTTGTGCTTATAGAATTTGGGCTCTTTTCTTCTAATTCTTCATAAAACGAATAAGGAGTTTTTGTGAACTTCAGTCATTCCACTGTGCTGTGGAACTTCTTCTTCCTATCTAACTGTTGGTTACCATTATCCAAGTTCCGTTTATCCTCCCTCCTCTCCCCCTTCTCAGTCTCTAGTAATCTTTCTCCTACATACAGATCCACTTTATTTTTTAGCATCCACATATTGATAAAATACATAAGATCATATCTAAGATAATATAAAGGAAGATTGTGTTATGTTCTTGGTGCTTGTGTCTTTGCATGAGAAGATTTCAAGCAAGACCGGAGACTTTTTTTTTTTTTTTTTTTTTTTTTTTTTTTTTTGGTACCAGGGATTGAACTCAGGGGCACTCGACCACTGGGCCACATCCCCAGCCCTTTTTTGTACTTTATTAGAGACAGGGTCTCACTGAGTTGCTAAGTCCCTCAACCATTGCTGAGCCTGGCTTTGAACTCGCGATCCTCCTGCCTCAGCCTCCCAAGTGCTGGGATTACAGGTGTGCGCCACCACACCTGGGTAAGACCAGAGACTTAATAAAAGTATAGGAAAGTTTATTAGAAGAGAAAGAATAAGGTGGAGCTGCACCCTCAAGAGAGCTAGTGGGTCTTCTCAAAGAGGAGAGCAACAACTCACTTGTGTCCCAGCTTTTATGGGGGCCAGAGGGAGATTGTTTGAAGGTCCCACCCAAGTGTCACCTCTCAGCTCTGAATTACTACGGTAATTTACAACCTAAGGGCAGCTCTTGGTCATCTTGGCCTGGTTGACAGGTCCTAACTAGAACTCATTTTACAGAATTTATGGTTGGTGGGTTCATCTTAATCATTCTACTTTCCTTGGCCTGGAAATCTCTGGTCTGTGTTGTTTGTGTGGAGTCTTGTTTAAGATGTCTTAGCAATTAGGCCCTTTTTAGCAAATATCTCCTTGCCCTTTAGCTCTTACCCCCTGATTTTATCTATCTTCCTTCTATTGTAAGAGGATTAGTTTATAGGGCTGAGATCAGGCAAGGGTCCTGAAATAGCTATCTCATTAGACTTTGCAGTAGCCCTGAGGCAGGACTTGATTAACAGATTTGTTCTGTACCAAGTATTTTTAGACACTCCTCACCCACTGCTCATGTCTAATTGCTAATTAACAATATGAGTATCAGACCCAATATGTAAGGGCTCATACTTGACAGATAGGTAAAGATCACCATGGAGCAGGTGTGGTAGAAATGTCCATCATCATATCTAAGAATGAAGTGTGACAAAATGTGATCAAGTCCTTGTTTTCCTTCTGTAAGGGGAAAAATAGAAAATCTCACCATAGCTTTTGTGGGGAAAGTGGTCCTATTAGTTCTATGTTAATATTTGAATATCTTCACTAATGTATAAATAGTTTACTAATCAATTTTTTAGTCCAGATTCAAGTTTCCGTGTAGTAGAGAGTCTCTCACGTCATTGTCTGGGGGACTCATGTGGAGACACAGGCAGCTCTGCCTTCTGGTTGGGAAGGTCTCTGGAGACAGTGGGTCTTCTGAGTCCCTGTGTGGTACCACCCAGAATCACACATGCAATGCTGGCAGCAGTGCTGCCAACAGGTGTCACACACTGACATGTGGAAAGAGAAAAAACTGCAGCTTTGCCGTCTTGATCACAAATCATACATGAATAACTCCTACAGTCAAATTCTCCCTGTCAATCTCTCCTTTTTTTCTCTGAGCTGTAGGTGGTCTTGCTGAAACAGATTTCCCTGGCAGTAGCCCTGTTTATTGCCAATCTATAGAACACATTTATTTCTCCGCCAAGTGGAGCTTAGATCCATTAGTGTCAGTACCGGTAGCAAGAGAGGCACAGGTAGCCATAAATTAGCTACAATCTTCAATAATCTTCCCTTAGAAAACCAAAAAAGGAGCAGTGGGTAGCTGTGGAATTGTCTTGTGACAGTTCCATTACCTGGTGGCATTATGCAGTGGATTAAAGGGTGGCAGGTTAACTGCCCTGAAAGTAAATTGAAGTTAAGTGTGGGTCTCATTAGGAAGTAATAGATTTTTTTTTTTAAGTTTTGCAAAGATCTTTTTTTTTCCTCTGCTAAAATGAATAGAGAGAGGAGAGAAAAGAAAGCAAGACAGAACAACAGCCGTTTACGGCCTGTTCTCCAATACTTCTGTCCTCATTGTGATGTCTTCTACTATTCATTTCTCTTCAGGTACTCTGTGGCATTGTCACTCCTCTTTCAAACCAAATTATATTAATGCTTTTAATCCTTCAGTATCTTCTTTTCCACAGTTTTCCCTTTTTTATTTTTATATATTTTTTAATATTTATTTATTTACTTTAGTTGTACACAATGCAGTGCATTTATGTTTACGTGGTGCTGAGGATCGAACCCGGGCCGCACACATGCAAGGCGAGCGCTCCGCCACTGAGCCACAACCCCAGCCCAGTTTTCCCTTTTTTAAAAAAATTAGATGTATACTTCAATAATTTTGCTCATTTATTTAGTTTCAGAACTTTAATTCCCCTTTTTGGATGTACTTATTTTACAGTATACCTATTTTGTTGTATTTCTTTATCCAATGGCTTTTCTGTTCATACCAAAGGCCTTGGTATGTGGATTCCACAGATTATTGGGTCACTGTCCACTGTTGTAAACCAGGATTTTGGGGGAAGGGGCAGCCTAGATGAAGTACATGCTGTTCCTATATATGATGATCTCTAGTGTGACTGACCAGGGTGATTTTATAGAATTTGTAAAGTCATAGGAGGACTGTTTGTTGATAGCCTTTTGCTCAGCATCTGGAGCAGTATCTTCCCAGTGAGGGGAGGACCTGAATCTTTGATGACACATCATTTAGAAACACATGACTGTGCAAATGCATTATATGTTCTTTTTAGGGACTGGGAGGGGCCCTGCAATTTGGGGTCTAAAGAGTTCTTGCATGGGTAGTTACTCAGTAAATGCACGTACCCACCAAGGATACTTTTTCCTTGTTTGAAGATGAATGTCTCAGGGTTGTTAACTTAATTGCGTATTTGTAACATGAGGCAGACAATTAGTTAACTTGTTGTTGTAATTAAATGCCAGAGGGAGATTATATTAAAAAAAAAAAAAGATGTTTATTTAAGTCACAGTTTCAGAGGCTCAAGGTCATGGTGCTGGCCCCTGCTTAGTTCTGGTGAGGATCCTCTTGACTGCATTGCATCATGGTAGATGGCAATGGCAGGTGTGTATGTGACAGGAGGAATCTCATCTCAGACAGGAAGTCAGAGGGAGACTCAGGCTTTCATGACAACTCACTCAGCTACAGGTTTTTGTAACAACTTGCCTTTGCAAGAACTTACTCCAAGAGACCAGTATTCTCTTCCTAAGGTGGTGTCCCCAGTGACCTAAGAACCTTCCACTAGACCTTTCCTCCTAACGTTTCCATCAGCTCCCACATCATGACACTGGAGACCTAGCTCCCAACACATGAACCTTTGGAGAAATACGCTTAAGTCACATCCAAGCCATAGAATGACCAGTAAGTACATCTGTTTGTCTGGGATAATCCCTGTTGACACCTGAAGTTCCTTCAAAGTGAATCAATACATGCTCAAGTGGGAGAAGCAGGATTGCTTCATTGGCTCCTTGACAAGGACTTTCAGGCCTGTGTGATGTCAGGTCAAGGATCATGTATCTCAGGGTACTTTAGAGAGTAAAGGATAGCACTGTGAGTGCTAAAAGCTAAAGTGAATGCCCTTCAAGCCAAGGTGTCATGCAAACACAAGGTTTGAGTGTGGGTCAGCCACTGTTCTTATAGTTTTATTGTTACACAGCCAGACACATTTATTTACATGTTGTCTGTGGCCACTTACTTCCTTCAATACAGGGTTAGATTGTTGCAACAAACACTGTATGCCTGGAAAAGCCAAAACCATTTGCTATTTGTCCTTTATGAACAGGCTGCTGATGTCTTCTCTCATAGAATAAAAGCACAATTGAAGAATGATATTCTTTGAAGAATTTTTCTAATTTATCTTGTCTTGGGAATGATATTGTTCATCTTTGGGGTTATAATTTTCTCACTTCAAAATGAGACACTCATCGAAACTATCTGAATGGGTGTTGTTTTCTTATTAACCTTTTAGATTTTACAGTTGGGATAGCTTTAACCTAAGATTAATAATACTTCATTATATTTGGTTGGTGTTCATTGCACAAAAAGAAATGTGCTGGGATGTGCATTTTCTCCCATTAAGACAATTTAACAATGAGTTATGAGCTTCTGCGTGCTGCAAAATGAATAAAATAGTTTGAGGTATACCTTTTCCATAAGCCATGGCACACTAACCCTTTTAAGTCCATTGTGAACTGGGTGTTAACTTTCCTAAAGATACACAGTTTGCAACTGGAGAATGAAAATTTTAACCTGAATCATATAGATGATTCCAAAGTTTATGCATTTAACCACTGTAATTGCTTCCTATTACTGCTGTAACAAGTTACCATAAAGTAGGTGCCTTAAACCAATATGGATTTATTATCTTATAGTTCTACATGTCAGAAGTCTGAAGCATTCTCCCTGGGCTAAAATCAGGCCTGCATCCTTTTCCAAAGCCTTCAGGGTAGCATTCATTTTCTTGACTTTTCAACTTCTGGAGGCTGCTAACGCTCCTTGGTTAATGGCCACCTCCTTCTTACTCCTCTTCCTCCCTTTTCTACGTTTAGGAACTCTTGTGAATATATTAGGCCCATCCAGATAACCCACAACAATACTTTCATCTTAATATGCTTTACTTAATCACATCTACAGAATTTCTTTTGTCATTCAAGGTAACATACAAGTTCCAGGGGTTAGGCAGTGGACATCTTTGGAGGCTGGGTGAGGTGCACAGCCACCAGGCAAAACTCACGATTGTCAATATATGGTTTTGGTTTTATATTGCTTCAGTTATACTACAGAAGAAGATTGGAGAAACAATCTTAGCACACAGCATATGGGCATGAGAGCTCTGATATCAAACCATGGATTTCCCATGTACTGTGCAATCTTTTGTTATCTTTCCTAGTCTCATATTTCTCATACCTAAAGTTAGAATAATTATGTAAATATCTCATCATTTTACTGAGAAGATGGATTTTATTGTTGTTGTTGTTGTTGCAGTACTGGGGATAGAACTGAGGGGTACCTATCTGTGTATAGGTCATAATTCGTTCCTTTTCCTTTCACAGCACCATGACATTTGCAGGAAAAGTGCACAGAGGACTGTCTTTAAATTACACAAAATTCCTAGTAGGTTAGGTGTAGCTAAATATTTTCTTTCACTCATGAAATGTCATTTGTGTACTCTCTAATGTTCTTTTTACATTAAAATTATTGAGGAGCTTTGACATTAATTTCTATGATTATAAACACAATTTTTCCTAACTTCACAATAGAAAGGACACTATTGCCACTGCTGAAAATCTGTTCTTTGTACCATCTAATTAGGTCAGCTTGTCATCTCATTAAAAAAAAAATCCTAACAGAACTTGAATCCTTGTTTTTCACTCTTTGGCTGGAATTGAGGAAAGCAGTTGTGATTTTATGTTTTAGTTCATGAAAAAAGCAATAATAACCATTGTTGTGCAAAATTTGTGGAATGTATGGAAAGCTTTTTAAGGTATTTATAAAGCACAATAAAGATATCTGTGAGATAATATTAATACTTGTCACCCATAATAAATAATGAGGAAATTAGATAATATTTTAAAATGTACTAAAATACTGGGGTCATAGGAATTAACTGGCCCATATCCTCATGTTCATTTTAACAATGGATGGTATTTTATGACCATTTTAAACTAGAATAGAACTCTCTTCTTCCTTCTCCTCCTCTTTTACCCCTTCTCCTTCCTTTTGACATGGCTTCTACAGGCAATGAAATCGTTAGCTTTTTCTCTATTTTTAATTACCTGAAGTGATATTTGAAAATGCGATTAAAATATATAAACAGAATGCACAATATATTATATTATTCAAACTTTGTTTTTCCAGCCTGTTTTATTATTGGAATAAAGGACATAAAAGCAACTTTAAAAAGAGAATGATGTGCTTTATAAAGCATTTGACTAATAGCCTCCTTCCAGTGACAGTTTGACACCAAAAGAATTTCTTGGCAAGTAATCAATTTAGTAAAATAAGCCTCCTTTTTCCTAAAAATACTTAGAGCTATTGAATAAAAACTAAAAATATAAAGAATTATTTTAAACGGGAAAAAAAGCTCAAAAGGAAGGGCAATTTTTACATGCCAGAAAGGACAAGGAAACTAAAAGTCAAGTAGGATTCTGGAGGAAGTACTCTCTTGGCTCAGGAGTTATTATACTGTACTCAGGCATGCTCTTGGTGCTAGGGATGAGAAGATGTGTTTTAACTCCCATGTAAGGTAAGAAGACATGGCCTCCAGCCTGCTGTAGGCCTCACTCCCTGCAAAAAGCCTACCTCACTTTTGTAAGGGAGGAAGGGAACTAGAAAATCTGTTCTCTTCAGGAAAGAGGAAGAAGCAAGATGGACTCTTGACTAAACAAGGACTGAGGCTAGGATGAAAGAGGAAACTTTGTGGGAGTTTTCTTAAAAATGGAACTTTTTTTTTGTTCCTTCTAGAGATGTGACATGTTTTCTGGTCAATAACACCAAACACTGTATGAAACTTCAAGTGGCAGATAATCAGTAAATCTGTCCACCACTCATATTGAGCTAAACCAGTGGAGTACCATCTTGGCAGGAGAGATTCTTAGAGAAAGAAGAAATTGCAGAGTCCCTACCTTCTCCAACAGAAAACCCAACAAATGGCTTACATAGAAAGGATTTTAAGCAAATGTATACAAGCACACTTAATATACTGTAACAGCAGAATAGTTTTAGTCTGTTTCTAGCACAAAGCATACATTCATTGGAGCTCAGAGAAACAGGTACAACCAATAAAGAAAGAATTTTTCTCAGCACTAACAACTAAAAAGTACGCACATTTGATACTTGGATCTTTTTTATTAATTTATTGTGGTATACTCATATATATATACATAGGATAGTTTGGGTCATATTCATTCCACCACTTTTTCCTTTTCCTGTCCCTCCTCCTTTTCTCTTCAATCCCCTTTCTCTAGTCCAACGACATCTCTTCTATTTTCATGGGATTCTTCACCTCCATGTTTTCTCCCTTTCACATTTGGGAGAAAACATTTAATCATTGATTTTCTGGGTCTGGCTTATTTCACTAAGAATGATGTTCTGCAGTTCCATCCATTTACCAGCAAATTGCATGATGATTTCATTCTTCTTCATGGCTGAGTAAAGCTCTTTTGTATATAAATACATGACTTTTTTTAAAAAAAAATCTATTTGTCTGTTGACAGGCATCTGGATTGGTCCTATAACTTGGCTATTATGAATTGCACTGTTATAAACACTGATGTGGCTATATCCCTATAGTACAATGATTTTAGATCTTTTGGATATATAACAGGAATATCCAGTGGGATAGCTGGGTCAGATGGTGGTTCCATTCTTATTTTTTCTTTTTATTTATTTGTTCTTTTCTCTCTATATATGACAATAGAGTATATTTTGACATATTATACATACATAGAATAAGTGTAACTTGTTCTAATTTGGATCCCATTATTGTGGTTGTACATGATGTGGAGTTACATTGGTTGTGTATTCATATATAAGGATAGGAAAGGTATGTCTGATTCATTCTACTCTTTTCCTATTCCCATCCCCCTTCCCTTCCCTTCATTCCCTTTTGTCTAGTCCAATGAACTTCTAATCTTCCCCTTCCTTGTTGTGGCTTAGAATCTACCTATCAGTGGGACTGAAATTGGTACGACTACTCTGGAAAGCAGTATGGAGATTCCTCAGAAAACTTGGAATGGAACCACCATTTTATCTAGTTATCTCACTCCTCTGTTTATACCCAAAGGACTTAAAATCAGCATACTACAATGACGCAGTTATATCAATGCTTATAGCACCTCAATTCACAATAGCTAAACTATGGAACCAACCTAGGTGTCTTCAACAGATGAATGGATAAAGAAAATGGAACCAACCAAAGTGTCCATTCCTATTTTTTTTTTTTTTTGAGGAATATCTATACTGCTTTTCAGAGTGGTTGTACTAATTTGCAGGTCTACCAACAATGTATGAGTGTACCTTCCCCTTAACATCCTCATCAGCTTTTATTATTATTTGTGTTCTTGATATTTGCCATTCTGATTAGAGTGAGATGAAACCTCAATGTAGTTTTGATTTTCATTTTAAATGCTAGACATCTTGAACATTTTTTTCATATATATATGTATATATGATATATATATGTATACATATTATATGTATAAAATATATATATATATATGTATATATATATATATATACACACACACGTGTGTGTGTGTGTGTGTGTGTGTACACATATTATTTTTTGTGTGGTACCGGGGATTGAACTCAGGGGCACTCGACCACTGGGCCACATCCCCAGCCCTTTTTTGTATTTTATTTAGAGACAGGGTCTCACATAGTTGCTAAGTGCCTTGCCATTGCTGAGGCTGGCTTTGAACTCGTGATCCTCCTGCCTCAGCCTCCCAAAGTGCTGGGATTACAGGCGTGAACCACCGTGCCTGGCTTGTTTTCATATGTTTATTAACCATTTATATTTCCTCTTGTAATAAGTGTCTTTTTAGTTCTTTTGTCCACTTATTATTTGGGTTATTTCAGTTTTTTTGTTTTGTTTTGTTTTTGGTTTTTTTTTTTTGTGGTACCAGGGATTGAACTCAAGGGCCCTCGACCACTGGGCCACATCCACAGCCCTATTTTGTATTTTATTTAGAGACAGGGTCTCACTGAGTTGCTAAGTGCCTCGCCATTGCTGAGGCTGGCTTTGAACTCGCGATCCTCCTGCCTCAGCCTCCCAAAGTGCTGGGATTACAGGCGTGCGCCACCACGCCCGGTGGTTATTTCAGTTTTTGATGTTAACTTTCTGAGTCCTTTATATATTATGGATATTAAGTCCCTGTTTGAGGAATAGGTGGCAAAGATCTCCCATTTTATAGGCTTTGTGGGAGTTTTAATCCAAGCCTATACTACATGACAGAAATTTGAATTTTCTCAAACACCATGGTGCTGAAAAAGACAAGATGATAAATTATCATGAAAACTGACTCGGGGAAATGAATCTCCTGCAACTCTAGACAAAGCAAATGAGTAATCACCTATCTAGGCAACTTCCATAAGCCAGTGTGGATAGACAGGCCCAGCAGGACAAAGAAAATGCCCTCATTCTCACACACACAATTTAGAATTCACTTTAGGAAATAAATTGCCACAAGATAGTCAGCAATGAGAACAAATGAAAAGCATTAAACTAAAAAAAGTATCTAGGGATATTGAAATAATTCAAGAAACAATAAAATAAATAGATTTAACAATATTGTATAGGTGAAAGAATGAACAGAAACCACTTTCAAAGAAGGAAAGATAAAAATACAGATAACTTGAAAAACTCAATTTTAAGACATGATATATGAGTTCAAATTAAAATCTATAGATATTTTAAAGTTTAAATTAAAATCTCTATAAATATTTTAAACAAATACCCTACATAACTGAATAAAGGATTATGTTTTGTAGGAACTGGAAGATAAATTTGAGTGAACTGGAAGATAAATTTGTAGAAATCATTCAGCTTATAGTACAGAGAGATGAAAAGAATGCAAGAGATGTTAAGAGGCATAAAGAAAATACTGAAAATCAAATACTTAAAGAAGTTCCAAGAGGTAAAAAAAAAAAAAAAAAAGTGGAATGTATTTAGACAGAGCACCAAACCAAAGTTATTTTGCAGTTTTGAAAATATAAATAAAATGTATAAATCAAGTATTAACAGTTAAGATTAAATTGGACAATAAAAATAAAATGTTTATAACATAGCTGGCCTGTAGAAAAGACATCTATCTAGCTATCCAACTATCAATTACCTCCCTAACTTTCTGTTGTGGTTTGGATCTGGAATGATCTTCAAAGGCTTGTGTGTTGAAGGCTTAGCCAAAGTGTATAGATGTACATAGGTTGGGGCTTTGGGAAAGTGATTGGATCATGAGAACTCTAAACTCAGCAGTGGATGAATCCATTGACAGATTCATAATTTGATGGCATGAATGTGAGGTAGTGGAAACTATAAGAGGTGGGGCATAGTTGGAGAAGGTAGATCACTAGGGGTATGGTTTGGAAGGATATGTCTTTACCAAAGCTCCTCTCTCTCTCTCTCTGCTTCCTAGTTGTTATGAAGTAAGCATGACATGCTTTCCTCTGTCATGTCCTTCAATGGTGTTATGCTTTGCCTAAGGGACAAAGCAATGGAGCTGGCTGACCAGAGCCTTACGCCTCTGAAATCATGAGGCAAAATAAGTCTATCCTCCTTTAAGTTGCTTTTCTCAGGTATTTTGTCACAGTGAAGAAAAGCTGCATAATGCACTATCCTTTGTCTCTCTCTCTTTCTCACTTATCTATCTATCTATCCTTCAATCATATATTGGGCTTAGTACTGCTAGTATCATGATGTATGGGGTATGACTTTAGAGACTTAAAAGAAGCCTCTCAACATTTGTGTCAAATGCCTTGAGTTCCATGAATGGAGAGTTCTTTTGCTCATTGTCTTCTTCTATACAAATACCATGATATATTTTTGTATACTAGTTAGTGTTTTAAACACCTGTTGATTTCTGATTGTGCTTTCTAAGGAAGGGTCTGTCAACTAGTTCTTTTTTAATCTTAGACTAGTGCCTAGAAAATGCTATGAGTCATTAAGGATCTTTGGGCTGAATTAAAGGGGTTAATTTTTTTTAATGTCATCATCAGTACTTAAAAGCATGATTTATTGCTGTGATTACTTGCTCCAGAGAGTATGTTAAGTAATTTTACATGATTTGTAAATATGATGTCTAATACATTGTCCCATACGGTATTCCTTTTTCCGTTTCATTTATTTTTCTGTCTTTTTAATTATGGTATAAGGGGAAATTCTCCATTTTAGGGACTGCTTTTTTTTTTTTTTTTTTTTTTTTTTTTTTGGTACTGGGGATTGAACTCAGGGGCGCTTGACCACTGGGCCACATCCACAGCCCCTTTTTGTTGTATATTATTTAGAGACAGGGTCTCACTGAGTCGCTAAGTGCCTCGCCATTGCTGAGGCTGGCTTTAAACTTGCAATCCTTCTGCCTCAGCCTCCCGAGTGTTGGAATTACAGGCTTGCACCACCGTGCCTAGCTTCAGGACTGCATGTTTTTAACACTTAATACTCTTCAATCAACCTTTTAATCAAAAAGAGAATACAGACTCAGAAATTTCAAAGGGTTACTGTATGTAGGCAGAACTTGATAAAACTGTTTTTATAAAAATATATTTTGTCCTGACCATGAAAAATATACCAAAAAACAAATTTATGATTTAGGCCTACCACTGAGGTTAAAAAAAGGAAGGATTGAATTGTAGATTGTTGCCATGCTGTAAATGTCTATTCTGGTCAACTTTCCATTACTATAACAAATACCTGAGATAAATCAACCTCAAATAGAAAAGTTTATTTAGGATCACAGTTTTGGAAGTTTCAGTCCGTGGTTGGTTGATCCTGTTGCTTTGTCCTGTGATGAGGTAGCACATCGTTGTGGTAGCATGTAGTACAGACATGTACTGTTTACCTCACACCAGTCAGAAAGCAAAGAGAGAGAAAGGTGGGTCTGGGGTCCTAATATCTCCTTCAAGGGCTTACCCTTAGTGATCTGTCTTCTTCCCACCATGCCCCATCACTTTGAAGACTCCACCACCACCGAATAGCATTATATTCTGGGACCACACTTTTAACACATGGCTTTTGGAGGACATTCAGGATTTAAACTATAGAAATATCCAGACCTTATTTTTATTAAAGGTTTCATCTCTAAATATTTGTTCAGATTTGCCAGTATTCAAGGCACATGGATTTCAGATGGCTATGAATTTGTTTCTTTTCCCATGTGAAGGTCTGCCCCAGTCTCTATGATTGTTTGTATGTATCTCTGTCTTGCTATTGATGTATCTGCCTTTGTTGATACTGTTTTTATTTTTCAGTTTCTTCCTTTTGTTTTTCCTGATTATCTGTTCTCTCTTTTTCCCTTTTTCTGTAACTGATCATAAGATGGAGTTTAAGTGATTAATTTTATTTTTAGACATAATTGTAGAGTTCTATATTTTGTACTCTGCTTTTGGAAATTTGATGACTATTACATTTTTAGTTTTGTGTAAAATATGTAAAATAGCTTAGCTTATTTTCCTCCTGTAAAATAGCAGCAGAAAAAGAAGTTCTTCCTCCTATTAAAGCAAAAATTTGGTAGTCTTTTATATCCATTAAAGAATAAAAAAAGTCACTTGATTCACTTTCCTTATTTATTTACTTTTCTGTGCCATTTCTGTTACAGAGCTAGTGTTCCTTAACATGTATATATAGCTCTCTAAAATGCCTAAAATTTTAATTATAGAAATTTGAAAGAAGAAAAAAATAGTCTCCTTGAAATCTTTGAGGAAAAATTGAGTCCTGAGATAAGCTCTCAGTGAAAGGTATTCTGAGGAAATCTCCTTCTCAAAAACAACAACAACAACAACAACAACAATTTTCTTTCTAGTGTTTTTAGAGACCATAAATTAATCATAGTTATTTTGTACTGTGTTTCTGAACTGACTAATCATGCTAGATGTTCTCATTGTTTTAATTTCTTTGGTGGGAAATGTCATTTACTTTTCTCAAATGGAAGGAGCCATCCTGAGGCGGAAGAAATATTATTTTGTATGAGAATACACAAGAGCATTTAGCTTTTTTGAAGGACATGTTTCAAATGTATTTTCTCTCTAAAAGCCACTAAACGATCATATTCGTTCTGAAAATTCAGGAGTGTCTCAGAAAGCTTTTCTGCAAGGACACTTTATCACAAAGCACCATTCCCCCATATTTATGGGAATGGTTTTTATCTGTTTCATTTAAATCGTGCATTGCTGCATTATCTGTCTTTCATTCTCTGAATCAGGTAAGCATGCATAGCTCCCCAAGATGCCAGACAGGATCTCTGTCCTCATGTCTCTGTGAACGATCCAGCAGAATGAAGGTTATTATTATCCATCCTTCTAAAGCCGACTTTAAGTCAAACTGTTGTTATGAAATTAGATATAGATTGACATTGTTGTCTTTGTGACATGAAATAGCTCATTTCAAGGTCTGCAAATATTTTCTTTCAACTCTCTGTACATAAAAATAGCAACAAAAGCATCTCTCTTTCTTTATTTTAAACATAACTTGCCTCCTTTTGCTCTTATTATTCCACACGTAATCGAAAAGGTGGAAAACTGAATTAAACGCAGCTCAATGTTTTATTATCAGAACCAGGAGATTCTTTATGTCAATGGATATCATACTTGCTTTGAAACAGGGCTCTCTAATGTTATATGCATTCAAGGTAGTTCAGGTTAAAGTTACCAGGCCTCTGTGATGGTTTTTGTTTCCAAAAGAAAGGGGGTTTTTACTATCAGAAATTCTTGCTATCTGAGATAGCAGTCCTCTGATGCCATCTCTGGTTGTGTAACTCTACTGCCATAACCAGGCTGCCTCACACCAGATTACTGGTCTTAAATATGGAACAAATGTTTAATATTAGGTTTGGGGAGGACAGTTTTCAAGTGCAATAACATGGTATTAATGCAGAAGCTGTTTCTTTATTTTTAGTAAAGACTAATTTTAAGCAAGAAAGAAGTGATACAATGTCTATAATGGAAAAAAGTTTGTTTTTTAATTGACATTCATCTGAGTAATGCAGATGAAATGATAAGAAATGCTCTGAGAGTTTATTGATCTCAGACTTTCCTCTAAGGAGACTGGAGTTGATTTGAAAAAAACAAACACAGGGCATACACAATAAGTTACTCAGTATAGGGGTTATCTTAAATCTCATTGAAAGCCTCCCTACATTTCTTGGAGATGATGTGGTGAGCCACAGTAAAAGCAATATGCAGTATTAGGAATAAGAATGGTTAATGTTTAACTGGATTATTTAAGAGATGGGAAACATCAATATCAAATCACTGAAGTTAACAAAGCCATGATTATGCTATCTGAGAAAATTCAGTGTTCTAATATCTAAAACCTCCATTTGCCATTTATTTTCTGAACACTTATAATTCATGGACATGAAGTTAATTTAGTTTTCTGGTTTCCTTTACCCATTATTTCTCATATTCTGTATGATTTGATTTTAACTGAAGTTACACAGCATTTGTTTTTCTTTTTTCTTTTTTTTTTTTTTTTTGTACCAGGGATTGAACTCAGGGGCACTTGGCCACTGAGCCACATCCCTAGTCCTATTTTGTATTTTATCTAGAGACAAAGTCTCACTGAGTTGCTAATGCCTTGTTTTTGCTGAGGCTGGCTTTGAACTCTCAATCCTCCTTCCTCAGCCTCCCAAGATTCTGGTATTACAGGTGTAATACCACACCCAGCTAGCATTTGCTTTTCAACTCTCTGTATATTAAAAATAGCAACAAAAGCATCTCTTTTTAACATAGTTCAACTCTGTTTACTCTTATTAGTTCACCTGTGGTAGAAAAGGTGAGAAACTAAGTTTAAACACAGCTTAATGTTTCATTATCAGAGCCGGAAGACTTGTTATGTTAATGGTTTTCATACTTGCTTTGGACAGGAATCTCCATCCAATGTTATGTGCATTAGGGACAGTTATTGAAGGTCAAAGTATAGTCTAAAAAATTAACTCATAAAGTTATGTGGGAAAACCCTCTAGTTTCTGCTCAACTTAGCAGCGAATCTAAAATTACTCTAAAAAATTAAATATGCTACAAATTAATTTAAGGGTAACTTCAAAGATGAACTCAAATTATATTAACCATAAGTAAGTGAGAGGAACAGGATAATGGTAGTATTTTGGCAGGAAAATGTTTTTTTTTTTTTTTAAATTAGAAGTGAATTTAGCTTGAAGTTATGGGAGTTAGTAATTGTATCCGTTTTCCAGGGCTGCCATAACAAAGTACTGCAAACTGGGTGATTTATACCAACAGAAGTTTGTTATTCCCAGTTCTGAAGCCTGAAATCAGGGTGTTGGCAGGGCTATGCTCCCTCTGGAACCTGAAGGAGAGAGTCCTTTGGTCCTTCTAGTTTCTGGTAGAGGTCAACAGCCCTTAGCTTGCAGATGGAGTACTGCAGCCTCTGCCTCTGTCATCACATGACCTCTTCACTGTGTGTCTGTATCTACATAGTCCTCTTCTTATAGGGACACCAGCCATATTGGATTTGGGTCCACCCCATTGACAGTATCTTAACTTGATCACATCTACATAAAGTTTCTTTCCAAATAATAAGACCACAATGATAAGTACCAAGGATTAGTAATTTGACATATTTTGGGGGGATATAATTCAACTCATAATAATAATTAAACTATATGTTTTATGAAATAAAACACACTTTTACTTATTTCATTGGAAATAATAGGTTAAATTGGAGGTGCAAGAGAAACAAATTGACTTGGCAAAATGCTCTAAACAGCTTAAGTTTAAATGGAAACAAAGCTTTTCAAAATATGTTTTTGACACATGTTATTTAGCTCATACCTCGTACTCTATTTATAAATATAACCTGAACAGTTCCAAAGGCCCCTGGAGTCTTTCAAAGAATATGAAAAGAGGAACACTATTTAACTTACTTCCTGAGGTCAGTAACATTTTGACTTGAAGATAAACAAAGTCAATATAAGGAAAGAAACTTTATTATAAGAAAAAAGCTCATATAAATTGAGACAAAAAAATTAAACAAGTTAAGCAATATATAACTATATTTACATTACACACATTTATATATAACAAATGATATGTTTAACTCTTAGAAACACTTATTATCATTGTTGAGCTTTTAGTAATAAGTGTGATATCAGATCAAGAGTATACAAAAAGACTGGTGGAACAGACTAGAGAGAAATGAATGAGAAAAGGTGCTTATATTTGGAAATATAATATTTGAAAGATCTGCAAGACATAATGAGAAATGAGAACATGTTGATAAGTGATACATAATAATTGACTTTCTGTCCAGTGACAAAGAGTATGAATTTGTATCTCACATCATATGAAAATCAGTTCTGGGGATGGAAAAAAATTTTAAGTAAGATACAAAAAATAATGACCATAAAAATTTATAACTTGACCATAGAATTAAAGAAAATATTTTTATCAAAACCCAACATAATGAGAGTGATCCAAAAACAGCACAAACATGGAGTAAATACATTTGGACATAAAGAAGAAAGTATTAGCATCCAGAATATATATTTATAGATCTCCTGATAGTAGAAAAGAAAACTATAACCCCATTAAAAATGGGTAGAGGGCTGGGATTGTGGCTTAGCAGTAGAGTGCTCACCTAGCACGTGTGCAGCAGTGTGGGTTCGATCCTCAGCACCACATAAGAATAAAGGCATTGTGTACAACTAAAACAAATAAATAAACATTTTTTTTAAAATGGGTAGAAAATGTTAATAGGCATTTTTCACATAAGAAAATAGCTAAAAAAAAAAAAATACACCACCAATCAATATGTAGAAGGTGCTCAATTACATAATTAAATCTAAGTAAAACACAATTTCACAGCCATCGATTAACAAATGTTAAAGCAAATTAGTCATGTTTTCCGGTTATACCTAGGAAATTATTTTCCCTTGATTTTAAATCTCTCAACACAGCCTCCTCCAAAACTGTAAGATAAGCAAAGAGGGTCCACAAAAAATAACACACAACCTGTGCCTTCAGAATTAGCAGAGACAGAATGCTGTGAGTTTCAAAATAACTGTGTTTAAAAATAATCACCAATATCCAACAGAACTGCCCATGAACTCCACTTCCCCTGCAGATTTAGAGCTTTCAAGGATTGGGTACTTTAAAAATCTTCATGGACAAAGGAAAGGGGAAGAGAACATAGATGAAAAAAATTCCTCTAGAAGGAAAAGTTGAACACCACATACTAATTTGTCAAAAGTAATTGTGGAACCCAGAAGTTCACAGTGCCAGCTACAAATCTCAAAGTGTCCAGTGATGGCATTACTTATGAAAGAGGAGGTAAGTAGAGAAAGGATAGTGACCCCTTCTGATCTGAAAGCAGAATGATGTGAAATTACAGATGCTATGGGGGGAAAAAAAAAAAGAAATAAAGCATTTCAATTCTTACTTCACTATCATCACTAACATTGCCACTAAAAACAAGGTACATCACCATAGTGATTGAAGAACAAGCTGTTGAACTAGACATTCATTTTACAAATATTTTGGAATGAAAAAGAGGACAGACAAATGTTAAATAAAGGCATGTAATAATAAAAGAAATGCAAATGGAAATATTTCAGAGGAAAAAATCTTCCAGAAAAACTCAAAACATCGGGAAACAACACTTTCACATTAAAACTTGAATAAATAGGCACTCCACCATTCAAATGAGTGCTTGGGAATATAAAAAAGCACCTGTTGTCAGAAATTTTATTTATGAAAATTAAAGGAATGCACATGGATATGTATTACAGAAAAATTCTATTTGCTCATTATGAATGTATGAATTGCACATCTGTTTTGGACATCATTTTGGCGTTATGTCCTGCAAGTGAAGGTACACTCTGCAGCCAGCCTCTGTGGCTTTAGCATCAGTATCTCCAAAGCAGATATCTACAAACCACTGCCCATTCACTAATTCTAACTGACTAACTGATTTTGTAAAGTTGTATTGGAACACAGCTGTGTCCCTTTGCTTCTGTGTTGTTTATGGCTGCTTTTCTGCAAAATGGAGGAGTAGTTTCAATAGAGACCAGTTATCTCACAAAGCTGACCACTTACCCTCTGGGCCTCTACAGTAAAACAAACAAACAAACAAACAAAAACAATACCAGTGCTTAGTCTAGAGATACTCTTGTAGCTTTGAAGAAACATATGTAAGAATGTTAATACCATTAAAACTGAAAACCTAACAAATATTCATCACCAGTAGAATAGAAAACTAAATTGGGATAGTTTCCAGTAATGAACTGTTTATTATACAGTTGAGAAAGTCAAGGAGGTACAGAGGTGTATAACAACACCATTGCATCTCTAACTAAGTTGCTGAGTTTAAAAAAAAAAAAAAAAAAAAAAAAAAAAAAAAAAAAGGAAGCAAGGGCACTATATTTCCATTTGTTCCAAGTTAAAAACATACAAAGTTAAACCATATGCAGTATAGTGAGTCATATGCTTGTAATAAAAAGATAAAGTAAAGCAAAAATCAGATTAAATTGGTGTCATGTTTATTGTTTGGAGACAGAGAATACAATTTAATCAAGGTGGCTCCTACTTGAAATGTTGGGCATTGCTCATATTTTACCCAGTAAGTAAATGGGCAAAGGAACTGAACAGGCACTTCACAGAAGAAGAAATACAAATAGTCAAAAAAAAAAAAAAAAAAGCAAAAAATGTTCAAAATCTCTTGCAATTACAGAAATGCAAATTAAATTAATCTCACTCCAGTTGGAATGGCTATTATCAAGAATACAAATAATAATAAATGTTGGGAGGATGTGGGGAAAAAGGTTCACTAATACTTTGCTGGTGGCATTGCAAACTGGTGAAACCACAATGGAAAGCAGTATGGAGATTCCTTAGAAAACTTGAAATGGAAACACCATTTGACCCAGTTACCCACTCCTTGGTTGATACCCAAAGGACTTAAAATCAGCATACTACATTGACCCTACCACATCAATGGTTTTTGTTTTTATTTAATGTGGGTTATGTGCTCAAGCCTATTAAGTTTATCATTACTATTTGCATTAAGTAATTTTTGTTTGTCTATTTGTTATTTAGTTTTAAAAATGGCCCAAAATTCTAGATCTGGCTTTTTAGTAGGACAATTCCTTTAATGCTTATCATCTCATTATATGTCTAATATAATTAAAATATATATTACTATAACTTTATAATAATACATAATAGTATAATAATATTATTATAATCATTACACATACATTCATAATATATAATATTACAGATTCTATGTAATACATTATTATAATCATTATAGTAAGAATAACATTATTATGTACCTATTATTATAATAAATATGATAATTATGATCCACAAAATATTTTTCACTCTGCCTTTTTGGCATATCTATCATATACACTAAGATGGAAATTTTTCATTGTTCAATGTTTTTATTTTCTACTACCTCTGAAAGAATCAGTTGTATGTGTTGAGATATGGATTTACATTCAACTATATATGAATATGTTTACATTTCATCATTTTACAGGATAACTTTGAAAAATGACACCATGAATGATTTTTGGTATTAAATTCTGTTGGTTAGATTACAGCTCTGCTTTCTGTCAGTTGGGTGATTCTTGCATGCCTCTTTCACCTTAGTGTTTTTATCTGTAAAGTGATAATAATAATATTTACCTTTTCGTGTGTGACTGAACTAAAAATAAGGTTCAGTAGTCATTCATGTAAGGAATACTTTCAACATGTGCTATCTGCCTGTCTTTGTTCCAGGTTGTACAGCACCCCAGGTGACATTGATTTATGGCCTGCCCTGATGGTTGAAGACCTGATTCCTGGTACGAGAGTGGGACCAACACTTATGTGCCTGTTTGTTACCCAGTTTCAGCGGCTAAGAGATGGAGATAGGTGAAGGATTATCTGTTATACTTATCAAAGATAACAAAACTTGTTTTCTTGCCCCCAAATATGTGTATGTGATAACATTATTGTGTGATTCCATATTGTCTATGATTTAAAATTTATTAAATATAATAAATAAAAGGTAGGTATCATCTCAAAACTTTTATGGCCACTGATAATATCAGAAAGCATTCATTTTGTAAATCTTTTTTTTCTAATTCAAATTTAATTAGAAACAATGACACTATATATAACAAAGGCTAACTCAAGTTCCTCTCAATTTTCCCCTCCCCTACAAAAAAGTATAGGGAAAAGAGTGAGTTTCAATTTTATTTGTACATGTACTTTCAAATATCACATTTATGTTCTGGAGACACATCATTCAAAATACCACTGCAACTGATTCAAATATAGAACGTTGGGTGTAGACTCTTCAGATCATGTAGCAGTTAATAATGTTATAATAGAAAGAAGTAATAAAGAAAATAGGTCAGATCCAAAGTAAAAGAAATGTGAAGCAGAAATAACACACCCCACCTTCCTATGATATAACCTGTTGTTTTCCCTCTGTAACATGTCCTCTGGGTAGTACTCTATTCCTCAGAACCCCAGAGAGTTGTGCTCCCCCTCTTAAAATATGTTCTCAGGAAAGCAATGTGAAAGGTACATGCACTGATGAAAATAAAGCCAATAATTTCAAGTGTTACTTTTATACTTAAAGAAATAAGATTGGAGTTTTACAGCATATTACAGTGACACAGCCACTTCAATGTTTATAGCAGCACAATTCACAATAGCTAGGTTATGGAACCAACCTAGATGCCCCTCAGTAGATGAGTGGATAAAGAAAATATGGTATATATACAAAATGGAATTTTTACTCAGCAATAAGAGAGAATAAAATAATGGCATTTGCAGGTAAATGGATGAAGTTGGAGAATATAATGCTAAGTGAAATTAGTCAATCTCAAAAATCCAAGTACCGAATGTTTTCTCTGATATAAGGAGGCTGGTTCACAGAGTTGTTGGAAGGGGGTACATAGGATCAGAGGAACACTAGAATGGTCAACGGAAAGGGAGGGGAGGGAGGGAGTAAGGGGGGGGGGTTGGAAAAAAATTGGTGATTGAATGAGATGGATATCATTAACCTAAATGCATGATTGAAGATCTGAATGGTACTTATATACTTTGTATACAAGCAGTTGTATGTAAAAAGATACTATACTTGTGCATGATGAATAAGTAAATAAATAATAAAAAAATTAAAAAAAAAAAAAAAAAAAAAAAAAAAAAAAAAAAAAAAAGATTGGAGTTTTAGCAATGGCTAGCAGGACATTTCATTGGTGCCTCTGAAACCTCATGTTAAATACAAACACATTCATCTACCAATAAGGCCAGCCCTCAGGGCATACAAATATAAAGTAAACCTACCAGTTAAAAGTTTTCAACTCTAAGATTTTCATTTTTTATGGTCCCACTCTTTTCAGCAGTGACACTTTAAACAATAAAACTTCCTCCAAACCGGAATCAGTCTTCTTTTATCAAAAAGAGTTATCTCTGTGTTTTATCAACAAAAAAATCCCTTAAGAAAACAAAGTATGAGACAAGACCACTTCCTTAAAGATTCTAAAACAAATTTGGAATGGGCTTAAAAAACTAGTTTTGTTACTCATAACTAATATTTTCTTTAAATCTAGTAGAAATTCCACTTTTAGTACATGAAATAATACAAGTTAGATGCTTCTTTAAGCATAGCTGGTTGATTACCTGAATACAATACATTCATTCAGAAGCACTATACAGAGTAATAAACTGTGTGTGTACAGCACAGTCTGTAAATCATTGGAAGTTACTAACTCCCCTCAATCTTAATTTTTAAAAATCTGAATTTTCTTAAGCAAATCACTTTCTGAAAATCAACTACTGGAATAATGCTGAAAAAAGAAATTGGCTAATGTACTTTATCACAATGTCAACATTTCTACTTTCATATGTCCAATCTAGGGAAAAAAATTCAAATGTAACAAAGGTAAACTAAGAGCAATAACTGCTTTTGAGTAATTACTAACAGTTTGGAGAAGAATCAACACAAATTACTTTCACAAAGTGCCTAAAATATATTTACATGTTATGGCAAAGACCATCAACTGGCTATCCAAGCACCATTCACACCTCCCTTCTTTCTTACTATTCTCTCCTACATAGACTACGAAGGAAAAAATACTAAATTTTAAACATTTACAATATGTGATAAAGAAGGCCAGGGAGGGCTATCCTTTCAATAAAAAGGATAAGACATACTAGAGGAAGCCCCTTTGCCTCTTTTTCCTTTCTGAATGCAGATGAAAGACATGGCACATACCCCTTAGCCATGAAAGAATGAACACGAATATAAAGGTATACATGTCTCATGGACAGATGAAAGGAGGCAGTGTTCCTGAGCCACTTCTCAGAGCTGGACTGCCCCCCTCTTGGCTTCTTATTGCATAAATATACAAATTACATGAAAGACTAAGTTACTATAAGAATTTTCTGTTACTGCAGCTGAATGTACTTGTAGGGGATACCAACACAAAATTCTCACATAAAAATCAAATTAATAGTTATGAAAAAAATCCTTACCAACCCCTCAAACATTCTCAAAAGAACCTCAATGGTAAGCTTGTATTTTTGCTTTCTTCAACTAACGACAAATAACTCATAAGCAATATTAAAAGTAGAGGGAGGGCTGGGGCCGTGGCTCAGCAGTAGCGCACTTGCTTGGCATGTGTGAAGCACTGGGTTCGATTCTCAGCACCACATATAATAAATAAAAAATAAAAATCTATCAACAACTAAAAAAACATTAAATAAAAAAAGTGGAGGGAGGTGATAGTTCAAATTTCAATGCCAAATAATCAAGTGAGGTAAGTCTAGAGAGGAAGAAGGGCACAATACTAGGCAATTAGGTCTAGTATCAGTTTTATCTAAATTTCCTTTATGTAAATTTCAACTATGGAAAAATCAAGTTTATTTCTTGGAAAGAAGAAATTCCAACTTGTTTTTTAAGCCTGAACCTTCAAAGTTGGGAAGCTTTCCTCCAGGTCATCAGCAAAGATGTTATCAACTTCATGTAAGATTTTAATAAAGTCCTCCACCACAGGACTATAAAAAGGAAGGAGGTTTTGAAACATAGAGGAACATTTCTGTTTGCTTAACTGGCCCTCCTTTAGCCCCTGTGCCACAGTCTCCTTTGTTAATGCCTGAAAAATATTAGAAAGAAATTCACATGAAATACCCTTTAAGATTTTCAAGTGGAAGTCATCCTGGGTTGAATCAGACTTTTAATTTCCTTCTTGGTTAGACTCTGCAAAGTTCTCTGGTTTCTTTTGACAATGTTCCATATTTTGTAACACGCGAATTAGGCTGTCAATCAGAGGCAGATCTACTTTTTCTGTCTTTAGATGTTCCTGGTCAGCCTGTGTAGCATAGGTGGCAGACAACACTGAAAAAAGAGAAGCTAGCACTGTTTTCTGCTCTTGCAGTATGATGGGTGGGTCATCAGGTTGGCAGAATTCATGGCAGACCAGGTCAAAGAGTAAAGTCCAAGTATCTTTTCCAGTATCAGGACACTGTACAATTGCTTGAATTCCATCATCCATTGTGGTAAGCAGCTGTAAGAAGTGCATGTAAACATCAAGCCCTTCTAGGTTTTCAGAATGTACTTGTTTGGCAGCTTCAAGTACAAAGGGCACAATTTTAAACACTGGCTGCTCTTCAGAATCTTCTTGGGGTTGGCCCAAAGGCTGAGCAGCCTCATTTCTAATCCATTCCAACATCAGTTTCTCATCCAAATGAAAGAGCTTGTCCACATCTCCCTCACTTTCACCAGCAAGTCAACATTTGTTGAGCTTGACATGATGAAACAAATGGTATCATAAATAGCTGTATGTTCCTGTATCCTTTCAACCCAGACACTGGCCACTTCTGTCTGGGAAAGGCAAGTAAGCAACAACCTGCTTGTTTCCAGCACAGTAGGCGGGTCTGAATCGTACAAACAGTGCAATAACACTTGCCCAAGATTTTTATCACTGCTGATGGACACACATATCTCTTGGAAACAGGCCATATTACCAAAAATCCCCACTCAGATTTCTCTTAATCGAGGACACTTGTATCTGGCCAGTACTCCCATAAATATGTCAGGAGCATTAAATTCTCGGAGAAATAAAGCCACATCCCCATCCATTGACATATCCCATACTCTGCAAATTTCATTCTCCATTTCTTCATCAAGCTCCATCTGCTGCTCCTCATCATCTGAGCTGGATTTGGTGTTTTGAGGTCTAACAATCTAAATGAGTCCTCTGAGGATGCCAAAGAGCCAGTGTTTGTTGTACACTGTGCTCCCAGTACAGTCTCCTCTGGCCCCCTACTCAGTGTCCTCTTTGTCCCGACTTGGCTGTGGCGGCGGCGAGGGGTTGCGGTCCATCCATTTTGTAAATCTTTGTAAGAAGAAATAGAATGTCTTGGAAGTCCACAGAAGTAGTGGTTGAGAGGATGGGTGCTAGATTTTACTATTGAGCAATACTATTTATAACTGTTTAACTTTGGGCAACACCTTACTCTGTCCCAGTCTCCTCATCTATAAAGCATGTGTGACTATAGTGCCTGTTCTGCAGTACCCCTGCAACCTTAAAAGATATTGAGAGGGCAGAGGTTGACAGCATTTCTGAGCCTCCTCCTTATAGTCTCGGGAAGGACAACTATTGGCCAGCCTCTTTGTGAAATCATACCACGGAGGGCATTGAGTAGAGAGATAACTGGGGACTCTTCTCTAAAATTTCCTGGTTTCTCCAAAGTGTTTATTGAAAATCAATTGAATTTATGAGATTGTGGGAGAAAGCTGACTGGAGAATGTAAGTTAGTCATGCAATTTCTGTTATCATTGCAAGACTCAATATAAAAGCTAAGAAACCCAAACCTAAGCAGCTCCCCTGAATATATCACTCTTCCATCATTTGGAACCAAATATGTTCCAAGACATGGTATCTTCTGATTCATTAATACAGTTTAATAGTAAGATCTAGGATTTTTGTGAATTGGTTCAATAATTAAACTTTTTTATTATTACAGAAATGATGTACATAAAGCTTGAAATGTAATCTAGACTTTAACTAAATTTACACTAAAAATTATTCTTAACATTTTTCTTCCAAATTTTTTCCACTTAAGAGTGATATCACAAAGAAAGTAGCAAAAGATTTAATTCCCTTTATTATACATTGGCAAATATTAATAGTATATTTTATTAAATTAGTTTTTGTAAATTATTTTTAATGCTCTGGATTTCTTGCCTTATATGGTTGGCATAACACATTCAGCTGGCATCAATTAAAAACATATGTAGTCGAAGACTGGAAAAGTTTGGAAAAGCACCAGTATTTTGGTTAAGTTGTCTTCCCTAAGTGTATTAGTTTGCTGGATTTGCTGTAACAAAGTATCACACACTAGGTAGCTTAAATAATATAATTTTATTTTTCCCACAAGTCTAACACTTAAGACTTCAAGATCAAGGATTGACAGGGTTGGTTCTTACTGGGGCCTTTCTTCCCAGGTTGCAGATATTCGTCTCTGTATGTTCACATCTTTCCTCGTGTGTAACTGTGTTAACATATCCTCTTCTTGGATTAGAGGAACACCAGAATGGCCAATGGGGAGAGAGGGGAAGGGAGGGGGCAAAAAGGTGAAGAAGGAAAAAAAAAAAGATGGTAGAATGAGATGGATATCATTACCCTAAGTGCATGTATGAAGTCACAAATGGTGTGAATATACTTTGTATACAACCAGAGATATGTAAAAATGTGCTCTATAAGTATAATATGAAATGTAATGCATTCTGCTGTCATTTCTAACAACTTAGAATAAAAAATAAATAATTAAAAATCAACAACAACAACAAACAAAAAAAAACATATCCTCTTCTTATAAGGACACCAGCTACACTGGGTTAGGACCCACATATATAACCTAGTTTTACTTCAGTTGCCTCTTTAAAGAGATCTTATCTACAAATATTGTAGGCTTTCAAAGTACCTGGCCTTCGTACTTTAACATGAATTTTGATGGATACTCATGTGAGTGGCAATGTCTTTTCATCTGCTATCTTAATTTCCTGTGGTGCACCAGCATGAAAAAAGCACACACGTGGCATTAGTATTTAAATATTAATTGAATGAACAAGTACAAGACTCACTTTATCAGTCCACTTTTAAATTACAATCTTTCATTTAAAATTGGATCTGTTTATTCTCATTAGTTAGTAAATAGAACCAAAGGGTATATGTGAAATTTAAAAAATGATATTTACTTTTTAGGCAAACATATTAATCTTAAATTGCTCAGAAAATTTCTAAGGCCAGTTCATAAAGTTTAAATTAAAAAAAAATGTTTTTTTAAAATAAGAACTCTGCAAGACTTTGAATCACTTTGTAAAACTTGAGTTTGAGAAAGTGTTAATTCAGAAATATAGGGTTGAACAGCTTTATAAATATTTGAAAGAATTCAAAGTGTACTTAGTTGAAGCACAAATGTGATCTTTTAGATATGCTGTGGTTTTTGTTTGTTTGTTTGTTTGTTTGTTTGTTTTTGTGGAGCTTGTCTTTGCTCACTAGGGATGTTGGTCATGCACTTGAGTGACACATGATATTTTGTCTTTTCTGTTAACTACCAGGTTCTGGTATGAAAACCCTGGAGTTTTTACCCCTGCACAACTCACTCAGCTGAAACAGGTGTCATTGGGCCGTGTGCTTTGCGACAATGGTGACAACATTCAGCAGGTTCAGGCGGATGTTTTTGTGAAGGCAGAATACCCACAGGATTACCTGAGTTGTAGTGAAATCCCAAAGATGGATTTGCGAATGTGGCAAGACTGCTGTGAAGGTCAGTAATGATGTGCACATGTAATGCTTTCAGAATCAAAGATTATGCAATTTACAGGTATGCAAAGAACAACAACATGAAACTTTGCTTTTGGAAATCTTAAGGATGTTGAAGAGTGACCACGAGAAGGACAGGGACTAGCCCATGTACTCAACCTCTTCTGTTTCACTCTAATGGTGTCAGAATGGAAAGAGAAGTAAGCTGGTAGGACAGGGCTCTGTATTCATACTACATCTCAAATTCCTGCACCTAGATCAAATTCCACTTACTTAGTACTAAACATATCTACTCAGTGGTAAGTTGACTAGGGTGAAGATAAAAGTCATCGTAATCTGGGTAACTTGTTCTCTTCATCCTCCACAAGATTTTGCAGCCGTGTTCACTGGAAATAACAGGAGATTCATACAATCAGATAAAAGCATCTTTCCTTAGTGACACAACATGATTTGTAGCATCTATATTGTTAACTCTCATGAGCCAAACTCTCCCTTAGATTCTTTGTAAACGTCTGTTTTGTCCTCATAGTCTCCCTTAAGAAACTTAAATTCTATTCTCCTTTAATAGATGAAGAAAGTACAATTTAAAAACATTACATGATTTGCTCAAATGCTAAAAATGAGTAAGGGGTGCACACCTGGGACCAGGGAGAAGATGTTTTGACATCTTGTCTGACATCCCTAGAAATGAACTGAGGAATGGATAGCTCTGGAGTAGAATGGGCAGTGTTGTTAATAGCGAGTCTGTCAAGTGGCAGGCCCTCAAAACCCCTCAAGCTTCTTCCAATACGTGGGCCACTATTGCTTCCTGCCCAAAATGTGTGGACACTCCACACCCAGGGTAGTTCTGATGTTCTCTGAGATGGAAATGGCGCTCTTATCACAGAAGTAATACCGGGGGACTCACTGGGCAGGAGAGAAAGTTCTTAGTCCCCAAATAACCTAGAATGTGAAGAGCAGCTGCTGGAAATATTTGCCAAACCCAAAGCACAGGGACACCAGAGTTATGATGGAACAGACAGTAATTTAATACTCAGGGAGGATCATATTCTTTTTCTCACTTCATATTCTTGGTGATGAAGTCCAGAAATAATAAAATATTTCCAACTCTCCAAAACATGGGAAGCAGAGAGGAAATGTCTGAACCAAGTAAGTGGCAACCAGTGATACTCCTTTTGCTTCTCCAGTGCTCCTTGGACAAGACACTGGGTCCACTGAGCAGAGGCACAGAATGATTGGAATAGCAGGGTGTGAGCCACAGTGAAATCAGAGACGCAGTCCAGATTCAAGCACTCTGGCTCCATTACACCCACTTACCATTTTAGGTATTTCATATCTCTGGCCCTCTGATAGGTGGTTCATGAAAATACCTATCTTATAGAAGTCATAAGACATCATAAGTCTTCCAAGGTGGGTATAATTATCTTCATTCGACATATGAATTAAATAAGGGTCCTAGAAGCTAAATATATTTTTTAAGATTACATAACTGACCTGAAGGACTCAGCTCTTCCCTAGGTTCCTAACTCCTCCTGATAGCACTTGTAGAACTGGTACACAACACAGAGACAGTGAGCAGGGTTCAAGGAGGGTAGCTCTCAATCTTGCCCTCCCATTTACTGCCATTGCTCCACATCTGAGGACAGGAAGGAGAGACCATCTGGTTCTTTCCATTGTAAGACGTCTGCTATAGGCAGTGTTTGTTGCAGAAAATGCAATGTGAAGATTTAGCAGGCAAAGGGGAGGAAGAGGCATGGAGTTTCTGAGACAATTTTTATCACTGAGATCTTTGGTCTCAATCCACAGTAAGAATGCTCTTTCTGTATGAGTGTATCCAAAAACTTGAATGCTAATTAGCAGTAGTAAACATCTACTATTTGATTGGATAAAAAATGCAGTGTTTTCATTTATGGCACTGTTATTCTCAAAACCAGAAGTCTTGTTGGTAACAAGAAACCCTAAGAATACAAGTACACCTGATATAGTTCCATTCATAATGTAAGGAGTCTAAAAATGTTTATAATGAGAACAATTTAAATAAATGTACATTTATTTTTGTGTGCAATTTTTGACTAACAAGCACAGATTTTTCAGAAAACAAATGAAAAGACAATGTTTACAATGAGGGACTTAAAGATATTTGATAACTGCTCAGAAGTAGAACACCTATTTGTGACATGGGCTCCTTACACACCATCCAATTAATAGAAACCTTGCTGTATGCAATTAGATGCTGACTTAATCATTCAAATCATTAAGAAATTAGCTTGTAGTTTATAGCTCTATAGTTTCAGGTAGGTCAAACATTTTTATGATCTGAACTAATATAGTCCAAAAATGCTTATATTAGCCATATTGTATACACCCCTGAGACCTGAGGTTGTTACATTCCAAAAGACGGAGGGTTGATTGGCTTCTTCAGTGCCCCTTGGAGAATGACCTAGAAATTATCTTTGCTACTTAATACATGTCTTTGCCATGGTTTCATTCAGGTTGAAAAATTCTTCACTCTTGTTTGCTAATCTAATTCTTTCAGATTAAAATGAATAAAATAATGGTGTTTAAGTGACTTAATTAACTAACATATCCTAAAGAAAATAGAGTTCTATGTGGAATTTAAATGACTATTTTGAGAAGTCCTAGAAATTTACCTTTCTTGGAATGAAAGTGCTATTAAACTGACTGTAAACTCTTTATATTACTTTTATAGAAGAATTTTATTTTCAACAGGGCTATTTCTTCAGTTATATTTCCCTTGAATAATGGTCTTCCAGCGAATACTTATTATCAGCATATTCTTAATTTGAATTTAACTATAATTTCCAAAAATCCTGGGAAAATACTTTTTTTTTTTTTTTTTTTTTTTTTTTTTGTGGTACCGGGGACTGAACTCAGGGGCACTCGACCACTGGGTCATATCCCCAGACCTGTTTTGTATTTTATTAGAGACAGGGTCTCACTGAGTTGTTAAGTGCCTCACCACTGCTGAGGCTGGCTTTGAACTCGCGATCCTCCTGCCTCAGCCTCCCAAAGTGCTGGGATTACAGGCGTGCGCCACCGCGCCCGGCTTGGAAAAATACTTTTGCTCCTAAATGCATGAGCACATTCAACTTAAATTGAATCTGTTCAAACAGTCAAAATGTAAATGTAATTGAATTTTGGATAAGTATGCAGTTGGCTCTCCATATTTATGTGCTTTGTATCTGCAGATTTAACCAACCACAGATCAAAAGTACCCAAGAGATTGAGTGCAGCTCAGTGGTAGAACACTTGACTATCATGTACAAGGTCATAGGTTTGATTCTCAGCAACACACACACACACACATGCAAGCACACTCAGGAAAAAGGTTGTCTTTACTGAACATGTACAGACTTTTTTTCTTGTCATTCCCTAAACAATATAGTATAACAAATATTTCCACTGCATTTACATTGTAGTAGGTATTATAAGTAATCTAGACCTGATTTAAAGTGTGGAGGGGGATTATGTGTAGGTTATTGGAAAATACTATGCCATTTTCATGTATATGAAAAATATTGATTTGTTATTTTTAAAAGTTTTTAGAGCATTATAATATTTTGATTCATTTTGACAAAATAATACACACAAGGAATTTGATTCCAATCCCCATTGCCCTCCTTCTCTTACCCTTCCTTCCTCTCTTCCTGTGTTCTCTTTCATCTCTTCTATTGATCTTCCTTTCACTCCTTTATTTATTTATTTTTGGTTGGTACTTTTATCTATGTGTGCAACAAGCTATTGTTTATTTCATTCTATATTTTTACCCCTTTACCTTCTTTCCTCCCTCCTTCTTCATCTCCTCCTTCTACTCTACTGATTTATCTCCTTTCCAATCTCCTTTCCTGCCACCTTCTTTTCCTTATTTTGCTATAGCTTCCAATATGAGAGAAATCATTTGGATTTTGATTTTCTGAATCTAGTTCATTTCACTTAGCATGATTTTTCTCCATTTACTAGCAAATGCCTTTATTTCATTCTTCTCCATGGTTGAGTAAAACACCATTATGCATATATACCACAATTTCTTGATCCATTCATCTGTTTATGGACATCTGGTTAGTTCCATAATTTGATGATTGTGAATTGTGCCTGCTAATTGTGGTGGTTGTATTGCTGTAGTATGTTCATTTTAGTTCTTTTAGACAAATACTGAGTAGAATAGCTGGGTCCATTTGGTAGTTCCATTCCGAGGTTTTTGAGGACTCTACATATTGTTTTCTATAGTGGTTGTATTAAATTTGCAGTCCCACCAACAACGTCTAAGTGTATCCTATCCCCTACATCCTATCCAACATTTATTATTGTTTGTATTCTTGATAATTACCATTCTGATTGGGTAGAGATGAAACCTTAGGGTGGATTTGATTTGCATGTCCCTGATTGCTAGAGATGTTGAACATTTTAAAAATACATTTGTTAGCCATTTGCATTTCCTCTTTTGAGAAGTTTCTATTTGACCTAGTTAAAGTTTCATTGACCTATTTGTTAACTGGGTTATTTGTTTTGAATTTTTGTATATTCTGGACATTAATCCCCTGCCATAGGAGTGGATGGCAAGAAATTTTTTTGCCCATTCTGTAGGATCTCTCTTCACTCTCTTGTTTCCTTTCATGTGCAGAAGCTTTTTAGTTTGATGGTATTCCACTTATTGATTCTTGGTTTTATTTCTTGAGCTTCAGGGGTTTTGCTAAGGAAGTCATTGCCTGAAACTATATGATAGAGTGCTGACTCTATGTTCTATGTTTTCCTCTAACAATTGCAAGCTTTCCAGTCTAATTCCCAAGTCCTTGATCCATTTGATTTGATTTTTGTGCAGGGTGAGAGATAAGGATCTAATTTCATATCTAATTTCATTCTTCTAAGTGTGGATATCCTTGATAATTGCCATTCTGACTAGAGTGAGATGGAACCTCAGTGTAGTTTTAATTTACATTTAGAAATATTGAAAAATTTTTCATATATTTGTTGACCGATTGTATTTCTTCTTCTGTGAAGTGCTTGTTCAATTCCTTTGCCCATTTGTTTATTGGGTTATCTGGTTTGTTTTTGGTGTTAAGTTTTTTGAGTTCTTTATATATTCTGGAGATTAATGCTCTGAGGTGCACGGATAGCAAAAGTTTTCTCCTCCAGTCAGAAATGCAATTATCAAGAATATAAGTAACAATAAATGTTGGTGAGGATGTGGGGAAAATGTAAATAAGCCAAATGTTCTCTCTGATATGCTGATGCTAATTCACAATAAAATGGGGGAGGGTAGAAGTTCTTTGGATTAGGCAAAGGGAAATGAAGGGAAAAGAAGGAATGGGAATAAGAAAGATAGCAGAATGAATTGAACATTATGTTCCTATGTGCATATATGAATATATAACCAATGTAATTCCATATCATGTACAACCAGAAGAATGGGAAGTTATGCTCCTTATATGTATAATATGTCAAAATATTCTACTGTCATGTGTAACTAATAAGAACAAATTTTAAAAATTATTGAATAATTAAAAAAAATAAATGTGGATATCCAGTTTTCTGCATTTTTGGCACCTTTACCAAGAATCAGATGGCTGTAAGTATTTGAGCTTGTCTTGTTATCTTCTATTTTATTGGTCTTCATGTATATTTTGATGTCATAGCATGATATTTTTGTTACTATAGCTTTCTAGTATAATTTGAGATTGGGTTTATGATGCTTCCTGAAACACTTTTTAGAATTATCTTGGCTATTCTTGTTTTCTTATTCTTTCAGATGAATTTAAGGACTGATTTTTTTAGTTCTATGAAGAATGTCATTGGTATTTTGATGGGGATTTCATTGAATCTTTATATTGCTTTTGGTAGTATGACCATTTTGATTATATTAATTCTGCTTATCCAAGAACATGGGAGGTCTTTCCATCTTCTGAGAGCTTCTTCAATTTCTTTCTTGAATGTTATATAGCTTTCAATTCCTTGGTTAAATTAATTCCCACATATTTTTTTTCAAGGTTGTTATGAAGGGAATAGTTTCTCTGATTTCTTTCTCAGCAGAATTATTGTTGAAATATAGAAAAGCTACTGATGCATGAGTGTTGATTTTTTAAAATATTTATTTATTTACTTTAGTTGTACACATGCAATGCTTTTATGTTTACATGGTGCTGAGGATCGAACCCGGGCTGCGCACGTGCGAGGCAAGTGCTCTGCCGCTGAGCCACAACCCCAGCCCCAATGAGTGTTGATCTTGTATCCTGCCACTTTGCAAAATTCATTTATCAACTCTGGAAGTCATCTGGTGGAAAATTTTTGGATCTTTTTGTTATAGTATTATGTCATCAGCAAACAGAGATAGTTTGACTTTTTCTTTGCCAAGTTTTATCCCTTTGATTTCCTTCTCTTGCCTAATTGCTATGGCTAGTGTTTTGAGAATTATATTGAATAGAAGTACTGAGAGTGGACATTTTTGTCTTGTCCCTAATTTTAGAGGAAAAGCTTTCAGTTTTTCTTTATTTAGTATGGTGTTGTCTTTGGGTTTGTCACATATTGCCTTAATAATGTTAAGGTAAGTTCCCTCTAACCCAAGTTTTGCCAGGGTTTTTTTTTTTTTCCTTTGGTACCGGGGATTGAACTCAGGGGCACTTGACCACTGGGCCACATCCCCAGCCCTTTTTTGTATTTTATTAGAAGCAGGGTCTCACTGAGTTACTAAGTGCCTCGCCATTGCTGAGGCTGGCTTTGAACTCGTGACCCTCCTGCCTCAGCCTCCCAAAGTGCTGGGATTACAGGTGTGTGCCACCACGCCCAGCTTTGCCAGGGTTTTTAACATAAATGGTAGTTATGTTTTATCAAAGGCCTTTTCTGTATCTATTGAGATGATCATATGATTCTTGTTTTGATTCTACTTAAGTGATGAATTACATTTATTGATTTGTGTATGTCTAACCAGCCTTGTCTCCCTGGAATAAAGCCCACTTGATAGTAGTGATTATCTTCTTAATATGTTGTTGAATGTGGTTTTCTCATATTTTATTGAAGATTTTTGCATCTATGTTCATCAGGGATATTGGTCTGTAGTTTACTAGATGTACCTTTTTCTTGTTTTGGTGTCAGGGTTCATAGAATAGCTACATAGAATGTATTTGGGAGTGTTTCCTCCCTTCCACTTTCTTGGAATAATTTGAGGAAAGCTGCTGCTAGTTCTTTAAAGCTCTGTTAGAACTGTGCTGAGAATTCATCCGGTTCTAAGATTTTCTTTCCTAGTATGCTTTTGAGGTTTGCAATTTCATTACTTGATATTGGTCTGTTTAGTTTTTTTTTTTTTTTTGTATCTTCCTTGTTCACTTTGGGCAGTTCCTATGTGTTTAAAAATTTGTCAGTGTCTTTTAAATTTTGTTGTTTATTGGAGTATAAATTTTCAAAGTAGTTTCTAATGTTCCTCTGGACTTCAGAAGTGTCTGTGGTGATAACTCCTTTATCCTCTCTAATTTTATTGATTTTGTTCATCTTCTCTCTCTGTCTTTTGGTTAGTTTGGCTAAGGTTCTGTCAATCTTAATTCTCTTTTCAAAGAAACAATCTTTATTCTGTTGATCCTGTGAATTTTTTAAAAATTTCATTAATTTCAGATGTGATATTATTATTTCCTATCTTCTACTGATTTTGGAATTATTTTTTTTTCAAAATAAAATGATATAAAACTTTAAGAAATAAATTTATGGGCTGGGTGCAGTGGCGTATACCTGTAATCCCAGCACTTGGGAGGCTGAGACAGGAGGATCGCGAGTTCAAAGCCAGCCTCAGCAATGGCGAGACACTTAACAACTTAGTGAGACCCTGTCTCTAATAAAATACAAAAAAGGGCTGGGGATGTGGCCCAGTGGTCGAGTGCCCTGAGTTCAGTCCCCGGTACCCAAAAAAAGAAAAGAAAAGAAAGAAATTTATAGCACACAAAAGTATACAGAGTACTGAGTACTGTGGTACAAATCCAAAGTCATACAGGTAACATATAAAACACGTGTTCTTTATTCATCAAGAAAAAGATAGAAATAAAGCTAACCTCAAGTGCTATATTTGTTGCTTTTCAAGATTGAGAAATTATTTTTTTTAATAAAAATAAGTGCATATTATATAAAGGAAACATAAAACAAAGAAAATGATTTAAGAGCAAAAATTTAGAAATCTCGTTATCATTAAAATTTTAATTAATATGATGCATGAATACATGAATATTTTATAAAATTTTTTATATGTTGTATGACCTTTTTTTTTTTTTTGCTAGACAATATATAGTATACATTCTATTTGTTGTTCTTTTTCTAAGGCCTTGACATGGAGCATAAGTTTATTTATTTGGGGTCTTTCTGTATTTATGCATGCATTCAATGCAATAAATTTTCATCTTAGTATTGCTTGCATATTGTCCCAGAGATTTTGGTATATTATATCTTTGCTTTTATTTGTTTTTAAGAATTTCTTGATTTCTTCTCTCTTTCTACTTTGATCCATTTTTTTAATTTAAACTATTATTTTTTAACCTCCATGTGTTTGTGTGGTTCTATTATTTTTCTTGCTGTTGATTTCTAGTTTCATTTCATTATGATCTGCCAGGATGCCTGGATTATACCTTTTTTTTTTTTTTTGTATTTGCTTAGATTTACATTGTGACCTGGACTGTGGTCTATTTTTGGAGAAGGTTATATGAGCTGCTGAGAAGTTGGTACATTCAGCTGTTTTGTGGTGAAATATTCTATAGATGTCTATTAGTTTCATTTGACTTATAGTAATATTTAGATTGTACATATCTTTATTGCTTTTGTGCTTTGTTGACCTGTCTTGATAAGGGTATGTTGAAGTCTCCCAGTATTATTTTATTGTATTGTATTGGGATTTAATGTCAAGGAGTATTTTTTAAATGTATTTGGGTGCATTGACATTTGGGGCATATATATTAACTATCATTATGTCTTCTTCTTGAATTGTTCCCTATACCAAGATGTAATGGCCCTCTTTGTCTCTTTAGACTAATTTTTGCTTGAAATCAGCTTTCTCAAATATGAGAATGACTACTGTGGCCTTTTTAAAAAAAAAATATTTATTTATTTGCTTTAGTTGCACACAATGCATTTATTTTTACGTGGTGCTGGGGATTGAACCCAGGCCGCGCACATACTAGGTGAGTGCTCTATTGCTGAGGCACAACCCCAGCCCTGTGGCCTGATTTTGTAGTTCATTTGCATGGAATATTTTTTCCATCCTTTTACATTCAGCCTATGGCTGCACTTGATGAATCTTTTGCAAATAGCATATAGTTGAATCTTGTTTTTTGATTGATTTTTCTAATCTATGTCTTAATTGTGGAGTTGAGACCATTTATATTCAGTGTTATTATGGATATATGCTTGTGGTTTGCTGTCATTTGATCTTTTTTTTTTTTTTTTGTATTTAATTTTGCCTTGGTTCTCATTTAGATAATTGGTCATTGCTTGATTTTCATTTACCTGGGGGTTTTGGATTCTGTTTTTGGGATTCTCTGTGAGCAATTTATCTTTGAGTATTCTTTGTAGTGCTGGCTTATTTGTTATATATTCTTTTAGTTTATCATTGTCATGGAAGGTTTTTAATTCCCCATCAAATATGAAAGAGAGCTTTTCTGGGTACAGCAATCTAGGTTGGAATTGTTTTCTTTTAGAGCTTGAAAAATGTCATTCCATGCTTTCCTTGGTTTTGTGGTCTAAATACAGAAGTCTGAATTGAATCTAATTGGTTTGCCTCTAAATGTGACCTGTTTCTCTCTTGCAGCTTTTAATATTCTTCCTTATTTTCTATGCAGGGCATTTTGATTATGTTGTGCCTTGGAGAACTTCTTTTCTGGTTAGGTCTATATGAGGTCCTGTTCACCTCCTGTATGTGGGTGTCTATCCTTTCTAACATGGGCAAAGTTTCTGTGACTATCTCATTGAAAATGTTCTTAATGCCTTTAGCTTGTATCTCCATGTTCTCTTCTATCCCAGTGATTCTCAAGTGTGTTCTACTGAAGTTGTCCTAAAGTTCTTGCACATTCTGACCACGATCTATTATTTCTTTCTTTTATTTTATTCTATGTAATCAAATTCAGGTATCCTGTCTTCAAGGTCTGAGGTTCTGTGTTCAAGTACTATTTTCTGCAGGATCTAATCTATTGGTAATGCTTTCAAGTGAGTTTTTAATTTGATTCATTGTGCTTTCATTTCCAGGAGTCCTGATTGGTTTTTTAGTATTTCTGTTTCTTTATTGAAATGATCTTTTATTTTCTGCATTTGCTCTCTTAGTTCATTTCTTAATTATCCTTTTAGTTCATTGAATATTCTGATAAACAAGTGTTTATAATCTTTCTCTGGAATTTCCTCCACTTCCATTTCTTTGGGTTCTTTTGTTGGGGGAGTTGGAATTTTGAGGGGGGAATTTATTAGATATGAAAAATGACAAACCCCAACAGTAGTGAGACCCAGGGAAAGGGGAATGAGAAGGAAAACCCTACATTGAGGGCATTGATCCTTTCCCAATACAGTTCTTTCTGGGTGATAACACAAACCCTGAGGAGGAGGTGTCCATCAAACCTGGAAAGGCAGTCTCTGGGAAGAGTCTGAAGCATTAACCCTTCTGCACACAAATCCTTCCCAGGTACCAACAACTGACTGCAGGCCCTCCATCAGGTCCAGTGCAATAAATTCCAGAAAATGACCACTGACCCTAGACTCCCTCCCATTTTTCCCTGTAAAATAAACCCTAAATCCCTAAGCACTAAAACTGACTCCTTCACTGATTGACAAACAAACTCCAAATTCCTGGGTGCCCAAAGAAAATTGACATGTTCACTAGACCTCCTCTTAGAATAACCTATATAAGCCCAGGCCCTTTCTTTGTTTGGGGGCTCATTTTCCACCAGGAAAGTGGGTCCTACCATGGCATCTTTTCATCCCGGCATCCCCTGCTCCTGTGTGAAACTTTATTACTGAATAAAGCGCTAAGCTTTGTGAAGTTTGTGTTCCTTGTCCATGTCTTTTTGTGCTAACAGGATTTGTTTGCCTCTTTATTGTAGAATTTCTCTTTTTGATATATGAGATGTCTATGTGGGGGACCTAATGATCCCCTCTGTTTCTCCTTGGGGCCTGGTCTTTCGTTTGGGGTTCTTCTCTTCCCAATTCTGTGAGATGAAGTAATGTTTAGGCTCAAGCAGGGTTGGATCAGTTGTGGGGTGAGGATACCTGTTGCTTGGTTGAGTTGTGAGTATTTTCTGGCATCAGGCTTTCTACTCTGAAGTCTTGAAGTTTCCCAATGATTTTCCAGCCCCTCTTCGTGGAAGTGGGAGTCAGAAATAGCACTAACGACAGTGACAGAAGTATAATTTTTAAGATAATTGTCTGGTGTCTCTTTTGACTTCTAAAGCTCTAATTGTCACCTTTATTTTCTTAGAACTTATCTGCACAGTGAATACACATACAGCAACACACACACCCACATTTGGGCACACAAATTCATGCATAAGTGTTATTGGACGGACAGATGAGGCTGGACATGGAGGATAAGCAGGAAGCAGGTTTCCAGTGTGTAGGAGAGGGGCTCAGAGGCTCACCATCTGCAGAAGTCCACACAAAAGCAGCTTTTTCTAGAACAGTGGAACCCAGGGCTGAATACAAAATCAAGGACACTCTCTGTAAGAATTAGCACCCAGGACAGGGAGGGTTCTCCTCCCCTTCCCTCCAGCCTGCCAGCTCCACAGGACCTGACTATTGTCTACTGAAATGCAAATGCCTCTGTGGAGGCCTTGGGTTACTCTTTCTTATCACATCCTGCCTCTGCAATACACCTTCAACCTGAAAACTCTGCTGCAGAAATTCTTGCTGATAGTCTAAGAACAGTTATGTTGAGGGTCTCTTGGAGAAGCTTAATTAAGATTTTCTGTGGAGAAGGGGTGCCACTAATAAGGAAAAAAAGTGAAAAATAATACTATATGATGAAGCAATGCTTGGAAAAAAATTAAAAAGTTAAATTTTAAAGAAGATAAAAAATTAAAGCTGGGTGCAGTGGTGCACGCCTATGATCCCAGCACTTGGGAGGCTGAGGCAGGAAGATCAGGAGTTCAAAGCCAGCCTCAGCAATGGTGAGGCACTTAGCAACTAAGTGAGACCCTGTCTCTAATAAAACACACAAAAAAGTGGTCAAGTGCCTCTGAGTTCAATCCCCAGTACCAATAAATAAATAAATAAAAATTAAAAGTGGGGGTATGGTGGAACAAAAGGAGAAAAAGAGAAAAAAGAAAAAGAAAGACAAAAAATCTTGCTGAGAAATAAGTTTCTTTCCTCTGGGGAGGTCAAGACATCTGGCTGGGGTGATACTCATTCTTTGTATTTTCTTTTGGCTTTGGGGCAAGCTGCCAGCCTTTGTGGATAGGTGTGGGCTGGCCCTATTTGGTGTTGACAAATTGTATTTTTCTGTGGCTGGAGTGTTGCTGAGTTCTAAGTTGAAGATTTATGTAATTGGGGTATGGACTTGATCCAACCTTGGAACTCCGTGGATGGGTGTTTGAGGGTTAATATTCTCTCCCTCTTGCAGTTATAGAAGGTGGGGGGTGTCAGTCTCTGCCTTGGCTGGATCTCTAGGGTCTCTGATAAAATCCATTTTTGGGGTATTGGAATAAAATCTCCATTAATTTCAGCTTCACCGTTATGGGTATGAAATACTGAGTATTTGCCTTGTGCAGATAGATGATCCTGTAGGACCCTTTTAGTGCCTGCAGGCATATGGGCTTTCCTCCTTGGGGTTTTGATGCTGAGTGGTCCAAGTTAAATTTTTTTTTTTTTTTAATGCTTGTTTCAGTCTTTTTAGTTCCTGGGCTTTCTGGGAATTATGCATTCCTGCATTTGTTTGTTTATTTATTTATTTTGATCTGGTTGGTGGGGGGGATCCCATTCTTCCACCTAGTCTGTTGGTGGTTGCCTCAGTCAGGTGCCATAGCTGCTTTTACTCAGGGAGTGCAGAAGGGAAGGGGTGGGCTGCTCCAAGGCTCAGATTACTGTCCCCAGAGGAGCTCTAAGGCCTGGGTGGGCTGATCAGAAAGTAGGTACAGGTCTTCTTATTCCCAGGACCTTTCAGAGGGGCTTTTCTTTCCCATGAGGAGCTCTGGAGGTGGGGGGTGGGCAGTTCTCCAGTGAGAAGCTTAGGGGCAGGTGCAGTGGCAGGCCTCCAGGGGACATGGGGCATTTAGGCTGCTTTCTCCACTTGTACCTGGCAGTGCAGCGGTGGTACCCTTTTCCTGGGGAGTCCAGTGGCTGGTTTCACTCTCCAGGAGTGCTTTCCTGAGGGGAGGGGAACCAGTCCTGGATTTGTTTTCATCAAGCCACCTCCCCCACCAAGTCCCCTGACTCCATTAAAGTCAGCCTCTATAATCCACAGGTTTCTCCAATTCAATTTTTCTTCTCCTTCTCCTCCTTCCTTCTCCCTCCTCCCCTTCTTTCTTCCTCCTTCTCCCTGCTTCTTCTTCTTGTAAAGTAAGTTGTTTATCTGTGGATGGCACCTTCTCCTTTGCATGTCTGTGCTTCCCCTCCCTATGCCATTTTTTTAAATGAGACTTAAGCCATCTACAGATTTTAATATTGACAGGAGTCCTGGGATCAGTCCACCAAGGATTTAAAAGAAGGAGTACTTTGTTATTCTTTGTAGGTAGAAGAAGGTATGAGTCTAGAAAACTACATGGTATTTGTGTCACTTAGCTATAATGCTGTGGGTTTGTGTGGGAAATGAAATTGTGGAGAAACTTGGAGTGATAAAAATTGGACTTATTATTTCCTGTGGTATTCATCCCAGTCTATGAAAAAAACTTTTTTTCCTACTCTTTTACCCATGATTTAAAGTTTTCTCTTCACTGAAACTGATCGTAAAATGGGATGCCTTTTTTTTTAAATGCCCTAAAATGTTTCATGATGCCATCTATTTAGGCTTGTTTCATACCTTGTACACATTTTTCCAAGTCATTCTGTATGAAAATAATTAATTTCTTGATTTGTTGCTTAGTGTTTAATGTATGTCTTAATATATGTTGAAATGTATGCAGCCATATGTTACATATGTACCTCAGTACTTACAGTTCCATTGTCTACTTTTTATAGAATTCCAAAAGCAAATTTGCTGAGTTAAGGGACATATGTTTTTAAGTTAAGAAATTTATTTCTGAAAATGTAAACTTTACAGTTCCATAAACAATTATAAGTACCCATCTATTCCTTCACTTCTTTACCAGTAATTGGTATTACAGCTTTGTTTTTGATAGTCTAGTTAGTGAAGTATCCTCAAGTAATGTTTTCAAATTCACTACTGGGTAAAATACTATAGTAGATATTTTTTATGCTCAAAAATCCTTTTCTTTCTGAAAAGTGAGGGCCATCTTACTTGTACAGGATTTCCGGATGGTGGTCTTCTTTCTCGCTGTGTATACGTGTTCCTTTTCTGATATCTCGCTTTTTACACTGAACTTGGAAGGCTAGATGCCAACCTGGTGCCAATCTGGATCATCCTCCAAACATTTTTCAATTTAATTACTTAGTTCCAATAGTATTTTTGTTTTGGATATGAGGTATTTCCTGGAAAGCTCATGTGTTAGGCAATCAGCAATTTTCAGAGATAGAAATTGTTAGATTATGAGAGATGCAACCTCATCAGTGGCCAAGTTCATTTGATGGCTTAACAACTTGAATGTATTACTAGGTGGTAACTGTAGGCAAATGAGGCATGGCTGGAGGATGTAAGTCACTGAGGGGATTGTATCTTGTCCCTGGCTCCTCTCTCTCTCTGCTGAGCTGAGCAATTTTCCTCTACCATGCTCTTCCACCATGATGTTCTTCCTCACCTTAGGCCCAGGGCAATGGAGTCAGCTGACCATTGACTAAGATCTCTGAAACCATAGCCCAAAATAAACTTTCCTTCTCTCTCTTGTTCTTTTCAGATATTTTGGTCAAAGCCAAGGAAAGCTGAGTAACACAAACATCATCTGTTCAAGCTTTAGGAAGTATTTCTCTGCAGCATCTGCAATGCCTTAAATCCTTACATTATTAACACTATTCTTATTTCAGTTAAACATTCTTCTGTCTCCTCTGTCCCATGGGGCATACTTTGTGCCACTTCATTGTCCTTTCTCTGGCCGTTCTGGATCCTTTAATGAGTAGCTGCTCTTCCTCTCTTGGATCACAGGAATTTGCCTCAGGTTGTGGAGCGGGTTACCTCCCTGCAGAAATGTAGTAGAAGGTGAGGCTTCACTCGGTTAAGCTGTGACATCAGCCACTTCCAGGTCAGGAAGGTACCCCACCTATTCAGTCCTTTCTTGGTAAGCACCCAGCAAAGCAAGGATAGACTCTTTCAGAACAACTTCAGAAATATGAAAATCAAGTCCTTGCAGAGGGTAGTTATCCTGAGTCCTCAGCTCTTGTTGACATGGCTCCTCAGGGTCTAGGGCCTTTACAGGATGATTTTCTGCTTGTTTTTGCTCAGGGCCTCAGTGGTTCTATCTTTCCCCACAGATTGTGGCTGCCATGTTTCTGTGCAGCTTCCCTGGCTAGGATCAGAAGGGAAGGCCCATTTTTGATTGTTTATCTTGGGGTGCTGTATTCCCCAAGTACTGGTGAGCTCCAGGTCTATGTGCTATTGCTCCTGTGATGAGGATCTATCTGCAGAGACCAGGCCAAGACCTTTCTTGCCTTTTACTGAGCTGCAATATGATCAAGGTCTAAGCTCTTTGGGAGAAAGAGAGTACTCGAGCTCTCCTGTGTGACAGCAATAATCAGCGTGTCTGGTTGTTGAAGGTCATGGAAGTTCCTGTTTAATCATTTCATGCACATGGTTTTGTGGGCTAAAAATGCACTCAGGCAAGCTGTGAAAAAACCAGTTTTGATCTGAAGCTAAGGGAGGAACTGGAATTCAGTAACGAAAGACTGGTTTCTTTGAAGATAGAAAGAGCTTTTATATAAATCCACAGGAGTTTCATAAGGGAAAAGCAAAACTGATATTAACTGTGTACTGTCATCTGTCCCTGCTCTATATTCTAGTCTAGGAAGAAAGAAGATGTAAATCCCATGAACTTTCAGCCATGTTTTCTAGGAGTCTATTTCATACCTTGTTCAAAGACAAGTTATCAGGATTTTTAATCTTCTACTAAAATTGAACTTATGACAGGTTTCCATGTGGTCATTTTTCTCCTTGTGAAGAAACATGGAATGATTCTCAGTTATCCTTTGATATGACATTGTATTTTCCCCCTAAAGCAGGTTCTTTTTCCAGTGACTCTTATTTGCACTAAATAGATATTATTCTGACTTTATTTTTTATGGTACATGCTTTAAGCTCTCTCTACTGTTTTGATTTTTCATATTCATTATTTTCTTGGAATCAATATCTTTATTAAAATGTGATATCCAGAAGTAAGCTTAGCTATCAAGGGACATTATAGTAGTAGAACTAAATTGTAAAGTCTGATATATTCCCTTCCTATGCAAAGATAAACCCACAGGCCCTCTGTTGAAAAAGAAACATGAAGTTGGTCTCCAAAAATTCTGAGAATCTCCCAACCCTAGGAATTCTATTTGTTCCATTCTGCTAATGAAAATGTCTTGCTTGTGACTTATGGGTTTATTTTATTGCCCATAGAATTTTGACATGCAGATATAAACTACTTAATGTTATCTGTCTCTGATTCTATTAACATGAGCAAATTGCATCTAAATGTGAATGAACAAGTGCAAATGTATCTAATAGCAAATCAGATCTTTTCTACTAGGATGCCTTCAAAGACCATTTCTAGGTATTACAATTCTGTATAATTTCATTGTATTTGGACCACACAGAAATGCACTGGAAATCTGTGCACCATCCTTGAAATCTGGTGATTTGTAACAGGTACTACTATCAGTAGGGCAAGAAAATGTGGAAAAATGGCAGAGGCAAGAGGGGAGCTCTATTATGCTAATTCCATACATAAACTTGCACGATAAATGGATGCATTGGTACAAGTTATGTGGGAGAAAACTAGAGAACTTAAGGATGAATGCAAGTAGGGTAAAGAAACATTATTCTGATTCAAATCATGGGAGATTCTGGTCAAAGATGATTAAACCTATTGTCCATGAGGAGGTTTTTATTTTTCTGAGTTCAAGAGGAAATGTTTTTCAATTGACAGTGTATCTACATTATTATGTCAAAGGAATTGACAAATTGTTATAAAGTAAACCTAAGTTGTAAGGCAGTTGGTGGATAAATACCAGAGGAAGAAGTTGCATGATTTTAAAGTATTATTCTCTTAGCCAGCAAAAAAGTAATAATTCATTGTAATAGATATGTACTGGGGAAGAGCAAATGCCCAGTGAGAATATGAAAAACAAAAAACAAACCTGAGGAATGAAAGGAACTCTGTACATCTCTTTTTCAAAGTATTTATTAATTTGATTTGATTTTAAGGGAAACGTTGTGTGGCAAATGCTGACTATGTAATTATCAAAAGACAACAGAACTCCTGACTGGAAGGACATGTGATTAAGAAATACAATTAGGAAGCCAAGAATCTTACTTTACCAACATATAATATTTTTAAAAAATCACATTTTCTTTTTGATATTTAATACCTTATATCACTTCACATAGTTTACAAAATATAAAGCATTCACATTAAATCCCTAGGTTCTTTTCCTTTCTTAGTTAATTTATTTACAGGTGTTTTTGAGCTAGTGATGAGCCTTGAGATCATTTGATCAAAAGACAAAACAGAATAAAACAAATCCACTTTTCCTTTTAAGATTTAGAAGAAAAAGTTGAAAAGATTTATGTCACGAAGTTATAAGGGGTTGGAGTCTTTAACCTCCCTGTACCTGGGATGGACCTCTTTTGTCCAGCAAAAGAGGCCAGAGAGGTCTTCCCCAACGAAGAGGCTAGATTGGGAAAGGGAAGGCCGCTGATATTCCCTCCACCCGCCTTTTGAAGGCTCAGGAACATACCAGGGAGTCCAGTCGGTGGGTGCAGGAGCTCGTTTATTGAAAAGGTGGACAATGCTTTATAATGGGCCATAGCCAATCAGTGACCAGCAGGGCGGTTCTAGTTCTCACAGCCACGCCCTCGGCTTAGCCTAGGTCAGGTAACAGGGCGTGGTAATGTGGCAAGCAGCCAGAAAGCCAGTGCTTTTCCATTCCCTTGGCAGACAGTGTAAGGTCCCAACAGATTTATGTGACTTGCCCTCCCTTAATTATTAGCAGAGGGATGCAGAAGGTGTAGCTCCATGGTTCAGGACTTTCCAATCATGGCAAGGCCCTGTGATTGATCACCCTGCCCCCAGATACACAATTAGCAGAGCTACAGATAGTACTCAGATTCTCTAATTTCAAGTCTGCTCTTTTTTTTATTCCATCATGTAATCTCACAACTAGCTTTCCTTTCTTTCTATTTTCTATAACTTCTTTGAAGTCTCTTGTACCTGTAGCAAATTTACTAACTCTTCTTTTGCTTGATGACCTTCCTTTTAGAATCTTATGATAACAAATTACAAATGCAAGTATCTTGACATTTTGACATTAATTTTATCTAATTTTCAATATCAGCTAATCAATAAATCAAGAGTCTTTGCATGATATTGTAGAGCATTATAGATGCAATTAAACCATATTCACAAATCCTTATTATTAATCTACTTATTTTAGCAAACTCTGTAATTGGCACACTTGCTTGTGTCATAAATCAAATAAATCAAAAATTAGAGATAAAATTAACTCTGAGTATAGCATAAAACATTTCAGAAAATGATTTGCTCTTCATTTACTTTAGGAATGAAAACTTACATCTAATGCAGGTGGTATGTTGCCTAAGACAAGGCAAAGGATGTGCTAAAACATCGTGCCACTCAATTAAATAAAACTTCCTTCAAATAAAACAATTTCCCAAAGAGTCAACAGATGTATATTTTCTATTGGGATTTATGAGACCATCTGGTCTTGTAACTTCCAGCTGCATACTTTGCATTAAGTTTTGTCTTTAAAGCATCAAGTAATTGTAAATACAGTATATTTTATGTACAAATGTAAATATATTTAGGTTTACTCATGACTTTCTTTCAAATAAATTGTGCTTATGTTTGTAAACTAATGAAATTTTAATTTCTTCCATAAGAGACTAATTTTATTACCGTAATATTTCATGATACTATGGCTGTTTCATTCTTAACTAATAAAATGCCTTCAAAGTATTGCTAAAGAAGTAAGATTTCAGCAACTCCTGTAAAGCTTTAATGAACCAATTAACTTGCACCATGTTCTCAGGTTTGTCTTTGAAAGTTGTTGCTATTTTTAATAGGACACCATAAGGACATCCTTATTCTCCTTGGTTCTGCTAGCACATAACATGAAAAGCTTGTTGAAATCAAGGTGAGAACAAACATCACAGCAGGAGAAGGGGCACTAACTAGTTCGGAAAAATATGGAACAGAATGCATTCAAAAGTGAGATAGTTAATGAATCAAACTCTACTGATAATATCACCTTTGCATAGAGTTCAAAGCATCCCTTTGAAAATATGCTTCTCATAAGTTCTGAGGATAAGTTATCATCCAAACACAGCATTTTGCATTTACTTACAATCAATCCCAGGAGAAAATTTTCCAGTACCAGAAGGAGGTAATTCATAAGCCAGGTTTCCTTATGGTGTTTAAGTTAGGAAATAGTTTCAAATACTAAAAAATTATCTTTCTGTCAGATATGTACCTCTTTAATATACTACAAAAATTTAAAATTATCATTGTATTTAGAATTATTTCTATTGTCTAAGCATCAACATGGATAATAATATTTAGCTTCAAACATGCTCCCATGAGATGTAAAATTTCCAGTAAAAATAAGATGAATTCCCTGAAAAATCACTATAGGAAACCAAAAATACAGAAACATGATTGTTATTCAGCTTTTCATAGTCGTGACAGAAATACCTGACAAGAACAATTCAGAGGGGAAAATAATTATTTTGGTCCAGGGTTTCAGAGATCTCAGTGCATAGTTGGCCAACTTCATTGCTCTGAGCCCGATATGAAGCAGAACAAAGTGAGAAGAGCAAGGTGGATAAAAGCTGCTGAGCTCGTGGCAGCCAGGAAGCAGAGAGAGAATGGGAGAGAGAAAGAAAGAGAAAGGGAGGGACCAGGGACAGATATAGTCCAGGCTATCCTCCAGGTGACCTAGTTCCCCCAGCCACCCCACCTTCCTATAGTTACCACCCAGTAAACCAGTCAAACTGTAAATCTATCATATGGATTAATCCATTGATGAGGTTACAGAAATCATAATCCAATCTTCTTACCTCTGAACATTGCAGCATTTCCTAACACATGAGCTTCATGGGGACATATTTACATCCAAACCAGAGCATAAAGGAAACATTAAAAAAAAAATCAATAAAAAATTAAAGGAAGCTATGAATGCCCAGTGTTGCTGAGGTTTGAATACATTAAGACAATCATTAAAAGTTAAGATTAATACATGTGTGTAAAAGCAACTTTTAACTTTTCACTATTGACAAGAAATATATATAAGAAAAATATTAGAAATGGTCAAATAGAAAAAATATTTTAAAGTATGTCAGGCACGAAGATAGAAACAGGAATGGTATTCACAATGTTAAGGAAAGTTGACTTTAAGATGAAAAACATTAAGTGAGACAAGCAGATTTTTTCATGACATTTTCAGGATACTTTAACAAAAATTTTTGAATATTATTAGTAGGATCAATTTATGAGAGATGTTGGGCTCTATAAACAAATAACTTCATCTTCAAAGTTTAATGGAGCCCGACGCGGTGGCGCACGCCTGTAATCCCAGCACTTTGGGAGGCTGAGGCAGGAGGATCGCGAGTTCAAAGCCAGCCTCAGCAATGGCGAGGCACTTAGTAACTCAGTGAGACCCTGTCTCTAAATAAAATACAAAAAAGGGCTGGGGATGTGACCCAGTGGTCGAGTGCCCCTGAGTTCAATCCCCAGTACCAAAAAAAAAAAAAAAAAGTTTAATGGAGAATAAAAAAAATCTGATATGATAATTTACAGGAACACTGAAATTCGAGGAAACTCCACATTAACCATAATTTTTTACTGCAGTTCAACTGATCTAAGATTAAATAGCCAAATATAAAACAAAAATTTTATTTAGAAATTTCAGAATGATTTGACCAAATAAATATTTGGCCAATAAGTCAATAAAAATTGAGTGGAATGTCTAAATAATTAATGACATTCTGTGTTAGCATTAATGGAATACAAACAGAAAATTATAGACTTCATTACTGAATGTTTTTATTATTAAAAAGGAAATGATAAACATAAATTAACAAAACAGGCAACTTAAGATGTTAGAAAAAAGAGAGCTAAATAAATAGAAAAGTCATGGGAAAGTCCTTACAAAAATACAAGCTGATTAGCACATGGTGATACATACCTGTAATTCCAATTATTCATGAGAATGAGGCAGGAAGATGGAAAGTTGGAGGGAAACCTGGGCAACTTATCTTGATTTTTGTCTAAAGAACATAGATACAAATTCATGAATTGATGAATAAATCTAGTAGTTCACAAAATAAAGGAAGAAGTAATAAACATAAGTAGTTATCTTGGTATATTATATAATACCTATCTAATTTATACAACATAGTAAAGTATTTAATGATAGAGCCTTTTTTAGTTTTTAAATATTCCCTGGAATTAAAGTGATTTTTAAAGTTTCATTCATCATGTTTATAATATTTAGTTCACATATTTCTAAAAATTTAGCCATTATCTCTGTCCTGCCTGTATGAGCTGGTTTCAACCACATGACTACAACCCCAAGGAGCCAGAAATAATTTATACAGAGACTAATAAGAGACATAAAAATGAACCCAAAGGTATACAGGTAGATACAAGCCTTAGTGGAGAGTAGCTAGAATTCTAGTGGCTGAATTTTTTTTAAATTTATATGTTCATTTTTTGAAAAAAATTTAAATTTATATATTCATTTTTAAAAATGTTTTTAGTGCATTATAGTCATACATAATAATGGGTTCATTCTGACATATTCACAAATGCATATAACAGTTTTTTCCATTTCAATACCCAGAACTTCCTTTCCTCCCCTCCTCCTTCCTCCTCATCCCCATCCTCTACTCTATTGGTCTTTTTTCTATTTTATTTATTTAATTTTAATTGGTGCATTATAGTTATGTATAAAATTGGAATATATATGTGTGTGTGTGTGTGTGTGTTTACATGTACATAGAACCTCTTTTTTGAGGTTGTTCTTTGGAGTATACTTATCTCTTTTGTAATAAGTCCTCTGTTGTTGGTATCTCCTAGCTACAATACATAAGCTCAGTGTAATCCAGGTGTTAATTTCAATCACTAATGCCTGTTGGTTTTTAGGACTGATGAAATTATTCACTTTTGTAGAGCTGATGTAACACTGTGGGCTTTTCTGAGCCATCATTTTGGAATTTTTATCTGACTTTGTTGTAGAAGTAGATGTCCAAAAATGGGACCTGATGTCCCCCTCTAGTCATTCTTACTTGCAACATAGTCATTTGTTTCAGAATTTTCTCTCCTTTATTCTATGTGTTAAATTATTGCTGAAATTGGAGCAACGTTTGTTTGTGTGTGGAGGAAGTTGTGTTGTCTTTTTGCTGAGTTATGAGTGTAGTTCAACCATGGAGTCTCTACCTTACGAACTAATAGTGTATCACTCTCTTCCCAGGCTTTCTCAGATAAAGCAGAAACAAGAAACAACAACAACAATTGTGATCAATATCTAGCATTAGAATAAATGTCTGGTGCCACTATGGCATTGAAACCATTGGTTACTGCAAAAAAGAGCATTTAACAACAGAAAAAACAGTGGTGAACTAGCTCTAGCATTTAACTACGTAGCAGGTAACTACAGCCTCCACAGTAAAAAGTAACCACAATAAAATGAATGGTAGGGACAGTAATTACATAAATTAAATTAGCCTAAAGATAGTAAAAATTTTACTTCATTAAGAGGAAAGAAAATGGGGTGGGAAAATAAAAGAAGGTTTAAAGTATTAAAAGGTGAGCATGTATGTACCTCTGTACAGCAGGAGAGAGGTAACAAGTGGTGCCTATAAAGAAGGAGGAGTAAATAATTAAAAAAAGAATTAAAATAAATAATGAGAGGGAGATAGAATAAGCAAGTTTTGTTATTGAAGAGGGAAGAGAGAAAATGAGTAATAAGAGAAAGAAAAACAAGAGCCAAAACAAACAAAATGTTAAACAACACATAAACAATAAACTTTGCTTCTCTAAAATCAAAAGTAAGTAAAAAAAAAAAAAAAAAAAAACACATGATTGAATAAAAAAGTGAAAAAGCAAGAAAAATGTGATAAAAATAAGAAAAATGAAGAGATACAATGCACATATGTATATTCATTAGTCAATCAACATAGCTGCACAACACACACACACACACACACAAATACAACCCTTTACACTCAAACTCAAAGGAAAAAGGAGAAAAGTAGAAAAAAAATTAATGAAAAATTAAAGAGTCTCTCCATTGATGTGATCAAAATGATTCACAAAATGAATGTTCACTGCCAATACCACACTGTCCATTTTTTTGTAGGCCGTTTACTCCTTACAAGGTCTGGAGGTTGTTAGAATTTAAGTATACAAATTTTGGAGAGATACAATTCAAACATTAAAAGTGCATTTGTGTTATTTTAACCCACTCTATTTGTGGCACACAGTTATCCTGAAGAGTAAAAAGAAAATGAGATGGCAAGAAGAGTATGAAGACATATAAGTGATTTTCTGCTGTGACATCTTTCCCTGTCAAGACAATTGTGGGGGAAGTTTAGTGTTGATTCTAATCCAAGTGAATCATCATCTGAAGATAGGTATTAGTATTAGTATTAGTGTAGTATTAGTATTAGTATTAGTATTAGTACACTTGGTTCCTTTTTGAGAACTAGGAATACTTTGCTGTAATATACATATGCAATATAAAATCACAGGTTTGAATTAACCTATTGTCAAACTCCTGCCACAATGAATTGTGATTTTTATGTGTTTCTTTTAAATTATTTGTTCTTTTTCTCTTCTTGCAAGCAAATAAGAGTGGTTACTATAGTTTGGATCTTAAATGTCACCCAAAGCTTCCTGTATTAAAGGATTGCTTCCCAGTGTGGTACTATTGGAAGGTCATGGAAACTTTAAGAGGTAGGCCTAGTGGGATGTCTTCCAATCACTGAGGGAATGCCTTTGAAGGGGATTGTGGGATCCCAGCCTCTTCTGCTTTCTCTCTTTCACTTTCTGGCTGTGAGGTGAGTGGGTTTGTACTTCTGCCATGCTGCGTTGCCTTGCTGCTAACGCAGAGCTATGGGGTCAACCAATAAAGGACTGAAACATCCAAAACTGTAAGCCGAAATTAATCTTTTCCCTTTATAAGTTGATTATTTCAGATGTTGTCACAGTGACAGAAAGCTGCATAATCCCCCAAATTGGCACCTCATAATGGGATCATTGCTGTGACTATACTTCATGATGTGGAAAAGTCTTTGGAATTGGTTCCTTTGGAACTGGTGTTAAGAGAAGTTTTGGAAACGTTTGGAGATGCAAGCTGAAAAAAGACTAGAATTCTTTAAGCTTAACAAGTGATTCTTGTAAGGGCCAGAAGACCTGAATGCTGATAGGAATGCTGATAGGCAGTGAAGGTGATGCTGAAGAGGTTTCTGATGGAAATGAGGATTCTGTTGGGAACTAGACTAGAATTCACTTTTGTTACACTGTGGAAAAAAATTTAGATGTGTTTTGTCCTTGCCTTAAGATTGTGTGAATCTGAGCTTAAAGGTGATGAACCTTTATCTTGCATAGGAAATTTCAAGGCAGTATAACAAACAGGCAGTGGGATGTGTAGTTCTGATTTCTTTTAGTTAAATTTATAGTGAGAATTGGGAGCAAAAAAGAGCATAGCAGAAAGATTGGCAAAAATATTCATTGAGCATATACCTTATGCAATAGCTATGCTAGATACAAATGATAACTTGATAGGTAGGACTGAGCCTTCTTTCAACATCTTCTTAGATGAGGGAGGGTAGTATGACAAAGTGCCACAAATTTTCTTTTTATGTGCTCTCAGTAGTTCAGGAAAGACTTCCTAGAGGAACTGGGCATGATACCTGTTTTCAGATGTGACCAAGTAAAATTGGAGCTGGTCTAGTTGCTATGAATTATACTTTAGAGAGAAGGCAAGATTCCACTGCATAAGTAAACCAGGAAGCAACTTGCTTGATTTAATAAGAATCTAGGTCACCATTCACAGAGTAAAATCACATTCAGGGGCTGTGGAGGTCAAACAAGACTACCCTGAATAGCAGATACAGGCACACATATATACACATGAGCTCTCTCTCTCTCTCTCTCTCTCACACACACAAACACACACCATATTATTCTTCTTGAAAATGATTCATGTGGCTGTGTCTTCATCCACATCTCCTCTAGGTATCTTTTTTTTTTTGTGTGTGTGTGTGGTACCAGGGATTGAACTCAGGGGCACTCGTCCTCTGGGTCACATCCCCAGCCCTTTTTTGTATTTTATTTAGAGACAGGGTCTCACTGAGTTGCTAAGTGCCTCGCCATTGCTGAGGCTGGCTTTGAACTCGCGATCCTCCTGCCTCAGCCTCCCAAGTGCTGGGATTACAGGCGTGCGCCACAACGCCCGGCTCCTCTAGGTATCTTGAAACACTCCATCTGTTATATTTCATGCCCCAAGTCATGTTAATCAGAAATTTTGAGCCAACCTAAACTTACCTTATATCTTCTTACATTAAAACCTAGTCCCAGCTATTCATTCATTCAATAACAAATAATGCCACCATTATTCCCCTAGTTGCAGAAGCCGGAAATCTAGGAGTTCATCTTGTTATCTCTACTTTTCTCATTCTGTGCTGTAATCCAGGAGATTGGATGTCTAATTTCAACAGTCTGTATTAAAATCTTGCCCTTATGTAAAAAAGTTGTAGGACTTTGGAAAAGCTAATGCAATCTCTCTGTGCCTTTGTTTCTTCAAGTTAACAGTAGAGACAGGGTCTCACTGAGTTGCTAAGTGCCTCGCCATTGCTGAGGCTGCCTTTGAACTCGTGATCCTCCTGCCTCAGCCTCCCAAGTGCTGGGATTACAGGCATGTGCCACCACGCTTGGCTAACATAGGTTATTGTACAGTGTCAAATAGAACATTCACACAAAGCTTAAGAACAGATCTTGAGCTTGTATATGTATGTACGTGCTCAGAGAGAATGTGTGCTATGTATATACATATTTAAGATCTATATGCATAAGTATAAAACTGAAACATTTACCAAATTAATATGCTATTTAAATTCAAATGTTGTTCACCTAGGAGCTAAACACTATCAATCAAGGGTGCTCTGCAATTTTTGTAGCAACTAGGGATAAATACCAAGGTGAATTAAAAAAAAAAAAAAGATGTCAGAAATACAACATCTTAGCTGTCACATTAAAGTAAAGCTGTACTGTTACTTCAGTCCCATGGGTTGGTTCTGTTCATGTGTCTCTCTCTATACCTACAACATTATATACACTACTCTTTGCTCTTGGGTTTTATGCATATGACCTTTTACATTCTATTGGTGCTTTGAAATGAATACATTCTAAAATTGCATCTTTATAAAAATAAATGAGAGATAATAAATGATGAGAGTTTACCTGCAGTGCACTTTATCTACATTTTTCCCCCTTTGAGGACTTGAAGGGGCAATATTTAGCTTTACTGGAAATGTTTTCTGGTACGGGGAGTACACTTGTATATTGCTCAAAACCAGGAACCATACTTTATTTTCCCAATAATACCTCATCTAATACTTTAATGTATATGGTCTCTACAAATATTTATTGGCCAAAGTCATGTACTCTTCATAAATAAAAGCAAAGTTTCATTACATGATTGAAATTTACTTTCTTCAAATTTATCATTTAAAATATTCTACTTACTTTTTTGTCACACAGATCAGCAAGTATTTTGTATATTTTTGATTATTAATAAAGTATTGGTTGAGGTAACAGAGTAAAAGTCATGGGAAACATAAATGCCTGGGTCCCTTGGTATAATTTTATATCCCTTGGAATACTTTTATCTAGTATGTCTTGACTTTGTTGTTAGGAAAATAGCAAAAGAAATATTTTCAATGGTACCCCTTTGCCACAAGTTCTTTACCAGAGCTGCCCATTGACACCATTCTTCCTCCTTATTGAGTAATTGTTTTATAGATTCATGAAATTCTTTTCTTTCCACTTGCTCCATTAAAGTGACTCAGTCTTTGAAATGACCCTGTCTTTCTGTTAAAGTCGCATTTACAGAAATCTTTCATTCAATGATGGCAACAGACAATGATGTGACAATTCACTGTTACACTTTAAGCGAAGCCTTGGTTTTTGTTGAATGAATTGATTTTGGATTTTGCAAAGAAAAAGGCTTATTCTACTGAAAACAGGGATAAAACAAACTGTAGAAGTGAAAATAAAAACGAAAACAACAACAGATGACCAATATGATAGTTACATCATTGTTACTATTTTTGAGTATTTTAATTGGTCTGTTTTCAACATCTTCATGACAATGAGCCCATATTTTATGTTGTATGAAATTTTATTTTATTTTGCCTAATTTTATAGTGTTTGCAGTTTATTGTGTTAACTTAAAATACTAACCTAAATTTCCTATCTATATTTACTTAATAGTCTACCATAAGGCACAGTCTTCTTGAATTTAATTTACATATGGGAAGTGAAGATTTGTGTTATCCTTACTTTTTTTTTTTTAAAGAATTTTGCCTTTTTTTTTTTTTTTTTTGGTACCAGGGATTGAACTCAGAGGCACTTGACCACTGGGCCATACATTCCTAGCCCTTTTTTGTATTTTATTAGAGACAGGGTCTCACTAAGTTGCTAAGTGCCTCGTCTGGCTTTGAACTCATGATCCTCCTGCCTCAGCCTCCCAAGTGCCGGGATTACAGGTGTGCACCACTGCGCCTGGCTTTAGCCTTACTTTTTAATTAGAAATAATTTGCTAATTACCCAGTGCAAAAGGCAGTAATCTCTTCTTATCCTCCGATTTATACTGCCAATGTAACATTTTAAATTTGATTGCATATTTTGGGAATCTGTTTTTCCAACCAGTTTAAGGCTTTTAAAAAAGTTTTATATAAAGTAATTTTACTCTGTGGGAAAGTAGATTCCTACAACATTCTTTTTCAAAATGCCTTAGTTTCCATTCTGTTTTCAGATGAAACTCTAGTGAGCAGTTGTTGTTTTTTTAAATTCACATTTATTTGCAAAATGTTTTTCATATCATGCTTACGTTTTATTGTGATAAATGCACACGACAAAATTTACCATCTTACCATTTTGAAGCATATATACAGCAATGTATGTTCATTAGTGCAATATAGAGCACTTAAAATACATATCTTAGTTGGTCATAAGTGTGCATGAAACAATTTGAGGAATCTCAAAATTTAAACCATCCCACCTTCAGTGCTTCTGCTCTTTCCTCATTATGACAAGTCCTTAAAATGTACTATGTCATCAATGCCCTTGCTACCATTCTGCATCACTTACTGTGTGGCTCCTCTATAGTGTTTGCAGATGGCCTCATATCCCACCTGTTGCCATGAAAACAGATTCAGACACTTGCAAACCCAGCTGTCGTGACTGTAGGCCCTCAGCCAAGTTGCATTGACCAGAGGAAAATGTTTCTCGCTCTCGCTCTTGCTCTTGTTCCTTGCTCTCATTTATGCATGCACACTCTGGCCATTAAAGAAGTAATCTAGACCAGCATCTGACTCCCCATCTCACAAATGCTATTGTGGATACTTATTTCCCCACAGACTGCAGCAGTAGAGGGCAACCTAGAGCATTCACACCAGAATCTCCAAAGAAACGCTCTGCTCAACACAGCTACTCTGGCAAGAAAAATGTGGACATAAGTGATCCATTTATTAGGTATGTATAGAAATATCTCATTTTTATAGACTACTTACTATAGGCTTCAATTCTGCAACTTAATTTTTTTATAGATACTATGGTTGGCTCATTTATATGTAAGACAAACTATATGAAAAGACACAAAGATGAACTCCATAATGTTTGAGTTCCATTTCCTCTGGAGCAGCATATCCAGGAAATTTTTATCAGTAAAGTGAAGAAAACTTCATGGCATTGATGTTATTTGACTGCTTACATCACATCATCAGTGTTGATAATTTTCAATTTTATTTTGAAAATATGAAACAGCAAATTGTAAGAAAGTTGATACTATTTATTGTTAAGTTGATTTTTGTTCATGAATAGAGTATTGCAAGCAAGGCTTAATTCATAACTAAGGTAAAATATTTTTTAATTCTTAAAAAATTGAGAAATAATCTTATTCCTGTAAAATCTCTTAGGGCTTCTTTTGTGAAATTTATGTACTGAGTTAATATGTAGTTATTCCTTTACAGAGTTTCTCCTCCTTATGTACTTGAATACTTCAGAAAACAGAAAGTACATTGTACAATGATATGTCTAGTGGTTCTTTTTCACTAAGTAAACTTTCAATATGTGCTAGTGTAATTAAATAAAAATAAACATTGCAATTCACAACTCCATGGACAAGGCAGTTTCTTTCAAGCAACTCTGGGTCGTGTCTGTTTTTCATGGCTGGCTGCTAGGTGGGATTTTATTCAGTTAAATTTAAAATACATTTAAAAAAAATATTTATTTTTTAGTTGTAGTTGGACCCAATACCTTTTTTTTTCTTTTTTGATTTTTACGTGGTGCTGAGGATCGAACCCAGGCCCACACACATGCTAGGCAAGCGCTCTACTGCTGAGCCATAACCCCAGCCCTAAAATACACTTTTAGGTTCCATTTCCTCTACTGTATGGATTTGTGAAGTGTGTAGAAATGACGTAGATGCAGAGTCTGTCTTTTTGGGTTTAATGTCTAGGAAAAGAGGTAGTATGTGATATGGAGGATGAAGATTTTAGAATCAAGCACACTCAAGTTCAAATGCTTTTCCACTGCTTGATAACTATACAATTTATGTCAAATTTCCAGGTCTATTTCCTCTGCTGTTAAGTGGGCTTGTAAGATTTACTGTACATGGTTATTGTGTTTACTTGGAATATATATCTAAAGTACCTAATACAAATATAGTAATTAGCATAGCATAGTTATTCCATAAAACACAGAATAATAGTAAGTGCTGTTATAACATTATATACTAAATATTCTTTTAAAGACAACAATATTATTCATTTAAGGCATTCATATACAGTTATAAATCTGATCAAAGTAATGAGTAATTCAGAACAATGAATGGTTAGTTCCAACTGGGGACACTAGATAGGCTATATAGAGGAGATATCTCAAAGAAAAAGCTAAGATTCTCATAGAATTTAAGGGAGTTCCTTTCATCCCAATCTGAAAGAACAACATAAGGAAAGTCAAAAGAAAGAAAAGTGAGGGGTGTGTTTGGAGAATGGTAAGGATACTAGTACTAGTTTAGTATGTTTATGGATGAAGAATTTTCTGGAAGAACACTCTAAAAGAAGATCAAGGCAAAGAGTGGAGAGCTTTAAATTCCAGGATAAGGAAACAAAATTTACTCCAAGTGTTTCTTGAGCTAATTCTTACAAGTTATTAGAATATTGACCAGGAGATGCATCCCCTGTTAGAACCATCTTTAAATAATTAAAGTGTTGGAAAACAATCACTTGGCCCCTTAATTTGGCATTTTATTTGTTTTTTAATTGACTCCAGCAGGTGGTATGTTTCACTAGTGCACTCTAGCAGGTGGTATGTTTCATTAGAAATGAGTGTTGGATTCACATTTTAGAGGACAATCCCTTGTCTTATAAGATGTTAATGAGGATCTGGCTGTTGTGTGATATGGATAATGACATGCATTACCTGCCTTCTGTCCTGTTTCACAGCCATACCCAGGTTCTACCACAAAGATTTATTTACTTGTTTTAGGATAAATGTTCTTTTCTAATTTCATCTGAACTCTTAAGGTTCTGGGTGGCCTTACTAAAATTCTGTTTCTGTGTACCCTCAAAACTCAGCTAAAGATTTGTTGGCTTCATTTTTAGCTTTCTGCCAATCATATTGAACTTTTACTATCAGTTCAATTTATCATTTTTCAGTTTGGGATAAAAAGGTAATAAGAGCTTTCTTTTGTTTCGTAACTGCACACATTTTAGAAATCCTTTGTAGATTGTTCTGTTGTGCTTAAGGGTACCATTGTTGTTTAGACCAAAGGGGCTCAGATCCCTTCCATCAATATATACAGATCACCTAGAATGCAATTTCACTTTGTTTTCTCTGTGTTCATCTTTCTTGTATTTTTTCTGTCCTTTATCCTCATTTAAAAAAATTTCATCTTGATCACAAATTGAGCCTTCCTTTCAACTCACTATTTAGGAATTAAAATCAATTCACCTTGATAAATCTTACTATCTTCCCTTACAAGCAATATATTTTCAATACAAAAGTGAAGTGTAACATCCATAATAACTGTTTTCTTTCTTTCTTCTCCTCCTCCTCCTCCTCCCCTCCCTCTTTCTCATTCTTGCAGTAAACTTCCAAAGTAGTCTTTTTTATTTTTTGCCTCTGTGCTCTGCTTCTACATTGTCTAAAGCACAAATCTGACCATGTTCAAGACAACCTACTGTTGTTCATGGATGAAAACCAGTCTGCGTAATACTTACAAGCCTGGGTATTTTTCTTTTTTTAAATCCTGATTTGCATCCCAGCTGAGCAATTTAACAGTGATGAGCTGTGGGCATGTTAACAAGCTTCTAGGTTGCAGTATTCTCATCTGAAATGCAGGGCTTAAGTGTTTCTGAGCATTGTTAAGCATGTTGAATGACAAGACAGGCTCTTCAGCACTGACTTTTGACTGAAACAGGGAAGGTGCTAACAGACTTGAAACCGGAAGTGGATAAAGGCTTGGTATTCTCTTCACATAGCTCTCCTGACAAGTTCTCAACTCTACCCTCAGGCAGAAGTCATCATCCTATTACCCATGAAAAACTTTTAGTTTTCATTCTATGTGATTTTTTAGTATTTTCTATATTTTTTCTGATCAAGAATCAACCACTGGAAACTACTTTTTAAAATAAAAGAATCAATTTTTCTTATGAATTTTGAAGATTTTTCCTCCTACACTTTTGTACTTAACATTTTTTAAAATGAAATATGCAATTTTTATTAAGAAGAACCTATTGAAAAGAATACAAGAAAACATAAATGATTGTTTTAATTAGAAGTTCATTCTTATGAGTAGAGGTGATCTTTTTCTCCCCATTTTTTGTTCAGAATACAGGTGACTTTTTTCTTATAAGTAACCACATTTTGTTTATTTTCTAAAGTAGTATATAGTCCTTTCTAGGGACAAAACTTTTTTACTACATTTTAAATTTTATTTTAGTGTGGCAAAAATGCTTAAGATGAGAAAATGAGATCTGCCTGCCTATCTTCCCCCTCCACCGGCCCCAATACTGGGGACACTCTATTACTGAGCTACATCCCCAACCCTTCTTTTTTTTTATTTTATTTTATTTTATTTTTTTGAGTACTGGGGATTGAACTCAGGGGCAGTCAACCACTAGGCCACATCCCCAGCCCGTTTTTGTATTAGAGACAGGGTCTCACTGAGTTGCTAAGTGCCTCACCATTACTGAGGCTGGCTTTGAACTTGCGATCCTCCTGCCTCAGCCTCCCAAGTGCTGGGATTACAGGCATGTGCCACAGCGCCCGGCTTCTTCTTATTTTTTATTTTGATACAAGTTCTCACCAAGTTGCCAAAACTGGCCTTAAAGTTGCATCCTTCGGCCTCAACCTCCCTAGTAGCTAGGATTACAGGTGTGTGACCTCACTTTATGCTTAGTCCTCACAAATTTTAAGTACTGTTTATCTATTCATTTGTTAGTGGAAATTTGAGTTGTTTCTATATCTTGGTTAATGTGAATAAGCTGCAATGAACCTGGGGATACATTTTTTCTTCACGATCCTAATTTCACTATTTTTGGAAAAATACCTAGAAGTGAGATTGCTAGAACATATCATAGTGCTATTTTTGAAAACTTTTTAGGAACCTCTGTACTGTTTTCCATAGTGGCTACACTATTCTACATTGCCACCAACAGTGTATAATCCTCACCAATAATAATAATTATTATTTTTGATATTAGCATCCTAACAAGTATAAGGTGATAGATACCTCATTGTGGTTCTAGAGGACTTTATGCTAATTGAAATAAACCAGTTGCAGAAAGACAGATACTACATGATTCCATTTTCATGAAGTGTCTAAAACAGTCCAATTCATAGAAATGGAGAGTAGGATGGTGATTTGTAGGGTTTCAGGGGAAGGGGAAATGGGGATAATTGCTCAATAGGCCTAAAAGTTCAATTATACAAGACAAATAATTTCTAGAGATTTACTGCATAACATAGAACCTATAAGAAAAATATGGCATTGTGCTCTTAAAAATACATTAAGAGGGTCTGGGGTTGTGGCTCAGTGGTAGAGATACATGAAGAGGCTAGGTCTCATGTTAAATTCTTTTTTTGTTGGTTCTTTTTAGTTATATATGACAATAGAATCCATTTTGACATAATTATAAAGGCGTGTAATATATGTTGTTCTACCTCTTCTTGACCTTCTCTCTCCCCACCCTATGATTCCCACTATTGTTCTTTTATCCACTTCCCCATAGTTATTATTATTTTTAATTAATTTCTTGTGGATGTATACGATGGTGAAATCCACTGTGCTATATTCATATACATATATAAGGTCTTAATAACAAAAGTGAAGGACAAAAATAAAAATGCACATGTACAAAAGAACATACAGAAATTTCTGGAGATGATGGATATATTTAGTGCCTTGATTATCATATTATGGTTGTATATATCATTCAAATATATACATTAAATATATAAAGTTTTTAATATTAATTATGCCTCAATGAAGTGTAAAAATGCAGTGCTAATGACTGTAAGTACACTGTTGTGCTTATTCATCATTTTGATAAAGATATTTCTTACTTGCTTACTGGCACATTCTTTTCCCTGAGAATGTAAGAAACCTAATGGAAGCCCCTTATATTCTGCATCTATCTCTTAGCTGAACATGTACCCCACTCATAATTATAAAGTTGAAAATACTATACAGCATGTGGTCTTGCCCACATTAGTCACTTTATGTTCCCACATTTCATACTTTGAATCTTGGCTAGGTCTTCATACATTCACCCAAGCTTCTCTATGATTAAGTTCTTTTTGATTAGACACTGATGATTTACAGGAGAGAGGACTATACAAATAAATGTGTCCAGTAATTTTTATTAAGATTGTACATTTTTATTAATATTATAATTACTAGCACTTTACACTTGGGCACCTGCATTGATTTAAACACAGCACTATAGTAGGAGCTGGTTGTGTGGCCACAATTGATTCATTGATTCATTGTGCCTATAATTCACAGTGGGGAACACAGAGTTATCTAATGACCAACATGCTGCTGTTTGTAACTTCTGTTATTTTTCAGTGTTTCCCTATTGTAACCTCCCTAACCAATGTAAGATCTGTAAAATGTCTCTGATTTAGAAATTGCTTTACAAACTCATTAGGATGTACTCTGTTTGGCAAGACATTTTCTCACTTAACAACAGAAGACATATTTCAAATAGAACAAAGTGAAATGATTTTGAAAGTCACAATGGCTTCTCAGGGCTCAAGTTTTAAAAACTAGAAAATAATTGAAAACTTGAGACACAGATATCACATCAACTAAATCAAAGCCATAAAAACTGTTTTTTAAACAATATGTCATATTCATAGATGGAAGGAACTTTCATTTCTATTTATCAAAAAAGTTATTTGCCTGTGATTTTTGAGGATGTCAGTTAAGCTCTTAGAAACATTGTCAATTCAAACCAAAACTTTTTGATATTTTTAAATTATCAACAGTACTGAGCTATTTTGTGTCTGGTTTGATATCAGATTTTTGTCATAGTATCCTTATTCTTAATTTAGTTGTTGCCATGAATTTATAATAGAGCAAGGATCTTTCCCACATGGGTACTCATAATATGTAATATCTAATTTGTCACAGCTCTTTCAATGTGTAAAGTGAAATGAACAATTCATTAGCAAAAGACATACTTTGAGGTTTAAATAATATGTCACATATATACAAAATACAACATGACATTCCCTTGATTTCACAAAAATCCTTCTTTATCATTTTAGATAAACTACATAAAGCAGATGTGATACTGGATTATCATTTTATATGCCATTTAATTTTAATTCCAAATTCCAGTCATACCTTTTTCTTTTATGATCACATAGAACACCAATCACACTGCTTTGAATATTCAAAATGTCAAAGGAATATTTGTTGATATTTAAAAATCTTCATGCAACTTTTATTTTTCAACATTTCATTTGTTTCTTAAATCAGGCAACAAGACAGATTGAACATGGATGAAGATGCTACAAATGTGATGCTTCTGGCCAAAACAGAGTTTGTCCAGGATTTCAGCAATTTTGCAGCAGAAATTCAGAAAACTATTACAGCTCTCAGAGAACAGGTTTGTTTTCTCCCCCAAGTAACATGTCCTTGTTGTGTGGATTGGCACAACTAAACAAACAAACAAACAAAAATCTGTCCAACATTTAAAAAATCTCAATGCAATATCAAGATAAAAACTACGTAGATAGGGAGTCTTGTCATAGTAAGAGCTGCAGTAGGGGGAGGAGGGCTTGGAGAAGCCCCCACCACAGAGATGCAGAATACCTTATTCCATCTAATGTCTTCAATGCACATGAGTTTGGGTGGTCAGGAGCCCTGTGTTGTGTTTCTGAATTCTTTACCAGCACATTTCTGAATAATTGAGTTTGGGTGCTCTCATTATCTCCAGAAAATACAGATAATTTTCAGTGGCACAACATGTTCTTTTCTTATCCATTTTTTTTTTTTTTTTTTTTTGGATGGAGTCAAAGAAGCTTCTAAGGGATTACGGTTTTTTCTGGCTTTCCTATTCTTAAAAGTTATTGTCAAATTTCCCATACTCCCCTGCAATTTTGCTTCTTTTCTCAGTTGTTCTGGCTCCTTCTTTGAGTTTTTTTCCCCCTACAGTTTGGAATGAATCAGTAGAGGGATTTGGCTAGTATTAGGAATGGTAATCGAGATGTTTTTGTTCAGAAATGCAAACCTGGTTTCTTTCAAGGCATGGTTCCAAGCTCTCTGCTCCTTAGACATCAATGTCACTGTGAGGCTTACACTTTTCCTCACACTATCAAAAGTCTTGGAAGCAGAAAGCACCAGGGCATGTGGCGAGCCCAGGGTCTGCTTTTTGGAAGTTCTGTTCTCACTAGTTATCTTGGCACTACATTTAATCATTCAGACCTACTGTCCTCGTGTGAACTTTGATGGCTATTGTGAGGACCAAATGAAGTTATACAGCAGAAGTTCCTGTGATCATATCTATTCTTCTCTGGAGATGTGTGATTGCCCTCTGGGTATGCTCTACCAACAGGCTGGCACTACAGTGCCAGGTGGGCTGTGCCACATTCCAAATTGGTGTGTGCTCATCAGTATCCTTCCTCTGATTGTGATGCCCCCCACTTACCCAATCTGAACCTAAGCATAAATCTGAAGGAGGAGAGGCATTGTTTCTAAGAAGGCTAATGTAAAATATAGTAGACTGGATGGGGTGGCCTAGGACTCTGCATCTAGAAGCCTATTTGCACTGAGTGATTATGTCAGAGAAGAGGGAAGGTAAAATAGAAGGAAGAGTTCTTGGTGTTTGGCTAGAGAAGCTGAGCCTAGTAATTTCAAAATTAGCCCATCCATCATTTAGTAACAAACTCTTTTTCTGTAAATTTATTTTATGATTTGCAAACATAGGTAGACTCCATAAGCAGTCCAGTTTGGTATACATATTGGTGGTGATAATTTTATCTTTCATACATGTACGGTAGTGACTGAAAGCATCCCAGATACCCAAAGACTGCATTAGATGCCCTTTCTGAGTTCCAATAACATTCTGAATTTATACATATCTCTAAATAGATGAAAATTAAATGCGTTTACCTCTTAATATTCTGTCTCTTCCTTCCCATTGAAAATTTTTTAATAGTTGGGACTATTTCACTGGGGAATTTTCACTGATGCAAAGTTCATATACAAAAATAACCAGTTTCTTTGTGTCGGAACATAGTCAGCTCTGGATCTATCAGGAGTCCAAGGTGTGTGACAGGCTAGTCAAGGTTAGAAAAGGGAGTAGGAAGATGCTATGATCTCTAGTATGAGTCAGAGGATTACTTGAGTCATGGCCAGGCACACACGTGGGAAGAGGTTACTGTAGTTCACAGTGCCTTGTGCACATTGAATGTCAGATGGAAAATGTCCATCAGATAGGATATAAAAGTGTAAATAAACATGACATCACACCAGCAGTGAGGAACAGTGACTGAAGCCAGAAATCAGCCCAGATCATCCAAAGGGAATTGAGAAAAATAGAGAGCTAAGAGTGGAAAGCAGAGATAAGCTGAGTAAATTTCCTGGGAGGCTCTCAGGTGTAACTACACTGGAGCAGTGAGTGCCCAGAAGTGGATGGGAACAATGAAGAGAGACTTTCTGGGGGCAAAGGATCTTTTCAGATATAGCAAACCCTTAGGGTTTTCAAAAATTTGCATGTGCTGCTAATTTCTCATTTACTGTATTAAGACATGAATTTTAACAGCCCATGTTGAAAAACTGGTTGTGAAAGTGAGCGTGTTAGATGGAAAAGGACATTTCTGACTGTGCAGCATGTGTAACTCATCAGTGTGCATGCAATAAGTCCTGTGAAGAATTGCCTTTAAACAAATCTTTGTTTTATGAAAAATAAGCACAAAAATAGGTTTTGATGCAAAAAGTCAGGGAATTTCACAACAGCAAGGGGAACAGAGGTCAAATAAACAGCTGCTGGATTCAAGGGCTCATTAGGAAGCCACAACACATCTCTGAAATCTTTGCTGGATCCTCAAGCTCAGTCCCTGTGTAGGCATCTGCTGACACTGTGCCTCAGAATCACAATGGCTTTGCCTTCTGTACCTTATATTAATGTCTCTTATCGGTAGACTTTAACCCCAAACCCCAGAACCATGGAAGGAAAGATTAGCAATGATCCTCTGAAATCTGTGGGCAAGGTGGGTGCTTGTGAAGAAAGTTGACAATAGAAAAATCAGGACCTCTCTCTAGGGAAGATCACGTGTTTCGCTGTGACTTGGTGTTTGGATATTGAGAAAGACGGAATGGAGGTTGGAAAGATACCTACGATCATAAAGACAAAATGCTTGTTCTGATTGTCAGTTTTTTAAAATTTATTTTTAATTGACACCTAAAAGTTGTACATATTGATGGGCTATAGTGATCATTTAATGTATGCATGCAATATGTAATGATCAAATCAGTGTAATTAGCATTTTTGTCTCCTCATTTATCATTTCATTTTTCTCTCTTCTTGTTCTTTTAAAGATAAATAATAACTTGTAACCTATAATGATCACATTGTGCTATAGAACACTAAAATAAATACAGATGTTCCTCAATTTATCATGGGGTTACATCCCAATAAACTCATCAGAAGTTCAAAATTTCATAAATTGCAAATGTCCAGCCTATCAAACATCATAATTCACTGCAGAACATTGTTTCTTTCCTCTTAGAATGCGTGGGCTCCCTGGGGAACTGCAGCTCTATGCCCCTGCTCAGCATCATGAAGGAGGAAGATATCATGGATAGCTAGGCCCAAAACATCAGAATTTAAAACACAAAGTACAACTTTTCAATGAATATTGTTTGTACTCTATAGTAAAAAAAAAAATTGAATCTGCATAAGTCAGGGGCCATTGATATACAAATAGATAATGGAGAGAGCTATAGAAATCATTAGGTTGACTACTAAAACTTATTAATCCAAATTGGATGCTTTTTTTATTGTGAAAGGCCAATATTAATAATCAGTCCTAGAAAGAAAAGAGTAAGTTAGAATTGTCCCAGAAAGTCCAGCCCCATCACATTATTGAACATGTACATGAAACTGAATGAGAAGAAGGACCCTAAGATATTTCAGAGGCTTTAAAAAAGAGATTCAGGAAATGTGGTTACTAAAGTGACAATTATAGTAGGTGAAACAGTTTTAAAAGGTTGTGAAACCTGTAAGAAACTGAGAAATGTCCAGTGTGGCTGCAGGTCATCCGATCAAGAAAGGGTAAAAAGGCCTGAGGTGGCTGGGTGGAAGAATTCTAGATGAGAACCTCCTAGGACCATGTGAATGATGTTTTCCTGGGCTCCAAGAGAATGAAGAAGCTGTGAGGGGAATTTAGCACTGCTCTGGTTTTGCATTTAAAGCATGCCATCTGATGTTCCTGTGAGAGTTGAACCAAGGATTATAAAAATAGCCATAATAACCTGCTGTTGTCACCCAGGGGTGTGATGATATGGATTACATGCACTATGGTGATGATCTTAGAAAAAAGAAAAATGGACACTTTTGGGAGATATAATTGTTCAGTAGTATGAGCAGAATCTAATTTGCCATTTCAATTCCACCTTGAAGCAAGGCTTCCACTCTAGCTGGGGATTTTATGATGAAACTCCTGAGAGTTCTCCTATACTATGGACAGAGGAGAGTGTATTTCTCATACAGGGAGAGCCCTGAGGTTGGGAGAGCACTTTCCTGAAAGAGGGCCTGGGACAATGAGAATAGTGAATGCATAATTATTTTTAGAAAGAGGAGCCCACCAAGATTTGAAAGATGCAGTTACCTGTGAAGATTTAAAAAGGCAGCAAGAGGGCGCTTGTGCTTGTGGGGGTCATCCTGGGATTATCAGGATGCTGTAGGAGGCAAAGATACAGGCAGGGAATTATGCTTAATGATTTCCATAGCTCTCTCCATTATCTATTTGTATATCAATGGCCCCTGACTTATGCAGGTTCAGTTTTTTTTTTTTTTTAACTTTACTATGGAGTGCAAACACTATTGATTTTAGCTGTGCTAAATCAAACCCTAATGGCCAGCTGACCATGTTTCTTTCCTATGTCTTCATTGGGCTACATGTTGACTGTGAGAGAAGACAGTGTTAGAGAGCAATCGAAGAACACAATTAAGTTCTCCAAGTGCTGTGTATTTAAATTAGACATAAATACCCCAAAGAAACTTTGGGAATTAACAAATACATGGAAATTAAATGCAGTGTTACTCATAGTAAATCATGAGAGAAATGAGAATATTTTCTGAAGTGAGTGAAAATGAACCCCAAACACAGAAAACAGATGGATGGATGTAGTTAATGCAGTGTTTATAGGGAAAAAACATTAAAGGAAAAGTATCTCTTATCAATAATCTGCTATTGTCCCTTAAGAAACAGAAAGAATGAATGAAACTGAAAACAAACAAAAAGAAATAAATATTACAGAGTAGATATTAATGAAATAGAGAACAGAAACTATAAGAAAGTCAACAGACCCGAAAGCTTGTTCTTTGAAAAGATTAACTATGAAGTTGAGATACTTCAGCTGGACTGATCAAGAAAAAATTCAAATTACTGAAATCAGGAACAAAGAAAGGAACATCTCTACTGACATAACAGAAAAAAATGATTTGAACACTGTGAACAATTGTCTGTGAACAAATGGAGATAACTTAGATAAAATGCATAAACTCCTATAAAGATGTGAACAACTACCATGAATTTAAGAAGAAATAGAAAACAAAAAAAAAAGACCTAAACAGCAGCTGATTGAATCTGTAAAACAAAACAAGAGATAACCAAATAAAACTTCATAGAGAAACCTAGACCCAATGAACCCAAATAGCTTCCTAGATGAGTTCTTTCAGACATTTGAACAGGTCTTAGCACCAGTACTTCACAAAGTCTCCCCAACAATGAGAGAGATGAAGACACTTTGAACTCATTCTGAGGCTGATATTATGCAAATACCCAGACCAAATATATCAGAAGAAATCTACACATTTACACCTCTTATAAAAAATCCTTGGTAAAATATTAGTGAACTGAATTCAATGATTTATATGAAGGGTTGTGAATCCTGACTAAGAGCAATGCAATACATCTGAAAATCAACTAATTCAACAAAAGAGAACAAAAGACAAAGTACCTCATAAATTTGGAAAAATCATTTGATAGAATTCAATATCCTTTCAATATAAAAATAAAGTAGGAATAGAAGGGCATTTTCTCAACTTGATACAGGCTATCTGAAAAAAAAAAACCCACATGTATCATCATATTTAATGATAAAATATTGAATGTTTTCATTCTGAAATCAGGAATAAGACAAAGATGTCAATTCTTGCCACTTCTACTCAACAATGTATTATAGGTTTTAACCATAGCAATTGGGCAAGAAAATTAAATGAAAGGCATCAAACTTAGAAAGGAAGAAGTAAATCATCTTGAGTTATGGGGGATATGATCTTGTATATAGAAAATCCTAAAACATGTACTATTTTTATTTACAAATTTGAGTATTATTATAATAGTTTATTAGACCTAATAAACAAGTCTTTCATCATTGCAAGATACAAAGTTAATATACAGAAACTAATTTTTTTTTGCACTTGGAATAAGCAACCTGGAAAAAAAATTAACAGAGACATTCCATTTATAATAGCATCAAAGCTAGGAAAATATTCAGGAATAAAACCAACAAAGAACTATAAATCTTTAATTATGAAACTCATAGAATGTAGTGGAAAGACATTTAAAAAGACCTAAGTAAATGAAAGAACAGCCCATATTCACTGATTGGAAGACTTACTATTGTTAAGATGTTAATAATCCCAAGTACTGGTAAGTGTGGAACACCACAATTCATAGGTTAAAGTCCTAACTCCCAGTACTACAGAATGTGAATGCATTTGAAGATAGGGTCCTTAGAAAAGGTAACTAAGTTAAAAATGAGGCTGTTAAGGTGGGTCCTATCATAGGTTGGCTGCAAGAGGGGATAGATGCTCATGATGTGCTTGCACAGAGGAAAACGTGATAAAAATGCACTGTGTGACGACATGGTGAGAGGTGTGCATTGGCAAGCTGAGGAGAGAGTCTTCAGAGGAAACACACCTGCCTGCCCCTTGATCTTGGACTTCTAGATTCTGGAACTTTGAGAAAACAAATTGCTATTGTTTGAACAACCTGCTCTGTGATATCATTTCATGTCAGTCCTAGAAAATTAACACACCAATTTTTTTTGCAAAAATGGAAAAACAAATCTAAAGTTCTTATGGGATTGCAAGGGACCCCAAAGAGCAAAATTGTTTATGTCCTGAAGTTCTTAGATTTTTTGTCAGTTTCTTCTGTCATTTTTTCTTTTTGCATTTCAGTTTGGGAAGTTACTGTTGATGTATCTTCATGTTAAATGATTCTTTCCTTGACCATCATGGATATGATGGTTAATTTTACATGTCAACTTGACTGAGGCAAGGGATGGTCAGATGTCGGATTAAACATTATTTCTGAGTGTGTTTGTGAGGGTGTTGCTGGAAGAGATTAGAATTTTAATAACCAAGTAAAGCAGATGGGCCTCCCCATATGGGTGGGCACTGATTAATCTGTTAAGGGTGCAAATAAAGTAAAAACATGCAGAAAAGAAGGATTTGGGAGATTTCTGCCAGGCTGTTTGAACTGGTACATGGATCATCTCCTGCTTTTGGTGCTTCTGGTTCTCAGGTGTCTAGACTTGGTCTAGAATCTGCACAACTGTCTTTATGGCTCTCAGGCCGTCAAGTTAGACCACTGGCTTTTCTGGATCTCCAACTCATGGGACTTCTCAGTTTTCATAATCGTGACAGCCAATATCTTATGATAAATCTTATGTAACATACCCTATTGGTTTTCTTTCCTTAGAACATCCTGACTTAATATCAAGTCTACCACGGGAGCCATCAAAGGCATCTTTATTTCTGTTATGGTGTCTTTTTTTTTTTTTTTTTTTTTTTTGGTACTGGGGATTGAACTCAGGGGCACTCGACCACTGGATCACATCCCCAGCCCTTTTTTTTTTTTTTGTATTTTATTAGAGACAGGGTCTCACTGAGTTACTAAGTGCCTCGCCATTGCTGAGGCTGGCTTTGAACTCGCGATCCTCCTGCCTCAGCCTCCCAAAGTGCTGGGATTACAGGCGTGCGCCACCGCGCCCGGCTTGTTATGGTGTTTTTGATGTCTAGAATTTCACTTTTGTCATTTCTTAGCCATTCCATCTATGTGCTTATGTTACCAATATTTTCTTGCATGTTCTCTATTTTTCCCATTTTGGTCCTGAGCATATTAGTCATAGTAAGTAAATCCCTGCATGATAATTCCAACATCTGGGCTACATCTGAGTCTGCTTCTGATATTCGCTTTTAAGTCATAAAATGTCTCTTACTTTCTTTTGATCATGCCTTGTGAATTTGGTTTAAAGCCAAGCATGATGTCTTGAGCAATAGAACTGCAGTAAGTAGACCTTAGCTTTGGGTCTTTATATCGAATAGACTAAATGCTGTTCTATGTCTAATGTTTCATGTAGCTTTAGGTGCCATCATTTCTCCAGCATCCTTATTTTTGTTTCCTCTGTTAACTTTGGCCTCCTTAGGTATTCTTGCTCATAACTAGTCTGTGGCTTTCAACTGCTTCTGCTGTAACACATTGTTTTTATAGCTGGATGTCTTGGCTAGGTGTGGGGGCAGGGGAATATTACTTAATCTTCTGGCTAAGTCTTGTTTTCTTAATAGACCTGTTTTGGGGGGCTGTGACCTTCTCAAGCGTTTCTCCGATACTGTGACTTTCCCCCCTGACAGCACCAATTGTTTTCCCTGTCTGGGCCATTTCTAATCAATTTCATGGAAAAACTGACCTTCAGTTTCTATATTAATCATATGAGCCAGGAAGCCTGGAGATGAATGAAGTAAAAAGTTGTTAGATCTGTGCCCTGGCAAATCCTTCCTCTTGGTATATAGGTATTTCTCACAGAGAAGGCTGTGTGTGTGTGTTTCAAGAAGGATGTTCTTTACCCTCCCCAAGCCAGGACAAGGATAGAACGTTTTTTAGATCCTTTCAATACAACCTCATGAAGTTCCTTTTAATAAAGCCTGTGGATGTATGGGGCCCCATAAGATGGTAACTTCCTGCATTTTGTCTGGTTCACATGGGTTCTCACTCAGTCTCCAGTAATTTGGAAAAATTACCATTAAGTTTGTTTTACATTCTCCATAGAATCAGAACAAATAGATTCATTTGTTGTTTACTTACTTATTATATAACACTAGCTCACTTTAGTGTGAATAGAGAGACTGGTAACTACATAGACTGTCAAGTCATTCTGCAGTGTGGTCCCACAGGCTCAAAACCCAGGAGAATCAGTACTGCAGATTTGCAAGTTGTCTTCTGGAGAATTCCCTCTTGCTCAGGAAGGCCAAACATTCATTCCACTCAGGCCTCCAACTGATTGGGTAAGGCCCACCGATATTGTAAAGGCCAGTCTGCTTTACCCAAAATCCACCAATTTAAATGCTAATCTCATGTACAAACATTTTCTCCAAGTTAACACATACATAAAGCTGTCAGTGTTCCTATCAACTTGTGGCCTCAATATTCATTAGTTTGCTCAGTAAGCAGAATGTAGTTGCCATGTCTCTTTTTAAAATGTTTTTTTTTAAATATTTATTTTTTAGTTTTAGGTGGAAACAATATTTTTATTTTATTTTTATGTGGTGCTGAGGATCAAACCCAGTGCCTCATGCATGCTAGGCAAGCACTCTACCCCTGAGCCACAATCTCAGCCCTGCCAAGTCTCTTTTAATTTACTTGTCTTCTAAATTTCGTTAAGGTGGTTTACCCTGTGATCCTAGTTCTTCAAGAAAAGTCACTGATTTTCAGTTTGTCCAGTTTTTCTTGTAAGGATGAGAATAATGCCTCAACCTCCTTGGTTTATTTTTGACTCATTGTTATGGTTTAGATATTAGGATTTCCCCAAAAGCTCATGTGTGAGACAATGAAAGAAAGATTAAAGGTGAAATTAGAGGGTTATGAGAGCCTTAATCTAATCAGTGCATTAATCCACTGACAGGGATTAACTGGGTAGTAACTGTAGGCAAGTAGAGTGGTCACTGGGGGTGTGCCTTTGGGGTATATATTTTGTCTTTGTTGAGTGGCATTCTCTCTCTGCTTCCTGGTGGCCTTGTCCTGAGCCACTCTCCTCCAGCACACTCTTCCTCCATGATATTCTGTCCTACCTCAGGCACAGAACTATCTGTGGAATGAGACCTCTGAAAGTGTGACACCCAAATAAGCTTTTCTTCCATTAATTGTTCTTGTCAGTTCTGTTGGTTATAGCAGTGAAGAAGCCGAATAAAACACTCATCATATTTCTGAACACAAATTTCTTCACTGTTTTAAAACAAAGAGATCAGGAACAATGTCCAACCAAGACCTTGCATCTTGTAGGTGGGGGTCCTGCAAATTTACAGGCTGTGTTCTCTTGTAAAACATCTGGAGACAGATCTTTTGTGCTCTGAATAAGCATATTGGGCTTTCAAAGCTTGAGACTTAGAGTGCTTTTGACTTATAATTCAAGCTTCTACACTTAGGATGCTTCTGTCCTTTCCATCTGTCCCTTTGAATTTTACATACAAAAGGTTTTTAGCAACATGAGTGGATCAATGAGAAAATCGCAACTTTTTGATATCCATTTTCATGCAGACAGATACTTAAATGATTCCATCTAGAATGTCAATGAAGAAAATATCCTGGTAATTCTTGTTGTTTTGATTAGGTTTCTGCTTTTATTTTTGTTTTATCTGGCAGCATGGCCTAGATTAAACCATGAATTAGATAGGTTTGTGAAGCTATGCTGCAGTAATAACTCCAAATCTTAGTGGTTCATATCAAGAAGGATTTATTTCTAAATCAAGTTTTATGCTTTTGGGAGTTTGTATCTTTCCTCCACAGATTTTTTTCAATTCTCACGCTAAAGAACTATCCTCATCTGGTGTTTGGTTTGCTTGCAGCAGAAGGAAATGAGCAAAGCTGGGGCAGGTAGTCCGAACTTCTCTAGTTGTGACTGATGTTAGTTCTGCTCTTGTGCCAGTGGCCAGGGGAGTTACAGAGCCAAGTCTGATGACATCAAGAGAGAAGTACACTTTTCCAGGGAGGGTGAGCAGGAGGGTCCCACAGGGATAGGCCCACTTGAGAAGGCCACGGAATGTTATGAGCAAAACACTGCAACCTAGCACAAGCTGCTTCCAGGGTGGGAAAATTTGGTGACAAAACTGAGTGGACCTCAGGAACAAATGACCACTTAATAGGACTGACCAAAGTTTTGTCAAATATATGAGTAAATACTTAATACTTCTGTACATGTGATTTGAACCAATTGTAATTTGGGATTTTTAGGTGTCCTTCAATGGACAAATAGATATAGAAAATGTTCTTTTATATACACAATGGAGTTTTATTTAGCCATAAAGAAAAATGAAATTATGTTATTTGCAGGAAAATGGATGGAACTGGAGAACATTATGTTAAGTAAAATAAACCAGACTCAGAAATTCAAAGGTCATATGTTTTTCCTCCAAATATAGTCATGCTCTGATGTACTGGGGGTTATGACTTCACTACACACATTTTGGGGGGAACTCAATTCAACCCATGACAATGCAGCTGCAGTGCTTTGACAAGGCACTCAGTATTCTTGGACTTGGTATCTTCTATTTTTGAAAATTATATCATTTCCATCATTCCTAAAACCCTTGTTTAACTAAATGTCTTTAATTTCTTCATACATTATTAGTCTTTTGCAATTTAGTCTCTAGAACATGTCTTGTTGAATGTCACCATTATTTTTATGCACCTGATGAAAACCAGATCTTTGGAGCCATTGTGGGTTCTTCCCTTTTCCTCTACCCCAGATACAGCCAAACACCTCTACCTGCTAAATGTCTCTTGTGACTCTTACCTTCTCCTTCTTCTCTAGAACATATTGGTCTCCTTGCACCTTCCTCTGTTTTCAGTCTCAAATCTCACCAGTTGATCCTCAGTATAGCCACAGTAGTGAATATTGTGTTGTTATTTCCTTTTCAGTTGGTAGTCAGTTAACTTATTGTCACTTTTAGGATCTGAATTTTCTTTTCTGCATTCTCCTCAAGTCTCATTTCTCACCAACATTTGCTTGTGCTCCTCCTGCCTTCATCAGTTTTCGTTCCTGAAATACTGACCTGCTTGTGGTCTTTGTGCTTGGACACATAAGTTTTGCCATTTGTCTGAAGTGTCTTTTGTCTGAAATGTTTGTTCTGAAATATTTGTCATTTTTTGCAGCTCAAATAGTTTTACTCATGGAAGGTATATTATCATATCTGCTCAGGCACTATAACAAAATACCAGGGGCTAAGTAGTTTAAAAAACAGAAATTGATTTCCTTGCATTTCTGGAGTCTGGAAGTACACGGTCATGGTGCTGGCTGTGGCTATTTCCTCTGAGGCCTCATTTTCAGGTCACTGAAGTTCACCTTCTCACTGCATCTCCACATGGTCTTTCTTCTATGCAAACTCCTAGTGTCTTTTTCTTGTTTTATAAGAACACTGGTGAAGCTGAGTTAAAGTCCCACCTTTACAACTAATTTAACCTTAATTATTTCATTATAGGCTCCATCTCTGAATAGTCATTGTGGGATTCACCCATGAATTTGGTGGGGACTTTTCAGTCTATAATTCAGGGTCTCCTCTACCTTCCTGAGATAAGCTCCCCCAAGCCCATACAAACCCTCATTACCTAACTGTTTTTTTTTATTTTTCCAATTCACATTCACAGCTTTATTTACATAGTACATACATTTTTCCATGGCTTTAGATAATGATGTCAATAATAAGTATTTTGCTTCACATTTTCCAAAGAGTGCATGTGGCTTAGAACGACTATAGGAAACAATTTCCAAATTACCATAGCTAGAACTCAGATTTATGGTTTACTTAATACTTCCTGGCATGGGTGTTTTCAAGGTTCAATTTTTTTTCTCTTTGCAGTTTGTTTTATTTATAACTGTAAATGTGTTGTAGCAACAACCTAGTTCATAAACACAGCCACCTCACTGCTCATTAATAAACAGGAAGATATTAATAAACAACTACCTCTCGTTTTAAGACAACTTGGCATGTAGAGTTTAGTTACAAAATAAGGTGCAAAAGAACCTTTTTTTTTTTAACATTTCATATTATACTTGTAGAGCACATTTTTACATATCTCTGGTTGTATACAAAGTATATTCACACCATTCATGACTTCATACATGCACTTAGGGTAATGATATCCATCTCATTCTACCATCTTATTTTTTTTTCTTCACTCTTTTGCACCCTCCTTTCCCCTCCCCCCCATTGGACATTCTAGTGTACCTCTAATCCTCCTATGCTCCCCATCCCAACCCCACTGTGAATCTGCCTCCTTATATCAGAGAAAACAATTGGCATTTGGCTTTTGGGGATTGGCTAACTTCATTTAGCATTATATTCTCTAACTTCATCCATTTACCTGCAAATGCCATGATTTTATTCTCTCTTATTGCTTAGTAATACTCCATTGTGTATATATACCACATTTTCTTTATCCATTCTTCTACTGAAGGGCGTCTAGGTTGGTTCCGCAGTTTAGCTATTGTGAATTGTGCTGCTATAAACATGTTGGTATTTCTACCAAATCATAGCACTTTAAGAGCCCAAGTTTCTTGCTTTCATCCTTGAAACTTAGTACATGTTTGTTAAATGAATGTAATACAGAACAGCTTAGTAACAAGAGAGAAATAAAATATTGACTTGTTGAATTAATGTTTCTACTTACTGAGATTTTTCTAAATGTGTAACTTCACTTATTTGATTTGAAATCCCTTTTCTTTTAAACATGTACTTCTTCAAATCTTAGATCCATGTTCAACATTCTTCCATGCATAGGAAACTGTTTATTAGTTTAGCTACTGAATGATTCAAATTTATTGAGTTTTGGAGGAAAATGTTAAAGAGAAATAATGTGGGCTTTGAAGTTTCTTTTGCCTTCTAGGAGTGTGCTTACAGAGTAGAGCATTTCATCAAGCCAGTTATTTATCAGCTTTGTTGCTACCTACTTCAATTCCCACTTTCCTCTCCTTCACCTCCTCTTTCAGATAAACAAGCTGGAGGCACGCCTAAGGCAGGCGGGATGCAGGGATGATAAAGGGACACAGAGGAGGGACGGGGAGCGCTGGATGAAAGAAGACTGCATTAACTGTACCTGTGAGGTATGTGCTGCCAGAGGTTTTTCCATCATCTCCCTGCTTTGCTTCTTCTTGCCAGCCAATTGAAATACACCTGAAAAATTCAAAAACGGGAAAAAAGAAATCTTTTTGTGAGTAATTCAAGAATTTAAAAGAAAAAAATTTTGTACAGCACAGGGGATTGAGGCCAGGGCCATGAAAATGCTACATAAGCACTCTACCACTGAGTTATGTTCTCAGACTATTTAAGGCATATTTTTAGGATCAAGATACTGGTGTAGGATTTTTGAGACTTTTGATTATTTATATAAGTGTGGCTATGATCTAATGAGTGATTGCCAGACAGCATGTAGACCTTTTATATTTTCACTGACAGATGAGGGAGCAGAGTCTAGGGAAGTTTAAGTCACTCATCCAAGGTCATATAAGTAAAGTGAAGCAGAAGGGGATTTGGCGTCATCTCATTATTCTCTACTCAGGCTCACTACAAACACTGCCTGAAAGAGCTTATTAAATAATGAGTTCCTATAACAATATAAAAATGTTTTATCATGGTATCCACCATTTTTTAATGCCCTAAATTTGTTATTTAGTTTGCTTTCTGAATAGAGCTAATTCCCCCCAGCCCTCTGGAAATGCATGAATTTCCTTATGCATATCATGCCGTATAATACCATAAGTCATGTATTATAGGCTTATATTTCAAGCCTTGCTTTTCATGGTGCAAATGTGCAGAAAGAAAGAATGAATAGAATACATATGCAAATATTAGCTCATACCCTGGGCACTTTTTATCATATTGAGATATTCAGCATATCATACTTTTTTTTTTTTTTTTTTTTTTTTAACTTTTCAGAGTGGCCAAGTCATGTGCATGGTGGAGACTTGTCCCCTGGCTTCATGTCTCAGTCCTGAATTGATGAAAGGAAGCTGTTGTCCAGTTTGCAGAGACCAAGGAATGCCGGCTGATGCCTCAGAGGAACACTAGCCAATATCTGCTCTTGAGCCCTGAACAGAGAATTTCTCAGGGAGAGACACTTAGGAGTTCATCTTTTAACCTGTAGTCACATCCTTCATACAGAAACCACTGATTTAAGAACTAGCTAGTTCATTTAAACCTTAAACAAATTGAACATCTTTTATCTTTTCATTTTCTAATGAGCTTTGGAATAATGCAAAACTAAACAGGGTATAAAGGGCATAGGAATTATTTCATCTTAAGAAAATTTTCTGTTTGTAAGCCATAGGTTTTAAACATAAGGTGAAAATAAAAGCATATCATGTAATATTTTTTAAAAATATGAGTACTGTGGAAAGTACCCATCAAAATTCAGAGATTTCATCATCTGAAGGAATTTTGAGAGAATGAGTTTTGCATGTAGAGAAAATATCCGGAAAGAACTATGAAAAATCTGTGACAATGTTGTGATGCTGTTCTCCCCACCCAACTCTTTTCTTAGATCTACATCCTTGGCAGTTGGCAGATTTTGCTGGGGAGGTGCTTGTCTTAACTTTCATTAGTTTCTAACTTCTGAGACATTAGGGAAAATTCAGTGAAAGAATATCATTATTTTAGGGAGCTTGTCAGTTTTGCATGTGGCTGGAAAATGCAAAATCTATGAGAGAGAGACTTCAAAGCAAAATTTCTCAGTATCTGTCTTTCTCTTACTTGTCATTATTACAAGTCATGAGATGTCAACATTGAAATATAGCCAAGACTGAAATCCATGTGCAATATGAATTTACTATCAGAAAAATTGAAAAGTGTTTTTGACTTTTACAAAAGCTGTTGCTATGGAATTCTCCTAATTTTGGTACTTTTACCACATTATATACAAAACCCCATAGAAAACTGATTTATTTATACTCAGAACTGAGTTTTAAGTAAATTAGGTGTTTTTCACTTAATATTAGAATGAAAATATGACATAAAATATGATGTGCACCCATATGTGGGGTTGGATGCAGTTGTGGGTAAATATCTTTAAATAATACTTTTGTGCCAAAACTTCATGTAGTGTCCTGCCAAGACAGGATCTCAGGGAGGTAGCTTTACTGATTTCCAATCACAAAATAAATTTTTTAAAACAGGCATAATTTCCCAAAATTTAGAATTATTACACAACATTCTATATTAGTTTTAGTCTAGATATTCTTGTGGTTTTAGTATCCTGAGTATAGAAAGATGTTTTAGAGTTTGATAAAATGAGTATTATAACTTAAACACATGTACTACATATATATATATATATGAATTGGTGCTTGGGATTGAATCCAGGGCTTCACACATGCTAAGCACATGTTCTACCACTGAACTACACCCTCAGCTTTATATTTAATGTGTCATTTTGCACATGATAAAAATTCAAATGTTTCCCAAAATTATATAGATCCCTTCCCTCCATTTCTACAGTTCAAATATGATTACTCTTTTCAGTTTCAGGGTGTGTGTATCTTTCTGTGTTTGTGCATGTGCATGTTTCCATGTATATATTCTATGCAATACAAGCATTGACAGCATTTCTTCCTTAGTAATTTTGTGTACTATAAGTAAATTTAAAACATTGGAAATCTAAGTGAATTTGTTCACAACATTTTAATATATGACATTATGCTACGACATCTACTTGAGATAACATTTACTGTTTCTTATATGTGATGATACTTTTCTGATCAGAGACAAAAGGATTTAATAGATCTGACATCCTCTACTTTCACAGAATGGTGTGTATAAAGAATGCAAAGCATTCCTGGGTTCACTCTTTTTCAGATTTCTTCTGATGTAGAAAAACAAAAGTTTTTGGCCAGGCTGTGTGATTGTGTGAGAGGGTTCAAAACTATCTCCTCTTCAGGAGTGCTTTAATTTCTTTCCTAGACCCCCTGCACATAAATGGCCACACTGCACATAGAACAGCAGGACATGAAGTTGAAGGGTTATACACTACTTTTATTTGGGATTGGCAGTTGAAAATAGAGTACTTATCTGACAAATAATCTTTAACACTCAGGACAAATAACAGTATACAAGAAAAATGAGTGTTTCTATTGATTTATTTGTTTTCTACAACTACTTTACCCCTTGGGTGAAGGCAAAGGTAGGGAAAATGGGTTTTCTGGTAAAGATTTTTTAAACCATTTTAAAAAAATTAGGGTTAACTGTGAAGTTAATGTCTACTCACTAAACTGCACTTACTGCAGCTATCCCAGGACCAATGTCATGTGTATGCATTCTAAGCTTCTGTTTTAAATAAAATATAGTTCATTAGTAGGTCAAGTCAAGTTCAAGGACAGCTCACATACTATGTTCAGAGAAATATGCACTATTAAAAGTCACATTTAGTTGAATGTTCTCAAAAGTTATTGGTATGGTAGAGTTTATGAAAAATAATGTAAAATCTGTTTATATATATACAAAGTAAGAGATGATATAAAGACAAATGAATCTAAATGTAACTTTGTAACTCTACTTTTAGCCCTTGTGTAAGATAATTTGATGACTTTTGATATAAGCACCAGAAATGAGTCAATATTTAAATCTGCATTTTAAATATAATATAGGGGAAAAGGATATATAATGTTTCCCAACATTATAAGACACATTTCCTCTTCTATTAATAAACTTTGTAAAAAAAAATGAGACAAGGTCTCACTAAGTTGCCCAGGTTGACTTTGAACTTGGGATCTTCCTGCCTTAGTCTCCCAAGTTGCTGAGATTACAGGTGTGCCCAGCTAACTTAAAAAAAATTTAATTACACTTTTATTCTTGATTGGGAAATGTACTATCAACTACTCATTATTTACCTGGCTACCCATCAATCATATTTTGATTAAAGGAGTCTTGAAAAAGCTTAATTCTATGTGCATGAAAATATCTGATATATTGAGAATAAATGAAGTTTACTGAAGGAAGAATCTACCGGGATTCTTGTCTACCAAGAATGCATTTAGTGACCTTCGGAGGAGAGGGCATGTGGTGTGGTGCAGAGCCCAGACCTCAGTCTTAGAATTTTGTCATTCTAAGAATGTTGTCATTCTAAGACTTAGATCTTCATTCTAAAATCTTAGAATGTTGTGTCTAGAACTAAGAGGAGCTAGAATGAGAATATTTTTCTTACTGAGAATTACTAGTGAATTTTGAATTTGTAGAAATTCTAGTTGTTCAGATTTTAGATAAATAATGTCAGGATCAACAATTTGAGTCAAGGCCACATAAGCTGAGACAACTTAATGGAATTAAGTAACACTATTTTTTGGGAAAAAAAGAGACTAAATTGAATTAGAAGAAAACCTGGGTTTTTAGAGACTTAGAATCTTCTAAAAGTTAAAAGAATCAAGTGTCTCTTTTTAATGAAAGCATATGTAAGAGAGACAACATGATTGTCTGTCAAAGCAGAGGAATACACAGTTGACATGGGAATCTCAGACTAGTGCAGGTGAATAGGTTTCAGTGTACTTACAAAAGAAAGAAAAACAGTTTATAAAGGTAGAGCATCCAGCCAGGCGTGGTGGTGCATGCCTGTAATCCCAGCACTTGGGAGGCTGAGGCAGGAAGATGGCAAGTTCAAAGCCAGCCTCAGCAATGGCTAAGGCACTTAGCAACTCAGTGAGACCCTGTCTCTAAATAAAATACAAAAAAGGTCTGTGGCCCAGTGGTCGAGTGACCCTGAGTTCAATCCCTGGTACAAAAAAAAAAAAAAAAAAAAAAAAAAAAAAAAAATAGAACATCCAAGCTGGATGAACAGGTGTCTATGAGGAGAAGAGTTTAGAGCCAGAACTGACAGGACAGACCTGGGACCCACACAGGTATAAAATGATGAATCTGGAGATCCCAAGAATAAACCAAGCAAAAGGGAGAAGACAGGGACCCCACTGTCTAGTATTAAAACAAAGCCTGGACTATAGAAGTGCCAAGAGCCTTCAGGAACATGTTTCAGGTCTTAAACCTATGCCTCAAATTTCTAACAACATGGATAACTGAGAAAACCACAATTCTGTTCTTCATATTTCTAGAAATGCTCAGTAAAGATGACAAAAAGCATGAAATGTATAATTGAACATAAAAAGCAAAAGATATTCAAAGTTTTAAGACAAACTGAATGTATGTCAAGAGAATAAAAGACAATCCATGGACAAAATTAAGTCAGATGCAGGGTTTAGCAGGTAGGGGCTAGTGAATTTAAAAAGGATCATAAAACAAGACAAACCTGTGAACTAAGTCACTTCCGTAGGATGTCCTTTCCCATCAAAGAGGCCTGGAAAATGTGATTTGAGCCCAGAGATGCTGACGTAGGTTGTTTATTTAGAACTATGGATGGGAGCAATTCTCTCATAACATGGGAAGGTGTGTAGTCCAAACTGACACTGACAACGAGGTGAGTGAATCTCAGGCCAACAAACTAATAAAAATTTCTTATACCAGTAAAAAAAAAAAAAAACCACATGAAGATACAGGTCATCCTACTGGTTAGTCAAGGATCACAACAAATAAATTATTAGCATTCTATTCCCAAGAATTTGAGATAATAGAATACTACAAAAGAAACTAAGCTATTTAAACTTTAAAGTTTTAAAGAGAGAAGATGAGGGAGGGAGCCAGAGTAAAGTAGCATACAACAAATTTAAAAGAGACAGGTGTGAAAAAAAATGTGAAAAAGATGTGAAAAAACATCTAAGAATGAAAATTACAATCAATAATATATCAGTGGGTTCAGGCAGAAGATTTAGATAACATTAACTAGAATTTAAAAACTGTAATATAGATGTATGAAATATGCAGAGTGTAATACGTTATCACAAAGAAAGACAATGTTACTATAGTCTAATAATAATAAATTTCATACTGTCTTTAAATAAGGAAAACTATAGAGATAAAAATATGACAACAACGTGAGATACTTAGAGTTTAACAATTCTAAAGTCATATTTTTGTAAGAAAAAGGATCTTTAAAAATTTTTTTTAGTTTTTGATGTAATTTTATTATTTATTTATTTATATGTGGTGCTGAGGATCGAACCTCGTGCCTCACACATGCTGGGCAAGTGCTCTATCACTGAGCCACAACCCCAGCTCCAGGAAAAGGATCTTATACCATCTCCCAGCATTGTGTGCTCTTCATGTGCTGTAGCCAGGAACCATCTTGAGAAGGGAGCTGTTGTCCAGATTTAGACAACTCCAGGAATCAGAAACAATTGCATAATTTTGGACCCTACTGACATCCTACAACAAGGTTTGGGCGTAGCTAACTCAGAAACTTAATTTGGCCCAGTAGAGTGAAATAGATGAAAGTCCAATGGGTGCTCTGCACTGTTGGGAGCAGGTGTGACAAGGAAGTGAATGGAGGGCACCGCCCTTGAGATCCAAGGGTTCAGTAATAGGCTCCAATACAATAGTAGTGGGGATTTAGTACCCCACTTTTATCAATGTACAAACCATCCTAATAAAAAGTCAACAAAGAAATATCAGAAAAATATCAAATGGATTTAACATTTACAGAACATTCAATCCAACAGCTTCAGAATACACTTTCTTTTAATTATTACAAGAAATTCTCTCTAGAAGAAACCATATATTAGACCACAAACAAGTCTTAAAAATTCAAAAATATTGAAATCACATCCTATATCTTTTTTATTGCAGTGGAATAAAACTAGAAGTAAACAACAAGGAAATTTTAGAAATTCTACCAATGCAAGGAAACTGAACAACACAGTTTCAAATGAATAATGACCCATTAAGGAAGTCATAAGGGGAATGTAAAAATTCTCAAAAGAAGTAAAAATGGAAGCACAATATATAGAAACTTGTGAAATTTGGCAAAAGCAGTACTAAGGGGAAATTTATGACAATTAATGCTATATTAACAAAATAGAAGGAGTTAAAAAAAAAAAACAACCTAATAATGAATGTCAAAGACTTAAAAAACCAAAACCAAACATAAGTAGAGGAAAAGAATAAGAAAGATGAGAGCAGAAATAAAATAGAGGCAAAACCACAAAACATCAATGAAACAAAGTTCTTTGAAAAAGAAACAAAATCAGAAATTCTTTGGCTAGACCAAGAAAAAGAAAACAAAGAAGGCCAAATAAATAAAATTAGATGTGGAAAAGAGATATCACGCCCAATTTCACTAAAGTAAAAGGGATCATTAGGAGCTATTATGAAAAAATAACAAATGGGAATATCTAGAAGAAATGGACAAATTTCTGGGCACACATAACCTACAAAAATTGAACTACGAGGACATACAAAACCTGAATAAATTTATAACAAGTAATGAAAGTCAGTGATATTAAAAGTTCTCCCCCATGCACCAAAAATATTCCTGATACAAATTGCTTTACTTCTGAATATTATCAAACTTTTAAAAATAAATAAGGCTAATTGTTCTCAAGCTATTCAAAATAACTAAAAGGGAAGAAACTTTTCCAAACCCATTTTATAATGCTAGCATTATCCTGTTACCAAAACTACACAAGGACACAACAACAAGAAAACTATAGACTTTTCTCCCTGATGAATATAGGTACAAAAATACTAGCACATCAAATTGATAATATATCAAGAAAATCATTCACATGACCAGGTTGGTTTTATCCCGTGGTGGTTCAACATACACAAATGAATAAATATAACATATCACATCAACAGAATGAAAGATAAAAAAACAATAATAACAAATGCAGAAAATTTGATAAAAATGCAACACCCCTTCATGAAAAAAAGCCCTGAACAAATTAGGTATAGAAAGATCATAATATATAGTAATAAAGGCTATATATGAGAAACCCATAGCTGGCATCATATAGGATAGGAAAAATCTGAAAGCATTTCTTCTAAGATAAAGAACAAGAAAAGGGTGCACACTCTCACTGAGTATAGTACTATAATTTTAAGCCACAGCAATTAGGCAGGAGGAAGAAATAAAAGGCATGCGAATAGGAATGGTGGAATTAAAAATATCTCTGTTTACAGATGATTTGATTCTATATGTAGAAAAACCCAAAGATTCCACCAAAACCCCATTGAAATTCATCAATGAATTAAGTAAGGTAGCAGGACACAATATCAGCATACACAAGTCAGTAGCTTTTCTGTATATCAATAATAAATTTGCTGAGAAATAAATCATGAAACAAATCAGGTCTACAATGTTAATCCCATTAATAATAGCTATGAAAAATATCTAGGAATTAGCTTAATCAAAAAAGTAAAATACCTTCTACAATGAAAATTCAAATCACTGATTTAAAAAGAATTGAAGAAGGCACTAAAGATGGAAAGACCTCCATGTTTATGGATTGAAAGAGTCATATAATTAAAATGTCCATACTATCCAAAGTGAACTATAGGTTCAAGACATTCCCCATCAAAATACCAATCATATTCTTCACAGAATTAGAAAACAAAATGCTAAAATTCTTATGGAAGCACAAAAGATGCTAAAGATGGAAAGTAATCTTGTTCAAAAACAACCAATCTGGAGGCAGCAAAATGCCTGATTAGAAGACATACTATAGGGACATAGTAACCAAAATAACATGGTATTGGCATAAAAATAGGTGCATATACCAATGGAATGGAGTATAGATCCTAGAAATAAACTGATTCATCTCCAGTCAACTTTTTCTCAATAAAGATGCCCAAAACATACATTGGAAAGAAGACAGCCTCTTTAACAAACTGTGCTGGGAAAATGATATAAAAATGCAAAAGACTATAACTTGACCGCTATCTCTCACCTTGTGCAAAAGTCACTCAAAATGTATCAAAGTCCTAAAGTTAAGATTTTAGACTCTGAAAGTACTAGAAGAAAACCTAGGGGAAACACTTCAAGATAGATGCAGCCAATAATTTTCTGTGAAGACTCCCCAAAGCATAGAAAACAAAAGCAAAAAATGACAAATGAGACTGCATCAAACTGAAAGTTTTCAGACAAGTAAAAAGAACAATCAACAGAATGAAGAGATAACCTGCAAAATGGGAGAAAACATTTGCCAATGTTTCACCTTCTAGCGGGTTTATATTCAGAGTATATGAAGAACTCAGAAAATAATTAATAACCCAAACCCAAATAATCCATTTAAATATGTACAAATAACCAGAATGACCAGAATAGATATTTCTTAGAAGAAGAAACAAAAGTTGCCAACAAGTTCAAGAAAAAAAAAAACTTTATTACTATCCACTAAGAGTCTTCCCTCATATGTGGAAGCTAAAGGAAAAAAAGAGGGAAAAAAGGTGGTAGTGCAGGGGGTGGGGGAATCTGATAAAAATAGAAGAGAAACCAAGGGAAGGGGGCAGCAAGGAGGAGGGAAAAGAAAAGGGAGGTACTGGGGAATGAAATTACCAAATTTTACTGTTAAATACTACATGTACAAATATGTAACAATATTTCCCACTGTGATGTATAATGCACAATAAAATGTAAAAAGATTGAGAAAAAAGTACTTCCATATATCAAAACACATAGAAAAGTTAAATACATACATACATACATATATAATACATAAATATATACAAACACATACCCAAATTCATAAATAAGTCACAAGTAGAGCCTAATGACACAGAAAGGAAAAGAATAGAGGGATAAAGGAAGATATGCCGAGAAGAAGCTTTGTAATTTGAGTCTATACCATTTATTGATTCTTGGTATTAATTCTTGTGCTACAGGATTCTTATTAAGGAACTTGGGACCTAATCCAACATGTTGGAGATTAGAGCTTACTTTTTCTTCTACTAGGTGTAGTGAGGTGAACAGAGAGCCTACTAATTGGGAACAAATTTTTACCACATGCACGTCAGATAGAGCACTAATCTCTAGAATATATAAAGAACTCAAAAATCAAAACACCCAAAAAACAAATAACCCAATCAATAAATGGGCCAAGGAACTGAACAGACACTTCTCAGAAGACGATATACAATCAATCAATAAATACATGAAAAAATTCTCAACCTCTCTGGAAATTAGAGAAATGCAAATCAAAACCACCTTAAGATTTCATCTCACACCAGTCAGAATGGCAGCTATTAAGAACACAAAAAACAATAAATGTTGGAGAGGATGTGGAGAAAAAGACACACTCATACATTGCTGGTGGGACTGCAAAATGGTGCAGCCAATATGGAAAGCAGTATGGAGATTCCTTGGAAAACTTGGAATGGAACCACCTTATGACCCAGCTATCTCACTCCTTGGTCTTTACCCAAAAGACCTGAAAACAGCATACTACAGGGACACAGACACATCAATGTTTATAGCAGCACAATTCACAATAACTAAACTGTGGAACCAACCTAGATGCCCTTCAGTAGATGAATGAATAAAGAAAATGTGGTATATATGCACACAATGGAATATTACTCAGCAATAAGAGAGAATAAAATCATGGCATTTGCAGGAAAATGGATGGAGTTAGAGAATATGATGCTAAGTGAAGTTAGCCAATCCCAAAAAGCCAAATGCCAAATGTTTTTCTCTTATATAAGGAGGCCAATTCACAGTTGGGTTGGGATGGGGAGCATAGGAGGATTAGAGGAATACTAGAATGGCCAATGGGGAGGGGGCAAAAGGGTAAAGGAAAAAAAAAAAAAAAGATGGTAGAATCAGATGGATATCATTACCCTAAATGCATGTATGAAGTCACGAATGGTGTGAATATACTTTGCATACAACCAGAGATTTGTAAAAACGTGCTCTATATGTGTAATATGAAATGTAATGCATTCTGCTGTCATTTATAACATCTTAGAATAAAAAATAATTTAAAAAATACATCAAAGGGGAGGGAGGGTGGGGTAGGGAGGGGACAAGGGGGTAGGAATGAGGGTAGAATGAGTTAGATATAATTACACTAAGTACATGTATAAAGACATGAATAGTGTGAAAATACTTTGTGTACAACCAATGACTTGAAAAATCATGCTCTATATGTGTAATATGAAATAAATTGCATTCTGCCATCATGTATAACAAAAAAAAAAGAGGAAGATATGCCTTATATTTACTGAATTTTAAAAGAAACTTGCTATGATTTGAATTGTGTGCATCTCCAAATTCATGTGCTGATGTCCTAATTTCCAAGTACCTCAGAATGTAACTATATACAAAGATACTGTCTTTAAAGAGGTAATTAAGTTGAAATTGGGTTATTGGGGTGAGTCCTTATCCAATATGACCGGTGTTCTTGTATTATACATATGTAAAATCAGCCCTCCATTTCATATGTGGATGCTAGTTCACAATAACGAAGGGGCAGGGAAAAATAGAGGTACTTTGCATTAGGCAGAAGGGAATGAAGGAAGGGGAGGGGGTATGGGGATAAGAAAGATAGTAGAATAAATTGGACATTATTACCCTATGTACATATATGATTACACGACCAGTGTGATTCTACAGCATGTACAGTCAGAAGAATGAGAAATTATACTCCATTTATGTATGATGTGTCAAAAAAATTCTACTGTGATGTATAACTAATTAGAACAAATAAAAAAGTTTGGAATAAGGTAAAATAATAATTATTTAAAATGCATCTATACTGAACATGTATAGATGCATGTATTTTTTTCCTTATCATTATTCCCTAAACAATGTAGTGTTACAACTATTTATATAGCATTTATGTTGTATTAGGTATTATAAGTACTCTAGAGTCAGATGTGTATAGGTTTTAGAAAATATGTCATCATTTTATATAAGACACTTGAGCATCTGTGGATTTTAGTATCTGAGTGTGTGGACATCCTAAATTCAATCTCCCATGGATGTGTGTGTGTGTGTGTGTGTGTGTGTGTGTGTGTGTGTAGCCAAGTATAGTCTGGCCTTTCTCCTGTTCCTACCCAAGCTACATTTTTCTTAATGCTAAAGTAACAAGATAGAATTGTAAAAGCAAATCCTAAATAATGTTTGGTTAAAATCATCTTCTTTTCCTCTCTTAGAGTAAGGTGTGGTAATTTCATCAATTAAAATAATCCAGAGTTAAAAATCCAGGCATCTAGGGTCCCAGGAATTTAATTTTGTCTTTAAACACTTCTTACTTTAGTTGCTACAAATATTACCAGTATCTTTTCAAGTTTATTGAAAATGAGAACTTTATGTAGAAACAAAATTATTAAGGAATCAAATTCTTAACCTGTAGTTTTCTTAGTTTATTGACTGTGCTGATGATACACTGAGAAACAAGGGGTCAGTGCAGGTTGGATTGCTATAATCACATTTCATCATAATAACTTTGAGCATATATCCTTTTGTTTCTATAATCCCATCTTCACATTTGTTTCATGTTAAAGTCCTTCATGTGCTGTCTATAAAACTGACATTTACGAATACTTTAAATTTTCTCTTATCAATTCTTCCCCAAAGCATTTTATATTTGCATATGTTAAATAAAATCGCTTCCAATAAATATAGGTTAATATAAGTAAGTCATGGAAAAGATGCTAATTATTTTCCATTAAAATAATTTGCATAGTGTCAAATGTTTTCTGCAATTATAAGAAGAAATTTTTATTGATCGTATGCTTATTAATATCACTTTCTATTTCCAAATGACAATAGATAATTTAACATTGTGGCAAGGGCTACAATGTAGTATTTTGAAGTCCTAAACAAACATTTTCTTGTACTAATTCAATGCTAAATTCATTAATTAGACCAAAAATTTGCCTGTTGGAGGTGTTTTATTATAAACTAACTTTCTTATAGATGAAAGATTCTTGTGTTCTAGTCACTGCTGGAGATTCCTGTCTGAGCAAAGGGAAGAACGTGAAATGAAATATGAGCTGTTTTTGTTTTGGATCACAATGGGGACACAATTTTTTCCCCCCACACAATTAGCTTCAAGCAACGAGATAGGTATTTTTGTTGCTGTTATTTAAAATTGAAATGTATGGGCACTATGATTTCCAGGAATGGTAAAGGATCTTACAAAGAAGCAATTTACTGAAGCAGTTTGAAGCCGTGTGTCATTACGCTAACAGCTAGGAAATTACAGGAGCCAAGATACCATGCTGGCATTGGGATTGCCAAAGGCAGTCAGAGATGGAGTGGCTCTGCTTCCCAAAACCTGCACTGACCTTTAAATAAGAACCCATGCTGATTCTGAGCACAAGACAGTGTTCCCAACAGCAAGATGCTCTATAGGCAGTGGCCACAGTGGTAGTTTCAAAACCACCATAATTTGGGGACACCACCCACCAACACTTTCACCATCTTCAGACTTTACTTAGAAAAGGAAGTAACACAGCCTGGAGACCAACCAACCAGGAAACTTTTTCACAGTCATTTAAATAATGTAACAATGAAGTATCTCAATTGGAAATGCAGAAAAGTGGTGGCTTGTTGACATAGAACTTACTTGAAGATGGGGGTTACAGATTTCAGCAAGCTGCTTCTCTTTTATAGTATGAAGGAACTGTTAGATCCAACAACAACAACAACAACAACAACAAATCAGGTCTGCAACAAACATATTGGTGATAAAATCCCACATTACCTGGGGAGTAGAAAGATTAGGACAAATGTAGGTGTGTGTCCAGGGAGTAGCACCTGCTCACGTTCGAGTCTCAGTCTAGATGTCGGAGTGTGTTTGACTATACACTGAAATTTAAACAGAAAATTGAGTCTGTTCTTGAGGCCAGTCACTAGCAAATATTAAAAAAAAGAAGCAAACAAAGGGAATTGATATCCAATTATGAAGAGCTCAGAATTCAAAGTAAAAAATTTGTGGGGAAAGGCAAGGATATATACTTATAATATATGTTTTTGTGGGTGTTTTGATAAATCCCAGCATTGTCTTGCTAGGCCTATGAAAAGTATTTGCATTCTTATTTCACATTTAAAATATTCTTTTATGTAAAAAGAGTTGAGACAGATGTGACAATATCCAAGGTAGAGGGTAAAACCTTAGCATCTACTTTATAATGATATATTTTAAAGTTCTTATTCCTTTAATATATGATTTCAAACAGGAAATAGATTCAAGACTTCTGTAGTAGCCAAACAAAAACAGCATATGATAGATGTTTAATTGTAATAAGCAGCAAAAATGCACCAGGTTTTCCAAAATGCAGTCCTTGCTGCTTAAGGAGCTGACTTAATGATAAATTCATCATAAAGTTAGTCTAAAACCTAATCAAAAGGCTGATTGTCAGTTTGAATTTAAAGCACACACTAACACACAAGATCTAACTATACCCTGATAATAGGATACTCATTTTACATACAAAGCCAGAAAAAGTTGAAATAAAAATATGGAGAAGATACATCAATTTTGGTTCCTTTATGAAAAGAGAAACTAGTGTCTGGATTAATACAGATAAAATATATATTAAAACAAGAAGTTACTAGACATAAAAGAAATGTTTAATTTTACAAAAGGATGAATTCATAAGGAAGATATCACAATTATAAAGATATACACCTGAAAGCAAAATCCCCCTAAATATGAAGCAAAACAGATGTAATTAAGGAAGAAATAGATAAATTTAACAATAATAGTTAAAGATTATAATACCTCATTTTTAATAATTAGCTAAGCAAAATATGAACAAGTTTATGGGAAATTTTGAAAATAATATAAACCAATCAGACCTAATAGATATTAATAAAGCATTCTACCCTCAACAGGATAATATACATTCTTCTCAAGGGCCCATGGAGCAATCTTCAGGATAAAAACCATGTGTTCAGCCATGAAACAAGGCTCCACAAATTTAAAATGATTGAAATCATATAAATAATTTGTGTTTTCTCTTTTTTTGTAACCTTTGATACACATCTTCCCAACCCCATCCTTCACGGCCTGGTAACCATCATTCTACTTTTTATTTCCACAAGTTCTACTTTAAATTCCACACGTAATGGAGATGATGCATTACCTGTCTTTCTATGCCTGGTTTATTTCACTTAACACAATGTCCTTCAGGTTCATCCATACTGCACAAAGGATAGTTTTTTTTTAATAGATAATATTTTGATGCACATATACACTACATATGTATCTATTAAGCTGCTGATGAACAATCAGGTTGACTGCCATATCTTGGGTACAGTGAAAAGTGCTACAATAAATATGAAAGTGTGTACATCTCTTCCACACACTGATTTTCATTATCCTTAGGATAAATACCTAGTAGTGAAACAGATGGATCAATATGCAGCAGTTCTACTTTAATTTTTTTGAGGTAGTCTTATGGAATTGTTTTCCATAACTATTAATTCACATTCCCACAAACACTGTGCAAACATTCCATTTTCCCTAAAACTTGTTATTTTTCATGAGAATAGCTGTTCTAAAAAGCTGTGGAGGTGTTGTCTTGTGACTTTAATTTTAATTTTTATGTTTATTTGTATTGGTGAGCATTTTTTCATATACTCATTGGACATTCATTTGTATGTCTTCTTTTCAGAATGATATTTTCAGGTACTCTATCCATTCTTAAACAGGTTATTTTTTTCTTACATATTGAGTTCCTCATTACATCCAATTACACAATAGATATTAACCCTAATAAAATGTGTGGTTTGAAAACATTTTCTCTGATTATGTAGGTTGTCTTTTTATTTTATTAATTTCTTCCTGTGATGTGCAGAAGTTTTTAGTTCAATACAATCACATTTTTCTGTTTTTGCTTATGTCACCTGTGCTTTTGAGGTCCTATTCAAAAAAATCATTGCCCAGCTAATGTTGTAGAACTTCATAGTTATGGTTTCTTTTTGTAGTCTTACATTTTCAGTTTATATTTAAATGATTAATAAATATTTAATTCATGATGATTTGATTTTTTGCATCTGGTTTATGATAAGAAATATCTATTTTCATTCTTCTGCATACAGACATTCAGTTGTTCCATCACTGTTGCAAAGACTTCTTTTTGTTTGTTTTGCTCATGTGTTCGATAAGTGCAAGGGTGTCTTGGAACATGAATGGTTAGCTTTCATAGTTTCTGTGATGAGATAGCTACATAAGAGAAAGAAATTGCAAATGGATCTTGGCCAGATGGTCATTGGAATCAGTCACAATTAACATTGGTTTCTATGTATCAAAATTGTTCTAATAATTGGTGAAAAATTAATGAAGATATTGGATGCTATTATATATTACATGCCACAAATCTATGAGGTACAAGTTAAACCAATTATTCTGGCCTTTGGGAGTCACTTCATTATATTGAGAAGCTTTATTTGAAAGATGTATGTGTATTTCAGATTTTATTATGAAAGAATGATACATGTCAGCTGTCTTATTTTGTTTTTCCTCAAAAATGTCAAATGAGCAGATATCACTGTCGACAGGATAAAGATTGAATTGAATGCCAAAAAGTAGCGATTGATTTTTATATATAAAAGTGGATTAGTGCTATTGAGCTCTACTTTGTTTGATATATTATTCATGTCTAGAAGTTATTTATGCCTGTATATCATGAAAAAGTGACTGGAAAACCCATTTAAAATAACTATTTGACACAATCACATGATTTATGGTGTAATTGAAGCTACTTTGATGGTGCATCACAACATTTTCTTAATTGTTGATTGAGATGCAATTAAGTATTGCAATTTTAGATTGAAAATTGATTAATCCAAAGTAAAGGTAAAAGCATAGCTATAAAACATTACCAAATTGTATATAATATAATCTTAATACAGGAATACTTTGGAGATATTTCAGACTTAATTCTATACTTTCCAAAAGAGTGAATATCACAATAAAGCAAGTCACATGCTTTTTTAGTTTCCTTGTGCATATAAAAGCTATTGTGTAGGGGGAGGCCAGGGGTTGAACTCAGAGACACTTAACCACTGAACCACATCTCCAGCGCTATTTTGTATTTTATTTAGGGACAGGGTCTCACTGAGTTGCTTAGCATCTCACCGTTGATGTCTTTGAACTCTGGCTGTCTTTGAACTCTGCATCCTCCTGCTTCAGCCTCCCCAGCAGTTGGGATTACAGGCGTGTGCCATTGCACCCAGCTAAAAGCTGTCTTTATGTGTGTATTAATATAATTATATCTAAAAAACAATGTATGTATTTAATTTAAAAATACTTCAGTGCAAAATAATGTAGCAATCATCTGAGCTATTGAAAAAATCGTGTCATTAAACTTTCTGGAAGTAGGATAGCAGAAATTCAATTTTTAAAAAATATTCAGTATCAGGAAAATGCAATAAAGTAAATCAAAATAAAATGAAATATCCCTGTAACTACTATATTAGACCCAGGAGATAAATAAATAATTCTCTCATCCTGAGGAACACACTGTGGCTTTTCAGTGCTCATACTTTTCTGGGAGTCCCATACAATTAATTGCCAAATATGTGATGATGATGGAAGGGTATAGGTAGAAATAAATGAGATACATTCTCTCCTAGCAAGAAACCCCCTTCTGAAAGGGAAAATAAACACCTAGAATAATTATCCAGTTGTGGGGAAGTTACTAGTGACACAATTAAGATTCCATGGATTATAGATGTTTGCATTTTATTGAGTTTCTAGATGAGATTTAAGGATTCCAAAGTATTTAACAGATGAATATAGGTAAGCGCGCACATGCACATGTGCGCACACACACACAATCTAGTAGTACTTTGCTTTGAACAAATGCATTTTTACTATGAAACATTTAAAGTATTAGAATAGTAGAGAATACAATTAATGTATACCTGTGTGTAATGCAATTTCTGTTTTTAGTATATGCATATCTTTACAAAATATCATCAAATTACTCTGCAATGTGGTTGTGCAAATTTAAGTCTCCACTAGCAGAATATAAAAGATTTTATTTCCCTATATTTGTCTTTAGGTGTGTGAACATTATCAGGCTTTATAAATATTATTGATATCTGATATGCTGTAATTTTAGTATTAATTTCTTGAAGAATGAAAGCTGATGGGCTGTGGGGTGTAGCTTAGCATGAGCACATTGTCTACCACAAAAAACGTAAAACAGAGTTTTTTATATATTGATTTTTCATTCATATTTCCTATTTGCTGGTGTATTACTCTTTTGTGTTCTTTGCCTGTTTTTCAATTAATATGTTCACTTTTAATAATCATTTTGAGAAATTCTTTTTATATCTTGCATCCTAATTTTTTGTCACATTTGTACATCACAAACATTTTCACCAGTGATGTATTTGTCATAGTACTTTTTATAGTATGGAAGTTTCAGATTTTAAAACTGTTGACTTTAGTTTTTCCTTTATGATTGCAATTTCTGATTTTTTAAGAAATCCTTCCTAGTCTTAATGTAACAACATATTCTTATAGTTTTGTAACACAATGCTCAAGTGTTCTTTATTTATGTTAATGTCGAGTTTACTTGTACTTTTCTTTTATATGTAATTCTAACCACATTTTTCAATAAGAGTAAACAGCATTATGCTTTGAAGCATTGTTCAACTGCTTTTAAAGTTATCCTCTGCTGCATATGAAGTTTCCTTGTATTATGAGTTTGTTTCTGGGTTCTCTGCTCTGACTCACTGATCTCTACATCTGTACTTGTGAGAATTCTATGTAATCTCAGCACTATAGTGTGATAGCAGGTTTCCATATCCCAGTTTCAGACAAGTCACTGTTCTCTTCAGGGTTCTTAACTAGTTTTGGTCCTTAGAATTTCCATATGAGTCTGAAATCCACTTCAAAAGTTCTCTAAGAGACATTGGGCCATGGGTACACACACACACACACATATTGTAGTGGAGAAATTGCATTGAATTAATGGGTAAATAATTTAAGGAAAAGACGTTTTGTGATATTGGTTTCTATGGTTTGAGTATGAGGTATTCCTCAGAAGATCAGGAGTCAATGCAGGAATGTTCAGCGGTGAAATGATTTGATTATGAGATTTATAACATAATCCATGCGTGAATACATTTGATGGATTAATAATTTGAAGATGGCTGGTCAGAAGATGGCAGACAGGAGAAAAGTGCTCTCAGGAGTCAGTCACTAAAGGAGGCATAGTGGAGAGTTTGGATGACTTGCCAGCGGTATTCCTGCTACTGAGAGGGAGCTAGGACATTAGTGCTTCTTGAGGAGGGCAAATGGTGAAATACAGCGAGGGTGAGACTCCAGATCACTGACACGCGGGGCCCCTGCACGAGAGTTCTGCAACGGAGCCAGTGGTAGAGGCATGGTAGGGCAAAGTCCCGGGCAAAGGCATCAAAGTGGAGCAGCGTAGAAGGATAGAAAGAAAGCTAGATGCGGGCAGCTTTCACGCAGAGTACTTTCACGCAGATTGCTGGGCAGGGCTACACGCTCAGGAGCGACACTCAGTTCTGTGGAAGTGCTATTGGGCCCAGGGAGAGCAATTGCTGCCATTTTTGAGGGGGACTGCAGCTGACGGAGAAATAAACAAGGAAGAAAGGAGAAGCAGCTGCTCACGGAAACCGGTGGGCATCCAAGGAACTTTCCAGTGCTCCGAAGCCAACACACACCTGGTGAGACAGAGACAACCAGCAGGGGATAGCGTATCTGAAGTCAGTGGACACCCCGAGACTCTGCGACTGTGGAAGAGCGTGGAAAGTAGACGCCTTCTGGAAACATATCAAAAAGATAGTGCACCATGATCAAGTAGGGTTTATACCAGGGAAGCAAGTTTGGTTCAACATATGGAAATCAATAAACGTAATACATCAATAGACTTAAAGAAGAAAACCATATGCTCATCTCAATAAATGCAGAAAAAGCCTTTGAAAAAATACAACACCCCTTTATATTAAAAACACTAGAAAAATTAGGGGTAACAGGAACATATCTTTACATTATAAAAGCTATTTATGTGAAGCCCCAGGCTAGCATCATCTTAAATGGAGAAAAATTGAAAGCATTCTTTCTAAAAACAAGAACAAGATAGGGATGCCCCCTTTCACCACTGTTATTTAACATAGTACTTGAAACAGACAGATGAAAGAAATTAAAGGAATCCAGATAGGAAAAGAAGAGCTCAAATTAGCACTATTTGCTGATGATATGATAATAAAACTAGAAGATCCAAAAAACTCCACCACAAAACTTTTACAACTAGTAAAGAATTTAGTAAAGAATTTGGCAAGGGACAAAGATGGATATTTCTTATTACTCAAGGGAACCATCCATCAACAGGATATAACAATCATAAATCTGTACGCCCCAAATAATGGAGCACCTACATTCATCAAACAAACGCTTCTTAAGTTCAAGAGTAAAATAGACCACAACACAGTTATCCTAGGGGACTTCAACACACCTCTCTCACCAATGGATAGATCATCCAAACAAAAGCTAAACAAAGAAATTTTAAGCCTCCTCAAAACAATTAACAATTTAGACCTAACGGACATATATAGAATATTTCATCCCTCAGTAAACGAATACACATTTTTCTCAGCAGCACATGGCTCCTTCTCCAAAATAGACCATATTTTATGTCACAAGGCAACTCTCAGCAAATATAAAAAAATAGAGATACTACACTGCATGCTATCGGACCATAAAGGGATGAAATTGGAAATCAACAACAAAACAAGGAATAAGAAAAACTACTCCATCAACTGGAAGCTAAACAACATGCTACTGAATGAACAAGGGGTTGAAGAAGACATCAAAGAGGAGATCAAAAAATTCCTAGAGGTAAATGAGAACACAGATACATCATATAGAAATCTCTGGGACACTATGAAGGCAGTAATAAGAGGAAAATTCATTGCACTGAGTTCATTCCTTAAGAGGAAAAAAAACCAACAAATAAATGACTTAACATCACACCTCAAAGCATTAGAAAAAGAAGAACAGACCAACACCAAGAGCAGTAGAAGACAGGAAATAATTAAAATCAGAGCAGAAATTAATGAAATTGAGACTAAGGAAACCATTCAAAGAATTGACAAAACTAAAAGTTGGTTCTTTGAAAAAATAAACAAAATTGACAGACCCTTAGCGATGCTAACAAAAAGAAGAAGAGAAAAAACTCAAATTACTAACATTCGTGATGAAAAAGGGAATATCACAACAAACACCTCAGATATACAGAATATAATTAGAAATTACTTTGAAAACTTGTACTCTAATAAAATAGAATATACTGAATGCATTGACAGATTTCTAGAGTCATATGATTTGCCTAAACTGGATGTGGAGGCTATACATAATTTAAACAGATCAATTACAAGCGAAGAAATAGAAGATGTCATCAAAAAGCTACCAACAAGGAAAAGTCCAGGACCTGATGGGTTTACAGCCGAGTTCTATAAGACTTTCAAAGAAGAACTAATACCAATGCTCTTCAAACTATTTCAAGAAATAGAAAAAGAGGGAGCTCTTCCAGACTCTTTCTATAAGGCCAATATTACATTAATCCCAAAGCCAGGCAAAGACACATCCAAAAAAGAAAACTTCAGGCCCATATCTTTAATGAACATAGATGCAAAAATCCTCAACAAAATCCTGGCAAATGGGATACAAAAACATATCAAAAAGATAGTGCACCACGATCAAGTGGGGTTTATCCCAGGGATGCAAGGCTGGTTCAACATTCGGAAATCAATAAACATAATACATCACATCAATAAACTTAAAGACAAAAATCATATGATCATCTCAATTGACACAGAAAAAGCATTTGACAAAATACAACACCCCTTTATGTTCAAAACACTAGAAAAACTAGGAATATCAGGAACATATCTTAACATTATAAAAGCTATTTATGCAAGGCCCCGAGCTAACATTATCTTAAATGGAGAAAAATTGAAAGCATTCCCTCTAAAAACTGGAACAAGACAGGGATGCCCCCTTTCACCACTGCTATTTAACATAGTACTGGAAACTCTGGCCAGAGCAATTAGACAGACGAAAGAAATTAAAGGGATCAAGATAGGAAAAGAAGAGCTCAAATTAGCACTATTTGCTGATGACATGATAATCTACCTAGAAGACCCAAAAAACTCTACCAGAAAACTTTTACAACTAATAAATGAATTTGGCAAAGTTGCAGGATACAAAATCAATACACATAAGTCAAAGGCATTTGTGTACATCAGCGACAAAGACTCTGAAAGGGAAATGTTGAAAAATACCCCATTTGCAATAGCATCAAAAAAATAAAATAAAATACCTGGGAATCAACCTAACGAAAGAGGTGAAAGACCTCTATAACGAAAATTATAGAACACTAAAGAAAGAAATTATAGATGAACTCAGAAGATGGAAAGACCTACCTTGCTCTTGGATAGGTAGAATTAATATTGTCAAAATGTCCATACTACCAAAAGCATTATACAGATTTAATGCAATTCCAATCAAAATCCCAATGTCATTCTTCAAAGAAATAGAAATAGCAGTCATGAAATTCATCTGGAAAAATAAGAGACCCAGAATAGCCAAAGCAATCCTGAGCAAGAAAAGTGAAGCAGGGGCATCACCATACCAGACTTTAAATTATACTATAGAGCAATAGTAACAAAAACAGCATGGTATTGGCACCAAAATAGACTGGTGGACCAATGGTACAGAATTGAGGATACAGAGACTAATACATATAATTACAGCTATCTTATATTAGACAAAGGTGCCAAAAATGTACAGTGGAGAAAGGATAGCCTCTTCAACAAATGGTGCTGGGAAAACTGGAAATCCATATGCAACAAAATGAAATTAAACCCTTGTCTCTCACCATGCACAAAATTCAATTCAAAGTGGATCAAGGACCTAGGAATTAGACCAGAGACAATACACCTAATAGAAGAAAAAGTAAGCTCCAATTTCCAACATGTTGGATTAGGCCCCAAGTTCCTTAATAAGAATCCTGTAGCGCAAGAATTACTACCAAGAATTAATGAATGGGATAGATTTAAACTAAAAAGCTTCTTCTCAGCAAAAGAAACAATCAGTGAGGTGAATAGAGAGCCAACTAATTGGGAACAAATTTTTAATACATGCACATCAGATAGAGCACTAATCTCTAGAATATATAAAGAACTCAAAAAACTTTACACTAAAAAAACAAATAACCCAATCAATAAATGGGCTAAGGAATTGAGAAGACACCTCTCAGAAGAAGATACACGATTAATCAACAAATACATGAAAAAATGTTCAACATCGCTGGCAATTAGAGAAATGCAAATCAAAACTACTCTAAGATTTCACTTCACTCCAGTCAGAATGGCAGCCATCAAGAACACAAGCAACAATAAATGTTGGAGAGGATGTAGGGAAAAAGGCACACTCATACATTGCTGGTGGGACTGCAAAATGGTGCAACCGTTATGGAAAGCAGTATGGAGATTTCTTGGAAAACTGGGAATGGAACCATCCTATGACCCAGCCATCCCACTCCTGGGTCTATTCCCAAAGGACCTAAAAACAGCATATTACAGTGACACAGCTATCTCAATGTTTGTAGCTGCACAATTCACAATAGCTAGGTTGTGGAACCAACCTAGATGTCCCTCAGTAAATGAGTGGATTAAGAAAATGTGGTATATACGCACAATGGAATTTTACTCAGCAATAAAAGAAAACAAAATAATGGCATTTGCAGGTAAATGGATGAAGTTGGAAGACATAATGCTAAGTGAAGTTAGTCAGTCTCAAAAACCCAAGTACCAAATGTTCTCTCTTATATAAGGAGGCTATTTCAAAGTATATTTGGATGGGGGTACATAGGAGGATTAGAGTAACACTAGAATGGTCAAGGGAAGGGAGGGTAAGGGAGGGAGCAAGAGGGGAGGGAGGGGGAGAAAAAAAAAAGGTGTTTGAATGAGATGGATATCATTTTCCTTAATGCATGATTGAAGACCTAAATTGTACAAATATACTTTGTATGCAAACAGTTGTATGTAAAAAGATACTAAATATATGCACTATGAGTTGTACATATTAAAAATTATAAAAATAAAATTAAAAAAAATAATAATTCCATCAAAAAAAAAAAAAAGAATTTGGCAAAACAGCAGGTTACAAAATCAATACCCATAAGTCAAATGCATTTACGTACATCAGTGACAAATCCTCTGAAAAGGAAATGATGAAAACTACCCCATTTACAATAGCATTAAAAAAAAAAAATACCTGGGAATCTAGTTAATGAAAGAGGTGAAAGACCTCTATAAAGAAAACTACAGAACACTAAATAAAGAAATTATAGCAGACCTTAGAAGATGGAAAAACCTACCTTGTTCTTGGATAGGTAGAATTAATATTGTCAAAATGACCATACTACTGAAAGCACTATACAGATTTAATGCAATTCCAATAAAAATCCCAATGACACTCCTCATAGAAATATAAAAAGAGGTCATGAAATTCATCTGGAAAAGTAAGAGACCCAGAATAGCTAGAGCAATCATTGGCAAGAAAAGTGAAGCAGGTGGCATTACTATACCAGAACTTAAATTATACTACAGAGCAATAGTAACAAAAACAGCATGGTATTGGTACCAAAATAGGCCGGTAGACCAATGGTACAGAATCGAGGACAAAGAGACTAATACATATAATTTCCGTTATCTTATTTTAGACAAAGTTGCTAAAAATATACATTGGAGAAAAGATAGCCTCTTCAACAAATAGTGCTGGGAAAACTGGAAATCCATATGTAGCAAATTGAAATTAAACCTTTATCTCTCACCATGCACAAAATTTAACTCATAGTGGATCAAGGACCTAAGAATTAGACCAGAAACAATATGCCTAATAGAAGAAAAAGTAAGCTCTATTCTCCAACATGTTGGATTAGGCCCTAAGTTCCTTAATAAGACTCCTGTAGCACAGGAATTAATATCAAAAATCAATAAATGGGATAGATTCAAACTAAAAAGCTTCTTCTCAGCAAAACAAACAATCAATGAGGTGAATAGAGAACCAACTAATTGGAATCAAATTTTTAACACATGCATATCAGATAGAGTACTAATCTCTAGAATATATAAAGAACTCAAAAATCTTAACGCCAAAAAAAACAACCCAATCAATAAATGGGCCAAGGAACTGAAAAGACACTTCTCAGAAGAAGATATACAATCAATCAACAAATACATAAAAAAATGTTCAACATCTCTGGCGATTAAAAAAATGCAAATCAAAACTACTCTAAGATTTCATTTCACTCCATTTAGAATGGCAGCTATTAAGAATACAGACAATAATAAATGTTGGAGAGGATGTGGGGAAAAAGGCACACTCATACATTGCTGGTGGGACTGCAAAATGGTGCAACCGTTATGGAAAGCAGTATGGAGATTCCTTGGCAAACTGGGAATGAATCCACCTTATGACCTGCCGGGGCTGCTGAGTTATGAATGGGGCCGAGTTCTAAGCTATCCCCCTTTTGGGCCCAAAAGGGGTTTTTCCTTCTGCCCGCAGAAAGAAAACAACTTACCCGGTGAGGATGAGCTTAAGGACAAAAATAGCTGGGTGTCTACCTCTGTCTGGTGAACAGAAACCACGCAACACCCAGGGAGCTTTGTGTAACACGCAAGACGCCAAAAAACCTCAGATTTATTGACCAGGCACTGAACTTAAATAGGCCTAGAACTAACCAATCAGCCAGCAGGGCAGTTTGGTCTCTCATGCTACGTCATAGCCACACCCCTTGGCTTAGCCCCGGCCCTACTAGGGCGTGGTAAACAGCCAAAGCCCGTCCCCTTGGCAGACATGAGTCCCAACAATTCCCCTTTTTTTGTTTTATTTAAAATGGGGTCTCTCCATTTTATATAAAAATGGGATGTCCCATCTTGTAGGATGTCCAACTCATTAGAGAGTGTGCCCGTCTAGGTGGACTTCTCCTCTCTGGGAATAATCTTACCTGTCATTGGCTATCACTCTAGCACTTTAGGTGGACATACCTAGGGCCAGCAGGTGGCCAAGGGGAGCACACGGGACATGACAGTCACCTTTGTGAAGGCTTGACTGGATGGCATACCTCTGCATCCTATTAAGGACCGTGGCCAAGCCTATAGGGCTATAGCTCAGCGTGACAGTAGACCACCCAGCTGTATCAATCTGGCTAGTTCTATAGGGCTAAAAGTGCACACAAAGACAATGACAATCAGGGATTTCACCAAAAAGAGAAAGTCCATCTATTTAGCTTAGTTTAAAGGAAGTCTTTTGGTATAAAGTCCAGACAATTGTCACAGGAATGGGACTCTTCTCTTGAGTCCAAAGGAAGCCGTCTAGCATAAAGTCCAGATAATTGTCATAGATATAGTGCTCTTCTCTCAGAGTCCAAAGGAAGTCGTCTAGCATAAAGTCCAGATAATTGTCACAGAAATGGCCCAGTCCCTCTTCTCTCATCGCAGAGGGTTGAGATACTGACAAAGAAGGAGTCCAATATAGTGTTTTTGATGAATTTTGGAATGGATATGATGAGAAGTTTAATCACAGCAGGACAGGAGCTTTGTCACGGTGTTTTTATTTCTGTGGAAAAAAGAAAGGATCACTCCTCAAGAGCTTGTGCTCCTGGGTAGTCATTTTGGTCGGATAGGCAGTATTTGAGATCTCTGGCAGGCACCCATATAGGGTTTTATTCTCCCATAGGGAAGACACATCCAAAACCTCTGCCAGCACTTATTAACGGATCAGGACCTCTCCAGACTCCAGTTAATGGGTCTTTCTATTGGACCTCAACTTTTACATAAGGCGTTTGGTTAGACCAGTGTCTTTGAAATTCAGACAGAGGCTGCTATTTGGAAAAATTTAAAATATTTAAAGTAAGCATAGCTGTTTTCAACTGGTCATAGGGGTTGCTTCTCCCATTTTGTTTTATTAATTGGTCCTTTAGGGTTTTATTATGTCTCTCTATGATGGCTTATCTTTTTGGGTTATATGGGATCCCTGTGGTATGCTTAATATGCCAAGTTTGGAAGAACTTTTGTAATGATTTGCTCACAAAACAGGGTCCATTATCGGTTTTAACCTGTTTTGGCAATCCAAGAATAGCAAAGTATTGTAAAAAGTGACTTTTAGCATGTTTAGCCCTTTCTCCAGAGTGTGCCGTGGCCCAACAAGCATGTGAATAAGTATCTATGGACATAAATACATATTTTAATTTTTCAAATGGCACATAATGGGTTACATCAGTCTGCCAGATAGCGTTGGGCCGTAGGCCTCTGGGATTTACCCCAGGGGACTGGAGAGGTGGGACTTGTAAGAAGGGCAAACAAGACTTACATGTTCTTACAATCTATTTTAAATCTTTTATAGGAACTAAAGGAAATTTATTATGTAGACCTCTCCAATTTAAATGAGTAAGGTCGTGAAGACCTTGGGCTAACTGAAGGTCTTGTTGATATGGGACTGTAACTGTTAATACACCTGTGGTGGCCAAACGGTCAGCGGCCTGATTTCCCTCAGAGAGGGGCCCAGATAAGCCTTGATGTCCCCTAAGATGTTGGAGGAAAACAGGTTCATTATGCCCCTTTAGCAGGGATTGAACCTGGATCATCAGAGGGGTGATAGGATTATTATCTATCTTTATATATGAGGCATTTAGAGTAGGTAATAGGTTAATTACATATAAACTATCTGAGAAAAGATTCATAGGCTCTTGGACATGGGTCAAGGCTAATGCAACAGCATATAATTCTTTAAATTGAGCAGAACCAGTAACTGCTTCAAAGTATTGTGTCCTTTGGCCTGAGGATGGGTGAAATATTACAACTGCTGACCCTTCATTTCCTCCATCTGTGAAGACATTTACTGCCTTGGGGAGTGGCTTGCTGGAAAACAGGATGGGGGGAGTCCACTCCAGTTTGGGAAAAGAAGAGGTCCATTTGGTTGACCCGTAATGACAGTCAACTTTTCCTAGAAATCCTTCTAAAGCATAGGAGACTCTAGGGTTTTTTCTCTGTATCCATTCAAAGTCTGACAAACGGTAAGGAATTGTTAAAATATCTGGGTCTTTTCCATAATGCCTCAATGATGTATCTCTCCCTTTTATTACAAGATCTGCTAATTGATCTAATTGGGAATAAACTCGAGGTGCTCCTCCCACAGAGGAATGTATCCATTCTAATGGATTTCCCATCTGAATGAGCACAGCTGTAAGGAGCTTAGCACCTGAGAAAATCCATAAATATAAAGGTTGCTTTGGTTGGTATCGAGCCAATTGGGTTGAATTGAGGGCATCTTGGACTTTTTGTAATATTGACAGATGACTTTCTTCTAGTAAAATCACATCAGAGGGGGATTGTCCCCGTAGCAACTCAAAGAGAGGTATTAAATCTTCAGTAGAGATATGAAGCCATGGTCTTAACCAGTTTAGCTCTCCTAATAGCTTTTGTAACTCTGCCAAGGAATAAGATTTTTGAATGACTAGTTGAGGTTTGAGAGGACAAACCGAGTCTAGGCTAAGTTTTGTCCCCAATATTTTAAAGGGAGGAATATTTTGTATCTTATCATTGGATATGTGCAATCCTCCTTTTTCTAAGAGCTCTCAAAGGGTTAAGTAAGCAGAGTTTAGTTGTTGGACGTCAGCAGCTCCTAGGATGATGTTATCTATATAAACATATAGGGTGAGCTGTGATTTTTTCATTAATGGTGACAGAAGATATGAAACATAATATTGACAAAAGGCTGGGCTGTTAGCCATACCTTGAGGGAGAACTATCCATTCATATCGCTCATCTGGTTTTTGGAAATTGACTGAGGGGACCGAGAATGCAAACTTTTCATAATCATCTGGATGAAGAGGTATTGAAAAACAACAATCTTTAATATCAATAACAATTAAGGTTAAATCTCTTGAGATAGAAGGGATCCAGGGGAGGCCACGCAGAGGTGTGCCAACAAGGAACATCCTATCATTAATTTTTCGGAGGTCTTGTAACATCCTCTATTTCCCTGTGGCCTTTTGTATAACAAAAACAGGACTGTTCCATGGGCTAAGAGAAGGTCTAATGTGTCCTAGGGCTAACTGTTCTTGGACAATTGCCCTCAAATGGTTTAGTTTTTCAGTAGGAAGGGGCCACTGCTCTACCCAGATTGGGGGGCCATCTCGCCATTGAATGGCAGGAACTTGGGGAGCAGTGGCCCTTAGGATTGGGGGTGAGACCCTATTTGATTATTGGAAGTTTTTCTCTCCATATCTTTAGTTAATATATCATTTTGAAGCTCTCTATGGGTTGTAGTAATGTACACCTCAGCTTTCCTAGGATGTCTTGACCTAATAAATTAGAAGTTAATCTAAGGGCCACAAGGGGACGAACTTCCCCTTGGTTTCCATGTATATTTCTCCATTTAAGCCAATTTCTGGTCTCTTCTGAATGAGTGTTTCCACCTACTCCAAGTAACTGAGGCCCTGGAATTAGTTCCCATTGAGGTGGAATCTCTTCCTTTCTTAGTATAGTATGATCTGCCCCAGTATCAATTAGGCAACGAAATTTCTTTCCTGATATATAAATATCCATCTTTGGTCTAATCCCTGGAACAATAGGAACTGTCCAATGGACCTGAGGGGGACTGTGAGCAGGGGAACCTCCTTGGTGTAATGGGGCTGGAGGCTGCCCCCTCAGGAGTTTAAAGGTTTCCCCTGAATATCAAATTTAGACCTGCAATCTTTTTTCCAATGATATCTTCTTTTACACCTAGGACAAAGTGTTCTAGGGGCAGCTGGACTTTGAGTCTGGCCAGGGGAGCATTCTGGAGGTCGACCATGGCCATTGGGGCAGTCTTTTTTAAAATGGCCTTGTCGTCCGCACTTAAAACAGGCTCCTTTTCCATTTAAAACTGTTGCTAATACCTCAGTGTGGGCATTGAGAGCAGTGCTCAATATCTGAGATTGGTGAGTTGTCGAACCCACATCTTTGGTGGCAATAATCCATCTCCCCATAGATCTATCTTTTAACCCAGCACAGGCCAGTTTGTGATCTGCGGTCATTCCTTCCCAAACTAACATTTTGGCAAATTGGTCCCTCATCGCACCAGGTGGAAATTTCCTTTGAAGGCTTTTTTCCACTCTCTCAATAAATGTGGCTAGATCCTCATTAGCTTTTTGAGTGATTCCAGCTATAGGAAGCTCTGTGGGGCCTTCCTCTAGCTTCTTCCATGCTGCCAGCCCTAAAGCTCGTACCTGTTCTCGGTACGGAGCTGGTAATGCTGCTTGTTGAATTTCTGTGGCATATTGAGCTCTAGTTCCTGACAGCATCCCAAAGGTTATTGGTATGGGAGGATTTGCTGTTTGGTTCCTCTCAGCCTGCGTATGGCATTCATCAGAAAAATATGCACACCATTTAAGGAATAACGGTCTTGGGAGCACAGCTTTGGTTAGATCTTTCCAATCTCTACTCGTACAGGCGTGATGAGCGAGATTTTGTAAAATGTATTCTGCCCATGGTGAGTTTGGCCCATCCTCTGCCACAGCTTCTTTTAATTCTTGAGTCTCCCAGGGATACCAGATTTGAGGTTTGTCTGCTCTCGGATTTAAATTAACTGGAAATGCCATTACAGGTGAAAGCCCACCAGAGGGTGCTAGCGCCTCTTGGTATAGTGGTGGCACAGAAGGCTCAGCAGGGGCTGACTTATAAAATGGCGATCTCGTTCACAAGGTTGTGAGCCATGTGGCCGGTGGTCTTTGTCCTCAGGGCATTTGTTAGAGATCTCAAAAGGAGGGGCTGTAACTTCTAATTCCCTGGAGTGAGATTTCTCTAAATTCGCGGGAGGGGCTGTTTAATTCTCCGGACCAGGAAAGATTAGATCTTTTTGTTTTTTGTAAGAGCGAGCATGCTTTTAGGGCGGATAAAGCTGGATAAGCTCCCGGAGGCAGGACTTCCCCATATTCAATCTCTCTGTCTCTTAAAATTTGTTTCACTTCGTCCCACGTTTCCCAAGAATTAAATTTAGACTTTGGGAGCCAGGGAGCCGCCCATATTAATGAATTCCAAATCACCTCTGCTTGGCTATCAGATATTTGGAGACATTGCTTTCTTAAAATACATCGCCACGCCTCAAGGGCTGGGTCTTGCGATTTCCTGAATGTTAATGCTTGCCCCATAATAAAGGGTATTTTTGCCAGAGAAAGAGACACTGCGTCTCTAACCGTATTAAGCCCACCGATAATTTTTTCCCCGCCCCACGTTGGGCGCCAACCTGCCGGGGCTGCTGAGTTATGAATGGGGCCGAGTTCTAAGCTATCCCCCTTTTGGGCCCAAAAGGGGTTTTTCCTTCTGCCCACAGAAAGAAAACAACTTACCCGGCGAGGATGAGCTTAAGGACAAAAATAGATGGGTGTCTACTTCTGTCTGGTGAACAGAAACCACGCCACACCCAGGGAGCTTTGTGTAACACGCAAGATGCCAAAAAACCTCGGATTTATTGACCAGGCACTGAACTTAAATAGGCCTAGAACTAACCAATCAGCCAGCAGGGCGGTTCGGTCTCTCACGCTACGTCATAGCCACACCCCTTGGCTTAGCCCCGGTCCTACTAGGGCGTGGTAAACAGCCAAAGCCCGTCCCCTTGGCAGACATGAGTCCCAACAATGACCCAGCCATCCCACTCCTGGGTCTGTTCCCAAAGGACTTAAAAGCAACATATTACAGGGACACAGCCACATCAATGTTTATAGAAGCTCAATTCATAATAGCTAGTTTGTGGAACCAACCTAGAGGCCTCTCAGTATTAGATGAGTGGATAAAGAAAATGTGGTATATGTACACAATGGAGAATTACTCAGCAATTAAAGAGAATAAAATCATGGCATTCTCAGGTAAACGGATGAAGTTGGAGAACATAATGCTATGTGAAGTTAGTCAATCACAAAAATCCAAATGCTGAATATTTTCTCTGATATAAGTTGTCTGATTCACAGTGGGGTTGGGTTGGGGAACATAAGAGGATTAGAGGAACACTAGAAATGTCAATGGGGAGGGAGGGGAAGGGAGGGAGCAAGGGGGTATGAAGGAAAAAAAAAAAGATGGTAGAATGAGATGGATATCAGTATCCTAAACGCATGATTGAAGATATGAATAGCATGAATATACTTTGTATACAAACAGTGTTATGTTAAAAGGTGCTCTACATATGTAATATGAAATGTAATGCATACTAATGTTATATATACAACAACGTCAAATTTAAAAAAAGGAATATATTTTATGTAAAAAATAATAATTTGAAGATATTGCTGTACTAGGTGATAACCACAGGTAGGTAAGGTATGGCTGGAGAAAGTAGGTCACTTGGTGCGTGTCTTTGGGGTTTATACTTTGTCCTTGGCAAGCAGTTCTCTCTTTTTCTGTATCTGCTTCTTGGCTGCTGCAAGTTGAGCAGTTTTCCTCCACCATGTCCTTCTGCCTCACCTCAGGCCCCAAGCAATGAAGCTGACCGACCATGAACTGACACCTCTGAGACTATGAAAAAAATAAACATTTGTTTTGCTAAGCTTTTCTTGTCAAGTATTTTGTTTACAACAAGAGAAATCGGACTAACACATTATTATTTTCACATATAAATAAAATGTCTTTCCCTTTACTAAAGTCTTTTCTGTTGTTTTCAGTAGTACTACATGTTCCCCCCACAAATATTCTATCTTTTGTTATATGAATTCTTAGAAATATAAAGCTGCTATGGCTATTATAAAATGGATACTTTTAAAAATATGTTTTCTGTATGTTTGTTGTTGACATACAGAAGTACAACCGATTTCTATATTAATTATGAAGCCAAAAACTCATTTGAATTCATTAATTAGTCCTGTTAATTTTTATAAATTCTCTTGAATTTGCTAGGCAAACTATCATCCTATGTGAGTGTTGAAAATTTTGATTCTTCCTTTCTAATTACATAAAGTCTATATTTTTCATTTCTATCTCCACTAGTATTTTATTAGTCAACTTTCCATTACCATAACTAATATCGAAGATAAATAAACTTACAAGAAGCAAAGATTTATTTTGGCTTATGGTTTCAAAGTCTCAGTCCACAGTTGGTTGGCACTGTGGCTTCTGGGCCTGTGGTGAGGCTGTATATCATGGTGCAGCATGTGGTGGCGTAAAACTGCTCATCTCATGGTGGCTGGGAAACAAAGACAGGAACAATGAAGTTTGGTATTTGCTATTAAACTCATTTGACTATCATAGCAATACTGTGAGGTAGAAAAATATAGATCTGTCCATTCTGCAGCAGAGAAAACTGAGGCTTAGAAGTATTAAATAGTGTGTGTGTATAATCACTCATGATGGCAAAAATAGGAGGAGAACTCAGGACTAGTGACCACTAGGCCTGAGCTCTTACCAAAACCTCATGCTGCTTCCCCAGAGTGTCTCAGGGTGACAAACAATCTGGGCAACGTGCCGTTCACACACTGAATCAGCAAGTCATGCAGAACCAAGGTGAGAATTTCTTTCTCAGCTGCACAAGACAAGCTCTGCTTGACAGGAAACATCACCCATCAGAAGGGACATTTTAAAGTGTCACCAGCTTCAAGGTAAGCCATTTTCCCCTGTTGGGGGAGAAAGTGTGGTGGAGGTCTCAGGCTGTCAAATATGATACCACTGTGCATTGGGAAGGATTCGTTCTGGATTGTTTTTAATAGATGAAAAGATTTTGCATCTTTTCAGTCTCGCACTCAGATCTGCAGAAGAAATTTTAATAACATCATCAACTTTGTGTGTAGCCACCCCACACATTTATATAATTCTATCTTTTAGTAGCTCTAGGAATTTTTTTAAAAGTTTGAAGGCGGGGGTGGGTGTCTCCTTAATTCTTTATATAAACTTTTGTTTGTGTTGTTTGATTTTTAACTAAAGGATGCAAGTTCTGCTTTTTTTATTTCATTATATGATTTTTAAATTTAGATGTTGAATACTATATGTATATGTGTGTTTATGTGTTTAAGTGTATATCTGTGAGTAGGTACTGTTGGGGACATTAAGAACACGTCAGCCGAAAGAATAGAAATTTAAGTCAAGGAAATGAAACCTAACTCTCTGGCTGTCTCCTACTTCCTGATATGTGGACTTGGCTTAGCCCAGGGGTGTTGCCCTGACATATGACGGAAAAATCAAACCACCATTAGGATAGGCTAGTGGCTGTTCCTCCAATGTGATCTGCTCGTGCTTCCTATGCTCCCCTATAACCTTTCTGCTGATTGGCCCATGTCTTCTATAAAGGCGTCCAACTTCCTCAATAAACTGAGCTCATGCCTTGACTGGTCTCCCTGACGCGTCTGATTGTCCTCCAAAAGGAGGGCTGGGTGCGGGCGGTCAGTCAGCTCTTACCTTTCCTGATCCGTCCTTGTTGGGGCATGCTCCCCCTTCTCTTGTGGGTCGAGAGGAGCTGGGGGCTAAAAACCCCAACAGGTACATCTATCAATCTACACACACACACACACACACACACACACACTAAAATAGCTACCTTCTCTCTATAGCCCTCGGTTTCTAATCTACTACCTTTCTCTCCCTCTTGGGAGTGGCTGTGAGTTGTCCTATATGCTGATAACGTGGTAATCCCTTTCCTTGCTCTTTTCTATGTTCTTCCTAGGAATCATTGTCTGCAGTGTGACACATCCCAGTTTTCTATGACTTGACATTTCCAAGGTGTATATTCCTATTTCTAGACCAAACAAAAAACAGAAAACAAAGCAGAAAGTTGAACAATGTCAACAGCGCAGAGATGCATCACCTAGATTTATTTTTAGAACACAAAACAACATACACTTTATTCTGAGGAAGACTATTAGAATACAATTCCTTAACAAATGAAAAATGAACTATGTAAATGAATATAGACAGGTCAAATGATGCACGTGGGTTTCTGAAATGTTATTATGGATACAAAATTGAGTATTTATATCAAACATTCAAGTTAATATTTTCTATGAAAGGGCTGTTTGCATTTCTATTATAAAAACTCCAGTTTATTAAATGAAGGTTGAAGTAGATAATGACAAAATTATGCCCATGTGAAATTAATTGTATATGAATTAATAAGCATAATTTCAATATCCAGAAAATGCAAATAGTTTATGAAATTAAAATAGAATACCTTTTGCAGCCCTGATGTGGAATGAGTGCTGACACTAGGGTCCTCTATTGAAGTGGGAATGCTGGGTGGGTTTCAGAAATCCCACAGGAGATTTAAGTTGGTGAATGTGCAGCCTACTATTTTTTTCAGACTAATAAAGTAATATGAAATGGTAGAGTAAAATAATATTAATTGTTTTTAAAAATCCCTGCTTTTTAAATATCAATTTTTTTGTTTTATTTTGCAACCTTGGGATCAAACCCAGGGCCTTTTGCATTCTAGACTAGTGCTCTACCACTGAGCTATATCCCCAGCCCCAATATCACACATTTATTAAAGAATGCAATTATGAACATGTGCTAAATAAAGAAAAATACCCTATCTTATCTCAGAGAACCTGCTTTCAATGGTGTCTTCAAAGACCATGAAACTCGATTTCCCTGAGCTACCCCAAATACATATACATTATAATGAACTCATGTCTTTCTTTATTGTTACATATTAATGCTACAGAATGGTGGGTTTCATTGTGATCTATTGATACATGCACAAAATATAATTGATTGATTCATTCCCCAATAAATCCCCTTACCTTCCCCTTTTCCCTCCCCCTGTACCTCTTCTTCTCTCTCAATGGTCTCCTTTCTACTTTTATTAGGTCCTTTTTTGTTTGTGTGTTTGCTTCCCACTAGATTCCACATATGAGAGAAAACATACAATACCTGTTTTTCTGAGTCTTGCTCATTTCACAAAAGTATGTTTTTGATACATACTTGCTTCCACTGTACCTTTTTGAACTTTTCCTCCTCACCAGTTTGCATGAGTAAGCCTTATCTACTGAGAGATTCTAGAAGGACTCAGCCACAGGATAGAGATGCAAAGGGGGGCAATTCTGAGGAGCCCTTGCCCTCTGCTTCTGCTCATCTACTGTGCTGCTGGGCATTGGGTGTGTTTCTTAACTTTCTGTGCCTCAGTTTCCTCATGTTAAAAAGGGGTGAAAATATTTTGCCTCCTAGAACTGCTGTGAGAAATTATAAATTTAAATTGTAAGCACAAATTAGCATATGGCAAAATTGTTACCAAACCCTGGTTTGGAAGCTCATCACATGGGAAAACCAGTATCCAAGATGAGCATTGGAGAGAAATAAAGGTCTTATTCAGTGGCCAAGGAACAGAGAAGAGAGAAGCTTGGTCGAAAAATAACTTTGCAACTCCAAGGTATTATGGATTTATAGATACAGGACAGGAATGAGGAGGTAGAAGGATGGGTTAGTGAAAAGGAAGAATACTTGTGGCTTTTCTAGTATAGGCAAGGTCTTTCAGGAAAGTAGGTGTCACTCCTCTTCACCTCTCGTCATTTCATCATTTCACAGTCTGGTGTTTCCAGTCATAGTAGCTGGTAGGTGTCTTTAATCTTAAAGGGTGAGAGAGAGGGATAGAAGGAGGGAGAGAGGGAGAAATGGAGAGGGGGAGAGGGAGACAGACAGAGAGAGAGAGAGAGAGAGAGAGAGAGAGAAATACTGTGAATCAAAATGAAGCTTAACTCACGTTAGAGTTTTGGACAAAACATTCTCAAATGATCATCATGTCCATATGCAGTGCTGAGTATAATCTGACCCACAGGTTAAGGCAACAAAAGAGACAGATATGGTGTGATGACAGAGATGGCAGACCTTTTCATCCCATTCCAATAACCCATTCCAGTGAAGAGTCAGTGTTTCAACAAAAGCAGCCTTCAGGTCCCTGAAGAGTAACCTAGGCAACCATTATCATCATCAAAACCCACATGTCAGAGGCATTATCTACAGCAAAGTTAGTGTGAGACTACTAATGTATTGCCCAGGGGTGTGACCTCAAAAATTAGTGATTTTTTTTTTTTTTTTTAAGTCAACTAAGAGCAAGTGAAACTGGAGGGTTTGTTTAGGTTTTTCCTTGGTAGTAAAATTAACTACATTAATATTACTGAATTGAATACTAAAATATTACTTGCTAAGATAATAAATATAATTTATACTACTCAGAATTATAGTAGTTGAATTCCCAAGGCTAAGGAAAATGGTTGATTCAGGTGATAAGGACTCACATCAAAAGAATGGTGCCTATATGCATCAGGTTCTCCAGAGGAACAGAACCAATGGGATTCAAGTCATGTGATTTTGGAAATTGATAAGTCTTAAAATTTTGAGGACGTTTTACAAGCTAAATAACCAAGAGAGACAATGGTAGAGTTGGCTTAACTTCAAAGTGGGTCTTACAGATTGACCAGAAGGTTTATGCCTCCTTGAGAATATAGTTCTCAATAAGCCTAAGAGAAAATTGTTCTATGCTGCTACGGTATCAAGATGTTGTGACCACATACCTTACACGGAAATGTTATCTTTTTCTTTCAATTCTTTAATACTTTCTTCAAGCTCAGAAAGAAGAAGAAAACCTTTTTATTTTTTTGCATTACAACCAAAAGCAGTTTTTCTCACTTTTGTAGAAGGAAAAATTTTAATCAAAGTCAAGTCATATTTGACCACTTAAAATTCTTAAAGTTCTTAAAAAGTGCTAGGAATTTGTATACCTTTATAAAAAATATTGTAATATGAAAAATGCAAAAAAGGCAAGTTAATAAAGAGTTCTAAAAACTTGGGAAAAGTAAACTGATAGTAAGTTTAGTTTCATTACAAAACATGAATAAGTAAATTTTAAAAAGTTAGGTTTATTTGAAAAATAATGATATAGTATGGGGAGAATCAGCACTTTTAGTTACAAAAGTGATTTCAGCCAAATATTGGCTACATTTCAAACACATTTTTAAAAAATATTTATTTATTTACTTTAGTTGTACACAATGCAATGCATTCATGTTTACATGGTGCTGAGGATCGAACCCGGGCCGTGCACGCGCGAGGTGAGTGCTCCGCCACTGAGCCACAACCCCAGCCCTCAAACACATTTAAAAAAAATACTTTTATAAGAAAGTTTACTTAACATGCTTAACTGTTTCTGAGTATCCATCCAGACCCTCTGAAGAACAATACTAGAGAAAAAAAAATCTCTCAATGAGAATAATGCTCTGCCTATTGGTCTTTGCAAATTTGAAAAGCCTCATTAAAAGCTTATATGCCATATGTAAGCTTCATTCTTAATTATTTGGCACATTATTTTAATCTTTATTGTATAGTCATTAATTAGAAACTTTGGAACTTGGCAGCTGCAACACATGCACCATTAGGACTCTTAACAGCACATTCAATTTTGCTTCTCATGCAAATTAATTGCAAAGTCAGGTACTATTATGCATTCCCTGAAAGATATAAGAAGCACACTGCTTATTTGTGCTTAGAGCCAATAAGTAAGTTTTAGCACTTTCAAAATTCAATATACTCCAACATATCTTTAGAAATTTGCCATTTAATGGAATCAAATATGGCATTTGTTTTTATAGGGCCATGTAGAAACCATGACTCACCAAGGTGGTGTTCATGGCACCAAGTTTATTAATTCACTGTGCTTATAACAAAACCCATATTTGTGTGTGCATTTTATTATTCCATAATTCATTGAATAATTTATTGAATGATTCATAATATTAAAAATAATTTTAATACAAAATGACTATATTCAAATTGTGACTTAGTATATATGAATTGAATGCAACCATTTGAGTTCAATCATTTGTAACTTCAAATGGTAGAAGGTAAGGAAAATTATTCTATTTTTTTTTTTTTTTTGGTACTGGGGATTGAACTCAGCGGCACTCGACCACTGGGCCACATCCCCAGCCCTTTTTTGTATTTTATTAGAGACAGGGTCTCACTGAGTTGCTAAGTGCCTCGCCATTGCTGAGGCTGGCTTTGAACTCGCGATCCTCCTGCCTCAGCCTCCCAAAGTGCTGGGATTACAGGCGTGCGCCACCGCGCCCGGCTAAATTATTCTAATTTTAAGAGTTGTTTTCTGTGGAGAGCAGCCTGTGCCCTGCTCTGTGTCTCTATTTGATGCACACAGCAGTAGTTCTTAGATTATGCCTAAACCCGCATTACTCCGATTTTGTCAAACAGTAGTTTGCTATAAACTACTCCATGTTAATTTAAGTGTCCAAGTGGAAAGACTGTACACTTTGTTTGTACAAGTAAACAACCACCATCTGCTTAGAATGACCATAAGGCACAAACTGATAAATTAATCATTCTGATCAAAAATGACTACCAGAGAACTTACTAAATCAATCAGAAGCATGTGGATACATGGATATATCAAACTCATATTGGAAAATGCAGGCCATGTGTAAGAGCCCTAACAAGGAGATAGCTAAGATGGCGGCTAGCTGAGAGCCATAAGAGGTGTTTCAGTATTTTCACCTGATATTCATGCATTTATCTAAGAATCTTTCTATGCCTGTGAAAACTATGACGCACCTCTAAGTTTGAGCTGTTGACATGTGTATACTCTTTAAGGCAAAAAAGTATTTAACTGGGTGAGGTTGGCTACAGAGGTGGTTGGAGTTGGAGAGGTTGTTGGAGCTGGAGAGAGAAGTTGGAAGAAGCAAGAATAAAGAGCCTATTCATTTTCCAGTCTGCTTCCGAATTCTTTCCCACGGTATCGTTGCTGCAGGCGGCAATAGCTGCAGGCGGCATCGGCCATGAACTTATCAAACAAACCAGACTAGTGAATGAAGCAACCTCCTTACTCGAGTCCCATAAAAGGAAGAACTCCCCAAGATTGGACACAACAGTACCCTAACCTCATCACCTGGTCACGCTTCATCATGACCTTGCCCAGGAAAATCACCGCAGTGACAAGACCTTCTCATCTCTCTCATTTGGCTTAAGCAAAGTATGGTTTCTCCTGCATATGATGACCATGCATGGTCAACTCCAAGCTGACATGTCAGGCTGCCATTCCAAGCTGATACTCTGAAACTGCCATCCATCCAGACATCGGTCTGGATTAAGTTCATGCACATTGACAACTTTGTGCCCTAAACCAGTCCAGTTCTTTGTCTGGTTCCTAATCTTATCTGACCACTTATAGTGAATCTTTTCATTCATATTTAAATCATGATACCCTAAAGTGTGTGTGTGTGTGTGTGCATGCATAAAGTTAGATAGCAGGAAATACTAACAATACTGGAATATTCAATGTAAAGTATTGTCTTATTTGGAAGAAAAGAACAGAAACTCTTTGGGACGAAGACATGAGGAAAAAATGCCATAAATACACATTGGAAAATGTATAAAACTGCATGATACAAGTCTTCAAATAAACTTCCATCACCAAGATTACAGATAAAATAATTAATATATGGAAATAATCTAATGAATTTGCTGAAAACAAAAATGTAGGTCCTATAATTTTTTCCCCCCAATGACACAGTTTTTCTGATCCTTCTGTATCTGCCTTGTGACAAACAGGACATCATTGAAAAATTGAAGGCCAAACAAACATGTGTATTCATCTTCGAAGGAAACTGCACATATAGTCTTGGTCTCATTACCAATGTTATCTGACAGCCTGAGCAGCAAGGCCACAGATGTGGAATCAGCAGTGCTGTTAATGAGATCTACACATTATTGGTATCCATCTAAAGAGACAGAGGTAAGCCAAGTTGTACAGCTGTGCTGATATGCATTTTCTTGAATACCCTCTTCAAAATAAAGAGCAGCAAATTCCCTGGGCCATCAAATTGAACAATCTTAGTCAATATTCTTTGCTTTAGCTATCTCTACTATAAAAGAACTCAACCTGCACATCATGCTGATCTGACTCTAACACCATTCTGAAGTGTCCTGTTGCTAAGTAAAAAATCTGCTGCTGTTGTCCTCTATCAGATCAAACAACACATCATGTCCCAAACACAATTCTTTGATAGTTCCTAGACCAGCATTGTTTTTTTTTTTAACTTCTTTTCTTCAATTCTTGTTACTTCCATTCTTTTGTTCACTTGAAAATCTGAAAGTTTTTTTCCCCACTTCTTCTTTTTCTCATTTTACTTTCAGTTCTAACATATAATCAGTTGCCAAGTTCATAAATTCTATCTTTGAGGTGCTTCTCGAAGTCCTTTTTACCTTTTCTTCTCTGCTGCTATGGCTCTGTCTCTATATTTTAATTACTTCTCACTAGACTGTGCAAACCTATCTGGATCTTTACAGCCAGTTTCTCTGAATTTTAACCTGGCCCAACACTTATGATAACCTTCACTTGTAGTTTCTCTGCTCAGCTGCATGTAACCTGAAGCCTGTGTCCAATTGAATGACATCCTTTTGGTGCTGTCTTCTTTTACCTTGTATATGTCATGCCACAGTGAAATCAAACTGTTTCCTGTTCTCTGAGTAGTCTCTGGATATATGTGGTTTTACAGTTTGTGCAAGCTATTCTTTTTACCAACATTGACCTGAAATCTGCTTATCTAAACTCTGTACAATCTCCGGGATATTCAGAGATGTCACATGACAACAACAATGAACACAACAGCAATCTCAACACCAGCATGTTTACCATGTTCCAGGTGCTCAAATAAACATTTCACAGTCTTTGGCTCACTTAACATTGAAAACAATCACATTGTAGGTGTCATTATCTTTTTTCCTTTTACAAAAGAAATCATTTGTTACTTGAAAGTGTTAGAATTTTGTGGAGCTTTTTTTAAATGTCTCACACTACTTATTAAATTCTGCCAATAGTGCTGTTAATTCAGTAGGTGCTTCATCTTCCTGGCTAAGTGGTAAGTTCATTGACAGAAGAATCAGTCTTATTTTTTTAATTTTATTTTTTTATGTGCTTCACAGAATGCAGCTAGGGTTTATCATGTTTCATACACACACCATGAATCTTCTCACTATAGTGTGTAAAAACTACAGATAGTTTGACTTATCATTTTTAAACTTTGCAATAGTCTAAAAGTGATACACTTTGAGTAGAAGTCACATTTTGAATTCTGAATTTTGGTCACCTAGGCTAGCAATATGTGGTCTGAATCTCAGTTTCCAATCAGTTATAAGATCACTAGGGAAAACAATACTCGGTGGTAGAATGTATGGCTGAGCCTTGATGTCCAATAGGTCGGACTATTGGTATTAGACAATAGGTATTAAATGTCTTCCCAACTTAACAATACTTCCAATTTATGATGGGTTTCTGAGGATTTAACCCTACTGACCAAGAAGCATCAAATGTTGAAGTTTGAACATTATAGCAGCACACTGAGGCAAGCATATAAACCAAGGTTTATTTAAAAGGGGTAACATAGACTTCTCCTGGAAGGGAGAAGGGGGCCATGGCTGGTATCCTGGTATCCCAAGAAGGGAGGCAGGTCTGCCTTTTTTACATGTCTTAGGCATCCTTTTTTCTCCTGCTCTCTTCCCCTTATCTCTCTCCTTCCTGCTCTCTTCCCCTTATCTCTCTCCTTCCTGCTTACTTGACCAGGCTCAGGAATGTTTGGTGGGATGTCCAAAAGGTGGGAAACAGGTGAGCTGAAGGGGGAAGGGCAGGTTGGTGCAGCCCAGGACACACTAATTATCAATCTTATAGCTCCTTGTAGGGAGGGGCAATTCCTGGGACAGGTTACCTTAGCAACTGGTTGGAGTAGGGGCAGGTTCTTGATAAGGGTGGAGGAAGGGTTCTGTAGGAATTAACATTTCAATCACTCAGGGGAACAGTCTTCCTGGGACTCAAAATTCACTTCCTTGATCTGACCTGACTTGATTTACCAATCTACGCCAACTGCCTGTCCAATCCTGGCTTCACTTGCAGTTTGATTTATACTTGACAATATCTAATCCATGTCAAATCTTCATTCTAAGCATCTCATTTTCTGTGACATCTTCTTTTATTTCCCTATATACATTTGACTCTTCTCTCAAACATTGTAATTTGGTAGCTTATGTTTTAGTTACGAATAACTAAATGAATATGAATAAATACGAATATGCTAGTTTTAATCTATTTTTCCTTCAAACACATCTACTAACCTAAAAGCTTCTTAAATTACTAATCCTGTCTACATACCTTTTTTGCTTCCCAATAACAATTAACACAATGTTTGCATAATAGTTGCTAAAATTTATTTTAATTGAAATGAACCATCCAACTCTCTTGTCATGGATATTAATCATAGTAAAAGGCTTAGGTAATGTAATAAAAATCCTCAAAATATTAAGACTTACAGGACAAAGTTCTTTATTTCTCCCCTATGTAAGAATTTGTGATGAATCTTATACATCATTGAGCAGCTCAGAAATCTTTGTTTCACAAAGACATTCACAGACATAGGCTGTCAATGACTTTTCTCTTTGGAACATGGATTTTTCAAGGTCTTTCTGGTTTCTCCAGACAGCAAGAAAGGAGAAATAGCCAGGCAGAGTGCACTCAAACAACTTTTCAGGACACAGCTAAGGTAGCATTTGCTACATCCACTCACTCTGCATTGATTGTGAAATCACATGGCTAACTTGCTGTTAAAAAGACTGAGAAATAGAGTCTCCATATAGCTTACACCCAATTACAAGCTATGACTCTGCAAATATGAAGGAAAGAGCATATTTGTAGACAATTAGTGGTATTTCTCAGTTGACCATACTCATACTTCTCCACATAATAAATTGCATACATTCCTTACTAAAGTAAGGCCATTTGGATACAATCATTAAATTTAAAATGTGTGTGTGATAAGCAGTCCTTTCCACTGGATTGGAATATTAACACCCTATGCTATGATAACTTTCAAATTAAAGGCAAATTACCTATTTCCTTTACATCCGTTCTTCCACACACATAGATGTCTGTGGTGGCAAACTGTAGCTGCCTGATAATATTCTTACTCTTTTTGCTGTTGCAGCTACAACACCGCGGGAGGAGATTCGGTGGCAGGAATCTTTTATTCTCTTTTCTCTTTGGCTTCTAAGCTAAACTCTTTTTCTCATAATATTCTTCTTTTTACTAAACTCTTTTTCTTATCTTACTAAAACTCTTTCTTCTTTTTCTCTTTGGCTTCTCATTCTTTCTCTAGCTTCTTTCTGACTCTTATTTCTTCTTCTGACTATGTTCTGATCGCTCTGACTCTTTTCTTCTTCTCCGACCCGAACTCTTCTTCTGACTGACTGAACGACGACTCACTCTCTGACCGCTTTGACCCGGTTATATACCTTTAGCTTTACAGGTGCATCACATGCATACTTAATGTATGATTATTATCAGGTGGAAACTAGAACATCTTTTATGGCTCCCAGGTAACCGCAATAGCCATCTCCCTGATTAGGGCTTCTTCAGCAAACCATACATAGCATGGTGTAACTCCAATAAAGAGCAGGAGAGGATGGAAAAAAACACCAGCAATTTTATTTCATAATACCTATGAAATCTTGCTGGTTGGGAATTACACATCTGTCTGGCTCCAACTGTGAGATCTTTTCAGAGTTAGCCTATCTGTTCCTTCCTTGTGCTGAATTCTAGATAAACCCCTTTTCTGTTCTTCTGGGCTCCTGACTCAGTCATTAGGGGATTCTTCATTAACCTTGGTATTTCATCTTACATCTATTTTGGATGTTGGAAATTATGCATTACTTAACAACCTATTCCTGGGTGTCATGATTGAATAGTGACACCCTTGCCAACAATGTGTCCATGCCCTTCCTTGGAAATTTTGAATGTAAACTTATTTAGAGAAAGCATTTTGCCTATCCAATTAAGGATCTGAGGATGAAATCATCCTGGATTATCAGAGTCCTTAGAAAATGGTAACTGTATTTTTCACAGACAGAAAAAGAGAAGACATGAATACAGATACAAAGAAGGTTGAGTCAGAAACTGGACTTATAGACACAGGACAAGGAATGACTGAAGCTACCAGAATTCAGAAAGAGCCAGAAGATTCTCCTCTAGAAACTTCACAAGGAGGATGGCCCTGCCTATATTTAATTTTGGACTTCTGACTTCCAGAACTGTGAAAGGATAAATTTCTATTGCTTAGAAATACATACACTTGATTTGTAGTTATTACAACAAGCACAGAAACTTAATTAGTATGCAAATTTAAAAGCATAGAAGTCAGTTTTGGAGTTGAAAAATCCCAGACATTTTCAGTCCTGGCTTATAATTTCAAATGTAGCAAAATTTAGAGGGTGTTTTATGCTTTGCTATTGCTTCCTCATGGTGGCACTGTGGACCCCCCCCCCCTTTTTAGCCCCATACCTCTTTTTAGTTTAACTGCTTCTTTTTGCTTCTGTAAAATGCTTGGATTTAGGATAATAGGAGTCAAACTGCTGTGACTCCATTTTGTAATCAGATACCTCCATTTTGTCAGCCTCAAGCTATTGCAAGTCTCTGGTCACGGGGGACAAGGAGAGAACAAACCCAGGCATGTTAAGCAAGCCCGCGCATAATAAGACCTCGTAAGGTAAAAGCAGGACCCTGCAGTGAGCTTGAGTAATAGCACATTCTATTGCTCTGAGGACAGCCTCCACCAGTGAGAACCCCTTTAGTCATTCCCCAATCAATTTAAAATATGTTTGGCGCATGCGGGCTCCCCTGGCCAGTTGCCATGTGGCAAGACACCCTAACTGTAAGGATGGCCAATCATGTGAACCCCCTCCCTCTCCTTGCTTGAACCCCAACAAAAGGCTCGCCCCACCTGAGTTCAGGACTCTCAGTACGAATCCACTGTGTTGGTGAGGTCTGAGAGTCCGAGCTTAAGCCTGAATAAAGGCTCTTGTTTTTGCATACACTCCAGATTCCTTGGTGGTCTTTGGGGGTCCATTCTCTGGGCATTACAGCACCATCTACAACTCACGTAATGCTGTCATCACCCTTGCCAAGCTTCTTGAGCTGGGTGGAGTCCTAGTTAAGGCCAATCCCTTCATGGCTCATTTGCCCACATGGAAGCTGAATTACCCTTCCTTTTCTTGGCTTGAATAAGAAGCCAAGTCAGATAATCTGGGGTGTGGTTCCTTTGTGGCACTATGGGACTACTAGATGCAACTTACAATTAACCTTCCAAGAAAAAGTCTAGAATAATGAGAAATGGAATGGGAGGACGCCAGACAGATGGACTCCCTCTCTCTGTCCTTTTTGTGGAGTATTGTGAAGTATGGTTACAGTCCCTACCAACAATGTGCTTTCTTTGAAGCTCATCCTGAAGCAATAGGCATCTTTCATCTTTGCTTGCTTCACTTCCTTTTTTATCACATTCACCACCCTGGGCTTACACCTTCCAAAGTAAGTATCAACACTTTATTCCAGGCATCAAGTTGAAAGTTCTAGAAGAACTAGTCTCCATGGTAGGTTTTTGATCTATTGCCTTCAACTAATTCTATGTGTCAGTAGACAATTGTTGATCCATGATGCAAAGAAAAGACCACTGACTTCAATTTTAAATCAAATTAAAGCAAGCTTATATTGTGAACACAAAGAGAGCTGGCCAGCGGCTGCCTCTCCCAAACACTGGGCTGGAGATCAGCCCCATCCTCTGGGAAGACAAGGTATTTATAGCACAGAAAGTTACAAAAAAAGGGGGGGTATCTTGGGAACTTACAGTTAACAGCATTCTGGCAAATGTGATACAAAGGCAGATAGCAGGCTAATGATCTACATGGCTTAACATTTCAAGGTAGGGAGTAAATTAAGATTCCTGTTGGAATTTATGAGGTGCCACTGAGGTTTTAGGGTGGATTGTTATCTGGTCAAGGAGAGCCAGGCCCGTGTGACTTCAGGGCACTGGCAGAAATTCCAAACAAGTTTGGCTCTCAGAGTTTGGTCAGGCCAAATAAATAACTTAGTAAACAGAAATAATTTTTTTTTTTTAAACTTTATGGCTCCCAATCTTAGGATAGAATTAGGTTGGGTTTATCATAATCAAAGTTTTCTTCTGGAATTAATGTTTATGACTGCTTAATTTTATTTCTTCCCTACTCATCTCAAGCATTAAGTCATTTGAATATATTTTGTTTAAGGGAGATAAGTAAGAATTTCACATCCTGTTGCATAGGTTTCAAAAGTATTTGGCTTTTCCAACTATGTAAGTACCTACTATTTGATATTTGTTGTTTTCCTTCCATTGATGCATTGATGCTTATAATTTGGCTGATTTTAGATTTCTATATTTTCCTCTAAATAATTATTATTTTCAGAGCACATGTTTTATTCATGGAATGAAAATAGATTGTAATTATAGCATACATTTGATATATTTGTATTTCAGCCTAACTTCTTATAGAGTTATATTACTTTGGCACATTAATAAACTTGTTAAAGTCTCATTTTCATTTTAAACAATGGTCAAAAACTATACATCCTGTATTATTGAATAAATAATTGGCAAACTTATAATAAGTAATGGTTTTGTTTTAAAGTCTCATGAGATATAATAGATCAACTAGTTTTCAATTAGTAATTAACAACCCAATAGAATTAAGATTAGAAATACTTGGTATGTGTCCTCAATAAATTTAATTACCAATAAACATTTTAAATCTCTATTACTTATTCAATTCCAATATAAATAAAGTATTCCCTCCCACTGGAAAATGCCATGGTTTGAATATGGCTTGAATATGTCCTCCAAGGGTTTTTGTGTTGAAATTTAATCCCCACTGTGAGGCATTAAGGGGTAGAATATAATAGGACAATTATGTTTAGATGTGGGGACTTTGGACAGTAGTTAGGATTAGACAATGTTATCAGGGTAGGGATTCCTCTGGTGGTATTTTGAGAAGAGTGGGGAAACCAAAGGCACAACACTCACACTCCCTATTTCTTTGCGTGTGATCTCTTCTGCAGTCTCAGAACTTTTCCAGCAAGAAGACCATTACAAGATATCAGCTCTTACACTTCCAGAACTTTGAGCAAAATAAGCTTCCTTTTTTATAAAGTTATCCAGTCTCCTATTTTTCATTCTAAAAATGCAAAATGGACTAATAGGAGGAATAAATACTTATATAAAGTAAAACTAAAGTATGTATGCAAGGAAGAAAAAGGTCATTGGAAAAAAAAAAGACATGTAAGATAGCAAGGTATCTTAGATGTAAGAAAGAAAGGCAATCCAACAGGCATTTTGGTGAGAAAGTGATAGAAAAATAGCATGTGGGAGAATGATCAGTGTATTATCTAAAATACAATAATATAAAATTTTTATGTGGTATAAATGCTGATAAAATCTAGCCAATTCTTGCAACAGAATTTTCTTTTAAAAAGTTTGTGTTATTTATTCAAAGGCTTGAGCCCTAAAACTTTCTACAAAGATAGCATTGGAATAGTTAAATTATATAGAAATTAAATTCTGAATGCCCTATTAATCCTTACTCCAGGAAACTTTTGGTTAGTTTTCAGCTTTTATCAGCTGCTGGGTTTTCATTCATGCCATTTCTCTCTGGCAGGTACTGATATTTTTCCTCTCTCTTCTCCTGGTAGATATGGTCACTGCTTTTTTCCTCTTCACCTTCAGTTTCATTACAGAGCTTAGCACTTAGGCATACTTTATGTTTATTTAGGTGCACACATAGAATGTGTCATATGAATGCCAGAAATGATATAATTTTCTTTTATTACTTACAATAAAGTTTCATCTTTTGCCATTATAATCACTTTAATAAAAGGTGGAAAGAAAAGGAAAAGAAACACTTTGAACACTTCAGCAAATACTCTTCCATTTCTACCTATTATGTAAAAGTTGCACAATCATTAATTAGATATTATAATATCTAAAAATCAGTTGATGTCCATACTGAATAGCCGTGCATTTTTCAAATCACAATTCTTTTCAGACACTCAGATGAAATAAACAGATAAGGTGTTAGCCCATTTAACTTTATAGAGATATTCAATATAACAAATTTATTATCATTTAATTATTTTTCTCCACATTTGACTTATACAAAAGATTGGAGTCTTCATGATAGTTAAATTAAAATGTTTAAAACACATGGTTTTTAAGGTCAAAAACACTTAGTCTATAATTTACCAAATAAGGTGATTAAAGGTGGGTTTTATCTAAGAGTAATGTAAGTTATCTGAATTTTGTATTTTCTTGTAATGCTAATTAAATGCTTACTTTGCTAAATCTTTAAATAAATCTTTTCATCATTGTATTTTTCTTGATGATAATGATAAAAAATTATTTATTCATTTCCTTTCTACTTCCTAGAAAAGAGGCTCTTACTGCATATCCAAAGTCATTTGCTCAGGTTTCATAAATAATGAATTTTTAGTTATAACACAAAAAAGCATGATCTATGAATGAAAGATTTGATAGGCTGGATTTCCTCAATTTAAAAATTTCTACTCTGTAAAAACATTGCTAAGATAGTGAAAAGACAAGTCACAGATGGAGATAAAATATATGCAAAAATATCTGATAAAGGACTACTTTAAGAATATACAGAGAGCTCTTAAAACTCAACAATAGGAAAATAAACAATTCAACTGAAATTAGACCAAAACCTTACTAAACATTTCAAAGATATACAGATGACAAATATAGAAAAACATGTTCTACATTGTATGTCATCAGGGATATGAAAATTAAAATTAAAATTGAGATACTACTACATGCCTATTAATATGGACAAAATAGAGAATACTGACACATTCGAGTGTTGATGAGAATGTGAAGCAAAAGGAACTCTCATTTGTGGAGTGGGAGTGTAAAATGGTATAGCCACTTTGGAAAACCAGTTGGTTATTGATTTAAAAAACTTTGCATATTTTCACCATGTGATCCAGTAGTCACAAACTTTGATATTTTCCCAATGGATTTGAAAATTTGTGTTAAAAAAAAGCTGTATAAAGGTTTCAAAGCTTTATTCATAACTGATGTAAACTTCAAAGCCAACCACATTTCTTTCAATAGAATAGATAAATTGTTGTATATCCAGATAATAAAAAATTTAATGCTTAAAAATAGAGCTCTTAAGCCATGATAAAACATGGTAAAAACTTAAATACATACTACTAACTGAAGTAAGACAGTCAGAAGAGGTATGATTCCAATTATATGACATTCTGGAAAGCAGAAGGCAATAGGAAAACTCAGCGGTTTTCCAGCACAGAGGATTTTTTAGGGCAGTGAGACTACTGTGAATGATTCTATAATGGTGGATATAAGTTCATAATTTGAATGGTGGATGTGTGTCCTAACCCATGAAATGCTCAACACAGAATGATCTGTGGACTTTTTGTGGTAATAATGTATCAATGTAGATTCATTAATCATGGCAAATGTACCATTAGGGATGTCAATAATGGGGGAGTTTATGCATGTACAGGGGTAAGGAGTTCTAAATTGAACTTCAAACCTAAGACTCTTCTAAAAATTTAAGTCTTAAAAAAAGAAATCTTATGATAGAGCTTTGAAGCTTTTAATAATACCGACATAATGTTTTCAAGGTGGGGACTCATATTACTGCTGCTCTGTTTTTTATGTGTCAACAGATGCTTATACAATATGATTGGGTTGTTTATAAATAAACAACTCAAAAGTGGTTTTATGCTGTGAACAGTTTATATTCCTCCTTCTCATCAGTACGGATTTCTACAAGTTTATTTATGTATTTGAGGTGAACAACATTTTGTGGGGAAAAATCACTTGCTTGAGCTGGGTTTTCCACATGTATGGGTGCTGTGATCTCATTGTATTGTATGGACTTAATTGACCTGATGAGTAAATGATGCTCACAAAGAGTAGACTTTTAAAAAATATTTGTTATGAGGAAGATCAAATCCATTATATATGGCTTATTGGAATGCCTTAGAAAAATGCTATATGAAAACGTGTCTGTGAATATTCATTTTAATAGCTGAGACAAAATTAAATTCATTAATTTTCTAAGTGGGATATTTTTAAAAGAACTAGATAGTACCAGATTTAGGTATTTGCTGGTGAATTCAGTCAGTGACAAATTAATTGCTGAAAATCATCCCTAAAATTTTAGAGATGATGAATAATTTCTTTGTATAATTTAGAGAAATGGATTACTCAATGTAGAAGAGATGTGTAGTACAGTAATTTGACAAAAGCCAAAACCCACACCAAGCCCAAACCAAACCAAACCAAAGCAACAAAGAAAGGGGGTGAGGGGAAAGAGAAACTGCACCAACATTGTAGACATCATTGCAGGAAATATTTCATTCAATGCTGTATATTATTTGCATTGCTTGTTGTTATTATTTGTCTCTCCCTAAACAGTGAGGCACTGAAAACATTCAGGAACAGTGTAAGTCCACAGTTTAGAAATTCTACTGCCTCACAGCCATACTGTTAGATGGGTAGACACAAACATCATGAAAAAGCAAGGGAACAAATCATCCCAAGCAAACAAAGATAGTTCAATAACAGAATTTATCAACACCACAGTTGGAGAAATGTCAGAGAAAGAGTTTAGAATGTATATCATTAAACTGATCTGTGAGGTAAAGGATCACATAAGAAGTGAAATTAGAGGGACAATGCAAGACATGATAGATCACTTCAATAAAAAGATAGAGATTCTGAAGAAAACATAAAGCAGAAATCTTCAAAATGAAGGAACCAATAAGCCCAATTAAAAATTCAATGGAAAGCATCACCAACAAACCAGACCACTTAGAAGACAGAATTTCAGGCAATAAAAACAATATACCATATATATATGGTTGACCATGGAGAAAGAAGTTAAGAGACTAATGAACAGAACTTCTAAGAAATATGGGATAGCCTGAAAAGACCAAAGTAAAGGTTTATTGTGATTGATGAAGACTTGGGAGATACAAACCAATGGAATGCACAATCTTTTTAATTAAATAATGTCAGAAAAATTTCCCAAACCTTAAGAATGTAATGAAAAATCAAATACAAGAGGCTTATAGAACCCCCAAATGTACAAACTTACAACAGACCCTCAACAAGTCACATTATTATGAAAATGCCTAACATACTGAATAAGGATAGAACTTTAAAGGCTTCTAGAAAAAAAAAAAAAAAAAAACAGGTAAAATTTAGAGGGAGACCAATTCAGATCTCAGCTGATTTTTCAACACAGACCCTCAAAGCTAGGAGTTCTTGGAATGATATGTACTAAGTTCTGAAAGAAAATAGATGCTAGCCAAGAATACTATATACAGTAAAATTAAGCTTCAAAATTGATGACAGAGTAAAAACTTTCCATGATAAACAAAAGTTAAAAAAAATCACAACTGGAACACCTGCACTACAAAACATACTCAATAAAATATTTCATGAAGAAGAAATGAAAAATAAAAGTGAAAACCAGCAAAGGGAGGAACTACACTAGGAGAATAATCTATCAAATAAAAAACTAATTCAAAGCTGGGTGTGGTGGCGCACGCCTGTAATCCCAGTGCTTTGGGAGGCTGAGGCAGGAGCATCACGAGTTCAAAGCCAGCCTCAGCAATGGCGAGGCACTTAGCAACTCAGTGAGACCCTGTCTCTAAATAAAATACTAAAAAGGTCTGGGGATGTGACCCAGTGGTCAAGTGCCCCTGAGTTCAATCCCTGGTACAAAAAAAAAAAAAAAAAAAAAAAAAAAAACCTAATTCAAATTAAAAACCAGAACTATATTGAAATGATGAAGAATAACTCTATAATAACGTTGAACATAAATGGCTTAAGGTCATCAATCAAAACACAAAGACTGGCAGATTGGATTTCAAACAAGATCCAACAATATGTTGTCTCTAAGACACTTACCTCGTAGGCAAAGATATCCACAGACTGAAGTTAAAAGGATGGGAAATGATATATCTTTCACATGGATCTTATAAAAAAGCAGGGGTTTCTATCCTTGTATCAGATAAAGTGAACTTCAAGCTGAAGTTAATCATAAAGTACAAAGAAGGACATTTCATACTGTTCAAGGAAATTATACATCAACAAGACATAACAATCATAAATATTATGCCCCAAACAATGCAGCATCTATGTTCATAAAACAAACCCTTCTCAATTTCAAGAAGCAAGAAGACCACAACACAATAACACTAGGTGACTTCAACATACCCATCGCACTACTGGATAGATCCTAAATAAAGAAGCTAAACATTAAATAAAGAAGCTATAGAACTAAAAATTACAAGTAATAATTTAGATGTAACAGACATATACAGAATAATTCACCCATAAATGACTGAATACACATTTGACTCAGCAGCACATGGATTCTTATCTATAATTGATCGTATCTTAGGCCACACAGCAACTCTAAGCAAATACAAAAAAGTAGTAATAGTACTTTGCATTATATCAGATTATAATGGGATGAAATTAGAAATCAACAATGAAATAAGAAAAAGAAGCTATCTAACACCTGGTGACTAAATAATATGCTATTGAATGACCAATGGATAGCAGAAGAAATCAGGGATGAAATAAAAAAAATACTTAGAGGTAAATAAGAAAAGTGATACAACATATCAAAATCTCTGGGAAACTCTGAAGGCAGTGCTAAGAGGAAATTTCATTGCATTGAGCTCATCCATCAAAAGAGTAGAAAGTCACCAAATAAATAACCTAATATTACAACTTAAATCCCTAGAAAAAGAAGAATAAATCAACACTAAAAGCCATAGAATACAGAAAATAATTAAAATCAGAGCTGAAATCAATTAAATTGAAATAATCCAAAAAGTTGACAAAACAAAAAGTTGGTTCTTTGAAAACATAAGTAAAACTGATAAACCTCTAGCCAAAGTAAAGAAAAAGCGAAAGAAAATTCATATTACTAAAACTCATGATGAAAGAGCAAATATTACAATAGACACTACTGCAATACAAATGACCAGAAACTAATTTGAAAATTTATACTCTAATAAAATAGAAAATCTTGAAGGCAGTGACAAACTTCTAGAGACATATGACCTACCCAAATTGAATCAGGAGGACATAGAAAATTTGAACAGATAAATGTCAAGCAATGAAATTGAAGACATCATCAAAAGCCTACCAAGAAAGAAAACCTCAAGATCAGAAGAATTTTCAGTTGAATTCTACCAGGCCTTCAAAGAAAAATTAACACCAATCCTCCTTAAATTATTCAATGATATAGAAACTCATTCTATGAATAGTATCAGACAAAGATATATCAAGGAAAAAAAATTTCAGACCAATAACCCTGATGTACATAGATGTAAAAATTCTTAATAAAATTCTGGCAAATCATATATACAAAACATTAAACTAATATAAACAAATATTAAAACAAATAAAAATTTAAAAAGATATTAAAAAGAGAGTGTACCATGATCAAGTGGTATTCATCCTAGGGATGCAAGGTTGGTTCAACATACAGAAATCAATAAATGTAATTCATCACATCACTAGACTTAAGGACAAAAATCACATGATTAACTCAATAGATGCAGAAAAAGCATTTGACAAAATACAGCATCATTGATGCTCAAAATACTAGAAAATCTAGGCATAATAAGAATATATCTCATTATTGTAAAGCTATACATATTTAACTTTAGGCCAGCTTCATTCTAAATGGAGAAAAAAATGAGGTATTCCCTGAAAAACTTGAACAAGAGAGGGATGCTCTCTTTCATTGCTTTTATTCAACAACGTCCTGGAAACTAGCCAGAGCAATTAGAGAAGGATACAAATAGAAAAACTCAAACTGTCCCAATTTGCTGATGATACAATTCTATATATAGAAAATCCAAAAAACTCCACCAGAAAACTTCTAGAACTCATAAATGAATTCAGCAAAGTAGCAGGATAGAAAATTAACACCAATAAATCAAGTGCGTTCCTGTATGTTGGTGAAAAATCAACTGAAAGAGAAATTAGAAAAACTATACCATTCACAATAGCCTTAAAAAATTAAAATATTTGGGAATCAATCTAACAAAAGAAGTGAAACCTTTACAATGAAAAGTACAGAACTCTAAAGAAAGAAATTGAAGACCATAGAAGATGGAAAGATCTCCTATATTCTTGGATAGACAGAATTAATATTGTCAAAATGGCCATACTACCAAAAGAGCTATACATATTTAATGCAATTCCTATTAAGTTTCCAATGATGTTCTTCATAGAAATAGAAAAAGCAGTCATGAAATTTGTTTGGAAAAATAAGAGATCCAGAAGCAATCCTCAGCAAGAAAAGTGACGCGGGAGACAGCATGATACCTGATGTTATATTATACTACAAAGATATAGTAACAAAAACTGTATGGTATTGGCACCAAAACAGACATGAAGATCAATGGAACAGTATAGAAGACAGACAAACCCACATAAATAGAGTTATCTCATACTAGACAAAGGCACCATAAACATACATTAGAGAAAAGATAGCTTCTTCAACAAATGGTTCTGGGAAAACTGGACATCCATATGTAACTAAATAAAATCAAACCCCTATCTCTCACCTTGCATAAAAATCACCTCAATGTGGATCAAGGGCCTAGGCATTAAAGCAGAGACCTTGTGCCTAATAGAAGAAAAAGTAGACCCATGTTGGCTTAGGAACTGACTTCCTTAACAAGACTCCTAAAGTGCAAGAAGTAAAATCAAGAATCAATAAATGGGATGGAATCAAACTAAAAAGCTTTTTCACAGCAAAAGAAACAATAAAGTCTGTGAAGAGAGAGCCTACAGAAAGGTAGAAAATCTTTGCCCCCTGCACCTCACATAGAGCACTAATCACCAGGATATATAAAGAAATCAAAAAACTTAACACCAAAAAAACCCCCAAGAAAACCAACAACAAAAAATAACCCAATCTATAAGTAGACAAAGGAACTGGACACTTCACAGGAGAAGAAATATGATCAGTCAATAAATATATGAAAAAAATGTTCCACATCTCTAGCAATTACAGAAATGTAAATCAAAACTACACTGAGATTTCATCTGACTTCAGTCAGAATGGCAATTATCAAGAATATAAGTAACAATAAATGTTGGTGAGGAATTGGGGAGAAACGTACACTCATACATTGCTGGTTGGACTGCAAATTGGTGCAACTACCCTGGGAAGCATTATGGCAATTCCTCAGAAACCATTTGATCCAGTAATCCCACTCCTCAGCATATACCCAGAACACTTAAAATTAGCATACTACACTGATGTAGCCACATCAATGTTTGTAGCAGCTTAATTCACAATAGGTAAGGTATGGAACCAAGCTAGGTACCCTTCAACAAATGAATGGATAAAGAAAATGTGGTATATATACACAATGAAATATTAATCATAAAGAAGAATGAAATTATGGCATTTGCTGGTAAATGGATGGAATTGACAACTATCATGCTAAGTGAAATAAGCCAATTCCAAGAGACCAAAGGCTAAATGTTCTCTGTGATATTCAGATGCTGACTTACAATAAGCAGGGATCAGGTGGAGGGAGGAGTGAAGGTTCACTGTATTAGGTGGGGGGAGTGAGGGAAATGGAGAGAGGATAAAAATGGGAAAGTCAGTGGAATGAATGAGACATAACTTTCCTATGTTCATATATGAATACATAATCAGTGTAATTCAACATATGTACAACCAAAAAATTCCAAGTCACACTCCACAAATGTATGATATATCAAAATACATTCTACTGTCATGTAAAAAAAACAAAAAACTGAAAAGAATAAATAAAAAAAAATTAAAAATTTGGCATTCTTCAAAAAGTACCAGTAACACCCTCAGTGTTTACTTTTGTTTATAAGCTATTAATTCTTCTGTATGTAGAATAATGCAACATAAAATATTCTTAAAGTTGCATATTTGATATTGTAAATATGAATATATTTATCAAGATAATAAAAATGAGTTATTTTGATATACATGTATCATAGTGCAGATGGAGTTTATTCCTTCGGAAATTGCAAAAGAGTATTTTTGGCAGCTTAAAGTTGCTAAATTATTCTTAAGCCAAGTATGTAAAACATTCTGCCAAAAATCACAGTTCTTACATAAAATAAAAATTTTAAAATGACCTGAGACATATCACAGACAAGCTTGGAGTCTTCTAAAACTCTAACATGTAAGAAAATATACAAAAAAAGAAAGAAAGAAAACAAGCAGGTGATAGTTTGGCAGAAGACCATGCACCATTTCCAAGTAACAAAAGTGAACATTTATTAACATGAAGAAAGCATAATTTATTTATATAAACATACATATATATATAAAATTCAATATATATGTTGATATTTCATATATATATGTACATATATGTATATGTATATACACACAGAAACACAAATATATTCTGTTGACTGCATAGACAAAGTAATAGGCATTAGGTAATTTCACTTTTAATACATGGCAAGAGATGGCATATGTCTGATAACATTTTTTAACAAATGAAAATAAAAGAAAAAAGATTCTCAAAAATCTTAATGTTACAACCTGGAGACTAGAATCACAATTGAATGGGGTACACTTACCTGCATTTGTCCACTCATTCTTTTTCCCAAATCTTTAAGAAATAACACAAAGTGCACCTTACTTGTTATTGTTCTGTCTACTGTATAACTATCAAATTTTTTTTTAAGATAACAAAAAATTTTAATTAAAATATATGTAATTTCCTTACACACACTCAAACATATATATTTACTCTGATGTACAATAATCACACATGTTATCATATAAATTCTTTTTTAGAGTAATTAAAAAATTTCCCTTTTCTGCTTGGATCTTCTTTTCATTACCTTTTCCTGTTCCAAGTGCAATTTCCTCTCTTCCTCTAGATTATTCATGTCTCAGACTTGGGAACATTCTTTAACCATTTGTGTAAAAATTTAAATATTTATAAACACTAGGTTTTTGTTTATTTTTTATATTTTAATAATACCAAACTAAAAACACTTTCTAACATTTTGCTTGTCTTCATTCCTAGAATAAGATACTTTGTGAAAATCCTGACAAATCATTGATCCAAATTCCCCTTTTTGAATAGCTGATAAATACTGTTAAAGTATCAAGTTATCTTTATCAAATCTCCAAATTGTGGAAATTTAGTTTGTCTGAAGCTGTTCTAGAGTAAGCATTCTTTTTTATATGTTCTTAATTTTTATATCTAAGGTTGATTCTAGGAGTCAACTGAAGTTTTATTTTTATTTTTGTGGGTATCAAATTTATTTCCAAAATGGCTCTATTTTTGGTGGTAGGGGAACCAGGCAACAGGGTGGCATTTCTCCCTTAACTTATCACATCTGATGATGCTTCTGACATTTCTGAAGTGGTTTCCAGAATTGTTCTGGGAAGTTGTAAATATGAATATGTTTCTCAATATCTTCTGCCCCAGATGTAAAAACAGATCAGGAAAACATGTCATGAGAAGTTTCCATGGGTCAATTCTGGAAGTGGTAAACAGTTTTACCTTTCAGAATATATTAGCTAAAATTATTAGTTAAAATTATTATTTGTAGACATATCTACCCACGAGGAAAGCCTGGAAATGTAGATTAATTGTATAATCAGGAAGAATCCCATGGTGTGTTTTTGTTTCTCTACCATAATGGTTGGAACTCTGTATCCATTTGATTTTCAGACTTCAACCTTTTTAATGTTTTTTTTTTTAATTAAGTAAACATAATTATTTCCCATGATTTATATAATTGCTTCTTTTATCCTGGTGAGTGTACGTGTCCTGGGCTACCATGTCTTAGTCTTTTGGACCTATTACTCAGTTCTCTCACATATTGCCTCATGATTTATATCTTTTTAAAACCTTGCTCTCTGACCTCAAATATTTCTTCCTCATAATAAGTCTCAATTATGACCCAATTTTTCTAATTTATTTACTTTTTAATAGTTTAGTTTGTGTGAAAAACATACCCTAGGGTGCTCTTCAATAATTCCTCCCATCTGGCATTCGCCTCCAGTTGATCCTTCCCTGTTGAATGTGGGCAGGCCTTGGGGCCTATTTCTAAGTAAAAGAAAATGAATGGTGATGGATTTCACTCCTCCTAGCCCTGTATAAGCAAAATGACATGCTGGAGAGGTCTCATGGCAAGAACCTGGAAGCAGCCAACAGCCAGCAAACAGCTGAGGCCCTCATTTCTACACCTGTGAGGGAATGAATTTTATGGACAACATGAATTGCTTTGGAAAGCATCAGATCTCTAGATGAGAAAGGAACCCAGCCAACACCTTCACTGCAGCCTTGTGGACTCTGAGCGAACGTAGTACCCAGTTACACCATGTCTGTCCTCCTACCCCATGGAAACCGTGAGAAAATGACTTTGTGCTATTTAAGCTGCAGTGTTTCTAAAGTTGCACAGCAATAAGAAATTATTGGTGCCATTTGCAGGGAAACAAACAAACAAACAAAAACTTAGCCCATAGGTTCTTAGACAAGGTGGTGGCAATATTGTAATAGCAGGAATACAGTGGGTATATAAGACAAATGGCTTCTAATTTCTGTCCCTGCTAAAGTCAAGCTATACCTGTGTGTTGAGATTCTTAAAGAAAGACTCTTGGGCTGGGGTTGTGGCTTAGTGGTAGAGCGCTTGCCTAGCACATGTGGGGCACTGGTTTGATCTTCAGCACCACAAAAAGTAAATGAATGAAATAGAAATAAAGTTATTGTGTCCATCTACAACTAATTTTTTTTTTTTTTTTTTTTTTTTTAAAGAAGAAAGACTCTTTGTTCTATGCAGGAGCCCTGTTTGGGGAGATGGCTATGAATGTGGTTGACTTCGGGCCATGGAGTTTTGGACATTGCCGCCTTCCGTAGTCTCACGAGACTTGGCCGGGATCTCAAGAGACTTGGGCCGAGCACGGAGCGGGTTGGGGCCATTTTGGTTGTTGGTTGTTTGCTGGTGTGTGGTACGTGTTAGAGTTGTTAGAGCCAGAGAGAGAAACTGACAGAATAAAGATCCTGTTTGTTTCCAGTCTGCCTCTGAACTTATTCTCGCGGCTTTGCTGCTCCAAGCGGCCATCGCTTCAGGCAGCAACAGTTCTATCCCTGTTTCTATGGCTCAGGAGTCCCCAAAGAAACCATCTTGCCTTGTGGGAGTCCAGGAAACCAGAATGGTCAATATTTACCTTCTTTTTTTTTTTTTGCAGTCCCAGATATCAGAAAACAAAGATCTCCTTAGGATGAATTTCTTCACAATTATCATTGTTAGGGTTCTACATGGGTGGATGAACCCACTTACTAGTCCTTTCTATTGGAACCCTGATAGAACTGAAAACATTAAACACTGTTATCTACAGGCCCTAGTAGTCATTTGAAGATGCAAGTCTATGCATTTCACAGTACAGATTTGATTAAGTGGATTGTTTTCAAAATTTCTATGTAATTATAATTGTCAGTATTTTAGAGTGACACATTTTTAAAACATAGTTTTCAAGTAATAGGTATTATTATAGAATAAATTTAATTAAATAAGCACAAAATAAAAGCTAACTTTTCTATTATTGTTAATATATTAGTGTATTTCATTTTTTATGTTTGTTATTTTAAATTTTAATAAATTCAGAATCATACCAGATAGACCTTAGTTTTTTTTTTTAACTTAATAATATATAGGATACATTATTACATCTTAGTAAATTTGTTTCTGAATTTATTATTTCATTCACTCCTACAGTGATACTTTATTAAACACATTTCACACTATTTATGTAGTTTCAGAGATTTATATTATTATTAACAGTACCACAGCAAAGACCTTTGTAATCTAACATCATCACTTGTTTGCTTTTTTTTTACTTCAAAAAAATTGCTACAGGTGGAATTCCTAACATATGTATGAAATTTTTTAAATTCTAAGTTGTTATATATGACAGCAGAATGCATTAAAATTCATAATACACATATAAAGCACATTTAAAAAGATCTCTTGTATACAAAGTATATTCACACCATTTGTGTCTTCATACATGCACTTAGGGTAATGATATCCATCTCATTCTACCATCATTTTTTTTTAAAAGAGGAACAAAAAAAAAATCTCTTTTGGGTTTGAATTGGAGGAGTGAGAGAGGAAAAGGGGATAAAATAGGTTTGGAGAGGCAAGCAGAGGCTAGATCATGCTGCAGGATCATGCATAGTCAGAAACTGGATTTTATACTAAATATCACTGAAATCTAAGGAAGTGTTTGAACAAGAGTGTCTTTATGCATTTGCAAGAGCATTCTGGATGCTCCATGGAGAGCTGCATGTGAAGGGGCAGCAAAGTCTTCAGGGCAACCTGTTTGGATGTACTGCCTGCAAGAAGCAATGGAGAATGGTGGTTAAATTCCAGGTATCTTTAGCAAGTACACGTGCTAAATTGGTTGAATGTAGGTATAAGGAGAAGTAAAAAATAAAGATGTTGTCTACATTTTGGCCTCATCTTTCAAGTCCTAGTAGAAACATTTATTTAGGAGGGGATGACTTGAACATTTGATTTTGCTTATGTAAATTGTGACATGATTGGTTATGCCAATGAAAAATTGATCAGTTACCACAGAGCCCTAAGAAAAGACAGAACTATAGGAATAATTTTTGTGATCATAATATTTAGAGCTATGGCACAGCATGAAATCACAAAAAAGAGGGAGTGCAGGTTGAAAAGGAAGGAAGGTCAAAGATGGAGGTCTAAAGCAATCCAGTTCAACATTTAGATATGGAAAAGGCAGAGATAAGGAGTGAGATCAAGAAAAGATATCTAGAGGAGTTGGAGGAAAACCATGTGAGTGCATTCTCTCATACTTAGTGAGAATCAGTGTTTCCAGCTGCACAGCAAACAGTTTTCTGAGAGGAAATTTGTGGATCTGATGCTTATTTGCTCTAATCATTGTGATGCTTGAATTAGCGTGAGACAGAGAAGATATTCATCACAGAAGACAGAAAATAAATGTTCACCAAAACATTAGTAAAGTGAAATGGTCAGTTAATTCCAAGTTTGCCTTCATACAATTCTCATATTATTCCTAATTTACTTTTTTCTCAGTATCTCTTTCACAATGAACTAGCTAATGAACTATAAATAAGTATGAAATCAGTATACTATTCATCATCTCAATACATATATAGACAATGAATCTTAATGTGCTGATTAAAGAAACTAAGAAGTGTGTGACTATGTCTAACCTCCTAGAATTTATTGAATTTAAACTGATTTTTTTAGTATAAAGCAGGATTAGGGAAATATTTGACTTAAAGGAATTCCTTTTTGAGTCCTGAAGGTGTAACAAATACATGTGGTTGAAAGATAGCAGAACATGTAGAGATACTAACAGAATGAGATGCATGAGTCAAATGGTCTGCAGCAGTGCAAACAGGATTAGCACTCCAGGTGCAGTCAGAACTTTTCTTCTATGCCCTTCTGTTGCCTGGGTTATTATTTCATGTATACAATAGAGGAATGAATATGAAGAAGTTGTTTAAATTCCCTTACATGTGTGATGGAGGTTTTCCATATCCATAGGTAGAGGATGGGGGAAGCCCATCTTAAATTGTTTGATTAATACAAGGTGGTCTATTTTTTAAGCAGAATTTTAAAAAAAATCAATGGAAGAATGGATAAGGAAAATGTGGTATTACACAATGGAGTATTACTCAGCCATAAAGAAGAATGAAATTATGGCATTTGCTGGTAAACAAATGGAATGGAAGATTATCATACTAAGTGAAATAAATCAGTCTCAAAAATTCAAAGATTGAATGCTTTCTTTGATATGTAGTAGCTAATCCAAAATAAGAGGCATTGGGGGCAGGGAAAGAGAGGGAGGAGGGGAGAGCAAGAGAGAGAGAGAGAGGGAGAGAGCGGGAGAGAGGAAAAGAGGGAGAGGAAGAGGGAGGGAGAAATAGGGAGTAGGAATCTCATCAAAATAAAGAACAGATAAGTATAATAAATTAAGTGAAAGGAGGGGAGGAAGAGGGGATGGGAAAAGGGAAGAATAGTGAAATGAATCATTGAACTTTTGTCAGACATACATATGAATATATACACTTTTGTACATCTATGAACATAGCATATTGAATACCAATATTCAGTATATGTAAAGATACTAATAAAAAAACTATAAATAAATTGCAGAAAGATCAGTAGAGGGAGGGGAGCAGGGGTAAAAGAATTAGATTGAATTAGAGCAAATAATATTCCACACTTTTATAATTATGTAAAAATATATCCTAATGTTTTATGTAAATCAAAGGAATCAATAAAAAAGTAAAAAGATCAGTCTTCATATATCTTTCAAACTTGAATAATCTGGAATTTATGGAATCCATGGTATTGAAAAGCAAAATTTTATGTATCTCTAATTTTCACCTTGCTTTTTTAAATATTTATTTATTTGCTTTAGTTGTACACAATGCGTTTATTTGTATGTGGTGCTGAGGATCAAACCGGGGCTGCGCATGTGCTAGGCGAGTGCTCTACCGCTGAGCTACAAGCCCAGCCCCTCACCTTGCATTTTAATATTACATTAGTCAGCAACTTGGGGCTATGAACAAAATACTGGACAGGAACAACTTAGAGGAGGAAAAGTTTATTTTGAGCTCATGGTTTCAGAGGGTCAGTCCACAGCTGCCTGGTTCCACTGCTCTGGGCCCAAAGTGTGGCAGAACATCATGGTGGAAGGCCATGTTTCAGGAGAACTGCTCAGCTTGTGGCAGTGAGGAAGCAAAGGAAGAGGATGAGGTGTCAGTGACAAAACACAAACCCCAAAGGTACACTCTGGGCTAACCTACTTCCTTCAGCCTCACCCTACCTGCCTCAAGTTACCACCCACTTCCGTAGCCCTTTCAAATCATTATTTCATCAAAAGGATTAATTCGCTGGTTAGGTTATAGCTCTCAAATTTTAATCATTTAACCTCTGAACATTCCTGCACTCACATGTGAGCTTTTGGGGGCCATCCAAACCATAACATACATACATATAGATATAGATACATTTGCTTCTGCATATTATTATATTGCAATGATTTCGTTGGCCTATGAAATTCTATATTTTATTTTCTCCTGGTAACTTGGTCAAATTTAAGGGTCACGTACCTTAGAACCAACCAACTCTCAGTTCTGGGGAAAATATAGCTGCTTCCATAGAACAAAAAGCTGCTAAAACATAAGCAGATGCTAATGACTATTAGCCATAATTCTATGTAATGGAAACACATGCTCTTTGGCACACACATAATAAAATGCTAAGTGGATCATGGTTATTGTGTATTTGTTAGGTAAAGAAAATGCATGTCTGATTTTATTTTCTGCCTTTGATAACCAACATACATTCTCTAGTGTTATTTACAGTGGTTTAGAAATTGATATTTTGTGTTAGTGAATGATTTGAAGTATTGATAAATGTGCTCTCTGAATTGATGGAACTTAGTTTTGACCATGCTGCTTGATTTAAAAATAACATCCCAAGATTCATCATTTAAATATTACAATCATCCCTTGGTATAGATGTGAATTTTTTTGCAGTATTATACCCCAAGAATACCAAAAGACATGGATGGTTCTTTACAAAAAATGGCATAGTTTTTGCACATAACCAATGTATATCCTCCTGTATAATTTAAGTCACCTCTAGATTACTATAGTTCTGACTTTAATGTAAATTCTATGTAAATAGTTATACTGTATTGTTTAGGGAATAATGATAAGAGAAAAGGTATATTTGTATTTTGTACAGATGTCATTTCTTTTAGTATTTTGTATTCACATCATTTGAATCCACAGAAATGGACTCTATGGGTACAGAAGGCTGACTGTAATTATTATTTAATGGTTGACTTATCTAATAATTAATATTGAACACTTTTTAAAATGTATTGAGTACTGTAATACTGTTTAGCCATGAATAGATAACTGGTTACCATTTTATTAAAAATACAAGTTGCTTTTATGTTGCATTTTCTCATCATATACTCATATGAACTAAATATAGGCTAGGACTACCATCCTTCTTAGGCAAGCTCTGATATATGATATAATACTTATGTGGGTTTCATGATACCACATTGGTAATGGATTCACAAAAGGTATATAGAAATTACCCACTTGCAGACTTAAAAAAAAAATAGAAATTTTTCTTTTTTCTTGAATTCCGTGTTTGGGAAATATAGTAAATATCGTGGTTATTTCTACAAAATCCTTCCATCAGTCCTCCTCTCTCTAGCAGCTCTGCATTTTGAGGGAAACTTAAGCCTTTTGCCTGGTTTAGGATGGACACTGATTATTTTGCCTGAATCAGATTACTCTTATCTCTCTCTACACAATGATTTTTTGAGGCACTGTAAATTGCTTTAATTTCCTTAGTGGAAAGGATTAATTAGTTCAGGAATGAGCCTTTGGCCAGATGGAAGACATAATGGTGGTTGTGAGGACCGTCTGGGGAGTCATGCTTCTAACTCTTAAGAGTAAGTTGCAGGAAGTCAATTCTCTCTTCCTCTGGGCCTTGAACAGATGTGAAACCTGAGGAATAAAATCAACACACAGAAGAAGGAAGCATAGGAGAACTGTAGAGAACTGTAATAAACCGGAGGTCTACTTGAACTACATCTATTTACATATTTTCTCTGCATTTTAAGGTTTTAAACAAAGTTATTTTAGTAGCTGGAGGATTTTAAATGATCCTTCTTATGAGTTTCTTAAAAGTTGTTTTATAGTTAAAGTAGAATTATTGTATTGAATGTATCTAGAAGGGATATTTAATAAAAATACGTTTGTGTATATTTTTAAAAATTGGCAATATGAGGAAACTTAAATGCAGCTAGAATGTCTACACTTTATTTGAAGTACTAAAATATCAATACTAGTAGACTGTGATGAGATATATAATGTATATTTTAATATCCAGTACAACAACTAAGGAAAAAAGCAATACATTCAAGAACAACATAAATAAATCAAAATGCAATTCTAAAAAAGATCAAATAACTAAAAAAGGAAGGTTAAAAAGGAGAAACAATTTTAAAAAAACAAACAGGAGAAATATAAGCAAAAAATAAACACTAGTATGAAAGACTGGAGTGCTACCATATCAATAATTACTATTGATGTACATGTCTAAATATACCAATTAAAGACAAAGATTGCCAGAACAAATGAAACAAACAAACAAAAAACCAACAAAACATATCCAACCATATGCTGTGTTCAACAAATTACTTCAAATATTATATGGTGAGGTGGAGAGTAAATGGATAGAAAAATATAACATGAAAATATTAATTTATATGTATAAATTTAAAATGAATAAAATCAGATAAAGCAGACTTCACATCAAAGAAAATTACTGAAGACAAAATGTAGACACATAATGACAAAGTGGTAATCAACAAAGAAGACATAGTAAACTTAAGGATGTATGTACCACCATAAAAGTGTAATATGAAGCAAAAATTTACTAATTGATCAACAAATATGTGCAAAAAGGTTCAACACCTCTAGCAATTAAGAAATGCAGATTAAAACTACACTGAGATTTCATCTCATTTTAGTCAGAATGGCAATCATCCAGAATACAAGCAATAATAAATGTTAGCAAGGGTGTGGGAAAAAAGGTAGACTTTTACATTGCTGGTGGGACTGCAAATTGGTGCAACCACACTGGAAAGCAGTATGGCAATTCCTCAGAAAACTTGGAATGGAACCACCATTTGACCCATTTATCCCACTCCTAGTTTTATACCCAAAGGACTTAAAATCAGCATACTACAGTGATGCTGCCACATCAATGTTCATAGCTGCTCAATACACAATAGTTAAACTATGGAACCAACATAGGTGCTTGTCAACAGATGAATAAAGAAACTGTGGTATGGATACACAATGGAATATTACTCAGCTTTAAAGAATTAAATTATGGCATGTTCTTGTAAATGGATGGAACTGGAGAATATTATGCTAAGTGAAATAAGCCAATCCCAAAGAATCAAAGGCCAAATATTTTTTCTGATATGCCGATGAAAATTCACAACAAGAGGTGGGGAGTGGATAGAGGTAATTTGGACTAGACTTAGGGGGGTGAAGGGAGGAGAGAGGACATGGGTGTAGGAATGATAGTAGAATGAATTATTACCCTCTGTGCATATATGATTATATGACATGTGAAACCTTGTCATATACAACCAGATGAATGAGAAGTTATACTCCATTTACGTATGACATGTCAAAATGCAATCCACTGTCATATATAACTAATTAAAACAAATAAAAATTATAAAAATTCAATTCAATTAAAAAATTTACAGTACTAAAAAGAGAGAATATCAAATTCACAGTTAAATTTGGGAATTTTAGTATCCCACTCAATGACTGAAGAACTATTAGAGAAAAAAATCAACAAGAATATGAAAGAACTAAACAACATCGAGTAGTAGGATCTAATTGACATATCTAGAACATTCTGCCCCCAAGTGGCAGAATGCATATTTTTATTCAGGTACCAAGGGAACATTCACAGAACTGAGACCAAAACTACCTAAATAATGTAGAATATTATCATCTGACAATTAAGGAATCAAACCTGAAATCAATGATAGAAGGATAAAAGGAAAATCTGCAGTCACTTGAAAAAAAATTAATTCTTCCAATTAGCCTACAGGTCAAAAAGAAGTCTCAAAGGAATCAAAATGGTATATAGAACTGAATAAAAATTAATATATTAAAATATATAACATTTAATTAATGATGTGTGATTCAGCTGAAGTAGTGCTGAGGGAAAATTCATAGCATTGAATGTTTATATTAGATAAAAAGTTTTGAAAGGGTAATCTAATTTCTCACTTCAATAAACTAGGAAAAAAAAAACAAAGAAAATTGAATTCAAAGTGAACAGAAGAAAGGAACTATTAATGGTAAAAGCACAACTGAAACCTGGAAAGCAACAGAGAAAATTAATGAAACAAAGGACTACTTCTTTGGGAAAAATCAATGAAATTGAATAAACTCTAACAAGAAGGACAAAGATAAACACTGAGAAGATGAAAATCACCAATATTAGGGGGAAAAAAACAAGGAGATATATCTAGGGGTCCTGGAGTCAATAAAAAAATGCAACAAAAACTTCACTCTTAAAAATTTGCCAAAAGGGGTTGGGATTATGGCTCAGTGGCAGAGCGCTCGCCTCGCACGTGCGCGGCCCGGGTTCGATCCTCAGCACCACGTAAACATAAATGCATTGCATTGTGTACAACTAAAGTAAATAAATAAATATTAAAAAAAAAAAAAAAATTTGCCAAAAATGGGCGCGCGCCTGTAATCCCAGCACTTTGAGGCATTGTGATCGCGAGTTCAAAGCCAGCCTCAGCAATGGCGAGGCACTTAGCAACTCAGTGAGACCCTGTCTCTAAATAAATACAAAAAATGGGGATGTGGCCCAGTGGTCGAGTGCCCCTGAGTTTCCCCGGGGGGTACCACAAAAAAAAAAAAAAAAAAAAAAAAAAAAAAAAAATTGCCAAAAAGACAGAAAAAAAAAAAATTGCCAACTTAGAAGAAATAGATGATTTCCTAAAAGCCCACAATCTACCAATACTCAATCAAGATGAACAAACAAGTTGAATATTTCTTATATTTCTTATACTACAAAAGAAATTAAATTTACAATTTAAGAGTTCTTTGGAAAAAATATTCCAGGCACAGATGGATTTAATGGGGAATTACAACCCAAAATTAAAGAATTAATGCTAAGTTTACAAAATATCTTCCATAAAACAGAATACAATGAAATACTTTTCAACTTATTTTATTATGCTGATGTTTAAACTAGACAGGGTACAAGAGAAACTTGTAGAACAACATCTCTCAAGAATTTAGACACAAATATCTTGAACAAATATAAACAAATTAAATCTTGCAATGTATTCATATATTATACAACATGATATTGGAAGATACTTTTACTCCTTCTAACAGTTGGAAAATGATGCCAGAGAGCATAAATAACTTGGCCATATGTTTAACTTTGACACTGGCAGGTTGTCTAAACCCCAAATTTGTGTTCTTAACAATTACCATCATCATAAAATTTTAAAATTTTCTTTTCTATGGTTGAAACTGGTAGTTTCCAGAAAATGATTTCCTCGTTTTTTTCTTTAGATATAAAAGCCTAATATTACTATATCACTATCCTGCTAAAAAATTATACTCTTTCTTCAGTGGATGGTCTTGTTATTAAATGATAGCAGATGGTATTTCAGCAAAATACTCTGTGTGATATCAGGGGAGATTTTTATTTTTCTGCACTGGGGATTGAATCCAGGGTTGATTAACCACTGAGTTATATCCCCAGTCCTTTTAAAAAAAATTTTATTCTGAAACAGTGTCTCATTAAGTCGCTTAGCACCTTGCTAAATTGCTGAGGCTAAGTTGTGATCTTCCTGCCTCAGCCTCCTTAACCACTGGAATTACAGGCATGCATGGACTACCACTCTTGTCAAGGGGAAAATTTTCTTGTAGTGCTTTAATTTGTTCTTTACTTTTCTTTTTCTTTTTCTTTTTGTTGGTGGTGCTGAGAATCAAATCCAGTGCCTTTTGTAGGCAAGCACTCTACTACTGAGACATATTCTCAGCCCTGCTCTTTATCTTCTTTAAGTATATTAATTTGTTCTTTATCTTCATTCCTCCTTTTCAATGCCTGGAATGTTGATATGATGATTGGATCCATTGTAACCTTATTGGACCATGAAGTAAATTTTGAATGGTTATTGCATACCAAGGATGATAGAAGTCAGATTTGGAGCCTGCTTCAAGGATTATAGTGGAGTTTCCATATATATTATTATGTGGCCTATTTTCAAAATAATTTTAGAAGATAAAGAAATAACTATCTTTTAGAGCTATAGTTATTTTGGGTTTTCAGATCTTAACTCAAACTTCTTCCATATTCTTCTAGTCAATTCTTATGTATAATGAAAACCATCAATATCTAATTTATATTCAGTTCTGTGAATATTAGAAATGTAGACACAATCTTTTTGCAATTTACCTACATCCAGTTTGACATTTTTACTTGCTGTGAAAAGAATGATGTCTTTTTGAGATTGTTATTTCACAAATCTATTATATCTTCACTATTATTTTTAAAGTTTGACACTAATAGATGTTTTTAATTAAATTCCTTGGAATTGATGCTTGTCGGAATTCAGACAAAAATACTTCCTTTGGGCTTCTCACAAAATTTTGGCTTCACCCATAAAGTGGCTTAGCCTGCAGCTGGCCTCTACACACTGATTTGTGACTGCCAGCACTCAACAAGCTGAGGGAACAGAGATGGAACTTGTCAGGGAGAACACTGTAGGAGCCCATCTTGGACTAGTGAGAGATGTCAAAAGACATTAGCATTCTGCATGATTCCTTTCTTACCTCATTATTTTCTTTCTTTGCAATATGTTGACTTATCGTTGGTATCTCTTTTTTTTTTTTCCTTTTACTTAATTTTAATTCAATTAAAGGAAACACTTCATATATTTCTTTATATTAATTGCCTGGGGATATTCTCATCAGATTCAATATTTAGGGGAGGTGTACCAGGATAATTTAATGGGGCTGCCTTATTAAAATTTGAACCACACTTTTTAAGATAAACTATATAATATGATGATATGTATTAGGGTCATGAAAAGTGACATACTATTTAAAAATATATATAAACAAACAAGCAACCAAAAATGAGCAAACACAGAAGTGAGCAGAGAAAGACTAGATGTTAAGTCACAAGGGCATAATTTAAATTGTGTAATTATTGATATGCAACTAAAAAGTTATTTTTTCTATGATTAAATTGAACATTTTAAATACTTTGAAATTTAAAAAATATTTCTGCTGGCTCATGAGTTATTAAAGATGCTTATTTATAGTGATATAAATATATAGTAGCACCTGTAAATATCTTAGCATTGCAAATAAGTTTTGATAAGGTCTAGACATCAAACACACATTGCTCAGAAGCATACGGGGCTGAACTGTGTGCTTTGGATGACTGAATCTCAGATATAAACTTTAGGATAATTTAATTGAATTATGATATTGTTCACCTCCACATCCACAAAAATTGAGGAAACAAAACAAAACCCAATTACTGGTTTAGACATATATTGGTATGCTAAGGCCATGCTTTCATCTGTTTCCTGGATTCAGCTAGCTGAGTTCATGAAATACACAGCAGACAGTTGCTTAGGCCACACTCATCAATGGGCAGAAAGTGACACATTCCACTCACATCAGAGAAAACCACTGATGTGATAAGAAATGGTGCCTATCACTAGTAGGAAATGAGTGTCGAAAATAGCTGTGGATAAATCTCCTCAGGAAAAGTTTCAATGAGAGCATTTTTGGACCTCTTTTAGGGGGTGATAAATGGATGTTGACTGAAATAAGCACTTATTCTAAGCTATTTCTTTCTTATTTTGTAACATAAGGACTCTCAGAGAATAATATTGAAAATTTAAAACAGTAAGTTTTGTATTGAACCTAAAAGTATTTCTTTCGAAAAGCACAAATGAACAAACCAACAAACAAATAACAGCCAACAAGACACAATATTACCTAGGCATCCACCCTCCTGTCACGCTTAGAACAGTTGCCTCTCTGGAAAGTGGAACGTGCATCTGAAGCACTTAAGCAGATGGAAAGACAGGTTCAAAGATTTAGCTTAACCATGTAGATGATCCTGTCCTTACAATGACCACGAGGGAAGTAAGGCATGAGTTTTACGTTTACTGGGTGGAAAAGGTGAGAGTGAAGGGGAAAGAAAGAATGTAGTTATGTAAATTTATATTTTTCCTCTTGAAGGATAGACGAAACACACTGGGACTGCGTGTAGAAAAGTGGGGGGGGGGGGATTTTATTAATAAGCCGAAGGGACACGTGGGGGAAGGGAGAATCGGCGCATGGAACAGGAAAAGGGGAAAAGAAGAAGAAAAAAGGGCCGGTTTCAGTTTGGAGGGCACTTAAGTAGTGGACCGGTAGTCTGAGGGACCCCCCAGAGGGAGCCCAAGTTCAATAGGCCACTGGGGGTCAGAAGGAAAGCCCATATGTCGCAATTGGCTCAGTAAGGCACTTGGGGAGTGGTCAGCGGCATGGTCAACCTGAGGTGTGGCTAGCAGTGTAGCCCACCTGGGGTGCTTGGGAGTCTCAAGGCGCCTGGGGGTATGGCTAGTTGAGATGCCTGGGAGGCGTGCCTTTCCCTGCCCCGAATCCAACACCTCTCACAAAATATTTCTTTCATTTTGCCCAATTCAGTGGTCCTTGGCTCATTTATAAACTTATGCATACCATAGAAGGCACTGTGATTACACAGATGGCAACAGTCACACATTTGACATTAAATTGCTGCCTTTAAATTGTCTAAAGTTACTCAATATAGTAGGCAATAACTTTACCCTATATAGTAATATCCTCAGGGATAGGTCTAAGGAGATATTTTACCAATGCTACTATTATTGAAGACACAGTGTCAGAGATACACTATTTGACCAGAGATAAGGATATAAATATAAATGAGCAATAAATAGAAATGGGGAGATCATAGGAGATGGAAGATCTCTCTCTGTCTCTCTCTCACTGAGCCACATTGCCAAGCACAACATGATGATGTACTTCCACAAGACTGCTTCAGAGCAAAAGAATAATACACTTAGTTATTTTTCTTGGATCTAGTGCTGACTAAAGTTCAGTCCTCGGTGAAACTTTTGTTTTTATTTTCATTGAAGTGGACTGGGCTACTACTGACTTCTTTTTAGCTCTGCCTGCACACTCCACCTGGATAACTGGGAAAGAAGAAATAAAGCAATGTTCCTGTGGATTAATCCCACAGGCAGTTCTCACTCAGTTCATTGCTTGCTTATAGGGCACATTTATTGTTATGGTTTGGAACTGGAACGTGCTCTGGAAAACTCATGTTTTGTAAGCAGTACCCTCAATGGAATAACGTTCTTAATGGGGGTATCAGACAATGCTTAGAGCTCTGATCTCATCGATGGAGAAATCCATTTGTGGCATCAATCTATTGATAGCTGAATGGACTGTTGGGGGATAACTATAGGCATCTGATGCATGGCTAGAGGAAATAGGTCACTATGAGGGCATCGCCTGAACTATATTTGTCCGTGGCTGAAGGAGCCCTAATTGGGAAGGGCTGTTGTAGCTAGCTGGAAGCCATGGGTTCCACCTGATATGTATGTGACGCACCTGTAGGCACCCGCAAACCTGAAGGTATATAACCGGGTGAAAGAGGTCCGAGTTAGGGAGACGCTCTCTGCACGTGGAGAGGTGGGTGGGCTCTGCCACTCTGCCCTCGCAACCGGCATGTTCCAGGAGCCTGAATGGGCAGAGGCGGCCCCAGTAGCCGCGGGCCGCAACCCCACAGCCTCGGCCCGTGGCAGCCTCGCAAATCAAGGGTTCCAAGCGCCGCCAGCTTTTGGCCATATTACGGACCCTGGAAGCAGCTTCTCTTCCCCAACAACCCCCTGGTAGCCCACCTGGCAGTGACTATGAGGAGGAGGAAGTGGTAGAAAGGAAGAAGAAACACTCCCCAAAGGCCTTATTTGCCAGTTCCTCTGCTAAAGGAGGGGAAAAAAGGAAGAAAAAATGTCAAAAACAGGCCCACCTTGCGGTGATTCTGAGGACAAGGAAGTAGAAAGGAAGAAGTGTCTCAAACAAGTTTTTGATGATGATTCTGCTGAAGAGAAGAGAAAGAGGAAATGCCAAAAACAGGCTCCTTCAAACCCAACCCAACACCTGGACAGTGTTGACCAAACAGATCACAAAGCCTGGAAGAGTAGTGCTACAAATAACCTACCCAAGCCAAGCCCTGGGTCTGCTTCCCCTAAACACCCGCATACCTTGAGCCGTAAGCAGTGGCGGAATCGGCAGAAGAACAAGCGGAGACACAAGAACAAATTTCGTCCACCTCCAGCACCAGACGAGCTTCCTGCCAAGGACTCCACAGAGGAGACAGAAGTGCCTCCTGCCCTCAGGCCAGACAGCCAAGAGACTCGGGCAGAAGCCCTACGAGCCCGCATGGCCCAGCGGCTGGATGGGGCCCAATTTCGCTACCTCAATGAACAGCTGTACTCAGCACCCAGCAGTGCTGCACAGCGTCTCTTTCAGGAAGATCCTGAGGCTTTTCTTCTCTACCATCGTGGCTTCCAAAGCCAAGTGAAGAAGTGGCCGCTGCAGCCGGTAGACCGCATTGCCAGGGATCTTCGCCAGAGGCCTGCATCCCTAGTGGTAGCTGACTTTGGCTGTGGAGATTGCCGTCTGGCTTCAAGTGTCCGGAATCCTGTGCACTGCTTTGACTTGGCCTCTCTGGATCCCAGGGTCACTGTGTGTGACATGGCCCAGGTGCCTCTGGAGGATAAATCTGTGGATGTGGCTGTATTTTGCCTTTCACTGATGGGAACCAACATCAGGGACTTCCTGGAGGAGGCAAACCGGGTACTGAAGCCAGGGGGTCTTCTGAAAGTGGCTGAGGTTAGCAGCCGCTTTGAGGATGTTCGGGCCTTTCTGGGGGCTGTGACCAAACTGGGCTTCAAGGTCATCTCTAAGGACCTGAGGAACAGTCACTTCTTCTTGTTTGATTTTGAAAAGACTGGGCCCCCTCGGGTAGGGCCCAAGACTCAACTCTCAGGCCTGAAACTTCAACCTTGCCTCTACAAGCGCAGGTGACCTCTGGACACTCCCTGAAAGAGGAGGCAGATTCAGAACATTCAAGACTGAATCCAGTGAGGCTGTGAGCCACAACCTACAGCCTTCCCTCTGTCCCAAGAACAAAGTATGATAAAACCCCTGGCACAGCTCTATTCTAGTGAAGTCTTTTCAGTTACAAGGAGCATAACATCCCTTGGGTAAGCTAAAGAATTAAGAAATTTGCTGTGAGAAAAGGAAGATATCTGAGAAATGTAGATCTTTAGACATGAAAACTAGTTGGTTTGGAATTGAAGGATCTCTGGATTTGGCTCTTCTTTCCATCTCTCAGAAGGCACATGGGCTTTTTGTCCTGATCTGTCCACTGTGCTCTCTTCTGATCTACTGACCAGCCTCTGCTCACCTTCTGCCCCTACAGCTTCAGTCAGCCCAGGCCTTCAAGACTGCAGACAGGTAGCTCTTCGGTTATGGCAATTACAATCTTGGCCTACTACTTAGAGCTGGAAGTCATGTAATCTCTGAGAATCACATTTCTCCCTTGGAAAAATGGTAAAATTTCTGTCTTTACAGCATTGTTGTCTGGGTTAACTAAGGAGCTCTATAGGCAAGACTGGAAACATAGAAGGTGCTCAATAAACTAACTCTGTCTATTGTAAAAAAAAAAAAAAAAAAAAAAAAAAGAGGTCCGAGTTAGGAGAACGAATTCATTCAGTCAGCCGGGCAGTCACTCGGTCGGTCAGAAGAATCAGAGCGGCCAGAACGTAGGCAGAGCGGTTACAGAAGAGAAACCAGATAGAAGAAGTAATGACTGGTCAGAGTTAGGCCGAGGCTCCTGAGGAAGACAGAAGACAGAAGAAAGAAGAAGGAAGAAAGAAGAGAGAAGAAAGAAGCTCTAATCTTTCTCTAAGCTAAGCTCTATCTTTCTTTACTCTAAGCTAAGAAGCTAAGCTAAGCTCTAGCTAAGCTAAGCTCTAAGCTCTAAGCTAAGCTATCTTTCTTTCTATCTTTCTTTACTCTAAGCTAAGAAGCTAAGCTAAGCTCTAGCTAAGCTAAGCTCTAAGCTAAGAAGCTAAGCTAGCTCTACTCTTTCTTTCTAAGACTCTAAGAAGACAAGAAGCTAAACTCTATCTTTCTTTAAGCTAAGCTCTATCTTTCTTACTCTAAGCTAAGAAGACAAGAAGAAAAGCTCGCTCTAATCTTTCTCTCTAAAAATCTTTCTTTCCCTCTCTAAGCTCTCTCTAAGAAAGTAGAAGTAAAAGTAGTAAAAGCTTAACTCTGCCTCCGAGAGTTTTTCCTGGGTTTCGGTACCAGGCAGCTTACACGTGGCCCTTTCCTCTCTCTGCTTTCCAGCTGCCACAAAGAAGCAGGTTTCTTCCACCAACCTTTCCACCTGATGTTCTCTCTCACCTCAGTCCCCAAGTAATGGAGTAAACCAACTATGGACTGAATCTCTGGAACCATGAATCCCCCAAATAAACTTTCCTTTTGTACATTGTTGTTTTCAGGTATTTTGTCACAGTGATTAAAACCTAACTGATACATTTACAGTTTTGTAAATAAACAATGTATTCTGGCCAAAAAGGAATAATCATGGGAGCAATGGGAGCAATATGAAAAGCACAAATTATGGTGGAATATCACTGAAGCATGACCTAAATCATTTGTTTTTATATGAACAACATGTAGTAGGTTTTTTTTTTTTTTTTTAATTCACTCTGGAAGTTTGTCTTTTGATGACTGTGTTTAGTTCTTTGATAGTTAACATGTGATTGCATTAGTCAGCTTTCCATCCATCTCTACTACAAATACTGGAAAAAAAAAGCAATTTATCAAAAGAAAACATTTATTTTGAATCAGAGTTTTAAAGACACCAGGCTATGTTAATGTTGACCAGTTGCTTTTAGGCCTTTGTGGCAGGTGATGGCAATGGCAGGGTGTATGTGAGATGGAGTAAAGTGTTCATCTCAATGACCATGAAGGAAAGAAGGGAATAGGAAGAGATTGAGTTTCCCACTACACCTTAAAGGACATGCCCCAATGACCTGAAAACCTCCCACCAGCCTGTGTTATTAGCCTTTTGTCACTATAAACAGAACACCTGATTTAAAAAAAAACAAAAAACTTAAAGAAGTAAAAATTTATTTTGGCTCATGGTTTCAGAGAATTCCATGCATGGTTGATGGGTATTAAGGCAGAAGAAACATCATAGCAGAAGGGAATAGTAGAAGACAGCTTCTGCACTCCTGGTAGCTGAGAAGGACAGGGAGGGAGTGAGGAAGGGAGGGAAAAGGAGGGGGTGGAGAGGAAGAGGAGAAGAAGAAAAGGAGGAAGGGGTGAGAAGAGAGATAGAGAGAGAAAGAAAAAAGAAGGAAGGAAGGAAGGAAGAGGAAGGGCCCAGGAACAGATACAGTCCCCAAGACCATGCCCTAGTGACCTTCCTCCAGTCATGTCCCACTTGCCTATTGTTTCATCACCTTTCAATAAGTCTATTCCAATAATTGGTCTTCATATGTATTAATCCACAGGTGAAGTCAAAGCCCTCATGAGCCCATTATTTCACCTCTAAAAATTACTGCATTGCCCACCCCATAAGCTTTTGGGGGCCATTCCAGATCTAATACAAAACAAGGACCCACCTCATAAAGGTTCCATCGCTCATCCTTGGGACCATATCTTTTTTTTTTTTTAATTTTTATTTATAGTAGTATGTATTACAGTTCATACTATACATATATAGCATCTTTTTACATAAAACAGTTTGTATACAAAGTATATTCACAGCATTCAAGTCTTCAATCATGCATTTAGAATAATGATATCCATCTTATTCAACCACTTTTTCCCCCTTCCCCCCTTGCTCCTTCCCTTCCTCTCCCTTCCCTTTGACCATTATAGTGTTCCTCTAATCCTCCTATGTACCCCGACCCATCAATACTGTGAACCGGCTTCCTTATATCACAGAAAACATTCTTCCAGGTGATCTAGTCTGTTGGTGATGCTTTCAATTGAGCATTTAGTTTGGTTTATTTCTTCTTTCATTTCCAGAATTTCTGTTTGGTTTTTCTTTAGAATCTTTATCTCCCTATTGAAGTAATCTTTTGCTTCCTGTATTTGTTTTTGGAGTTCTTTGTCAAAATGATCTTTTACCGCCTCTATTTGCTCTCTCATCTAATTTTTGAGTTCAATCTTAAGATCCATAAACATTTGGAATATGTAATTTCTAAATTCTATCTCTGTCATTTGACCAACTGTGCTTGCCATGGAATCAATTGAGGGGGCCTGTTGGTTGGTTTCAGCCACTTTCTTCCCTTGCTTCTTCATAATGCTTGTGTGTCTATTCTTCTAGCACTATGGGACTTTGAATATTTCGATTTCACCTTATAGCCTTATGTTGCTCCTGTGGTACAATGCTGTGAGATACCCTTATAAATACTTTACACTTTAAGATATAACACTATTCTATTCAGCAAATCACAGTTTGATCACAATGTACAGATTTAGTTAACTCAGATATTGTTTCCAATTTACTCTGTATGCTTGTGTTGGGGTTTACAGTTTCAGTATTGGATACAGAGATGATATGTTTAGGAAGAAGCAAGTGAGATTACTGAGATGTTCTTTCTTAGGAAGTATAACAGTAGAATTCTATGGAAGTGGTTTAATATCAGCAGACAGGAGAGAAAAGAGAATGGAGTGAGCGATTTAGAGGAAAGACGATTTGTATATAAACCCAACTTATTTAGCCTTTGAGAGAAGAAAGATAAAGGAAGATGGAAAAGAAAAAATAAAAAGGAACAATGAGAGATAACAAAGAATTAAGAATTATTGTAAGAGAGAGGAGAGAGAAACTGAGTCAAGAAAAATAGAGATTAAACTATATATAATACCGCTTTTCTGTATATTTCAATTTCCCCAGGCCTAGAAATCCCAATTTCTGCGTATACCTTGTTTTCACCTCTGATGAGTACACAATGACAGGGTGTAAGTAGATAAGATGAGGGCAGAAGAGACTAAAGTGAGAAATGAAGAAAGGAAAGAGGAACACAGACACACAAATAATCCCACTATCAAACAGAACAAAAGCAAAAACAAACAAAAACAAACAAACAAACAAAAAACAAACACACACACACAGAAAAAAAAAAAAAATACCAGAGTCAGAGTTTAAGCCAGTTGTCCTGGACCACGCCCACAAAGTCACAGTAGAGTCTAGTCTGCAGCTTTGGCCAGCCGCAGATTGGCACAGAGGAATAATGGCTGGGGGTGGGGGGTGTCAGTACGTGAATAACATCAAGAAAGCGTTCATCAAAAGAGGCATGCATTCCCCACGCCTGCCCCCGGTTATAGCTCTTGTGGTTGCTGCGCTGGCCTCAGGCAGGCCCTTTCCTTCGGGCTGCCTGTGCGCATCTCACCAAGTGTTTGCTGTTCTCCGGGCCCTGGATCGTTCCTTGGATGCCTGCAACTGTTTTTCTTCTCCATTTCTTTGTCCCGGTCAGCCGCAGCCCTTCTCCAAAATGGCAGTGCCTTCCCTGGTCCCGACAGCAGTATCCCGGTCCTGTGTGTCACTCTGATGCGTGTAGGTCCCGTTCGGCAATTTCTGCGAAAGAAGTCTGTGAGGCCGCTGCTTGCATCTGGCTCTCTTTTTATTCTGTGCTGTTTGAGGCTGTGGTCTGCACTTCCTGTACTGCAATGGTACCACAGCAGCTGCGCTGTTAATGCTGGTTTGGCCTGTGGGCCTCTGGCACTGGACTCCGTGAGGCCGCAGTCTGGAGTTTCTTGTATTTTCACCATCTGGATGTGTGCCGATGTCTCAGCCCCTTTCCAGTTGCGGGAGTGTTGCTAAGAATGCATTCAATCTTCCCGATAAGCCTCTTTTATTGCCGGTCTCCCGAGCGTGCTTCTCTGCTGTCCGCCATCTTTTTTCCCAATTGGGACCATATCTTTAAGATAGAGCCCTCTAGGGTATATTCAAGACCAATAATAGCAGCAATCACCTCATACAGTTGGATTAATATCTACCATAGTCATCACTTTCTTGTTTCACTTATTCTTAGTTTCTTCCTTTGTCCTTCATATTTTTCCTACCTCCTCCGATTTTAATTAATTACTGTGCATGATCCTATTTTTTTTTCCTTTTATTTAGTGGTTTAACCTTAGTGTTCTCAACATGAATTTATTAATCACCCAAATTCTCTTTCAAATGACTGTATACCACTTTGTGGGTGGTACAAGTACCTTATTACAATGTCTGCAATTGTTCTCTTCCATCCCTGTAACACTGCTTCATTTATTTCATGTATCCTTAAGCAATAATAATCTTTGTTTCTATTATTTTAAGTTCTATAAGTCAAATGCTACACACCCTACTGCTATTTTTAAAACGACTTGTTATCAGATCAATTAATACTAAAAAATAATTTTTTACCTCTTTTTATTTCTTCTTTAATATTTTTATCTTCTTTTTGAATGCAATAGCTTAAATGTATATATCCCTCTAACATTCTTACGTTGGCATTTAACCCCCAACGTGATAGTATTAGCAGGTGGAGATTTGGGGGTCAGTGATTAAGTCATGAGATCTCTGACCTTACAAATGGGTTTAATGCCCTTTTAAAAAAAATTCAGAAAAAAACCTAACCCCTTTTCCTGTTCCATCATGTGACAACACCATGTGTTCCCCTCTGGAGAACATAGCATCAGGGCATCATAGTATCATCACAGCATGAGCCCTCACTAGACACTTAATCTGATGATACTTTGATCTTGGACTTCCGAGTCTTCAGAACTATGAGAAATAACATTCTATTTATAAAGGACCCTGCCTCAATTATTTTGTTATAGTAGCAAAATCAGATAAATACAATGAAGATTTGAGTTCCTGAAGATTTGAGTTCCTATGATATCACTTTCCTTCTTTTTGAAAAATTAAAAAAAAAAATTATTGCAAGGCAGACCTATTGGCAACAAATTCCCTGAATTTTTGCTTATCTGATAATATCTTCATATCTCTTTTACCTTTGAAAAATAATTTTTCAGGATACAGAAATACAGTTTGATAGTGTTCTTCTTTTAACAGTAAGCATTTTAGTCTATTCTTTTCTCATTTGCATAGTTTTGAAAAGAAGTCATAGGGAACTTTGTCCTTGCTCCTCTAGATGTAGTATGATTTTCCCCTCTGGCTTCTTTCAAGATCTTCTCTGATCTTCTGTGGTTTGGATCTGATATGACCAGGTGTAAATTTTAACTTGCCTACACTGAACCTCTGGTAATTTCTCAATTATAGTTAAGGTTTTCTACCCCAATTTCATCTCCAGCAGCAGTTTTTGCTCCTGGGCCTATGCTCTGATCAGTTGTGATTCTCTATATATGCTTCTTTTCTTTCTAATTTTGGGGCGGGGGAGGGAAGTTGGTTGTGTGACCTGTTTTCTAATAGATCTAAGAAGAGTTATTTTTCAGTTTGTTGTTTTTCTTTAATATTGGGCTACATGTGATGATTTCAGATGCTGTACTGAAAACTAAATGTTATTCTAAGTCATTATACCTTAATCTCTTGCTCTTATTCTTTGTAAATCAGAAATGGCTAATGTACAACTCTGTCTAAAGAATTTATTTAAATGGACTCCTTTCAGAGCAAGTGGGAAGATAAAATTTTCTCCAAACATCTTTTATCTTATTTTACCTTTTGAATAGATCCATATGGGCAATATTTTTAAATTTATTTATTTATTTATTCTAATTAGGTATATATGACAGCAGAATTGTGTGATTCATTGCACACAATTGCAGCACAACTTTTCATTTCTCTGGTTGTACAAGATGTAGCACTGTACCATGTGTGTAGTCACACATGTGCCTAGGGTAATGGTGTCCATCTCATTCCACCATTTTTCCTGCCCCCATGTCCCTTCCTTTCCTCTCCCTCCATGTTGCCCAATCATGGTTCCTCCATTTTTCCCATGCCCCTTCCCATTATGGATCAGCATCTACTTATTAGAAAGAACATTCAGCCTTTGGTATTTCGGGATTGGCTTACTTCGCTTAGCATGATATTCTCCAACTCCATCCATTTACCTACAAATGCCCTAATTTTATTCTCTTTTGATGCTGAGTAATATTCCATTGTGTATATATACCACAGTTTCTTTATCCATTCATCTATTGAAGGGCATCTAGTTTGCTTCCACAGTTTAGCTATTGTGAATTGAGCTGCTATAAACATTAATGTGGTTGTGTTACTATAGTATGCTGATTTTAAGTCTTTTGGGTATAGACTGAGGAGTGGGATAGCTGGGTCAAATGGTGGTTCCATTCCAAGTTTTCTAAAAATCTCCATAATGCTTTCCAGATTGGTTGCACCAATTTGCAGTATGGGCAATATTTTTGATGAGTATGTTAAAATGTCCATGTGCCATATGTGTGTGTGTGTGTGTGTGTGTGTGTGTGTGTGTGTGTGTGTGTGTGTGTATAATGCTAAACTGTAATTACTTCAGTCTTCTTTAATTACAAATGTTTGAATAGTTGTAAGGCAAAACATTTATAGATATAAAACCCAATTTCAAATACTATTTACTTAAATATATATTTAGAACTATAACTTTGTAGGCATTGTTATTACTGATTTTTATGACCCACAGATTTTAGGACTAAGATTCTTATTAAGTTGGTTGTTGGACTTTAAGGAATACACTGTCAAGTTAAGACTGGCAGGTTAAATTTATCCCACAACATGTTTTCATAAATAAAGATTTATTGGACCAAATCCCCCCACTCATAAGTTTACATTAGTGGCTATGTTCCCATGTTCCCATTACAGCAGCAGAGCTGAGCAGTGTTCACAGAGCCTGCATGTCCCACAAAGATGACTTTGACCTTCACTCTCTCTCTCTACCAAAAAAAAAAGAAGAAGAAGAAGAAGAAAAGAAAGGAAGAAAAAGAAAAGATTACCAACTCTTACTCCAAGATAGAAGAAAGATTTTAAATTTTTTCAACATACATATATTTTGCAAGCTGAATAAATTATAGAGGTGAATTTGTTTTTGTTTTAAGGGTCTGTATTTGTTGCAGGTCATCCATATTTATATGTCTCTAGGGTAGTAATTTAAAAAGGATAATTTTTTTTTTTATTTATAGAGTTCATTGGAACACTTAAGAATACAGACTCTAGAAAGAAAATTAAATATCCTTCTGAGTTTCTATTCCACAGTATCAGACTTTTTATGGTGAATTTCATACCTTCATGTCACTTCTGCTACATTTTCTTGTCAGTTATTTACTTATCCCCTACTCACTCCTCTTTACTCTTTGATGACTTTATCTTCTGGCTTAACATTTCCCTTCTGCTTCCCTCTCTATCATTACTCTTTGTTGTGACTTCAAAAATTGATTGTAGATAATACTCACATTCATTCCATCTCCTTAGTGGGGCAGACAGCCCCATTGCCCATTCTCACTTCATACCATTAACCTCATCATCAACAATAACTGTGTCACTGCCTCATTTTCTCATTGTCAACTCCTGCTTGGATTTCGTGGTACTTTGCAATGATTTCTTTTTTGCAGACATTCCTAATTCCCTCACCTCTTTCTCCTGTCAAGTTCCTATGTCAGCAATTCAGACTTTCTCTAGCTCCTTTACCGCCCAAGAACTTTGCAGTATAGTCCCGAAGAGTCTTACCTGAGTTCATAATCAGAGGTTTCAAATGAATACTTATTAGTGCCCTGAAATCTAACCACACCTTTTTGCTATATTTTTTCCTTTTTAAAAAATGACTACTAACTTCTGTCCCCTCATTCACACATTTAAATCTAGTCTTCTTTCACCTTCAACTGATATCTCTCTTTGTTCATATATGGAAAAATATAGAGATTATCTGAGACAATTTCCTTTCTTCTTCATCACCATATCAATAAACTACTGCCAACCACTCCATGTTCCCTTTTTCTTCTTGTTAAAATGAATAAAATTTTCCTTGCTTTAACCAAAGATCTGCCTTTGCTTGAGTATTGGATCTCATCTTGTCTATTTCTTAAATAATTATCTCTTACCAGTATCTCTTCTTTCCCCTGTATGATCAATCTTTCTATTTTTATTGTTTTAATTCTTGCAGCATAAAAATCACATTTTCCTTAAAACAAAACCTGTCACTGAACTCCTTGATTTAACATACTCTTCTAGCTATTGTCTCATCTCTTGATACCACTTAAGAGGAGAATAGGGCAATGTGCATTTACTGGAAAAATTTCTTTAGACACTATGTTCTCACATCATAATCTCTTTTCACCTCTCCTTTTTCAGGCTATGGCCTTACCTTGGTATTGTCAAATCCAGTGTTCACATCTCTGTTTGTGTTTTCCCCAGCTGGTCTGCAATGTTTAGCAATGTTCAGCACAGGTGATCAAGCATTTCCTCTTCCCTGGGCTTCTCTGAAAATAAATATTCACCTTTTCTTCCTGTGAAATACTTTATCATCTCTGTGTGTGTGTGTGTGTGTGTGTGTGTGTGTGTGTGTGTGTGTTGCTGGGGATCAAACCCAGAGACTTGTGCATGCAAGGCAAGCACTCTATCAACGAACTATGTCCCCAACCTTAGTTTCTTTTTTCTTTTTTAAATCCTTTCTTCTTTTTTCCTGCTTTCTTTTACTTCTTCTTTTCAAAATATGGCTGGGAGTTTTCTATTTTGTCACCTATCCTCCCTCTTAACTCTTCAATGGTTTTAAATATACCTCTGTGTCAGTGACTCTTAAATATATTCTTTAGCCCTGAATTTTCTCCAACCCCAGATATGAATCAAGCAGTACCTTTGACATCACCATTTGGCTGTTAAATAAGCATTTCAAACTTATGCCCCAAATAAAACTCTCACAATCATGTTCCTCAAACTCCAAAATTTTGAGTAATATGTCAATAGTGATTGATTTCCCCTTCTACCCTCAGAGTCCAGATTCAATCCATCAGCAAGTCTTATTTATTCTAAGCCTAAAATACATCCTGAGTCTGACCATTCCTTACCACCTCCACATTTATTTCCGTAATGGAGTCACCATCAACTGTCACTTGATTAATTGCATCCTTATTTCACTGCCTTTAATTCTAGCTCCTTCAAATCAGGTTTCTACACAGCAATCAGTGGAGAGATTTCTAAAAAATACGACCATGACACACCCTTGCTTAAAACTCTCAAATGATTTTTAATCACAAACATTTATCCTTGCTTAAAAGTGTCTGCAGATCTGGGTGGGAGGTATATCTCTGACCTTTCTCTCCTTAATTTACTGTGTTGTGGACTTCCTGACTCACGTGCAGGCACTTACATACATTTTACTCAATCTTAACTCTCTGGCTTTTCCTTCCATTTAGACAGATCTCTTCCCACATCTTTACAGAGGTTGCTCATTTTTTCCCCCTTTAGAAAAGGATATTCTGACCAACTATTGAAAGATACCACTCAATTTGTAGTCTATAATCTTACTTAATTCTCTATCTGAGCTCTGATCAGACACTACCGCCCTTATAAGTGAGCCCCCTTGGATAATGAGTGTCTATATGTTATTTCTAACAGCATGTAAGTTAGTAAGGGACAAAAAGGATCCAAGGAGACATCATGGAAATACCTATAAAACTATGGTTCTACCAGATGGGAAAAAGAAAAATCATTTCACAACAGAATTTGATGGTAATTAAATACATTTATTGAATTTAATCAATATCATGATTTGTTTAGCATGATATTATTATTAGATATGCACTGAATATGAATTGTAGAATAACTTGAATTAAATACTAAAAATTATAAATAAAATCAAACTTATCATTTGAATATTTTTGTTCCTATATGAAGAATTGTAGAGATATATACATTTTCAACAATTGTGTGTATTTAGTATTGAAAGAATTTTGCAAATCAGAGGCCTAACAAGTAAATCTTACTTTTTCATTTGAACTGCGTATAGAACTAAGTATCTTTACTCTGGTGATTGAAAAGTATCAAGGGATTTTCACTAAGATTGATAGTAACACTGTAATGTATCTACTTTATGAGCTTAAGTCATTAGATGCTTAGAATTATTTCATAATTGGGAACATTTTGTTTGTTAAACATTTAGATATTTAGAAAATTGGATATGTTAAATTTGTAGTGTTTATAATATATAAATATTTTAACTAAGTTATAAAAACCTCGTAAATGACTTGATAAAATGTATTGGTTTTGTAAGTAGAATACTAACACTTCTGAACTGAAATATCTTAAAATTGTTTCTTATTTGTATTTCAGTATGTTGAATAATCAATAATAATTTTAAAAGAATCTTTACTATGGATAGTAAAATGAAACGTCCAAATCCTAGTATACAGCGGACATTTGATCATGGTGGAGGATGGGGAAACAGTCTCCAGGGAGTCCAAATCTGTGCATAAATTTTCACTCCCCTCAACTTTACGGTTATCTTGCTGTTAATAAGAAACCTTGTTTATAAGCAAAATGGTTATCATTTATTTTGTATGTTATATGTATCATACATGCTGAAAAGTACATGTGTACTGTGAGAGATCACTTTTTACTGTGATATGCAATTTACTGGAGAGACATTAGTGTCATGCCTCACTGTAAGCAAAAACTCTCAACACTTTGGTTCACCAAAACAGCAAAAGTAGGTGGCTACAAAATAATTATGGTAGTACCATATATACTATAGGCAATTTATGCAGTTAGAAATTATTAAACAGACAAATTTGCATTTCTCTCAACTGTCAATGTCACCATGTATGATCCATATCTGGTTTTGACTAATGTTTAGTTTTTGTAATAGATTTTTATATGTTTCATGGTAGCAAAAGATAAAGGATTATGTTTTATGCATTCATAACATATGTATGTTATATATGTTTTATGCATTCATAACATCCCTATTTTTTCTTATTTTTGTGATATTTCTAGGTTATGCAGTTTGTGGGTTTTCCCAAATTGCTGTAAATCTCCCTCCCACAAAATGCATTTGTTTGTAAGTGCTTTACAGAGTTGAAATGTGTGTTGTCAAGGGTCATCTGCATTATCCAACACTTCCATTTGATCTTTCTGGATAAATTTATGTGAGGTGGCTATGTAAAAAATAGAAAGTTCTGTGGTCTATTTTCAAAATTTAGTATTCAAATGTAGCTTCAAATGTAAAATGACCTGGGATATAAGCTAGAAGAAGAGCAGAATGGAAAGTTACAAGCAGTTAATGTCATAGTGTAAAAATTCACAGCTCCTTGACAAACTGGAGGTGAGAAGAAAGCCCCTTCCCACCTGACCAACAGAGAAAAACTGTGTACATACCAAAAAGCAATCTATCCAAGGGGACTTTGCCACAAGAGAAAAAAGGGAGATGGGGCAACTAAGGGTATATTTCTTTAAATAAACCAATAAGAGACAGTAAAACCTAGGTGATGTTTGGGAAGATGGTACACCCCATAATAATCAGCCAGTCAAGAACTGGGGGAGGGACCTTGTGCAATAAGAGATAAAACACAGGTTATAACCACTTTGGGGGTGCCTGCTTGTCCCCAAACTCCCAATCTTGCAAGACAGTCATTAAAGACTCACTTTTGCTGTTCCTTGTGTCTGTTAGTCCATTCTATGGGCTGGGACAGGTGAGAATGTTTTTCATAGCAGTAGCAAATACTACACTTCCTATTTTATGGTAGAAAATTTGCGGTGGCTTCATGGAGAAACTATACTCTAGGTCATCTCTGGGCCTTACTTTCCATGCATCCTTCCCTTGGAACACTGTTTAATCTTCATCCTCCTTTTTCTCCTGTAAAGAAAAGATTCTGGAAATAGTCACAGCTGGTCACACGAACAGGCAAAGCACTTAAAAAGAGGCATTTATATTGTGTTCATGAATAAATTGTGTAACAAAGAACCCCAACATTATGTATAATTATAATAAATCATTAGAGTGTGTGTGTGTGTGTGTGTGTGTGTGTGTGTGTGCGCGCGCGTGCATGTATTTAGGAGACATTATAGAGTCTTTATACAGGAAGCTCTTGATTTCACAATAGACTTCCATATGGAGAAGGAGCCAAGGTACAAAGCAAATGAGAAAATAAGGTTAAGGCATTTTCCATTTATTTTCAATGTGTTTACTACCTTTTTGTTGACTACCTTTTTGTTATTTTTGCCTTTCAACATATTTGTGTTCAATGAATACTTTTGTAATTTATGAGACTATTTGCAAACGGGAATTCGAAGAAAACTTTTCAAGATAATAACACATCTTTGGTAAAATCATCATAAGATCAAATACAGCTCTAGAACTATTAAAATTATTAAAATGAAATGCAAAATAAAGATGAGCTTTTTCATATTAATTTTATTGATATTAATCATGTTAAATAATGAATTAATTTAGGTCCTCAAAGGTATGACAATTCAAAGAAAAATTAGAATTCTAAAGTTGTGGTTTTTAGGGATTATTACATTTGAGTAGGTCACAGATTTAATCATTTTTAATTCATAAATGCTTTTAATAATATTTTGCAGCCATAATGGAAAACATGACTCAACAGCAACATTGACATGGGGCTCAACATGATATTGCTCTCGTATCTTGAATAATTCATTTGTTATGTTGACTCTATGGATATTCAAGTTTTTCATTAAGATTACAAGTGTTTTCTGATTGATTCAGGTCACTATATTCCCACAAGTAGCATTAATTTATAATAGAAAAAATTAAGATATACTTTCCAGATTCACTGAATCAGAGTATACATTATTTATGAAAATTCTGGCTAGTTTTTGTAAATAAAGTAATTTCTAATCAATAAGCTTTTCAAGACCTTTCCACCCCTAAATCCATGATATTTTGGAAAATTATCATTTAGAAGTTTAGAGAATATTTCAGTTGTTTAAAATGTATGTTAAATTTTAAAATAATTATAATTCAACTTTATTCAAGAATATCAGTTTAAATATTAACTATCTTATCTATTGAAGATCAATACCAAGGGCATAAGGAAAATTCAAACCTTTATCTTACTGGTTCACTGGTGTATTGCCACACTTTTCAGTATTACATAATATAAGTTATTTGTAAATGTAGATTTTAAAAAAAATTAATGTGGTAGAATCAACCTTTAAAACTTCAATTATACGTTTAAGCACATATTTAGCCATGATTCATGTTTCTCTTGGGTTTACTAACTCCTTTTCAAAATTTATGTCCAAACGAGAGGGTCACACATGACTGGTAATTATGATTTTTTCTCAGGCACACTAAAGAAAAATAATAACAGAAAGAAAAAAAAAAATCCAGAACACATTTGTAGCAGAAACTTGTTCCATTTCTAATTGTTCAATTCAGTCATTTACTGTAAGCTGCCTGGTACCGTAACCCGGGAAAAACTCTCGGAGGCAGAGTATAGCTTTTACTACTTTTACTTCTACTTTCTTAGAGCTTAGAGAGGGAAAGAAAGATTTTTAGAGAGAAAGATTAAAGCGAGCTTTTCTTCTTGTCTTCTTAGCTTAGAGTTAGAGAGAAAGAAAGATAGAGCTTAGCTTAGCTTCTTAGAGAGAAAGAAAGATAGAGCTTAGCTTAGAGAAAGATTAGAGCTTCTTTCTTCTCTCTTCTTTCTTCCTTCTTCTTTCTTCTGTCTTCTGTCTTCCTCAGGAGCCTCGGCCTAACTCTGACCAGTCATTACTTCTTCTATCTGGTTTCTCTTCTGTCTTCTATCTGGTTTCTCTTCTGTAATCGCTCTGCCTACGTTCTGGCCGCTCTGATTCTTCTGACCGACCGAGTGACTGCCCGGCTGACTGAATTCTTCGTTCTCCTAACTCGGACCGCTTTCACCCGGTTATATACCTTCAGGTTTGCGGGTGCCTACAGGTGCGTCACATACATATCAGGTGGAACTTATGGCTTCCAGCTAGCTACAACAGCCCTTCCTAATTAGGGCTCCTTCATATTCCTTCCCTTTAGTTTAAAAAGGTGTTTTTGTTCTATTTTCTTTTCTCTATTTTCTTTTATTTTCTTGTCCCTACCTAGCTTTTCACCTTTTATTTTTGAAAGGGTGGATATTTGAGCCCTTTTTGAGAAGGTGCTGTGGCTTTAAGGAAGCCTACTGCTGAGGAGCAGCTAACGCACTTAGTTAAGCACAATTGTATAAGCGGCTTTGACTTTTTTTTTTTCCTCTTCTTTATTTTTCTTTATGGCTTTCTTGCCAAAGCTCAATGGCTTTTTTTCTGCATGGTTTTTACCATGCTATTTAATTCTCTATTTTCTTTTAAGCTCATGGCTTTTTTCTTTATACTAAAGCTCAAGGCTTTTTCTCTATATTTTTTATGGCTTTTGGCCGGCTACTCTGCTTCGGCTTTTGGCCGGCTCGCTTCGGCTTTTCGCTGGCTACTCTGCTTCAGCTTAATTCTTAACTGGCCTCAACTGAGTCAGAGGCTATACTCTCTTGTTTACTACTCTTTTTGCTGGTTTCAACTGAGTCTGAGGCTATGCTTTTTCGTTGCTCTCCTTATTTCTTAGCTTTTCTTCTCTGCCTGCCGAGCCCCGGACGGACCACCATTTGTAAGCTGCCTGGTACCGTAACCCGGGAGGAAAAACTCTCGGAGGCAGAGTTAAGCTTTTACTACTTTTACTTCTACTTTCTTAGAGCTTAGAGAGGGAAAGAAAGATTTTTAGAGAGAAAGATTAAAGCGAGCTTTTCTTCTTGTCTTCTTAGCTTAGAGTTAGAGAGAAAGAAAGATAGAGCTTAGCTTAGCTTCTTAGAGAGAAAGAAAGATAGAGCTTAGCTTAGAGAAAGATTAGAGCTTCTTTCTTCTCTCTTCTTTCTTCCTTCTTCTTTCTTCTGTCTTCTGTCTTCCTCAGGAGCCTCGGCCTAACTCTGACCAGTCATTACTTCTTCTATCTGGTTTCTCTTCTGTCTTCTATCTGGTTTCTCTTCTGTAATCGCTCTGCCTACGTTCTGGCCGCTCTGATTCTTCTGACCGACCGAGTGACTGCCAGGCTGACTGAATTCTCCGTTCTCCTAACTCGGACCGCTTTCACCCGGTTATATACCTTCAGGTTTGCGGGTGCCTACAGGTGCGTCACATACATATCAGGTGGAACTTATGGCTTCCAGCTAGCTACAACAGCCCTTCCTAATTAGGGCTCCTTCATATTCCTTCCCTTTAGTTTAAAAAGGTGTTTTTGTTCTATTTTCTTTTCTCTATTTTCTTTTATTTTCTTGTCCCTACCTAGCTTTTCACCTTTTATTTTTGAAAGGGTGGATATTTGAGCCCTTTTTGAGAAGGTGCTGTGGCTTTAAGGAAGCCTACTGCTGAGGAGCAGCTAACGCACTTAGTTAAGCACAATTGTATAAGCGGCTTTGACTTTTTTTTTTTCCTCTTCTTTATTTTTCTTTATGGCTTTCTTGCCAAAGCTCAATGGCTTTTTTTCTGCATGGTTTTTACCATGCTATTTAATTCTCTATTTTCTTTTAAGCTCATGGCTTTTTTCTTTATACTAAAGCTCAAGGCTTTTTCTCTATATTTTTTATGGCTTTTGGCCGGCTACTCTGCTTCGGCTTTTGGCCGGCTCGCTTCGGCTTTTCGCTGGCTACTCTGCTTCAGCTTAATTCTTAACTGGCCTCAACTGAGTCAGAGGCTATACTCTCTTGTTTACTACTCTTTTTGCTGGTTTCAACTGAGTCTGAGGCTATGCTTTTTCGTTGCTCTCCTTATTTCTTAGCTTTTCTTCTCTGCCTGCCGAGCCCCGGACGGACCACCATTTGTAAGCTACCTGGTACCGTAACCCGGGAGGAAAAACTCTCGGAGGCAGAGTTAAGCTTTTACTACTTTTACTTCTACTTTCTTAGAGCTTAGAGAGGGAAAGAAAGATTTTTAGAGAGAAAGATTAAAGCGAGCTTTTCTTCTTGTCTTCTTAGCTTAGAGTTAGAGAGAAAGAAAGATAGAGCTTAGCTTAGCTTCTTAGAGAGAAAGAAAGATAGAGCTTAGCTTAGAGAAAGATTAGAGCTTCTTTCTTCTCTCTTCTTTCTTCCTTCTTCTTTCTTCTGTCTTCTGTCTTCCTCAGGAGCCTCGGCCTAACTCTGACCAGTCATTACTTCTTCTATCTGGTTTCTCTTCTGTCTTCTATCTGGTTTCTCTTCTGTAACCGCTCTGCCTACGTTCTGGCCGCTCTGATTCTTCTGACCGACCGAGTGACTGCCAGGCTGACTGAATTCTCCGTTCTCCTAACTCGGACCGCTTTCACCCGGTTATATACCTTCAGGTTTGCGGGTGCCTACAGGTGCGTCACATACATATCAGGTGGAACTTATGGCTTCCAGCTAGCTACAACAGCCCTTCCTAATTAGGGCTCCTTCAATTTACCTCTATTTGTCTTCTTTTTCTTGTTGTTTCTAATGTCAGCATAGTAAATGTGGATAGATTGTATGCACCTGTGAATGTACCTTTCTATGCTGGAGGCTCTGCTGACCATGCTTACTAGTAAGGACAAGTCAGGCATCACATGACTCTCATCTGAAATTGCAAGGCCAAAATATAGTTAATATAAATATTTACATATTTAGATGATCTTGATTCATTCTATAAAAAAATGATTTTTATCCCCGGACAGCCAGGTTAGATTTCTAAATGCCTGGATTTATGTTTTTATTTGTACATTTCTGTTTGGTTGGTGGAGTTGCTCTACACTGTGATTCCAGGAGCTAGACTCTTCCTTGTCAATCTCTGAACTTATTCAAGGTCAGGTATAGGTATGAGAGGATGAGGACAGTGTCCTATTCATTGTCACAATGGATAAGAAATGGCACTCTCTGAACTCGTTTCTTTGTTTGTAAAATGGAGAAGATAGATTAATTGATTTCTGACATTAATAATTTATGAGTATGCAGTCACAGAAAATGTATTATAGAGGGAATCACATAAGGAAAACTTAAGGAAGATGGTTTGCATGCATTTTTATATTCTAGAAATTTGGGCAAAGGTTTCTGCTTTCTTTTTAAAATCCTATATAACCCTTATGCAGAGACAATGCAAGAAAAGCAAAATGTACATCTAGTAACTTAGAATATGAATTGAAACATTCTAAAGTACACAAAGTCAGCATAAATGACTAGAATATTTAGTGATAAAACATGATAAAAATTAGGAAGTTCACCAAGAACATAATAAAATATTTTACATTAGAAAAACTACAAAGGAAGACATTATTTGCTTTGAAGGCACTACATAACATTTATAAATTATTTCTGATATAAACCTTGGAAAACCAGTAATATAAACACATTCTTTAACATTTCAAAATATGTTTATACTATACTATTAACTAACATAACGTGCTAGCAAAGTATTAGTACTTAAATGGGAAACCAAAAGTGTCTAAATTCACAACTATCATCACCAAAGTTTCATATAGGATAAATAAATGAGAAATGTAAGTATTCAAAAGGCAAATACATGACTATTATTTGCAAATGAAGTGATTATACATTTAAAAAATTAAGAGAAGAAATAGAAAAATTTAGAGAATCTTCAACATAAGTTTTGCAGCCATGATGGTCAATAGATCATTTTAGTAAAATGGTACAGTTTAAATCTGGAAAAATCAAGTTTTTTCAATGTATTAGCAATGACTGATGGAAATACACAATGAGGAAAGGGATTATGTTTACACAACAATGAATTAAATCAATGCATTTCTTAGAGGTAATGTGAACTTTTTGGATTAGTTATAAGGCAATGGGAAGCCATTCTTTATAAAAGAAAATAAATCACAACTGTTATGGCTTGTATATAAGGTATGCCCCAAAAGTTCCTGTGTTGAGTGATGTAAGAATGTTTAGAGGTGAAATGATTGGACTTGTAAAAGCTGTAAGCTAATCAAGCCATCCTAGTTTGAATAGTTATTAATGGGTGGTAAGCATAGGCAGGTGGGGTGTGACTGGAGGAGGCCGGTTACTGGGAGTATGCACTAGAAAGGTTTATCTTTCCTATAGCCCCTTTCACCTTACCCCATAATCATCCTCTACCTACTTCCTGTCTGCCATGAATGGAGCAACATTCTTCCATTAGACCTTTTCTTCATGATGTTCTGTCTCACCTTAGGACCAGACCAATGGACCCCACTGACCATGGCCTAAACCTCTGTAACCATTAGGCAAAATAAACTTTTACTTCTCTAAGTTGTTCTTGTTGGCTCTTTTGATTACAGCAATGCAAAACTGATTAATGCAGAAATAGAAAATAGTCAATGTTGGTAATAATGAAGTGGGGGAAAGTTCAGCAGTCAATGTACTATCATAGACAGATATTCATCATTTTTAACATGATTTAGGTGTGATGATATAGGTACTTTTTTACAGGATAACACTGTTAAATTATATATTCTTCCTAAAAAGAATTTATATACATCTATAGTTTTAGACATGTCCTTACTCTATTGCTAACTTTCTGTAGAAATATATTCTAATGAAATAATCAGAGACAGTGACAAAATAAAGACAGTTACCACTGTTATTTTGCACAGAAAAAATAATTTTTGTTTTTAGTAGTAATGAACTTAGTAGCAAAATATGGATTGAGTACAATTGCATTGGAGTAAAGCAGGTATCTAGCTAGAGTTCCACTACTTTCACATTCTATCTGTGTGATCTTGAACAACTTCCTTAATATTTCTGAGATTCCATTTTCTCTGTTGCAAGAAAGTTAACTATAAAAGCATTTTATTATTAAGTGATGCTAGTGCTTACAAAGAAACTCATGAGATTATGTTAAGTAAAAAAGCAAAATATACATCACCCAAGTTCTAACTATACAATAATTTGCTGTGCATACAAATTTTTATATAGAGAGGCATACATTATATATGAGGCCACAGTGCACATTGTGCTGTGTATCTGTAAGAGAGGGAGTTAAGTTTTTAAACGCTTAAGATTTTAAACATCCCTTTCTCTTCATGTCAGTTACGGAGCTTGGGATAAAGTAGATGCCTGACTTCACTAATTGCATCAGAAGTGTCTGTCTTAACAATTTTGGAATTAAATCTAGGAAACATCAGGACAAAGGTAGTAATTGGCAACAGCAATTTTAATAGGGAAGTGTCCCAAGGTGCTGGGCATTTTTCTTCATCTCTGCCAAATTCAAGGACCACATTCTAATTTGCCTGTGGCAAGCCATGGTCCTAAGAACTATATATGAAAAATTCAGCTGTTGTTTCTTCATTACTCAAGTCTTCTATTTAATGCTATTATCACTAAGACTTCAACTCCTTTCCAGGGTCTGGATGCTCTTTCTGTCCTCAGGCTAATTCATTAATTGATTTGTTTTGTGATGAAGAGAAAGATATTTAGAAGTGAAAGTAAAATTATAAAAGACATTATTAAGAAACTGAAGTTTGAAAGAAATCTGTAAAAGTTATAAATCACACTAATGATTCTTAAAGAAAGGCAGTGTATAGAAAAAGTAAAATTCCTGTCTTGTAATTCTGTGTAGTGCAGCATCTGCCAAATCCAAACTGTAGTGTCTTGAAGAAAACTTACAAATAAGGTCAGACAGTACAAGGAAAAGGAGTGAGCATAATGATACCTTTCTTAAAAAGGATATTCATGAAAAAAGATATAGAATTAGCACCCTGACAATGAGATAAGTACACTAAAAGGACATCAAGAGGAATGTCAGTGTACTTACACATCATTCTTATACTAATGGATTTAAAGAGATTTAGGAGATTCTTTCAAGGAAATTGCAATTTGGTAGCATCTGTGGTCATATTGGTTAAAAGGACAACATTCATAATTTACTTATTTGATTATTTCAAGCACACCTTTAAAATATGATTTTTTGTGAATGACATACAAACACAAACATAAAATAAACCAAATAAACAATTTGTGCCCAAATAAGGGCATCCAAGATAGGCTAATATGGCTAAAATTCATGTTTCTACCTGTCTATTTATCTAATCTATCATCCAGCTATCATCTCGCTATACATATTTATTTTACAAAAATCAATGAAATGCTGTAACATTATTACAGTTGATATATACTGAGATCAAAATCCCAAATCCAGATCTGTAAGAAGCATTTTCATTGGATTGTTTACTGTGCTTTGGCTCATTCATTCATTTTTATTTTTTATTAGCAAACATTAAGTGGTTAATCCAAAACCCTGACTAAGTAATGAGAAATGAATGATCAAAAGACAGATGCAGCTTAGTTTATGCTCTAAATAAGAAGGATAAAAAAAAAAAACCTGGTTCATATCCATGAACAAATTCATACTGTGGTAAGTTAAAAATGAAGAGAACTGGGCCCCAAACAAAATATTTGGGTTGGAAGAAGATGCATACTGTATCATTGCATATCCAACCAGGGAATTGAAAACTTCATCAAGTGTATTTATATTCTGCAGGAATAAGGAAGTTAATCAAAATAGTTAAATTGTCACAGGATTCAAAGTAACAGGTGGGCAAATAATGCCAGTGAAAAATTGGCAATAGTGAAGCAGAAGACTAGGCAATTTAAATAAGCTTATTGAAATCAAATGCCTCATTTCTGTCACACTAAAGAAAGATGCTTCATTCTAGAGACATGTTTCCTCATTGGCATTCATTCTGTTAACCAGCTGAAAAGTATGCTATTATCACAAATATTGGATGGCTGGGATCTATAATTATAGAAAAAGATACAATTTAGATTAACAAGTTTCATTCTCATGCACTAAATACATTTTCAAAATGTCAAAAGCATACAAAATATATTACTGACAAAATCCCAAGAATTCAAGACAGACAATGACAGTAGGAAAACAGAAGCTTGAATGAAAACTAGAACCTTTGCTTTTTATCCGTAGGGTTGAGGACTTTTTCTTTAAAAACCTTGTACTGCTTACTTGTATATATGTGCCAGTTCATTTGAAATGGATTCTATTAATCATTTAGCAATAATTTTAACAAAGTTTTAAGATTTCAAAGTCTGAGGACAAATTTATACTCATAGAGATAAGGTAGTAGTAATTGTCCCCTTTAATTTAAGGACCTGAAACTGAAAAGAATTGTTGAGATTAAGCATTGTAGAGAACCTTGCTATCAGCCCTAGTTTTGACTAAGTCAAACCCTGACCCTTCTATTTGGGTTCTATTCCATCCCATTTCATTAGAATATTCTATTTCCAAATTGTCCCTTCTTCAGTAGCTTTTTCATCTCTGGCATTTTTTTCTCAAGTCAACAACTATTCTTAAGCTGCTACCATTTAATTAGGAAGATACTAACTGCTCAACAAGCTAAGCAATTAAACTAACAATAATATATGCAAATTTGACATTGTTTCCCCATCTAGACTCTTTCTAATGTTTTCTTGATTTTGGTTTGCAAAATTCTTAAAAAAAAAAAAGATAAAATTTGCTACTTTACTTCCAATTTCTACTCAATTAACACACAAATTATTAATTCCTTTCTTTTTCCTTCAAATCTATTCTATCGATTCTAGGGGGAGTTTACCACTCAGGAAGCTACCCAGGGTGAGACACATAATTTTTACTCACAGAATTGGAACTAACAGTTTTCACCTATTGAGTTTGCAATTTATCAGTCTCTGCCTTGGGAGGTTTGCTTAACTCTTTCCACTACTCAGGTTCCTGCCTGGATGATGTGTTCATATTTATAGGTGTTGTTCATATTAGACAAAGTCTTGTGGGAAAAAGAAATAATAGTTTGTCAGTAAAAGGCAGTAAATATCATCTCTTAAGAGAAATAACTGTGAAATCAGAAGGTCCCAATGTGAATTTGAGGATGTAATCTTGTTAAGACCAGGTATTATTTCTTATTTATGCCCAATACATGGTTGTTGAATACATATGGTCACAGGTCACAGAGGATGGAAAGAAAAGACCAGTTTTCTAATGAAGAGGACATGGGCACATTTGGGTATAGGGTGTGGGCCAGGAAGTGTGTTTCTGACTCAAAACTGCAATCTCTATGAGAGGCAGAGGCCTTGTGACAACCTTTGAATGTGCTCACTGTTTCTTGATTTATTGATGGATGAGCTGATGGTAACCCTGTGTGGCTGCTTGCATTTGGTGGCCCCTTCATGGGAAATGAAACCAGAGTGCTTGTCTATCCATTGTAAGAAGTAGGCACACTGGAAACAGCTTGAAGGATCCTGTTCATTTTCCTCTTTAGAGCCCAGCATCATCCTTTCTCTCCTAGCATCCATCCCCCAAACCCACCACTGGGGGAAGTAAATGAGAATGCCAAATTAGAATCTTGAGTTGAAGCCTCAGATAATTTTATAGTTGTTCTTTAATATTTACCCATGTTGTCTAGTTTATGGTACATCAACATTATATACCACCCTCCATAAAATAACCCACGACTGAGGTAAATTGCTTAACTTCCACTGCAAAAGCCAAGGATTATATAAAACAGAAGCACAAAGTTATTTTAGGTACAGTGGAATGGGCTTCATTGGGAAAAAAAAAGTAGCAACATGTTTTAATTTGAACATGGCTTAAAGAAACGTGTTTGATATATAAAAATTATAATGAACAACAGAATGGTAAAATATCTGGTTCCAGACTTACCATAGTAAAAAAAAAATCTTCATTCTGTATGTTGTAAAGTATGTATTTTAGCCTCAATTACAGAGACTTAGAGTGATTAGTTTTTGGATCCTTGCGCATTTTCTAATTTTTTTTTTTTTTTTTACCAAACATGAATTAACTGATAAGTGCATTCACTTAAAAATAAAATAATTTCTAGACTTTAATGACCATTTTCTAGGGTCTGTAGATGTGGAGTTCTTTAAGTTGGGATCAGCTAAACAAGAGGAGACAGAAGCAAGTAGGTTGTAGCCCTGGCTGGTACTCTTAATAATCTTGTGGATTCTACAATCCTTCTTACTGACTTTACCATGAAACAGAAAAACGATAGAAAGCAAAACATTAGCAACGATATCTTGTTTCTCTATTTCAGTGTATATGAATATTTTAATAATATAAATAGTTATATAGGTGAAAACAACAATACAATAAAATGTTCGTAATACCACTTACCTTCTAATTCATTTAAAAATGTTTTAAAGAACTTTAAAGTTGACCAAAAGTTATAGTGTACAATATCACTCTGCCCTGTTTTGTGAAATTCTAATTGAAACTGCTCATATGACTTTGGTACCACATTGCCAGCATCCCTAGAGTCTTTATCCAAACTCATACCTGCTCCTATTTTCATTTTTTCTACTGATTTGATTTGTGCTAACATTTTATAAGAAAATTAAAATGTCTCTAAAATATGTGACAGTATTGTCTTTGAAGAAAGGGGAGCAGTAAGATACCATGTCCCTCAATGTCCCCTTTCTGCTCTGAAAAAACTTAGCCAGGTTAAGAGAACACTTAGAGCAAACTTGAGCCAGAAAGTACAGATACATATTATTTTGAAAGACATTGGATTTTTTTTTTCTTATGCACACTGGGGATTAAGGCAAGTTAGCATTATCTGGAGAAAGCTACTTGCTTGCACATGTACTATTCCTTGGGATGCTGCTCATATAAGCAAACTAAGCAATCTGATGCACTCATTCTGCAGCCTAACATAAAACACCCTTTCTGAGTAGGGGTGGGCATGGAACCAAGCCCATTGTGTCACTTGTTGAGTCAGTTGTCATAGGATAAAACATCGGGGAGAGGAGGCACTGCTTGACAAAGCACTATGAGGGTCAGAAATGCCACCAGTTCAGCTTGCAGTCACTGAACTTTTCTGGGAGCAGACACTGATTTCTTGTAAGGTTTTCCCAATAAATCATATGTATCTCATATTGTCTCTGGGAATTTCTTTGGCCCGTTTGTAACTTCTCTACTATAGTCATCTTTTTTTAATGCTTTGACCAAAAGAACTGATGAACAATTTTAGAGGAGGAAAGGTTTATTTTGGGCTTCATGGTTTCAGTCTATAAAAGTCCAACTCCATTGCTCTGGGCCAGAGGTGAGCAAGAGAGAAAGAACATCATAGCAGAAGGGTGTGGCAGAGGAAAGAAGCTTGGCATATCACACCAGGAAAGAGAAAGAGTGACAAAGACTAGAGACAAAATATGTACACCGAAGGCATGCCCCTAATGACCTACCTCCTTCAGCCATACCCTACCTGCCTACTGTTACCACCCAGCTAATCCCCATTAGGGAATGAATGCAGTGATCAGGTTAAGACTCTCACAAGCCAATCGTTTCACCTCTTAAGCTTTTTTGCATTCTCACACATGAACTTTTGGAGTATTTCATATCTAAACCATAATACTACCTCATAGTCCTGGTACAACTGTGTAGTCGTGTGACAATGTGTTTTGAAATTGGTTATGTAAAAAATAGTGATGGCACAATGTTTTCTTAAAGATAACTGCTTTAAATTTTGTAATAAGTTTTACTGAAAAACCAAATAAAATATTTCTTCTGAGGCACTTCTTCAGAAACAGGCCAACTTCTTCATTTTTAAAGAAATTTTGAGAGAGTTTATCAATATATCTTCATGCATGACAAAATCAAAGAATGAATTATTAGTAATTTTATGCATAGTCTAACAGTGGTCATATCATGATTTAAAAAACTATAATTACATTTCACAATGAAATTTTAAGCTGATGCAAAGCTTAGGAAAGCGATTGTCTAATGTCAAAATAAGTTCAGAGCCATGGTTGCCCTTGAAAGTGAAGACAGTCTATAGTAAATGACAATTCTGTAAATTTATGATTTTGTGGAAGAAAACATTTTTGGAGATTTCTATAAGAAATATGCAACAAAGAATACTATCTCGCTTTGACTGAGTTGTGGGCTGCTAGTCATGGTACTTATTCCAAAGTTATTTAAATATCTTCAACTTGCCACCCCCAGTAGCTTATAATTACACCTGAGATATTTCATATTCTCCTGATTATTAGTGATGGCATCTTTATAATTTAGTAAATTTTTATACTAAATATGAGCTGAACATTGGGGGGACATAGGATGATTTAATCATATCGATATGATAGACTACTGGTGCTGGGCTACATATTCAGCTAAAGGATGGATAGATATCAAGATATCAATTCAAAGGTGTAAAGGAACATCATCTGCCTCAGATGGGAATTAGTTAGAAAATCCTCAGCCAATTTAGACCCAGTGTCACCATTCAGAGGAGTTTGAATGTAAATCAAATACATGGTCCTGAAAACTAAAGCCTTATATATAACACTCATGTGATTTAAACAAAACAATGCCTTTAGGTTTCTGATCAAATAAATCTCAAAACATCTCTGCAATTGGCATTTGAGACAAAGGCGTGGAAGATTCTCATAAACAGACTACCAAATGAACTCAAAATCCAAAATTGTATAACACTTGCAGAAACAATCAGGGATTCAGGATAAGAAAGATTCAATTCCAACGTGAATGTGATATAAAGTACTAAGTATGTTTGAAGTGATTAAAGATATTAAAAAAGAAATATAGAAAATCATGGAAGATAGGCTTTATATAAGAAAAATATTGTTTGAATTTTAAGAAAGAACCAAATATGTTTTCTAAAAATTAAAACATAGCCATTGAAATGAAAAATTCAAAATATAGGTCATATATATTGCCAAAGTTTGTCGGGTCTTCTGGACACTGTTGGCTGAGAGGATGGAAAGCTGGCTTTCTGGCTGCTTGCCACGCCCTGTTACGGACCTAGGCTAAGCAGGGGGTGTGGCTGTGACGTATTGTGAGAACCGAAACCACCCTACTGATTGGCTGATATCCACTATAAAGCATTGTCCACCTTACTCAATAAATGAGGGGCTCCCTGGTATGTTCCTAGGCCTTCTAAAGGTGGGGGAGGGAATATCAGTGGCCTTTACTTTCCCAATCTAGTCTCATCGTTGAGGTAGGCCCCTCTGGCCTCTTTTGCTCGACAAAAGAGGTCCGTCCCGGGTACGGGGGGCTAAAAACCTCAAGCCCTTATAATATCCTGACAAAAGTTGAACAGAGAATAAATGAACTGAAAAATAGATCTGAAGAATGATATAGAATGAAAAACAGGAAACAAAAAGAGGGAGAAATAATTTAAAAGATTAGGAAATGGAGGGTGAAATGGGTCTCCTAAATAAAATCTCATTGGATTTGCAGAAAAGGAGCACAGCAAAGATGTGAAGAAACAATTTGGAAGAGATCATACTTAAGATATTTCTAGAATAAAATAAAAATATAGATCTTACTATCTGGAAACACAGAGTTCCAATGAGAGAAGAAAAACGAGAAAATTTAAAAAGTAGTGCCCAAGGAAAAAGATCACTTATCTTTAGGAAAAACAAAATGAAAAACAATATTTTTGTTAGTAAAAGTAGAAGACAAAAGACAGTGCAATATTATATTCAAGAAGTTCAGATAAATTCATGAGTCTAGGATTTAAACTCAAACCAAACTCTCCTTTTACAAAGATTGCATATATATATTTTCAATGGTGCAGCCAATATGGAAAGCAATATGGAGATTCCTTGGAAAATTTGTAATGGAACCACCATATGACCCAGCTATCCCACTCCTCAGTCTATACCCAAAGGACTTAAAAACAGCATACTACAGGGACACAGCTACATCAATGTTTATAGCAGCAAAATTCACAATAGTTAAACTGGGGAACCAACCTAGATGCCCTTCAGTAGATGAATGGATAAAGAAACTGTGGTATGTATACACAATGGAGTATTACTCAGCAATAAGAAAGAATAAAATCATGGCATTCACAAGTAAATGGATGAAGTTATCAAATATAATGCTAAGTGAAGTTATCCAATCCCCAAAAGCCAAATGCCAAATGTTTTCTATGATATAAGGAGGCCGATTCATAGTGAGGTTGGGATGGGGAGCATAGGAGAATTAGAGGAACACTAGAATGGCCGATAGGGAGAGGGGAAGGGAGGGGGCAAAAGGGTCAAGAAAAGAAAAAGATGGTAGAATGAGATGGATATCATTACTCTAAGTGCATGTAAGAAGTCACGAATGGTGTGAATATACTTTGTATACAACCAGAGATATGTAAAAATGTGGTCTATAAGTGTAATATGAATTGTAATACATTCTGCTGTCATTTCTAACAACTTAGAATAAAAAAATAAATTTCAAAAAGAAAAAAATCTATAAAAAAATGAATACAAATGAATGTGATGGCCATTATTAGTTTCTTACAGGTTAAAATCCTAAAAGAAAACTTTAAATGTCTATATAAGTAAGTATATAAATAAACTAAATACATAAGCATATTTATTTATACATTAAAAGGAAACTGAATTTGAAATAAAGGTCTGAGGTACAAAAAGAAACAGTGAACAAAGTTTTTAAAATGTTATAAAATTTTAGAAATAATGGTGGCAATGAAAAATGATAAAAATGTTCCAGAAAACATTTTTTAGTTTTTTTAAAATATTAAAACATTTACCTCTCCAATGACTCTGCAATTCCTCTTCCAGTTATTTAACTTAGAGAAATAAAAGTTTATGTAACCCTGAAAATACTCACTAATGCATATAGGAGTATTATTCTTAAATACCAAAAGTTTGAAGTAATACAATTTCTCCCCTGAAAGAATAAATAAGCTGTGGTACAATCATATATTGTGATACTGTTTAACAACAGAAAAAAAATATTGCTATAAATACAACAACATAGATAATCTCAAATATGTTGTTCCAAGTGAAAGATGTCAATCTCACAAAATTACTTAGTATATGAATTTGCATTAGAACATTCTGGAAGAGGCAAAATAAGAGAACAGGTCAGTGTATGCCATCATTCAGAGGTAGAGGGATGTTTGACTACAAAGTGTGATACCGGCAAGACTTTAGGTGTTAGAATTGCTGCCTCCTGCTTATGCTGGTGCTTACATAAGTAGTTTTTGTATTATAAATTTATAGGATTTTATTAAAGAATTTACACTGAATGTAAACTTAAATACATGTATTTTAATATAAAATCTAGCAAGCCCTACTTTCTCTAACAGAGTAGAAGAATAAATTATTTAGATTTATCTCTTAATTGGGAAATTTTGCCTCACAATCAAGTGGTACTTGTTACCTTAATTTTAGGATTATACATTTTCAATTTGAAAAATGATTGAGTAGCAAGAAGAAAGTAGCAAAAATAAACTGTTTTTATGTGGAAGAAATACAAATATGAGAAATATTTAATTTCTTGAATCAAGTGATACATCATACTCTAAATAAACAATTTTTTTCTGTGTATAAGCACAACATGACCAATATAAAGAATTGAGACTATTAAAATTATCTACAATTTCACTCTCCATGAAAAATAATCATTGTTTCTATGAAACAAAACAGCATTAACAATATTAATCATAATAAAATTTGTTTAGATATCTAAAAGCAAACTAAAATAGTTGAAAATAATTGCTTATAAAATGCAAAGGCTATAATGATCTTAATGTGTTCTAAGCTTTGTAATACTGCTCAGAAGGTGGATGGAGATACTGATTACATTTAACTTTGTTAAGTATTAAATTAGTCAGGAGAGGATAACTGCTATAAAGAGCAAAACTAAAAGACAAACCTCAGTGGATTAACTCAACAGAATTTGTCTCTCCTTTACCTTCATTTGTGGTCCTTCAGTTTATTGTCTGGTCAATGATCTATAAGTGATGCATTGTGTATTATACTTTTAATAAGTCTCCTGGAAAGATAGAAAATAAAAAAAAGATAGATATTCTTTCTTACTCCTTCTTTCTTTTTATTATCAGGAACATAGACCAAATGGCAATGTCCCAAACAACCATCTGAACTGTGACATAGAAGTCATTTTCTATAGGTGGAACAATCATATGGAAGAACATGTACCTGACAGACCCAGGAGTCACTGAGCCACTTTTGACATGGAAAAAAAAAGAAACTCCTATCATTGTTGGTCCTTAACACTGTCTGCCAAGGGGATGGAAAAGCTCTGGCTTTTTGGCTGCTTGCCACATTACCACGCTCTGTTACAGGACCTAGGCTAAGCAGGGGGTATGGCTGTGAGAACTGAAACCACCCCAAGGATAGGCCAATGGCTCCGCCAATGGCATCCGCCCATGCTCCTTATGTGTCCCTATGATCTTTCTGCTGATTGGCCCATGTGCTCTATAAGACCATCCAACTTCCTCAATAAACCGAGTTCTAGCACTGACTGACTGTACTCCCCGGTATGTTCCTGTGTCCTTTGAGGGCGGAGGAGGGAATATTGGTGGTCACTTTCCCAATCTAGTCTCTTTGTTGGGGTAGGCCTCTCTGGCCTCTTTTGCTGGACAAAAGAGGTCCATCCAGGGTATGGGGTGGGGGGGGCTAAAGACTTCAACCCCTTATAATATTTTGAAAAAATGGCGCCAAAGCGCAGGGCATGAACTTCTCGGCAGATTGGGCTAATTGTTTAAGACAGATAGGACCTTGCGAGTGGAGGCATCCTCTAGAAAATGAGGCAACCATACATCTCTCTCTCTCTTTCTCGTTCACTTTCTCTCTCTGTCTTCCTCTCCCTTTTCTGGAACCTCTATGTGGGTAAACCTACAATTTTTGTATGTGCCTGGCGAGGGAGAACGGAAAGATGTCCGGGAAAAACGCGCTCACTGAAGGGCGCGCCAGCCTAGGTGCAGAAAAAATTCAGAGCGGGCCCAAACTTAAGAACAAAGAACAGCTGCCCTCTGCAGCACCATGTGGATGGCGACCATATGGGGTCGCTAGGGGTGTGCAGACGGTGGGCTGCTGCCGCTGCCACGTGGCCCTGGGCTTTTGTCCTGGGTGCATGGCTGCCGCAATCACCAGGGCTCGCAGTTCCACGGTTTGGCGAAAAGAAAAAGTGTACTACTGCAAGGCCCGGGCTTGTGTCTCGGCCTGCCTGGCGTGTGGCTTCCAGCTTGTGTCCAAACCGCTGGGGGCGGGGCTAGGCACGCACGGGGCCTTGCTGGCTGGGACACCGCAGGGCAGTCCAGCACGTGGTGGGGCGCGAGGGGGATCGAAGGCGAAAGCGCCGCCACCCACAGTCGGAGGCAAACAGAATCCAAATCCAAGTCGCCCACGGGGCCAAATGCACCCGGGTGCATCCGGTCGTTGCCTGGCAAAGGGCTGCCAATGGCCAATGGCGCCTAAAGTGGCCGCCCAAAAGCGCTGCCATGGTCGCACCATTGACATCATCAACTGCAACCGCTCGTGGCGGAACACGCTGGCGGCCAGCACAGCTTGGCGGGACCAGCACGGTGTTCGCGCTGCGTGTCGGCTCCCGCGGGGTTCCCCGGGCGGGGGGCAATGGCTGGGGCACTGGCTTTCTCCTGCCTGCGCAGCTGCGAGTGGCCTGCGTTCTTTGTCTGAGCCCAGCGGCTCCAAACAGCCCGTGTCCTCTGGATCCTCTCACTGGCAGGCTACAGAGCAAACAGAGCCTGGGCAGCTTTGCTCAATTCTCCATCACGAGAGGTTTTCCCCTCCCCCCACTCTGGCCACCGCACCCTGCCTTATGGAGGCAAAGCCCCAGGCTCTTGGGCCCGTGGCTTGTTGAGGAGTAACAAAAAGTTTGTACCAGAGATTAGAAAAAGTGCCTTTCCAGACCTCAGCCAAGATTTTTCTAAGATTTTAATTGTGTTGTGTGTTCTGCTTATATGTTCATATGTATGTGTTAAGATTGACAAATAGAGGCTGAGCGCTCATAAAAATTTAAAATATGGATCCAAATACATTTAATTCATGTGATTTAAAAGGTTCAATTTAATTAGATAAAATAAAGGTAACTTTTTAAAAATAAAAATAAAAAGCTCACAAGTTTCTCTAATATAAACTTGCTTTCATTTGAAGTTAACAAGTGTTTTGCCTTGTCCTGTCCTCTATGTCTGTCTTTTTTGATGTAAATGGAAAGGTTATTTCTTTAAGAGCTAAACTTGATTAATATAAAAACATCAATATAATTGTGGTAAAATAGTACTCTCAACTTCTTAAATTCCATTGGATGACATTATTGGTTACTTTCATAAATTGATAAATTAAAAAAGAGATTTTAAGGTTACTCTTCTTTGTATACTAAATGTGTTCATATTTTTCAGGTATATAAGCCTTAAGGTAAAAGCTCTAAAAGAACATTATATGAAGTAGGTGCTCTCCAAACTAAAATTATATGGTAATCTTTGGCTTATAAAGATAATGCATTAGGGATTTAAAATGTGTTTTTACTCTTATATATTTTATTTGATGTTATTGGAGATAACTTCTCAGCCCTCATACCTCCTGGTGAGAAATTATTTACTGTTACATTTATTCAGTACTAATGTTTTTTGTTTCTCTTATAGAAACTCTTATTATTGATAAATAAAGTCAAAGTCTATTAGGTAGTCAATGTAAAAGGGAGATTTTAAATAAGTCCAATAATTAAAGCCCATATTACCACTGGCCATAATGAGTTTCATGATGATATATTAAAAAAGAAAAAAAAAATCAACAACAATCCAATCCTCCTGGTCCCCTCTTTATAGGGGGACCCACTATTTGAAGAGGAATCATAGCTCACCCTATATGTTTATATGGATGATATTATCCTGGGAGCCCCTGATGTCCAGCAGCTAGGCTCAGCTTACCTGGCCCTTCGAGAGCTCCTAGAAAAAGGAGGATTACATATATCCAATGACAAGGTCCAAACTGTACCTCCCTTCAAAATATTGGGGACAAAACTTAGCCTAGACTCTGTTTGTCCTCTCAAAACTCAACTAGTCATTCAAAAATCTTATTCCTTGGCAGAGTTACAGAAGCTACTCGGAGAATTAAACTAGGAGAATTAAACTGGTTAAGACCATGGCTTCACATCTCCACCGAGGATTTATTACCTCTTTTTGAATTGCTACGGGGAAAATCCCCCTCTGATGTGATTATACTAGAAGAAGGTCATCTGTTAATATTACAAAAAGTCCAAGATGCCCTCAATTCAGCCCAATTGGCTCAGTACCAACCAAAGCAACCTCTATATCTGTGGATCTTCTCAGGTGCTAAGCTCCTTATAGCTGTTCTCACTCAGATGGGTAACCCCTTCCAGTGGATACATTCCTCTGTGGGAGGAGCACCTCGAGTTTATTCTGAATTAGATCAATTAGCAGATCTTATAATAAAGGGAAGAGATATATCATTGAAGCATTATGGAAAAGACCCAGAGACCCAGATGTTTTAACAATTCCGTACCGTTTGTCAGACTTTGAGTGGATATGGAGAAATAATCCTAGAGTCTCCTATGCTTTAGAAGGGTTTTTAGGAAAGGTTGACTGTCATTACGGGTCAACCAAATGGACCTCTTCCTTTCCCAAAATGGAGTGGACTTCCCCTATTCTCTTTTCCATCAAGCCACTCCCCAATGCAGTAAATGTCTTTACGGATGGGGGAAAAGAAGAATCAGCAGTTACAGTTTTTCACCCGGGCTCAGGCCAAAGGACACAATACTTTGAAGCAGTTATTGGCTCTGCCCAATTTAAAGAATTATATGCTATTGCATTAGCTTTGACCCATGTCCAAGAGCCTATGAATCTTTTCTCAGATAGTTTTTATGTAATTAACCTATTACTTACTCTAAATGCATCATACATTAGGATAGATAATAATCCTATAACTCCTTTAATGATCCAAGTACAATCCCTGTTAAAGGGGCATAATTGGCCTATTTTTCTCCAACATCTCTGGAAACATCAAGGCTTATTTGGGCCCCTATCTGAGGGAAATTAGGCTGCTGACCATTTGGCCACCACAGGTGTATTAGCAGTTACAGTCCCATATCAGCAAGACCTTCAGTTGCCCAAGGTCTTCACGACCTCATTCATTTAAATTGGAGAGGACTACATCATAAATTTCCTTTGGTCCCTATAAAGGATTTAAAAAGGATTATAAGAACATGTAAGTCCTGTTTGCCCTTCTTACAGGTTCCACCTCTCCAGTCCCCTGGGGTAAATCCCAGAGGCCTACGGCCTAGCACTGTCTAGCAAACTGATGTAACCCATATGCGCCATTTGGAAAATTAAAGTACATATTTATGTCCATAGATACTTGCTCACATGCTTGTTGGGCCACTGTGCATTCTGGTGAAAGGGCCAAACATGCTGAAAGTCACTTTTTGCAATGCTTTGCTATTCTTGGATTGCCGGAACAGGTTAAAACAGATAATGGACCCTGTTTTGTGAGCGAGAAAATCATTACAAAAATTCTTCCAAAGATGGCGTATTAAACATACCACATGGATCCCATATAACCCAAAAGGACAAGCCATCATAGAGAGCTACAATAAAACCCTAAAGGACCAATTAATAAAACAAAATGGGGGAAGCAACCCTCATGACCAGCTAAAAACAGCTATGCTTACTTTAAATATTTTGAATTTTCCAAGCAGCAGCCTCTGTCTGCGTTTCAAAGACACTGGTCTAGCCAAACGCCTTATGTAAAGGTTCAGGTCCGATGGAAGGACCCACTAACTGGGTGCTGGTGGGGTCCTGACCCGCTAATAAGTGCTGGCAGAGGTTTTGGATGTGTCTTTCCAATTGGAGAGCCAAGCCCTATTTGGGTACCTGCCAGAGACCTCAAATACTGCCAATCCGACCAAAATGACTACCCAAGAGCACATGCTGTTGAGGGGTGATTTCTTCCCTTTTTCCACAGAAATGAGAAGAAAGAAAAAAAACTGTGACGGATCTCCTGTCCTGTTGTGATTGAACTTCTCATCATATCCATTCTAAGATTCATCGGGAACACTGTCTTGGACTCCTCCTTTGTCAGTATTTCAACCCTCTGCGACGAGAGAAGAGGGACTATGCCTATTCCTGAGAGAAGCGTGTTATTCCTGTGACAATTGTCTGGAATTTGTGCTAGATGGCTTCCTTTGGACTGAACTGAATGGGTGGACCTTCTCCCTTTTTGTGAAATCCCTGACTGTCATTGTCTTTGTGTTCACTTTTGGGCCCTGTGTAACCAACAAACTTGTTCAACTCCTTTATGACTGGACCAAATTTGTACAGCTTGGTGATTTGCCAATAATGCCTTCAGCGATGCTGAGTGAGAGCCCTACAGACTTGGCCATGGTCCTTATCAGGATGCGGAGGTCTAAACCAGCCATCCTTGAAAAGCTTTCCCAAAGGCGACCGTTCTGTCCCATGTCCTTCCCCTGGCCACTTGCTGGCCCTGGGTGTGTCCACCTGAAGTGCTAGGGTGGTAGCCAATAACGGGTAAGATTTTTCAAGAGGAAAAACAACCTAAGACAGGCACACTCTCCAGTAAGGTGGACACCCCATTTTTGAATACAAAATGGGGGAGTCCCATTTTGAATAAAACAAAACAGGGAAATGTTGGGCCTTAACACTGTCTGCCAAGGGGATGGAAAAGCTCTGGCTTTATGGCTGCTTGTCACATTACCACGCCCTGTTACAGGACCTAGGCTAAGCAGGGGGCATGGCTGTGAGAACTGAAACCACTCCAAGGATAGGCCAATGGCTCCACCAATGGCATCCGCCCATGCTCCTTATGTGTCCCTATGATCTTTCTGCTGATTGGCCCATGTCCTCTATAAGACCATCCAACTTCCTCAATAAACCAAGTTCCAGCCCTGACTGACTGTACTCCCTGGTATGTTCCTGTGTCCTTTGAGGGCGGGGGAGGGAATATCGGCAGCCTTCGCTTTCCCAATCTAGTCTCTTTGTTGGGGTAGGCCTCTCTGGCCTCTTTTGCTGGACAAAAGAGGTCCATCCCGGGTACAGGGGGGCTAAAGACCCCAACCCTTATAACTTTGTGACATATCGTGTTAGATACAGTTATTTGGTGCCTTTTTACATGCAGAAGAACTTAATGACTGATGGAGTAGTTACAGTAGAGATTAATTGAAAAAGTGTTCTTCTATCTTGATTCTGTTGAATGGTGGCATGTAACAGGCAGGTGCTGTAAAGTCACAAACAAGAACATGGAGACTCACTTTTATTTCTTAAACTTAACATTGCATTTGAAATAATTGGTAATATAATAAAATAAGAAAAATAAATAAAATAACTGGAAGGTAGAAATCATTAATGACTTTTATTTTCAGATGACATGATTTTCTGCATAAAAAACACACCATAAACTTTAGACAAATTGTTACATTTTGTAACCTAGTTCAGCCAAGATGCTAGATTTCAAATAAGTTCAGAAAAGTAAATTGCTTCCTCAAACCAGGAAAGAAGTAACATAATGTAATTTAATAAAATATTACATGTATAAAAATACTTTATAATTTTTAACCAAGGAGAAAATAAAGAACAAATATTTTGTAGAAAAAGAAATAAAGAGCACATATTTTTTAATAGGTGGTAAACTATTTCTCAACATCACAAAAGTGATATCAATTCCTTCCTTTAAAGCTACAAACTTGATGCAGTTCCAGTCAAAATCTTAATGAGTTTATTTTTACTTAGACTTGATATTTAAAAAATACACATGGAAATTTTAAGACCCTAGAATTTGGTTAATTCAAAGATGTAAAGATAAGATGGATTTTTGAGAGAGTTTAAAATTTTTATGATTACAATTACTAAAAGACAGTATTACTAAAGGAGTGGCAAACAGATATGCTAGTGGTATATTATGAAGAGGATAGAAATTTACTAAAACACATGATGTAAGAGAAGTGTCAATATGAATCCATGGGGAAAGAATAAATTAGGAGGCTGCTGATCCATATGGAAAAAAATGAATTATATCCTTATAGAAAGCTCACAAAATTATTTTAGTTTATAAAAAACTACAATGTGAAAATAAAATCATAATGACATTAAATGCACATCAAAGATTAGAAAGTACTATTTATCTTGAACTAAAATAAGAAATTGAAAAAAGACATTATAAAACAAAAATAGACATTTTATATAATGGGAAAAGAAATTTGCAATAAAAATTCCCTCCAATGATTTCTATGGTTACATACAGAAAAATGCTGCAATTAATAGAAATATGGGAAAATCATATGATGATTATGTTAACCACTTTTCTGCAACTATCATGAAATATCTGAGATAAGTACCTTTTAAGAAGGAAAGGTTTATTCTGGCTTATAATTTTAAAGTATCTAGTTCAAGTTAGGCAAACCCATTGATTTGGGTGTCTAATAGCTAAGCTAGATGACAAGGTGAAGCAAACTGCTCACTTCATGACCAGGGATAAAGAGGGTAGAGGAAAAGAGAAAGATCCCGCAATCCCTTCTGAGTAAACACCTCAAATGACCTGAGAACTTCCCAGGGCTAGGCTCTACCGCATAAAGTTTTCACCAATTTCCAATAATGTCACTCAGGTACAAAGCCTTTAATGCATAGACCTTTGCAGGTTATTTAACATCAAAGCTATAATAATAGTTATTTTCCATGAATGGTAAATTTAAGCTAAATAAATATATAAAAATCTGCTCAATTTTTCTAGAAATTACAGAAATGCAAAATAATACTGTAATGTCATGCAGTATAAAAGCAATTGATAATACTATAATGTCATGCAACATAAAAGCAATTGATGTTTAAAAAATAATGCCTGGCAATAGCAATGTAGAACATAATTTGGAATATAAGGCTAACATACTGTACCAGAGGAGAGTAATTGGTACAATAGCTTTGGAGAAAAACCCTCCAGAGGCTAAAAAGTTAAAAGATATGCTTATATTGTATTGCAATAGATTTTCTTCTAGGTATTTCTCTAAAAAGAAAAAAAAGAAAGAACAAAAAAAGAAAGTAAAAGAAAAAACAAATCCATCATGAATAAAAGGAGAAGTGTACAAATTACACATCTATGAAAATATGAATAAATATTCTCTGTGTATTCATACAATGGAACACCAGAAGATAATTAAAATTAATCAAGGAGAGCATTAGGTATCAATTCAAAGCATAATGTTTACAAAACAAAGGAAGTTGCAGAACAGGGTGATATTACTTACCTTCATTGTCCTTGTGATTTTAGTTCCTCGATGAAATTCAGGGCCATTGTCTCAGAAAGTCTCTGGGACTTTCCTATCCTCTTCATTTACTTTTTGCAAGTATTTAAAAATTAATTCTTTTTAGTTACACATAACATTAGGATTTATTTAAAAATGCATTTAGCTATACTCAAAAAAGTTCATCTGTATAAGGTATACAATTCAATGAATTTTACTATACAGTCGTGCAAATATCCTCATGATCTAATTTTAGAATATTTTTCTTACTCCAAAATATGCCTGTATCTATAGCAGTTCTTCCCCCACCGTCCTGCCCACCATATCCTCAAGTCTTTGGCAACCACTAATCATCAAGTAGATATACCTATTTTGGATGCTTCTTGTAAATATTATCATAAGATATGGGAAATTTTTAAACTGGTTTATTTTTCTTAGCATATTTTTTTTTAGCTACATCTGTGTTGCAGACTTTTTTCTTTTCTTTTTTTAAAACTTGGAATAATTATATATTCATAAGAAATTACACAGATGGTCCAGCGAGGACCTGTATCCTTTGCCTGCTTCCCCTCAATTAATGTATCTTGCAAAATTATAGTATAATATCAAAAGAGAAAAACAGCATTGGCTCAATGCTTAAATATAATTCTAACTCATTTTATCTCACATATTTATCAATGTAACTACCATGAAATCTAGGTCCAAAAATGTTTTATCCTCACAAATAACTCACTCTTGCTACACAGTTGTAATCACACACTGCAACCTTCATCACCATGGTTAACCCCTGGCTGTCAAGGCAACCTCTGATCTTTTCTCCATTTCTATGATTGTTTCATGTTGAGAATGTTATATAAACGGGTTCATGTAGTGTGCAACAATTTGAGACAAACATTTGTCACTCAGCATAATGCCTTTTAGATCTATCCAAGTTGTTGTATTAACAGTTAATTCTTCTAAATTGCTGAATGATATTCCATAGGAGTATGGTTTTATTTAATCATTCACCTATTGGATGATTATACAGTGGGGCTGAAAATAAATAAACTACTGTAAAACTGTACATGGTTCTGTGTGCATAAAAGTTTTTATTTCTCCAAGAATACCCAGGAGTGTTATTGTAGATCATATAGTAAGTGTATACTTATTTATGATTCATTTTCAAGCAATTGTAAAATTATTTATTTTTAAAAATTTATTATTATTATTATTATTATTATTATTATTATTATTATTTTAGTTCTGGTTGGACACAATATCTTTATTTTATTTATTTATTTTTATGTGGTGCTGAGGATTGAAACCAGCACCTCACACATGCTAGGCGAGCGCTGTAATGCTGAGCCACAACCCCAGCCCCTGTAAAATTATTTAACTGAGTGGCTGTACAATTGTAAATTCCCACATGTAAAGTTTGAAAGGCTGTTTTCTATAAATTCTGGCCATAAATTGTCGTATATGAATTTTGATCTTGCTGTTTTGATATGCAAGCACAAAATGGCTGGTAATGTTTCATTTCTTTTGTTGTAAATATTTGGCATTTATGTTGTCTGCTAAAGTGAATCTCAAAGACCTGTCCATTTTGGATTAAATTATTATTATCATCACCATCATTATTTGCTACTGAGAGTTTTTTATGTTTTACGTACTAGAGTTCTGACAGATAAGTGGTTTGTGCATTTATCTCCCAGTTGGTAGCTTGTCTTTGTTTTTTTGTTTTTTTTTTTGTTTGTTTGTTTGTTTTTTTTTTTTTTTTTTGGTACCAGGGATTGAACTCAGGGGCACTCGACCATTGGGCCACATCCCCAGCCCTTTTTTGTATTTTATTAGAGACAGGGTCTCACTGAGTTGCTAAGTGCCTCGCCATTGCTGAGGCTGGTTTTGAACTCGCAATTCTCCTGTCTCAGCCTCCCAAGTGCTGGGATTACAGGCGTGTGCCACTGCGCCCAGCTTGTCTTTGTACCTTAACAGTGTTTTTCCCATAATAAAAGTTTATGAGTCATGCTTTCATTGTCATGGTTAAAAACTCTTCACCAAAGCCAACTGACAAAATGGTTAATTTCTGGACTCTTTCATCTACCCACTTATTGTTATATCCATTCTTAGGCTAGTACCTTAGGGCTTGAGTCCTGCAGCTTTCGCAATAGGCATGTGTTAATCTCAAATTTTGATTTTTATTTCAAGATATTTTAAACTATTATTGTTCTCTTGCCTTTCCTGACAAATTTTACTATCAGTTTGTCAACTGGTCCAAAATTGTAGATGAAATTTTGATAGAATTACACTGAATGTGTATAAAATTTGGAGGAGGATTGGCATTTTAACATTTACTCTTGGATCTCTAAACTCAGGATGTCTTTCCAAAAATTCAGTTCTTTTTAATTTCTTTCAATAATGCTTGCTGCTTTTAGTTTAAAAATATTGCACTTATTTTTTATAAACTTATTTCTATATTTTTATTATTTTGATGTTATTAATCAAACACTTTTCAAATCTCATTTTTGGATTATTCATTATCAATATATAAAAATATCATTCATTATTGTATGTAGATCTTGTGTTATTCAGTCATTCAATCTTTCTGGGCACACAGGTTGGTCTTAATAATCTTAAGTGAATTTGGGAGATTGTATACATACAAGATCATGTCATTTACAAATAGAGATTGTTTACTTGTTTCTTTCAAATGTAGATTTTGTTTTTGTTTTTTAAATTTGTGTCTAAAACCTGTAGTACATTATGTAATAGAAGTGAGAGGAAACATCTTTATCTTCTTCCTGATTTTAGAGTGAAAGGATTGAGACTTTCACCTTTACTGTGATGCGAGTGGTGGGTTTTTCATGTGTGTTTTCTATCAGACAAAGGCAACTTGTATTCCTAGTTCATCTGATGTTTTCATATTGAATAGCAATCTATTTTATATGATTTTTTTCCTGAGTGTATTAAGATGATAATATGGCTTTTGGATCAGAGTGCTGCCAGGCCCAGGCTCCATCCAGTCCCGCCAACCTCCACCCCAGAGCAGGAGACAGCAAGGACATACCTGCCAACTCGGCCTGAGCCCAGGTGGGCCCAGGGCAGTCCCACTGACCTTCACCCCATTTCAGTTAGCCCCAGACCACCACAGGAGCTCAGACTCAACCAGTTTGGCCTGCGCCAACCAGTGTGAACCCAGCTTCAGGTAGCATACTTTGAGGGTCAGTGGCAGGTTCTGATAGTCCAGTGCTAAGGGGAGGCACAGACAACCTATAACGGTATTAAAAAATATAGGGAAGAATCTGTAATAACTCAGATCTACACTGCAAAAAGTAAAGCAAATAGACATCATGAAAAAACAGGGGAGGAAAATACCCCAAACAAACCAGGATTCTACAATAACAGAACCCATGCTCAGCGAAGTTGACGAAATGTCAGAGAAGAAGTTCATAAGGTTCATAATTAAAATGACCTGTGAATCAAAGAATGACCTAAATGATCAAATACAGGCAAAGATTGACCACTACAACAAAGATATAAGAGAGCAAATACAGGTAGCAAAAGATTACTTCAAAAAAGAGATCAAAACTCTGAAAAAAAAAAAAAGTCAGAAATCCTTGAAATGAAGGAAACAATTAACCAAATAAAAAACACAATTGAAGGCATCACCAACAGACTAGATCAACTGGAAGAAAGAACCTCAGACAATGAAGACAAAGTATATAATCTTGAAAATAAAGTTGACCACTGATGAAGATAGTAAGAAACCATGAACAGAATATCCAAGAAGTATGGGACAGCATCAAACGACCAAATCTAAGAATAATTAGGATAGAGGAAGGAACAGAGTTTCAAACCAAAGGAATGCACAACCTCTTTAATGAGATAATATCAGAAAATCTCCCAAACATGAAGAATGAATTGGAAAACCAAATACAAGAGGCTTATAGGACACCAAATGTATGAAATTACAACAGATCTTCACCAAGACACATTATAATGAAAATGCCTAGCATACAGAACAAGGATAGAATTTTAAAGGCCGCAAAAGAGAGGAATCAGATCACATATAGAAGGAGACCAATTCGTATCACAGCAGATTTTTCAATTCAGACACTCAAAGCTAGGAGATCATGGAACAACATATTCCAAGCTCTGAAGGAAAAGGGATGCCAACCAAGAATCTTATACCCAGCAAAATTAAGCTTTAGATTTGAGGACGAAATAAAAACCTTCCATGATAAACAAAATTTAAGAGAATTTACAAGTAGAAAGCCAGCACTACAGAACATCCTCAGCAAAATATTCCATGAAAAGGAAAAGAAAAACAATGATGAAAATCAACAGAGGGAGGGATTACACTAAAGGAAAAAAACAATCAGAAGAGAAACCATGTCAAGGTAAATACCAGAAATAAAAATGGCTGGGAATACAAAACATATCTCAATAATAACTCTGAATGTTAATGGCCTAAACTCATCAATCAAAAGACATAGACTAGCAGATTGGATTAAAAAAAAACCAGACCCAACAATATGCTGCCTCCAAGAGACTCATCTCATAGGAAAAGACATCCATAGGCTGATGGTAAAAGGTTGGGAAAAATCCTATCACTCATATACATGGACAGAGGAAACAAGCAGGGGTTTCCATCCTCATATCAAATAAAGTAGACTTCAAGCTAAAGTCAATCAAAAGGGATAAAGAAGGACACTATATACTGCTCAAGGGAACCATACACCAACAAGACTTAACAATTATAAATATATATGCCCCAAACAATGAAGCATCCATGTTCATCAAACAAACTCTCCTGAAGTTTAAAAGTCAAATTGACCACAAAACAATAATTCTGGGTTACTTTAACACACCCCTTTCACCACTTGATAGATCTTCCAAACAAAAGCTGAAAAAAGAAACTATAGAACTCAAAAATACAATAAACAACTTAGACTTAACTGACTTATATAGAATATTTCATCCTTCAACAAGTGAATACACTTTATTCTCAGCAGCACATGAAAGCTTTTCTAAAGTAGACCATATACTAGGCCACAAAACAAATCTGAGCAAATACAAAAAAGTTGAGATTCTACCTTGCATTCTATCCGACCATAATGGAATGAAATTAGAAATCAATGATAAAATAAGAAATAAAAGCTACTCCAACACCTGGAGACTAAATAATATGCTACTGAATGAATAATGGGTTGCAGATGACATCAAAGAGGAGATTAAAAAATTCTTAGAGGTGAATGAGAACACAGACACAACATATCAAAATCTCTGGGACACTATGAAGGCAGTTCTAAGAGGAAAGTTCATTGTATTGAGTTCATTCCTCAAAAGAAGAAAAAGTCAACAAATAAATGACTTAAAATTACATCTCAAAGCTCTAGAAGAAGAAGAACAACCCAACACCAAAAGTGGTAGAAGACAGGAAATAATTAAAATCAGAGCTGAAATTAATGAAATTGAAACCAAAGAAACAATTGAAAAAATTGACAAAACAAAAAGTTCGTCCCTTGAAAAAATAAATAAAATTGACAGACCCTTGTCCAGGCTAACAAAGAGAAGGAGAGAGATTGAAGGGCAAAACATCACACTGGGGACAGCCGTGCAACCAAGAGATTTATTCAACAGCCTTCATGGCTGGTAGCAAAACTGGAGAAGAGGTGCTCTTGTTGAAGGTTGAAGAGGTGCTGGGAGAGGGGAGTCAGGGAGAAGGGAGTGTGCAAGCTCTGGTGGGAGAGGGGAGTTAGGGAGAGGGAAGTGTGCAAGCTCTGAACAGAAGGTGGGTGCTGGGTCGCACAGGCTGGGATCTCTGGAGCTATCAGCTAAAGCAGCTGCTGTCTGGCTGGAGGCTGGAGCTGTCAGCTGGGAGTGGCCGTCGGGCTGAAGGCGGTGGGTCTGGAGCTGTGGGCTGGGGCAGCTGCTGTCTGCTGGAGGCAATGGGTCTGGAGCTGTTGCCGTGGATTCCTCCTCTCCGCAGCGTTGAGCTGATGTGTCTGAGTGGCTTCCTCCTCTCAGCAGCGACGAGATGATGTGTGCATCTGTGTGTGTGTTCTGAGTCTCTCAAACAGGGCCCTATATAGGGATTTCTGGTGGGAGGTGCACCAGAGCAACCCCAATGCCATTGGCTCTTTGCCCCTAGAACAGGGTGACCTTTAAGCCTATTGGCTCTTGCCTGGGGAAAAGAAACATCCTGCCCGGAGAAGAAACATCCTGCCCGGGGAAGAAACATCCTGCCGAGAATGAAACAAGTTTGCTTCTCTCAGGATGTGGAAAACTCTTGGGGGGGAGGGTAGCCCATCTATCAAAGATAACTCAAATTACTAATAAATGCGATGAAAAAGGAAATATCACAACAAACACTATGAAAATACAGGAAATAATTTGAAATTATTTTGAAAACTTGTACTCCAACAAAATACAAAACACTGAAGGCATTGACAAATTTCTAGAGTTGTATGATGTACCCAAACTTAAGCAGGAGGATATACATAATTTGAACAGACCAATTTCAAGCAATGAAATAGAAGATGCCATCAGAAGCCTAGCAACCAAGAAAAGCCCAGGACCAGATGGATACACAGCTGAGTTCTACAAGACCTTCAAAGAAGAACTGATACCAATACTCTTCAATTTATTTTAGAAAATAGAAAAAGAGGGAGTACTTCCAAACTCATTCTATGAGGCCAACATCACCCTGACCCCCAAACCAGGCAAAGACACATCCAAAAAAGAAAACTTCAGACCCATATCTTTAATGAACATAGATGCAAAAATTCTCAATAAAATTCTAGCAAAACAGATACAGAAACATATCAAAAATATAATGCACCATGATCAAGTGGGGTTCATTCCAGGGATGCAAGGATGGTTCAACATACGGAAAACAATAAATGTAATTCACCACGTCAATAGACTCAAAGATAAGAACCATATGATTATCTCAATAGATGCAGAAAAAAAGCATTTGACAAAATACAGCACCCCTTTATGCTCAAAACACTAGAAAAACTAGGGATAACTGGAACATATCTCAACATCATAAAAGCTATATATGCTAATCCCCAGGCCAACATTATTCTGAATGGAGAAAAATTGAAAGCATTCCCTTTAAAAACTGGAACAAGACAGGGATGCCCTCTTTCACCACTTCTATTCAAAATAGTAATTGAAATGCTGGCCAGAGCAATAAGACAGACGAAAGAAATTAAAGGGCTACAGATAGGTAAAGTAGAACTCAAATTATCATTATTTGCTGATGATATGATTTTATACCTAGAAGACCCAAAAAATTCCACCAGAAAACTTCTAGAACTCATAAATGAATTCAGCAAAGTAGCAAGATACAAAATCAACCCCCATAAATCTAAGGCATTTATATATATCAGTGACAAATCCTCTGAAAGGGAAATGAGGACAACTACTCGTTTACAATAGCATAAAAAAAAAAATAAATAAAATACTTGGGAATCAACTTAACCAAAGACGTGAAAGACCTCTATAATGAAAACTATAGAACACTAAAGAAAGAAATTATGGAAGACCTTAGATGATGGAAAGATCTACCCTGTTCTTGGATAGGCAGAACTAATATTGTCAAAATGACCATACTACCAAAAGCACTATACAGATTTAATGCAATGCCAATCAAAATCCCAATGACATTCCTCATAGAAATAGAAAAAGCAATCATGAAATTCATCTGGAAAAATTAGAGACCCAGAATAGCTAAAGCAATCCTTAGTAAGAGGAGTGAAGCAGGTGGCATCACTATACCAGACCTTAAATTATACTACAGAGCAATAGTAACAAAAACAGCATGGTATTGGCACCAAAATAGGCCAGTAGAGGACACAGAGACTAACACATATAATTTCAGTTATCTTATATTAGAATAAGGTGCCAAAAATGTACATTGAAGAAAAGATAGCCTCTTCAACAAATGGTGCTGGGAAAACTGGAAATCCATATGCAATAAAATGAAATTAAACCTCTATCTCTCACCATGCACAAAATTCAACTCAAAGTGGATCAAGGATCTAGGAATTAGACCAGAGACACTATACCTAATAGAAGAAAAAGTAAGCTCTATTCTCCAACATGTTGGATTAGGTCCCAAGTTCCTTAATAAGAATCCTGTAGCACAAGAATTAATACCAAGAATCAATAAATGGGATAGAGTCAAATTACAAAGCTTCTTCTCAGCAAAAGAAACAATCAGTGAGGTGAACAGAGAGCCTACTAATTGGGAACAAATTTTTACCACACGCATGTCAGATAGAGCACTAATCTCTAGAATATATAAAGAACTCAAAAATCATAATACCAAAAAAACAAATAACCCAATCAATAAATGGGCCAAGGAACTGAACAGACACTTCTCAGAAGAAGATATACAATCAATCAACAAATACATGATAAAATGCTCAACCTCTCTGGCAATTAGAGAAATGCAAATCAAAACCACTCTAAGATTTCATCTCATACCAGTCAGAATGGCATCTATTAAGAACACAAACAACAATAAATGTTGGAGTGGATGTGGGGGAAAAAGGCACACTCATGCATTGTTGGTGGGACTGCAAAATGGTGCAGCCAATATGGAAAGCAGTATGGAGAAACCTTGGAAAACTTGGAATGGAACCACCTTAGGACCCAGCTATCCCACTCCTTGGTCTTTACCCAAAAGACCTGAAAACAACATACTACAGGGACACAGCCACATCAATGTTTATAGCAGCACAATTCACAATAGCTAAACTGTGGAACCAACCTAGATGCCCTTCAGTAGATGAATGGATAAAGAAAATGTGGTATATACACACAATGGAATATTACTCAGCAATAAGAGAGAATAAAATCATGGCGTTTGCAGGAAAATGGATGGAGTTAGCGAATATGATGCTAAGTGAAGTTAGCCAATCCCAAAAAGCCAAATGCCAAATGTTTTCTCTGATATAAGGAGGCCAATTCACAGTCGGGTTGGGATGGGGAGCATAGGAGGATTAGAGGAATACTAGAATGGCCAATGGGGAGTGAGTGGGAGGGAGGGGGCAAAAGAGTGAAGAAAAAAAAAGATGTTAGAATGAGATGGATATCATTACCCTAAGTGCATGTATGAAGTCACGAATGGTGTGAATATACTTTGCATACAACCAGAGATTTGTAAAAAAGTGCTCTATATGTGTAATATGAAATGTAATGCATTCTGCTGTCATTTATAACATCTTAAAACAAAAAATAATTTAAAAAATAAATTAAAAATAAAAAAAAAATTCATATGAAACCACAAAAGTCCCCAAATTGCTGACGCCATCATGAGCAAAAGGGAGCTGGAAGCCACACACTTCCTGGTTTGGGAATGAAAACAAAGCTACAGTAACCAAAATGGCACCATCTGGCATAGACCTGGACACACAGACCAATGGAACAAAACCGAGAAAACAAACACAAATCCCCACGTGGCAGCCAATTGATTTTGGCAAAGATGCTAAGAACACATACTAGGAAAAGCAGCCGGGTTGGGACGGGGAGCATAGGAGGATTAGAGGAACACTGGAATGGCCAATGGGGAGGGAGGGGAAGAGAGGGGGCAAAGGGTCAAGAAAAAAAAAAAGATGGTAGAATGAGATGGACATCATTACCCTAAGTGCATGTATGAAGTCACGAATGGTGTGAATATACTTTGTATAGAACCAGAGATGTGTAAAAATGTGCTCTACAAATATAACATGAAATGTAATACATTCTGCTGTCATTTCTAATAACTTAGAATAAAAATAAATTTGAAAAAAAAAAAGAAAAGCAGTCATTTCAATAAACAGTTCTGGGAAAACTGAATATTGACTGTCCTCATGCTAAAGAGGACACCCCTTTCCACCAACCTGTGCCCTAGGCAGCAGCTGCCTTTTTTTTTCTGTTTGTATAGCTTTACATATTTTAGACATTTCATGTAAATAAACTTATTTTAGACATTTTATGTAAAAAAAAAAAAAAAGTATATGGCTTTTGTCCTTTGTTAGTATGGTGTGTTGAACAGATTTATTTTTAGATGTTAAACCTATCTTGTATTTCTGGTATATATCTTACTTGTCCATGGTATAAAATATATCTTACATGTTGTTGGATATCAGCATTTAATAGTTTTCTTTTCTTTTGATAGATTTGTATTATCTTTATATGAAGATAACATTAGCCTCACAGAATATTTGAAATGTGTTCTCTGCCATTACATTTTTAAAAAAAGTTTGTGAAGAATTGGTATTAATTTTTCTATAAATGTTTGGTAGAATTCATCAGTGAAGATATGGGTTCTAATCGTTCCTTCATAGGAAATTTTAAAAATTAACTAATTCAAACTATTTTCTTTTTAAACAAGAAAAAATTGACATGTAATTATTCTGTCTTTCATTATTACTTATGAAATTATCTTTACTGGACTTCTGTGTTTTTGCTCACACACACAGCTCTTAGCTGTGACTTAACTGCAAACCTTCCTTTAATGTGTTTGTGAGGCATATCTGCTACAAAATCCTATTTTTTTTTAAATTCTGGAAATGCCTTTATTTCTTCTTCATTTTTGAATAATGGGTGCTACATATTGGTATACTTAATATTGTCCTAAATTTCTCTGAAGTTCTATTAAATTTTCTTCTTTCTTTTTATCCCTGTTTTATTGGTCATGTAACATCTAATAATCCCTCATTAAATTCACTTATTTGTACTTTTATCAGCTCAAATCTACCCATGAGACTTAATAGCAAATTTTTTGTTTTGCTTATTTTTTAGTCAGTTTTTTCACCACTGTGACCAAAAGATCTGACAAGAACAATTTTAGAGGAGGAAAATTTATTTGGGGTTCATGGATTCAGTGATCTCCATCCATAGCTGGTTGGCTCCACTGTTCTCTGCCAGAAGTGTGGCAGAACACCATGGTGGAAGAGTGTGGTAGAGGAAAGTGGATCATGACATGATCACTAGAAATCAGAGAGAAACTTTTACTCTCACCAAGGACAAAATATATGCCCCAAAGTCATGCCCCCAATAATACTGCTCCTCCAGCCACATCCTACCTGCCTACAGTTACCATCCAGTTAATCTCTATAAGGGGAATTAATGTGTTGATTAGGTTGAAACTCTCGTGACTCAAGTCATTTCACCTCTAAGCCTTTTTGCATTGTCTCACACACGAATTTTTTTGAGACACCTAATATCTAAGTCATAACAGTTTTATAAAATTTCATTTGATTCTACTTTATGATTTCTATTATTTTATTGACATTCTCTAGTTGGTGAAATTTTTTCATCATATTTCACATTAATTCTTTAGACATGGTTTCTTGTAATTCTTTGAACTTTCAACATTTTTGTCTGTTAAATCTAATTTATGAGTGTTTCCAAGGCACTTTCTAGCATTTACTTGTTTTTCCTCTTTATGACAAAAATTTCCAGTTTTTTTTCCTTTGCATGTCCTAATTATTTTTCATTTCTTTCTTTTTTTTTTTTTTGTTATACATGACAGTAGAATCCATTTTGATATATTTATACAACCATGAATATATATCATTCTAATTAGGATCCTATTCTTGTAGATGTACATGATGATGAGATTCACTGTGGTGAATATGTAGAAAAATATGTCAGATTCATTCTACTATCTTTCGTTTTCCTATTCCCCCCTCCTTTCCTTTCCTTTCATTTTTGTTTGTTTGTTTTGTTTTGTTTTGTTTTTTGTTTTTGTGGTGCTGGGGATTGAACCAAGGGTCTTGTGTATGCAAGGCAAGAAGGCAAGCACCCTACCAATTGAGCTATATCTGCAGCCCTCATTCCTTTTTTTTTTTTTTTTTTTAATATACCAAATTTCTACATCCCCCCCCCACATCGTGTTTTATCTTTTACATATCAGTGAAAACATTCAACCTTTGGCTTTTAGGGACTGGCTTATTTCACTTAGCATGATTGTCTCCAGATCCACCCATTTACTAACAAATGTCATAGAGTCATTCTTCTTAATGTCCTAGTAATACTCCATTGTGTAATAAGGGGGTGGAGGCTAGGGAAGAAGAGTTACTTTGGGTTAAACAGAGGGGAGTGAAGGGAAGGGAGGGGATATCTGGGTAGCATGGTTAGAATCAGACATTATTACTCTATGTACAAATATGATTTCATGACCAATGTAATCCTTCCTGTGTACAACTAGAAGAGTGAAAAGTTGTACTTCACTTATGTACAATGTGTCAAAATGCATTGTACTGTCTTGTATAACTAATTAGAATAAGAAAGGGTCATCTCCATAGCTATACTGAATTGGACTGTTGTGAATATTGATGTGGCTGCATCACTACAGTATGCTGATTTTAAGTCCTTTGGGTATAGACCAAAGAGTGAGATGACTGGGCTAAATGGTGGTTCTATTCCAAGTTTTCTGAGGAATCTTCACACTGCTTTACAGAGTGGTTGCACCAATTTGCAGTCCCATCAACAATGTATGAGTGTACCTTTTCCCTTGCTTCCTCACCAACATTTATTGTTACTTGTATTCTGGATAATTGCCTTTCTGACTGGAGTGAGATAAAATCTCAGTGTAGTTTTAATTTTCAATCCCTTAATTGCTAGAGATGTTGAACATTTTTTTCGTACATTTGTTGGCCTAAACAATCCTTAGGGAGAAAAACAAAATAAGAGGCATTACAAAACCAGGCCTTAAATTATACTACAGAGTTATAGTAACAAAAACAGCATGGTATTGCCACCAAACCAAGAAAAAGAAGACCAATAGAACAAAATAGAAGACACAGAGACAAGTGTATATAAATACAATTATATTGTATTAGACAAAAGCAGCAAAAACATACATTGAAAAAAAGACAGCCTCTTCAAACAAATGGTGTTGAGAAAACTGTAAATACATATGTGGTAGAATGAAAATTAACCCATATCTCTCACTCTGCACAAAATTCAACTTAATGTGAGTCAAAGACCTAGGAATTAGACCAGAAGACCTGCACCTGCTTGAAGAAAATGTATTCCCAGCATTCCAACATAACGGCTCAGGAACTGACTTCCTTAACATGACTCTTAAAGTGCAAGATGTTAAATTAAAAAGTCAATAAATGAGATGATATAAAATTAAAAATCTTCTTTACAGCAAAGGAAACATGAAGAGAAAACCTAAAGAATAGGAGAAAATGGTTGCCACCAGCACCCCAGAAAGGGTGTTAATTTCCAGATTATGTAAAGAACTGCATATCCTATATTTTTATTTCCAAAGTGATATTAGTGGGCATGGGGGAGAAGATTGGTAACTCTTGAGCTTCTCATATTCTTTGTCCAGTTAAACAAAATGTTCCTTATCAGTGAGCTGTGGCGGTATTGATTTGAGCCCCCAATATTTTCAGCCATTCATGTCTGGATTGAACTTCTCCCCTGTGAGTGCCAACTGGGTGAGGGAAGGAAACCCTAATCCTCTTGGCTGTTTCCCAGAATAAAGACTCCTGCAACAGGGAATTGAGGGTAGGGGATAATAATTACTGTTGCCATGCCCCTACTAATCCCAGACAGGTACTAGCAAAGAGAGGGAAAGGGAGCTCTAATTCTTGATTGCATTGTCCAGGGTAAAGATTCTGTAAAACACACATGGGTGAAGCATGCTGTTGTTTGAGTGCTGCAGACTTGATATTCTTAGAGTTAGTAGATTGTCTTTGATAAATGTTCTCTATTTGCTATATGCCATTACATCTATTTTCAGAGACTTTAAAGGCAGGGATGTTAAGAAGGGGAAGAAAGAAGTAGCAACAGCTGTGGGTGTTCGGATCTTTTATTTATTTATTTATTTATTTATTTATTTATTTTAATTAGTTATATATATTTATTGTACACAATTGAAGCACAACTTTACATTTCTATGGTTGTACACGATGTACCTTCACACCATATGTACACTCATACACGTACCTAGGGTAATGATGTCCATCTCATTCCACCATCTTTCCTGCCCCCAAGCACCCTCCCTACCTGGCTGTTTCCTTCTTTCTGAAAAATCTACCACTTTCCCAGACTTCTGCATCAAAATTCTGTAAGTGCTTTTTTGACCAAAATCATATTACAGTGTTGTCCCTAGCTCCAAAGCAATAGTCATGCATGGATATTTATTTTTCAATGCTTTAACTTTGTTGTAATTGGCAGTCCAAAGGAAATTACAAATGCTTATTGCTTATTGTCATAAAACAAAAATTTTATGAAAAATTGGATGGTACATAGATGGGAGTACAAAAGTTGGGGCTAACTTTTGATATAAAATAAGACAATATTTTTTGAATTAGACTACTAATTCAGCAACAATTTCAAGCTTGCATTTTTTAAAAATTGCAGTTGGACACATATCTTTATTTTATTTATTTTTACGCGGTGCTGAGGATCGAACCCAGGGCAGTACATGTGCTAGGCAAACGCTCTACCGATGAGCCACAATCCCTTAAGCTTACATATTAACAATAAAGGATAGATGCAGTTGTAAGCTTCTCTAATTAATCACATGATTACAAAAAAAAAAAAAAAAAAAAAAAAGAAAGAAAGAAAGAAAGAAAAAGAAGAAATAGAAAAAGAAAATAATGTCCCTAGTCCTTGAAACATCTATAAGAAGACCTGGTATTTCTGTGACCCAGATGTTTAGAATGAATTTGTGATTGATTCATCTGGAGCACCATCTGGAGCCTGTCACTTCAATTGTTTTCCTGGCAATATATGAAGTTATATCAAAAGCTAGATATTCTCCAGTGATTATTTAGCTATTTATAATGGTTTTTGGTAACAGACTCATATGTTTTCTTTTATTCCTGTATGTAATTTTTATTTGTTATAATCTTAGTTAAAAATTGTTCTTTTTCATATGTAAGCAATCTTTTTGGAGTTTAGACTGGAGTCATCCAAATAATATGTTAAGTCATATTCTTGGCCAGTACAAATCATTGTATTTATATTATATAAATATGTAAATGCATAGTACACATAATATCTTAGCAGATACTGAAGGAGGTTATCTAACAAAACATCGAAAGATAACTTGTAAAAGTTTTGTAAAACGGTAAAGAAAAGAAAATATCTAATTCTGTATGGAAAATGATAATAAAAACTTTCCCACTCTGTTATTTGTAGGCTTAAACTCAATCCAACATAGTTGTGTTCTGAGGATAAGGAGATGGTCTAAAGATCCTGTGCATCATTTATTCATGGCTCACCTCTGTACTTGACTGATATCAATTTCTAAAAAGATTTATCTCTTTGCTTCTGACAAGTGTCTGATTATCAATCATTTGTATCAAGTAGTTAAGCCAGGAATGTGTGTATAGCTAGACCCAAATCCTGGGATTATATCTCATGGGCAGTATTGAAGCCATAAACTATCTGGGATGTCCAGTAGGTTGCCAAGGGCCTGAGATTGAATTTGCTCCTCAGGGTACAAAGAGATAATGTGGTACCTTATTATTTTTTTAGTTTTCCCAGAATTAGGATTCATAAGGTTATAAAATGCTTACAAAATATTTTAATAATCAGTGTAATCTTTGCTTTGGAGTTAAGGTTAATATTTATGGAAAATCATCAGCTTTACCTGCAGAAAAATTTAGATCCATTTGGATGTATCTGTGAACATATGCAGAAACAAATAGCTAATTAATATTTACAAATGTACATTTTTCTCCAAAAATTATTATAATTTTATCTATTCTATTATCTTAGAAATAAGAAAACAAAAAAACTTATATTGGGAGTTTTAAATGCTACAAAAATTTCAACAGTTAGACATTATGTGAAAAATATGCATTTTAAAACTTGAAAATATAAAGATGGATTTTCCTTCAATAGAAAATTAAAAATAATGTTGGCCCTCTGTATCAACATGTTCAAACAATTATAGATGAAAAATAATTTTAAAAATTGCATTTAATGAACAAGTACTCCTTTTTTGTCATTATTACTTATATGATATAGTATAACAAATATTTACATTGTATTGTATTAAAAGTAATCTAGATGTGATTTAAAGTATAGTGGAGGGTACATGTATATTATGTAAATATATTACATCTTTTTAAATAAGAGATTTGGGTATCTACAGACTTGGGCACCCATAGGGGTACCGGGACCAATACTCCCATCAATACCAAGAGACAACCATGTTTATTCAATGTGTTCAAGGCTTTCCCATAAAGATGATTACTTTGTTTGGCAATTAGCAGTAGGAAATTGTGAAAGATTTATAAAAAATGATTTGAAGTATACTCAGTGTAGAGCACTTGCCTAGCATATGTGAGGCCCTGGGTTTAAACCCAAACACTGAAAAAAAAAGAAATATTAATAGAAAATTCTGGATTCTATACAATTTTTAACTGTTTTTATAAGAAATTATATTGACTTTAAGAATCTAAAATTTATAGCAACTGAATTAAAAATATCATTAATTCAATGAATCCATAGTTTTCTATGTATAAATTGTAAATTAAAGCTAGGTACAGTTTTCTGGCCATCAGGTGGGCTTTATTCTTAGTGTACCATATTTTATTTATACATGAGAGTGATAATCATGGACATCTAATTACTGAATGAAGACACTGACTTAAAATGATCATGTTAATATTTACACAGTATGTCTTTAATTTCTGGAAAAACTGATGATAATCTGTTCTGACCAAATGAGTGAACACATCCAAACTAATATGCAAATGCCATTGTTTCCTCTGCAAACAATATACATTTAATGTATTCAGAAGATTCAGAAGAAATGGAGCTGGATCCATTTCCAAGTCTCTTACAGGATTCTATATCATTTCTGGCAAAAGGAAGGCATATCTTTTTAAACTATGATTTGAGGATTTGACTATAGTCCTGTTATATTGGGCAAATCACTGAGACTTTCTTGGTTCCAGTAAATTTATTTCTAAAATTGTATAATACTTTGTTCCTCATAGTTTTGGCTTGTTTACTCTTGTTTGTTCTATAGTTCCAAAAGTGGGATTGTTTAAATTATATGCCTTAAAAATCCTTAAAAATGTTTACATTCTAATTTACTAAATTTATTTTTGATATTATAACCTAGATTTTGGGTATTATGAAAAAGCTGCAATGAACATCTGTGATAGATTTTTTTTTTTCCATGAACGTCAGTGCATTTCTCTGGGACACATTTCCAGGAGTGTACATGCTGAGTTATATGATAAACATATGCTAAGCAAGCTACCAAACTATTTACAGATTTACAGTACCCTTCCACATTCCCACCAACAATATATGAATGCTTCAGAGTCTAGGCAGTCTCACTAATATTTGGCATTGTCACTGTTTTTATCTTAGTCATGCTAATAGGTGTGTCATGATACCACTATGGCTGATAATGTTTAACATCAAGTCCTGTGCTAATTTGCCATTTGTGTAGCCTCTTCAGTGAAATGTTTCATATCATAGCTCATTTTCTAACCAAGGTATTATTTTTCACTTTACAGTTTTGAGAGTTTGTTATATATTCATAAATGTGATTTGCAAATGTTATTTCATAGTCTTTATTGTTTTTAAGGCTCTTAATAGAGATTTTTCAGAGAGACCAATTTTTTTTTAAACTGGATGAAATTCTACATATCATTATTTTTCATTCTATGAATTATGCTTTTGGTGTCAATTCTAAGAATACTTTGCCAACCCTGGATCATTTACCATTCTTTTAATGTATGTCTAGTAGTGACAAATTATATTTTCCACCATCATGACTTCCCCTTCATTCTGGAAGTGAATTTTGGATGGAATCAGATTCTAGGTTGACAATACTTCTGTTTAATCACTTGAAAGATGTTGTGACATGTCCTGTTGGCTGTGGAGTCTTCTGAAGAGAAACCTACTAAAATCCTCATTAAAACAAATCAAATCAAAACAAAACAAAACAAACAAACAAACAAACAAAAACTACAACTAAGGTGGCATCTCTCTCATTTCCTTCAAATCACTTATCTTCATTTTAGATGTTTGACTGTGAAGTATCCTGTTGTGGGTATATCTGATTTTATCCTATTTGATGTTTACTCAGGTTTATGTCTTTTGCCAAATATGGGGAATTTTTAGTTATCATTTCTTCAAGTATATTCTCAGTCCTCTTCTCTTTCTTCTCTCTTTGAAACACTTTAATAGCCTGAATGTTGGAGATTTTGCTACAATCCCATGTTTCTCTAAGGTTCAACTTTACTTATTTTGGCCTATTTTCTCCATTATGTGGGCTGAGTAATTTCAATTTTCTGTCTTCTAATTCACTTTTTTCTTTTTCTGGTCCCTCTATCCTATGTTATGCACATATAGTGAAGCTGTTATTTCAATTATTTTATTTTTTAGGTTCTAAAATTTGTTAATTTTTCTGTTTCTTTCCTGAAACTTTTCATTCTTTTACTTGTCTATAGTGTATAATTGTAATTTCTCCAAGAAGCATTTTTATCATGGTTGATTTGCAGTCTTTCTCATAATTCTACCTCCTCTGTCACCTTGGTATTGTCATCTGTGGATTGTCTTCTTTCATTCATGTTGAGATCCTCCTGGTTCTTGGTATGAGGAGTGTGTTTCCACTGGAACCTGGGCATTTGGGGCATTAGTTTATGAGGCTCTAGCATTCATGTAAACTTTCAGTTTTAGCTGTTTTCCTCTGATGTTGCTCCAGCATGGGAATAGGGAAACACCTTTTTCTTGCTGGGTACAGATAGAAATCCCAATTCCTACCTGGTCTTCATGAACACATGAGCAGGGCCATCCTTGCTACTAATCCTTCACTGAGACATCCCTGACTCTGTTCACAACTGCTCCCCATGAGGCCTCCACTGGCACACACACACACACACACAAAAAAAAAAAAAAAAAAAAAAAAAAAAAGGGAGGGGTTGGTGGCTTCATTACTGCTAGGTGATGGTGATAGCTCTATGCCTCCTGTGATACCATCCAGCACAGGGGGAATGGGAGCTTCTTCACTACCAGGAGATGGTGGGTGTTCAATGTACTCATGGGGCCGCCAGGACACCATGGTGGACTGGGTCTAATTAAGGTCTGATGGAGACATTCTCAGTTTTTGCATCTCATTTTCTTTGTATTTACTTGCTATTGTTCCTTATAAATTATCACAAAATTAGAGGCTTGAGATAACCTACACTCTATTCTCTTATAATTCAGGTGGTCAGCAGTCTGAGATCAATAAATTAGCAGGGCTATATTCCTTCCAGAAGTTGATGGGAGATTATTTCCTTTCCATTCAAACTTTGGAGGCTGCCTGGATTCCTTAGCTCATGACCCCTTCATCTGATCACTTCATATCTTGTTTCCATCAGCATTTCTCTTACTCTTTGACATTCTTCTTTTTTCTTTATAATGACCCCGAGATGACATTGGTTTCACATGGACAATCTAGGAATATCTATCTATCTCAAAATCCTTAATTTAATCACATTTGTAAATTCCTTTCAACATGTAAATAACATTCACATGTTGCTGGGATATTTTGAGGGGGTTCAGCTTATATCTATATTACAGTCATTTCTTAGATCTCCATCTCCAAAATATCAAGGTTTTCATTTTCCACTCCACTTTAATTGCTCTGGTGAAGTCCACCTTTTCTCACCTTGACTACTGCCATGGGAGTTTATGTAGAAGCAAGAATTATACGTTACAAACTGGGAAGTCTTTTACAAAGATGGCAGTACAACTGAATTTTAAAAGGAGCCCTCTCTGTGTGCACAAGTGTTCAAAGAGCATTTTAGTCATGGATAATTACACTGGCTCTCATTTATTTTCTACCATGTGCAAGGCCTCAATGAGTGTATATGAACAGGCAAAAATCTGAAGTGAGCAGACATGTTAAAATATGTGAGACAAGACTTGCATGAATATTTTGTTGGAATATTAAAATGATGTGAAAGTTGAGAGATAGGTTGACAGTGAATTGCAACTGCTGACAGAAACTAAGAAGGGTCTTCTATGGGTGATAAATGCAATTAAATTCAACCATGGGTGAGATATTCAACTAGGAATTAACTATAGAGAGAATGCACAAAACACCTGCCTAAATCAGTTCAAACTTAATAGATTTAATAAGGCATTTAAAGCACAATATCGTAAATGAATCTGAATTGTTGTGCAAAGTTTCTTAAAGAATTTGCCTAAAAATCATTGTAACTAGTAGTTTAGGAAAACTACTTTTTCTGTTAGCATGGTGGGCACAATAGAGAATGTATAAGATACAATCAGGAAGAATTGACTTATTATTACAGAATTATAGTGAAAATAATATATTGACCAAATTTATATAAGCAGAGGGGATAAACACAGTGAATAACCATCACTAAAACAACTTAGAAGATAAAGAAACAGAAATGATGTATGAGAAGAGTTGAAGATAATTTAGGTAGTTTAGCCCTCTCATTTTCTATAGGATGTTTTTGTAATTTCAGAAAGGTATTTTTTTGTTGTTGTTTCAAAGGGAATAATTTTATATTCAGACAGAATATAAAATTTCCTGCAGAAATCAGGAATGGGTCTGATTATATTAATATTATATTGATATGAATTGCCACTTTTCCTGACCTTTTACAAGATATAGCTATGACATGTTTCAGTGTCAAAATATCAACTCCAGTATCACAGCAGATTTGAAAAGTCAAAGTTCAACTCAGTTTTCTAGCTACAACACAAATTGCTGAATAATGGTCTATACTGAGCTAACTAATGTTTTAGAGACTGAGGTGTTTTCCAAATGAAGAGGAATTTGTATGTGGGGATATTAATTTTATTATGTATGATCCATTAAATCTCCAGATTTTTATAATATTTGATATAAATACTAATATTCGATATAAATACTAAATTTAATATTAGTTTTAAAAAATCATTTCAATTATTAATGAATGTATGGGTCTATAGCTAAAAGTATTTAGCTAAGAATTTATTATTAAAATGGGAAGACTAAAAGGCTGTGTTGACAAAAGAAGAACTACTGTGTGATTCAGTGAGTTACATGTAAAATTTTTTAACCAGTATAAAATAGATCTAACTAAAAATACTTAATTGATTTAAGAGACAATGAAGATGTAAAGTCATAAATATGAATTCCTATAATTAATCAATAAGTACTTATAACATGGAGATTTGAGTGGTCCATTTGGCATAATAGTTCATGAGGAAAATTTTATCAAATATCTTAGATATTTGAAATCTTCTTGTAAAACCAGATTTTAGAGTTTTAAACATGTCTGGCTATTGACTAGATTTAGAAGTGAGTCATTTTTACCTGCTGAGAACTGGCAGGGTAGATTGTTACTGGAACTGAACACTCTTAGGGAACAGTAGCAATCTCTGTTCCCTCAGCGGGGCATGTACCCTCTAGTCACACACATAAAAAAGTGGTTTGACCTTAGCAGAAGAAATATATTAACATTTTAATTCAAGAGAACAAACTTATAATTTCAGTCTTATAATAGAGAACGTGATAAAGAAAAAAAATCAATTAATTAGAATCAGATAATCATGTAGATTCAATATAAACTGTAACCTGATTTGCATATTTCACATATTAAAAAGTTGATTAATAATTAGCTAATTAGTATTATCTTTTTAAAATAACTTTTTCATAAATCATTTAAATTGGTCTGCTAAAAATATTTTTGATCACATCATTAAGAAAATGCATGTTTTTTAAAACATTGTCAATTTTACTGTTGTAGAGGGTCAATTACAATTAATAAAACAAACTTACTTAGAGGTATATCAGTAGGTCTTAAACACTCCTAGTTTTTACAATCGTTGGTTAATTTTCTCAGTCAGTCCTTTCATTTGCTGAAGTGATCATTTTTGTGATTTTGATTTGTTTAGGGTGTTCTGGTGCTGGAAATTGACTCCAGGTCTACTTATATGCTAAGCAGTGTTATGCCCCTTGAGCTACACTCTCAGACCTCCTTGTTGGTCTTTAGTCATCTGAAATTCTCATTAATGTTTATATGTACTGGCCCTCTAATATTAATAACAGTGTGTGTACCTACGAACCCAAGATAGACATATGCTTTTATCAATGTCTATTAATAAATATAGAGTTTTTAAGCAGTACATTAAATTATTTGGCAAAACATTAATAGGGCATCCTCTGGATATAAATGGATCTCTTGGTCTCTCCATTAGTTCACTGACCTCAGTTACTTATCTTCTAATATCATTTCCAGGCCAAAGCCTCTGTACTCCTTTCCTGAAAACTGTTCCAGGTGCTCTGAATCCCTTACCCTGTCCCAATCCCATCATACTATTAAATCCCTTTTCCATCTACAATTTGGAAAGACCATGTCAATTTTGTTCTTATTCCAAGTTTCAGTTAAAGAATCATGCAAAATTTTTCCAATTCAACAAATTTTGACAACATATATCTCACTTCAAACACAGTACTTATTCTGTTTTAATAGAAATTATTAATTTTATTATGTATGAGCCATTAAATATCCAGGTTTTTACAATATTTGATACAAATATATTAATATTAGTTTTAAAAAGTCATTTCAATTCTTAATGAATATATGGGAAGACTAAAAGTCTTTGTTGACAATAGAATCCCTGTGTGATTCAGGGAGTTACATGTAAGATTTTTTAACCAGTATAAAATAGATCTAACTAAAAATACTTGATTGATTTTTGGAATACATACCTGGATAAGAGACAATAAAGATGTAAAGTCATAAATATGGATTCCTATAAAAAAGTGGGCCTGGTGAGGTGGCACATGCCTATAATCCCAACAATTCAGGAGGCTGAGGCAGGAGGATCACAAGTTCAAAATCAGGCTCAGCAATTTAGTGAGGCTCAAAGCAACTTGGTGAGATCCTGTCTCAAAATAAAATACATAAAGGGCTGGGGATGTGGCTCAGTGGTTAAGAGCTCCTGGATTCAACTTGGTACCAAACAAACAAACAAACAAAATGGCATGGGTGTAGGAGGCCACTTGGTCTAGAAACCACACCCACTCAAAAATCCATATAGTTCTATAAATATAGTCCTCAGAAGACAGAAGGACCCCATAATATGTTTTCAATCATCATTGAATAAAGCAACTTAATACTGTGGTTGCTTTTATTGTAAACAGCATTACCTGGTAACATATACCATCAGTGTTACCCCTAGGGCAACAGGGATAGGGAATCAAGTAAAATCCAAATTCTCATGAAGGAAGGGAAGTTTTGTTAAACCTTATGCAAGCCATTATTCTATTTGTGGTTTATTCTATTCATGTGTTGAATAACATAACTTGATTTATTAATGTTAAACCAAATTTGTAATCTTAATATTACCCTACTCAGTAATAATATATTACACTTCTTATAGTGACAGTTTTTCACTCATGTTACTTTTATTTGCTTTCTTTTTTCCACTCTGTTCAGATGGATAATTGGTCTCCAATATTTTTTTCATATTTTTATTGGTGCATTATATTTACACTTACTGGTGGCATTTGTTGTTATATATTTGTACATTCGCACAATACAACAACATGATTTGGCCAATATCATTACACAGTATTTCCCCTTTTCCTCCTTTCTTCCCCAGTCTGGGTTTCCTTCCTCTATCCTACTGGTCTGTCTTCATGAGAATTGCTTCCCCCACCTTTATTTTCCTTTTTCCTCTCTAGTTGCTGCATATGAGGGAAAAAACATATGACAGAACTTTCCTATGTTCACATATGAATACACTTCCAGTGAAACTCCACAACATGTACAACCGCAAGAATGGGATCCTAATTAGAATAAGTTATATGCCATCTATTTATAATATGTCAAAATACCCTCTAGTGCCATGTATATTTAAAAAGAACAAATTAACACACACACACACACATACATGCACATACACAATGCTTAACTTTCTGAGTTTGACTCAGAAAATGTTCCTGAGTTCCATCCATTATTTTTGTAAATGACATACTTTTCTTTCTTATTTATGGCTGAATAAAACACCATTGTGTGTATATACCACATTTTCTCTATCCATTTATCCATTGTTGGACACCTAAGCAGGTTCCATAGTTTAGTTCTTGTGAATTGTGCAGCTATAAACATGGGCATGCATGTATTGCTCTAGTAAGATAACTTTAGTTCTGATTTCCATAGCTGCCGTATGAATTCGCAATCTCACCAACAATATAAAAATGTTCCTTTACCCCCCCAACACCCCCCTGCCAAATTCTATCCAGAATTTATTATTGTTTGCATTCTTCATGTCTGCCATTCTAACTGGAGTACGTTTTAGTATGTTTAGTATGTTTTCTTATTATGTCATTGTCAAACTCTTTATTTTCTTCTCTGTTTTATATAAAACTGCTCATGTATCATTGATCTGTAAATTTTTTATAAAATTTACAAGCAAATAATTTGGGCTTAAGAGTATTTTCCTATAGAATGTTTTTAAGTACAAATTTAAATTTTTTAGTATCTGTAGACAATTTTAGTTTATTTTATTGTGTTTATTTTAATGATTCTACTTTTTTCAAACAAATTTGTACAATATATCTAAGACTGTGAATCTGTTGACAGAAATTATTCAATATAAGATTGTGCTGCAATTCAAATAATCTCTGATATTAGTAACCTAAATTTAATTACTCTCATAGATAACTCAGACTTCTTGTTAATTATTTCAAGAATAAACTTTTGGCTGTGTTGTTTTCTCTTTTTTAAATTTTCTATTTCATTGATTTTTGGATCCCATTTTCATTACTTCCTCTCTAACACAGCATAGTAACAGCCAAGAAGCACATGAAAGGATGCTGTCAACAAGAGCAGAATGAAGTGCCACTTCACATGCACTAAGATCATGACAAAAAAATATAACCAGCAAAAAATAACAAGTTTTGGCAAGAATGTGAAAAAAACTAGGACTTGAACATTTTTCAAGTGGAAATTCATCAACACAATCAAGGAAAACAAACATGATCATCTCAATAAACACAGAATAATTGATAAAATTAAACATTCCCAAATGATAAAAACTGTGAACAAATTAATTATAGAAGGAAAGTACCTAAAAACAAGGAAGGCCATATATGACAAAGTTTCTGTTAGCATACTACATTTGGGAAAAGTTGAAAGCTTGGCTTCTAATGTTGGCAAAAGAAGGATACTCATTTTACCACTTTTATTCAACATAGTAGTGGGAGCCCTAGACAGAGAAATTAGTAAGAGAAAAAAATAAAAGCTATCAAAATTGGAAAGGAGGAAGTAAAATTGTTCTTATGTATGCTGATGACATGACCATATATAAAAAAACCTCTGAAGAATCAGCCAGGAAACTATTAGAATCAATAAACAAATTCAGTAAAGTTAAAGGATACAAAATCAACATATAAAAATCTTTAGTGCTTCTATGCACCAAAAGTGACCTATCTTGAAAAGAGTTCAAGAAACTCATTCCATTTTCAATCACTACAAACAAAATAAAATACCTAGAAACACATTTAAGCAAAGAGGTGAAAGATCTCTACATGAAAGCTATGAAACCTTGAGGAAAGAAATTGTAGTGTACACCAATAGGTGGAAAGACATTCTGTGTTCATAGATTAGAAGAATTGATGTTGCTAAAACATTATCACTTCCCAAAGAAAACTATAGATTTAATGTAATCCATATTAAAATTAAATGTTATATTTCACTGAAATTGAAAAAAAAGCAATCTTGAAATTTATATGTAGCTACAAAAGTCCTCAAAGAACCCTAAGCAATTGAGAAAAAAAAAAAAGCCAAGGTTATCATACTGCACAAATACAAAATGTACAATGAGCTGTAATAACCAAAATTTTACTGGAATAAAAATAGGCAAATAGACCCCTATAACAAAAAGAACACATAAAGAAACTCATGAATAATTTTCAACAAAGGGTCCAAGAATACACATATGGGCAAGGAAACTCTCTTCAATAAACAGTGCTGGAAAAACTGAATGTACATGTATAGAGAAGTGAAAGTATATTCATGTACAAAAAATAACTACTTCAAGAACAAAACACAAAAGAAATTTTCTCTCTGGTGTTGGTTTTGGCAAGGCCATTTTGAATAATACAAACATACAGGCAACAACAACAAAAAAGAGACAAACAGAACTATGTCAAACTCAAAACTTCTTCACAGAAAGGAAATAATGATAGTGAAGAGACAATCTACAGAATGGGAGAAAATATTCGCAAATGTTACTGTGGCAAGAGATTAATAGCCAAAATATATAAGAAACTCACACAACTTTATAGCAAAAGCTACAAATAAGGTAATAAAAATTGGGCAAATGGTAAATAGACATTTATCAAAAGAAGATGTACAAATGGCCTATAACATAAGCGATCATCATAAAAAATAAAACCAAAACCACAATGAAATATTATTTCATTCCAGTTAGGAAGGCTATAATAAAAAACACAAAAGATAACAAGTGCTGGTGAGGATGTGGATAAAAGGGAAGACTTGCACTCTCTTGGTGAGAATGTAAATTAGTACAGGCAATCTGAAAAACAGTATGGAGTTTCCTCGAGACATGAAAAATAAAGCTACCATACGACACAGACAAGATTGGGCACATAGCCTACCATATGATACAGAAATCTCAATACTAGATATTTATCCAAAGGAAATGAAATCAACATATTAAAGAAATATCAGCACTCTCATGTTTATTGTAGCACTATTCACAGTAACAAAGATATTATTCCAAGATACGGAATCAAGAAAGGTATTCAGAAACAGATGAGAGGTAAAAAATGTCCTGTCACCTGCAGCAACATGGGTAGATATTATAATGTTAAGTGAAATGTACCAAGTACAGAAAGAAAATACCACATGGTTTCATTTATATATGGGTTCTAAAAAAAGTGGAGCTCATAAAACTACTAGGCAGAATAGCTGTTATCAGATGCCAGAAAGGGGAAATAGAGAGGTGGATGTGCAGAGTTGGATTAATGGGTACAGAGGCATAGCCATAAGAAAAAGAATTCTTGCTGTTCTATTGTACAAGACTTGATTATAGCTAATCATATTGTGATATAATTTAAAATAGCTAGGGGGAGGATATTGTAGGTTCTCATTATAAGGAAATGGTAAAATTTTGAAATGAGGGATAAGCTAAGCATCCCCAGTTGATTAACACACAATGTCCAAACATAATGAAGCATCCCACTGTACTTTATAAAGATGGGCAATAATTGTGTTAGTACAAAAAATTTAAGAATTTTTAAATGTTACAACTATGGAAAACATAAGGAGTATCCTCAAAATATTAATCATAGAATTGGGAGTATGGCAACAACTTGATGTAGAAAAGATTAATAGAAAGTGCTATGATTTAGATATGTGTGATACAATGCAAGAACGTTCATGGGTGAGACAATGAAAGAAATTTCAGAGCCGGGCGCGGTGGCGCACGCCTGTAATCCCAGCACTTTGGGAGGCTGAGGCAGGAGGATCGTGAGTTCAAAGCCAGCCTCAGCAATGGCGAGGCACTTAGCAACTCAGTGAGACCCTGTCTCTAATAAAAACACAAAAAAGGGCTGGGGATGTGGCCTAGTGGTGAAGTGCCCCTGAGTTCAATCCCCGGTACCACAAAAAAAAAAAAAAAAAAAAAAAAAAAAAGAAATTTCGGAGGTGAAATAATTTGTTATGGGAGCCTTAACCTAAACACTGCATTAATACAGTAATAGGGATTGATTGGGTGGTAATCATAGACCTGTAGGATATGGCTGGAGGATGTGAGTAGCTGAGGGAGTGCCCTTGAAGTTTATATTTTGTTTAGGGTGAGGGGAGAGCTCTCTCTCTCTCTCTCTCTCTCTCTCTCTCTCTCTTTCTCTCTCCTTCTTGGTGGCCATGTTCTGATATATTTCCTCTAACACACTCTTCTAACATGATGTCCTGCCTCATCATGGGCCCAGAGCAATGAAGATGGCCGTCAACAGACTGAAACCTCTGAAACTGTAAGCTACAAATAAACTTTTCCTCCTTTAAAATTGTTCTTGTTAGGTATTTTTGTCACAGCAGTGAAAAAGCTAAGATAGAAAGGTTCATGGAGGATGGCCGACAGGAGGGAGGTGCTCTCTGGACACAGGTGCTAAAAGACACGGAGTGGGAAGTTTGAACGCGTTACTAGCAATTCCATTACAACTGAAAGTGAGCCAAGACATTCGTGCACCTCTGGACAGCGAAATACAATGTTCTCTGGACCACGACGAGCAGGGGCAGAGTCACAGCGGTCCACAGTCCGAAGCAGCGCTGTCTGCGCTGCAGGCAGGCGCAGTTGCTTGATACCATCTCGGCAAGGAGATATCCACCCATGGCTTTGAAACCGATCAGCAAGCAGGGATAGAAAGAGGCCTAGAGGTGTGGGCGGTGTCCACGTAGAGCTCTTTTGCACAGCTTGCCAAGCCTATCCCGCATGCTCTGGACTGACACAAGGGTCTGTGGAGCTGCTGTTGAATGGGAGGAGAACACCGCCATCTTTGAGAAGTACAGTGGCTGACCCAGACAAAGGGGAAAAGGCAGAAAGGAAGTACACCTACAGACATCCAGGGAGCCGCCAGCGCTCTGAAGGCAAAGCACACCTGGGTGAGGCTCCGGTAACCAGCAGGGGAGGGCGTGTCTGAGGCTACCACAGTGGCCACAAGAAGCTACAACTGTGGGTGGGCGTGGGGAAAGGGTGCCTTCTGGAGGGTCCACTCCCCGGTGCCATTCATCTGCTGACACACAGCCCCCCTGAGCCACTCTTCCACTGAGCCATTCTGCCGCTGGACTAGGGTGCAAACTTAACTCCAATGACAGGGCCACAGACTGTCTGGACGTGGTCAGATGCAGTTGGCTTAAACTGGAAAGGAAAAAAGAGGGGCTTCCCAGGGCCCATTTTGTTTGAGACTTGGGGTTCGACAATTTTTTTTTTTTTTTTTTGGTCGATTTGCTTGTTTTATTGGTTTTTTTTGGGTTTTTTTGTTTGTTTGTTTGTTTGTTGATTGGTTTTTCTTTTTCTTTTTTTGGCTTTGTTTTGTTTTGTTTTTTTGCATTGATTGTCAGTGTGTTTGTTTGTTTGCTTCTGCTCCTCTTTTCTTTCCTTCTTTTCTTCCTTCTCACTTTTGCATCTTTTCTTCCTCCTTCATCTTTCATATTTACACCCTGCCAGTGCATACTAAACAGAGGCAAAAGCAAGTTATATGCAGAACTTGGGATTTCTAGAACCAGCGCAATTGAACTGGATAGCAAAGCGGTGTTATATATAGTTTACTCTCTATTTTCTTGATTCTCTCTCCTCTCTCTTACACCAATTTCTACTATTTTATCATTTTTTTCTTTTCCAACTTACTTTATATATAAATTGGTCTTTCCACCTAATTGTCTACTCCATTCTCTTTCTTCTCTCGTCTACTGATACTAAACCACTTCCACTAAACCACTTTAATAGAACTCCCCTTTCATACTTTCCAAGAAAGAACAATTCAAGACACTTCCTTCTTCATAAACATAACACCTCTGTATCCAATACTTGAAGCTATAAAACCCTATCAGAAGCGAACAGAGTAAATTGGAAATAATATCTGGGTTAACCAAATTTGTACAATGTGATCAAACTTGGATTTTCGGAATAGAAAGTGATAGGTTTTAAAGTGTAAAGGAATTATAAGGGGATCTGATAGCATTGTACTACAGGAACAACATAAGGCTTTAAGGTAAAATCGAAATAGTCAAGGTCCCACAGTGCAGGAAGAAAAGACACACAAGCAACATGAAAAAACAAGGAAAGAAAGTGACATAAACAAATCAAGATACCTCATCAGTAGATTCCATGGCAAACACAGTTGGTCAAATGCCAGAGATGGAATTTAGAAATTACATATTCCAAATGTTTAGGGAACTTAAAAATGAACTAAAAAATGAGATGAGGGAGCAAGTACAGGAAGCAAAAGATCATTTCAACAAAGAACTCAAAAACAAATACAGGAAGTAAAAGATTACTTCAACAGGGAAATAGAGGCTCTAAAGAGAAACCAAACAGAAATTCCAGAAATGAAAGAAGCAATAAACCAAAATAAAAGTTCAATTGAAAGCATCTCCAACAGAATAGACCACTTGGAAGAAAGAAACTCAGACAATGAAGACAAAATATATGTCCTAGAGAAGAATTTATACTATACAGTAAAACTCGTTGGAAATCAAGAACATAACATCCAAGAATTATGGGAAAGCATAAAAAGACCAAACTTAAGAGTGATTGGCGTAGAGGAAGGGGGCAGAGTTTCAAGCCAAATGAATGAGTAATTTATTTAACGAAATAATTACAGAAAATTTTCCAAACTTGAGGAATGAATGGGAAAACCAAGTTCAAGAGGCATACCGAACACAAAACAAACAAAATCTCAACAGATCCTCACCAAGACACATTATAATGAAAATGCCTAATATACTGAGCAAGGAGAGAATACTAAAAGCCACAAGAGAAAGGAAGCAGATTGCATATAGGGGAAACCAATCAGACTATGTTCAGATTTTTCAACCCAGACCTTAAAAGCAAGAAGATCCTGGAATAGCATATTTCAAGCTCTGAAAGAAAAGGGATGTCAACCAAGAATCTTATATCCAGCAAAATTGAGCTTTAGATTCAAAGATGAAATAAAAACCTTCCACAACAAGCAAAAGTTAAAAGATTTCACAACTCGAAAGCCAGCACTTCTGAACATCCTGGGCAACATTTTTCATGAAGAAAAAGAGAAAGATATCAACAAAAATCAACAAAGGGAGATATTAAACTAAGGGAAATACCAACCAGAAGAGAAACCAAATCAAGCTAAAGACCATAATTCAAATAAAAATGGATGGGAATAAAAATCACATCTCAATAATAACCCTGAATGTTAATGGCCTAAACTCACCAATCAAAAGACAGATTATCAGAATGGATTAAAAAAAATGACCCAACAATTTGCTGTCTCCAAGAAACACACCTCATAGAAAAAGACATCAACAGACTGAAAGTGAAAGGCTGGGAAAAGTCTTATCACTCACATGGCCGGTGGAAACAAGCAGCGGTTTCCATTCTCATATCAAATAAGGTAGACTTCAAACCAAAACTAATCAAGAGGGACAAAGATGGATATTTCTTACTACTCAAGGGAACCATTCATCAACAGGATATAACAATCATAAATCTATATGCCCCAAATAATGGAGCACCTACATGCATCAAACAAACTCTTCTCAAGTTCAAGAGTAAAATAGACCACAACACAGTTATTCTAGGGGACTTCAACACACCTCTCTCACCAATGGATAGATCATCCAAACAAAAGCTAAACAAAGAAACTTTAAGCCTTCTTAAAACAACAACTTAGACCTAACGGACATATATAGAATATTTCATCCCTCAGTAAATGAATACACTTTTTCTCAGCAGCACATGGCTCCTTTTCCAAAATAGACCATATATTAGGTCATAAGGAAACTATCAGCAAATATAAAAAAATAGAGATACTACCCTGCATTCTATCAGACCATAAAGGGATGAAATTGGAAATCAATGACAAAACAAGGATTAAGAAAAACTACTCCAACAACTGGAAGCTAAACAACATGCTACTGAATGAACAAGGGGTTGAAGAAGACATCAAAGAGGAGATTAAAAAATTCCTAGAGGTAAATGAGAACACAGATACAATGTATAGAAATCTCTGGGACACTATGAAGGTAGTAGTAAGAGGAAAATTCATTGCACTGAGTTCATTCCTTAAGAGGGAAAAAAAAAAAAAAAAAACAAATAAATGACTTAACATCACACCTCAAAGCACTAGAAAAAGAAGAACAGACCAATACCAAGAGCAGTAGAAGACAGGAAATAATTAAAATCAGAGCAGAAATTAATGAAATTGACACTAAGGAAACCATTCAAAGAATTGACAAAACTAAAAGTTGGTTCTTTGAAAAAATAAAATTGACAGACCCTTAGCGATGCTAACAAAATGTAGAAGAGAAAAAACTCAAATTACTAACATTCGTTATGAAAAAGGGAATATCACAACAAACACCTCAGATATACAGAAGATAATTAAAAATTACTTTGAAAACTTATATTCTAATAAAACAGAAAATATTGAAAACATTAACAGATTTCTTGAGTCGTATGATTTGCCTAAACTGGAAATGGAGGCTAAACACAACTTAAACAGACCAATTACAAGTGAAGAAATAGAAGATGCCATCAAAAAGCTACCAACAAGGAAAGTCTAGGACCTGATGGGTTTACAGCCAAGTTCTATAAGACTTTCAAAGAAGGACTAATACCAATGCTCTTCAAACTATTTCAAGAAATAGAAAAAGAGGGAGCTCTTCCAGACTCTTTCTATGAGGCGAATATCACATTAATTCCAAAGCCAGGCAAAGACACATCCAAAAAAGAAAACTTCAGGCCCATATCTTTAATGAACATAGATGCAAAAATCCGCAACAAAATCCTGGCAAATCGGATACAAACACATATCAAAAAGATAGTGCACCACGATCAAGTGGGGTTTATTCCAGGGATGCAAGGCTGGTTCAACATTCGGAAATCAATAAACATAATACATCACATCAATAGACTTAGAGAAAAAGATCATATGATCATCTCAATAGACGCAGAAAAAGCATTTGACAAAATTCAACACCCCTTTATGTTCAAAACACTGGAAAAACTAGGAATATCAGGATCATATCTCAACATTATAAAAGCTATTTATGCAAGGCCCCGAGCTAACATTATCTTAAATGGAGAAAAATTGAAAGCATTCCCTCTAAAAACTGGAACAAGACAGGGATGCCCCCTTTCACCACTGCTATTTAACATAGTATTGGAAACTCTGGCCAGAGCAATTAGACAGACGAAAGAAATTAAAGGGATCCAGATAGGAAAAGAAGAGCTCAAATTAGCACTATTTGCTGATTACATGATAATATACCTAGAAGACCCAAAAAACTCTACCAGAAAACTTTTACAACTAGTAAATGAATTTGGCAAAGTTGCAGGATACAAAATCAATACACATAAGTCAAAGGCATTTTTGTACATCAGTGACAAAGCCTCTGAAAGGGAAATGATGAAAACTACCCATTTACACTAGCATCCAAAAAAATAAAATACCTGGGAATCAACCTAACGAAAGAGGTGAAAGACTTCTATAATGAAAATTGTAGAACACTAAATAAAGAAATTATAGATGAACTCAGAAGATAGAAAGACCTACCTTGCTCTTGGATAAGTAGAATTAATATTGTCAAAATGTACATACTACCAAAAACATTATACAGATTTAATGCAATTCCAATCAAAACCCCAATGTCATTCTTCAAAGAAATAGAAATAGAAGTCATGAAATTCATCTGGAAAAATAAGAGACCCAGAATAGCCACAGCAATCCTGAGCAAGAAAAGTGAAGCAGGGGGCATCACCATACCGGACCTTAAATTATACTATATAGCAATAGTAACAAAAACAGCATGTTATTGGCACCAAAACAGACTGGTGGACCAATGGTACAGAATTGAGGATGCAGAGACTAATACATACAATTTCAGCTATCCTATATTAGACAAAGGCACCAAAAATGTACAGTGGAGAAAGGATAGCCTCTTTAAAAAATGGTTCTGGGAAAACTGGAAATCCATATGCAACAAATTGAAATTAAACCCTTATCTCTCACCATGCACAAAACTCAATTCAAAGTGGATCAAGGACCTCGGAATTAGACCAGAGACAATATGCCTAATAGAAGAAAAAGTAAGCTCCAATTTCCAACATGTCAGATTAGGCCCCAAGTTCCTTAATAAGAATCCTGTAGCGCAAGAATTACTACCAAGAATTAATGAATGGGATAGATTTAAACTGAAAAGCTTCTTCTCAGCAAAAGAAACAATCAGTGAGGTGAATAGAGAGCCAACTAATTGGAAACAAATATTTAATACATGCACATCAGACAGAGTACTTATTTCTAGAATATATAAAGAACTTAAAAAACTTTACACCAAAAAAAAAATAACCCAATCAATAAATGTGCTAAGGAATTGAGAAGACACCTCTAGAAGAAGATACATGATTAATCAACAAATACATGAAAAAAAATGTTCAACATCGCTGGCAATCAGAGAAATGCAAATCAAAACTACTCTAAGATTTCACTTCACTTCAGTCAGAATGGCAGCTATCAAGAACACAAGCAACAATAAATGTTGGAGAGGATGTGGGGAAAATGGCACACTCATACATTGCTGGTGGGACTGCAAAATGGTGCAACCGTTATGGAAGTAGTATGGAGATTGCTTGGAAAACTGGGAATGGAACCACCCTATGACCCAGCAATCCCACTCCTGAGTCTATTCCCAAAGGACTTAAAAACAGCATATTACAGTGATACAGCTATCTCAATGTTTGTAGTTACGCAATTCACAATAGCTAGGTTGTGGAACCAACCTAGATGTCCCTCAGTAAATGAGTGGATTAAGAAAATGTGGTATATACACACAATAGTATTTTACTCAGCAATAAAAGAAAATAAATTAATGGCATTTGCAGGTAAATGGATGAAATTGGAAGACATAATGCTAAGTGAAGTTAATAAGTCTCAAAAATCCAAGTACCAAATGTTTTCTCTGATATAAGGAGGCTAGTTCATAGTATTGTTGGATGGGGGGAGGTACATAGGAGGACTAGAGGAACAGTAGAATGGTCAAAGGGAAGGGAGGGGAAGGGAGGGAGCAAGGGGGGAGGGAGAGGGAGAAAAGGAAAAAAATAGAAATAAGAAAAGGTGGTTGAATGACATGGATATCATTTTCCTAAATGCATGATTGAAGACCTGAATTGTATGAATATACTTTGTATACAAACAGTTGTATGTAAAAAGATGCTAAATACATGCCCTATGAGTTGTACATATTAAAAATTATAAAAAAAAAAAAAATTCATGGGCCAGGCGCGGTGGTGCATGCCTGTAATCCTAGCACTTGGTAGGCTGAGGCAGAAGGATCGCGAGTTCAAAGCCAGCCTCAGCAATGGTGAGGCACTTAGCAATTCAGTGAGACCCTGTCTCTAATAAAATACAAAAAAGGGCTGGGGATGTGGCCCAGTGGTCACGTGTCCCTGAGTTCAGTCCTTGGTACCAAAAAAAAAATAAAATAAAATAAAATAAAATAAAATAAAAGAAAGGCTCATGGAAATCCTCAAATATTTCGAAATTAAATAACAATTCTAAATAACATATAGGTCAAAGAAGAAATCAAAATAGGAATTAATAAATTTTTTCCTATAAATTATTTATTTATTTTAATTTGTTATACATGCTTGCAGAGTACAATTCATTTCATATTACACATAAAAAGCAGTTTTTCAAGTCATTGGTTTTACAGTAATTATTTTCACACATTTGTGTTTTTATATATGTACTTAACAGACTGATGTCTAACTCATTATGCCATTATTCCTGTCTCCTTGACCCCTCCCTTCCCCTTCCTCCCCTTTGTTCTATTTAACATTTCTTCATTCCTCTCATCCCCTCTCCCTTGCCACTATAATTCAGTATCATCATAGCAAAAGAATCAATCAACCTTTGGTTTTCTGGGATTGGCTGACTTCACTTAACATTATTTTCTCCAACTCCATCCATTTACCTGCAAATGCCATGATTTTATTCTCTTTTAGTGCCGAGTAGTGTTCCATTGTGTATATATACCAAAGTTTCCCTATCTATTCGTCTATTAATGGGCATCAGTGTTGTTTCCACAATCTACCTATTGTGAATTGTGCTGCGATGAACATTGATGTGGCTGTGTCCCTGTAGTATGCTATTTTTAAGTCCTTTGGGTATTGACCAGGGAGTGGGATAGCTGGGTCAAATGGTAGTTCCATTCCAAGTTTTCCTAGAAATCTCCATACTGCTTTCCAGATTGGCTGGGCCAATTTGCAGCCCCACCAGGAATGTATGAGTGTGCCCTTTTCCCCACAACCTGGCCAGCATTTCTTGTTTGTGTTTCTTATAGCTGCCATTCTCACTGGTGTGAGATGAAATCTTAGAGTAGTTTTGATTTGCATTTCTCTAATTGCTAGAGATGTTGAACATTTTTCATATATATCATCTTTTGAGAAGTGTCTGTTCAGTTCCTTAGCCCATTTATTGTTTTTTTTTTTTTTTTTTTTTTTTGTGTGTGTGTGTGTGTGTTTTTTGTGTGTGTGTGTAAAGGTTTTTGAGAGCTTTATATATCCTTGAAGTTAATGTTCTGTCCACTGTGCTTGTGGTAAAAATTTGCTCCCATACTGTAGGTTGTCTGTTCACCTCACTGATTGTTTCTTTTGCTGAGAAGAAGCTTTTTAGTTTGAATCCATTCCCATTTATTAATTCTTGGTTTTAATTCTTGTGCTATAGGGGTCTTATTGAGGAAGTTGGGGCCTAATCCAACATGTTGGAAATTTGGGCCTACTTTTTCCTCTATTAGGTGCAAGGTCTCTGGTTTAATTCCTAGGTCTTTGATTCACTTGGAGTTGAATTTTGTGCATGGAGAGAGATAGGGGTTTAATTTTGTTTTATTACATAAGGATTTCCAGTTTTCTCAACACCATTTGTTGAAGAGGCTGTCTTTTCTCCAATGTATGTTTTTGGCACCTTGGTCTAATATAAGATAACTGTAGATGTGTGGGTTAGTCTCTGTGTCTTCTATTCTGTACCATTGGTCTACTGGTCTATTTTGGTGCCAATACCATGCTGTTTTAGTTACTATTGCTTTGTAATACAATTACAATTACTATCTGGAATAGTAATGCCACCAGCTTCACTCTTCTTGATAAGAATTGCTTTGGCTATTCTGGGTCTCTTATTTTTCCAGATGAATTTCATGATTTCTTTTTCTATTTCTATGAGGAATGATATTGGGATTTTGATTGGGATTGCATTGAAATTGTATAGTGCTTTTGGTAGAATAGTCATTTTGACAGTATTAGTTCTACCTCTCCATGAACAAGGTAGATCTTTCCTTCTTCTAAGATCTTCTTTAATTTCTTTCTTTAGTGTGCTGTAGTTTTCATTGTACAGGTCTTTCACTTCTTTTGTTGATTCCCAAATATTTTATTTTATTTTATTTTGAGGCTATAGTAAATGGGGTGGATTTCCTAATTTCTCTTTCTGAGGATTTGTTGCTGATGTACAGAAATGCCTTAGATTTATGGGTATTGATTTCATATCCAGCCACTTTGCTGAATTCATTTATTCTAGAAGATTTCTGGTGGAATTTTTTGGATCTTCTATGTATAGAATCATATGATCTGCAAATGGTGATAATTTGAGTTCTGCTTTTCCTATCTGTATCCCTTTTATTTCTTTCATCTGTCTAATTGCACTGGATTATGGTTTCAAGATCTATGTTAAATAGTACTGGCAAAAGAGGGCATCCCTGTCTTGTTCCAGTTTTTAGAGGGAATGCTTTCCACTTTTCTCCATTTAGGATAATGTTGGCCTGGGGCTTAGCATAGATGGCCTTTATGATGTTGAGGTATGTTCCTGTTATCCATATTTTTTCTAGCGTTTTGAAAATGAAGGGGTGCTCTATTTTGTCAAATGCTTTCTCTGCATCAATTGAGATGATCATAAGATTTTTATCTTTGAGTCTATTGATGTGGTGAATTACAATTACTGATTTCCTTATGTTGAACCAAACTTGCATTCCTGGAATGAACCCCACCTGATAGTGATGTACTATTTTTATAATGCGTTTTTTTTTTTTAATTCTATTTGCCAGAATTTTATTGAGGATTTTTTACATCTATATTCATTAGTGATATTGGTCTGAAGTTTTCTTTCTTTGATTTGTTTATGCCTGGTTTTGGAATCAGGCCTCATAGAATGAGTCTGGAAGGGTTCCCTCTTTTTCTATTTCATGGAATAATTTGAGAAATATTGGTGTTAGTTCTTCTTTAAGGGTCTTGTAGAACTTGGTTGTGTATCCATCTGGACGTGGGCTTTTCTTGGTTGGTAGGTTTTTGATGGCATCCTCTATTTTTTTGCTTGAAATTGATCTATTTAAATTGTGTTGTCATCCTGATTTATTTTGGGCATATCATATGTTTCTAGAAATTTGTCAATGCCTTCATTATTTTCTATTTTATTGGAGTAAAGATTTTCAAAATAATTTCTAATTATCTTCTGTATTTCTGTAGTGTCCATCGTGATGTTTCCTTTTTCATCACAGATATTTGTAACTTGATTTTTTTCTCTCCTTTTCTTAGTTAGCATAGCTAATGGTTTATCAATTTAATTTTTTTTAAAAGAATCAACTTTTGGTTCTGTCAATTTTTTTCAATTGTGTTTTTTATTTCAATTTCATTGATTTTGGCTCTGATTTTAATTATTTCCTGTCTTCTACTACTTTTGGGGGTTAATTTGTTCTTCTTTTTCTAGGGCTTTGAGGTGTAATGTTAACTTATTTATTTGTTGACCTTGTCTTCTTTAAAGGAATAAACTCTATGCAATGAATTTTCCTCTTAGTATTGCCTTCATAGTGTCCCAGAGATTTCGATATGTTGTATTGGTATTCTTATTTACCTCTAAGAATTTTTTAATCTCTTTCTTGATGTCTTCTGCAACCCATTGTTCATTCAGTAGCATATTATTTAGTCTCCAGGTGTTGGAGTAGGTTTTGTTTCTTATTTTATCATTGATTTCTAATTTCATTCAATTATGATCTGATAGAATGCAGGGTAGTATCTCTACTGTTTTATATTTGCTTAGAGTTGCTTTATGGCATAATATATTGTTTATTTTAGAGAATGATCCATGTGTTGCTGAGAAGAAAATGTACTGACTTGTTGATGGATAATATACTCTATATATGTCAGTTAAATCTAAGCTGTTGATTGTATTAATGAGTTCTACACTTTCTTTGTTTAGCTTTTGTTTGGAAGATCTATCCAGTGGTGAAAGCTGTGTGTTAAAGTCACCTAGAATTATTGTGTTGTGGTCTATTTGGCTCTTGAACTTGAGAAGAGTTTGTTTGATGAACGTGGATGCTCTGTTATTTGGGGCATATATATTTATAACAGTTATTTCTTGTTGGTATATTATTCCCTTAAGCAGTATAAAATGTCCTTCCTTATCTCTTTTGATTACCTTTGGCTTGAAGTCTACTTTGTTTGATATGAGGATGGAAACCTCTGCTTGCTTACATAGTCCGTGTGAGTGGTATATTTTATCCCATCCTTTCACCTTCAGTCTGTGGGCGTCTTTTCCTATGAGATGTGTCTCTTGAAGGCAGCATATTTTTAGGTCTTTTTAAAAATTCAATCTATCAGCCTATGTCTTTTAATTGGTGAGTTCAGGCCGTTAACTTTCAGGGTTATTATTGAGATATGATTTGTATTACCAGTCATTTTAAATTTTATTTTATTAGTGCCAGCTTACTTGTTGTAAATTCTTTTAGCTTTTGTTTATAATAGAAGGCTTTTATTTCATCATCAACTCTAAAGCTTAATTTTGCAAGATATAAGATTCTTGGTTGGCATCCTTTATCTTTTAGAGCCTGGTATATGTTGTTCTAGGCTCTCCTTGCTTTGAGGGTCTGGGTTGAAATATCTGCTGTGATGCAAATTGGTTTTCCTCTATAGGTTATCTGATTTTTCTCTCTCATGGCCTTTAAAATTCTATCTTTATTTTGTATGCTAGCAATTTTCATTATAATGTGCCTTGGTATAGATATGTTGTAATTTTGTACATTTGACGTCCTATATGCTTCTTGTATTTGGTTTTCAAATTCCTTCTTTTTTGGGAAATTTTCTGATATAATTTCATTGAAGAGATTTTACATCCCTTTGGTTTGATTCTCTGCCTGTTCCTCTATTCCAATAAATCTTATATTTGATCTTTTGATGGTATCCCATAATTCTTGGATGTTCTGTTCATGGTTTCTTACCATCTTCTCTGTGTGGTCAACTTTATTTTCAATATTATATATTTTGTCCTCATTGTCTGAAGTCCTGTCTTCCAAGTGATCCAATCTGTTGGTAATACTATCTATTGAGTTTTTTATATGGCCTATTGTTTCTTTCATTTCAAGCATTTCTTTTTTTTTTTTTTTTTTTTTTTTTTTTTTTTTTTTTTGAGACTCTCTCTTTCTTGAAGTAATCTTTTGCTGCTTACATTTATTCTCTTATCTCTTTGGTGGTGTGATCCATGGTTGCCTGTATTTGATCTCTTATTTCTTTGTTGGAGAAATCAATTTTTGCCTGTATCTGCTCACTTAAGTCATTTTTAAAATCCTGAATCATTTTAATTATGTATATTTGGAATTCCTTCTCTGATATTTCACTTACTGTGGTTTCTAAGGATTCTATTGCTGTAGTATCTTGGTTTGTTTTGGGCATTTTCTTTCCTTGTTTTTTTCATGACATCTATGTGTTTTCCTCTCTTGCAGTGTAAGTCTGAGGTATTACTGCTTCTCCCCTATTGTCTTACAGCATCCCTACAGGTTACCTGATGCCTCACTTTTAAGGGCAAGATCAATATTACAGCATTCAGTGAACCCAATGTGTTGCCATATATCAGTTAGTTTTTATTTTTATATTTACAATTTTGACACTTTAATCATAAATGACGAGATCATTTAACTTTTACCATATAGTCAGTATGTTTGTGTGGTGGTTCACAGTATCTGAATGTAGAAGGGAGGACTTAGGAGTTGGTTAAGAAGTTTGTGAGGTAGGATGTGAGAAAACAGAGGTATTAGATTATTTGACTAGTGAGAGGGTAATTGTTAGAACTTGAGTGTTAGTAGGAGAAACAAGAGATAGGCATCCCCCTGTAATACTCCCTTTTCCTGGTCCCTGGAGCTGTTCCCTGACCTGCAGGCAGATGCGGTGCGGCTGCTGCTTCCAGACAGGCAGGCAGAGCTGGGAACATGTGCAGGCCGTGGGCTCCTTCCCCTACCCATGTGGCCTGGCTGTTGCTCCGAGATGGGCAGGCCAAGCTGGGAACAGGCAGGTGGACCGGGGGCTCCTTCCTCTACCTGCCTCTTAATAAATGTTTTGAATTAAAAGAAAATAAAAAATATATTTTATCAAATGTTTTGAAGGCTGCCTAAACAGTTCTTAGAGAAAAATACATAACTTTGAAAACATATTCAGAGAATAAGAAATATCTTGAATCAAATCGTTGCTCTCACCTTAGAAAGTAGAGAAAGAAGAATAAATTAAACCTAAAAATAGAAGTAAAGAGTAAACTATAAAAATTGGAGCCAAAATTCATGCAATTTAAAGCAGAAAAATGAAATAACTATTAAACAAAATACTATTTTTAAAAGATCAGCAGAAATGATAAGGTTCTCACCATGAAATAGAGAATAAACAACCAATTTTAGATATAAAAAAGTTACCAATATTATTTTTTAAGACACATTCAATTAATTAGAAAGAAAAGATGTGTATAACTATTTGCCCCCTTCTCCAAAAAATAATTGATAGCTAGTTGAAATAGACTAATTCATTTGAAGACACATACTACCATAACTCACAAAGGGAAGACAGATAGCCTGAATAGTCAGGTTTTTATTCAATAATATATTCAAGCAAATGAATAAATATCTAATTCCTCTCCAAAAATGTAATGACCAGGTCAAATGAATTCACTGGTATATCATACAAAATATTGAGAAAGAAATGGTACCAATTCTTTACTATTCCTTCCCCCAGATTGAAGCAAAGTAAACTTTTCTCTTTCTGTAAGTAAAAAGTCAACTTTTTATCAAAACCAGATAAACACATTAAAAGAAATGACAATTGGAGACCACAATCTCTCATGAACATAGATGCAAAACATCATTAACAAAATATTAGCAAAATGATTCTAATAATGAATAAGAAAGAAGTATGCATCATGAGTCTGTTGGATTTATTATAGGTATGTAGGTTGAGGAAACAAATCTGGATAATCCATGAAATAAATAGACTCAAGAATAAACATAATGTCGTGTCAATTGACTCAGAAAAAATAACAAACTATAATATCCATTTGTAATAAAACATTCAGCAAGCTAGGAATAATGGGGAACATTCTGAAGCTGATAAAGGTCAAGGTCATCTAAAAATGTCTACAGTAAATATCAGTTAATGGAGAGATATCGTATGCTTTAACATTAAGCATGGGAATGAACAAAAGATGTTCTGTCTTACCAGTTCTATTCAACATAGCACTGGAATTCTTAAATAGTTGTTTTCATTTGCTTTCTATTGCTGTAACAAAATACCTGAAATAATCAGCTTTAAAATATGAAAGGTTTGTTTTGTTTAACAGTTTTGGAGGTTTCAGTCCATGGTTGTTTGGCTCATTGTGTTTGGATTTGTGATGAGGCAATATATCATGGTTGCAGCATGTGAGAAGAAGCTGTACTTCTGATTAGGATTTAGAAATTACAGATAGGGAAAGAGAAAGAGCTAGGGACCCAAGGTACCCCCAGGGGCATGCCCCCAGTGACTTAACTTTCTTTCACCAGGCATTCCCCAAAATTTTTACTACATCTCATGGTTCCATGGACTGGGGAACAAACCTCTAGCATATGGAACTTGGGGGACACTTATTCAAACCATGGTAGTAGTAAAATAAGATAAAATGAAGGAAATAAATGTACATAGAACACAAAGAAAGAATCAGACTGTTTCATTTTATAAATTGCATGATTTTCTATACAGAAAATCCCAAGGAATTGAGTAAAATAATCCTGCAACTAAGGACTAAGCATATTCAAAGTTTTGATAACTTTCCTATACTATAGCAATAAATACTTGAATTTGAAACTTAAAATATTATACAATTTAAGTACTGTATAAACAAACTAATTTAAAACTGCATAAATTTTATATGTGAAAAAACAAAACACTGATACACATTTTCAAAAATTCTAAATAAATAGGACAATAATCCATATTCATAGTTTGGAAGGTTCAATGTGTTTAAGATGTCATTTCTTTTCAAATTGATCTGTAGAGTCAGAAAAATCAAAATCTCAGCTGAATAATTTGTAGAAACTAACTGTTGTTGACTGAATTTCCATTCCTCAATTCATGTGTTGGATCCATAAATGTGATAGGATTTTCAGATAGGACTTTGGGTCACTAATTATATTAGTTGAAATCATGAGGATAGTACCACTGTGATGGAATCAGTGTTCAATGTATGTATACCACAATGCACCCCACTACTATATATAATTATAATGCACCAATAAAAATATTATTTAAAAAGAGAATGAATGAAAAGACAAGCCAAAGTTTAGAAGAAAATATTTGTGACAAAAATGGATTAGTATTGAAATATAGTAAATAAACTCACTGATGGAGGTAGGGAATAAATAGGTGATCTAAATAACAATGAAAATAGAGTCTGTACATGAGGAACTTTACAAAAGAAACCATGATAAGGAATTGTATTGTAGTTGACAAGCTTGTTTGCCATGGGAAATAAAGTAATAATTCTGACACCATTGTACATATATACTGGGATTGAATAATTCAATAAATAGATGGTGGATATTGCATGGTGATGGGGAGACCTAGATATCTCACTGCTGAAGTAGAAAGTTATAGGCAAGTAAGAAGGATGGTGAGAATGTTCCACATGGTGATGGATCAGAGTTGAAGACATCAATATGAACTCAAGCTTATTTTAATGTGTATAAAAAGATTTATATAGATTATTGTTTGTGCTCTTAATAGCTGCCATTCTGACTGGAGTGAAATGAAATCTTAGAGTAGTTTTGATTTACATTTCTCTAATTGCCAGAGATGTTGAACATTTTTTCATGTATTTGTTGATTGATTTTGTATCTTCTTCTGAGAAGTGTCTTTTCAGTTCCTTAGCCCATTTGTTGATTGGGTTATTTATTTTTTGGTGTTAAGATTTTTGATCAATGTTTATAGCCGCACAATTCACAATAGCTAGATTGTGGAAACAACCCTGATGCCCATCAGCAGATGAATGGATAGGGAAACTTTGGTATATATACACAATGGAACACTACTCAGAACAAAAAGAGAATCAAATAATGGCATTTGCAGGTAAATGGATGGAGTTGGAGAAAATAATGTTAAGTGAAGTCAGCCAATCCCAGAAAACCAAAGGTCAAATGATTTCTTTGCTATGATGATACTGAATTATAGTGGCAAGGGAGGGGGAATGAGAGGAATAAAGGAATGTTAAATAAAACAAAGGGGAGGGTGGGAGGGGAGGGGGAAAGGGGATAGAAATAATGGCAGAAGGAGTTGGACATCAATATACTAAGTTCATGTATAAAAGCTCAAATGGTATGAAAATACTTTGTGTAAAGCCAATGACTTGGAAATCTGTGATCGTTATATGTAATATGAAATGAATTGCACTCTAAAAGCATGTATAACAAATTAAATTAAATAAAAAAAGATTTTTGAGTTCTTTATATATTCTAGAGATTAGTGTTCTATCTGATGTGCATGTGTTAAAAATTTGTTCCCGATAAGTTGGTTCTCTATTCGCCTCACTGATTGTTTATTTTGCTGAGAGGAAGCTTTTTAGTTTGAATCTATCCCATTTATTGATCCTTGATATTAATTCTTGTGCTACCAGAGTCTTATTAAGGAACTTGGGGCCTAATCTGACATGTTGGAGATTAGAGCTTACTTTTTCTTCTATTAGGCGTATTGTCTTTGGTCTAATTCCTAGGTCCTTGATCCACTTTGAGTTGAGTTTTGTGCATGGTGAGAGATAAAGGTTTAATTTCATTTTGCTACATATGGATTTCCAGTTTTCCCAGCACCATTTGTTGAAGAGGCTATCTTTTCTCCAATGTACATTTTTGGCACCTTTGTCTAATATAACTGAAATTATATGTATTAGTCTCTGTGTCCTCAGTTCTGTGCAATTGGTCTACCAGTCTATCTTGATGCTAATACCATGCAGTTTTTGTTACTCTTGCTCTGTAGTATAATTTAAGGTCTGGTATAGTGATGTCACCTGCTTCACTTTTCTTGCTAAGGATTGCTTATAAATGTTGGAGAGCATGTGGGGGAAAAGGCACACTCATACATTGCTGGTGGGACTGCAAAATGGTGCAGCCATTATGGAAAGCAATATGAAGATTCCTTGGAAAACTGGGAATGGATTCACCTATGACCCAACCATCCCACTCCTGGGACTTAAAAGCAGCATACTACAGGGACACAGCCACATCAATATTTATAGCAGCACAATTCACAATAGCTAGGTTGTAGAACCAACCTAAATCAGGAGATGAGTGGAGAAAGAAAATGTGGTATATATACACAATGGAATATTACCCAGCAATTAAAGAGAATAAAATAATGGCATTTGCAGGTAATTGGATGAAACTGGAGAATATAATGCTAAGTGAAGTTAGCCAATCTCAAAAATCCAAATGCTGAATGTTCTCTCTGATATAAGTAGGCTGAGTCACAGTGGGGTTGGGGTGGGGAACATGGGAGGATTAGAGGAACACTAGGGAGGTCAATGGGGAGGGAGGGGAAGGGAGGGAACAAGGGGGTATGCAGGGAAAAAAAAAAGAAAAAGAAGATGGTAGAATGAAATGAATATCAGTATCCTAAACACATGATTGAAGACATGAATAGTATGAATATACTTTGTATACAAACAGTGTTATGTAAAAAGGTGCTCTATATATGTACTATGAATTGTAATGCATGCTATTGTTATATATACAACAATTTTGAATAAAAAAATTTATATAGGAAAATATATAGATAAGTACAGGAAACTGCCATGATTAGACTTGAACATTTTGTAGAGTCAGAAAATATGAAAGTACTAAAACAGACACCCTCCCACCCCTGACATACACAAAGATGAGAATATGCCAAAGGGATAAAGGAGCCAACTTTTAAAAAGTTCTCAATGGCCAAAACTGGAAAAATTTGAAAAACAAAACAAATATGACAGTATTAAATTATGAGTTAAAATACAAGATAAGTATCCCTGATTCTATTTTGATATAAATATATGATTGAAGACTTAAATAAGGGAGATGTGACAAATTTCTAGTTCCAAATTCCAAATAATTCTTGCAGATAATCTGTCCTTAGGACATGAAACATAATTTTCCACTTCTTAAGTGTGCTGCACACAGGAACTCTCTTTTAAAAATACATTATAGAGAGGAAAAAAAATAAATAACAACTTTGCAATGGGGAACACTGACAAAATTTACTCCATCAAGTGATCCAGGCTAATTTCAACAGTAGTCATGCTGAATATCATACACATGATACAATGAGCGTGACACTTTAATTCTGTATTCGTCCTCTCCAAAAATCTGTATCTCCAGTCTAATCATGAGGGGGGAATAAAAACTAATAAACCTAATGACATAATCAAGATAGCTGACTGGTAATCCTCAAAACTGTTATGATATTTAAAATCAGCGAAAGCAACATAGAGGAGGAAAGATAATTTTGGCTCACTCTTTCAGAGGCATCAATCCATGATCACTTGGCCCCATTTTTGGGGGCCTAAGGTGAGGCCAAACAGCATAGCATATTGTGGGTGATGAAACCAACCTGTTCAACTCATGGCAGCCAGGAAGGAGAGAAAGAGAGAGACAGAAACAGACTGAGAAAGCTGGAGTTAGTATAGACACTTCAAGGGCGTGACCCCAGTGACCTGTTTGATGGAATCAGTACTAAACTCCCACTGCTTCTACCACCTTCCAATAATCCATTCAAATACAAACCAGGCAATGGATTGATCTATTGATGGGATCAGAACCCTCATGATCCAATCACTTCCCAATGACCCTCCTCTGAACATTACTATAGAGGGAACCAAGCATTCAACATAAGAAACTTTGGGGGATATTGCAGATCCAAACTATGACACAATTGAGAAGTGTCGCAAAGCAACCTAGATGGATTCTGAATCAGGAAAAGGACAAGAGGAAAATCTGAAGAAATTTGAATGACAGATAGACTTTAGTTAGTAGTGTAGCCGTATTATTAATTGTAACAAATGTGCTACACCAATGTAAGGTGTTCATTGTGAAATGTTCAAGTGAAATGTAGGGATCAAGATATAGGGGAATTCTCCATATTTCTCAGAATTCTAGAAATCTAAAACTCTTCTAAAAAAGATTATAAAAGAAAGAATAAAAAGTGTTGTTTCTCTGATAAAAATAGAAGCATACTTATTTCTGATGTTCTGAAGAGAAATTGACTTGTGCATTTTTCACAGATGTATACAATTTTAAATTTAATGTGTAGATAGTAGCATGAGCTTGTCATGCAATATGATTTTGTATTGCTATTGTTCTAAATACCTATGTGATCCTAGGAAGAGTTGGTAACCTTCCCTCAGACAAAGAGATACAGGGCATCGTATTTGCCTCTTCTTCCCTGTTGCCCCAAAACATCTCAATCTTTTTTCTCTCCAATTGCATTTCCACTTTTGTTGATTTAAAAGTAAATTTTAAAACTGGCATCAATCTTTTTGGATGAAAAGGTGCATGAATAAATTAAAATGTCCAATGGTTATTCTAGTAATTTCTCTCTTCTTTGAAAATCTATTTTGAACTATCTTGTCCCCTTGAGCACATAGGTTTTTTTTTTTTTTGGGGGGGCTACTTTAAGATTTATCATAACATTTTGATTTATCATAACATTTTGATAATTTATAATAACATTTTGCATAGGCAAGAAAAATTAAAAGCAAATCATCTTGAAAAAACTCATTTTCAAAACATTTTCATTCTAATAAGTGAAACAAAAAGAATGTTTGTTTCAATAATTTTTATCCATATACACAAAGAGAAATCCCCTAACACAAACATATGAGGTAAAGAATAAAAATTTCTTACTTTGGTGAACTATCAACAAGTTCCATGACTCTAGCATTAAAGTTTTTCCTTACATATTTTGAGAAGTTTAATGTGTATTGTTTGTTTTAAATAACCCAAACTAATAGGATAAAGCCAACAAAAAATTCCTTTACATTGTTTGAGAAATGGGTCTGTCTGCAAAGTCAGGTTTTCAGTCCCTCTAAAACACAATCAAAGAACACTTAATGTGCTCCTTCCTAAATACTCCATATTTTTTCATCTTAATTGGCAGAGTGACTAGAGTATTCTTATGAACTGTGAATCTCATAGATGCCCTGGTTGTTGCTATAGTTGTCTGTGTAGACAGTTAGGATCCCAGAACTAGATGGCCACCACTTACCATATCCCTGTTTAGTTCTAACAACAACAACAACAACAACAACAACAACAACAACAACAACAAATCACCCCTATGATCTAGGTAAGACACCAGGGCTTAAGAAGTTAAATAATGTGAATAAGTTGCATCATCAGGAAGTGTTAGGAGATGGGATTTGACCTCCAGCACCATGCTGTTCTTTTCAAGAACTTTGTTCAGAAAAATATTCATTAACAGGTATATATATATATTCATGCATGAACATGTGTGTGTGCATATACAACATAATCAGGGTACAAAGTTTGTAAAACATGTTTCTTTATGATCTTTTCACAGCTGGTTTTCAGTTTCCCACTGCCTAGGGTTACCTCTGGTACCATTTACTTAAATCTCAAAATCTTTCTACCCATGTTCTATTCAGCTTCTTTGAAAAAGGTATTGTTTTTATCTAATCTCCATCCACACTTATCTTTGCCAACTAACCCAATGTTGTTTTTGTAGCATGATTTTTCAGTACAGTGTTTCATCTCAGATGGGGTGTCTATTGGTTACCATGTTCCTTGTACCCCATGACTCTTCCCAGCTTTGCCTCTGCAGGCTAACACCAGGGATGGTGTGGGACTGGACCTCTGTTGAATTATTGTATTTGTCTGTTTTTTGCTTACAGCATTTTAAAGATTGTAGTGTTCTCTATTTCCTGATATTGCAGGCATGTGTGGATTTATTTGCTGTCTTTAGTAATTTTAAGACTCATTTGTTTTATTTTGTTGGGAAGAAGGGTATTCAGAATCAAGCAATGGCTATTGTCTCTCACCCTGCATGTGCAATTTTTAAAATTTGCATATCTCATATTTTAGCTTTTATTTTTAATTGGTGCATATAATTATACATATCATTGCAATTTTTAAAAGATTTATCATAACATTTTGATTTATCATAACATTTTGCATAGGCAAGAATGTGTAGATAGTAGCATGAGCTTGTCATGCAATATGATTTTGTGTTTCTATTGTTCTAAATACCTATGTGATCCTAGGAAGAGTTGGTAACCTTCCCTCAGACAAAGAGATACAGGGCATCGTATTTGCCTCTTCTTCCCTGTTGCCTCAAAGCATCTCAATCTTTTTTCTCTCCAATTGTGTTTCCACTTTTGTTGATTTAAAAGTAAATTTTTGAATTTAAAAGTAAATTTAAAAGTAAATTATCAAAATAAATATTTGATCTACAATGTGAATTAGTTCTTGATATTTCTGTTTTATGCTGTTTTTATTCAAATTCTGATGTCCTTGTGGTTTGGACTGAATCCTACTGACTATTAAAAAAATCTTCATGATCTATAATCAGTTTCCATTTTATATTATATTTACCATATTCATTAATCATGATTAGAAAAATATTCCAGTTATTCAAATTTCCATCTGTTCCCAGTATGTATATTCTAAGCCTTTACTTTGCTCCTTAGATCGACCAATCTCTTTGATTAGCCCCCCTTTTCAGTACCCTCTCATTTCTCAACAAATTTTGAGATTAGATCAATTGTTTCATTTTTACTTGGGATGAAAACTGTACACCCTTAATTTATTGTAATATAACTTTCTTTTGTAAATTAACTGACATTTACTGTGTTCCATGACTTGTATCAAAGCTTTACTACATACATTATCTCTTATATTTAATGAAGGCTAACACTCAGCCATCAGAAATTTTAATGTGATGAATATTAATACTGTAAGTTTAGTACAAGGACACTGGGGCACTGATTAGACCCAGGTATTTTTTACAAAATTCACATTCTTAACCATGTTACATGAAGTATCTTTTTCACTATATACTTTCAGATTTATTTGGTGGCATTCTCATATCTTAAATAATCTTAACACTTTTTACCAAAGGATAAACAATAATATGAAATAAAAAGTCATACCCTTCTTTAAAAATGACCTATACCTGTTCTAGAATATTAACTTAAAATATTAAAATGAAATAACTATTCATTTGTCTTTTGATATCTCCCTTCTGCCATTTCCACCTTACTCTCTGTCCTAGAAGTTGAGCTCTGTGAATGTCATCAGTAAGTTCTTTTGCCCTGCAACTTAGTACTAGATTTGGACAATCAGAGCATGTTAGAGAAAATGGGAGGTGAGGTTGGAGTTTTTAGTTTCTAGGATTCTTCTCTGTGGGGTCAACCCTGGCTGACCACGTTCCTCCAGCAAAAGTTACAACTCTTTCAAAGAATGTATGAATTTTAACTACACAGATTTTCTATGCAGTTTGGAATAGAACAATTTTTTAAAGATGTAAATGGCATCTATCTTCATAAAAATGTGATAATGAAATTTTCTTTATTTTTTACTTTTTGATAAAAGGATATTTTTCTATCTCATTTTATATTTCTATTAATATTACAAAGTACATTATTATAAAAAGAGATTGAAATAAACTATTTGGTCTACTCTTATAAAATATAGATTTACATATTTCTTGCTTTATTTTATAGTGATATTTTTGCATCAATATATGAATGTAATAAAGGCTTAAAACTGATTTTCACCAAGAAGGTAATTAGTTGTCAATATTCTGACAATCCAGGTATAATCAACATCATCAATGTATAATATAATATATCTGTCTCAGATATATTTGTGAGTATTGGGCTAACATGATATACCTGTCTCTAGCCTTTGTGTGTGAGTACTGGGCTAGTAAAAATATTAAAAACAGGAAGATAATACATAAACAGATATAATTAACATTTTTATATTCAATTTGGGTTAATTTAGGGCTTATGTGCCAGTACTGCTTTATGTAGAATGGGGTAGTTTCCACATAGTACTTATGATTTTTAACCAATTAAGTAGCAGAATACATTTCATTAAATAGATACAAAATAAAAATTTGATAGGTTAGTAAATATTGCTATCAGTTCTGGAATCAATACAGTAATGATATGTTGAGCAGGTATAATACACTTATATTTGTATTAAAAGTCACAAAAGATAAAATAATAATGATCATTTTATACATTAATGAAGAATCTTTACATATGAATCAAAGTCATTCTCTCCAAAGAAGTCTTACCAGTTTCTTAGACAAGTTAGGTGACTCATTTGATGCATTTACAAATTAAAGACCATTAATTTAATCTCCTTCAATGAAGAATGCACAAGAAATAATCTAATTTTTATGATTGTGAAAACCCTGTCTATATTTTAAATTTTAAGCTCTATAAAACTTTTTATCCTTATAGATTTTTCTTTTATATTGAGGCAAAAAATCTATTAAGTAAACAAATTCATAGAGCACACCTCTTTAAATTCTTACATATAAAAACAGGTAGCCACAGTGCAAATCAAGTATAGTGCATTTACTAACCCCACAGGGCTTCCTTATGATACCTCTGCATCAGTCCCAGTGTTCTTCAGACCACATCACCATAGACTAGTTTTGCCTGGTTTGGAATTTCAAAATAGATGAAATTGTACTGTATATGCATTTTTGAGGGATATAAATTTTATGCTTTTGCTTGTTACATTAATTACTTATATTTTCTGCTATGTAAGAATGCACTTTTATGGACATGTCTTGGTATATTTATTCATTCTAGTGTTTGTAGACAAGCATGCTTTCATTTTTTGTAATTATGAATTACACTAGTATGAACATTTTTTGCCTATCATTTGCTAGAAATGGAAGTGGTGGATCATAATGTCTCCATATGATTATCTCTTGTAAACACTGCCAACTGCTTTACAAATATGGATGACCAATTTATACTCCCACCAAGCAACATAAGAGAGTTTTAATTATGCCAATTCCTTATTATACTTGGTGCTGTCTCTTGTTTTTGTTTTAGTCATTCTGGGTATGGTTTTAATAATATTTCATTCTAATTTCAATTTTTAATTTCCTGGTATTTGTTTTTCTTTATTATTTGACTGATTTTTAGAGTTATTTATATATTCTGAAGATAGGCCTCTATTAAATATGAATTGAAATGATTTCCTCCCAATCTGCCTAAATTATTCACTCTCAATGACTCCTATCAACTTGTTGAGATACTTATTTTAATAAAGGCATATTTCTAAACTTTTCTTTTGTGATTATTGTTATTTATGCCCTGTTTAATTATTCCAGGATAATTAAGTTTCTTGTTCTATTTTTCTTTTGTCACACAATTGTTGAGGTGGTACACTATAAAAAAGAATTTTATTTAGGTCATAGTTCTGGAGGTTCAGGACTATGGTGCTGCCATCAGCTCATCTCTGGTGTGTTCTTCATGATGTATGGCATCACAATGGTGGGAATGTGTGCAGAAGAAGAAAATAGCCACCTTATCAAAGTGGCAAGCATATGGGGTAGTGTTGCTGAAAACCAAATTAAGCTCATAAGAATCAATCTAGTCATGAAAGACCTGACCCACTACTACAATGAGGCATTAAACCCTTCAAGAGGATGAAGTCCCCATGACCTAATCACCTTTGTGCTAGTCAACTTTCATCACTGTGAACAAAATACTTGATCAGAACAATTTAGAGGAAATAAAGTTTATTTTGGCTTCAGAGATTAATTTCATGGTTGGCTCATTCCATTGTTCTGAGACTTAGATGAGACAGAACATTATGGTAGAAGGGCATGGTGGGGGAAATATCTAGGGAAAAGAGAGAAGATCTAGGATCAAAATGTAATCCCTGAAAGCATGCCTTCAGTTACCTACTTCCTTCAGCCACACTCTACCTGCCTATAGTTACTACCCAGTTTGTCCATTGAGATTATTAATTCATCAAATGCATCAGTCCACCGAGGAGGTTTGAGCTCTCATAATCTAATCATTTCACCTCTGAACAGTTTTTGCATTGACACATAAACTTATGGAAAGACACCTCATATCTAAACCATAACAATATGTCCCCTGGCCCCCCAAATTCATGTCTGTCTCAGAGTTCAAAAAATTCATTTGGTCCATCTCTAAGAATCTCATAGTATTAACAGTTCCAGAACTGACCAAAAACCCAAGTCCAAATTCTCCTCTGTGACTCAAAGCAAATTCTTCACTGTGAGTCCCCATAAAAACAAAAAGCAAGTTGCACGTATCAATATACAGTGGAAAAAAGTAAATATTTCTATTCCAAAAATAAGGAATAGATACATAGAAAGAAAGGATGGGACCAAAACCCAGCTGGATAAACATGAGTTGCTGTAGCTCTATGTCCAACATCTGAGTATGGTGGTGAGATGTGATCTCAAACGCCTTAGATATCCCCAGCCCTATGGCCTTACTGTCTCCAGCCCACATGGCCTCTTCCTTAGACTGTCTCTGTTCACAGCTAGCAGCTTTCCTTGGCAGATGTTCTGCAATACAAACATCTCTTAATCTCAGCCCCATTCCACCTTGGGTTTCACCCTCACAGCTTCACACATCACCCTTCAGGGGCTTACTGCAGAGATGCCACACTTTGCTTGGCCCTCTAGGCCTTCCATTAAATTCTCATTAAAAACTTCCTGACTCCTTAACTCTAGCATCACACATTTCTTTTCTTTTTTTTTTTAATTTTTTATATATATATTTTTTATTCTAAGTTGTTAAAAATTACAGCAGAATGCTTTACATTTCATATTATACTTATAGAGCACACTTTTACATATCTCTGGTTGTATACAAAGTATACTCACAGCATTCATGGCTTCATACATGCACTTAGGGTAATAATATCCAACTCATTCTACCATCTTTTTTTTTCTTCTTCTTCACCCTTTTGTCCCCTCCCTTTCCCTCCCTCCCCATTGGCCCTTCTAGTGTTCCTCTAATCCTCCCATGCTCTCCATCCCAACCCTACTGTGAGTTGGCCTCTTTATATCAGAGAAAACATTAGGCATTTGGCTTTTGGGGATTGGCTAACTTCACTTTGCATTATATTAGCATTATGCATTTCTGCAGAACTAACACAAGGATGATGCCAAAGTCTGCTGGCAGTTCAAGAAGTAGCTTGGAACACAGCAGCCTCTGAGTGTCTGGGCATCTGAACTGTAATACAATTAGACTATGCTGGTTTGAATGGAATAATTGGGTGGTAACTGTAGGCAGGTGGGATGTAGTTGGAAGAGGTGGGTAAGTGGGAGCATGCTCTGGAAGAATGCACCTTTTCTGTGGCCCCGGCCTTACTCCCTGCTTCCTATTTTACGAGCTGAGCACTTTTCCTCCTCTGGGTTCCTCCTTCATGATGTGTTGCTTCACTGTGGGCTCAGAGCAATGAGGTTGGTCATCTAAGGAATGAGACCTCTAAAGCAGTGAGGCCCAAATAAACCTTTCCTCCTTTAAGTTGTTCTTGTTAGGTATTTTTGTCACAGTAGCTCATAAGTTAAGTAAAACGTGGTGGTAATCTCTTCAACAACCACACCTTCCTTGACATTTGCTTCACTGGCAAAACTGCAAAATTTTCAGATCTTCTCTCCTTTCTGCTCCAATTCTCATAGTAAAGCTGGCTAAATGGCTGAAGGAATACCCATGCCACTGTCTGAATGATGTGCTGCCTTAATATTTTTTCCAATAGATTAATTAGTTCATTATATTTAGATTTTGCCTCACACAAAATCTCAGGATGTGGGCAAAATGTAGACAAATTCTTTGCCAGGATGTGACATGAAGGTTTTCTGGCTTATTTCCCAAGAAAGTCCTCATTCCTCTCTGAAACCTCATAAGCACAGTCTTTATTGTCATAATTCTCATTGGCATTCTGGTCTTCTGAGCTCCCCCAAGTATCAACAATTAAGTTTTGCTTCCAAAATTTAAATTGTTCTCCAGAATGCATCTCCAAAACTTTATCAAACTCCTTCCACAAAATACTTTCAAAGTCTTCTGAAACAAGGTCAAGCAATGACTCCACTTCTTGATATTAATTTTTGTGCTAGTCAGACATTTGTCCTCATGACCAAAATGCCTGACAAGAACAACTTAGAGAAGGAGACGTGTATTTGGGCCTCATGGTTTTAGAAATTCAGTACATGCTCAACTGACTTTATTGCTTTGGGCAGGACCTGATGGCAGAAGTGTGTGGAAAAGAAAAGCTATCAGCTCCTGGTGGCTGGGGAGCAGAAATAAAGTGAGAGTGAGGAACCAGGGACAAAATACATTCTCCAATGGCATGCCTCTAGTGATCTACATCATCCAGCCATGGCCTAACTACCCAAAGCTATTACCCATTTAGTCCATTCAAATTATTAATCCATTAGATGGATCAATGCACTGATGAGGTAAAAGCTCTTATAATGTACTCATTTCACCTCTGAACATTCCTGCATTAGCACATAAACTTTTCAAGGGACACCTGATATCTAAACCATTAACAACCTACCATTAGGACCCACTTCTTAAAGCTTCCACCACCTGAACACTGCCATATTTCTAGAACATCTAATTTGGGGAATAAACCATATTCAAAACCCAAACTTGTTTGTTTTAGAAATATGATCATTTTATGTTTAACAATAGGTGTATGATCCATTTCTGTGTAGCCCTCAGTACAAGGAAGGATATCCCCACAGGCTATGTTGGTGTAGGAATATATCCTCCTACCAAAAATGAACTGGCATAGAATGAATTTTCTTATTATCATAGCCCTGAGATATTATCCCCCACCATGCAGCTGGAAGGGAAGAATTCATCTAAATAAATGAAGAGAAATTGTGTAATAGTGTTAACTCAAATTGCCTTTTGCAGTAGAAATTAGTAATGGAAAAGTCAGTGATTGATGAGTCTCATGCTTCCATTAAGATGATTTCCTCCAGTGGTGCTAGCCAAATAAGTGTTAGAAGAGAAGTGTGAAAAATTTTTAATCACAGAGAAGATAGCTTTTGATTGTCATCTCTAATTTATTTATACTATATATGTATTGGACTCTGGGAAGAATATATCTTCAAATACGGATAGTTTATATTGATTACTAATTTATTTTATTTCTTCCTTATTTGCAATTTACATGTTAATAAAGATTGCAAAGACAAGTTAGGTGATACTGTAAATTTTCTGAAGAGTTGACTACATTTAATACAACTGTTAGATATTCCCAAAAGAATAAAAAGAGACATTTCCAGGAAAATAGCAATACACTCAAACATTTTTTTTCAAGCATTTATGGCTAGATATTTGTCATGGGGTCATTTTTGTGCATTAAACACCAAAAGTACCAACTAAGTTAGCAATGATGTGATTTACAAGTTCTTTTAATTCTTTTCAGGCTCCATCTGTATCAATGTGAAACTATGCTTTTTATTCCTTTCAAAAATTTTTTAATTTATTTTTAAAATTTATAATAATTACAATTCATAGTGCCTGTATATAGCATCTTTTTGCATACAACTGTTTGTATACAAAGTATATTCGTACAATTCAGGTCTTCAATTATGCATTTAGGAAAATGACATCCATCTCATTCAACCACCTTTTTTTTTCTTTTATCCCCCTCCCTCCCCCCTTGCTCCCTCCCTTCCCCTCCCTTCCCTTTGACCATTATAGTGTTCCTCTAATCCTCCTATGTACCCCCATCCAACAATACTGTGAACTAGCCGCATTATATCAGAGAAAACATTTGGTACTTGGATTTTTGAGACTCACTAACTTCACTTAGCATTATGTCTTCCAACTTCATCCATTTACCTGTGAATGCCATTATTTTATTTTCTTTTATTGCTGAGTAAATTTCCATTGTGCGTATATACCACATTTTCTTAATCCACTCATTTACTGAGGGACATCTAGGTTGGTTCTACAACCTAGCTATTGTGAATTGCGCAGCTACAAACATTGAGATAGCTGTGTCACTGTAATATGCTGTTTTTAAGTCCTTTGGGAATAGACCCAGAAGTGGGATGGCTGGGTCATAGGGTGGTTCCATTCCCAGTTTTCCAAGAACTCTCCATACTGCTTTCCATAACGGTTGCACCATTTTGTGGTCCCACCAGCAATGTATGAGTGTGCCTTTTCCCCCACATCCTCTTCAACATTTATTGTTGCTTGTGTTCTTGATAGCTGCCATTCTGACTGGAGTGAAATGAAATCTTAGAGTAGTTTTGATTTGCATTTCTCTAATTGCCAGTGATGTTGAGCATTTTTTCATGTATTTGTTGATTAATCATGTATCTTCTTCTGAGAGGTGTCTTCTCAATTCCTTAGCCCATTTATTGATTGGGTTATTTGTTTTTTTGGTGTTAAGTTTTTTGAGTTCTTTATATATTCTAGAAATTAGTGCTCTATCTAATGTGCATGTATTAAATATTTGTTCCCAATTAGTAGGCTCTCTATTCACCTCACTGATTGTTTCTTTTGCTGAGAAGAAGCTTTTCAGTTTAAATCTATCCCATTCATTAATTCTTGGTAGTAATTCTTGCGCTACAGGATTCTTATTAAGGAACTTGGGGCCTAATCCGACATGTTGGAAATTGGAGCTTACTTTTTCTTCTATTAGGCGTATTGTCTCTGGTCTAATTCCTAGGTCCTTGATCCACTTTGAATTGAGTTTTGTGCATGGTGAGAGAGAAGGGTTTAATTTCAATTTGTTGCAAATGGATTTCCAGTTTTCCCAGCACGATTTGTTAAAGAGGCTATCCTTTCTTCACTGTACATTTTTGGCGCCTTTGTCTAATATAAGATAGCTGAAATTATATGTATTAGTCTCTGTGTCCTCAATTCTGTAGTACCATTGGTCCACCAGTCTGTTTTGGTGCCAATACCATGCTGTTTTTGTTACTATTGCTCTATAGTATAATTTAAAGTCTGGTATGGTGATGCCCCTGCTTCACTTTTCTTGCTCAGGATTGCTTTGGCTATTCTGGGTCTCTTATTTTTCCAGATGAATTTCATGACTGCTATTTCTATTTCTTTGAAGAATGACATTGGGATTTTGATTGGAATTGCATTAAATCTGTATAATGCTTTTGGTAGTATGGACATTTTGACAATATTAATTCTACCTATCCAAGAGCAAGGTAGGTCTTTCCATCTTCTGAGTTCATCTATAATTTCTTTCTTTAGTGTTCTATAATTTTCGTTATAGAGGTCTTTCACCTCTTTCGTTAGGTTGATTCCCAGGTATTTTATTTTTTTTTGATGCTATTGCAAATGGGGTATTTTTCAACATTTCCCTTTCAGAGTCTTTGTCGCTGATGTACACAAATGCCTTTGACTTATGTGTATTGATTTTGTATCCTGCAACTTTGCCAAATTCATTTATTAGTTGTAAAACTTTTCTGGTAGAGTTTTTTGGGTCTTCTAGGTAGATTATCATGTCATCAGCAAATAGTGCTAATTTGAGCTCTTCTTTTCCTATCTGGATACCTTTAATTTCTTTCGTCTAATTGCTCTGGCCAGAGTTTCCAGTACTATGTTAAATAGCAGTGGTGAAAGGGGGCATCCCTGTCTTGTTCCAGTTTTTAGAGGGAATGCTTTCAATTTTTCTCCATTTAAGATAATGTTAGCTCGGGGTCTTGCATAAATAGCTTTTATAATGTTGAGATATGTTCCTGATATTCCTAGTTTTTCCAGTGTTTTGAACATAAAGAGGTGTTTTATTTTGTCAAATGCTTTTTCTGCATCTATTGAGATGATCATATGATTTTTATCTTTAAGTCTATTGATGTGATGTATTATGTTTATTGATTTCCGAATGTTGAACCAGCCTTGCATCCCTGGAATAAACCCCACTTGATAATGGTGCAGTATCTTTTTGATATGTTTTTGTATCCGATTTGCCAGGATTTTGTTGCGGATTTTTGCATCTATGTTCATTAAAGATATGGGCCTGAAGTTTTCTTTTTTGCATGTGTCTTTGCCTGGCTTTGGAATTAATGTGATATTGGCCTCATAGAAAGAGTCTGGAAGAGCTCCCTCTTTTTCTATTTCTTGAAATAGTTTGAAGAGCATTGGTATTAGTCCTTCTTTGAAAGTCTTATAGAACTCGGCTGTAAACCCATCAGGTCCTGGACTTTTCCTTGTTGGTAGCTTTTTGATGGCATCTTCTATTTCTTTGCTTGTAATAGGTCTGTTTAAGTTATGTATAGCCTCCATTTCCAGTTTAGGCTAATCATATGACTCCAGAAATCTGTCAATGTTTTCAATATTTTCTATTTTATTAGAATACAAGTTTTCAAAGTAATTTCTAATTATCTTCTGTATATCTGGGGTGTTGGTTGTGACATTCCCTTTTTCATCACGAATGTTAGTAATTTGAGTTTTTTCTCTTCTTTTTGCTAGCATCGCTAAGGGTCTGTCAATTTTATTTTTTCAAAGAACCAACTTTTAGTTTTGTCAATTCTTTGAATGGTTTCCTTAGTGTCAATTTCATTAATTTCTGCTCTGATTTTAATTATTTCCTGTCTTCTACTGCTCTTGGTATTGGTCTGTTCTTCTTTTTCTAGTGCTTTGAGGTGTGATGTTAAGTCATTTATTTGTTGTTGTTTTTTTTTTTTTTTCCTCTTAAGGAATGAACTCAGTGCAATGAATTTTCCTCTTACTACTGCCTTCATAGTGTCCCAGAGATTTCTATAGGATGTATCTGTGTTCTCATTTACCTCTAGGAATTTTTTAATCTCCTCTCTGATGTCTTCTTCAACCCCTTGTTCATTCAGTAGCATGTTGTTTAGCTTCCAGTTGTTGGAGTAGTTTTTCTTATTCCTTGTTTTGTCGTTGATTTCCAATTTCATCCCTTTGTGGTCTGATAGAATGTAGGGTAGTATCTCTATTTTTTTATATTTGCTGAGAGTTGCCTTATGACCTAATATATGGTCTATTTTGGAGAAGGAGCCATGTGTTGCTGAGAAAAAAGTGTATTCGTTTACTGAGGGATGAAATATTTTATATATGCCTTTTAGGTCTAAATTATTAATTGTTTTAAGAAGGCTTAAAGTTTCTTTTTTTAGCTTTTGTTTGGTGATCTATCCATTGGTGAGAGAGGTGTGTTGAAGTCCCCTAGAATAACTGTGTTGTGGTCTGTTTTACTCTTGAACTTGAGAAGAGTTTTTTTGATGCATGTAGTTGCTCCATTATTTGGGCATATAGATTTTTGATTGTTATATCCTGTTGATGAATGGTTCCCTTAAGTAGTAAGAAATATCCATCTTTGTCCCTCTTGATTAGTTTTGGTTTGAAGTCTACCTTATTTGATATGAGAATGGAAACCCCTGCTTGCTTCCACAGGCCATGTGAGCGATAAGACTTTTCCCAGCTTTTCACTTTCAGTCTGTTGATGTCTTTTTCTATGAGGTGTGTTTCTTGGAGAAATTGTTGGGTCTTTTCTTTTTATCCATTCGGATAATCTGTGTCTTTTGATTGACGAGTTTTGGCCATTAGCATTCAGGGTTACTATTGAGATGTGATTTTTATTCCCATCCATTTTTATTTGAATTATGGTCTTTAGCTTGAATTGGTTTCTCTTCTGGTTGGTATTTCCCTTAGCTTAATATCTCCCTTTGTTGATTTTCATTGTTATTTTTTTCTTCTTCTTCATGAAAAATGTTGCCCAGGATGTTCAGAAGTGCTGGCTTTCGAGTTGTGAAATCTTTTAACTTTTGCTTGTTGTGGAAGGTTTTTATTTCATCTTTGAATCTAAAGTTCAATTTTGCTGGATATAAGATTCTTGGTTGACATCCCTTTTCTTTCAGAGCTTGAAAGATGCTATTCCAGGATCTTCTTGCTTTTAAGGTCTGGGTTGAAAAATCTGAACATAGTCCAATTGGTTTCCCCCTATATGTAATCTGCTTCCTTTCTCTTGTGGCTTTTAGTATTCTCTCCTTGCTCAGTATATTAGGCATTTTCATTATAATGTGTCTTGGTGTGGATCTGTTGTGATTTTGTTTGCTTGGTGTTCGGTAAGCCTCTTGAACTTGGTTTTCTCATTCATTCATTTTTGGAGTTCTTTGTCAAAATGATCTTTTGCCACCTGTATTTGCTCCCTCATCTCATTTTTGAGTGCATTCTTAAGTTCCATAAACATTTGGAATATGTAATTTCTAAATTCCATCTCTGGCATTCACCAACTCTGCTTGCCATGGAATCTACTGATGAGGTATATTGTTTTATTTGTGTCACTTTCTTCCCTTGTTTCTTCATGTTGCCTGTGTGTCTTTTCTTCCTGAACTATGGGACCTTGACTATTTCAATTTTACCTTAAAGCCTTATGTTGCTCCTGTAGTACAATGCTATTAGATCCACTTATAATTCCTTTACACTTTAAAATCTAACACTCTCTATTCAGAAAATCCAAGTTTGATCACAATGTACAGATTTAGTTAACCTAGATATTGTTTCCAATTTACTCTGGACCCTTCTGATGGGGTTTTATAGCTTCAAGTATTGGACACAGAGGTGATATGTTTAGGAAGAAGGAAGTGAGTGTCTTGAATTGTACTTTCTTAGAAAGTATGAAAAGAGTGCTATGGAAGTGGCTTAGTGGAAGTGGTTTAGTATCAGTAGATGAGAGAGGAAAGAGAATGGAGTGAACAATTAGGTGGAAAGACCAATTTATATATAAACCTAACTTATGCAGCTGTTGGGAGAAGAAATAAAGTAAGGTGGAAAAGAAAAAAAAAATGACAAAAGAGTAAGAATTGATGTAAGAGAGAGAAGAGAGAGAGTCGAGAAAATAGAGAGTAAACTATATATAACCCCGCTTTGCTATATAGTTCAATTGTGCCCTTTCTAGAAATCCCAAATTCTATGTATAACTTGTTTTTGCCTCTGTTGAGTATGCCATGGCAGGGTGTAAATAGGAAAGATGAAGGAAGAAGAAAAGATGCAAAAGTGAGAAGGAAGAAAAGAAAGAAAGAAAAGAGGAGCAGAAGCAAACAAACAAACACACTGACAATCAATGCAAAAAACAAAGCAAAACAAAGCAAAACAAAAAAACAAAAAAAAAAAAAACCCAAAAAACCAACAAAACAAACAAAGTTGAACCCAGGAACAAGTCTCAAACAAAACGGACCCTGGGAAGCCCTCCTTTTTTTTTTTTTTTTTTTTTTCCAGTTTAAGCCAATTGTATCTGATCACGTCTAGATAGTCAGCGATCCTGTTAGTAGAGTCAAGGCTGCACCTTTGGCCAGTGGCAGAATGGCATAGCGGAAGAGTGGCTCAGGGGGGTTGTGTGTCAGCAGATGAATGGCACCGGGAAAGGGACCCTCCACAAGGCACCATTTCCCCACGCCCACCCACAGTTGTAGCTTCTTGGGGCCGCTGTGCCGGCCTCAGACATGCCCTCCCCTGCTGGTTGCCGGAGCCTGACCCAGGTGTGTGCTGTTCTCAGAGCATTGGTGGCTCCCTAAATGTCTGCAGCGGTTCTTCCTTTCTGCCTTGCTCCTTTTTCCGGGTCAGCCACTGTTTATCTCAAAGATGGCGGTGCTCTCCTCCCACTCAACAGCAGTTCCACAGACCTTTGTTTCACTCCAGAGCATGCAGGATCGGCTTGGCAAGTTGTGTGAAAGAGCTTATGTGGACACTGCTCGCGCTTCTAGGCTCTTTTCTATCCTTCCTCGCTGATCGGTTTCAAAGCCGCTGTGTGGATCGTCCCCTTACCACAATGTTATCCAGTGGCTGCACCTGCAGCACCGACAGCACTGCTTTGGACTGTGGACCACTCCAACTCTGCCCCTGCCTGTCGTGGTCCGGAGATCGTTGTATTTCACTGTCCAAAGGTGCACGAATGTCTCAGCTCCCTTTCAGTTGCAAGAGAATTGCTAGTAACGCGCTCAAACTTCCCATTAAGCATCTTTTAGTAACTATGTCCAGAAAGCACCTCCCTCCTGTTGGCCATCTTCCCAGGATCCTCAAATTTTTGCTCACTAGAACATCAGCAAAGTTAAAGTAAGGAGTCGATAAAACAGAAGCAAGTAAAAAAACGTTACACATAGGATGTCCCCACATTCTTAAAAAAATGGCCATTTAATTTGTTTATTTTCTCTTCTTTCAGCTTTGTCAAAGATTTAAAGTTAAAAACACATCAACAATATTTACACTAGCTCTATTGCCCACAATTTTAAAAAGCTCAGTCTATCTTAATTAATGAATCAATTTCATTAATTGTGCTTAACTGATGAGAAATGTGTTTCATGGAAATCACCCTTATCTGTACTTAAGTAAATCAGAGACTAGTAGCTTCTGTGAAAAAAGTCACAATTAAAGGAGGAGCCTTAAGGGTGGGTAGTGATTGAGAAACTCAAATGTCCTCTATGATAAGCTTCATGAGGTCCTTGAAAATTCCTGGTCCTGGTTTCTGTCATTATAGTTGACACTCAATCCACATAAGCTGAACCAATAAAAGTCAAAAGAGACCCTGAACTGTCACTTCCTCCTTTAATAGAGGCTAGACAACAAGGTGTAAATGCCTAATGAAACAAATGTCATTTTTAGTTTGAAGTCAGTATTACTGGACAATATTTATTATCTGTGCCCACTCTGATCCCAGAAAGTTAGCCCAGAAGAAAGCACAGGATTGATAATTCAATCAACAAACATATTAAAAAAATATTCAACATCTCTAGAAATTAGAGAAATGTAAATCAAAACTACACTAGGATTTCATCTTACTCCAGTCAGAATGGCAGCTCTCAAGAGTACAAACAACAATACGTGTTGGTGAGGATGTGGAGAAAAAGGCACATACATATTTGGTGGGACTGCAAATTGATCAAGCCAATATGGAAAGCAGTATGGAGAATCCTTGGAAAACTGGGAATGGAAAGACCATTTGACCCAGCTATCCCACTCTTTGGTTTATACCCAAAGGATTTAAAATCAGCATACTATAGTGACACAACCACATGAATGTTTATAGCAGAACAATTCACAATAGCTAAACTGTGGAACCAAGCTAGATGCCCTTCAGTAGATGAATGGATAGGAAAACTTTGGTATATATACACAATGGGTATATATACACAATATATATATTTGGTATATATACACAATATCCCATACACAATGGGATATTACTCAGCATTAAAGGAAAATAAAATCATGGCATTTGCAAGTAACTGGATGGAGTTAGAGAATATAATGCTAAGTGAAGTTAGCCAATTTCAAAAAACCAAAGGCCAAATGTTTTCTTTGATATGAAGATGCTGACTCATATTGGTGATGGGGGAGGAGCATGGGAGAAATGGAGGAACTTAAGATAGGACAAAGGGGAGGGAAGGGATGGGAGGGGCAAGGGAATAGGAAAGATGGTGGACTGAGTTAGACATCATTTCCCTAAGTACATGTATGAAGACACGAATGGTGTGAAAATACTTTGTGTACACCAGTGACTTGAATAATTGTGCTCTATATGTGTAATATGAAATAAATTGCATTTCACCATTATAAATATCAAAAATCCAAATAATGAATGTTTTCTCTGATATAAGGAGGCTGATCCACAGTGGTGTTGGGTCAGGGTACATAGGAGGATTAGAGGAATGTTAGAAAGGTCAAAGGGGAGGGAGGGGAAAGAAGGGAGTAATGGAGGAGGGAGGGGAAAAAAGCAAAGGTGGTTGAACAAGATGGATGTCATTATCCTAAATGCATGATTGAAAATTTGAATGGTACGAATATACATTGTATACAAACAGTGTTTTATAAAAAGATACTCTATGTTTATTATGAATTATAATGCATATTACTATTATAAATACAACTTTGAATAAAAAATAAAAAAATGAATGCATTGTGTACAACTAAAGCAAATAAATAAATATTATATATATATAAATAAATTGCATTCCACCATCATATATAACAAATTAGAATAAGTAAATAATTTAATAAAAAAATAAAGACAGTACAGGTTTATTGTCTGCATCCTTCACAATTGAATGTCCAGCATTTAGAACATGCTTTTCATGGAGTAATAGGAAAGCCCACAACATGCAAAAATATTAAACAACTAAAGATTCTAGTGACTACTATCGGGTAGGGATTATAAATTATTAAGTAAATCATCAAATTAAATTATTACACTTCAAATTTAGTTATTTAGGTCAAATCAATTTATTATTTTTAAAATTAAAATGACAAGAAGTTAAATATTGTGGATAGAATCACTAGGAAAGACATTATTCTCAAAATTTACACAACTTACTGATTAATTTTAATTGTCAATGGGGGTTAAGATTTTCCACAAAATACCAGTTGAAAGCTCCTAGCTTGAAACAATTAACACATGAGATTCCTACCTCAGTGCCTGACAAACACTGGGAGTTTCCTAAAAACTGTTGTAATTCCTTTTTAACTTCTAAACTGTGCTTACTTTAAACTTGAAACAGAGTAGCTCATTTTTTTTTTTTTTAAGTTGAACACTTGGTTGGAAAGATAAAGAATAATTGTACCTCTGTTTATAATTGTAAAATGTATAACATATCAATTCTATAATCATGTATCCAATAGAAAGTATGCAGGATAAAGAATATGGCTGAACTGTCTATATTTGAATATGTATCACATATTAATTAATTGATTAAACTTGAATAATTGATTTTTTGTTTTACTCAGTTGCAGTTTCTCCATATACAAAATATTGATAACATTATCACTATCATAGAAAAAAACAATGGAGTAATAATCTTCCAGAGTTCCAATTTGACTCATTTTTATTACTTCATCTGGGAGCTGTGAGGGTGTTAATAGCCACTCAACACAACTGAACTAAAGCAAGATGGAGTAGATAAACTTCAAGTAGATAAAAACAAAGTACACAAAATGTAAATCAAATTCAGGTAAGGAAGTGTAGCTTTTAACTACTGAATTTAGAGAATGACTTAAAGTGGAAATATTTCTCTTTAGTAGAAAATTGCTGTGTCTCATGTTCAGTATTAGAATTATCCAATTCAAATGATACATTCTAGTCAATCACAATGGCAGTACCCTCCTTTGTTGAAAAGTGTGCTGCAAACCTTTTTATAGATGATTGTTGTTGAAAGTGCCATAACCCTCAAGGTAAAAAGAGAGATCATTCTTCAGGATTGCAGTGTCTTAAGTGAAGTGATATATAAGACCGATGCTCTGTGTAGAAAGGTCATTGGTATTCGAGATGGCAACACTGCCAGCACAGTCGTCTTTCATATAAAAAAAGATGACATATGCCTTGAATTTCCACAACTAGAGAAAATGTGGCTGCAAAATCCTTCAAAACTAATGTTCCTCTGGAGTGTAGCCATTCTTCTAAACTGTATGGAAGAGGTTATCATAACATATATCAGTAAAATAAGATTTATGATTTGATTTCCATTTTAAATTGCTCTTTAAAATATAGTATATGCATTTATAAAGCTTTATATACACAAATAAGTTTAAACATATCAGATATTGATATTAGAATGAAGATGTGACACACAGATTGAGCATCATTAATCAAATTTAATTTTAATTTAAGCAAGGCCAGGCTATGCTATGCACTTTGGTGTATAGGATTTAGGATATTTTCAACTTACAATGAGTATATTGGGAAATAACCCCATCAATTGTCAAAGAGCATTGGTAAAGAGAAACTTTAACCCTTCAATTTTGTGGTCTCTAAAAGTAATGAACAAGGACATGGCACAACAAAGTGGTGCTTGCTTCCTTTAGGAATTTATTTGGGGGCAGTGTGTAAGGATCTGAAATCAGGATTGACAACAATAAGAAAAGGTACTGGGAGACAGTGACTCAAAGAGGTGAAGCACTCAGACCCCCTCCAACACCAGTGGAGGAGTATTGGCCAGCTGTGAAGAGGGTGGTGTGCTGACAGCACATAGCTATTGGATCTTTCAGGACACACCTCATCTCTCTCTCTCTCAACTCCCATTCAGTTGCTAATGCCTAGAAGCTAGATGTCATAGCCATTCTTTTCACTGAACCATTCATTCCTTTAAATCTGTCATCAAGTCATGGCAGTTTGTTCTCCAATGTGTAGCCTAAATACTTCCCCTATTCATTTCTTTATCCCAGTTGTCCTATTTTGCTTAGACTGCCACAATTTAGTATGACCCAGGTTAAAAATTATATATATATATATATATATATATATATATATATATGTGTGTGTGTGTGTGTGTGTTTATTTTTTTCTTCTTCTAGAAAAAGTTATTCCACATGGTTCAAAATATGGACTCATATTCTCCTATTTAGCCCTGGCACCTCTACTGTGATATGTGGCTTAATGATGGATGCATTCTGAGAAATGCATTTTTAGGCTATTTAATTTTTTTTAGGAATGTATGGAATGTGGTCACACAAAACTAGATGATCTAGGTCAACCATTCAATTTAGTCATTTTCATTATCAAGTATTATGTATTGTACGTATTGTATATTTATATTCTTATATGACTGATAATGCAGTAGGTTTATATACACAAGTATCACTGTAAAACAATGAATAATGCATTGTGTTAGGACCTTAGAATGGCAATGCTGTCACCAGACAATTGGAAAATTTCAGCTTCATTGTAATCTTATATGACAATGGTCATATATGCAGGTTTTCCTTGAACAGAAGGTCATTATGTGGCACATGATTGTATTATTCAGGCTATTTCAGATTAGATTATGCTGTATGCTGCAGAACACTCATGGCTGTAATATGGCTAATTTTTGTCTTATAGAAAAAAGGAGCCATCAGCCCTCCTGCATGTGTTCCAGCTTGGACCGCCCACTTTTGAGACACCATATCCCAGCTCTGTCTGCTCACTCCAGAGCCACAGGTAATCACCACCTCTGCCTGCAGGACAGGGAACAGGCCCTGGGCCCAGGAACAGGGAGTGTTACATGGGGATACCCATCTTTTGTTTCTCCTACTAACACCCTAATTCCTATGATTACCCTCTCACTAGTCAAATAATCTATTACCTCTATTTTCTCACATCTTACCTCACAAATGTCTTAGCTAACCCCTAAGTCTCCCTTTCTACCATTAGATACTGTGAACCACCACACAAAAATACTGATAAATGGTAGAAGATAATTGATTTCATCATGTATGTTTAAAGTGTCAAAATTGTAAATATAAAAATAGAAACTGATACATGGCAATACGTTGGGTACTTTGAATGCTGTAATATTGATCTTTCCCTTTAAAGTGAGGCATCAGGTAACCTGTAGGGATGCTATAAGATAATAGGATAGAAGCAGTAATACTTCAGACTTACACTGCAAGAGAGGTAAACACATAGATATCATGAGAAAACAAGGGAGAAAAATGCCCCAAACAAACCAAGATACTACAGCAATAGAATCCATAGAAAGCACAGTAGGTGAAATGTCAGAAAAGGAGTCCCAAATACACATAATTAAAATGATTCGGGATTTTAAAAATGACCTAAGTGAGAAGATACAGGCAAAAATTGATCTCTCCAACAAAGAGATAAGAGATCAAATATAGGCAACCATCTAATCACACCAACAAAGAGATAAGAGAACAAATACAAGTAGTAAAAGATTACTTCAAGAAAGAGATAGAGAGTCCAACAACAGGCCATTTAAAAAACTCTACAGATAGTATCACCAACAGATTGGATCACTCGGAAGATAGGACCTCAGATAATAAGGACAAAATATATAATACTGAAAATAAATCACAGTGAAGATGCTAAGAAACCACGAACAAAATATCCAAGAATTATGGGATATCATCAAAAAACCAAATATAAGATTTATTGGAATTGAGGAAGGTACAGAGAATCAATCCAAAGGAATGCAAAATCTCTTTAATGAAATAATATCAGAAAATTTCCAAAATAAGAAGAACAAATTTGAAAACCAAATACAAGAATCACATAGGATGCCAAATGTACAAAATTACAACAGATCTACACCAAGGCACATTATAATGAAAATGCCTACCATACAAAATAAGGATAGAATTTTAAAGGCCATAAGAAAGAAAAATCAGATAACCTATTCAGGAAAACCAATTCACATCTAAGAAGATTTTTCAACCCAGACCTTCAAAACAAGGAGAGCCTAGAACAACATATACCAGGCTCTAAAAGATAAGGTATGCAAAACAAGAATCTTATATCCAGAAAAATTAAGCTTCAGATTTGATGATGAAATAAAACCTTCCATAATAAACAAAAGCTAAGAATTTGCAACAAAAAGCCGGCATTACAGAACATTCTTGGCAAAATATTCATGAGGAGGAAATGAAAAACAACAATGAAAACCTGCAAAGGGAAGAACTACAATAAAGGAAAACTAACCATAGGAGAAATCAAGTCAAGCTAAATACCAAAAATAAAATTAAATAAAATTAAAAATGACTGGTAATACAAATAATATCTTTATAATAATCCTTAATGTTAATGGCCTAAACTCACCAATTAAAAGACATAGGATGATAGATTGGATTTTAAAAAAGACCCAACAATACGCTGCCTTCAAGAGACACATTTCATAGGAAAAGATGCCCACAGACTGAAGGTGAAAGGATGGGATAAAATATACCACTCACACGGACTACGTAAGCAAGCAGAGGTTTCCATCCTCATATCAAAAGTAGACTTCAAGCCAAAGGTAATCAAAAGAGATAAGGATGGACATTTCATACTGCTTAAGGGAATCATACATCAGCAAGACATAACTGTCGTAAATATATATGCCCCAAATAACAGAGCATCCATGTTCATCAAACAAACTCTTCTCAAGTTCAAGAGCCAAATAGACCACAACACAATAACTCTAGGTGACTTTAACACACAGCTTTTACCACTGGATAGATCTTCCAAACAAAAGCTAAACAAAGACACCGTAGAACTGAATAATACAATCAATAGCTTAGATTTAACTGACATACATAGAGTATAATATCAATCAACGAGTCAGTACACTTTCTTCTCAGCAGCACATGGATCATTCTCTAAAATAAACCATATATTATGCCATAAAGCAACTCTAAGCAAATATAAAACAGTAGAGATACTACCCTGCATCCTATCAGATCATAATGGAATGAAATTAGAAATCAATGATAAAATAAGAAACAAAACTAGGAGACTAAATAATATGCTACTGAATGAACAATGGGTTGCAGAAGACATAAGAAAGGTGATTAAAAAAATTCTTAGAGGTAAATGAGAACACCCATGCAATATATCAAAATCTCTGGGACACTATGAAGGCAGTACTAAGAGGAAAATTCATTGCATGGAGTTCATTCCTTCAAAGAAAAAAAGGTCAACAAATAAATGAATTAACATTACACCTCAAAGCCCTAGAAAAAGAAGAACAAATTAACCCCCAAAACAGTAGAAGACAGGAAATAATTAAAATCAGAGCCAAAATCAATGAAATTGAAACAAAAAACACATTTGAAAAAGTTGACTGAACCATAAGTCAGTTCTTTGAAAAAATAAGTAAAATTAGTTAGCTATGCTAACTAAGAAAAGGAGAGAAAAAACTCAAATTATCAATATCTGTGGTGAAAAAGGAAGCATCATGACGGACACTACAGAAATACAGAAGATAATTATTTTGAAAATTTATACTCCAATAAAATAGAAAATAATGAAAGCATCAACAACTTTCTAGAAACATATGATATGCCCAAACTAAATCAGGATGATATACACAATTTAAGTAGATCAATTTCAAGCAAAGAAATAGAGGATGCCATCAAAAACCTACCAACCAAGAAAAGCCAAGGTCCAGATGGATACACAACCGAGTTCTACAAGATTTTTTAAAGAAGGACTAAACACCAATACTTCTCAAACTATTCCATGAAACAGAAAAAGAGGGAACCCTTCCAGATTCATTCTATGAGTCCAATATCACCCTGATTCCAAAACCAGGCAGAGACAAATCAAAGAAAGAAAACTTCATACGAATATCTCTAATGAATATAGATGCAAAAATTCTCAATAAAATTCTGGCAGATCAAATACAAAACCATATAAAAAAATAGTACATCACGATCAAGTAGGGTTCATTCCAGGGATGCAATGTTGGTTCAACATAAGGAAATCAATAAATGTAATTCATCACATCAATAGACTTAAAGATAAAAAATCATATGATCGTCTCAATTGACGCAGAGAAAGCATTTGACAAGATACACACCTCTTTGTGCTCAAAACACTAGAAAAAATATGGATAACAGGAACATACCTCAACATCATAAAGGCCATCTATGCTAAGCCCCAGGCCAACATTATCATAAATGGAGAAAAGTTGAAAGCATTCCCTCTAAAACCTGGAACAAGACAGGGATGCCCTCTTTTGCCACTATTATTTAACATTGTTCTTGAAATCCTAGCCATTGTAATTAGACAGATGAAAGAAATAAAAGGGATAGGGATAGGAAAAGAAGAACTCAAATTATTACTATTTGCAGATAATATGATTCTATACATAGAAGATCAAAAAATCCACCAGAAATCTTCTAGAACTAATAAACAAATTCAGCAAAGTGGCTGGATATAAAATCAATACCCATAAATAAAAGGCATTTCTGTATATCAACAACAAATTCCCAGAAAGAGAAACTAGGAAATCCACCCCATTTACTATAGCCTCAAAAAAATAAAATAAAATACTTGGAAATCAATCTATCAAAAGAAGTGAAAGACCTGTACAATGAAAACTACAGCACACTAAAGGAAGAAATTAAAGAAGATCTTAGAAGATGAAAAGATTTACCTTGTTCATGGAGAGGTAGAACTAATACTGTCAAAATGACTATCCTACCAAAAGCACTATACAATTTCAATGCAATCCCAATCAAAATCCCAATATCATTCCTCATAGAAATAGAAAAAAAAAAAATCATAAAATTCATCTGGAAAAATAAGAGACCCAAAATAGCCAAAGCAATTCTTAGCAAGAAGAGTGAAGCTGGTAGCATTACTATTCCAGATAGTAATTGTAATTGTATTACAAAGCAATAGTAACTAAAACAGCATGGATTGGCACCAAAATAGACCAGTATACCAATGGTACAGAATAGAAGACTCAGAGACTAACCCACACATCTACAGTTATCTTATATTAGACAAATGTGCCAAAAACATACATTGGAAAAAAGACAGCCTCTTGAAAAAATAGTGTTGGGAAAACTGGAAATCCTTATGTAATAAAACAAAATTAAACCTCTATCTCTCTCCATGCACAAAACTCAACTCCAAGTGGATCAAAGACCTAGGAATTAAACCAGAGACCTTGCACCTAATAGAGGAAAAAGTAGGCCCAAATTTCCAACATGTTGGATTAGGCCCCAACTTCCTCAATAAGACCCCTATAGCACAAGAATTAAAACCAAGAATTAATAAATGGGATGGATTCAAACTAAAAAGCCTCTTCTCAGCAAAATAAACAATCAGTGAGGTGAACAGACAACCTACAGTATGGGAGCAAAGTTTTACAAGCATATTGGACTGAACATTAACTTCAAGGATATATAAAGCTCTCAAAAACCTTTACACCAAAAAAAAACCAACCAACCAAACAAACAGACAAAAAAACCAAAACAAACAAACAAACAAAAAACAAAACAAAAAAAAAAAAACCCAACCCAATCAATAAATGGGCTAAGGAACTGAACAGACACTTCTCAGAAGAAGATATACAATCGATCAACAAATATATGAAAAAATGTTCAACATCTCTAGCAATTAGAGAAATGCAAATCAATACTACTCTAAGATTTCATCTTATGCCAGTCAGAATGGCTGCTATCAAAAACACAAACAACAAGAAATGCTGGCCAGGTTGTTGGGGAAAGGGTACACTCATACATTGCTGGTGGGGCTGCAAATTGGTGCAGCCAATCTGGAAAGCACTATGGAGATTTCTAGAAAAACTTGGAATGGAACCACCATTTGACTCAGCTATCCCACTCCTCGGTCTATACCCAAAGGACTTAAAAACAGCTTGCTACAGGGACACAGCCACATCAATGTTTATAGCCACACAATTCACAATAGGTAGATTGTGGAAACAACCCTGATGCCCATCAGCAGATGAATGGCTAGGGAAACTTTGGTATATATACACAATGGAACACTTCTAAGCACTAAAAGAGAATAATATCATGGCATTTGCAGGTAAATGGATGGAGTTGGAGACAATAATGGTCAGTGAAGTCAGCCATTCCCCAAAACCCAAAGGTCAAATGATTCCTTTGCTATGATGATACTGAATTATAGTGGCAAGGGAGGGGGGATGAGAGAAATTAAGGAATGTTAAATAGAACAAAGGGGAGGGAGGGGAGGAGAGGGGCAAGGGGATAGGAATAATGGCAGAATGAGATGGACATCAATATACTAAGTGCATGTATAAAAATCAAATGGTGTGAAAATCCTTTTTGTAAAACCAGTGACTTGGAAAACTCTGCTCTTTATATGTAATATGAAAGGAATTGCAGTCTGAAAGCATGTATAACAAATTAAATTAAATTTTACAAAAAAGGAGCCAAAGAGAATATAAAAGGTTAGGATGATGGCTGCATAGCTATCAGGGACCTAGTCTCATGTATTCTCTTCTCTGCCATCCTCAATGTATGGTCCTCAAGGTCAATATTTATTCCAGGTGACTGTGAGAACTTCTTCCATCACATCAATATTTCAGACTGAGAGCAATTATGCAAGATAAATAAATAAAAGGAATACATATAGAAAAGGAAGAAGTCAAATTATTCTCATTTGCAGATATATGATCCTCTATTTAGAAGATCCTAAAAGTTCCACCAGACAATTTATAAAGCTTATAAACAAATTCAGCATGCAAAGTAGCAGAATACAAAATCAGCATACAAAACATTAGTTTTCTATAAACCAATAATAAATCAGCCAAGAAAAAAATTAGAAAAACAAAGACATTCACAATAGTTTAAAAAAATACCTAGAAATTATTCCAAATAATAAGGTAGAAGATCTGTATGAGAGAAATTAAGGAACACTGAAAAAAGAAATTGAAAAAAACACTAAAAGATGGAAAGATTTCCAATGTTCATGGATAGGCTATAGTGATATTATTAACATGTCTGTATCACCAAAAGTTATCTACAGATTTAATGTGGTCCCCATCAATAAACCAATGGTATTCTTCAAGACTAGAAAAAAATCCTAAAATGTATATAGAAGAATAAAAGAACCAGAATAGTCAAAGAAATCCTGAGCAAAAATAATAAAGGTAGAAGTATCATAACACCTGTCTTCAAGTTATACTTCATAGCTCTAGTAATAAAAACATTATGTACTGGCATAAAAACAGACACACAGATTGATGGAACAGGGTAGAAGATACAGAGACATATCCATGATTCTATAGCCACCTGATTCTTGTCAAATGTGCCAACAATATGTCTTGGAGAAAAGACACCCTCTTCAGTAAATGGTGCTGGAAAAACTGGATATATGTAGAAGAATAAAATTAGATCTCTATCACTCATAATCTGAGTTGTTCAAAAGCCAACTCAAAATGGATCAAAGTTTTTTGTGTAGGTCTAGAAACTTTGCCACTGTTAGAAGAAAACAGAGCAGAAACACTTCAACATTTGTTGTGAAGAATCATTACAAAAATAAAACAACACCTTATATGCTTAAAAAATATTTCAGGCTTTGGAAAGAAATGATGTGTAAGGCCATGGAGCCCAGCTAAAAGAACTTTTCTACAGATTTCCCAGAAGTTCCTCACCATCTTGTTTACATATTATTAGCAAATAAATAGAGATATGGTCACAGAAAGAAATTTGAGAAATGCAGGATTTTAGCGAAGCACACACAGGTAATTTAGAAGGAGAACAGTTTTCATAGTCAAATATGTGTCCTCATTATCATTCTTCATATATATTTATATATACATCATATGTATTTATATATATTGTAGTCAGAGTGATCTCTTTGTTCTCTTATATTTTATTTGACTGTATTTTTACCTATTGTGCTTTGCTGTTCTGGGATGTCCTACAGAATATTATCTTTCATTTAGTCACCCTAAGGGTTTTTGACTTTGCCAATTCTCAGGCTTTCTTTGATTTTGATTACCTTTTCAGTTTTTAGGCATATTGGTTTGATATTCAGTAAAATGTCCTTCAACATGGGTTTGTCTAGTGATTTCCTCTAGTGAAAGTTTCTGTTCTCTATCTATAAACTTCAAAAGTTTTCACCTTAGGATAAAATCCAAACTTATAAATTTGAGGTCCAAGTTCTTATGATACACTGAATGAGTTAAATTTGTTATTTTGGTTTTGAGCAAGACAGTGATAAATGTTAAGGGCAATTCTCAACATGTCATATCAAAGAGCTTGCTATCAGAATGATTATGAGGTTGATGATTATGTTGACTTTGATTGACTCAGGTGCTTTTGACCAGGTTTCTTCACAGTAAAATTACCTCCCCTACTTTATGCTGAAGTCTTTGGAAGTAAGCACTAAGCATATCCTATAAGTACAAGATTCTGTGGCTTCTTGAAGGGGGAGCATCTACATAAATTATGCAAAAATTTTAGGGGGAGATTATCTCTACCTCTCCATTTATTTATTTAGCCACTAACTTATATTCATAAGGATTTATAGATTTTTTTCATACTTTGGGTGATGATCCAATACTATTGTGTTTATTCATCTCTCAAATGTTTCCAACTTTGGCCATTGGAAGCTCTTTTGATGAGTTCTAGAACCCCTTTCATCCATTCCTACTGTATTGGTTTTAGTACTTCCTTATTTTCTAGAATTATAAGATGTTCCTGCTTCATCTTGTATAATCCCTGACATGGCCTGAAATTGAACATTTCTCTAGGGAGTTACAATTTTTACTTGGAGAATGATAACGGAAATTAAAATATCACTAGATGTGATTGCACTTCTGTGGTATCATTGTTTTTGGCTCATTTAGGTCACAAAACTAAGAAATCTATGTATACACACAGACTGTATATATATATACACACACACACACACACACACATATATAATGTAAATACACCATGTATGAACATTTTATATATATGTACACCATATACACCATACGAATATATACCACATATACGTAGTCACTATACATATATATATATATCCATTAATATCTATATTAAGCTAAAGAATTAATGCTGATGTCATTAATTTTAATTTAGCTTATGATTTATTTTAGCTTCCCCCCTTAGTTATTTCTACAGAATGATACCCTAGATAAATAATTTAGAAAGTTTCTGTTCTCTACCCATAAACTTCAAAACTTTTCACCTTAGGATAAAATCCAAACTTATAAATTTGAGGTCCAAGTTCTTATGATACACTGAATGAGTTAAATTTGTTATTTATTTACTTTGGCAATTAGGAATGATTCATGGAAGAGTAAAGACATTATCTGTAGCTACTCCTCTCTTTATGCATGTAATAAAACAACTCTAAAATAAAATAAACACTGTATTTATTTCTTGGAACTATCAATACCAAAGTCAATACATCTTGTTAGTGTTTAACCAATTAATAACAATAAGCATTTAGTTAATTAGTTTGAATCCTATTGCATTAAAATAAAAATAAAGGTATAGTAAATTTGGAGTAATACTTCTCAAATACTTGGCCACACAAAGCATTTTATTATGTTTTCTACAGATAGAAAACAACAAATTTAAGGAAAATCGAGATAAGTTCTTGTAATATACATTGCATGAGAGTGTGTGTGTGTGTGTGTGTCTGCATGTGTGAACACTCTTATTAGTAAGTTGTACTCTGTGATTTTGGACACATAAATCTATAAAAAAACAGCAAAAGGGAGCTTGAGTGATGAGTAAGGTTTAACATGCTACCTACCAGTTTCTCTACTTAATCTTTATTTAATTTCTAATTTATAATCATACTCTTAGGAAGAAGGAAAGAGTTTTGAGGGACTTTGTTAAACAGGATGGGAAGTTCAGATTTGGTTTTGACAACTTCAGAAACTTTGAAAGCATTTTTTTTCCCCCATGGGAGATGAATAAACAAATATTCAGAAGTTGAGAGTTTAAAATTTCACCTGGAAGGGAAGCAAGGATAGGCATTTCTTTGTTTGTGCTTATGTCTGGAGCACATTTCTTCATGTTCTGGTTTTAAAAGGACTCAATTATTCAATTGTCAATTTTCTCCAGTTTGTTTTCTTAAAATCAATGAAAACTTTTTCTCAACATTGAAAAAAATATGACATCTCAGTATTGACATGAGTGATAATATGGATCAAGTACATGAACATATGCCTTTCTGAAGAAATTTTTAAAAATCTTAATAAGTTAAGCATTATCTGTGCCCTGGTCAGAGAATAAATCCATATAGTGCCAACTTGAACAACTGCCTATCCATTTTCTTGCCAAGAGGGACAGTTGGACAGTCATGGTGAGGATTGATCCAAGTTATGTCTTGGATCCTGTTACCTGACCATCAAGTATACAATCAATCTATGGGTGAAACAGTCTGCTGATTGGCATTAAGGCACTTTCTTGTTGTATCTAGAAATGCAGTCTAATTCTAAAATATAATTTCAGTTTCTACCATGGCCCCTAAAAAACACCTCAATAAATAAGAAAACCTTTCTCATTTATTGAAAAGCACCGAATAAGCACTTTTCCTTAAATGACTACCACATGTATGACAAGGGCTTATTTGTGTTCTCCTATGATTTCATCCAGCCATATGAGAGTAATCATTCTTCTACTTTTGTGCAATTTCCACAGTGATAGATTCCTAATTTATTTGTAAAAGCAAAATTTTTGCATTACTTATTATAAAACACACTTAAAATTTTTTTTAAACATTTACTTTTTAGTTGTGGACACAACACTTTTATTTTATTTTTATGTGATGCTGAGGATTGAACCCAGTTTCTCATACATACTAGGCAAGAGCTCTACCTGTGAGCCACAACTCCAGCCCTATAAAACATAGTTTTGATCAAGATCTAGAAAAATAAAAAATTTCAGAAAATGACAATGATACAAAGTTTGCTCTGGCTTTATGCCATTTTCTGACAAAAATTTATTTAAGATAACATAAAGAGAACTAGAGATTTTCTGTGCCATATTTTTTTTTTTAAATAACAAAGAGAACTAAAGATTTTCTGTGCCATATTTTTTAAAAAATAATTATCATTGTGCTTGCTATTCAAAATTTCCTTTTTTGAAATCTGCATGCAGTCATAACATTTCAATAGTCTCATATTCCAAATTTCATTCCATGAGTCATCTTCTTCATTTACATTTATATTGCTATTATCTGCTTTTGCTTATTTTTGTACTTTGTTAGTGTTTCCTTTTCTACTAATTATCATTCTTTGCTTTAATGAGCCCTTTTTAACCACTGATGCATGTTAGGGAATTGGTGGTACATTGAGTAATATTTTAATATTGTTCAGTGATGTGTAAATGTGAAAATAGGTTACCCAAGAGAAATGGCACAAAGGCAAATTAAGTTTGGTATGAACCAATTCACTTACTGATCATGTCTATTACAACTCAGGTACGAAATTAAGTGTGCACCAGAAAAACTCAGTGATAAAGAAAATAACAATGCAATAATTTAAAAACCATAATTACCACAAAAATTCATGAATATCAGAATACTAAACTTTCAAGTTGGGATCAACATTACTGATTTATTTTTGTAGTAACTCTAATATGATCTACAAGTCAATGACAACCAATCTCTAGGTAAAACCATTCAAAAGACACACCTGCAAATTGAGAAATGTTTATAAACCAAATTCCTTTCATTTTATTATGAAACTGTGTGAGGAATTGTGAACCACTTAATAGACATTTGGGGATTATGTGGATATCGTATTCTAAGAAAATTTGTTGAGATAAACTAACCCATTTCATGCTTTTATTCTCTGAGTAGAAAGACATATACTTAGCGTGTGTAAATTTTTTAATGATAATATTTGCTCTTAAAATTCCTTCATTCATTGCAGAGGTACAAAAAAGCTATTCCCATGAAGTTTAATAAAAGAATCTTGAAACTATTTTTTCCCACTCATAAATATAATAGTTTCCAAAATTGTATTATCAAATGCCATCATGATATTAGCAGACTATATCACTTACATTATCATACATAATCATGTGAGAGAGAGAGAGAGAATTAAACATCTTAGTTGTATTTCAATTCTATTTTTCTGGGACTTGCCAAGGCAAAACAGTATGGTTTTAATGGTGTAATGACCTAATCCCTTAACTTTGAAAAAGTTAGTATTATATATTACCTAATTTTGGTCAAAATATGCTTTAGCATGTTAAAGAATGTGTAGTAATGAATCATACATTTTACGTTAAAGCTCTAGGCTTCCTACATCAAAGTCAAAATTTCTTTTAATGAGTTATAAAGTGTTAATGATCTCTGAGCAAATGAAATCAGTCAAGAGATTATGTATGTGACATAATTAGTATGCCAGGAAAAGATGAAAAAAAATACAATGTGACATAAAAAAATCCCACACTATAAAAACACTTTAAAAACCTGAGACTGTTCCAGTCACTCCTTCCATTCCAGCAAGAGTTCGAGGGCTTGTGCTAGTTTGACAGGAGCATTTGGGCAAATGTCATCGTGGTCAAACCACAGTACCTTCCCATCTTCAGCTTCCCTTCAAAGGAGCTCTGAGAGCCCTTTAAACATGGGATGTTTGCTTGGTGGCACAGGCTTTGAAATATGAAATGAGTATGGGGAAAAATAATTCCGTAAAGTGGGGTTTCACAGAAGCAAAAAAAAAAAAAAAAGGGCAGGTCTGAGACTATTATCTAAATGTGGTCTGCTTACCAGCAATCCACTTTTCTGAACAAAGGGTTGTCTTTTGTATTTGAAATAATTTGTAATTTGATGTGTTCTTCTCCCTTTTAATTGGTTTTAATATCTCCAAGACATCTTGATTCAAGATTTAACTCAAAAAGCAATTTGCATCATTGATGAACCTGAAAAAAGATCTCAAGGCTAAAAACATAACAATAATGCTAATTGAAGAAAAAATACAGTTATGGTCATATTCCATATATTAACATGTTGAGAGAGAACTGATTTTAAGACTGTGTTTTAGCAATCAGTCTTGATGATAAGTTGAGCTATTTTGAAAGAGATACTTGCCACTGCAAAATAAATACATACACAAAAACAGATAAACAGCCTCTCTGTACACAATGAGAAAGACTGAGCTGAAGAGTCCCTGGCTCTTATTTTACTGATTTAATTTTAAAACATTACTACTTATGTAAATACTGTCTGGGAAACATGAAGTTGGACTCATTCACATCATACAGATAGTAGCAAAGCTAGAAGGGTGGTTTTCAGCTTTGTGCAGAAAGAACAAACTACCTGGAAGGAATCTTATAAGTGAATGCAAGTCTTAAAAGGCGTTCTTTTGACATCACATCTGGGAGATTTGGAAGGGGACATATAAGATATGTGTCCCTAATTAGTAAAACAAGGTTATGAAGTGAAGGAATCACTTTAAAATGGATGGGAATATAACTTATCAATGTGTTTTTAGGGAAAGATACAGTACTTGGTACATTATAAATGGACTTTTGTTTAAATGGCTGCAAAGCCTGTCAGTGAAACTAAGCTTTAAATAAAGATGAAAATAAGTGATAGTACGTTTAGGATGGCTTGATAAAATTCACATGGCTATTAGAAGAAAATCAAACTTCTATCCATCATTTTGCTGTAGTTCAATGGCAAGAAAAGGATGAAGAACTCAGGCTTCAGAATGTAAATGATTAATAATGATAGTGACAATTATTAATTTTGTTATAAAGATTCTAAGTTTTTATTTATGCCTAAAACACTGATTTGGTCTTAATGATGCATTTAGATTGTTTACATAACTGTATGTTCACAAGCTCATCCACTTTTCACCCAGCATCACCCAGTGGTGGTATCTTAATTAAATAACATGATATTAAAATAGAAAATTGATATTAATACAGTCCATTGACTTTATTCAATAGTAACAGTTTTATATGCAGTCATGCATGTGTGTGCATGTGTGTGTAGGTGAGAATTTTGTTCTTTGAGATTTTATCACACATGTAGACTGGTAGAAGAACCAATATAATCAAGCCACAGAAAATTACATCAGGAGGATTCTTGTGTGACCTTGTATAAGCCTCCACCTCCCTATTCACATACCACCAATCCCTAAAAACCACAAAAGCCTTTCTCAGGTCTGTAATCCTGTCATTTTAGTGATGTTAATTAAGTAGAATTGTAAAGTATCTAATCCTTTGAAATTGGTTTTATTCACACACACACACAGAAGTTCCCCTTATTCTATCCAAATTTTTGTGTGTATCTGTGGTTTCTATACCAATAATTTTAGTCAATTGCACATTTAAAATTTTTAAAATATTTGCATCTCTAGTGAACATGTAAAGACTTCATTCATTACCATTACTTCCTAAACAATATAGTATAACAACTATTTGTATAGCATTTATAGTGTATTGTAGGTAATCTTGATAGATTTAAAGTATATTGGAAGATTTGCATGGCTTATATGTACATATTATGCAATTTTATGTAAGGGATTTCATGAAATATACACTGTGGTTTCTTTAATTATTCTTGAAGAAGATATGTGTTGTTTGTATGGTTTAGCTGTTACCAAAAACAACTCTTGGAAACATTCATGCACATGATTTTGTGTGATACACTTTTATTTCTCTGGGATCAATGCCCAGCAGTACAATTGCTGGGTCATATGTTAACCACATGGTTAGCTTTTAAGAAACTTCCAACCTGTTTTCAGAGTAGCTATACTGTCTCACATTCCTGGCAATGATATATGGGTGATCCAGATTTTCCACATCAAACTCTGCATTTGATTTTTGTCATGTTTTCCCCAAATTTTAGCCATTGTGATAGGTATGCAGTAATATTCTATTGTGATTTTATTTTTCATTTTTATAATGGTTAATATTCTTAGGAGCCAAGGAAGTGTCTCCTAATGCCTTTTCTCCTTTTTCTAGTTGATTATCTTTTCTATTACTGAGTTAGAACATCCTTTGCATATTTTACATATGAGTTCTTTGTTAGAAATGTAATTTGCAAGTATTTTCTGCCAATCTGAGGATTGTTTTCTCATTCTCTTAACAAGAGCTTTTATAAAGTAAAATAATAATAATAGTAATAATGATTTTGATAATATAAAATTTAACACTTTCTTTTTTTTAAGGAATTATGCTTTTAGGAGTAAGTCTCAGTAAGATGTCTTCACCAACTCTCAGGTAATTTCCTCATAATTTTTACTTAAAATTTTTTACAGGTTTAAGTCTTAAGTTTATGTCTGTGATCCATTTTGAGTTAATTTTTAATTAAAGAATGAGGTTAGTCTGAGTTGATTTTGTTTTTCTCCTACAGATGCTCAAGTAAAATTAAGAGGCTACCCTCTCTATTTAACTGCTTGTTTGTTTGCAGATTTGTCAAAACTCTATTAAGCATATTTGTGTGAGTTTATTTCTGCATTCTCTGTTTTGTTCCATTGATCAATATGTCCATCCTTTGGTAATACTGGAGTATGGTTACTGTAACTGTATATTAAGCCTTAACAGTGATTACGATCAAGTAATTATTATACAGTGGTTATTTCCATATTATTTTCTGTCAAATTGTTTTAACTATGCAAGATCAAGAATCCATGTGACTTGTATATTTTAAAATAAGTTTGTCTATGTATGCAATAATATCTTGCTAGGATTTTTTTTTTTTTTTTTTTAATATATACTGGGGATTGAACACAGGGGTGTTCAAGACACTGAGCCACATCCCCTTCACTTTTTGTCTTAAATTTAGAGACAGGGTTTCACTAAGTTGCTTAGGACCTTGATAAATTGCTGAGGTTGGCTTTGAACTCAAGATCCTCCTGCCTCAGCCACCCAAGCCACTGGGATTATATTCATGTGCCACAGTGCCTGGTCCTCGCTGGGATTTTGATAACCATTTTATTAAATCTAGATAAATTTGGGAAGAATGAAGAATTGACTGGTTTTTGTTTGTTTGTTTTGGATTCTGCAGACTTAACCCAGAGGTGCTTTACCACTGAGTTACATTATTATTTTGAGACAGGATCTTATTAAGTTGATAAATTTGATAATTTGATAAATTGCTGAGGCTGGCCTTGGACTTGTGATCCTCTTGTCTCTCAGCCTCCTGAGAGGCTGGGATTACAGGCCTGAGCCACAGTGCCTGGCAAGAATTGACATTTTTACTAAAATCAATATTTCTATCAATGAACATAGTTTTTTTCCATGTATTTAGGGTTTCTTTTATCTGAATTTTGTAATTTCAGTATATGGATTCTGTACATTTGTTAAATGTATATCTATTTCAATTTTGTGAATATCTATGTTAGCATCTTGTTTTAAATTTTTATTTCTGTGTTTATTGTTATATGGAAACCTCATATCCAATTGCATTCATTTTAAATATTTCATACCAATATGTAACATTGGTCACAATCCAAGAACACAAGTTGTTACATTAATAACATCAAAAGTCCATGCTTAACTCAGGATTCCTTAATTTCAACACAATCTTTTTATATGTTCCTGGATGCTTCCAGGATATTACTTGTAGTTATCATGTCTCCCCAGACTGTCCCCAAACATAACATTTTCTTAGACACTTCCTGCCTCACCTTGTCAGGTCTGAGGTCCATTGGTTCATGGTGATATAAATAAATAATTTAATAATAAAAAATAAAAATAGTGAGAAGACTAGATGACCCTCTATGCAGAGGAATTACACATAATTTATATGCATAATTGCATTAGTCATAATATTTACTTTCTGTATTTTTAAAAAAATATTTATTTATTTGCTTTAGTTGTACACAACGCAATGAATTTATGTTTACGTGGTGCTGAGGATTGAACCTGGGCCACGCACATGCTAGGCAAGCGCTCTACCACTGAGCCACAACCCCAGCCCACTTTCTGTATTTTTTGATGCTTTGACATTCATATCCTTACTCATTCTGAACACACAAATCCCTCCCAGAGTTATCTAATTGCCACAGATAATATAATAATTTGCTGAAAGCACACATATGCAAACCAACCACTACAGAGACCACATATCCCAACCAACTTACTTAATTTAACTGTGACACATCAGGTCAATATTTTCCCAAGTCACTGGTTTCCCTATTTAAATCATACAGAGACCATGTGCAGTCATGAGTCTATCATCATCATGTAAAGTAGCCAATACTTGCTTTGCTTACCCTTCATCTTTCAAATGAAAACCACAGTGAAGACTTTTGTCTGTTTTCCCATGCTCTTTCTGCTTCCTGAATGATCCTGGAGCTTGTCCGTGTGGCACGGTATGGCATGGCATGTCCCCTGCTGGAAACTGAGTAATGGCCTCTTCCTGAAAACTTGACTGCTTCCATGTCTGTTATCTTAGCATATCTGATTAAACAAACTGTGGGCACATTTTAAAACAACAATGTGTTCTCAAGGTGTTTGTATATCAAAACTCAAAATCATACACCTGAAATGTATACATTTATATTTGACAACTATACCTCAGTGATATTGGAAATAAATAAAGATTTAAAAAATCAAATTTAGAAATGTACTATATTTAAAAAAATATCTTCAAGAAACTTTTTGAATATTAACTATTTTCTAAGTCCTTAATCCAATTCAACCAGTGTCAAAAAACCTGCAAATTACATTCTCCAACAACAAAAATATTGAATAAATAATAGTAAAATGTGAATTAAACTACAATCTATCAAAATTAGAACTTTAAATGCCATGTCAGATAACATCGACAAATTAAAATATCCAAAAGAAACTTAATATTCTACTTAGAATTTTTTAGTCATGAAAATACTTTATATTAGATCTTATGAGATGCAGTAAGAGATATGCAAAGAAGCTAAATCCTTCAATGCCTGTATTTGTTAGAAAGATGAAAATTAATAAATATTTGAGTTAATAATTTAGAATAAACATGTCAGTGGTAACAGAGCAAGCATTAATGCAATGAAATTATACTCAATGAAATTATACTCAGAAATTTGAAAAGAAAAATTCAGTAGAAAAATATCTGGTGAGACATAGCAATAGAAATGAAAAGAAAACTTGGGTAATTTCCCAAAGTAGCAAAGTTATATACTAAGGAGTATTTAAAATACCGAATATTATTAGAAAAAAAATGTTATGCAATCACCTTTAAATTTAGTAAAAGCAATTGGGAAATGTCTCCTCAACAATTAACTTATTACTATAGAAACAGAAGGAAAGAACTTTTTTTTTTTTGTACCAGGGATTGAACTCAGGGACATTTGACCACTGAGCCACATCCCCAGCTCTATTTTATATTTTATTTAGAGGCAGGGTCTCACTGAGTTGCTTAGTGCCTCATGGTTGCTGAGGCTGGCTTTGAACTTGCCATCCTCCTGTCTCAGCCTCAGCCTCTGGGATTATAGGTGTGTGCCACTGTGCCTGGTAGAAAGGACAGTTTTTTTAAAAATCTAAAAAAAATTGTTTTAAATTTTAAAACAATTGAATTAATTGTTTGAAATATGACCATTCAAAAGCGTAAGACACACAATTTTAAAAAGTAATTTCTAAAAAAATAAAGGATAAATTATTTCAGATTAGGATTAGGATGCAAACAAAGTGTTCCCTAATTCACTTATTTGAAGGTAATATATATTTGAGAACAATAAAAACACATGAGAATTCATAATCTATTAAGAAGAGCCAAATACACTTATACATTTTGATACCATCATTTTAAAGAAAATCATTTCAAAAATAAACACATTTACATATTAAAACAGAGATCATGAGCAATTGGAATCACATCAATTGGAATTGGATGATAAAATATTTTTTTAAAGATCTGTGAATAATCCACTGTATATCTTATTTCATAAGGAAAATAGATTGATTAAGAAAGATAACAAGCCGGGCGCGGTGGTGCACGCCTGTAATCCCAGCACTTTGGGAGGCTGAGACAGGAGGATCGCGAGTTCAAAGCCAGCCTCAGCAATGGCGAGGCACTTAGTAACTCAGTGAGACCCTGTCTCTAATAAAATACAAAAAAGGGCTGGGGATGTGGCCCAGTGGTCGAGTGCCCCTGAGTTCAATCCCCGGTACCAAAAAAAAAAAAAAAAAAAAAAAAAAAAGAAAGATAACATTTTCTGTAAAATCACAAAAGTATATATTTTCTTTTGTCATCAATATTGTATGACAATTCATACTAGCAGGGAAAATTAAAAACAGAAAAAAGATATAATTATTCAAAATGACAAGAAAAAATGATAATTATTAACAGACAATTGAAAGATACATGCAAAATTCCACAATATCAATAGACAGGTTATTTTCACATATACCATAACTTCTTAGGGTAGCTAACTATAAATTTATAAAACTCAGTTGCATTTCTGAATATGATCCTCAAAAAGTGAGAAAATAATAAATATGAAAATGTTTAAATTTATGACATCTTTAGGAATATAATTAGTAGAAAAAAGAGCAATAAACTATTTACAGTTGCTTTATGTAGATAATTTGTCTTTTGTGTATTTGTTGAAATAGTACAGAAATGAAACATTGAACTGAGACATATGTCATATTTATACATAGAAAATTCAATGTAAAATCCATAATCCCCCTGAAATTTACAAATTTTAATCTTTCCAAAAATAATGTTAGCAAGTATTTTGAAATAAAATTTAAATAGCAATTGTGAAGTATTTTTTTGCAAACATAAATGGTCAAAAATAACCCAAATGATTCTGAAGAAATAGGTATAATATAAATATTGCTCTAGAAGAGATAATTCATTGTAAAACTGTTGTAATTCAGAAACAGAATTAGGTTTATGATAGTTTTATTTGTTATTTGATACATGTAAATTCAGAACAGTGGAGGAAGAATCAACAAATTGTGCTATGACAACTGGCTATTCAACATGGCTATACTATATCATAACTAAAATAAATTACACCTGTTAAAATTTTAAATGCACAAAGATACAATTATATAAAAACTTGAAGTTCAGAAAAAATACCTGACAAGAGTTTTATTAGTCTAAGGTATGAATGCATCTACTCTATGAGATAAGCAAGAACTATAATACACACGGTTAAAAAATTATACCACAGTAAAATTAAATTTTAATAGTTCTTAAATGATATACTAAAAAAGTCAAAAAGCAATGTGCCACCTCTTTTCTAATAGATAAAATATTCCACATTAATTAATATCAAGATTATATGACTGATTTTTACTGATAAATAAAGAGAAGCAATAGCAAAACAGGCAAATGATAGGAGAAGGCAATGCCTGAGAGAAGATGTCTACAAAAATGTATGAAACTCTCTGAGGGAAATGAAATAAAAAAATTTACAGTTTGTGTAGAAAGTAAGTTTAATATACAAATTTTATATGTAGGGAGGCTTGTTACAGAAATGGAAACTCATATACTGCTGATGAAATGTTGCATAGATTTGATATTGTTTATTAGACATTCTGAATTAGGTCTAGTCTGAAGGCCAGCGGGATTGAGATCCAAAATTTCAATGTTCAAAGCCTCTTAAACTGAAAGACTTCTCTTACTGTGGAAAGTCAGGTTCTTATGATAGTCAGACCTTCAACAGACTGGGTGAATTGCTCATGTTAAAGAGAACAATCTGCTTTACTTTATCTATTGGTATAATGTTATCTTATCCAGAGTCACTTTAACATCCACACCCAGAATAATGTTTGTTATAATTTGGATCTGAAATGTCCCCCCAAAACACATGTATTAAAGAATTGGTCACCATCCTGAGGCATTATTGGGAGATGATGGAACCTCTAGGATGTGAGACCTAGTGAAAAGAACATAGACTATCAGGGATGTGATCTGGAAGAGAATATTGGGACCATGGCCTCTTCTCTCTCTGCTTCCTGACTACCATGAAGGTGAGCAACTCCTCTACCATGCACTCCGTGCCATGATATACTGTGCTGGTACAGGCTCAAAGACATGATCTGATGACCACGGACTGAAACCTCTCAAACCATAAGTCGAACTATTCTTTTCTTCTGATAAGATGATTATTTCAGGCATTTTGTCATAGGGATGAAAAGCTTACAATGTTTAACCAGTCACCTTGACACATAAAATTAACCACCACAATGAGTGAAAACAAACTGGACATACACTTTCTTTTTTTTTTTTTTTTTTAATATTCTATAATGATTTAGTTTCTACAATAGATTTCCTTTGCTTTTGGATTTAAGTGAATTTTATGAGGAGATGAACAGATGTAGTATAATGAGGAATGGTATAGAACTTGAAGATGCTCAGAACATATGTCCACCTCAAGGCATTCAAATTCAAGCATTTTTACCACACTATAAAAGTCAAGGAACATATTTTGTCAAATTACACAAAGTCTACATCATGTGTTTTTTTTAAATCAAATTGAGAGATATTTTTTCCTAATCTAAAATCATTCATTGTAGATATAATAGATAATCCTAATTATGTTATGTAATGTAATGTTATGTAATCCTAATTATTTGTAATTATTAATAATCCTAATTATTAATCCTAATGTATTTGTAGAACATTTTGCCTCTGGCTTCCTTTACTCAACATTCTGTTTGTAAGTTTCATCCATGTTGTTGCTTATATTTCTTTGCATTATAATTGAGTTTATAATACATAATAATTATTAATTGTATTTTTCTTTTGAGTTTGTGATCTCATCTTTAGTTCCACTGATGAATGCTCTAATAACTACTAGACATAGTGAAAATTTTACTTTTTTGTTCTTTCAATTAAACTAGCAATTTAATTTCTTATCTAAAATAAAAGGAATTTGCAGCTGGTTTATTCTTTATCCATGGCTATCATACATAAAGAAAACTATGTAAATTGAATTTCAATATAGATGAGTTATCACAAAGTGAATTTGATCATTTAAACAACCCCAAATCTTCATCCTTACTCTCCCCAAAGGCAAGGGTTATTCTAATTTCTAAATCTAAGGATTATATTTCTTATTTACTACAGTTAACATAAATGTATTTGTAGAACATTTTGCCTCTGGCTTCCTTTACTCAACATTCTGTTTGTAAGTTTCATCCATGTTGTTGCTTCTAACAGTAAATAATATATTTTTATGACTGTAGTATATTTCATCACAAAAATATATTTTCCTAAATAGTACCTATTGAATAACAGAATTTATTAATTTTGATTTTAATATGGTATTTTATCAATCATTTTGTTGTGGTTGTAACCTATTTAATTTGTTAGTAAATTTTTTTTTTTTTTTTTTTTTTTTTTTTTGTGGTACTGGGGATTGAACTCAGGGGCACTCGACCACTGGGTCACATCCCCAGACCTTTTTTGTATTTTATTTAGAGACAGGGTCTCACTGAGTTGCTAAGTGCCTTGCCATTGCTGATGGCTGGCTTTGAACTCGAGATCCTCCTGCCTCAGCCTCCCAAAGTGCTGGGATTACAGGCGTGCGCCACCGCGCCCGGCTAATTTGTTAGTAAATATTTTTCAAACCCACATTTATATACATATCACTGGGGATGGTCAATTTATGGGTCAAATCGATTTTGAATGAGATTAACATTTTAGTGGATAGACTAAACAGTAGTACCTCTGTAATGTGGATGGGATTTAATTAATCAGTTGACAGCCAACAAGGAACAAAAGGCTGATTTCCCAAGTCAGAGAGAATCCTCCTCTCTGCTGGTCTTCAAATGGTAGTTAGTGTCAGATCTCCCTACTTCCACTGCAGCTTCTTTATTTGGAACTCAATGTGGGACATGAGCTCTGCAGAGTTTGAACTTAACATCACCCACAAACACATAAACCATTTCCATACAATAAATCTCTTTACATATTTCTTATTAGTTTTTTGTCTTGAGGATTCTAACACATTAACTTGCTCTTATTTGAGCAGATTAATTGTTATGTTAGATCTATAGTCTACCTGTGGTTGATTTTTTTTTTTCTCTCACATGAAGCAATGGGCTTCAGAAGGTTATTTAGATATTTCACGTAAATTTATGCAATATGTAAATTAGCATAAGTGATGTCATATATAATCTTATAGTTCTAGAAAATTTCTGGAAGGTACACCAGAATCTATTAAAAGTTGTTATTTCAGTTTCATAAAAATTATACTTTATCAGATATAGGGGATATGAGTTTTTACTTTATATGGATCAAGCAGAATATACATACTTAAAATCTGCCTCTTGCCCAATAGATCTCAAATGTCATGATTTTGTAGGGTACAAGAAAAGACTGAGATGAGAAATGCAACCGAAGGAGCCTTTCAGGAAGCAAACACTATCTTTTCTCTTTCCCATTGTTGTGGCAAAGATCAAAATTATAAAACATTTCTTCTTGCTGAGAGTCATTACATTGCTTCTAAAATGCCACTTGGATGGCCCAAGAGAACAGCGTGATCCTAAATAGTTACACTGGCTTTTTTTTTTTTTTTTCTTTCTCCAAATAACTTTATACAGAAAATACATGCTGTGAATAGGCCAAGTAATAAAACCTAGAGGAATTAAGAGTCTCTTTGTAAGCCTCCTGTGATTTCCAATAGACAAAACTAATTTAGTCAAGACCAGGTCAGGTTTGATTTGCTTATTTTATGGCATGACACAACATTGAGGGAGTCTTTGAAATAAACCTATAAACACTTACTGTGCCTGATGGACTTTCAAAGGCAATGTCTTAATGATTCAAAGCATAACAGTGAAGATTCTTGCAATATGATCTGAGAATACAAAGCCACTTTAGTGCAATACATGTTAACACTTAGGTTGTTCTATCATGTGGAAAAGAATGGAATTATGTAGTGATCTAAAAATGATGACTATATCCTTGAGTCTAGCTCTTGAAATCAAAACTTTAACTTAATTTTGGTTCTTCTCAATTATTTCAGTTTTTTGTTTTTAAATTTTTATATATTTTATATATTTATGTCATTGGTAAATGGCTAGGGATATCACTCTGGAGTCAGGCTGTCTGAATTCAATCCCCTTGGACAACCATAGATAATTACTTATTCCATGTGTCAGAAGTTTATCATTTAGACAGTGATGACAGGAACTATCACATAGTGTTATAAAGAAATTTATAATCAATAAGAGAATGATAAATAAATAAAAATACACAATTTTCACCAAGTCAATATATAAATATTCCCTTATGTTGTTAAAATGATGCAGTTGATGAAGTTGAGTAATGATGCCAGTGGTGGGATTTCCAGACTGAATGGGACGTCACTTTTGAGCCATTATACTGGTACATCCTGATGAGGCAGCTGATGGAGGCTTCAAGACCCTCAGTAATATGCATTATAGAAGGGATCTGAAATAAGAAACCTTACAGCATGTCTGAACCCCTAGACATAACTGATTATACAGCGGATTGGAAGCATGTAAGATCAGGTGCAAATGAAAGTCAGCACTGGGTGTTGGTAGGATTGGGAGTGGACAGGCACATAGGTAATGCTGACGATTCTGTCTATGTTCACTCTTCAAGTTGGTGGACTTCAGAAAAGTGGATTTCATGTATTAGTACATTATTCAAATGCCACCAAATTTTATTTTATTTCTAAAAAATCTGAAATAAGCCTTAAAGATATTTGATTTATTATCAGTATGAACATTTTAAATTATATAATAGTCTATCAAAATATTTCATGTCAACTATGATCTATTTTCTTTTGTTGATGAAACTTTCACAATAACTACAATAGCCAAAAGAGTAATTTACTCTATCTAGTATTATAGTGAAGATATAGATCTTTTATTTATCCATCCATCCATCCATCTATTCATTACTTACCTATCTATCTTACGAACCCATTGTTTTATGTGTAAATCTTGATGCAGACAGCATTTCAAAATCCCATTACTATCTCAGATTACATTATCTGGGAAAGCAGCTGTTTGTGTTATGAAATGCATATGTATACCTCAAGGAAATGGGAAAAGTTGTGGAAGAAATACTCCATAAAATACTGCTTTGTGATACCAAGAATGACATGAGTTGGATGACAAATATTAATAATTTATTTTAGAATTCTGCCATGTATCATGTCTATAGCAGTGAAAACTATGTGAGTGTTGTTTTTTTTTTTTAATATGAAATTGATTTGACTTTCCTTGGATATTACAAGTTAGTTCTAAAACCAACACAAAATTACCTTTATGTCTTCTTTGCCTTATAGTACTCAGGATTTGGACAAAAACTTTGAAAGTTCATTTACCTGATTTTCTCCTGATGAAAGAAAAAGATACTCTATTAAAGGAAGCTAGGCATATATCTCAAAGCAAATATAACTTAATTTTTACTGTATGATACAATATTACAACAGAAGAAATGAGAAGTGGGCTAAACTATGCTACATCTAGAAATCAATGCCTTCATTTGTTTTACAGTCTTTCTTCCCTTTATCCACTTGTTCTTAAACAAAACATAATTTTATAAGAAAAATTTCCACTTAATGTCAAAAAGAAATAATGCTTGCTTGCAAACATATGATAATGATACTTTCCTGGGAATTGGTTATAGCTTACTTAGTCTCAAACTAATTATGTCCCTGTGTATGAAGATACATAGATTCAGAGAGAGAGAGAGGGGCAAGGTAAGAGACAGATAAGAAATAAATATTTATTAATGTGTCACAATATCCATCAAATTTCAGTTTTCCACATAAATGATGAAGGATGATAATGCAAAAAATAATTTTTATTTTCCTTTATGGCTTCCATTTGAATACAATGTGAAAAATTCAGTTCAAATAATACAGTATGAGACCATCTTTTCTAAAAATCAGAAAACTGTACTTTATGCAGTTGCCCTCTTATTTACCTTTTCCCTGACATTTCTTCCTGCTGAGATTCATTTAAGAAAATACTGGCAAAGATACCTGAGATGTGGTAGATATTGAATCCCTTTAAGTTTTGACATTTCCAATTATAATAAAAAGGGATGCAAAACCCATTTCCTTTTACCTCCTCAAGGTTGAAATTACATGCATTTGCCAAGACAAAATTTGTCTGAGGTCCATTAAGGGATTTGGATATCTACTCTTTCAAATTAAAGTAACAGAATTTTGAATGCAAATGTGAATCCCTTCTCATCTTTATTCATGTATTAATAAAAAACATAAAACATTTTATCTAGAAAATTGAACTTAGCCTATAAAATAAACTCTAGTTATTTTATTAGAGACCAAAAATGAAATCTACCTAGTAAATTGCAAATGTTTTACTCTTATCATTGTAACATCTGATATTTACTATCAGTACCTGTTTATCATAGTAAGGTGGAGCCCTTGAAATCAAAACTTTTACTTAATTTTGGTTCTTCTCAATTATTTTAGTTTTTTGTTTTTAAATTTTTATATATTTTATATATTAATGTTATTGGTAAATGGCTAAAAATATCACTCTGGAGTCAGGCTGTCTGAATTCAATCCCCTTGGACAACCATAGATAATTACTTATTCCATGTGTCAGAAGTTTATCATTTAGACAGTGATGATAGGAGCTATCACATAGGAAGGTTCTGAAAGAGAGATGAGATGATACTATAGGTAGGGGTCTGTCTGGCACATGGTAAGAGGCTAATAAATGTAAGTTATTTATTCTCTTTACACTAGTGAGTAATGAACATAAATGTTTACATAATAAATTTCTACTCAAACAGATTATGCAAGTGCACTTCTATTACTAATTCAGCTGTTACTGTTTTGGTCATAACTCATGTTGCCACATTTGGCCAATTCAATAATTAAAATAGTTGAACATTGCCTATGGAAATTTTTATTTATTTATTTTATTGATTTTTTGTTTTTTTAACATTTATTTTTTAGTTGTGGGTGGACACAACACCTTTATTTTAATTTTACATGGTGCTGAGGTTCAAACCCAGTGCCTCACACATGCTAGGCAAGTGCTCTACCTCTGAGCCACAATCCCAGCCCCTTGTTTTATTTAATTTTAAAAACATAAACATATTGACTTAGGAAGGCAAATACACATGCAAGGGACAATGTGTGCCATCTCCAGAGGGAGTATTAGACACATGTGGAATTTTTAAATAAAAACATTGAAATAATATTTCAATTTAAAAAAATATATATTTAGTACTCAATGTAATTGATTCTTAATGGAAGCCTTTTTTTTAATATATACTGGCATGGAGAATATTTGAAAATTTTCCACTATTCTGTTTCTTATTTTCTTCTCACTCCATAGTAAAGAAAATGTCTTATATTATAGACAGAGTTAGAACTATAACATTAAACCTTGTTTTGTTATAAAGAACAAAAGTAGATCCCCATCTCTCACCAGATATAAAAATCAATTAAAAATGGATTATATCCTAAAGGTATGACCTGAAACCATGAAAGTACTAGAAGGAAGCATAGGGTCATAATTCAGAACATTTGAATGGCAAGGGATTTTGGAGGAGACCCCAAAGCACAAGAAACAAAAGAAATATGGTCAGCTTCTACAGAGCAAAGGAAACAATTATCACAGCAAGAGACTCTCTACAGAATGGGAGAAATATTTGCAAACTACATCTGACAATGGATTCATGACGAGAAAATATAAGGAATTCACACAGTTCAGTAGCAAAATAACAAATAATCTGATTAAAATGGGCAATAAATATAAATAGATATTCTTCCAAGGTATACATACAAATGACTACAAGGCACATAAAAAATGCTCAACACCACCAATAATCAGGGAAATGAAAATCAGAATGACAATGAGATATCAAGTCACCCATTAGAATTGATTTTCAATAGGAAGATTTTCTTCTAAGACCTTGATTTTGTTCCATTGGTCTGTGGGTCTAATTTTATGCCAGGATCATACTGTTTTTAATAAAACATACTTTGTAGTATGTTTTGTTTTGAAGTCAAGCAGTGTAACAAACCATGTTTGGCTTTTTTTCACACAATTTCTTTGGACATTTACAATTTTTTTTTTTCTTTTTTAGTTCCACATGAAATTTTTTCTGGCTTTTGTTTGTTTGTTTGTGCTAATTAGTTATATATAACAGTAGAATGCACTTTGTTACATCATACATATATGAAGTATAATTTCTCATTCTTCTGGTTATACATGATGTAGAATCCCACCGGTCATATAGTTACATATATGTAGGGTAATAATGTCTGATTCATTCTACTATCCTTCCTACCCCCATACTCACTCCCCTCCCGTCACCCTCATCTACCCAATCAGTAACTCTATTCTTCTCAAGCCAACTCCCCTTACTGTGAATTAGCATCCATGTATCAGAGAAAACATTCAGCCTTTGTTTTGGGGGGATTGGCTTATTTCACTTAGAATGATGTTCTGCAGTTCCATCCATTTACTTGCAAATATTACAATTTATTCATCCATTCATCTGCTGAAGGGCATCTAGGTTGGTTCCACAGTTTATCTATTGTGAGTTTATGTGGGTGTGTTACTGCAATATGCTGATTTTAAGTCCTTTGGGTATAAACCCAACAATGGGATAACAGGGTCAAATGGTTGTTTCATTTCAAGTTTTCTGAGGAATCTCCATAGAACTTTCCAAAATGGTTGCACCAATTTTCATTCCCAGTGTACCTTTTTACCCACATCCTTGCCAACATTTACTGTTGATTATATTCTTGATAATCACCATTCTTACTGGGGTGAGATGAAATCTTATAGTAGTTTTGATTTGCATTTCTCTAATTGCTAGAGATGTTGAACATTTTTTCATATATTTGTTGATTGATTGTATTTCTTCTTCTGTCAATTGTCTGTTTAATTCCTTAGCACATTTTTTATTTGGTTATTTGTTTTGTTTTGTTTTGGTGTTGTTTTGAGTACTTTATATATCCTGGAGATTAATGCTCTATCTGAGGTGCATTTGGTAAAATTTTCTCCCATTCTCTAGGCTCTCTCTTCATGTTATTGATTGTTTCCTTTGATGAGGAGAAGCTTTTTAGTTTTGATTCATCCCATTTATTGATTCTTGACTTAACATGACAAGAGAAAGAAATTAAGGGATATGAAAAAAAAAAACCCTTAAACTATCACTATTTGCTGATGATGTGATTCTATATTTAAAAGATCCAAAAACTTCCACCAGACAACTTTTAGAACTCATAAATGAACTCAGCAAAGTAGCAGGATATAAAATCAACATCCATAAAGCAAACACATTCCTATACATCAGTGATGAAACTACTGAAAGAGAAATTACAAAAACTACCCCATTCACAATAGCCTCAAAAACAAAAGCAAAAAAACAAAAAAAACAAAACTTGGGAACCAATCTAACCAAAGAGGTGAAAGACCTCTACAATGAAAACTACAGAACACTAAACTAAGAAATTAAAGAAGACCTTAGAAGATGGAAAGACCTCCCATGCTCCTGGATAGGCAGAATTAATATTGTCAAAATGGCCAAATTACCAAAAGTGTTACACATATTTAATGCAATTCCTATTAAAATCCCAGAGAATTCTTTACAGAACTAAAAAAAGCAATCATGAAATTCATTTGGAAAAATAAGAGACCCAGAATAGCTAAAGCAATCCTTAGCAAGCAGAGTGAAGCAGGAGGCATCACAATACCAGACTTTAAACTATACTACAGAGCTACAGTAGCAAAAACTGCACGGTATTGGCACCAAAACAGACATGTGGACTAACGGTACAGAATAGAAGACACAGAGACAAACCCACATAAACACAGTTATCTCATACTAGACAAAGGCTCCAAAAACATTCACTAGAGAAAAGACAGCCAGTTCAACAAATGGTGCTGGAAAAATTGGAAATCCACATGTAATAAAATGAAATTAAATCCCTATCTCTCACCCTGCATGAAACTCAAAGTGGATCAAAGACTTTGGCACTAGAACTGAGACATCACACCTAATAGAAGAAAAAATAGGCTCAAATCTTCACCATGTCAGCCTAGGATCTGAATTCCTTAATAAGATTCCATATGAGGAAAGATGGTGGACAACAGACAGGTGCTCTCGAGAGACTGTCACTAAAAGAGGATTGGTGGGAAGTTTGAACGCGTTCCTAGCAATACTCCTGCAACTGAGAGGGACCTGGGACATCCATGCACATCTGGACGGTAAAATACAATGAACTCCAGACCGCCGACACACAGGGTCCAGTGCAAGCGACCCACAAACCGAACCAGCATTAGCAGCGCAGCTGCTGCGGTAACATTGTAGTAAGGGAAGTGCGGACGATGGCTTTAAAGTAGAACAGAGCAGAAGACTCAAGCAGAGTCCTCATAGACTTCTTTCACGCAAATTGCTGAACTGGACCTGAATGCTTTGGAGTGACACACAGGTCTGGGGTACTGCTGTTGAGACCAGGGAAAGCGCCGCCATCTTGGAGGAAAGCTGCGGCTGACCGGGACAAAGAAACAAGGAAGAAAAGCAGCAGCAAGCATCCAAGGATCCTGCCAGGGCTCTGGGAACAGCACACACCTAGGTGAGACGCGGGCAGCCAGCAGGGAGGGCCTGTCTGAGGCCAGCGCAGCAATAACTGGGGGCGGCATGGGGAATGCGTGCCTTTTGGATGAACCCTTTCGTGGTGCTGTTCACGTGCTGACACACACCCCCGAGCCATTCCTTCCGCTGTGCCATTCTGCTGCTGGCCAAAGGTGTAGACTTGACTCCACTAACTGGTGCTCTGTGGCTGTCTGGGCGTGATCTGGGATAACTGGCTTAAACTGGAAGGGAAGAAAGAAAAGCTTCCCAGGGTCCTGTTTGTTTGAGACTTGTTCCTGGGTTTGACTCTGTTTTTGTTTGTTTTTTGCTTGTTTTTTTTTTTTTTTTTGTTGTTGTTGTTGTTGTTGTTTTGGTTGTTTATTTTTTGTTTGGTTTTGTTCTTTGTTTTTGATTCATTTTGTTTTTGTTCTGTTTGATAGTGTGCTTATTTGTTTGTTTTTGCTCCTCTTTCTTTCTTTTCTTCCCTTCTCACTTTTGTCTCTTTTCTTCTTCACTCATCTTTTCTATTTACACCCTGTCATTGCGTACTTATCAGAGGCAAAAACCAGTTATATGCAGAAATTGGGATTTCTAGATCTGGGGCAATTGAACTATACAGCAAAGCTGTGTTGTATATAGTCTACTCTCTATTTTCTTGACTCACTTTCTCTCTCCTCTCTCTTACACTAATTCTTACTTCTTTGGTATCTTTTATTGTTCCTTTTTATTTTTTCTTTTCCATCTTTCTTTTTTTTTCCCTTCTCTCAAAGGCTATGTAGTTTGGTTTATATATAAATCAGTCTTCCCTCTAAATTGCTCACTCCATTCTCTTTCCTCTCCCATCTGCTGATATTAAAACACTTACATAGAATTCTATTTTCATACTTCCTAAGAAAGAACATCTCAATAGCCTCACTTCCTTCTTCCTAAACATATCATCTCTGTGTCTAATACTGAAACGGTAAACCCCAACACAAGCATACAGGGTAAATTGGAAACAATATCTGAGTTAACTAAAACTGTACATTGTGATCAAACTGTGATTTGCTGAATAGAATAGTGTTATATCTTAAAGTGTAAAGTATTTATAAGGGTATCTCACAGCATTGTACCACAGGAGCAACATAAGGCTATAAGGTGAAATCGAAATATTCAAGGTCCCATAGTGCTAGAAGAATAGACACACAAGCATTATGAAGAAGCAAGGGAAGAAAGTGGCTGCAAAACCAACCAACATGTCCCCTCAGTAGATTCCATGGCAAGCACAGTTGGTCAAATGCCAGAGACAGAATTTAGAAATTACATATTCCAAATGTTTATGGATATTAAGAATGAATTTAAAAATGAGATGAGAGAGCAAATACAGGTGGTAAAAGATCATTTTGACAAAGAACTCCAAAAACAAATACAGGAAGCAAAAGATTACTTCAACAGGGAGATAGAAATTCTAAAGAGAAACCAAACAGAAATTCTGTAAATGAAAGAAGCAATAAACCAAACTAAATGCTCAATTGAAAGCATCACCAACAGATTAGACCACTTGGAAGAAAGGACCTCAGATAATGAAGACAAAATATATATCCTGGAGAAAAAATCTAGATTACACAGCAAAAGTGGTAAGAAATCAAGAACAGAGCATTCAGGAATTATGGGACAACATGAAAAGACCAAATTTAAGAGTGATTGGTGTAGAAGAAGGTGCAGAGTTCCAAGCCAAAGGAATGAGTAAATTATTCAATAAAATAATAGCAGAAAATTTTCCAAACTTGAGGAATGAATGGGAAAACCAAGTTCAAGAGGCTTACCGAACACCAAACATACAAAATCACAACAGATCCACACCAAGGCACATTATAATGAAAATTCCTAATATACTGGGCAAGGAGAGAATATTAAAAGCCACAAGAGAAAGGAAGAAGATTACATATAGAGGGAAACCAATCAGACTATGCTCAGATTTTTCAACCCAGACCTTAAAAGCTAGAAGATTCTGGAATAGCATATTTCAAGCTCTGAAAGAAAAGGGATGTCAAACAAGAATCTTATATCCAGCAAAATTGAGCTTTAGATTCGAAGATGAAATAAAAACCTTCCACGACAAACAAAAGTTAAAAGATTTCACAACTCAAAAACCAGCACTTCTGAACATCTTGGGCAAAATTTTCCATGAAGAAGAGAAAAATAACAATGAAAATCAACAATGGGAGAGATTAAACTAAAAGAATTACCAAGCAGAGGAGAAACCAAATCAAGCTAAATGCCATAATACAGTTAAAAATGGATGGAAATAAGAATCACATCTCAATAATAACCTTGAATGTTAATGGCCTACACTCACCATTCAAAACACACAGATTGTCAGACTGGATTAAAAAAAATGACCCAACAATTTGCTGTCTCCAAGAAACACACCTCATAGAAAAAGACATCAAGCGATTGAAGGTGAAAGGCTAGGAAAAGTCTTATCACTCATATAGGCTACGGAAGCAAGCAGGGATTTCCATTCTCATATCAAATAAGGTAGACTTCAAGCCAAAGCTAATCAAAAGGGACAAAGACGGATATTTCTTACTACTTAAGGGAACCATTCATCAACAAGCTATAACAATTATAAATCTATATGCCCCAAATAGTGAAGCACCTACATTCATCAAACAAATCCTTCTCAAGTTCAAGAGTAAAATAGACCACAACACAGTTATTCTAGGGGACTTCAACATACCTCTCTCACCAATGGATAGATCATCCAAACAAAAGCTAAATAAAGAAATTTAGGCCTCATTAAAAGAATTAATAACTTAGACCTAATGGACATATATAGAATATTTCATCCCTCAAAAAGCGAATACACTTTTTTCTCAGCAGCACATGGTTCCTTCTCCAAAATTGACCATATATTATGTCACAAGGCAACTCTCAGCAAATATAAAAAAATTGAAATACGACCCTGCATTCTATCAGACCATAATGGGATGAAATTAGAAATCAATGATAAAACAAGAAATTAAAAAAAAAAAAAAAAAAACCAAAAAAAAACTATGCCAACAATTGGAAGCTAAACAACATGCTACTGAATGAACAAGGGGTTGAAGAAGACATCAAGGAAGAGATTAAAAAATTCCAAGAGGTAAATGAGAACAAAGATACATCGTATAGAAATCTCTGGGACACCAAGAAGGCAGTAGTAAGAGGAAAATTCATTGCACTGAGTTCCTTCCTTAACAGAAACAACAACAACAACAACAAATAAATGACTTAACATCACACCTCAAAGCACTAGGAAAAGAGGAACAGATCAACACTAAGATCAATAGAAGACAGGAAATAATTAAAATCAGAGCTGAAATTAATGAAATTGAGACTAAGGAAACCATTCAAAGAATTGACAAAACCAAAAGTTGGTTCTTTGAAAAAATAAATAAAATTGACAGACCCCTAGTGATACTAATGAAAAGAAGAAGAGAAAAAACTCAAATTACTAACATCCATGATGAAAAAGGAAATATCACAACAAACACCTCAGATATACAGGAGATAATTAGAAATTACTTCAAAAACTTGTACTCAAATAAAATAGAAAATATTGAAAGCATTGACAGATTTCTAGAGTCGTATGAATTGCCCAAACTGGAACTGGAGGCTATACACAATTTAAACAAACCAATTTCAAGTGAAGAAATAGAAGACACCATCAAAAAATTACCAACAAGAAAAAGTCCAGGACCTGATGGGTTTTCAGCCGAGTTCTACAAGGCCTTCAAAGAAGAACTAATACCAATGCTCTTCAAATTATTTCACGAAATAGAAAAAGAGGGAGCTCTTCCAGACTCTTTCTATGAGGCCAATATCACATTAATTCCATAGCCAGGCAAAGACACAGCCAAAAAAGAAAACTTCAGGCCCATATCTTTAATGAACATAGATGCAAAAATCATCAACAAAATTCTGGCAAATCGGATACAAAAACATATCAAAAAGATAGTGCACCAAGATCAAGTGGGGTTTATCCCAGGGATGCAAGGTTGGTTCAACATTTGGAAATCAATAAATGTAATACATCACATCAATAGACTTAAAGATAAAAACCATACGATTACCTCAATAGATGCAGAAAAAGCATTTGACAAAATATAACACTCCTTTATGTTCAAAGCTCTAGAAAAATTAGGAATAATAGGAACATATCTCAACATTATAAAAGCTGTCTATGCAAAACCTCAAGCTAACATTATCTTAAATGGAGAAAAATTGAAAGCATTCTTTCTAAAAACAGAAACAAGACAGGGATGCCCCCTTTCACCACTGCTATTTAACATAGTACTTGAAACTCTGGCCAGAGCAATCAGACAGATGAAAGAAATTAAAGGGATCCATATAGGAAAAGAAGAGCTCAAATTAGCACTATTTGCTGATGACATGATAATATAACTAGAAGACCCAAAAAACTCTACCAGAAAACTTTTACAACTAGTAAATAAATTCGGAAAAATAGCAGGATACAAAATCAATATCCATAAGTCAAAGGCATGTTTGTACATCAGTGACAAAGCCTCTGAAAGGGAAATGATGAACTACCCCATTTACAACAGCATAAAAAAAAAAAAATACCTGGGAATCAACGAATGAGGTGAAGGACCTCTATAACAAAAACTATAGAACACTAAAGACAGAAATTATAGAAGACCTCAGAAGATGGAAAGACCTACCTTGTTCTTGGTAGGTAGGTAGAACTAACATTGTCAAAATGTCCATACTACCAAAAGCATTATATAGATTTAATGCAATTCCAATCAAAATTCCAATGACATTTCTCAAAGAAATAGAAAAAGCAGTCATGAAATTCATCTGGAAATATAAGAGACCCAGAATAGCTAAAGCAATCCTGAGCAAGAAAAGTGAAGCAGGAGGCATCACCATACCAGACTTTAAATTATACTATAGAGCAATAGTAACAAAACCAGCATGGTATTGGCACCAAAACAAACTAGTAGACCAATGGTACAGAATTGAGGACACAGAGACTAATACATATAATTTCAAGTACCTTATATTAGACAGAGGTGCCAAAAATGTACAGTGGAGGAAAGGATAACCTCTTCAACAAATGGTGCTGGGAAAACTGGAAATCCATATGCAACAAAATGAAATTAAACCCTCATCTCTCACCACGCACAACATTCAATTCAAAGTGGATGAAGGACTTAGGAATTAGACCAGAGACAATATGCCTAATAGAAGAAAAAGTAAGTTACAATTTCCAACATGTCGGATTAGGCCCCAAGTTCCTTAATAAGAATCCTGTAGCGCAAGAATTAACATCAAGAATTAATGAACGGGATAGATTTAAGCTAAAAAGCTTCTTCTCAGCAAAAGAAACAATCAGTGAGGTGAATAGAGAGCCAACTAATTGGGAACAAATATTTAATACATGCACATTAGATAGAGCACTAATTTCTAGAATATATAAAGAACTCAAAAAACTTAACACCAGAAAAACAAATAACCCAGTCAATAAATGGGCTAAGGAATTGAAAAGGCACTTCTCAGAAGAAGATACACAATTAATCAACAAATACATGAAAAAATGCTCAACCTCTCTGGCAATAAGAGAAATGCAAATCAAAACTACTCTAAGATTTCATTTCACTCCAGTCAGAATGGCAGCTATCAAGAACACAAACAACCATAAATGTTGGAGAGGATGTAGGGGAAAAGGCATACTCATACATTGCTGGTGGGACTGCAAAATGGTCCAACCGTTATGGAAAGCAGTATGGAGATTTCTTGGAAAACTGGGAATGGAACCACCCTATGACTCAGCCATCACTTCCTGGGTCTATTCCCAAAGGACTTAAAAACAACATATTACAGTGACACAGCCACTTCAATGTTTATAGCAGCACAATTCACAATAGCTAGGTTGTGGAACCAACCTAGATGTCCCTCAGTAGATGAGTGGATAAAGAAAATGTGGTATATATACACTATGGAATTTTACTCAGCAATAAAAGAAAATAAAATAATGGCATTCGCTGGTAAATGGATGAAGTTGGAGAATATAATGTTAAGTGAAATCAGTCAATCTGAAAAATCCAAATACTGAATATTTTCTGTGATATAAGGAGGCCGGTTCACAGTATTGTTGGGTTGGGGTACATAGGAGGATTAGAGGAACACTATAATGGTCAAATGGAAGGGAGGGGAAGGGAGGGAGCAAGGGGGGATGTAGGGGAAAAAGTAAAAGTGGTTGAATAAGATGGGTATCATTATTCTAAATGCATGATTGAAAACTTGAATACTATGAATATACTTTGTATACAAACTGTTTTGTGTAAAAAGATGCTCTATATGTGTAGTATGAATTGTAATATATAATACTATTATAAATAAAAAAAATTTTTTAAAAGACTCTATATGAACTTTAAGGTGGCTTTTTCCAGTTCTGTAAAAAATGTCATTGATATTTTTGGTAGGGATGGCATTGGGTATGTAGATTGCTTTGGGTAGTGTGGACATCTTAACAATATTGATTCTTCTAATCCATGAACACAACATCTTTTTTCCATTTTTCGTATCCCCTTCAATTTTTTCATCAATGATCTATACCTTTTGTGGTAAAATTTTTCCAGTTTGATTAAATTTATACCTAGGTATTTTATTTTTTGTAGATACTGTTTGATTACTTTCTTATTTTGTACATAATTTGCTATCACTGAATAATACATTCTACAACTTTGCTGACTTTGTTATTTTTGATAGTTTTTTTGGTAGAATTGTTCAAGTTTTCTCTCTATAAAGTTATATCATTTTCAAAAAGTGACAATTTAGCTTCCTCCTTTTCAATTAGTATGGTCTTTATTTCTTTCTATTACAGTTTTGTTCTAGCTAGTGTTGGCATAATTACATCCATTTTCCTTTCCCCACACTCACTTTATGAAGACTGTTCTTATTCTGAAGAAATAGAAACTTTCCATAGATAAAAATTACTGGTCAGGAGATATGTCAGTCTCTCTGTTCTCTCTTTGAGAGATAAAAGACCTGCCCATCTATGTTCTCAAGAAACAGAAAGTTGCTTTCTGCAAAATCGGTGATGATTGCTAAACCCACTCTAACACAGGGCCTTGATTGTAGCCTATAAAAAGTAACACTCAAGGGGGAGTTGCTGCTGCTACTGCCCCCATCCCCTCCAGAGCAGCCCATCAAGTTTCTGACAATAAATTGGCTTCTTATCTTAGGTTTGTGTTTGATCAGTCCTGTGTCAGTTTTCTTTCGTCTAGGTCTTCAGACTATGTTGAGTAAAAGGTGGAAGTGGGTACCCTTGTCTTGTTTCTGATCTTAGGGAGGAAGCCTTCCACTTTTCCCCATTAAGTATGATATAAATTGTGGGTTTGTTGTACATGGTCTTTAGTAAATTTATGTTTGTTCTTTCCATATGTAATTTGTTCCAAGTTTTCATCATGAAGTGATGTTTAATTTTAACAAGTGTAATTTCTGCTTCTATTTAAATGATTTTGCATTTTTTGTCCTTCATTATTTTGATGCTTTACATCATATCTATTGCTTTGCATTGTTATGGTTTAGATATGAAGTGTCCCCCAAAAGCTCATGTGTAAGATAATCCTAGAGAGTTTAGAGGTGAGTTGATTGGGTTATGAGAGGCTTAACCTAATCAGTGCATTAATCTCTTGATAGGGATTAACTGGATGGTAACTGTAGACTGGTAGGGTATGCCTGGAGGAGATGGGTCATTGGTGACATGACTTTGGGGTATAATATTTTGTCCCTAGAAAGTGGAGTTTTCTTTCTCCTCACCACCCCCACCTCTCTCTCTCTCTCCTCTCTCTTATCTCTCTCTGTCTCTCTCTCTCTCTCCCCTTCCTAGTACAATGTCCTGAGCTGCTTTTCTCCACCACACTCTTCTGCCATGATATATTCCTCACCTCAAGCACTAAGAAAAGAAGTTGGGTACTGACATTTGGACTGAAACCTCTGAAACTATGAGTGCCAAATAAACTTTTCCTCCTCTAAAATTATTCTCGTCAGGTCTTTTGGTCACAACAACAAAAAACTTACTAAACCTCATATGTTGAAACATTCTTGCATTTCTGGGAGGAATCTCACTTGATCTTGGTGAAAAATCTTTTTAATGTCCTTTCATATTCAATTTACTAGTATTTCGTAGTTTTTTTCATCTATGTTCATCATAGATATTATAATGTAAATTCCTTTTGTGTGTGTGTTTTGTTTGTGTGCCTGTATTTGTGTATCCTTTTCTGGTTTAGTTTTAGGGTAATGCTTGCCTTATAATTATAATTAGTTTCAAAGTATTCCCTTCTCTTCATTGTTTTGAAATAATTCATAAAGAATTGATATTAGTTGATGTGGTAGAATTCAGCTTTGAATTTTAGTTTAAATATACAATTTTAATGTGGAAATTTGGAGAGCCTTAGTTTTACAGAGTAATCATTGGACTTAAAGTTGAAGACATGTGTTCCAAATATAACCATGCTGTTTGTTTCAAATTGTTATTTAGATAGGTTTTATGTATTTTCCTCATTAAGACAGTAATGTTGCAGCTGATGAGAAAGAAGAGAAAGTCATCCAATGAGAAAGTGATCTGAGTCCTGAGCCTGATTTCTTAGGGTATCATCATGCTGGTGTGACTGGCATGCTGTAATGCCTGGTGCTCAGCTTTAGAATTTAAGAAACTTGAAATTATCAATTGTTCCAAATTGGTTGATCTATATATAATTATCTCTTTATGAAAAAATTCACAAAAAAATCTCATCTGATCTGGAATATAATAAAAAATAGAATATAGGAAGAAAGAAGGAGAAGAAGGAAGAAGAGGAGGAGAAGAAGGAGCATCAATAACAATCTTTCAATTACACTGAATTCCCAGTAAATAAATACTCTTGGGAAGACAAATATATTCAGAAGATGGTTGGTGAGCATGGAGTCAGGGGAAAATAAATTCTAATAACTCAGCATAAAATAATCCTGGTTTTTATTCTTTATATTCTAATGTAAATTCACCCGAATTTTTATTAAAAATTGCTATTAACTTTGATTATTCTTTAACAAATAATAGCCCTAAAATGAAACATATTTGAGAACATTTTAAAGAAAATGGTGATCAGTTCTGTAATTTGAAATGATTACCATGTGTTTACTAAAAAATAACAATGCCCTTAAAACTGATTTTTGCCTATAGTGTTTATAGTTTAATTTTAGCACACTAAGGTCTGTTTTCACCATTAGTTGTGTTTTGGAGCGGAAAAAACACAGAAAAGGCTTCTACACTATTTTTACATCAAGTCATCACACAAAATCTAGCAAACTGATATGTCTATAACCTTTGGTGAGGTCATAAACTCTATTCTAAAGTCAACCACTCACTGGGTTAAGTAGTTTGGAGCAAGTCACTTAAAAACTCTGCATCAGAACCCTCCTGTGTGAAGTTTAGATATAATGAGAATGTGTAACAAGTTCATCCATGGTTTGGGACATACATGACAGTAGAAGAGTGCCTGGGAAATAGTTGGTATAGAATTATATCAAGAATGATAGAAAGATTTTTTGAAAATAAATGAAAACTTGCACTTCACACCAGAATGTACTTTTCCATTCCTTGTAGGCATTCCTTCTCACAGCTAGAAGCTGGGGAGGTACCTGGTGTCCTTGAAGACCTGGTGGATTCTCTGAGATTCCTTGTTGCCTCCAGCATATACTAGACACAGCACCACAGAACCTTCAACTCAGAACTTCCAATAGGCACAGGCAAAAAGCTCCTGGAAAAGCTAAAGGACCAGGAAAGCATAGGCTAGAAATGGGAAAACCTCTCTGGTAATGCCAGTCCTCATCTATCCAAAGACATAAAGAAATCCATGCCATGCCACATACTAATTAAACTTCTGAAATTTCACACACACACACACACACACACACACACACACACACGCACAAATACCCTGAAAAGTAACTGAGAAAAATAATTAATTATTTATGGGGAAATATTGAGTGAAATCTGACTATTCATATAAAGCCATGGAAACCAGAGGAAGGATTAATTATCTTGAAATCTTCTGTACATTTTTAAGACTCAGATCCCATAAAGAGCAATAGTTACATTTTAAAGAATTTGAAAGCAAAATACGAATGTGGCAGTCAAAGTTCTGGTGAAAGCACTTAAACTATGAATGTCATCATCAAACAGCAGACAAAGGTGAAAACATATGGCCTTGTCAAAGGAGAACTGACAATTCCCTTAGTTTTTCTAACTGAATAATTCAAGAAAATTTGATAAACTGAATAGGTAGGAAAAAAATGAGGAACATCCATAAAAGCTTAACATTCTGCTTTGAGCTGTCACCTTAACAAATTCAGATGTTAATGCAGGTATCTACAGTATTACTTCCTATTGATGAAAAGGTTTTTTATTTTGACACTTAAAAATGGGTGTAGGAAATCGTATCATTATTATTTGCAACAAAATAATGCTGACCAGGGCTGGGTTTGTGGCTCAGCGGTAGAGCGCTCGCCTAGCACTTGCATGGCCCAGGTTCGATCCTCAGCACCCACCACATACAAATAAAGGCATTGTGTATAACTAAAGCAAAAAAATAAATATTTTTTAAAAAATGATGCTGACCCCAGCTTTCAGTGATGGGATCCAAAATAGAAGTGCTATTATCATAGGATAGGATTTATGAGTATTGACCGAACAATCAGCTCCCTATGGTTTAGAAATATTTTTACATAGAAAAATTCTAAATTTTATACCAACATAGTATATCATTGGTTTCATATACACCTATGGAAAATATTCAGGAAAAATGCTGTGTTTATATTGAACATGTACATTTTCTTCTCATGATTCCCTAAACAATGCAGTAGAATATCTATTTGTTTAGCACGTACATTGTATTAGGTATTATAAGTAATTTAGAGAGGATTTAAAATATATGAGCTGATGTCCATAGGTTATATGCAAATACTATACAATTTTATATAAAGGACTTGAATATCCATGGATTTCTACATTGATAGGAGTCCTGGAACCATTTCTCTGAGAATATTGAAGTTGTGTATGACCTACATGGCAACTGTATAACAGTGATATTTGTATATCAAAATGTTTCTTATCTAGGTTTCATGTCAAGTATGTACTTCCATTGTTTGCTCTAAAAAAGTAATGATACAAGGATGTCTGCAGTTACACATATAGGTATTATCAGTTACTTGGGACTGAGACAGGATGGTCTCAAGTTCAAGGTCAGCATGGGAAATTTAGCAAGATTGTGTTTCAAAATAAAATAATATTAGAAAAATGACTGAGGTATGACTCAGTAGTAGAGTGTTTGCTTAGCATATGGGATTCCCTTGGGTCAATCACCAGTATTGCAAAAACAAACAAATAAGCCAAAAAATAGATTCTGCCAGAATGTAATATGATTTGCATGTAAATAATCCTATTAGTACTGGGAGATATAATTTAGGTTCTGAAAAAAAATGCTAAATTAGTAATTAGTATCCAAAAAGAAGTAACATAACTTATAGGCAGAAACTAGCATGTTACAGAACAGAAAAATATAGAAATTAAGCCCAAAATAACTTGAGTGCAGCTTCTCCTCTGTCATTTAATTTTGAATTTATGCAATATTTCCCAATCATCATTGTATTCTTCAATTAATAAAATAATAATAATACAAATAATAAAAATAACTACTGAGCTATAAAAACAAAATGTAACAATGCATACAAGTTTTCAAGTTTAAGCTCTAACTAAATGCTGCTCAACATTAATAAGTATCTGCTTATTTTCAGTGAATGAGTGTATTTTATTCATGCTGCTATAGAGTCTTATAGAAAAACACTCAAAATGTTAAGATTCAACACTAATCTATGATAATAAGCTACGTTATTTCATATATTGCATATTAAAATAACATGTATCAGCATTTACTGATTACCTACTCTTAAAGACTTTTACTGTGGCCCACCCTTAGCACATCAAGTATATTGCTCCTTGTTGACTTTTTCTATGCCTAATTTGAAAGCACTATATGACTCTGTAGTGGGAAAAGTTCATTGTACTAATACCAATTTAAATTTTTCTAGTGAAAGTGGAAAATTAAAAATGTTGCTTTTACAGAAATCTTGGAATGTTTATTGAATCACTAAATGTATTTTAAACATAGTTTCGAATCATATAATTGCATAAATTGAGGAAATACTAAGAATTTGGAGTTGTCGAGTCGTCTCTTTTTTTCCCCAGTTAAAAAGTTTGCTTCCTTGCTATTTGCTATTTTACATGGCCAGAAATACTGATGACACATCACCAAATGTGATTACTGACATTAGCGAATTGCCTGAGATATGAGGCATGGTGATGGCATTATTACTCTGAAAGATCAAATTTCTTGAAGATTAAAAAGCCAAGGCAAAGTTCTATTAATTAATACTATAGGGTAGTCAACCAGTTGGGAAAAAGTTACTGATTTTCATGAAAGATTCAGAGAAATGTTTTATATTAGTAATTTGCTTTTACATGTAGATGTCTTTTAAAATAGAAAAACACATTTTTATCACTATATGATAAAAGTATAACAAAAATTTCTTGTGTGGACCAAGGCCTCAGTTTTATCAAAGTACTTCTCATATCCATTTGAATATTTATAATAAGCATTTCGTCAACAGGAACTTGAAGTTGCTGGAGTATTCACTTTCATGAACAATGGGAAATAGGTGGAGCACCTCATCCAGTGCAGAATATGAGCATGTGCTTCAGACCTGGACAATTTGCATCCTTCTCTGGAATATTTCACATTGGAGATGGACAGATTCCCCTCTGGTCTGCTTGAATGATCGGTGTAAGTGCATTCATCTGAGTTGTTGGAGTCATCTTTCCCATTTTGGGAAAAATAACCTACAAATAGAAACAGAATTGAGAAACAGAGAGAGGGAAAGAGGGACAAGACTGGCTTTTGTCACCACTGTGTGCCTAGAGCCTAGGCCATAGCTCAGTAATCTCAATCAACAAATGATCTTTTTGCTAAACAAAATGAAACAAAAAAGAAACCTTGCATATAATAATGCTGAGAAGGATTCACATACAAAAGCCTGAAGATGTACGTGGCATTTGAAAGAAACTTTAGAAGTTTATGAGGCATTTAAATTATCAGAACAGAAATTGGTAAGAATACAAAAAAAAGCGCATCAACCTTCAAAAATCAAATTGGGAAGGGGAAAAGAGGTTTATCAAAACCTGAGGCAGTGATAATATTGGATGTATAACTTTATCAGCTTGGTTTCATCTGTTTTGCTACCATAATCATAATGCACATAAAAATATAATTTGGGCAGTTCATTGCATCTATAACTGAATAAAGTGAAGTTCAAGTATTTTCAGTGATTTTTCATGGGTACTTTCTAGGAGCTCATGAAAATGCCCCTGCCTTTCCCCCCTGGTCATATGCTGAGGACAGATGCTTCCCAACAGATGGTCTGATCATGACCATCACTACAACCTTCTCTTCATAAAGGATGAGAAGTTTCATGATAGCACAATGTTGGAATGTTTTTCTAGACATTTCTAAAAAAACTGTCCTCCTTTCAAGTTAACATTCTATAGAAGTGTTCCTTGAATCTCAGTGTCATACTAAATCTTTATGAAATTGATCTCTCCCTTTTTATTTATAGGGTTTCACTGAGCCATTGGAAGGAAACAAAGAACAATGATCGACATCCTGCCCTGGTCCCCCTTCTCCTGCCAGACCTGGTCTCTCTTACTGACTCAAGCTTACTGTTTCTTATTCATTCTTCCTTTAGGATATGCTCCCTCCCAATGGAGACTTCTGACTTTTGAAAATAAACCTAAAGGGGAAGTTTGTCCCTGAAGCTTGCCAGACATGGTATTTGAATTTACTTTAGATTCAGGTTAGATGTTTTGGATATCTTTTCAAAAGGAATAAAGAAGGAAAAGCCCATTAATAAACTATCTGTATACATATAATCTTTAAAAGAAGAATTTTCACTTGACTATTCTTCAAGTATATAAAAGAACTGATATGGTTTGGATCTGGAAAAAGTCTCCTCCAAAGCTCATGTTTTGAAAGCATAATTCCCAATACAGTAAGGTTCAGAGGGGACTTTTAGGCAGTGATTAAGGCTATAATTTCCTCAGTGGATTAATCCATTTGATGTATTAATAATTTGAATGGATTTCTGGGTGTTAACTGTAAGCAGGTGGAGTGTGACTGGCAGAAGTAAATCACTGGGGATGTGTAAGACTCTTGTCTTTGTATCTTTTCCCTGCCTCTTTGCTTTCTTTCTTCTTCCCAGATGTCACAAGCCAAGCAGCTTTACCCTACCCCTTCATGCCCTTCCACCATGATGTTCTGCCTCACCTTGGGCCCAGAGCAAGAGTTGGCCAACCATGAACTGAGACTCTGAAATCATGAGTCAACATCAACTTTTTCTCCTCTGATTTGTTCTTGATAGGTATTTTCATCACAGTGACAAAAAGCTGACTATCACATATACTTTACAAAATAATCATCATCTTTCCTTTATCAACCAAGAGATTCCAGTGTCCCATAAGGCTGTGAGCTCTCCAACAAAGTTTCCCAATGGAACAAGAGCTTACCTGTGTGGTATCACTGTTGTGTTCATCTAAGTACAACTTCATGCTTTTCAATCCTGCTATCACTTCCAAAAGCATTGTAAGGAAATATTTTAAAAAAATATATTACCATAATTTTATGGAAAGTAATTGAATTTATTTTTATTTTATTTAGACAAGAATCACTTCACTTTAAAACTTATTCACCTTGAGATGTTTCTCTACAAAGAAAATTAAAGGCTAATAGTAATGTGAATTCTTCTCTTTGTCAAGAGATATTTCTTAATGTGCTATTAAAGATAGGTTTACTTTCCAGTAGCTAATTTGCATTCTTTTTAGTGATATGTAAAATACGACTTTTTAAAAATACTGCTTTATGTAGTTGTAGAATCATTTATTGCTAAAGTTGGCTCCAGAACACAAATACAATCCTTGTGGAGCTTAACAGCATATTTTACCTTGGATCTCTGGTCCATTTTTCCTTGAATCGCCATTACTAGTGTAATTTGGTACATGTTCTGCTCATTCACATGGCTAATGGATGTTGTTATATTCTCGAGTACTGAACGTACAGTTAGTCTCATTTCAGTGGTTATGGATTTCCATTTGTGAGGTAGTTAAAATAATATCCTTGCTTTCCCAAATCACCAGTCAGGTCACAGTTAAGCACTAATGTGAAATCATTTAATGGGGATCCATTCCAATACCTGATTTTTAAAAACGTAGGTTTCAATGACATTTTTTTGGCACCTATACACAGTGATTTAAAAACAAAAGCAGCATTCTCAGAGCAGAGTTACACTGTCATTGCTCCAATAATCCTGGTGAAAGACTTAATTTTACAAAAGCAGTCAATAAGTGAAAAAGACCTGTGGATAATTTTGGATCTCCCTCTTAATTGAGGCTCTTTATATTCTGTTACTGAGGAACCTGGTGACACAGACTATTCATCTCCCACAGAACTTCAGGAGACTCAGACTGATTGACTGATAAGCCAAATAAAAAGGAGGATTGTGTGTTGGCTTATCTGCCCACACACTAGTGGACTTGGATTGGAGGTTAATGCCCATTAAATAAAAACTAAGCAGATAATAGAGGATGTCCATCAGCAGCTGTTTAGGTTGGCACTTTAACAGCTTTGAAAGGAATAGGAAGCTTCCCTGATATCCTCGTGTCCTATAATCACGACATAATAATACATTCAAAATACAATTTACTTTATAAAGCTCCTATCATAGGTGTAAGGTAGAATGTTTATAGAGTACAGAGAGAAAACAAAAAAGCCTCTCAGATACTTTGCAATTTAAAATTTCCCAAGGAGGTAGCTTGCCTTTTGAAGCAATTTGACCCAAAATTAGGGCTTCTTTTCTTTCTGAAATGCTGAATAAGATTTTCACATAATTAGAACCAGATGCTTCAATGAGCAAAACTAGGGATTTAGCAACATGTATAATAAATTGAGCTGGTTTTAAAAAATAATTTATACTGTTTTCTTCAATTTGTATGTTATCTAAGAACTTAAAACAGGATAGAGATCAGCTTTATAGTTATTACTGTAGTATTATTTAGTAGCCAATTAGCAGAAATAGCCAATAGAGAATTGTACTATTTTAAAATGAGTTTTAAATTCCCTTTTCAGTATGACTATAGATCTTTCATGAATTGATTTCAAAGTAGTTAATTCTTAAGAGTTATCCACTTGTGAAAAGTAATAGAATACAGAATATTTTCTTTTTCTTCTATTTAATAAATGAACCAATAAGTGTGTTTAAAAGTATACACACATATAACACAGCTCCTTCCCTTTTGAGTAAATGAAGTGGATTTTTCAGGGAGTAAATCAGTATGATCCAATAGGTAGACAAAGCCCTTTTGTGCCTAGGGAAATGTCAGAAAAGGAACATTTATAATTTGTTAATGCAAGATTTTTAAAAAGGTAATTTGTCATCATGAGAAAGTAGCTTCATATCCTTTCATGTGAATGTAGTATTATTTTTATCTTACATTATTTATGGGCTTAACAGAATATATTCCAAATCTATAGGTCTTAATTTGCCTCTGCTAGGGAGATAGTTCTGTGGCCTTTCTCTTTAGAGCCAACACTGGAAAGTCCCTAGCCGCTCTTAGCTTTGATGTCTCTTCCCATTTTTTAGTTAGTATGTTCTAGAAAGGTCCCTCTGATCCTGACCCCTGGTGTTTACATCTTTTATAGTGCCCTCCTCTCACAGGAGGGTGGGAGCAGTGACTTGACTCTAGCTAATAGGAAAATTCCAAGGATAAAGGACTCTGAAAATATGGTTAAGGTTTCTAACCAGCTAATATTATTCAAATGAGAAGCTATCCTCAGAGGGCCTGAACTAATCAGGCAAAGGCTCTTACAGGAGGGACAGGTACTCCTGGAGGTGAAAGCCTCTCCTTCCATATTGTAGGAAGTAATTGGCAGATTCAAGAAGCCTGTGCCACAAGTCATTTGTTGGTGGCCTCCAGCCCACATCCAGCAAAGAGCCAGAGCTCTCACTCACACAGTCACAGGACATGAATTCTATCTCATTGAACAGATTTTTTCCTATTCCATAGTCCAGAAGAGGATGTGTCCTGGTGTCACCTTGATTTCAGCCTTATAAGCTGCTGAGCAGAGGGTTCAGGGAAGCTATACCTGGATGCATTGGAAGTGTGAGGTAAATGTGTTATGGAGAGCCATTAAATTTGTGGAGATCTATTACACAACAACAGAAAGCTAGTGTGCTTTTTCTGCCTGTGGCCAGCCTTAGGCACAATCCGGTTTTTCTTTTGAGTTTAAAGTCTGCCATTATAACAGGAGACCCAGGAAATATGCTGTTTCTTTCTACTAATTCCTAAAGAAAAGGGTCTCATATCTGCTGAACTAGTCTCTTCCTCTGTAAATATTTTTTGTTCAATTTTGGCAGACAAAAATTTTCTGCATTTTGCTACCACTGTTATGATCAATGAAAATCAGCAGTGTCTGTCCTTGCTCTTATCAAGTTTACCAATGAACTTATTATTATATGAAATCTAATTAATACATTACAACTTTTCCTTGACTATCAGATTTCATTCTAGTTGCAAAATAGAATTTTTTTAACAATGCACACATTGTTTATTTTTTAATAACAAAGCCATTTTTGCTTTGAATTATACACAAATCTCTAGGTAGTATTTTTTACAATTTTAATAGATTTTCTTCTTTGTGAGTTCTTCTAAATGTAAGTGTATGCCTTTAAGATATTTTTCAATATCAATTTGTTATAATGGCTTTTATTTAGTTTCCTAAGGAAAATAAAGCCAATTCTCCATCCACTCTTCAAATCCTGTTCACACAGAATGAGTGAGATTACCATGAATTTGCAGGATGTTTATAGAAGGTGTCACTGGCTAATGGGATAAAAATCAATGTTAAAACAAGAAAGTGAAACAAGGATGATGGAGACAATCTGATACTGGATCAAGAAAAGGAAAATTACATTGATAATTAGTGTCTGAATAAGACCACCTCCTGTTTCCCCTTGGTTCAAGCAGGGATGTGGAGTAACTTGTTTAAGCAACTTCACTGAAGCCTGACTGTCCTGTGCTAGTTCCAGTCCAGCAATAGTCTTCCTTTTCTTTTTTTAAACTGATTTTATTTAAATACAAAGTAATTTTATATTATCATTGTTCCTGTTTATACACTGATATTTTCAAATTTTCTTATTTATTGAAAAGAAAAAAAAAAAAAGATCACCTCCCTTACATTACCTTTGCATTGATATTTCCTTTTGACTATAAATTATGTGTGGTACATTGTTAGTTATGTTTTTTAATTTCCACATATAACCTAATAATCTGTATAAGGAAATAGATTTTCTGGTTCATTTACTTTGACAGAATATCTAAAGAATAATGAAGTATGCTCTTTTGTCCTGGTTATCCTGTGACAGAAAAGTCACATGATACTAAACCCAATAAGGCTTATATCAAAAGCTTCTGATGATTTCTTGTTTAAGTGCAATAAGTATTAGAGAGAAAAGAAGAAAGGGAAGTAAAAACGACATTCACTGAAAAAAGACATTCACTGTACCTGTCAGGCTTTGTCTGTTCCTCTCTCGTTGAACCTGACAATAAGGCACTAAGGTAGGCATTATCACTCAGGGCTAAGCAACAAACATCCCACACATTTTTTTTTTTTAGTTTATTATTATTTTATTATAATTATTAGCATGTATTAATTGTACAATTTAATGGGCTTCACTGTGACATTTTCATACATGTACATATTATGCATACCACCCAGTTTTAGTGTCTTGTCTTTACCTGGAATTCTCCTTGGTCACAGGAAGTAAGTATCTGGTAACTGCTCTATTTTACTTTGCCCCAAATAAATACCAGTTATTGCCGCTGGTTTGCTGTTCTTGCTCAAAGGGCAAACCCAAACCAAGCTCTTGGATTTTATCTTTAAATCCTTATCTTTACAATAAAGACAAAATTGGTCTCTTTTTGCTCCCTAGCATGTATTCATGGTATTATTATCTGTCATTAATATTATTCATTTGTTATTAATATTATTCATTTGTTATTATTATTATCAATTTTCCACTGTTTCCTGGTGCATATTCATGTTGATTCTTTTCTGAAGAAAAAAAAGTGGCTAAAGCAGATTAAATTCAAATACGTATACATATGTATGTACATATATATACATATAATTCAATATTAAACATCCACTTCTCTTCATTAATTCAAATAATCAAGAGTTTACATAAGTGATAACTTAATCTAAAAATCATATTCATACTTAATATAACAGCTAATATGGTATTTCACTGGATAATTATTAATTTTCTTTTAATCTTGACGCTTTTTCTGACTGTTGATATCATTTCCGTATAAATTTATTACAAAGGCTTCCTTTGAGGAGTGGGATTTGATTTTCTTCCCAAAGAAATAAACACACTCAATCTTCCTGATCTAGAAATATTTAGAAGTTAAGTACAGTATCATTTTCAGTGAAGCCTCACAAGGATAGCCATATACCAGAACTATTCTTCAGTAAAAGTGTGAATGATTAGTAACAGCACAAGTAAAATCTCTCTTACAGTTTTTATTATCCCTTAATGTAATGTGAACAAGGGAGAAAGAAGGACAGAATCTGAAATGAGGGAAATCAAGGTGAAGTGATTTTCGTCAGATTCTGTGCAGTGATTTGCTGCTTCCTGCTCCTTCCCATCCTTGCCCAGGCTCTCTCCCATGGATGGAGGAGTCAGGTCTATGAGTGAGTCATGGACTCATAATAATATTTCACTTTTTATATTAACATTTCCATTGGCTGTGCTCCACAAAGGCAAATAAAAGCCTTTCTACCAATCTCAATTGATTTCCCCTGAATCTCTTTAATCATCGCTTCTTTGTAGTGTCTATCATTTCCATGTCAGTATGTTTATACCAACTTTTCATTAGGAAGTTAGGACATGCATCATTTTCAGAATTAGGTAAATGTAATTAATTAATAAGGTAGCTGTTTTCAATTTCAGTCTGTGGATTCACAATTTGAATTCTTATCACTCCAGTTGGAATTATATTGGACTAACAGGACTCATTTTGGTTCATATTACATTGATAATTAGTGTCTGAATAAGACCACCTCTGTTCCCCTTTGGTCCAAGCAGGGATGTGGAGTAACTTGTTTAAGCATCTTCAACTTCACCTTAACCATCTATGGTTAATGGTATTTGAGTGCAAATTGTTATTCATCTAAGTATTTCACTTTAATTCTTTTTTTTTTAATACCTTTAGCGTGTCTTTCTGGATTCATATGCATCATTTACATCAGAAAACTTTCAGTTATATAATGTTTATGAAACTAAACTTGCAGAACTCCACAGCAGAACTTAGCAGATTAACCTGTTTGCTAGCCTATTCCATAGATCCAAGTCTGACCGCATTAGGTATCACTTTCAAGATCTGTAAAATTGTTAAATTCCTAAATCAATTTAATGAAAACTATTACCAATATATTTAATTCAGTGATTCCCATGCTTTTTTAAAATTTATTTTTGTTTTTATTCATGCATAGACATCATATTTCTCCCGTACATTTCTTTTTGAAATATTTTGCTTTTCAAAGTATAATAAATATTAATCTATAATGTTTTATTAAGATGTACAATCAACTTTTTGAAAGATTATACAAAGTTTTAAAAGTCCCATAAAGATGGAAAGAACAGACTTAATTTTTATCCTAATATGCTGTTTAGGTCTCCTGGAATTAGAGGTCATCATGCCCATTTGACCAAGAATCTTTTCTGTGAATTCGTGCATACAAATGAGGAAGCCACCAGACAGTAATATTGTCTTACCTAAAATACAATGGAAATTTTCAGTGGAGATGGATGCATTAGTTAGTGTTCTCTAGAGGAATAGAGCCAACAGGGTATGTATACATATTATTATTATAAAAGGGATTTATTAGGGTGACTTACATGATCAGTAGCCAGATAGTCTTATAATTAGGCTGTCTGCATCCTGGAGAGCCAAAAGAACCAGTAGCTGCTCAAAGAAGCTGGAGTCTCACAATAAGAGGGACCAATCATTCAGCCTCAGTCCAAGAATGAAGGCCTTAAAGATCCCTGGAGAATTGCTGGTGAGCCTCCACAATGGAAGAGTGAAAAAGGTGGAGTCTCATATCCATAGACAACGGAAGCAGCAACACAGACATCCACTGGAGAAGAATGGAATTTGCAGCCACTGCGGCTTCCTGCTTCTCCCACCTTTTGTTTTTATCTGGACCCTCAGACTATTGAACAGTGCTGCCCACATTTAGGATGGGGTCTCCCCTCACAGTTTGATGTCCCACATACAAATCATCTAAGGAAACATCCTCTTATGCACACCCAGAAATATCTAAATCCTAGGCATCTCTCAATCTAATCAAGTTGACAATCCTTATTAACCATCACAATGGAAAACTATTGAGTCCCCTGTTTAGAATCCTGAATACCCTCTGCTCTCCTGTGAGGAATGTACCACTAATAATGTAGTTAGGTGGTCATTTGTACCAATCCAACCTTAACAGGAACAGGAATATATACTCTGCGTAGAAGTGCTCAAGGGAGAATTGTGAAAATGATCTAGTGTGCACACATATGCACAATTATTAACAGAAAAAAATAAAAAAAAACCAAAATTTTTATTTAGAACTTATACCACAAGAATATGTTCAGAAACTTCATCTTAAACAACTGATGTTTAAGTGAATTGCAATTAGCTGTGAAATTTAAGACCTCATCATTGTTCTGTCCACCTTCTCTGTTGGATTCACAATTCTAACTTTTCTCATGAGAATTTTTAACATAATAAAGCTTTGCTGCTGTTTATTCAACTCTTTCTAAAAAGCTCATGTCTAATGAGGAGGAAGATTTGATATGTATTTTGTCTACAATTCTTCCTTCAATTTATATATTTTACTTTCTACTTGCCTTTAGTATTTGGTTAATGTGAAAGATTGTTTGTCTTTTTTTTTAATGTATAAATTTATTTCTTGTATTAGTGACATTGACCAGGAGTATCTTTTGCCTAAGCAAGTCACAGGTTGATTTTATATATTAATGTGTCAGTTAAATATTTAGTTAGCAACTGTACTTATTAGCTTGCACCCTTTATTTTTTAATTAACCATTTAATTGTACGAGATAATGCATTAGTCTGAAAGGACTGCCCTAACGGAATACTACAGACCAGGTGGCTTAAACCACAGGCTTTTATTTCTCACTGTTCTGTAGACTAAAAGTCCAAGATCAAGGTGGAAGTCATTTCCAAAGGCCTTTTTTCCTGACTTGCAGATGGCCACATTCTTTATGTCCTCACATGGGGTGGAAAAAAGGGGGAGGGTGTAGATATCTCATGTTTCTTCAAACTGTTCCTATAAAGACCCTGCCTGGGTTATGATTCATCCTTATATCCTCATTTAATCTTCATCACCCCCTCAGTGTTCTTATCTCCAGATATACTCACATTCTGAGGAGTGGGTAGATTAGGACTTCAACATGAATCTTGTAGAGACACAGTTCAGTCCTTAACAGATACCTAATATGTGTCATTTAAAATATATAATAATCAAACATTTTTTCATATATTTGTTGGCCATTTTTGTCTCTTATTTTTAGAAATATTTATTTAGATTTATAGTGCTCTAATAAAAACATAAAAATATATCACAATAGTACGTTTTTCTGACATGGATAATACTGTGATGTCTTATTCTTATGCCTTTCTCCACCCTGGATATAATTAAATTAAATAAAATACAGACACCCAGTTTGATTTTATTTAAGAAAAATTAATTTTAATTTATAAATATGTCCAAAAGAATTGCATGATATATATATTTATGATAGAATTTTTTATCTGAAATTTATATAGAACTGGAAGTATTCTTTTATTCATTAAATCTGGTCACTATAATGCCTCCTCACCAACACCATGACTAAGACATTTATTCCCCCAGACACTAATAGTTGATTCTTTCTCTGGGACTTACAGCTGAACAGAGCCTCATGGAACTAGTGTCTGTCTTGCAAAGTGCCCACAGGTTTGGAATGAAAGTTTCTGAAAAAAATACATAGGCCTGGACTCCCTTCTCCAATTTAAGTCTGAACACCCATACCAGCTCCATAGCTCCTTGACACATTTGCCATTAGCCTTGTTGAAGATAAATTCACAATTAAACTTCTCACCTTGTTCACCTCACTTTCTTTATTGCCCAGGAAGTGTTGATCTCAGGATTTCTCCCTGGTGAATGCCCTGATGTAGATCTTCATCTTAGAGTAGGCTTCTTAGGGACCGGATCCTTTGGATGGATAACTCAAAGGCTCTTTATTTTGAATGAGACCTAAAGAAGAAAATAGCTTTTCCAAGACCCAGACTATGGTGCACCCAGTCCTGTCACATGGAACAAATGACTCATTAACCTTCTCATATTAGACACTCATGCTTTTCATCTTTTGGTGGAAAAATGTCATGTGGAATCTGAACAAACCCCGATAGGAAAATTATACATTTACCTCTAAGGTATTGAAGTAATGTCAAGCCATCTACAGAAGACAATTTAAAAATTGTAGATATTTAAAAGAAGCATTTGGGTTTCCCATTATGAGTTTTGTTATATCATAACCACTAAGGTATAAAAATCACTGGGCCCAGCAATAATTCGTATAAAAATGGAAGACATACCTCTTGCATGGGGAATTGACAAAGGCCAGAGCAAGGATAAGATGCATTAGCAAGTATCACAGACCCTGTGTATCCCACTCTGTACCCAAACTCTGCCTTGTGATAGGGGCTGGCTGGATGAATGGGGAAACAACTGAATTTGGTTTGCCAATCAATCATCTCAGTCACAGACACAAGCCAGAATAGAAAGGGATTAATTTCATCTCTACCCATGGTTTCCCTGAAAGACAAAGGGAAATGAAAATCTATTAGAAGACAGTATAGCATCTAGTATGAGTGGAAAGAAAAGTGGAATGAGGTAGGGACTTATGCCTATGCATGGTTTGTCCTGACCAAGGATATAGAAGAAGAAAAAATTAGAAAATTGAGCAGGGACAGGACTGGGAAAGACCAGGTGAATGAATTGCTCAGATAGGCAAAGAATGTGAGGATGTATGTGACCAATGGGACTATCTCAAATGGGCATTTATTTTAAGTGAGATGCTTATTTATTAGCAGAAAAGACCAGCATGGAAAGACTGCCTCGCTTATAGATGTCAGTGTGCTTCTGGTCACTATTTTCCTTTAATGCTTATGTTGCTAATTTACATAGCTTTGCAGGTAGGAGTGAAAGCCTACAGGGTTTCAACAATAGGGACTTTCTCTCACAAAACAGGTCTGGCTATCACTCCTGCTGAGTGAGGCCTACTGGACACATGAAAAAAATCTCACACTGTGTGTGATGGTTAGCAACTTGAGTGATTTAGGTGACAATCCCACATGAGTAGATTAGGTGGAATAGGTGACAATGACATGGAGCAGTTAGCAACTCATGATATCCAAGGAGTTCTTACTAGCCTTTTCATGGTATGGTTTCCTAGTGTTATTGGAAAGGGTCTCCAGCCAACCAGAAGTATTCCACACTTTTATCTTCCATCCCATGAGGGACAGGGCATAGTAATTTTCTCTTGTGAAAAGGTATGATTTTCATTTACATTTGTTTTCTTTTTTTACCTATAATTTTCCACCAGCATTCTTCTCTGTGGACATTCAACATTTTTTTTTTCCAATATGGCATTCCACAAAGACAGTATTTCACAAATATGATTCGTAACCAAGGAATTTGGTTATAGGGAAAGGAGCATGAAATGATCCTCACCATTGGATTCTGTTTTTACCTTCCTTTGTATAAACTCTGTCTTGATAGACACACGATATGGATTGGATCTTGAAGGGCTCAGTCACGGCACAATCTGAGAGATAGTAGGTGACAGGTGAAGGGCAAAAACCCACACCGGGACTGCCATATAGAAAAAGGGGGTTTATTAACCAGCCTCTACAGCTGGAAGAGACACCAAAGGGTTGCGTGAAGAGAGGGGAACTGGCAGGAGGAGACGAGCGCGGATGAGGTGAAGAAGGAAAAAAAAATGGGTGAGTTCCTGCCTCGTGAGGGCTTTTTTTTTTATACTTTTAAATTTAATTTAATTTGTTACACATGCTTTTAGAGCGCAATTCCTTTCATATTACATATAAAGAGCACAGTTTTTCCAAGTCATTGGTTTTACACAAAGTATTTTCATACCATTTGAGGTTTTATACATGCACTTAGTATATTGATGTCAAACTCCTTCTGCCATTGTTTCTATCCCCTTGCCCCTCTTTCCCTCCCCCTCCCCTTTTCTGTATTTAACATTCCTTCATTCCTCTCATCCCCCTTCCCTTGCCACTATAATTCAGTATCATCATAGCAAAAGAATCAATCTGGGATTGGCTAACTTCACTTAGCATTATTTTCTCCAACTCCATCCATTTACCTGCAAATGCCATGATTTTATTCTCTTTTAGTGCTGAGTAGTGTTCCATTGTGTATATATACCAAAGTTTCCCTATCCATTCATCAATTGATGGGCATCAAATAGCGACTTGGGTGGGCCAAAGGACCCCTGACACAAAAGGCTGCTGGGGGTCGGAAGTGAGACTTGTATGCTTGGGATTGGCCCAGAAAGGGAGAGCCCGCCACAAGGTGAATTCCCTTGAGATGCTAGTATTCTTGGGATTAAGGGCGGGAACTCAGAGCCCGCCAAATGTGGATTCTCAGGAGAGATGGGCACTTCTGGGAAGTTAAATCTCAGGCTTACAGGATAACCTAGTGCGCCTGGGGCATGGCTAATTTGGGGCACCTGAGGGTATGGCCTGCCAGCCCGAATTTTATCTAAAAACAGGTCGTGTATCCTAGGAAGCAGACCAAGAGGGGTCTTAGTCTATTAGTATATAGATGAAGTTTAATATTGTAATTTATGTTCCAAAAAGAAGTGTCATGATATTTATATCACATCATGATACATGATGGTTGTTGCACCTAATACCGTGATTATTAATTATGATTCTCCAGAGAAACAGAATCAATAGAACATATACAATTAAAATGATAGGTTTTATTAGATTTGTTCACAGATTTAGAAGTTGAAAAGTCCCACACTAGCTATGTATAGGCTAAAAAGCCAGGGAAACTGGGAGCTGGTCAGTCCAAGAAACTGGAAGGTTCAGAACCAAAGAGATAAAGGCAGACGATGCAGTCCCACTTCAGAAGCTGAAGGCTAAAATTCTGAAAGCCCCCTGGAGAATCACTGGTGCAAGTCTAGACTCAAAGACTGAAGAATCTGGATTCTGATCTTCACAGGGACAGTAGCAGCAAAAAACCCACACCTACTTCAAAAGGGTTGAATATGTGGGTATGAACTTCCCCTTCCTCCATTCTTCCATCTGGGATTCTAGTCTACTGTATGATGATCCCACATTCACTGGGCATTCTGCACTCAGATCTGAACCCACACGCCAATGTTCTCTCAAAATGCCTTCACAAACACACCCAGAACTGTTCTTTATCAATTTTCTAGGCATCCTTCAATCCACTGACATTGATTACAAAAATCAACCATTGTACCTTGTGACGTCCTTACATTTAGGATGAGATTTTCTTCATGTGAACAATAGAGAAAAGAGAATACTGAGTGGAAAAGAATTGAGTTTATTAGTTATTCTCCATTTCCCTCCTCCAAACACATTCTCTTTCTTGCTCTGGAAACCACAAAGCTCTGCCTGATGTTCATCATAACCAGATTTTAGCCATCTGGTTTACAGTTGAGGGAGATACTAGAAGGTGGAATAAAATAGAGGCCAGGATATTTTTTCCCTGCTTTCTTTCTGCTGTAGGGTCTAATAGTTGTTCCTACAGCTATCACTTAAACCATCTTGGGTTGGATCCTATTTCTTTCTGGGACAATTATGCATTGTTTGAATTACCAGTATCCATGTGGTTGAACACAACCCTGTAATCTATAATTTTAAATTCTTTGATCTCTTCCCACCCAAACACCCTCTGATTTCATTAAGGCAAGGCCATGCTGTTGGTGATTCTGCACAGTGACTGCTGTTTTTGGATTCATCTGAAAGTGTCACCATACAAAATAACCATTACCAACTGTCTGTTCCTGATCAATTTGTCAAGGTCATCAATATAGGGTTTGATCAATAGCAGATTAAATGCACTTCTGAATGAGTTATCTACAACATAAGAAAAACTTGAAAAGGAAGGTCCCATATTGAATATGAAAGGAAGGACAAGAAGTTCTGATGACAAAAAATGCCCTTCAAACAACCCCATGAATAAATGCACATGTTTGTGTTTGTAGTTTGATAGATGAGGAAACAGCTTCCAAGGGCCAAAGTGATGTATGTTGTCCCACACAGTCAGTGTGAGGTATGGGATTAGAATCACTGCAATGCCCTTGTCTGGAGAGCCTCACACATCATTCCTGACATTACTGTTTTGTGATAGGTTTGGGGGTCTCTTATGTTATCTTTATTTTGATTAAAATGTCAAGGAGTAAAAACCTCCTTGGGTGGTCTTCCACTGATAAAATTGTATTCCTGGCTTAAATTATACTTTAGATTTCTTTTGAATTTTTGGAATCATATATATTTAGAATTGAAATTTTATGTGCCTCTTGCCAACACAAGCCCATATGTGCTCAATAAAAAATTCTTTCTTGAAAGTACGATGTGCATTTGACAGATTACAACGATATGGGGGAGAGAAAATGTAACACTCTTGCTCTCACCAAGTTATGGCAAGTATGTGGGATTCATACCCTTTTGTGCTATCATTCATTTTTATTAAATGTACTGGCTGCCACCTCAGGCATCTAGCTACTCCTTACAAAGTTATTATTTCTTTACTCTGGGTGACAGGAGATTGATCAAAGCTGCTTGTCGAAATCTAAATAACATCAGTAACATCGGTGAGTTGGTCATGTTATTTTGAACCTGTCTGGAGTATTTCTTCAGAATGAGAGTATATAAATGAAATTTTGAGAAATAACACTCAATTGACATTTTCTTCAACAACCAATATATCATGTTAGTTTAAGATTGAGGATAAAGACTGATAAACCTTAAGTGTTAAGTAGTACATGTGGTTTTCTTTTGCAATCATTTTAAATAATTATGTGCAATATGTAATAACATAGTATCTATTAAACATACATAATTCATTATATCATATGAAAAGATACTTGAAACTTTTTATTCTGTTACAATGGAACACTACAGGACAGATATTTATCTGGCTGATAAGTTCAAACATGTGCATTTAAGAGACCTTGGTTCTGACACTATTAAGTCCTGGTAATATGAACAAATGGGAAATATACATAAGTAAGTTTGAAATTTTTAATATTCTAAGTTATGATATCATTAATTCATGAAATAACTAATTGAAAGTATAATTTCATAATTATTTGCTAAATTCCTTTATTCATCCCATAAATGTTTTTAGACCACTACTTTGTCTGGGCACCTGAAAGTCAAATAATTTTTTAATTTCTACCAAGAAAGCAAGCTCTGATATTGCAAAATGACCACTTTACATTTGCTTACTTTATAATCTAAATCTGTATTTTCTTGAATATTTGTACTGATGACCTTCTTCCTCATTTAGATTTTTTCTTCCAACAAGGGCAAAAATATGTATTTTGCTACATAGTGTTAATCATGACTGTGTAGCAACTGTGGATAGTGTGCATAGAGGAGGACTGCTCCTGATCCCCCTGATGGTATGCTTCCCTTCTGCAGGAAGGGAGCTCAGTGTCTTAGACGATTTTCACCTAATACCCAAAACTCAAGAACTACAATCGTCCCTACTTTGTAAATAAGGAAAGTATAGCTGATGAATGATAAGAAGATTATTCAGAGTCCACAGAGTAGATTATCGGGGAATATCAGAATCTGAGCACAGACATTTCAATTTGAGGGGGTGCTTAAGCCTGGTGTTCCACCAGCACTGTTCACTGCTGCTCCTTCTGTGATAGCAACAGAGGCAAAGGCCCCTGCCTGGCTGGAGCTCCCTCTGCCTCAGCCTCATGGCAGTGTGGCAGTATGACAGATTCCTGAACAAAGGAAAGGAAGAACTCCTATTGCACCCAATATGAAATGGATATTTTCAGCCAGGCATGGTGGTGGTGCACGCCTGTAATCCCAGTACTTGGGAGGCTGAGGCAGGAGAATCGCGAGTTCAAAGCCAGCCTCAGCAATGGTGAGGCACTTAGCAACTCAGTGAGATCCTGTCTCTAATAAAAATACAAAAAAAAAAAAAAAAAAAAAAGAGCTGGGGATGTGGCCCAGTGGTCCTGTGCCCCTGAGTTCAATCCCTAGTACCAAAAAAAAAAAAAAAAAAAAAAAAAATGAAATGGATATTTTCATGGAAGAATCATCTCCCATGATAATACACAGGTGACAAGTTATACCAGCAATGATATTTGTCTGGGGTCTAGTCTTTGACTTCAGTAGAGTGCTTTTTTTGGGCTCAGGGGGGTACCGGGGATTGAACTCAGGGGCACTCAACCACTGAGTCACATCCCCAGCCCTATTTTGTATTTTATTTAGAGACAGGGTCTCACTGAGCACCTCACTCTTGCTGAAGCTGGCTTTCAACTCACAATCCTTCTGCCTTAGCCTCCTGAGCTGCTGGGATTACAGGTGTGTGCCACCATGCATGGTGAGTAGGGTGCTCTCTTACTGACAATGTATCTATCATCCAAAGCAAAATTCAGCCTGGCCACGCTCCCAATACTGATGTCTTATTTAAACAGTAATGATAGTTCAATCCCATTAATGATGTATCAACAAACATCCAGAAATTGTACATTTATTGATGTTAATTTTTATTTTCTAAAAAGAAAGTTTTATTTATATAAAAGGCTACAATTTAAGTTAAGAAATGTTGGTCTTTTCAGCAGATGAATTAACAGCATGACACAAATCACTACACAGCATGCAATTATTTGGTAATGAGTTGTAATCATAAGCAATTTCCCAAAGAGTAAATTAAGTATTCATTATAAAATGTAATCACTATTAATTCTATTAATTATTTCAATTAAAAGGCGGAAAATGAATCTTTATATGTATCTAGGGATTATTTAGTTTCCCTTTGAAAAGTCTCCCATTCACTGAACTTTAAAAAATAAAAATTATGAAAATAAAATAAGCATAGGAATATTTACATATGTCTTGTGTCTACATTGTGTGAAGACTTAGGAAAGTTATGTGTCCATTGTTTGTCTGTACTCATGTGAAGTTGTAGAGTTCATAAAGTTGATGAATTCTTTCCAGGAACATTGCATAATCTTTTTCTGTACTGCATAATATAATATATCTCTCATATTTTAACATTTCAAACCTATATGATGGATAACATTCTAATTTTCTCAGTACAGTGTTATGACAAAGTCTCCTCACACAACTACATTGGAGTTACTTTGTCAGGCTCACTTTCTGTTATTCCTCATTATTTATGTTGTATTCTAAGAACCTGGGCTCCACCCAAGTTCACAAATACTTTTGGTACTTTTCTACTTTTTTTTTTTTTTCTATGTAGATAGTTGCTGTACTTTATTGTTTAGAAAATATTAAAGAGGGAAAATATCTTTACTGAACCCATACAATTTTTTTTCAAATATTTTGAATCTTTGCTTTGTGTAATCAATGAATGGGAAATACATGGATATGGAGGGCCAGTTGTACAGATAAAGAATAAAATATGATGGATAGTACTTGGAAAAATAATTAGTTGAACATATTAATATTAGTTTGCAAAAAAATCCTTTTTAATTTTTTTTTAATTTTACTTTTCTACTTCTACGTCTTAGTTGTATTACTTCTTTCTTTCCTTTCCCTGTTTTTTTAAATTTATTAATTCATTCAATTTACAGAATTTATTGACATTATGTTTTTTAGTCATTGTGAAATTCACATTAAATCAACTATTTAAAGGGGTCTTAGCATAAGATTGTGCAACTTCTGCATCTATCTAGTTCCCAAATATTTGTACCACCCCTTGAGGAAACCCAGTGGCCACTAAGCAGATGTTCTCCATTTCTCCCTCTTTTCACTCTACTCATCTACCAATATGAATTTTCACTGTATGAATTCACTACTCTGAATATTTCACATAAATGGTATAAATGTGTCCTGTTTTGTGTCTGCCATCTTGTACTAGCATAAGGATTTTCTTTTTCGCCTTTTGTATTGATGACTTATAGCTGTACACACTGATGGGATTTGTTGTTATTTATTCATACATGCATATAATACACAATGTAACAATGTGGTTTAGTCAAAATCACTCTCCCAGAACTTTCTCCCTCTCTCCCCACCTCCCACTCCTTGGTCCCTTTCCTCTCCTGTTGTTTTTCATAAGATCCATCTCCATCTTTTTTTTCCTTTTCCTCTCTAGCTTCTGCATATGAAAAAAATATATATGACCATTGACCTTCTAAGTCTGATTTATTTAGTTTAACAGGATGGTCTCTAATCCCATCCATTTTCCTGAAAATTGAAGTTTATCACTTTGTAGCATAAGTATCTCCTACTTTATTATGGCTGGAGGATATCTCATTGAATTCATATATGTAATTTCTTATCAATTCATCCATTGATAGGTATTTGAGTTGTTTTCATTTTTGGCTATTGTGAATAAGCCCTTCTGTGAAAATGCATGTGTGTGTGTTTGTTTTTATTTCTTTTGGATATATTGGATATGTACTAAGGAACAGAATGGCTGGGTCATATGATAATTCTATGTTTAACATTTTGAGGAACTACCAACTGATTTTCACACTGGCTGCATCATTTTATATTCTCACCAGAATGTATCAGAGTTTCAATTTCTCTAAGTTATTGACAATCTTGGTTATTTTCCTTTTTAAAAAATTAATTTATTTTTGTTTGGGCATTATAATTATGCACAATGATGGGATCCATATGGCATATTTGTATATACACATAACATAATTTGGTCCATCCTGTACCTTTCCTTTTACTTCCCTCTTCTCTCCCCCAATCTGCTGTTTCAATTCATTTTCCTTTCCTTTCCCTTTTTCTTTGTACTTTCTTTGTGTTGGATTATTGACCTAGTGGGAATGACGTGGTGATATTTCACTGTTTTGATTTCCCCAAGGGGGCATTGGTAGCATATGTCCTAAGCATTTTTACAGATGCTGGGGACACTATAGAAAAGTCATTCCAGCCCAAGAAGGGGAAGAGGAAATCAAAATAAAAGTCAGACTCTTTGTCTCTTAGGAAACCATAGAAAGGTCAAACTGAATACTTCAGTAAGCTTTGTTTTAAGAACCACCATCTCCTGAGAACAAACTGCACATTAGCTCCCTAGTGTGACCAAGCCATACTAGGGAAGTGAGTTTCCAAGACCCAAACCAGGATCACTGACCTTGGCTAGAGAAAAAGGGAAGGCTGGTACTTGCACAAATGCTCCCACTCTTTATTGCCATAAATCTCCCATCCTTTTCTTCATTAAGTGGTCTTCTGTTTGCTCTAAATTTTGAATTGCACTCCAAAATTCTGAAAAATTGATTCTAAAATCATTTTTGATGTGAAATTCCCTTTTGTATTATGAAGACATTGTCCTTTGTTGACAAGATTAAAACTTGATCCAAGCTAAACAAATGTTTTGTTCAATTATCCTTCAAGTTAGGTCTTTGTTGGTCTTACTCATCTCAGTAATTGATAATTCTATTCTTCCTGTTTAATATATTTTTGTTTGCCTTACCCCTCTAGAATGAGATCAAGACTACCACTTAAATCATTGCTATATACCTCATATCTAGGAAATATTGTAAGCTTTCAAAAATATTTGTGTCATAGATGTCAAGTTAAGTTATCTTCTTCCCATAAAATTCTCCTTGGATTCCCAAATATGAATAAGACTCTTTTATTTACATTATCATATTTGTCTCTTCTTGCAATTTGTATCACAGTTTACCTCATTCCATAGTCATTTTATGCATTTCAGTAACTGCAGTACCGTTTGCAAATTCCTAGAAAATGAGAACATGTTTTGTTTACCTACCACAGTACTTGGCCAGACATAGATGCTCAAATACTGCTTATGATTTTAAAATCCCCATATGGATCCTAAAAAGAGCAAATAAGAGTTTTAATTTTAGGAATGTTATGAGTTTGCTTCACTTCAGGAGCATGACATGGCCTCTGAAGATTCTGTCTTCTATAGGGGACCCTTTCAAATAAATCCATGCTACTCAGTACCAGATCCTTAGTTATCAGTGACTCATAGCACTTCCTTGCCTCCTGCCATATAAGGTTTAACTGTGCTAGTATATGAATCAGTTTTTGTTGAAGATACCAGCTACATTGTTTGTGTCCAAAAATTATTGAAAGGAATCAGTATTCTGGGTGAAATGGAGTAAAAATTTATCTCAGGGGTCTTGGATAGACATCCTCCTTTTCTTTTTCTATTCGTGCAGTTTTATTTTCTAAAACACAACAATGTACTTTTTGTGGACTGCTAATAAAAATTTTATATTGATCTTTAATCCTTCCTTTTTAGTCTTTAAAAAAAGGCACTTTTTTGAGCAGTAGACTCTAAGATAAACAACAGTGACTAGGACAAAAATGCATTTGAGAGATAACCAGAAACAGTCATCAAAACACATATTTTTATTTATCATAGTATTAGTAATAATAACAAATAGGAGCAATCTGCATTTATGGCTGGGCAATTATCAATAATTTGCATATCGTTATGTAGAATAAGACATTATATATTTTTCAAACAGCGTTTAAATAATATCAAAAAAACTTTCATTATATAATGTTAGTTAAAAGGAAAACTTTTATTACATTGTATGATACAAATTTTGTTTAAAAGCTGCCACTTAATAAACCTGGGAGAAAACACATCACTAATTTAAATTGCACTCCTGTGTCCTGAGAATATAGAAGACATTGGTTTTATAAATTTACATTGTTATCTCAATAAACCAACATGTGCATTTATTTATTTACTTTTAGAGAAAATATATTCAAAAAAGAAAATATATCAGTTTAGGTTATCAATCTAATTCTAGATATTTCCACATTATAAGCTTAAAAGCTTTTATAAGCTCATTTTAAGCCTGAAGTTTATTTATGTATTTTAGCAATCTAACAGATATTTTTTCTTTATGCAAAGTGTGCTGATTACTGTGTTAGATAATAAAGCCACGGTTTTGAGTGAGATAGACAGACTCTGCACTCAGAATAATGGATCTTTCTTATAACTGCTAAGACCTGGAGCCACATCTGGTCTGTTTATCCATTGGACTCACATGATTTAAGGTCAAGGTTATGCCAGTGATAGTTACAGGCTAAATCCTACAATTATTAAATCAAAGTTTGAGGTGGAAGTAGATTCTTTGCTTCTTTTGGTAGATGAGGTCTGTGTAAGCTGCAGGCCTCTGTAGCCAAGAAAGCCTGTTGTAGTGTTCACAACTAATCAAGGCAAAGGATGCTACCCACGGTATCAGCTGGAGGGTCAAAGCCAGCAAAGCCAAGTTCTTCTCCACTACCAATGAGTGGTGTGTTCCAGCTTTTAATGGCAGGCTGTGTCCTCCAGTGTTGCAGTAGATCCCAGAAACTCACTGTCAATTTCTTCTTTCTGGATTCTTGTTTCATGTATTCAAAGAATGAAATCCACAGAGTAGGAAGAGTGAGCTCAAAAAGCAGGATTTATTCATGAGAGAAGGTTGCTCTTGTAGAGTAAAAGGGGACCAAATAGGAGTTGCCACTTGAGTCTGCTAGTCTAGGGGTTTATATAGCTTTTGGGTCAATATTATTGCTCTAAATTTATGATAATCAGTCTTTCTAAAAGTGACTCTTGGTTCAAATTTATGCTAATCAGGTTTTAAGAAAATATCAATGCTATTGTTTCAGATTTATGCTACTCAGGTTTTGGAAAAGTACCCAAGCTATTGGTTAAAATTCAAGCATGTTTGATCTTTCAAAGTGTCAACACTATTGGATAATCCAGCAATCTCCATTTGGGTCTGCTACGGGGAAGTGAGAGGTTGGTTGAGGACAGCATAGGGGATGCTGAAGTATTAGTGTGTGGTGTTGTGTGAAACAGGTGTCTGAGCGGGGCCTGTGCTGCATCATCACTGGTTCCACAGGTTGGCATACCTTGGCTTGCCTTGGCCTTGATTCACTATACATAAGGCCCAGCATAGGGCTTTATTTGGCTATAGCCCACCACTGCTCCACTGCATCCCCACTCCATCTCTGCTTCTTAGGAGGGATTAGTGGACTGGCTACATATGTCAGTGGTCGGGGAGCCATTTCATTATGTCTGCCATGTAATGAAGACTCAGTATTTGTTTTTTTTTTTTTTTTTTTTTTTGAATGACATATTGAGTAGTATTTTCCAAAGTGTAAAATTCAATGTAAGCTTACAAGACAATACTTGCCAACGGCCACTGGAAGATGAGTAGTTACTGTGTGATATGCATACATAAAACTTGTTGTACAAGAATTTCTTAAAGTGCTATTTTTCAGATGTTCTAGCCCTAAAAGAAAATTATAAGCCACAGTAAGAAGGTAAAAGTTGGTAACTGAAAATTTTGGTTTACAGTGGTACCAAGAGTCAGCAAAATATTTTAAAAATGTTTTTAAGCATAGGTTTTCATAAGAAATATAATAAAAATATATCTCAATAAAACATCAGGGACTTGGGACAAACTCTTTTCAATTTGCCTCATTTTTTTGGTTTAAGCATTGGCAATTAAAACTAATTATACATGAATGGTGTGAATATACTTTGTATACAACCAGAGATATGTAAAAATGTGCTCTATAAGTATAATATGAAATGTAATACATTCTGCTGTCATTTCTAACAACTTAGAATAAAAATTAAATTTGAAAAAAATAAAACTAATTATAAATAGATCCTCAAAACATCAGATGGATATAAAAAATAAGCCACAAAAAGTTATATTAAAGAATCAAGTTGAAAATAATTTTTTGAAGTTAGAATGAAGAAAATAGCTTTTTTTCCTGGTAACTCAATAGGATATATATGTGGGCTTTGGATTTTTATTTTATTTTGCTTTATTTTTTTAATTAATTAATTAATTTTGCTGTTCTGGGGATTGAACCCAGGGGTGTTCTACCATTTATCTACATCACCAGCCCTTTTTATTTATTTTATTTTGAGTCTAGGTCTCACTAAAGTACAAAGCATAGCCTGGAATTTCTAATCCTTTCCAAATTGCTGGGATTACAGGTATGTGCCACCATGCCTCACTGGATTTAGGGGCTTATTACTGTTCAAATATATCACATGCCATTTGTTTCAGATATTAAAGAGCAAATTTATATCTATGGTATTTATTTTAATCTTGAACCCACCTACAATTCTAATCAACATATTGAATATGACTTTAATCTGTTATGAACACAAATCATATCCTTTAGACATATTTCAATATTGATAATAAGTTATTAGAATATGTTATAATAAGTTATTAGAATATTAGCTCTTTAGTAGTAATGTCATGAAAGAAGACATGTTTCTCAAGAAGTATCTGAAGAGGTCCCTGAGAGAAGGGGAAATTTGACTCAGGACCAGCATATTCTTGGCATATGTGATGGAAAAAAGACAGAAACCTGTTGGTTTGTGGTGCTAATATTTATAGGAGGTTGGTATTAGGGGCTTAACTAGAGGTGGAGCCAGGGTGGAGTTTTACAACTTATCACCAGTTTTCCTTTCTCTCATGCATTTCCATCATTTTACAAGGGTGCAGGCCAAGGGAATGTCGTTCAAGAGTTACAATTAGTCCAGTGCTTTCTGCATCTCAGTGACTCAAGGGTGTTTTCTTTAAGACCCATTATATCTCTCTCTTTATCCTAAATCCCTGTCTCAGTAACAGTCAAACCCTAGAAACAGCCCAGATATCCTTTAATATGTGATGGTTCAACTAACTATGCTACATTTGTACCATAGACTATTAATCTATGATGAACAGGCACAAAATATTAATACATGTAACAGCCTAGATAAATTTCCAGAGAATTAAACTGAGAAAAAACATGAAGTCCCCAAAGTTATAAACTCTCTGAGTTTATATTCATATGACATTCATGAAATAACAAAATGTAGAAATGTGAAATTGATTGGTTACTGCATATGGAGGATTATGGCACATGACTGTGGCTAAAAATGCACAACCAGAGAAAAACTAAAGGAAGTCTTCCATATTTTGATTGCCAATGTCAATGTTAATGATGTAGTTTGGTACAATCTTACAGTTTTTTTTGTTATATTTACGTATGAGGGGTCCCCCATAAGTTATGCTTGAGATGATGCAAGATCACTCAGAAGTGAAATGATTAGATTATGAGAGTTGTAAACTGGTGAATTAATTCTCTTATATGTATTAAGTAGGTCATAACACTAGTCAGGTAGGGTGTAGTGAGAAGAGGTGGGTCTCTTAGGGGTGTGCCTTGAGGTTTATATTTTGTCTCTGGTAAGCAGAGCTCTCACTGCTTCCTGATTGCTATTTCCTAAGCTGCCTTCCTTCCATCATAATGTTCTGCTTCACCTTGGGCCCAGAGCAATGAAATTGGTCACCTACCAACTTTGACTTCTGAAACCATGAGCACCAAATAAATTTTTCCTCCTCTAAAATTTGCTTGTCAGTTCTTTTGGTCAAAATTTGAAAAAGCTGATTAAAACATAAATTGGTACTGAGAAAGTGTGTCACTGCCATAACTAACCTGAACTTGTGGTTGTTCAGAAGCTGTTGCAGCTTGTTTGTAGGGGAAGGATTTTGAAAAGTTTAGAGATGCAAGCAGGGGGAACTTTAGCATGTTATAAATGAAGCCTAATAGGCAATTTTAGTGGAAGCTCAGAAGACAAAAATATCGACACATCTTATATGATTTTTGAAATATCTAATGAGATTATCCACACAAAAAGCATATTTTAAATTACAAAGTGTTGAATAAATTCTAAAGCATATATTCAGCAATAATTTCTTCAAGAAAGTCTAATATCTTCCCAATGTCTAGATTTCAAAAATGTTTTAGTGCCCACTAGCACAACAGATATGACTTATAATAGTTTTAAATATTTGGCAGCTGGATGCAATTCTTTTAGAACTCTTATAGATTGACTGAGGGCTGATGTTGGAATTTACCATCATTTGCCAACTCATAAGTGAAGCCAGAATTAGATAGGCAGTCAGTATAGGTAGGTAAATTGAGTCAGGTCAGATCAAGAAAGCCAGTTTTGAGCCCAAAAAGTTAGAGACTGTCCCCTGAGGGATTGAAATGTTAATTCCTTCAGAGTTCTTCCTCCACTTTTATCAAGAACCTGTCCCTGCTCCAATCTGTTGCTAGGGTAACCCATCCCAGTAATTGTCCCTCCCTACAGGGAGCTATAAAGTTGTTAATTAATGTTCCCTGGGCTGCTCCATCCTGCTCTCCCCCCTTCAGCCCACCTGTTTCTCACCTTTTGGCCATCCCACCCAGCATTTCTGGGCCTGGTCACTAAAGCAGGAGGGAGAGAGATAAGGGGAAGAGAGCAGGAGAACAAAGGAAGCCTTTGACATATAGAAAAGGCAGACCTGCCTCAATTCTTGGGATACCAGGATACCAGCAATGGCCCCCTTCTCCCTCCTGGGGAGAAGTCTATGTTGCCCCTTTTTAAATAAGCCTTGCTTTATATGCTTGCCTCGGTGTGCTTCTCTAATGTTCAAACTTCAACATGTAAGGGAACAGAACTCATCACCAGCAACCGGTGGTATCATAAGGACCCCAAAACTCTAAAATATACACTTTCAAAATGATTGATTTATATACACAGAATTACAACTGTTTAGGGCATGTAAGAAATACTATGTAAAATTGAGCCAGGTAAAATAGTGGATGCAAGGTAAAGTAAGGCATAATTTGAGTTTTTAATTGAATTATCTCATTTAATCCTAGTAAACTATAAAAAAGTGGTATTAATCATAAATCAATTACATAGATTAAAACAGACACAGAAGGGATAAAAAACTTTCTAACTGATACATCACTAAATGAACAGGTATCATTCAAACCAAGAAACTCAGGCATCAATTTTCTCTCTGCAATTGCTGAGGCTAATTACACATAGCAATCCACTGACTATACAGTAGGATTCTTATTTTGGTCATGAACATAGCTGTTAGCTGGGTGGGGCACTTTTTGTTCCCTTGATTTAATCTAGCTAATGACCTCAAGGGAAGGTGGCAAATCAGCTGTTTTCAATGACTGGTTCTCTGATGACGGTTAGCTGTGATAAAAACTCCTATAAACACTGGAATTATTGAGTTACAATGAAAGCCATTGCAATGTTTGGATGGGTACACAGTGGCAGAGAGATCCCTGTGAGCAAAGACAAAGAGGTTATGATTTCCAAGGGTCCTCATCTACATTTCTGGAAAACTACAACTCCTCCTACCTCTGTTCTAGCATCATCACTCCTGGGGGGAAAGACTCAGAACATCACTGGGTTATGTGACCACCTTCTCCAGAGAGTCCCCCCTGTAAACAAAATGCCTTACCTTGGGGAAAGTTTATTATTTGTCAGGTACTTCCCTTAATCCAACAGGGCATTCACTTATTATTATTATTAATTAATGAAGACTAGAACATAGGTATTATTTTATTTTGTGTGTGTGGGGGGTCATTTTTCCATACTTTTGATTGATGTATTATAGTTGTACAGAATGGTGGGAATCATTGTTACATATTTGTACTTGCATACAACATAACAATAAAATTGGGGCATTCCTTCATTTATATATTTCCTTTCCCTAGTCCACTGAAAGCCTCCTAAAAGCAAAAATGTCTACCATTTTATTCATTTCCTGTGTTCCCAGTTCCCAGTGCCTGATACATAATGATTTCCCTTTGAGAATTCATTATATTCCACTGAAATTTTAGAGTGTCTGATTATTTAACATTTTTTTTTAAATTTTGGCTATTCTACTTTATTACCTATGGGAGAAATAAGGATACTATCAAGGTAGGGGTTCACAAATGATACAGTCTATTGCCATACACAGATCATTTTTCTTAGGTTTGCAATGTATAAAGAAGGGGAGAATAATGTGAACAAATATCACATACAGTAGATTCTGCAGACGAGGTACATTAACCATATATGATTTCTAAAATGATCAAAGGGTAGTTGCTCAGTTAGGGTGGAAGCAGGCCTCCATGGAAAGGAATGTGTGGTTAAGGACATAAGGAAAGTGTAATTGTGGTGGACCTTCATATGCACAGCTCTCAGAGAAGCTGGCTTGCCTGCTGTAGAGATCCTTCATAACACAGGTTTCATCCATGCTTGAGGAGGGTACCTGTGTTGGACAATGTGCTCTTAGAGATCAGCTCCAAGGCTCATGGCCTGAAGCACTTTTATTCAGAGAAATGCAGACAGAGAGTACAGTCCTGCCACAGCTCAAGCTCTGAGAGTGTCAAATTTTTTAATTAATATTTATTTTCAAAATCCAGTATTTGGAGGTCAGTCTCATCTGATGAGACAAGCACATTCTGGAAGTGAGAGGGGAATTCACTCCCAAACTTCAAACTATGTACTTGGAATCATTTGGAAAGTACACAAGAATCTTGCAATTACAATTCCAACTTTTCCCACTTTATGGAACACATGACTTGTTCTTTAGACAACACCTTATTCTTCAGTTCATACATCTTTCAGTTATATCAGATCGACCTCAGGACAGTCTGACATTATTTAATGAACTGATAAAGTACCATTAATTAAAAAGCCATTATTAATTCATATATCTAAAGAGAAGCACAATCTCCTGGAAAGGTTTGTCCATAGATATTAAACAAATGAGACCTCATCAAATTGTTGTCTTTATCTTTGATGTAATGTGAGTACTTTTGCAAATGATCCAGTCTCCTATTATAGTAGTGCTTTAATTCTCCAGAGAATGGCATCACTATCTTTTAGTCATGAATATCTTAGCAGGAAATTCTAGTTAACTATTTTAACTGGTAAAATTTTTCAAATAAGCATGAATAATTACATGGTCACCCTATGATCACTGTCACAGTAAAGTAACTGTTACATATCACTGTTATTGTGTTATATTTCTAATCTAAAGTGATATCTCCAGGAGAATTCACTGATAAATATTTCATATAAGAATATTAAAAAAATAAGACATTTCAAGGACAAGACTTAATTCATTAACTGTCAGGAATAAATTTAAACACCTGAAAAATGGTCATGACATTTTCTGACTACTGTCTGAACATTCATTTATTCATGAATTATTGAACTCACACTTTAAAAACACTATTCCAAAACTAGAACAAAAGATATTTGCCCTAACAAAATCTGGAACTTTATAAATGAGAATTTAATACAGTACTAAAAAAGACATTTTAATGATGAGAATGAGTCATTGACTATTAAGAAAATAAATATAATTTCTCATAAAATATTGCATTTATTCAATTTAAGATATAAAAGCAGTTGATAAATCTGATACATGGAAAATGCATATTCTAGAATAAAAGTACATTATAGTACTAACACTATTAAAATTTTATAATTAAGCATATTTAGCAGATGTTCAGAGCTAAAATATAGTAAACCAGTGACGACAGTCTATTAGATTTCAGACAAGATACTTTGAGAAAAGTCTTCTATAAGATTCATTTTATCAGCTTGATTCATTGTTGGAAATGTTTTAGTAATGAGATCAGCAAAAGGAAGCAGCCTCCTTTTACCCATGAATTTGTGGTATGTATTAAGGAATCTCATTTAAAAAAAATGGAGTCTACAGGCAACCACTTATTTGAGGGAAGAGAAACAAAGGGCAGGAAGAAACAGAATGAGTAGAATGAAAGGTCAAGGAAAAGTCCTATAAAATGAACAAATTAATTGATAAATGTTATGGGAAATGATGTGGATCAGAGATTTTTTTTTTTTTTTTGAGGCCATGGAAATGAGTTTGGTACCTAACTAACTTGTACTTCAGCTGCTCTTGCAAAGAAGGAAGAGATTGGCATTTAATGATTGTCGAAGAGCAGTACTGGTGGAGGAAAAAGTATCCTAGCTGCTTGAAAAGACTGAAAACATACAGTAAAGAGATAGCTGCTTGGTTTCTGATTAAAATCATCCTTGGATGTCTGAAACCAGGCACAGACAGTAAAGGTATAATGATCTCCCTACTTGCTTTGAGAGAGACCAAGTAAATAAGACGACTGGCTTTATGTGATGTATCCAATTCCATCTACCATTAAATGGTAAAAATGCCTTCTGAATTCTAGCAATAGAGTGGGTGTGCGTTCTGACTTTGATTACTTACTTGGATTTGGAGGTAGACTGCTATACAGTAAACTTTTAGTTGTAAAAGCCTCAAGATTTGTTTGCTTATTATGTTGCACTCTGTGAACAGAGAGGAACTGTAGAACAACAGCTTGAACATGGACTCACTACAAGCAAATGACAGAGAGGAATAGAAAAAGAACGTGCTGGTAGCAGGGAATGTCCAGGGAGGGGTGGTGAGTATGTTTCAGATATAATATCTATTACCTGAGCCTGACAGTCAGGCAGTGAGGGATCAAAACAATACCACCTCCGTACAGAGCAACCTGCCCGAAAAAACCTTGCTAGGTTCCTGAGCAAGTCTTCCAGAGGATATGGAACAGGACCAAAATTAAAATAGAGGGGTGGATCTGAGGAGATATTTTGACAAATGAAAGTGAAGAAATAACACAACATAATATTAAAGAAATAATTTCTGCCTTGTATATAGTGTATGTTCTGACCAAAGGAGCTCACTAATTCAGTGAAGTCAGACTACATAGCATTTCTATACAAGTGTGGTCAAATGGCCTCTGAGACTGCTGAGTGAAAAGGAGGGGTTTACTCTAGACTTTCTTCTTGGAAATCTGTGTGTAATGAGTGAAATCAATTAAGAAGTATTTGTGGGCATGGAGGGACCCAGAAAATGCATGTCCTCTTTTAAAATAATTACTTTGAAATCATCTTCCTGAGATAAATCCTAAAGAATGACATAAGAATTTCCAGTGACATAAAAAAAGGCAATATTCACAGTGAAACTGGACATTGGCATCGCCCTTCATGCCTTATTAAGAGTGAGGAATCCTTGCTCCCTGTCATCCATGGTGGAGCATCACCTATTCCTTAGCTTCATAGCATGGTTTCCACAGTTTAGGAAAACCTCATCATTTAACCACTGAAGTTAGTTTCTGTAAGAGCCTTTGATGAGGAAGTAGCTCTAAGATGGCAGCTGGCTGAGAGCCAAGAGGTGGCACTTACTTGTTTGTCAGAAGCAAGGCTATGTTTACTACAACTTACACCTGACCTTTATAGTAATTGACTAAGAATTTTTCTGTGCTTGTGGGCACTGCGTGCTGCACCTGTAAGTTGAGATTGTGAGACACGTGTATGCTTATTAAGAGAACTAATGCATCTGTGATGGGTAAAGAGTATTTAACCAGACAGTAGAGAGGAATGGGGGTGGAATCAGGGAGAAGATAGAGAAGGAAGAGAGAAGAAGAAGGAACAATAAAGGAACCACTCATTCCCAGTCTGTCTCCGATTTCTTTCCCGCGGCTTCGTTGCTGCAGACGGCAACAAGTTTCAACTTTGAGTCGCTTTTCTTCCTTGCCTCCAGGATTTAGAATCCTAGACTTCAAAATTTATAATTTCAGATAATCAGTTATTCCAAGTAGGGAGAAAAAGGAGAATCAACAAAACAGTCCAAGAGAAAAACTGTAGCACCTATGTTTTACTCCTATACTTAAATACATGCAATTTATTATAAATCAATTATCTTTCAATAAGCTCTTTTTTTTTTTAAAGAGTAAACATGAAAAAAGTTTTTACCACCAGAGTGAATATGAAGGTTTTCTTCTATACTTCTTGAATCAAATATATGCACACCAGCCCCCTAAGGGATAAACAGACATTCCACTGACATTATTCCTCAAAGTGCAATAAAGACTAAATCACAATTTATAATAAAAACAAAATCTGCAAACTTCTCTTCTTCCAGCAATGCCCCTAACTAGAAAAGAGAAAGAATCTTTGGAATTAACAGTTCTCTTTCACAGGACTACATTCTTAGTTAGGATATTCTCTCCAGCTAGTCTCCATGGATGGATGAGGAACATTCCTCCAACAGCCTCCAGCCTCAGTTTCAGGATTCCTGTTTTCTTTTTCTTTTTTTTTCTTAGTTGCATATTCATACAAATTCAACACCAATTAAAGTGATAAATGTTATGAGATAAGAAGAATGCTAACAGAATTCTGTAGAGACTAGAGTCATGTGCCACACAATGATATTTTGGTCAAAGACTGACCACATATACAGCAGTGGTTCCATAAGATTATGATGGACCGGAAAACTTATCACCTTATTGTGATTGTCATAATGTATAATGCATTACTTACAGTGTGGGTGGTCATACTGATGTAAACAAACGTTTCCAGTTGGAAAAAAGTACAGCACATATAGTTATGTCTAATACATAATACTTGATTATAATCATGGATGGCTGTTGCTGGGTTATGCATTTACTATACTGCACTTTTTTTGTTTGTTTGTTTGTTTTTGTACAGGGATCGAACCCAGCTGTGCTTAACCCACTCAGCAATGTCCCCAGCCTCTTTTATGTTTATATTTTGAGACAGGGTCTACTAAGTTACTCGGGGCCTCAATAAGTTGCTGAGGCTGGCTTTGAAATTGTGATCCTCCTTCCTCAGCCTCCTGAGCCTCTGGGATTACATGTGTGTGCCACCTGGCTTATACTATACTTGTTATTTTATTTTAAGAACAAAAAGTTTACAGAAAAACAATATGAGATGTTTCTCTGGCAGTGACCTCATTCATGTTTACTATTTCTGTCTCTTATTTATGTTTATGTCATTTTCTCTTTTGCCTGATTTAATCTCACATTGTTTTGTTCAATATGGCCCTAGGAAGAATGGAAGTATGTGGACACACACACAGACACACCTCAATATCTTAAGTATGTAGTAGGCTACACCATCTAGTTCTGTGTAATGTGCTCTGTGATGGATGAAATTGCCTAATGATGGTTTTCTCCCTGTTATTAAGTGATATTTGATCATAACTTTTTCTGTGAACAAAAAGGCAACCTCATCACTATATCAGGTCCTAATAAAACTCTGCACCCTCTAATTCTTTTTATCATACCAAGTGTTTTACAAAGGCAAATCTATAGGTCCAGGAAACAGACACACAAGAGCCTGCCATGGGGTGGTTTTGACTATACAGGGCAATGGGGAATGTTTTCAGGATTCCCCGTAATTCTTGAATCTTGTGTTGACAAAGCAACCCTCAATTTCTAAATTTATCTACTGGTCTATTTCAAGGCTAATAACCTGTTTTTTTTTTTTTTTTTGTATTTATTGAATCCTATATTTAAAATATATATCTTCCCAATAATTAATTTTAAATGATTTCTTATTTTTATACAGTTAGATGAATGTTAGAAATTATTAAACCTTTGCTTCTTAATGTTAGAAATTATTTTCTCTGGAAATTTTCTTCTGTTTCCAATTAAATTAAAATTATATGTGATTGTGTAGAGAGTCAATGTGTTTTTAATAGTAGGTAACACCCACAAATATGATAGGTTTCTTTATTTATCTTCTGCTGGTATATAGAAAAACTACTGAATATATTAACTTTTGACTATACACCTTATCTAATTTATTAAGCATTTCTATACCTAATTTTCAAAGAAAAAAATCTATTTTGTATAACTTAGTTATTATCTTTGTCAACTTAAATACTTTTGTTTGGATACTTCATTGATTTGGAGGACACAGGAATGTTTCTGTTTTTGTTTTCCTCCTTTCCTTTCAATTCTTCTTCAGTATGGCATGAGTATTTCAGGAACTCACCTCATGGATGATGGAGTGAGACAACTTCTATGCTTTCTTCTCAAGTAACCAATCGTGGTCCCAAATGCAATGAAGATCTGCCTGACCTGAGATCAACCACAACTTTTGGCAGATAGCACTATTCTTCCAGTAAGTTAGCCAATTGTTACTGAGTATTTACAAGTGAGCCAAGGGCTGTGTGTTAAGTCCAATAGGGAATAAAGACATTCATGTCACAGCTCTTTACCTCATGGTTCATTTTTTTTTTTTTTAAAGGTATTTTGATTAAAAAAAAAAAAATAACAGCAACTAAAAACTAAGTACTTTCTTTAAAACAAAAGAACATGAAGTCATCACTTCCTTAAAATTCAAATAGAAAGTGGGCTCCAATGTTCTTCTTACCTTTTCTCCCATTACTTTCTCACAGATAGTTCCCTGGTTGGCAGGAGGGTTACAACACAAGATTTTAGCCTTACATTCTGTTTGATACCTTCTCCTTCTCTTAGTCCTCTGAGTTAACAAGGTATAACATTCCTTTTCTCTGTTTACGAGATAAGGACTTCCTACATGTCTTACTCCTTGGCCTCTTCACCTGAACCACAGTGGTATAGGTGATGCAAACAGGAGACATGGCTTAGCCTTGAAAATGTTTTCTGAAATATCATTCCAGTAACATATTCTTATTTCACGTGGGCGTAGAAAATTTGATTGATTTTTTTTTCCCAGTTGACTTTCTTGTTAGATGAAAATAATTCCAATGATTACTATAATGTATAATACTGGTGGTAGTTTTAGGGCATTATTTTCTTTTAATTAAATTTCCTTTTTTTGATTACCAAGAGATTTTTATTAAGAACAAATGTTGAATTCTTTCAAATGTCACTTCAGGCACAATCAAGCAAATAATGTTTTATTGTTTGCTATTTTTGATGTATTCCTTAATGAATTTTATCATTGTAAATGATGCTAGTTGCCTTAAAACAAATCTACTCCATTGTGGTATATTATTATCCTAATAAAGTATCATTCTGTTTAACTGGAATTTTATTCATCAGTTTTGTTGCTATATTAATAAATGTTAGTAGTTTGTTTTTCTTTTCTATCTTCTTAGTATATCATTAGAGTTGGGTTCTATGTTGAAAATATCATAAAAGGCCAGTTTTCTCTAAGTTGGAAGAGAGTTACTTGGGGCTCCTAGGGCAATGAAGAGTTCACATTTTAAACAAATAATGTGGAAAAAATGTATTTGCATTTGTAAATAATTGTTATTTGCAAAATAATGGGAAATTAAGTTTTAATATCCAGAGTTATAAAAGCATGAGTAGACATTTTGTGGCTAGTTTGTATTGTGAAGAAACAGAACTTAGAATATGGCCTGTGGTTGTGGCCCAGCGGTAGAGTGCTCTTCTAGCACATGCAAGGCCCTGGGTTCAATCCTCAGAACCATAAAAAAAATAAAATAGGGGCATTGTGTCCAACTACAAGTAGGAAATAAATTTTTAAAAAGCTAGAAATATTGTTTAATAAATCAAACTTTTGCTTGACTTTTAGATGTCGGAAATAGAAAGCATCATTAAATAATTTTTATAAAACTTCTCACTTTTTTTACTCATTTCATCATCATGCAAAATTGAAACTATACCCATACTGTTTTATTCTTATATTGAAAGGAAAAAAGTTGGAGAAAAAAGAAAACAATAGTAAAATCAAAGGTTAAGGAATAAAAGTAGACAATCCTTAAAAGAAGAAGTACAAATGGCCAATACTTATTTTTTAAAAGTTCAACATCGTTAGCCATCAGGGAAGTGCAAATCAAAACTACATTGAGATTCCTTCTCATCCCAGTCAGACTATCAATTATTAGGAATACAAATAACAATAAATGCTTGTGAGAATGTGGAGGAAAAGAAACACTTATACATTGTTGGTAGGAATGTAAATTAGTATAACCACTATGGAAATCAGTATGGAGTTTCTTCAAAAAGCTAGAAATAGAACTACCATACCATCCACCTATTCAACTCTTGAATATGTGAAGAATTAAATTCAGTATACTCTATATGCTTATGTTTATCATGGTAGTATAATTCACAATAGTCAAGTTATGGAATCAGCACAAGTGCCTGTCAACAGATGAATGGATAAATAAAATGAAGTATATATACATAATGAAGAATAAAATCAAAAGAAGAATAAAATCATGTCAATTTCAAGAAACTGAATGGAGTTGAAGATTATCTTGATAAGCCAAATAAGCCAGACACAGAAGGACAAGTATCATGCTTTCTTTCACATGTAGAATCTAGGGGGGAAGAGGATGGCATGAGTATAGTAAGGATAGTATTCGTGAAGACAAAGGGAATCGGGTAGAGTGGAGAGGGGAGAGCAAGTGTGGGTAATAAAGGGTAGAAATTAAATGTTACATGCACATATGCATATGTGACAATGAAACCTACTATTTTGTATAATTTAATATGTATTAATAAAAAGCATCTAAAAAGTATGTAAATACAGCATTAAAACCAGATTTTTGTGTATATCTGTATTTATCAACATCTACTTATTATTTAGCTACCCATCTAATCTATCAATGAGTAGTTTTATTTTCCTTTACTTTTACTCCAACAATTTCTCTGAATTTTACACACTAATTGAGGGTCTGAAAATTCAATTTTAACACTCATTTTCCATAGTTAGCATCATCCCACAGGACTGCCTCCTTCTTAGGTACCAACTGCAAATGGCTTTCCCAGAGTACCTGCTCTTCTGCCTCATCACCTACAAATTTAGTGGTTCCCATAATAACTCTCTCCAAGTTTGATGAATTGCTAAAATGACTCAAAGAATTTAGGATAACACTTACTCTATACTACAGGATTATTACAAAGAATGTAACTCAGGAAAAGCCTAATGGGAGAGAGATGCACAAGGTGAGACATGAATGAAGGTGGGTAGAGCTTCCATGTTCTTGGGCATTCCACCTTCCCAAACCAGCAGGTGCTCACAAACTCAAAAGCTCCCCAAACTCCACTGTCTAAATATCCATGGAAACTTTGATGCATAGGCATGAATGACCATTGGAAATTGAACTCAACATCCAGTCCCCTTCCCAATATTAAGGACAGGTATTGAGGAGAGTAGGACTAAAATCCAACTGAATAATCATGCCTCCTTCTTTCTGGTGCCCAGCCCCATCCTGAAGCTCACTGGGAGTCCCCAGCCAGGACTTATCTCATTAATGTCATGCACCCTTACCACCTTGGAGATTCCAAGGGTATGACAGGCTGTGCCTGGAACTCAAGACAAAGAATGAATATGTATTTGGTGTTATACCACAATTTATCCATTTTGTATTTCCTTCAATTTGGCTATTCAATTGTTCCCCCTGTCTCATCACCCATATTCCAGGTATTATCTTGGAGAGATTAATGTTTAAATAATACATGATTAATTCTATTTCTGTGGGGGAAATAGCCCTTTGAGACAAGGATGTCTGGGTAGCTTCTTTGATGATATTGTGACATGGGAGCAACCCTCTGAATAAAGTGCAGATAGTGAGTGCAAATCTTGTTGAACTTGTTGAATCTCCAGTGAACTCAATAGCCTGAGCAATAGGGATCATGTTTGTTTTTCCAACATTTTACTTTCAGTGTTTCCCAATTCCAATGGTAGATTTGTTGTGCTGTATTTATTAGTTATGAATTGTCTCCTCTTTGAATATCTTTCTTGTTTCTTCAGAGTTAATGATATTGCTGTAATTTCTACATTGCACATGTTGTTGTTGGACCATAAACACTCATAGTTGTTGCTGTTCCTTTTCTTACAGCTGTGAGCTAGCTACTGGGACAGGAAATGCTAGTTATTCAGCTTCATAATCTGTTCCTAAATATAGCATGGTTACATCACCCAATCCTGGAAAAGTTTGTATTCTTCATCTCACCCATAAAGGAAATACATGAACTGTGAAAGGAGAGAGCCCCTTTGGGCATTAAGATGTCAAAATAAGAAACTTGGTATTGTTGCAATACCTGTACAAGAAGGACTCAAAAGTGTATAACATAATGATGAGACAGATCCAAGTTCTGAAACTGAGTCTCTACTGCTAGAATGACCTAACCTGGACTTCCAATTATAAGCGAGAAATAAATCCTTAAAGTGTTGGTCTTTTTATTCAGATATCTGACCAAAAGCAATATAATACACTGCATAACTGTGTGCAGAGAACTGTTCACATTTTGTTAGAGTGATTTGTTGTTTGTTGTCTCCTGTGTGTTCTTAGCATCTGATGGAAGAGCTTATGGATATATATCTTTGCATGCCTGTAACTATGTTTGCTGAGTGTATGAATCTACATTTTTTTTCCTTTTGGGGATTTTCTTGTTATAATTCTTCCTGTCAAATCAAGTTTCTCTCTTTCTGTAAAACTTATCTCAGCGCTTATATCCTCCCTGAAGCATTGGCCTGCATAAACACAAGCTCATTCATGTATTCCCACACTATCATATTTGTAGCACTTACTTGTGGAAATATTTTTGAAGCCCATATTTTTACTGTTATAAAGCTTGCAGTCATTGAGATTTTCCTGTGTTTTCAGCTCAGCTCACCGAACTACAGAAGTAGGCCAAGATTATGGAGAAGCAATAAGGGCCAGTGGGAAAAAAATATAAGTCGTGAATTCATTCAACAAATATTTAACAAAACAATTATGAAGAAAAGAGATATGGCTTGCTCTCAAAAGATTTACTTTTCAATTGATCATACAAATATTGAACAGCTAATCATAATTATAATGAGTTCCACAAATTGAGAAGTGCAGGGTTCTACAGAAATAGATATCCAGTGTGAGTTCATGTAAGGTCTCTTCAGGGGAGTAACATTTGACCTAAAGTGCAGAAAGGAAGTTAATGAGTTTTTGTTCATTTGTTTGTTTCTTTTTTGGAACCGGGGATTGAACTCAGGGGCACTCAACCACTGGGCCACATCCCCAGCCCTTTTTTGTATTTTATTAGAGATAGGGTATCACTGAGTTGCTAAGTGCCTCGCCATTGCTGAGGCTGGCTTTGAACTCGTGATCCTCCTGCCTCAGTCTCCCAAGTTAATGAGTTATAATGGCATGGATCTCAGGATGCCAATCTATTCAGCCAACCTACTCTACTAGTTCCTGCCTAGCAGAGTGGTGGAGTGGCAGACCAGGTGGATTTGAGCCTGGTGGAAAGCACCATCCAGTTGCTGAGAGTTAAAGCCAGCTGACCTGTTACCCTTGGTGGACAGGCCTGGGCACAGGACAGAAGCCTGCTGCAGGAGCCCATTCCATGCAGCACTGCAGCATAGACCCTCCAAAGACCTCAACCTTCTGCTTCCTGACCTGCATAAGAAAATGAAAGTGGGGCAGATCTGAATGGAAGTTGGGACTCAAGAGTTGCTACAGTTCCAAACTCTAATTAGAATAAATTTGGACCAATAGTGTTAGTACTTTTCCAATCCCTAATTAGAATTAGTTTGAACCAATAGTATTGGTACTTTTATCAAATCCTAATTAGCATAAGTTTGGACCAATAGCAATGAACCAAATGCTATATAAACCCCTAGACTAGCCCACTTCGCAGGAGAAAACCTGTTTCTATCAGTTCTTCTCTTGCACTGCAAGAGTTCTGTTCCTGTTTATATTCTTCAATAAATCTGACTCAAACTCACTCATCCTGGTCTGTGGATTTCATTCTTTAAATTTCTGAGACAAGAATTCAGAATAAAGAAGAAATTGATAATGGGAAGTCTTCATGATGACATAAGTTCTGCTTTCTTCCATGGGCTTCTAAGTCCAAACCCCTCAGTGACTATCTCCATTTCAGTAACTAGGAAGTGGAAATGGTACAGAGGACCATGAATAGAAAGTTTTCATGAGCCAAGAGTAGAAGGGATCCACATTATATCTCCTTATTACTTTTGATTGAGCTCAGTTACAAGACCACACTGAACTACATGGGATCAGTCTGGCTGAAGAAAGAAAGACAGTGATGTTAAAAAGGAAATCAAAAGTATCAAGGTAACAAAAAATAGAAATGTTGAAGAACTGTCACAGTTTAGAGGAGACAAAAGAGTCATTAAATGCAATGTGTGTCCCTGAATTGGTCCTGCTCTAGAAAAAGGACATTAACAACAAGTGGATAATATGAATAAGGTCTGTAGATTAGATATTAGTAAATCAATGTTAATTTCCTGATTTAAGTAATTGAACTACGGTTATGCAAGTTAACATTTTGAAAAGCTCAGTGTATCTGTAAATCTTAACATACTTTTTGCAATATTTTGCATGTGAAATTATTTCAAAGTGACAAATTTAAAAGAGAGAAAAAGGGTCTCATAGACTTGTAGAGACTTGAAGAAAATAAAAGAAAAAAATTTGCAGTTTGCAAGGGATTAAGAAAAAATATAGTAAGAATAAGTGGAGGCCATTTCTATTAGAATAAGAAGTTTTCATAACATAGCACATTCTTAGACTTAACTCTTTCAGAGTTGGAGTATATTTTCTTAAAGGAAATTTTCTATTGCATAATAGTGTATTCATTACTCTTCAGTGTAACAGCCTTTAGATTATGAAATATAACACAATCTTATTTTTAGCTGATGTTCTCCTAAAAAGCAGAACTGGAGACAAGGACTTCCTTCTATGCAGATAGTTTAATTTAAAAACACATCCTAGTGAACAAAACTGTGGGAGATTTGGAAGGGTAAAATAAGAAAAGAAAGAAATGGAATCACATAATTGAAAATTAAGGTGGCAATACTGTAAGAAAATCAAGCTTGATCATCCTGGGGAGCCCATGAGGTTCTGGTGAGGACAATCTGTTGTACACATAGAATAGGAGAGATTTGTCTACCACATCTGCTTCTACTAGCCAAGATTTGTCCAAGGGGTGTTAACAGTCTCACACTTCCATATTTGTACAGTATTTAAGTGGCTCAGTTAACTGTGTTGGGTGCCCTATGTGGCACCAATTCCCAGAACAGAAAGAAAAAATATATATATAGTAAGTTTAAGATATATTTCATTGTGTATATATACCATATTATCTTTATTCACTCACCTGTTGAAGGGCATCTAGGTTGGGTCCATAGTTAAGCTATGTGATATGATGATGCTGGTTCATAATGGGGGTGGAGGGACTAGGGAAGAATGGAGGAACTTTGGATTGGGCAGAGAGGAGTAAGGGGAGCTGAAGGGGTATGAGATTGGGAAGGATGGTAGAATGAGACGGACATTATTACCCTATGTATATGTAAGATTGCATAAACAGTGTAACTCTGCAGGGTGGGCCTCTTAATTAAATGCCCACTGTCATTTTTCCATGATAAAAAGTCACTTGGTTTGAGGAGATCTTTCTGGGACTTATGTAAGTAAATTGAACATTATGTACACCCTCAGATGGTGGTGATAGCTGAGTTATTTTGAGAAGGGAAAACAAGACTATTTTTAGAGTATGTTTCAGTTTTAGTAAAGACAAATTTCTACTCCCTTCAAGGTGGAAAAGATCCACCAATATAATCAATTATAACCAATGTGCTACTAAGAAGCTCACTCATCTTTTTTGAGGAATGTGCAATTTTAAGGGCTTACTGTTGATTTCTCTTGAGAGTTGCTCTTTTAGAAGTAGTAGCATTTAGATTGGCCTCAGCTAGATGGAGCCCATACTTTAGAACTAGTGATGGCCTCCATGCTGTCATCATGACCACTCTATTGGAAAGCGATTGTGCAGGTATGGAAAAGCCACTCTAATCCTTCAGGTCAAGTCATCCTGACTGACTAGTCAGTGCTTTCTCTGCACTTTGATTTGACACACTGGTGAATGGAGCCAATGTTTTTGCTCCTCTGTATTCTGGTAAATGACTTTGGCTTCCTTTGGCAAAAAATTGGAGTAGTATTTGTTGTATATACATGAGTGGCTTTTAAGATCTTTTCCCAAATGAAATTGCCTGGCTGGCTTTTTTATTTTAGGTCTTTGGTCAGAGTAATGGCTCAGATTTTAAAAATTGGGGAAAGAATTGCACTTTACCATTGTTATGGCTCAATTTAATCTTTTGCTTTTAAGCTATTGTTATTTTTCTCTGGTTAAGTCAAGTAATACCCTATTTGCTTTTACATTTATTTTGTCCCTTGTTGTCTTAGTCTGTTTGGATTTCTATTAAAAACACATAAATTGGATGTTTTCAAACAATAGAAATTTATTTCTCTCAATTCTAGAGTACGGGAAGTACAAGATCAAGGTGCTGATATATTTGGTATCTGGTCAAGGTCATATGTGGTGCTTTTTTGTTGTGTCCACACATGATGGAAGGAACTAAGTAGCTCTGTGCTATATTTTAAAAAAGCACTAATGCTAATCATGAGGACTCCTGTAAATAAATATAAGATTCTCCTTTCAGGGAAGGCAAAGCCAATAATCATAACCAAGAGATAAAGGAGTAGAGAGGAACAAGTAAGGAAAGGACTGGTGTTATTTAAAAAGCGATGTTCTCCCAAAACAAATAAATAATATTTATAATAGAGGAATTAATAATATAGGAAAGCACATGTAGGGGCAGGTATGTATTCCTAAGTTTGCTCAGATCAGGTCATAAATTATATCTTCTAAAAGAAAAGTGGGTGGACACATTTCTGGGTATTTCTACTTCAAGGTCATAAGTCACATGTTGAAATGGAAGATGGCAGACTGAAATGGCTCTAGGGAGAGAATTTAGTATTATAATCAGCAAAGTTTATTCTACGTCACCTAAACGAATGAGTCAGAGTGAGTCTTTAACCTTGGATGGTTCCTCATTAATTTCTCTAAATTGTATTGCCTGAAACAAAGAGAAAGGAATAGCTTTGAAGGTGCAACTACAATAGTAAAGAAACAGTAGCTTTCTTTCTGTAAATACAGGAGTTTGCCTCTAAAATTGCCTGTCTTGCTTAGGAGCCAACACACTCTCATGATGATGTAATCACCTTCCAAAGGTCCAACTGTTAATACCATAACTGTAGGATAAGGATTTTAATGTGCAAATTTGGGAATGAGGTTGACACAAAGGTAAGGGGACAAATAAATAAGAATGGTGGTGGGAACATGATGTTAAGAGAATAATTCTGTAAAATGAGCCCACTGTACCAAGTGCTTTCTTTGCCAAAAAGCAATCTGCCTGTAGCCCTGCCTGGCCTGAGGGGACAGGAAATGTCATATTTCTCAAGAAACTGAGGCAAAGGGTGGAAGGACTGGCAGTCAGTGTAGGTAATGAATGATGTGGGTCAAGAGAGAGGATGATGTCACTGGTTATCACTGGGTTGCTAACAGCTAACTTCAGGGATCACATTTCCCAGTTCAATGAGTGCTAACACCTCCAGGGATCGAACTTCCCAACATAAGAAATTGCCCTCTTTGCCCCTGCCTCTTCCTGCATGGAGAAGAAAGAGAAGGTGGGGGTTCTGGAGTCTATAAGAGAGCAAGACACACTCACTCCAACTTATACTTAGTTTGGGCCCCTTCTTTCCAGAGAAGTCTGCTACCTTTGTCTCTGTCTCTTTCTTAAATAAAACTTACTTTATACACTTGCCTAGTGTTTCTCAGGTGTTTAGTCTTCAATACTGGAGGAATGAGGACCTGTTCCTGATCTCCAAAACTGGCATCACAAGCATTCAGTCCATACCATCTGTATTACTTGAATTTTAATTGTATCCACCTTATCTCTGTCACTTAAGCATTATAACCTACTCTGTGCTCTGTGAAATATTATTATGTCCCTAATGTTGATGTAGTAGACTTGTCATAGCAGGATATTATTTCTCCTTACACTTTGGCTCCTCTTACAATTAGTTCTGAACATAATTTTTAGCATATTCCATCCGCTAGTTGTAGAAACTGTGTCTCTTCCATGGAAGATCTTTGACTTTCCCAGGTTGAGTAGAATTGATAGTTGATTAATCTGAGTATGTTGTCTTCTTCAGACTCAGGTAATTATCATGGTTACTATATCATTCAAGTACTCTGCCAGTGCTTAAACCATTGCTTTGTTTATAATTTGCATATCATTATCACCAACCACTGATCAGACTTTAGTAACTGTAATGTTGTTACACATTGAGAGATTAACAATGCTTTAATTTCATATGCAATATGATTAAATTTTCTACTGTTTGATAAATGGGCCATTCCAGAATCTTATTTGTGGGGACTTCATCCAAAAGTATCAATATGATTAGCTTAGGTTTCTCCAAATGCACAGCTGGATAAAAGGGATTGTTAGGAAATAATATATGTAGGAATTAAGTAAAGGAAATGTAATTGAGATCATAAAAATCAGAAACTCATAAAGTGAGTAATTCAACGCAAGAGTAAAAATGGAGCTAATAACTATTGTGGGTAATAGTTGGGGATTCTGAAAAAAACTAAAACAATAAACAATAAATAATATACCTTAGAATTTTTTTATGAAATGAAAGGAAAGTATTAATAATTGGTCAAAGTGATAGGGATATTGACTGCCTTGCATTTACATGTTTGCATAATTTTCAGAATATCTGAACATATTCCTGTAGGTATACCATGCGGTAGCTGCAGAGAATATCCAGACAGAAGACAGAAACACAGAGTCAAAGTGATATAGAAAATAGACAGAGGACGCACTAAGGTCCACGTTATAACTGTGGCTAAAGCAAAAAGTTTGTCTAAGAGGATATGATATGGAGCATAGAGATGACCTTAAAATATCATTATTCCATAATTCCTTCATGTGCTCCCACCAATTCTCTACTATTTCCAAAGATTAGCACTGTTTTTACTTATAGCAAATTATTTTTGCCAGCTTTTGAACTTTTTTTATAAATAGGTATACATGTGTTTTAGTAGGTTTTTCATGCAGTTTTTAATGTAGTTGTACCATTTCTGTCAACAGCATTTGTGTATGAGAATTCAAGCTACTCCATTTTTTTTTTATCAACTCTCATCTTATCAGACATTTTAATTTTCACTGTTTTCATAGGTGTCTCATAAAATGTAACTAAGATGCTAGCTTGCATTCCCCAGACAGCTAATACAATTTAATACACTATAATATGCTTGTTGACTTTTTGGAAATCTCTGTTGTGAAGTAACTTCAATTTTTGGCCTATATATCCACAGTACTATATTTTTCTCTTTATTAAATTAAAAATTTTTATAAATGTAGTTATTGGTTACCACATGCTCTGAAATTGGTCACCTGTAGATTTATTTTTATTGTCCATTTTTCTCCCATATTTGTTTTATCTCTCATCACTTTCTCTTAATGACTGCTAAGAATTTTATATGACTAACCAAAGAATTTAGGGATGATATTCTCTTTTTTTCATATAAGATATAATCTATACTCTGGCAGTTTGAGCAGAAAACAGAAAGCCAGATCACCTCAGATCTATTTGAGATTGAACTGATTCCAGTCTTGTTCATATTCTTTATAAGTCAGAGTCTATCTCTGTTCATCCATGCTCCTAGTGTTTATTATGATAAAAGAACTGAGTGGGAACCTGAGATGATTGCTAGATACCTCTTTTTGGGGGAATCCAATGTTCTATTTTCTTTTCTAGACCTATAATATTGCCCAAAATTTTACTCTGGTTTACAGATCCTTTTTTGGTTTGCTTCTTATTCTCCTTCACTATATAAATTGTTGATGTGCTATTCACTATATAGATTAATGTAGGCAATATATTAATGGGACAGGAGGTGCTAAATATTGCTTTCATATCTGTGCACATCTCCAATGTTCAGATCCTGACCCCTTACCTCCTGGTGGTTTCCACTCTGTGAGATTTCTCAAAGTTCGTTGGCTTCTCTTCCTCTGAGAATCTGCCCTCCAACTTCTTAATATTTTCCTTAAAAAAAATAAGTCAATATATATGGGAAAATATGACTTGCATAAACTTAACACTCTCCTGAATAAGCTTCCCTTTATTTCAGGATCTGAACTTTTACTTTCCGAATATAATTGAAGTTCTGTCATTTCTTCAAATAATTTTTGGTATTTTACTTACCTTTTCTAATAGTTCTCAGTGAGAGCATTCATGCATGCTAAGCTTCTCAATCAACAGCCATCAGTGAATTTCCAAAAACATAATCTTGGTTTCATTTTTTGTTATGTATTCCAACAATTTCCTCTAGTAATGTTTCCTCTTTTTCTCTCACCTCTATTTTTAATGTCTTTCTCTGGACCAGAACTTTTACCCTCTAGCTATAAATGTTCTTACTTTTTCTGTTAACCGGATGGAGAAAAACAAATCAACAAAAGAACTTTTCACCTTGTGTTACCCTGGAAAACACCTCTTTTTCTCCCCTAAGGAAAGTTTATATATATATATATATATATATATATATATATATATATATATATATAAAAGTTTAATATATCATATCTCCATTTTCTTATACCAAAATGACGTAATTAACTTCTATCTCTAAAGTTTATTTTCCAGGCGAAAACTCCACTTAAACAATAAACAAACAAACAAACAACAACAACAAAATACCTACTCTAGATTTTATGAATGTTACTATTCAATTAAAAGACTTTTTCTTAATGAATTACTTTTAACGACACCTCACTTTTCTTCCTTAAATTGAAAATGGTTAAATTTTTGGTTCTGAACTTTCCCTTCCCTGTCCTAATACCTGTGGTGGCTATTTATTATACTTTCACACATTTTATTATTTTTTTTTTAATATTTATTTATTTACTTTAGTTGTACACAATGCAATGTATTTATGTTTACGTGGTGCCGAGGACTGAACCCGGGCCGCTCACGTGCGAGGCGAGCGCTCTGCCGCTGAGCCACAGCCCCAGCCCTCACACATTTTCTTTACATTCCTTTTTTTGTTTTCATATTTAATACTGTATTTTCCAACACTAGCCCATTGCTTGGCTTAAGTTTTTGCTTTCCTTAGGAAACTTGATATTTTCCTTTGATTTAAGCTACTGTCAAAATGCTGGATGACACAAAGACATGAATATACCAAGCTTTGACTATTGTCTTGATAACTGTTATGGCTTAGATATTATATTTTCTCCAAAAGCTCATGTGTGAGACAATCCAAGAGAGTTTAGAAGTGAAATCATTGGGTAATGAGAGTCTTAACCTAATCAATGCATTAATCCCCTGATAGGGATTAACTAGGTGGTAACTGTGGGCGGGTAGTGTGTGGTTAGAGGAGGTGGGCTCTTGGGGTCATATCTTTGGGGTTTATATTTTGTCTCAGGTGAGTGGAACCATCTTTCTCTGCTTCCTGCTATGATGTACTGAGCCTCCTTCCTGTTCACATTCTTCTGCCATATGTCATGCCTCACCCCGGGCCCTGAGGAATGGAGGCAGCCATCTGTAAACCATGACCTCTGAAGCTGTGAGCCCCACAACAAACTTTTTCTCCTCTAAAATTGTTCTTGTCAGGCCTTTTGATCACAGCAGTGAAAAAGTTGAGTACAACAATAACAGTCATCAAGAGTAAGGATTCTACAGTTATCATGCCTAAATATGAGTCTTGTCCTTGATATCTAGTGTTTGATTAAACTTAGATAAATTAACCAATTTCAGTAACATGAGCACAATAATAAAGGAATTCTTAGGATATTTGTGGACACTGCCTACATATTGAACTGATTTATGGCTTATTTAGAGTTATTGATAAATAATCTTTCTTCGGCTCATCCTAAATCAACATAAAGACCATTGAAAACAGACCTTTAATCCATAAATTGAGTTTAATGTATTTTGTAAGATATTTTAAATATTTAAATGAATTCATTAATGTAAATCATCTTAAATCATGCCCAGTAGGTATGGAGAATTTTGCTGTTAACATTGAGGTTATTTACTATCATGATTATTATTACTAACATTATTATTATTTGGTAGGCATAATGAAGGTGCAAAAATGGTGAAGAACATTTTGATATGTAAGTTAACTGTGTATCAATCTTACAGAGCATACTAGTTAATAATGTAAAAATTGCCATTTAAGCAAATAGTTGCTGAATATTATTCTAACATTATGTGGTTAGAATTAATGTTCCTAGCTGGAGTTGTAACAATTTCATTAAGTTTAGGCATGAAAAGGCTTTTGAGAGGATTTTTGCTAGATGGTTCTTCAAATAATTTGGGGTCAAAAGATGTAGTTCAAATGATAAGCAATGTTTGCCTTTAGTAATACTTTTTTATTTACTTAGTATCTTTTTCTGAAGCTTTAAAAATTAATCTATCTCTCTATATATAAATACATATAAACTTACAATGGCAGGACAAGAGAGAATGATTAGATGCAAGCAATTTGGAAAAAAATCTTACCAATCCTTTATAAACTTGATTTTTTTCATAAAATATCTGTATTCAATAAACATGGAAACAAAAAAAATACCCATAATCTCATCACATAAATTATTTCAATATGTCAGTGTATTTATCTCTGTATTTTCATAGACACTGATCTTGCAATTTGTCTCCATCTTGATATAATTTTATTTTTGTATGATTTTGAAATTTAATAATAAGTACCATTTGAGGGGAGACTCTTAAAGAAAAATATCTCAGCATATATTTATAGATTATTTGCATTTAAATGAGAATACTTTATGAGAAATTGTTTTCTCTTACTTTTTATGTCCTATTTTGAAAAGGGTTATCAATACTTATATTAATTTCAGTGGACACTTCATTTAAATGATTGACTGGGGTTCTGAATCCTGAAACAGAAGCTTAACAGAGTAAGTCACACAGTTCATAACAAATTAAGGGTTTTGTTGATAACCTTTTAAAACTGCCAATTCCTTCCTTTGTTGAGAAATGCACGATCCTTTGCCATTATTTTATTACTGAGGGTTATTAAAGGAATAATTTTCCTTGTTTTTTCTATCCTTTGGATCTTTGACAGAAGCAGAAAAAGAAACATAACAATAGCCTTTTAGCTTTTGTATTATGCTTGATAACCTAGGAAATGGCATAGACACAGACAGTTCACCAGCATACTGGTGAGGCTATGCTAGTTTTTGTATAGTTCGTGGAAACTGGATATATAAATTACCCACATTAAAAGAAAATGAATGAAAAAAGAAAAAAGAAATTGTAGCATTTTACCAGTACAAAAATTTCTAAATTGCCAAGATATTCAATGGAATTTTAATGCATTGCTAATGAATTTATTTAAAAAACACAATATTTGTGGTATAAATATAGGAAATTACTTATTTAGGGCAAGAAGAAGTAACTGAGCAATGTCTTTAAATGATCATGTAGTATGTACTTTTTAAAAAGCAGCAATAGTATTATATATAATTTCTAGGAAAATTAATAGAGAAGAACAATGATATGTAGAATTCAAATAGAAAGATAGTCCAAAAAGAGTTTCTTTCCTCCTTTGAACAGATTTTTATCATTAACTAGATTTGTCTCTTACTAAAACATGTAATATTATTTTATTAATGACTTTATTTAGATATAATTCACCTCATATCAACTTTCTTAATTTTAAAGTATGCAATTTAATTGAAATCTGGTTTTGATCTGCATTTTTCCATAACTAATGAAGTTCATTACTTTTTTCACAGAGTTGGGCATTTAAAATCATAATCTAATTTAAAAAAAAATCACTCCAAAGGAAACTGTATTAGAAGTCAATTCTACGCCTTCACCCTAAGCAACAACACACCTTCTTTGTGTCTCTATGTTGCATGTTCCATGTAATTGGACATCTATAATGTGTGATCTATTGTAACTGATTTCATTCATTTAACATGTTTTCAAAGTTCATCTAAGTTGTAGCATGTATCAGCATTTCATTCCTTTTAAATGATGTGACTATATTACAATTTATTTATTCACTTAGCACTTGATGAGTGTTAGGGTTGTTTCCATTTGGGGACTATTATAAAAAATAACCCCTGTTAGCCAGGTGTGGTGGTGCACACCTGTAACCCCAGCAGTCGGGGAGGCTAAGACAGGAGGATCTCAAATTCAAAGCCGGCCTCAGAAAGAAGCAAGGTGCTAAACATCTCAGTGAGACCCTGAGTCTAAATGAAATACAAAATAGGACTGGGGATGTGGCTCAGTGTTCTAGTGCCTCTGAGTTCAATTTCTGGTACACCACCCCCCAAAATACAAAAGTCTAAATGAAATACAAAATAGGACTGGGGATGTGGCTCAGTGTCTAAATGAAATACAAAATAGGACTGGGGATGTGGCTCAGTGTTCTAGTGCCTCTGAGTTCAATTTCTGGTACACCACCCCCCAAAATAATATAAATAAAAAAATAACCCCTGTCAATATCTTATGTACTACTTTTGTGTAGAAATATGTTTTCATTTCATGGGGGCATACATACATATAGAGTAATTGGATCATATACTAATCTATTAAGAGTTTGTGGAGTTGTCAAAGTGTTTTCCATGTGATCAACATTGTCAGTTGCCACAAGCAATGCATAAGTGTTCCAATTTCCCCTATGATAACAAATACTATCTGAGATTTTGGCTATTACAGTTCCTATGGGCATGAATTGAAATCTGGTTTTGAGCTGCATTTTCCCGTGACTAATGAAATTCATCAGTTTTTTCATTTGTTTATTAGTTATGGGCTTATCTTCTTTAGAGAACTGTCTATATGGTCATTTAAAAAAATCACATCATCTTTTATTGTTGATTCGTTTGTAAGTTTTTTTTTTTAACATTTTCAGGTTATAAATACCATATCAAATATTTGCTTTGTAAATATTTACTCTCATGGTTTGTGCCATCTGATTATATTGGCACAAATGTTTGTTTTTTAAATAAACTTACAATAAATGTAAGGGTACATTTCTGTTCTCTTAAGTATATTCCATTAAGCTACATGATTCTCTTTATGCTTCTAGTAGCTTTTTGTTACTAACATAGTTTTTGAAATTAGGAAACATTAATCTTCCAGAGTTGTTCTTTTTTCAAAAATTATTTTGGCTATTTTGAACAATTGGAATTTCCATATGAATTTTAGTATCAGTTTGTCAATCAATCTCTGCTAAAAATAGGCTGGGGTTTTGAAAAAGATTTTATTGAATCTATAGAAAAACTTGTGAAGTATCGTCATGTTAACAATATTAAATTTTCTGTTTCATTAACTATAGTAATACATTTTGTTTCTTTAGATTTCTTTAACTTTTTCCAACAATGTTTTATGGTTTTCAATATAAAATCCTTTCTATTCTTATGTTTGGCTTATTTTTAAATTATATTATTCTTTTTGATGCTACTGTAAAGCCTTTTAATAAAGTATAATGACTTAATGGGAATATAGATTTGGATTTTTTTTTAATAAATCCAATCTAGGAGCCGGGCGCGGTGCCTGTAATCCCAGCACTTTGGGAGGCTTTGTGAGTTCAAAGCCAGCCTCAGCAATGGCGAGGCACTTAGCAACTCAGTGAGACCCTGTCTCTAATAAAATAGGGCTGGGGATGTGGCCCAGTGGTCGAGTGCCCCTGAGTTCAATCCCTGGTACCAAAAAAAAAAAAAAAAAAAATCCAATCTATGTCTGCTTTTTTTTTTTTTATTTAGATCATTTGGTTTTAAAGTAACTAGTGGTATAATTAGATTATATTGACTATGTTTGTGATCATTTTTCTGTTTTTAATTCATTTTTCCCCCTTTCTGATCTTTCTGATTTAACTGAATATATTATGATTGTAACTGAATTATATTATGTGATTTAATTTTATAGTTACTTTGGTTTGTAAAGTATGCTTTTTTCTTATTTTTATTTTTTAATTTGTAATTAATCTAAGTATACTTTCAAATAATATTTTTTCTTTTGCAAGGCAGTGTCTTACAAATAAAGATTCACAGTACTTGGCTTGCATACTTTTTAGGAGCTACTTCAATTATGCATGTTGTAATAATATTGCCTTATTAGTATTACAAAACAGTTATCATTTGGTTTGGAGAATAGTAAGAAAAATGTAGTCTATTGTTTACTTACTTTGATTCTTCACTGATATTCTTTATTTAGATCAAAGTAGAACATTTTAGTTTTCTTTTCCTAAATATTTCTTTTTTATTTTTTTATGGTGATACCTTTTGAGAATAAATTTCCTTATTTTTTGTTTTTCCCTGTGGGTACGTTTCATGGTTTTTCTCTTTGCTTTGGTTTTCTTCAGTTTGAATATTATAGGAGTAGACTTTTGTTTTTCTTTTATAGTATAGCATTTACAGTTATTTTACATTCCTTTGGAAAAAATTCAACACTTATGTCTGTTTCTGATGTATGCTTTGTTTTTTTCTTCAGTCTCTGTTTTCATACATTATGGCATGACTTTTATTGTTCCAAAGAATGCAACATGTTAAAGAAACATGCTGCACCATTTAATAGGAATTGAGGTAAAGTGTTCTTTAATGTGAATATTTATACTAACATTGCTAGGATTTGAGTTTTCTGTTTTTTTTTTTTTTTTTTTTTTTTTAATGTTTGCTGTTGCTATTGGTCCTGCTGGCTTCAAACTCGTCTGTTATCATTGTTTGCGTCTCCCCTCTTAACTTTGGGTTTTAATAATATTTCTCTTTTTTGATGTAGTGCTTACCTGTAGCCATCTCTGTTCTAACTACTATTATTGTGTAGGACCTCTTTGGCCTTTGCTGTAAATTCTTTCCTGACATAGGTTTATATTTTTCCTCCTTACCGGAGACAATCAAGCTACCTACGCTGGTTAGAGAAATGCCTTCACCCCACGTGGGAAAAAGCCCTCACAGGATGTTTCTTCTACAGTGCAGTCCTTGGATTGCGACAAGCCCTCTGGATGAATCCAGAAATATTGCTCTTCCTCTCCCCTTCCAGAGGCACACTGTGATCACAATGACACCCTGGTGAGTTCCTGGAAGTCAGAATCCCATGAAAGTGTGTCAGGGTCCCCAAGACTGTGTCCCCAGGATTGTTTCCCCCCAAACCAGCTCACATTCAATCTCTCACGACTTATCAAAATTGTTTGTGAGTGTTTTTATCAGTTTACACTCAGGTTGAGTGGGTCTTGGTGTCTGTATCTAACTGGATGCTTCTGTGTCTTCAGATTTCAGGACATGTTTTCTTCTTCAGGTCTCTGACTCAATTAAATGTCTGTGTTGCACTTTGTTGTTTTGTTGTTGTTAACGTGATAGCAGTGCTACCTTTTAAACTCTTTACATGTCAATATTAGAACTTAATATCACATAATTCATTCTAATTTCCTGTTTCTTTGAATAAACCTTTTGTCTCAGTTTACTGTCTTAATTATTATCATGGGGATTTCTATTAGCACTTTAATATAAAACAATATATATGTTTTATTAATGTGGTGCTTATTTATACGGCTATTTAACAATAAAAAATAAAATCCTGTCATTACAACATGGATAAGTCAGGAGATCATCATTCTAAGTGAAATAAATCAGGCATAGAAAGGACAGTACCACATGATCTCATGCATCTGTGGAATATAGAGGAGTTATGGGAGATGAAGGTTGAGTGGTGGTTGGGTTGCTGGAGGCTGGGAGAGGAGGGGGATGTGGAAAGGTTGACCAACAGGTGCTGAGTCATAATTGGAAGAGAGGAAGAGGTTGTGTTGTGCTACTGCAGAGTAGGGTGACTCAGGTAACAGTAGTGTACTCTGAGAAGGGGGTTTTGACTGCATTCACTTAGGAAGATGATAAATATTTAAGAAGACTACATTTCTCAAATATTTATGGCACAATGTGTACATGTGTGAAGACATCACATAGCACCCCATTAAGGTATTTAATTTTCATGATTTTGTGTTTTAGTTTACAAATACATTAAAAATTAAAAATGAGAAATATTCATAAATATACATATTTCATAAATGAAGAAATACAAATTGGTGCCTTAAAATGAATGAAGGGATTATGAAGATTAATAAAGTAATGATGAAACTATACTGAAGAGTTATGTAATAATAAAGACATTTGAAATTTGTAATTTAGTCCCTTTAATATAAAAATTATTTGCATCTACCATGAATGTGCCAAACTCAACTATAATCTGAGAAAAATGGTAAAAAAATGTTCAAATCTTAAAGTTTTACTAGTTTTGATAAGTTACATACCTCATTTATATTTAGATTATTTATATTCTTTTTTTCTCCACTGTTATGGAATTTATACTTAGCATTTTAAAAGTAATTACATGTAAATGTTTAATACATATTTAGATATAAAATTTTTTTTGAGTCTTATGTTAACCTGTAACTTTACTTTCTTATACAATAAGAAAGACATCTTTTAATGATGACTTCTTTTCAGTTCCCATGCTATGTTTTCCATTAATTATTCTACTTTTAAAACTACACATACATACACAATTGCTGGCATTACTGAAATTATTTTCAGCACTTTTCAATACTTCATATATGCTTTACTGATATTTTACTCAACATTTTTTCCTCTGGGCTGAATTTTCTTTTGCTTTATTATCTCTCTAGGTAATGATTCATTTCATGAAGTTCTCAAACTTGCAAAGCTTTTTTTGACTCTTTTATATAAAAATGCCTTCATTTTATTCCCACTGATGGAGTATAGTTTGGCATAGAATATAGGCATAAAATTTTAAATAGGTAGTAATTTTCCCTTCACATTTTGAAGTGTTACTGTCTTAAGCCATTTTATCAAATCTGAAACAACTGTCGTTATCCTGATTGTTTTCCTTTTGTAGTATTTAACGTTTACATTGTTCAGATTCTGCAGTTTTGCTATCTTATGTTTCAGGAGCCTGATAGTCTGACTTGCAGAGATGTTGGATATTAGATTTAATTCCTCATTCCACAGCCTTGAATTCAAGATTGGATTTATTTATATCCGTGATAGCTGTTAAATTGGAGAATGATGAGGACCACATTCCTGCCTGTACACTTGTTTGGGAATATTTCTAGAGTTTTATAATTTATGTTGCAGGTCTTCAAATTTAATGACGTCACAGGAGCTATCCCTAAGATCTCCAAACTAACGTAGCCACAGAAATCTCAAGCCATTTGTGTGTGACTATATGTGTGTGCATAAAATGGCTGTACAACGACAGGAATTAGTTAAGTTTTTGATGGCCTAGTGTGACAATCACACATTTAACAATAATTTTTACTTAAAATTCTATACATATTTTATAAATATTTCAGAATCAGGAAATTTGTATTTCTAAATCTCTAGGATAATTTTACTGGACTTTCTGACTTTTTGACTATGCTGTTTCTTGGAGATAAATAAATCTAGCAAAAATTATCACCGATAGTACATACTGTTTCTTCCAGTCAATCCAAACTGATTTGATGTTTCTTTTCTTCCACTGGGGTTGCCTTGTATTGCCTAAGTATGCATTTTGTTTCATTCATAATTTATCCTGATCAATATCTGGGACCATTTTTCAATCTGAGGGATTCATGTCTTAGTTTTTGGAAACAGTCTTGGAAATATGCATTAAATTTTGCTGCTCCACCATATTTTCTATTTTTTGTTTCCTGAAGTCATTACATGCTTGCTAGAATTTTCAATCTGTTCAATTTTTAAAAAGTTCTCTTCCATAGTTCCTAATTTGTATTCCATAATATTCAGCTGTATTTTCCAATTCCCTATTTCTAGGGAACAGGGACTTGTACATTAATATGTTTTAGGAATTTTCAAGTCTAATGTGTAATTTTTATTTTACTGTTTAATTTTTTAATTTATAAAATATTCACTTGGTTGTTTTTGTATCTGATTTTCTTGTTTTATATTGGCTATTACTCAGAAGTTTCTGGTAATTTTTCATGGATTTTATTTTTTTCTTTTTCTTTGGGAGAATTTTGAATATATTATGTAAATTATCCTTTTTAGAGGCTGACTGAATCTTCTTTTTGAAAGTTATTCTCTATTTATGGGATGTGTTGATTGCTTATTGCAGAAAAAGGTTTTCTTATATCTCTTGTTTTAACAGAAATATTGAAATATAATCGGCATTATAATAGCACTTCTACTGTCCTTTTTTCTGTATATTTAATATGCCTTTCCATCATTGATACTATGTGAGGTGAAAATGGTAGTACACATCTAGGTACAAGAATATGTAATATTTTCTATGAATAAACTTATTCCTCATTAAAACCACATGAGGCAGACACTATTATTAATCTCGTTTTATAAATAGGATATTTCAGGAAGGGAAAGCTTAATTTAAACATCAATGACACTTGATACTAGGTGAGGAATAAAAACTTAGGCAACACTGTTAATGAAAAAGAAATAAGAAACAAGGTCAAGTCTTTGGGTGATAGGCTCAGATATGTATCTCCTTTGTATACGTGATATTTTGATTATATGACACTCAAAATTAAGATGTTCCACAGTGTTGCAGCTCGAAGTTTGAATCTAAGAGCATAAATCATGTAATATTCACTATGTCATAAAGTGTTAATGCATTTCAATAGTTTCTATGAAATAATCTAGGTATATGTTATACACAAAGTTATATTAGTGTACTTAGAAAACCACTTCTATAAAACAGTGTATTTACAAAGTGATTTAAATTCATCTTGGCCTTTAAAGAGTTTTCTGGTATTGACACTATTTGATAGTCAGCCAACATTTGTCTCTGGCGTCTGTGCCCACATCTCTGCTGTACCCTGTGTGTTGGGGAACCCCTTTGTCACCTGTTTATGCAAACACATCTTTCTTTGATGAGCAGAAGATTATACTTTGAATTAGGTTTGATTTATCATTTATTTAATTTTATAAGTATATTTTTGTAACTACTCTTTAAGAATTCATAACCGACCCCATGTTTACACAGTTTTCCTCACATGTTTCCTTGTAAGGATTTCATAGCTTTAAACCAATCTTTGACAGCAGGCACCCTTTAAAATCAGTTTTTAGAGTTCACATGCATACCTTACCAAGCCTAGCATTAGAAAATTTACTTATTAGAAAAACCATTGTCAAAGGGTTTTTATTAAAAAAAATAAGTTGGTAAACTATTCAATACACAAATTCATACTAAAGTTTTAATATTTTTTACCTATTTTTGGATTGAGGGTTTTTTGTTGTTGTTGTTGTTTTTGGTACTGGTATTAAATCCAGGGGCAGTCAAGCACTGAGCCACATCCCCAAGCCCCTTTTTATATTTTATTTAGAGACAAGGTCTCACTAAGTTGCTTAGGGCCTAGCTAAATTGCTGAGGCTGTCTTTGAACCAGTGATCCTCCTGCCTCAGCCTCCCTAGCCACTGGGATTACAGGTAAACACTACCGTGCCTGGCTGGATTGAGATTTTTGTATTGAGGTCTAAACAATGGTAAATGCTTATTGCAGACTTTCTGGCTCAGTGTCCCTTCATCAAGGAAGATATTTTAAGGGGTTTGAATCTCCTCCAAATCATTAATTATAGCACCAGAGGAAAAATCTTCAGAAAACTAATGCAGAACTCTCCAACATCTCATGCTTCCACACAAACATTTTAAATATAACATTATTAAGCCTCAGAGGTACTCTGGGTTGATGGTAACATGAAAGATTAATAGTGAAACAAACTAGTAAACTGATAGGAATTATACAGTGCTGCATTCAATTATTTCATTTTATTTTTTTAGTTGAAGGTGGACACAATACCTTTATTTTATTTATGTGGCGCTGAAGATCGAACCCAGGGCCTCACACATGCGAGTCAAGTGCTTTACCGCTGAGCCCTAGCCCTAGCCCCCAGTGCTGCATTTAAATTGAGACCATAAGATCATCTGCTGACCTCTTTTGGGTTCAGGCACAAAATTTGAAAGAATTTTTGTCATCTATTCCTTTTGATCTACTCCCACTTCCACCAAATTAAAAGTGCCAAAAATGGCATAATGTCCCAGAACATTGTTGTTTTTTAAAATCAGAGTTCCGTGACATCTCCTCTACATATGAATTTCTGTTCCTACCACAAGCAACATAGTAAAAACATAGTAAAAACACTTCCTTATATTTTTATTCCCCCCCCTTTCTACCATTCTCTCTCTCTCTTTCTCCCTCTTCTCCTCCTTCCTGTTTTGCCCCTCTAGTGACATACTAGAAATACTTTTAAGACTAATGGTCAGGAAGCATATTTAAATCAAAACTCCAGTTATAATCGAAGTTCATTACTTCTCACAAAAGGGAGGAATGTGGCCGTCAGTATAAGTTTTCCTTTAAAATTACTAGCAATTTTTCACTCGTTTGCCTTCAACTCTAATAAGTACATAGCACTCCTATTTTTTTAAAATCACTAACTTAAAATATATCTTCTGAGGAATAGATTTGCATAGGAGACAATCATAAAATACAGTACACTCCTGCTGACTAAAATACACTTAATATGATTCCCTGCTGAATTTCTGTAAATTCCACAAATCTTTTACTGAAGCTTGAGGAAAATTATATTTTCAGCCATGTTCAACTGTTTAGGTAGAGGTAGTTTGAAAATAGTTTTGAGATAGTTTGAAAGTTCAGGTCATCATTATTCATATTTTCCCAGAGGTAGAATCTTATAAACTAGCAGATTAAAACCTATATACCAGACTATTATAAAATCACACTTTTATTCCTGAAACTTCCTGAAACTCTTTTTTTCCCCACTCTGTCAAACCTGTTGTAAAAAGCAGAGCACAATATAGCAACTATATTAACAGCTTATTATGTGGACTAATAGTGCATTCAATGCCTTAGACTATGGGTTTTGCTAAATAAACTTATTTCAAGTTTTTAATAAAGAAGTGTCCTGGTTGTTCTCCAAATGCTGTTGCTCATAACTGTCACAGGCTGTTTAGTAATCATGTGTTTCTATTTGTCTAGAAAAGAGAATGTTTTGTTTTAGTAATTTATAGTTGAAAAGCAAAGCCATTTACTTTTTGACCTATAATACAGTGTTTAATAAATTTGTATTTTTTTTTTAAATTTTTAGTTGTAGATGGGCATAACACTTCTGTTTTGTTTATTTAGTTTTTTTATGTGGTGCTAGGGCTTGAACCCAGTGCCTCATGCATGCTAGGCAAGTGCTCTACCACTGAGCCACAAAACCAGCCCTCATATGATTTTTCTAATGCTCTGGTCCAATTGGGTTCATATATGGAAGCTATAGAAGTTGGCTCCACATCTATTTGAGCTTTGAATTAATCCATTTCATCGACCATTTCTCCTCAAGACAGTTGGCCTAAAAATAACTCAAAATCATGAAAACTCTTTAGCCTAAAAATAACTCAAAATCATGAAAACTCTTTGTGGAGACTGTTGATGAACACTTTTTAGTTGTCTTGTTTCCTGCCTTGTCAATGAATTTGATGATGTCTGGAACTGCAACTGTCTTCATGATCAAGACTTAGGGTGAAGCCAACTTGTGGAGTGTGCAGAGAAGTGGCTCTGGAGCTTGGTCACACCAATATTTGGATCAGTTTTATTTCCAGACTTCTTGTTTTGGAGATAATAAATGATCTCACTGTTTAAGTCAAAATGAAAGATATCTTTTCTTTACATTCAAGGACATCTGCCCCTGAGGTGTTAGTTAAACATCCTATTTGCAATTAACATTGTGAAATTTCTACTCTTCAAAAAATAATAAATCACTTTTTTATAAAAATGTTTTCAGATGTAATATTTATTTCCCAACATATAAAATATAGGAGCTGAAAAAAATCAGAATTGAACCTACAGATAGGGTCCTGCATTCACCTCTAATGTATGCATGGCACTTGTATTTTTATAAATTCATATAACTTAAAATGTCTTCCGAAGAATATATTTGCATAGGAGAAAGCCATAAAATACAGAGCACTCCTGCTGATTGAAACACACTTAATGTGGTCCCCTGCTGCATTTATGTAAATTCTGCAAATTTTTCAGAGACACCTGAGGAAAGTTATATTTTCAGCTGTGTTCACTATTCAAGGAAAGGTAGGTGGGTAAAGTTCAAAGTTCAGGCTATTCTTTTTTCTCCCTGTGGGGGAGGGGGGATAGTTTATGCAATGTTTGCTCCTCTTTCAAATAGCTGGAATATCTTTAGGCAGTTATAACATTTTACACCCCCATTTTTCCCAATGATTCAATAATTGTGTGAATATATAAATTATAATGTGTATGCATCATTGAATAAAAATAAGGATGTGTTTAAACATATACATTTATGATATATGAAACTGGCTCTCTATGACTTGGTTATGAAGCATTTTATTTGCACTACTGAAGGCAACCTTTTCTTCCATCTTCTCTAAGCACAGCCACTTGGAAAGGCAACATGAGTGTTCACAGTGAACAAACTGTGCTGTAACAGACATCATTTGAGTATAACATTCATGATTCCATTTTCTTTTGTTACTTTCAACAATAGTTTGAGAATTGTTTTCTGAAAGGAAAAAAAAATCCTTATCTTTTCTGTATAGATTTGATTTTTAAGGTCATTAATATTTCCTGATTATTAGAGCATCATTTTCCACTCCCATATAATGGGAATATTAACATTTATTCTCCTGGTGTTAAATCAAATTTCAGAAATAGAAACAACCTAACAACATTATTGACACTCGTCTTGGGGGAAAACTACTGTCATCCAGATTTTGCCATATACTTGCAAGGGAAAAACAGAGTCACAAAGATAAGTGCCTTTGCTTGATGTATTTAATTTCCTTGTGATCTTAAAATTAGAATCAAATTATTATGTACATTTAATTTAGAAATTTCATTATTATAAAGAATTATGCTTTGATTTTAAAAGACACTTATACACATATTTTGCATTTCCTTTACATATTTTATTTCATATATTAAAATGCCAGGCATTATGTCTGTTATTCACATCCTGACTTCACAATAATCACATTGTCATGAAATCTAAAATCCCCAAGTGGTACCAACTGTGCTTACAGGAACACAGAAGTTGATATTGACTTTAGATGAGCAAATAAAATGCTACACTACTAAGTCAAAATTAACTATTTTCAATATGTTGTAAATACACATTTGTCTCCCCTTGTCCAAAATGGTTATGTCCCAAGACCCCATAGATGCCTGAAACCATGGGTAGTATTGGACTCTAAATATACTATATCTTTTCCTATAAATACAAACTTATGCTAAAATTTAATTTATAAATTAAACATGGTAAGATATTATCAATGGTAACTAGTAATAAAACAGAGAAGTAGAAAAATATACTGTAATAAAAGGGTTTTAAACCATATGATTTGTTTGTTTCTGCAATTTTTCATTTAATATTTTCTGACCACATTTGGCTGTGAGTAACTAAAACTGTTAAAAAATGAAACTGTGGGTAAGATAGACTACCATATATGTTTAAACTCTCAGCTCCACCAATCAAGTTCTGAACCCTTAGAAGTCATTGTAACTATTATATAAATCATATTAAAATCCCTGATTTAAAATCAGTTTATTCATATAACTGATTAACTTTAAATGAAATAAAAACTAGTTGTGCATTTTCTTTCTAAGGCACACTGACGAGAAATGTCTAATGAATATTCAACTCCTGTTTTCTTACACACATTGACAGGCTGGTTTAAATTCCCTTTCCAGTGTGGTTATGGCATTTCCACTCCTGTTAATACCAGCCACTCAGGAGGCTGAGACAGGATGATTGCAAATTTAAAGGCCAGCCTTAGCAATTTAGTGAGACCCTGATCAGAAAAAAATTTTTTTTTTTAAAGTTTGGGGATGTGTCTCAATGTTAAAGTGCCCTTGGATTTAATTCCCAGCACAAAAATAAATAAATAAATATATATTAAAACCATTCTTTTGCTTTCAGAAAAAAATTTTTATATATACTTTCCCCCCATAGTTTATTTCCTCACATAAAATGGATATAACTGGTTGAAAATAATTTTGCAGTTTAGGATGTGGAAGGATTAGACCAAGATCAGAGTGACGTTTGCTCTCAGTGTTCAGCATTGTTTTTTTAAAAACTGAGTCCAAGCATTCTGTCTCCTATTGGTCTTTGGAGTTAATCTTTAAATTAACCAAAGAATGTACCTATGGAACTTTTGATTTAATGCATAGACAAAAAAAAATTCTAATACAAGTTAGGATATTTTTGTGCTAACTTTGGCTTGTTATCTAGGAACTTAGAATTCCCTAAGAATTATCACGTTGCTGCAACATTTTGAAGTGTAAAAAAGTGGGGCATGTGGTTTTCTTTACTAGGATTTATATAAGCACTCAAAATTTGTGCCAATTCCTCAGACCTGTGGCTGAAATAGATTAAAAAAAAATCTGCTTTTCTTTCAACAGCATATTATTATTTTGATCAATAGTGATATCTTTCAAAAAAATTTTTTTGTAGGTGTACACGGACAGCATGCCTTTATTTTATTTATTTTTGTTTGTGGTGCTAAGGATCGAACCCAGTGAGCTGCACATGCTAGGCAACAGTTCCAACACTGAGCCCCAGCCCTCAATAGTGATATCTTGAGACACCACAATGACTTGGTTCCATGACCCCATATTGTTCTTAATGCATGCAATTATCCATTCTCAAGCACATGTTGCTCATTTAAAGTTTGATGATTTCAAAACACTTTTAATTTTCACCACATTCCTAACAAAGCATGCATGGTCAATTCAGATATACTAATTTTTCTTTGGTAATTTTATTGTTTAGGAGAAGAAATGTGATCCATAATCAGTTTGTAGAGGAATATAAGAAATTTCCTCGGAATTTCTGGAAAAGAACTGGAAGTGAGATCTACTTAGTTGAAATTAATGAATAAGAACAGATATAAATGAAACATTTTTGATGTTAAAAAAAGCAACTGTACTTTTAAGATGATTATACAGTTCTTAGCCTGAGCCGAGGGCCCTGTGATCATACATAACAATGCATGTTAGAAAGTTAGGTAATTTTAGGATTTCTAAAATCCTTCTGATTTTAGAGCAAAATGTCATTTGATGTTGTACTTACCAGTACATATGTACAATAATCATATGTTTAACACAGTTTAAATATTGTTTGTGATCTGAATTTTAAAAAACATTCAAATGGTATTGAACTGAACCTTTAAAATTAGTAAGCTCTCTTAAAACCTATACGTATGGTGACCATATTATAAAATGTTAACATTAGTAGCATGTATGTGAAACAGAATCATAAGTGTTAATTTGCATGCTATTTATTAGTAACCATTTCTTAAAACATTAGACACTAGTAGAATCTTGGCAGTCTGATTTTTCTTTGTATAATGTATTATTTCTTTGCCTTTGCATATAATAAATGATAAAGATCAGAAAAGTATAATCATTCTGGAGACACATTTAGGAAGTAAAGGACTCAGCTGTAATTTTAAATTGATATTATTTTCATATAAGATGGATGGAAGCTAATATATGTGTACAGTCTCATAATTGGGAACATACGTATGTGTAGATTTCTATTTGTTTCTATTTTAATCTAATTTTGGTTTTATTATTAAGCCATTTCCAATTGTCTCATCCACAGGAAATTATTCCATCTTTATAATTTTCCTTGTCCTGCTATGATTACCATTATGTAACAATCACTACTTATTACCTTTATTATTCTGAAAGTAGATATACTGGGTTCAAATTCTAAGACAATGCACTAGCTATTTATCTTCAACGAGGCATTGATTTGTTTCAATTTCGTCATAAAATGGTGAAAATAAAGATACAACTATGTCACCAGATTTTATAATACATGCAAAGCATTTAACACTTTCTCACATAGTAACAGTTATTTCTATTAGTTATACAATCAATGCACAATGTATTTGTATTAATAATTCTATCTTAATGTATGATGTAGCATAATTATATATTAATAATGTTTGTATTACGAACAGTCATAATCCTGTTGGGCACAACTACTATGTTTTATTTATCTTTGTGTTTCTTATAGCTAATAGTGCATCTAATACAAAGTAGGTTTTTTGTCAGTGTGAAATTCAGATAGGAAGCAAGGAGCTAATAACATTTGATTTAAAATTTTTGGTTTCCATTACAAAATATGATTCTAGTCAAGGTAGCAGCCCTAGAATGCTCTCATCTTTGTGGATGGAACTGAGTTTTATTCACAATTTTTACTCATTTATCTAGCAAAATAACACCTATTGGGTATTCAAAACTTATGTTTATTCAACTTTTATTGAAGAAACTTCTTCTCCCATCTCTTTTGAATTCATTAGTAACAACCAATATTAGCAATTATGAAAAATGAATTTAATACCTTGCATGCAGTGTGTAAAAAGATTCTATAAGAAAGTCAAAAAATACCACTTCAGCTCACATTTTAACTCATGCCATAAATGGAAAAAGTTTTATGCCATGGAAATGCAGACTACTTGAAGGCCATCATCTTTTCCCCATGTTCTTTCAAACATAAAGAAAAATAACAAAAGAATTAATAAGTGTTAGTATTATACCTGTGGGAAGCCTGACAATTTGCTGAAAATAAACACTCACGTGCCTGCACACACACACCATACACACACACAAAAAAAACAAAACAAAACAAAACAAAAAAAACCCCACATATTTAAAGGAAAACTTAGCCAAATCAGACTGAGCAATTTAATTGAACAACGAATGATTTGCAAATTGCACAACCTTCAGAACCAAAAAAAGGTTCAGAGAGCTCCTTTCTCCAACTTGGGCAGGCAGCTTTTGTAGACAGAAAACAGAAGTGAGGTACATCTTGACACTGTACTTTTTGGGGCATGGTCTGTAAGTTGACATCCTGGGATTGGCTGAGGTTCAGCTGTCATGACTGGCTGAGACTCCACTGGTTATTCCAAAATACATACTCCTTAGATAGGATAGGATGTAGTGTATTTGTGTACTAAGATTGCAGTTTGTAACATAAATACTCAAGGTAAAGAGGCAGATTCAGGCCAGACTGTTGTGTGTGTGTGTGTGTGTGTGTGATTGTGTATGTTCCTATTTCTGTGTTTTTACACTCTTGCTTAATTGGGTCTTGCTGCTATAACTAATGAATTACTTCATGAGGTTATGAAAAAACATTCAGTGCAATTAAAACACTAATTCTCAATGTGAAATATGAACTTTTTCCTAAGATCTGGCTTTTAAGTATTCCTTACTTTAAGAGGATAAATATATTATTGTCACATAATTTAACATAAATGATAATTTGAGAATTATCATTATTTAAGGTACTATGAAAAAAACTGCACAATAAATTGCTTCATTTTTTGTTTGAATTTTGTGAATCTTTTTAATTGTATACTTATCTAACATTAGGTTTTTGAATGAATGAAAAAGGCAATGTAAAAACTTTTAGGCATTTCTAAAGAAATCTTAATATTTTAGAGTTTAATTCATTTCTATACTTTATAACTCAAAGTAATTGGTGTTCATGTTTTTTTCTACAAATTCTTGTCCTCTGCACTATAAAGAACTGAGATAATAGCTTTTCTTAATGAAAGCTCCTCCCTGGTATTTTTTTTTTTTTTTTAATATTTATTTATTTGCTTTATCTGTATACAATGCGTTCATTTGTATGTGGTGCTGAGGATCGAACCCGGGCCGTGCCCATGCCAGGCAAGCGCTCTACCACTGAGCCACATCCCCAGCCCTCCTCCCTGGTATTTTCACCATGTCATTGACATCCATCACATGGGTTTTGATCTAGTGCTTCCTTGATTATACCAAGAGGTAACAATCTAAAATTATTATTATCATTTCTTCAAATGATTCTTAAATTTTTTCCCATACTTTGGATCAGGAATAACCCACAAACATTCATGTGTCAAAGGTATGGTTCTCAGTTTGGTCTATGGGATGTGTGAGAACCTTAAACGAGTGGGGCGTAGTTGGAGGAAGTAAGGTCATTGGAAGCATACCCTTGCCAAAGATATTAGGACCTTGACAATTTTCCTTTGCTCCCTTTTGCTTTTTGGCTGCTGATTTAATCAGTTCCTCTGAAACATGCTCCTATCAGAATGTACTCTGCTGCCAAAGGACCAAAGGCAATGAAGCTAAGAAACCATGGACCAAAACCACTGAACCATGGACCAAAATGAATCTTTCCTTCTTGTAAATTGATTATATCAAGTATTTTGTCACAGTGATAAAATACTGACGAACACAGGTTTGCTAACTGACATGTTGAATGGCTGTGGCTGACTACACAAGTCACCAGGAAGAGAATCAATTCAATATATTTCTTATCTTTTTTTTATTTTTTTCAACCTTTCAGTCACATGTCCATGGATGAAATTACAAACCAAAATACTGGGTAACTTACCATAAAGGTTTGATGTTTTCTGTTCCATAATAGTTTTAGCCATTTTTCTGACAGCTCACCTGACACCATTCAAATTTTTGAGCATACGCAACAAAGTTATTGAAGAAGATTTCATTGTTAAGAATTTCTTTCAGGGATTAAAATGAGGTAATGAGGAAGAAAATTTAGTGACTAGAAGTTTGTTTAAATTTCACAATGATGTGCTATTTTTCCTAATTAGCATTAGTGACCTTGGTCTTTGTAGCACTCACATTAAAATTTTAAAGCATGTCAAAAATGGCGAATAAATCAATAACTTCTACATAGTTTTAGTATTTTTCCAGATTTAAAACACATTAGAAATTAAATAGCTTCTCCTCAAAGGAGACAGAAAAACATTAATGTTTGATGCCTTAAAAGTAGTACTAGATTATGCATGAATCAGTCATACCAATCTAGTCTTGCTGTGAATTTCTCATATCTATTATGAAAAGAATTTGTCAATTTTCTTGCCTTCATTCATATCAGATATCATTTAACAGGTGTTTTTGCAATATCTTCATAACAAACATTATAGAGTTACTTAAAAGTATTTTCTTAGGTTCTTTACAGCATTTTTAAAAAATTCACAACAAAATACAATAGTGTTTGTTCCTCCAAAAGCAAATATTTATTGTTTATTCCATGCAAGGTTTGTGGGGATTCTGATTTTTTCCATATTTCTTTTAGTTCAAGTTGAATTATGCTATAATTTTAATGCATTAAGTGCCAACTAAACCAGACACATGTAAAATTAGTCATGCATACTTCTAAAAATTCAATCCAATTTGGACATTTGTTTCCAAATTTGAACATGTACACACACACAGAAGTACTTTGTGACAACTGCCAAGCTGACAGTGACTTTCAGACATATTGATGGAAATATACAGTTATTTATTGAGATGTTAAAATGTGGGAAATTACACCTTAAATAAATAAAACTTAGGCTTTTTGTAACAGTATGTTTTAAAATTAAAATGGCCCGTTATCTCATTTTAATTTGTGAAAGATACCACAGGCAACTTATTCCTGGCTCAGAAACAGAATGTGAACATAGTAAAACTCTATGTGACTCATCATATTTTTTTATGACAGTTTAATGTACGAATTTTAAGGTTATAAACTTTTGGCATATTTTTGAAATTGTGGACATATCACTTTTGACTCAAAATTTTCATACCAATCCTGAAATATCAATTTGAAGATTTATAGAGATAAGGTATTATAGCTGAAAAAAAATACCAACTAAAGTAACAGTAAAATCTGTGTAACTCTTTACCATTTTCATATTACAAAGTAAAAATTCTGTGTTGTTTACATTGAGAAAAAGAGGAGAATTAAGACTACTCACAGAAACGATTTTTAAAGAAAGGTCCTTGTATTACTTGCTGGGAACTTTTAGGGTTTGCTGCGGTTTTTAACTCTCCCAGGGCCCCCGGGAAAACCTTCTCTGGCCAGCAGGGAAGGCCGGGAGAGCATGCCACAGGGAGAGGCAAGATTGGGAAAGGTAAAGGCCGCTGGCAATCCCACCCCCGCCTTCAAAAGACCCACAGATTGCCGGGGAGCCCTGTCAGAGCTGGAACTCAAAGTTTATTGAGGAAGTTGCACAGCTTTTATAGAAGACATAGGCCAATCAACAGAAAAAAACACAGGGACACATAAGGAGCATGGGCAAATCGTATTGGCAGAGCCCCTACCCTATCCTTAGGGTAGTTTCAGTTCCCATGACATGTCAGGGGAACGCCTCCTGAATAGGCCAGGTCCCTAACAGGGAGTGGGAAGCAACCAAAGAGTTAAAGTTCTCTATTCTTTCCGCCCATGTGTTCTTAAGTCCCCAACATTACTCTAACAAAAGCCCACATACAGGGAAATTTAAAAATGATAAAAACTTATTTCTCACATTTCTGAAAACTGAAAAGAGTAAGGTCAAGATTCTGGTGGGTTTGTTGTCTAGTGAGGAATGCTCTCTGATTGCATAATGATGCCTTTTTGTTGGAGTCTATGGAGAGGACAAAACTGTCTCTTCACATGGTGGAAGTGACAAAGGAAGGAACCCATCCTTTAAGCTCTTTCATAAGGCTTTAATCTCATGCAGGAGTGTCCACCCTTATGTCTTAATCAACTTTTAAAGGTCCCACTTCTTAATATTATCAAATTTGCAATAAAGTTTTAAACTATAAATTTTGTGGTAGACATTCAGACCATAGTACACATCAAGAATTCATGAAGAATAATGAATCACTTCCTGGAGATGTTGATAAAAATCATCATAAATTAAACCACCTAATAATGAATCTCCAGGATTTAGAAATGAAAGAACAAAGCAATCCCAAAAGTAGTAGAAGAAATAACAAAGATCAGAAAAGAAATAATCAAAGCAGAGACTAAATATACAATATAAAGGATTAATGAGACAACCAGACATGTTGACTCAGCTACTCTGGAGGCTGAGGAAGGAAACTCAAAAGTCCAAGGCCATATTGGACAACTTAGAGAGGGATCTTGTCTCAAAATAAAATTTTGAAAAGGGCTGGGGAAGTAGTTCTGTGGCAGTGCTTGCCTAGCATTTTTCAATCCCCATTACTGGAAGAAAGAAAGAAAGAACGAAAGAAAGAAAGAAAGAGAGTGAGTTGGTTTTTTGAAAGAAATATAATTAACAAAGGTTTAGCTAGACTCACCCCAAAATTAGAAAAAAGTAGAAAATATCCAAACTAATAAAATCAGAGATAAATAGAGATGTTGCAATTCATACCACAGAAATACAGAGGATAATTTGGGGCTATAATAACAACTATATGCCAATGAACTGAAAAACCTAGAAGGAATGGGTAAATTTCTGGACAAATATAATTTACAAAACTTGAACTACAAAAACTTTAAAAAACCTAAGGAGACCAATAACAATAAATGAGATCAAATCAGCAAAAAACAGTACCTCTCAAAAAAAGTCTCATGATTGGATGGCTTTACTTTTGAATGCTTCCCACCTTTAGAGAAGTACCCTTCGCTATTCTTCTCAAAATATTTCCAAAATTTTCCTGGAAAAGTAGGGAACCATTCCAAGTTCATTCTTCGTGAACAACTTTAGCCTCATACAAAAAGCATAAAAAGACATAACTAAAAAAGAAAACTATAGATCAATAACCCTGAAGAACACAGATGCAGAAGTTCTCAACAAAATGCTAGTAAATCAAATCAAATAGCACATAAACTTCAGTCCCTTGACCAAGTGGGATTTTTCTGAAGATGCATGTATCATTCACCATATTGCATATCAATAATAAATGGAGTATATCACATCAATGGAATGAAGAATAAAAATTATAATATCATCTCAATAGATGCAGAAAAAATCTGATTAAATTCAACACTCCTTAACAAAAACTTGAACAAATTAAATACAGATGGAATGTACCTGAATATATCCATATCCTACATAAAGGAGATATATATTTATCACATGGGTTTTGATGCTGGTGCTTTCTTGATTATACCAAGAGGTAACGCCCTAAAATTATCATTATCATTTCTTCAAATGATTTTATTATATATATATCTCATAACAAAATTCATACTGAATGAGGAAAAGTTGATAGCATTTTCCCTATGAGCTGGAAGTAGATAAGGGTACCCACTTACTTCTCTTATGCAATATTGATTTGGAAGTTTTATCCAAAGTAATTTGGCAAAAGAGGGAAATAAATGGGATACAAATAGGAATTGAGGAAGTCAATTATCAGTACTTACAGATGACATGATTCTATACATAGAAAAACCTAAGAATTCTACCAAGATTATTAGTAAAGCCAGTAAAATTACAGGATACAAAATCAAAATACAAAAATCAATAGCATTTTTATACATGAATAACAAATTTCCTGAGAAATAAATTATAAAAATAATCTTATTCACAATAGCTACAAAAATAAAACAGAACAAACAAAAACTACTTAGGAATAAGCTTAACCAAAGAAATGCAAAACACTGACAATGAAATTACAAAACATTGATGGAAGAAATTGAATACCCCTCAAAATCAAAATTTCTCCCTTGTTCATGGATTAAAAAAATTAATATTGTTAAAATGTCTATAAAACAGAGTGACTTTCAGACTCAATATAATCCCTGTAAATAATCAATGACATTCTTCACAAACCTAAAAAATTCAAAATTTATATGGAAGCACAAAAGCCCTGAAAAACTGAACAATGTGTATAAGAACAACAAAGCAGGAAGCCTGATTTCAAGACACCACAGAACTGTAGTAGCCAAAATAGTAATGTACTGGCTTAAAAACAGAAACATATATCAAAGGAACACAATTAAGATCTCAAAGACAAACCCATACATCTACAGCTGACAAATTCTCAACACGCATGTCTAAAACATATGTTGGAGGAAGTGCAGTCTCTTTAATTTAAGTGGTGTTGGGAAAACTGAATATCCATTTGTGGATGACTGCAATGACCCCTACCTCACCTATATACAAACCTCAATTTAAAGTGGATCAAAATCCTAAATGTGAGGGCTAAAAATTATTAAACTACTAGGAAAGATTTAGTGGAAACCTATTAAGACCTCAATTTAGACTATTTGACTCCCCAAACATAGGTAAAATAGCAACAATAAACATATGAGAACATATAAGTCTAAGAAGCTTTGCCAAAGCAAAGGAAACAATCAGCAAAATGAAAAGACAATCCACAAAATGGAAGGAAATATTTGCCAACTATTCATCTGACAAAAGATTAATAAAAAATCATACATGGAATTAAAAAGTTAACAAAAAGTCCAATTAAGAAGTGAGAAAATTAGGCTGGGGTTGTAGCTCAGTGGAAGTGCACTTGCCTAGCATGTGTGAGGCACTGGGTTTGATTCTCAGCACCACATATGAATAAATAAAATAAAGGTCCATCAACAACTCAAAAATAATTTAAAAAGAAGTGAGAAAATAATCTGAATAAATATTTCTCTAAAGAAGAAATACAAATGGTCAAAAAATGTGCACTATCTTTACACATCAGGGCAATAAAAGTGAAAACCACAATAGGATATTGTCTCACCTCAATCAGAATGAGTACTATTAGAAAGACAATAAAAAACAACTTCTGGCAAGAATGTAGAATTAGGTTACTCACACGTTGATAGAGGGAATATAAATTTGCAGAGTCCTTATGGAAAGAGCTATGAAAGGTCCTTAAAAAACTAAAAATAGAGCTACCATATTGTCCGGCAAACCCATTCCTGTGTATACATGCAAAGAAAGTGGAATCAGTCTAACAAACAGATCCTCATATGCCCACATTTACTGCAGCACAATTCATAATTGCTCAGGTATGGTATAAACCTTGCTGCCCATTAACAAATGACTGAATTTAAAAAATGTGATATACACAAAATGGACTGTTATTCAGTTATAAAGAAGAATGAAATCATATCATTTGTAGCAAAATGGATAGAATTGAAGAACATTATATTAAGTGAAATAAACTGAACAACAGAAAGACAAGTATCACATGTTCTCTCTTACATGGGGAAGCTAAAATCAAGTTGACCTCATTGTACAATATTGATTATTAGAGGCTGGGTAGTATGGGGAGTTGGGAGAGGAGTGAAGGACTGAGGGAGGTTGAATAACAGGTATCAAAATGTACTTAGATGGAAGCAATACATTTTAGAGTTTCATTGGGAAAAAAAAAGTAAAAGAACAGTTATTACTGTAAGTATACAATTGTAGTCATATGTTGCTTAATGACAAAGATTCATTCTGACACAGTGATGCTATTTAATTTTATTCTCATAAAGCCATTATATTCCACAAACCTAGATGGTAGTGGTGAATCATTTCATGTGTATTGATGCTACAGGAAATGTATGTGGCTAATACTGGCTTAACAAGGCAGTTTCCTGGTAAACTTTTCAAATTAGAAAAAGTACACTGTTAAAATAACTATGGAAAGAATAGTAAATATATAACCATGGCTGTTTTTTCAAGTATTATGTACTTAACATAATTGCACATGCTATAATTTTATGTGAATGGCTTTACAGTTGGTTTGTTTACACCAATACCACCACAAACACATGAGTAATGCATTATGCTATGCATCACTGGGTGATAGAAATTCTTCATCTCCAGTGTAATCTTTCATATATGTAATCCACTGTTTACCAAACCGTGCTGTCCATGGCTATGTTTAATTCTCTAATGTAATTAAGTTTTGAAGAATTAGTAAATTTCATTGTAATGACTGGTTCCCCAACTCAAGCAAAGCTAAAGGATATGTACTATTCTGTAGCACTGTGACGAACACCTGAACACCTGCATACATGATTTCCTGAGTAGGTATGCTTAGTGGTTAGATTAAATCCCCTTACTAAGTTTGTAAGAAGTTGGTCAGTCAACTGTAAGAAAATAACTGAAACTCTAATAAAATAGTTATATTTTATCTCTTAAATGTTAAATATTTAGGACAGACTATGCTACAGAGTCATCTTTTAGCAACTCGGTTTGGAGAATGAAATGGACACAGTTGGTAGTCTTAAATCAGCAAACTAAGTGACCTAAGTGTTTCAGTGTTTTATTCCATATGGTGTGAATATCTCTATGTATTCTTTTCTTCAGAGCACATTTAAAAAAATTTCTTCCTTAAGGATACAAAAACTCATTTTCATATTTATGAGTTGAAAAGTATCATATATTTCAAACTGATTCTAGTTCTACTCACTAGTATTTCATTAGCAACAAAGATGCATTAAAATAAAGCAATGCCAAAGTGGAATATGGTCTTTTATCACTATTTCATCAATTATCACGGTAAAAAAAAAAAGTGATTCAGATTTTCAAATGAATAAAAACTATTGGATCATTTGGCATCATCCAATCAGTTATATCTAATATCTAATAGTTATATCTAGATATCCAATATCTAATACTTTGGCAGGTCAAATTATTAGATGATTTTAATTTAGCTTCTGTGATGTGTTGGTAATTGTATAGACAAAGCAATCCAAAATTATTCTGTATGCATGTTAGGTTTAAGAAATGTAGTAAATATGCTAATTTTGTTGGGAGTAGACTTGTCAATGAGAAATTGATATAAATATAAATATAACAAGGCAAAAATATCTGATGATACCAAAATGCTTGATATAAAGTCAAATAAAATCCAGCAATGATCAAAAGTAATTATATATCATTATCAAGTGGTGTCTATCCCAAGAACACAAGATTGGTTTAACACTTGAAAAGAATTGAATGAAATTCACTAATTAATGGAAGAGATTGAAAGAGAAAAAACAATCATCTTCATCAATCAAAATGTAGGCCAAATTTAGCCCACCTCTTGCTTTTGTAAATAAGCTTTTACACACAGCCATGATCATTCCCTATCTATCTGCTGCTTTCATGCTACAATAGTAAGTTGAGTTGTTAAAGCAGAGATTTTTATGACTTTATGACCAGAAAATATTAGAATATTTTTCTATCTGCACCTTTACCTAAAAAAGTTTGTGACTCCTGACCTAAATAAATGTGTAGAAAAGTTTTGGTAAAATTTAAGGGCAATTTGTAACAAAAATAAAAATCAGCAAACCAAGTATCAAAAGGAGCTCTATTGACCAGATAAATAGCATTTGTGAAAAACTACAGCTAGCAATATACTTAACAGTGGAATGCTTTTCTTCTAAAATCTGGCAAAAGAGAATGTTGTTTCTTGCCACTTTCATTCAACATTGTATTATTTTTTCTTCAGGTCCTAGTCAATGTAATAATGCAAATAAAAGAAGTAAAGTAAATGGATTTCAGATGAAAGCAAAAACATATGTGTCCTTACTTGTAGATGAAATGTTGACAAATGTAGAATAAACTAAGAAAACTATGAAACCACTATTAAAGTATCAATGAATTTAGTGACAACATAGGAAACACTCTCAGTATAAAAATCAATTTGTTCTTAAGTGTCAGTAAAAATGTCAAAATAAGGTATTGGAAAATTCTCTTCTCCACAAAAGCAAAATAACAAGTTGGCAAAAGTTGTCAGCATCAACATTTTCAGACTCTGAAAATTGAACTTCCATTGCTATTTAAGAAAATCAGATGAATCTTGGTGAGAACAGGGAGTTTTAACTTGTGGAATCCTTACCCACAATGACATTAATATAAATATCAATGGAGAACTAGCTCTGTTAGGTAAGAGAGAGTCAAAAAATAGGACTTTGATAAGGTAGTTATATGTTACGATTAAATTTAAAATACAATTAGGTTTAAAAAAAGACTCAAGAAACAAAGACAAAAAGAAAAAAAACAAAATGGAAAAAAGGTCTAGAACAGGGTTTATAATATTGTTGAAGGTGAGTGTGTATAAAGTAAATATGTGAAAATATCAGCAATAGCTATTAAATATCATGGAATGGATTGAGTGATATTTTTAGAAATTCTTGTTATTTGGGGGAAGTTTATCCAACAGTACAATATTTTATATTTTGAAGACCAAATAAAAACTAATAATATAAATGTAATATAATATAATAAATATGATAAGATAAGGTAAATATGGTCATGAGTTTAATGCTTGTCAAAATTTTCTGGGACTATGGGCTACTCTTGGGTGGATAATTGTTAATAGGTTGGTATAAGGAAAATAATTTGGTGTGGGATATGAATCATTAAAATATCTAGAGAATTCAGTTGTCTAGTTTTTACCAGAGGAATGGATTTTGAAAATCTAAGAGCACTTTTAGAAAATCCCATTTATTATTTTTCCAAAGATTATAATGAAATTCTCTATTTAATAAGGTTTCTGGGACCTGACATTTACTTAGATACTTTATTTAGCTGTATTCAATAAACTACCATATTAATTGAATAAAAATCTTTGCACATGTACTGAAGTTTACTGCACGTGAATTTAAATAAGAAATGCACAGCTTAAGGAATTACATTGCACAGGATAACATGTGACATTATATGGGGATTTAAAACACAGTACCCAGTTTTGAACTTCTCTTATTTGAAAACGCAATAAAGACAAGAAAAAAGGAGAATATAAAGAAATACAGATTAAACCTTTTACATAGGCATGTTTGCATATTAAAAAATTGATACTTTTTTTTTTTTTTTTTTGGTACCGGGGATTGAACTCATGGGCACTCGACCACTGGGCCACATTCCCAGCCCTTTTTTGTATTTTATTTAGAGACAGGGTCTCACTGAGTTGCTAAGTGCCTCACCATTGCTGAGGCTGGCTTTGAACTTGCGATCCTCCTGCCTTAGCCTCCCCAGTGATGGGATTATGGGCATGCGCCACCACGCCCAGCCCCCCAAATTGATACATTTTAATGAATTTACAAATCAATTCCCTATCCCCCAAAGTCCCCAGTCTAGGCAACTGATAATCCACCTTTTGTCTATAGAGAAAAGATGTTCACTTTCTTGAGTCTTTTTAGGAATGATTGATCACCTATGGTTTAGAAGTGCTCCCCAAAGGCCCATGTGTTGAAGGCATGCCCACCAGCTTATGGTGCTGATGGAAACCTGTATAACTTTTGGGATGAGGAGCCTAGTGGAAAGAAGTTAAGTCATTGGTATGCCCTTGAAAGATATATTTGGCCCCTTCTTTGCTTTCTCTTTCTTTGTTTCCTAGCCACACTGAGGTGATGACCTTCTCTACCATATTCTCTCTCCAGGACACACTGTGCTGCCACAGGGTCAAGCAATAACAAAAAGAAAGCTCTCAAACTAGAGGTATGATGAATTTTTCTTTCTTATACATGTTTATCTCAGGTGTTTTGTCATAGTGATAGGATACTGGTGGGCTGGCCAAAGGTGGGAAACAGATGGGCCAATGGGGGAAGATTGGGGAAGGGCAGGATGGTGCAGTCCTGGACACACTAATTAACAATCTTATAGCTTTCTGTAGGGAGGAGGAATTCCTGGGACAGGTTACCTTGGCAACAGGTTGGGGCAGGGGCAGTTGATGGTGGAGGAAGGGCTTTGAAGGAATTAACATTTCAATCCCTTGGGGACAGTCTCCATCTTCTCAGAAGTCACTCAAAATTGGCTTCCTTGATTGGACCTGACTCAATTTACCTGTCTATACTGACTGCCTGTCTAATTTTGGCTTCACTACTAAGAAGTATATGGGGAGGGTATGTAACATGAGTGGAAGATAACAGTTACTCCCATGATACTGTTCGTATTTATTATGGCCCCAATTACCAGTCTGCTGATCAGGGCTATTTTATTTTTGTCTATCATATGTGAAGGAAATCTCTAACAAAAGAATATTTATGGCTTGATACTTATTAAAAAAGAGATCAAATGGCCTTTTCTGAAGTTGTAATTCTTCAAGTGATTTTAGCTTGAAATAATCGATATGCCAGTGCAGCATATTTTTAGATGGGATGTCCTTAACTTCATCTTGTCTCTATAGATTTGTCCATTTTGGACATTTAATGTAAATGAAACCATACGATATTTGTTCTTTTACCATTTTTTCCTTAGCATAATATATTCAATGTTCATCCACATTGTAGTATGCTTAGTACATCATTTATTTATTTATTTTTGCCAAATAATGTTCTATTGTATAGACATACCACATTTTATTTACAATTAATTATTTCAGGAACATTTGGTTTCCTTACACTATTTAGCTATCAAGAAAAATTCTGTTATGAATATTTGTGTGCAAGTTTTGTTCGTTGACCTATGCTTTTATTTCTTTTTGTTGCATAACTAAGAGTTAAATTGTTGAGTGTGAATAGTACATTGGTCAGCCAGTGTTTGGTTAAAGATTTTATTTAAGCCCCTGGTGCTAAAAACAGTCCAAGTTAAAGAATCTGTGTGGCTTAGAAAATGCTTGCAAGTCTGGACATCTCCCAATCTGTTTGCTCCTGAGCTCATGCAATCTAGAATACACACCTACAGCTTTCCTAAACCCTGAGGTTCCTGGTGATCTCAACAGATTCTTATTAGTCATTTTCTCTGGTTGTCTTTGATAAAATGTTGGCCAATTTTCCATTTCTCATGCTACTGGTATCATACAGTCTTTTATTTTTTTGGTACTGGGGATTGAACTCAGGGGCACTTGACCACTTGGCCACATCCCCAGCCCTTTTTTGTATTTTATTTAGACAGGGTCTCACTGAGTTACTAAGTGCCTCGCCATTGCTGGGGCTGGCTTTGAACTTGAGATCCTCCTGCCTCAGCCTCCCAAGTGCTGGGATTACAGGCGTGCGCCACCGCGCCTGGTTTACATATTGTCTTAATTGATCTAGTCAAGATCTCCATTGCTTTTTACATTGTCCATTAGGTATGTGATTCTTTATGCTCTTTTCCAAATAAGGTCAATTCCTTTAGGAAGTTATGAATTTCTTCCTGAAGGCATGCTTTTTCACCTGGGTAAAGTATCTTCACTCTCACATGAGATAATAGAATTGAGTATTGACTAACATTTCCTAGAGTAACACACCCCTATATTTGGAATGGATAAAGGGTATTTGGTGTTTCCTACTATGCTTTGTTTGCTCTTTACTGCATTTGTTTGAACTTCACAAATGAACATGGATTAGGGTGATTAGGGATACTGTGTTAGAGCTTTACAGCTAGGCTGCACTTAGGGTAGATTCCATTCTAAAGTAGGTCCTGTGTGGGCGTTAAAACCTTAGTCGCTGTGAATGCACTCAATCAGAATAGAGATTCTGAAACAGGGCTATGGACAATGTGAAGTATCAGTGACCCACCCATCTTGGGGTGAGAGAGAAATGCTAAACTAGGAGCTGAGAAGTGAGTGAAACTTGGAAATTTTGGCCATGTGATCTGGAGTAGAGGATCCAGAGTAGAATTTCTAACAGAGATGTGAGGTGGGGTTAAAGGGGATAGTGGTTGAAATGCAGGTCTTATTATCTGTATGAATAGTTAATAGTTCTTTTTTTGAATGGATCCACTGGGTGTATGACCTTGGAATAATTTCCAAAAGTTTTTTTTTTTTTTTTTTTTTTTTTTTTTTTTTTTTCTTTTTTTGTACCAGGGATTGAACTCAGGGGCTCTTGACCACTGAGCCACATCCCCAGCCCTTTTTTGTATTTTATTCGAGACAGGGACTCACTGAGTTGCTAAGTGCCTCACCATTGCTGAGGCTGGCTTTGAATTCTTGATCCTCCTGCCTCAGCCTCCCAAGTTCTGGGATTACAGGTGTGCACCACCATGCCTGGCCCAAAAGCTTTTGATAGTTATTTTTCTTAATAAATTTCTCCAGCTAAATGATTTTACTGCAGTGACAATCTATCAAGCTTCTCATTTTACTATTCAGGAAGCCCCCATTCTCTAGTGGAGTGTAAATATGTTAAAATTTGTCCTATAATTCATACTTTTTTTTTGACCTATCATCTTATGTGCTTTTAAACAGTTTAATTGAGGAAAGTTCACTCACTATTCTAAAAATATTTAATTTTTCTTCACTCAAGTCACCTTATATACCTATGTTTGAGGTTGTACTTTACACATGCAGTGGACACCATTCAATAGTCATTGAATAGCCCTGCTGAGCCAACAGTCCAGTCTTGACCAATGGCCCTGAAAAGATTACTTTTTGTGGGAAAATGAATTATCTTTAATCATCATTTTTAAAATGCAGAGTGGACTATTAGATTAATATGATATTATGTGGCAAGTGAACAATGATTCAAATTCAAACTCAACTAGATTAATATATTTCAATCTTTAGATGGCTATTATTATGTGGATCTTCATATAATTGAGTATATGCATGAAATTCTTTTTCTCAAAAATATACATATTTTCATAGTTACTCATTTCTATATATTTTATTCATAATATTTGTGATTTTTAAATCTTCAATTGACAAGAAAATTTTAATGTGTTAGGTATATTAGAATGTTTGGGGAGGGAGATTACAGAAGAAAAATGCAATTTTTATCATCTTATATCTAGGGTAGTGCAGTTAATGTGAATTACCACTGCTGATATTGAGCATGATCACTTGGCTGAATACACATTCTTTAGGATTGCCATTATTGAACTATTATTTTATACCCTTTGACACTGTGTCCTTTGGAAGGAAATCTCTATGTGCACCCAATACTTAAGAATTGCAAATGATCAAGGATCCTGAGGTTATCTACACCAAACATTTGGAATTCCTGTGCACAGGGATTTGTCTCTTCTCCCCCATTTATTTATTCTGTTATTTGTTTAAATCATCAAGGAATAATTGATATCCATTTTATACTTTGAGTTATAAATCAATACTCTTATTTATTTGTTTTTTTTAACGAGTTCTAGCTTTGGCCATTGATAAATGGTTCAGTTTACTCCTGAGTATATTTAACACATTTTTATAATTTTTAATCATTTCTCTCATTCATTTTTTCCCAGGGGGTGGGCTTACTGGGGATTGAACTCATGGGCACTCGACCACTGAGCCACATCCCCAGCCCTATTTTTGTATTTTATTTAGAGACAGGTTCTCACTGATTTGCTTAGCACCTCACTTTTGCTGAGGCTATCTTTGAATTTGTGATCCTCCTGCCTCAGCTTCCAGAGCTGCTGGGATTACAAATGTGTGCCACTGCACCCAGCTCTCATTCATTTTGAACTATTGTAACAGAACACCTGAAACTGGTTAAGTTATAAAATTAAACAAAACACAAACAGAAAAGAAAACACAAAAATTATTTCTCCTAGTTCTGGAGGCTAGGAAATCCAAGATCTAAGTACCAGCATTTGATCAGTTGAAGTCCTTACTGTGTACTTACATGGTAGAAGGAAGGAAGGCAAGCTAGAGAATAAAATGTCACACAAAACCTCTTCTATTTAGATCTAACTCCCACTAATGAGCACCAGACTCATTATGATGTTTATAGAGACTTGAGTGTTATGGTTTGAATGTATCCCCTTCCAAATTCATTGTCACCCTTGTAATAGTGGTAAAAGAGGGAGACTTTAAAGATGATTAAGGTTATGAAGTTTTCTCCCAATTATTGGGACTAAGGCCCATTCTAAGAGGTTTTACACAACATTCACCTCTGTCATGTAAGGATGCAACAAGAAGGTTCTGACCATACTGAAAGCCAGTCAGTACCTTGGTGTTGGGCTTCTCAGACTCCAGAATTGTGAGAAACAAATCTTTGTTCTTAACAAATTATCCAGTCCCAGGTGTTCTAGATGGGATGATTACAGACACCATAACAAAATAATAACTTTCTAATGTGATATGCTCATGTGCTGATATTTCTTACTGCAATCCAAGAATCAAGCCTTCTTATTAAAGAGCTGTGCTTCTTTCTATTAAAAAATGGTATTAAAAGGAAGATCTCCATGCTAGATTTCCCACTGGTACTGGGGCATTGCTGACCTTACATGTAACATAAAAAGAAAATCATTGAGGGATGGTAATTGGTGTATTCATACATACCTATAGGTATTTCTAAATGTACTCACCTGTATGTTTATTAAGCATAATGTGAATTCACAAAGGTATTTTCTCTTCTAATCTATTACTACAGGAACCATTCTAGTCTCTTCCTTTTCCTATTCCTGTAAATTTTTTTTTCCAATAGTGGGAAACCTGTCCCCAGATCTACTCTCTGCATAAATATATATATATATATATATATATGTATATATATATATATATATATATATATATATATATATATATATATATATACATATTGGTTTCAGCACTCATGTGTAGTGATATCTGAATTGTTAACCTCTATCCCGGGGTGGGGGGAACTTTATCAACTAGAATTTTATGGACATTTTTGCCTTTATCTTACAGACACCATCCATTTTTAAATTTACTTAGATCAGTAACTTTTTCTCTTGCCTCATTCAGAAAGGTTGTTTTATACACTTCTAATGGTTAATTGTTGTGTCACATCCTGGATTCCATCTTCTAATAACTGATCTTCAGATTGATATTTTTTTCACTTTCATATGTCAAAGTTTATACTTTTTGCTATAATGTTGGTGATTTCAGCAAGTTCCTAACTTCATGTACACTTTGAACCATATACTAAGTTTTCTGTCTGTTTTAATCACCTTTTTCATGGCTGTGAGTAAAAGGATATGACCAGCACAATTACAGAGGAGGAAAAGTTTATTTCAAGGCTTATGATTTCAGAGGTATTAGTCCATAGAAGGCCAGCTCCATTCCTCATGGCTCAAGATCAGGCTAATCATCATGGTGGAAGAATGTGGCTGGAAGTGTGTGGTGGAGAGAAGCAGAAAGGGAGAGGTTCCACTCTCCAGATACAAAATATATACCCCATAGCCATTCCCCTAGTGAACCACTTCTTCCAGCCACATCCCACCTGCTTCCAGTTACCACTCAGTTAATTTCATCAGGGATTAATTCTCTGATTAGGTTAAGGCTGTAACCCAATCATTTCTCCTGCAAACCTTCTTGCATTGTATCACATGTTAGCTTTTGGCAGATACCTCACATCCAAACCATAACATGGTCCTAAAATTTCCTAATGTTTCACTTTACCATGCTCTCTTCCCATACCTTTGGGAACCAGTTAGTACTGACAGTTATTTTTACCCTTTACAAAATGCCCTGTAATTAAGACCTTGCACTAGGTAGCTTCTTAAGACAGGCTTCTTGAAGTCAGTGTTATGTAAATGAGCCAAAGTCAGACTTTGTGTCTTGACCTTTAGAGTGTTTATTTCTCCACTGCCAACTGAGACTCCTAAATTCAAAAGTCTATCAGTAGCTGGGTACAGTGGTTGCATGCTTGTAATCCCAGTGGCTTGGGAGGTTGAGGCAGGAAGATCACGAGTTCAAAGCCAACCTCAGCAAAAGTGAGGCACTAAGCAACTCCATGAGACCCTGTCTCTAAATAAAATACAAAATAGGGCTGGGGATGTGGCTCAGTGGTCAAGTGCCCCTGAGTTCAAACCCTGGTACCCCCCAAAACGTCTATTAGCACCGAACTCAATTTTTTGCATATACAACATTTTAAAAATAGCCCAAAGAGAATTTAAGAACTTCAGCTTGCTTGCTTTGCATACCCCCTGAGACTATACCCAGCAGCTGTTTTCCATGATATCATAGGGCCTGGGTTGTGACATAATTCCAACCTGCTGCTGTCCATTGGGCTTTCTCACCCAGAGACATTCTTCCATTTGCTTAGTGAGCTCACTTAATTCCCTCTTTGATTTCCCTTTGCTCCAGGAATTCTCTTACCTTTCTCCCCTTTTGAGTGGTGGCCCCTTCACTGTGATTTTCTTTGAAGTTTCATGGTATGAGGGATTTTACCTCTCATGAAAACCTGTCCAGGAACTACTAATAGAGTTTCTGGGTGTTGCTGTCTCCATGTCTCCGTGGTATTGCTGTGACCATGTTTTTTTCCTCCATGGTGTTGCTGTGACCATGTCTTTTTTCTTGATCATCTCCAAATCCCATAAATCCCACATATCAAACAACATAAATTTAAGATTCTCCTGTGTCTTTTTATGACTCAATACCTCATTTCCTTTTATTGATGAATAATATTACCTTGTCTGGATTCTTTTTTAAATCCATTTGACAACTAAATACCATCTTGATTGCTTAGTTTGGTGCCATTATGAATAAAACTGTTATAAAATTTTGCATGCAGATTTTTGTATAGGCTTAACCTTTTCAAATAATTTGGGCAAATTGGAGTATTGCTGGGAAACATAGTAAAATATGTTTTTTTTAAGAAACTATAGAAATGTCTTTCAAAAAGGGATATCATTATGCATTTCTACCAGGAAAAAAAGAGAAAGAGAGACAGAGTTCTCTTTAATTTGATTCCTTATCAGCAAGTGATATGTTGGGTTTTTGTTTGTTTTTACTTTAAGCATTCTGATATATAGGAAATATGATTTCATTGTTTTTGTAAGAATATCTTCTTGTGTGTGTGGTTTCATTCTCTTGGTTCTAAATGGAATATTGGGAGGGGATGATCAACTATTTCTCTGCTTGCTATCCCCCAATAATGCCATATTATAAATAAAGTGATTTAATCTCAATATCTTTCTCTCCTCCCCTCCCCCCTCTCTCTCTCTCTTGCAAAGTATATTAGAAGGGAAAGGAGAAGGGGGAAATGATGGTTTCAAGCAAGAGGATTCTCTTAGAAAGAAGAGTGACAATGTATTGCCTGTCTTTAACCTTGATAATTTCCTTTGCTCTGAAATCCACTTTGTGTGTGTGTGTGTGTGCGCACGCGCGCGTGAAAGAGAGGGGGAGAGAGAGAGAGAGAGTGTGTGCACATGCATTGCTGGGGATTAAACCCAGGGCCTTGTGCATGCAAGGCAAGCACTCTACCAACTGAGCTATATCTCCAGCCCTCTGAAATCCACTTTCTATGAAAATACTAAGATGACCCTGGGTTTATTTTGATTACTGTTAACATGGCACACCCATGTCTTTATAGATAAAGTAGGTTACTTATGGACAACATAGCATTGAGTCATATTTTTATAGACTCTGATGTTTTTTGATATATATATTTTTTTTAAATTTTGGTTGTAGATGGACATAACACCTCCATTTATTTTTGTTTTTATGTGGTGCTGGCAATTGAACCCAACACCTCTCACATGCAAGGCAAGAGCTCTACTACTGAGATATTATCCCAGTCCTAATTGATATTTTTAGACAATTCTCATATAAATTTTGATTAATAGCTACCACCTTTGTAGCTATTTTCATTTCATCGTGTTTACTATTTTTTTCTCCTATTTTGTTCCTATTCTCTGACTGTAATTGAATATTTTAAAAAAATGTTTTTTGTAGTTGTAGATGGACAGCATGCTTTTATTTCATTTTTTTATTTTAATGTGGTGCTGAGCATTGAACCCAGTGCCTCACATATGTGAGGCAAGTGCTCTGCCCCTGAGTTACTGCCCTAGCCCCTATAATTAAATATTTATGTTATTCCATTATATTTACTCTTTAGAATACCAATTATGTTTTTAAAAATATGCAATGGTTACCTTAATATATACTATAAACTTCTGAGTAATCTATGACATCTGCCTTAAAATAATAGTTTTCGTACATAGTGCTGGTGCCTCATAACAGTATTCCCCGTTTTCCCTTCCTTTCACGGAATTACTATTACTTTTGTTACATTCAAATGTTTTGTTATCGTCTGCAAGAATAAGAAAAATAAAAAACTTTATTTTACTGCTATGTATTCTTTGTCCCATATTTCTCCAAATTTCTGATCTGTATCATTTTGTTCTTCCTCAAAGAAACTCTTTTAATATTTGTTGCAAATTCACTCTGATGATAATGAATGTCTTCAGTTTATTTTGTTTATTTATTTATTTTTTTTGCCTGATAGTCTTTTTAGTTCTCTTTTACACTTGAAATGATCATTTTCCTTGCTCTAGAATTATAGGTGTTTTTCTTTTTTTCTTTAACACTTTTAAGTATTTTACTCCACCTTCTTTTTGCTTTCTTAGTTTTTGACTAAAAGTTTGCTACAATTCTTACCTTCGTTCTTTATAGGTAATGTGATTTTTTGTTTTCTTTTATTCTGTCAAGATTGTTTTTATCTTTGGTTTCCTGCAATTTGGATACACCAAAGTGTAGAGTTTTGTTGTTTTCATTATTTCTGTAGCTTGGTATTCTCTGATCTTTCTGCATCTGTGATTTCATATCTGTATGAATAATATGATAATTTTCACGATTCATTTTTGTTATTACTTTGACAATTTACCATGATGTGTCACATAATGGCATTTGATCAAGGATGTGGGTGGTTCCATAAGGTTATATCTTCTACTAACATACTTCTATGTAAGTATAATCTATGAGGTTCACAGAATGGCAAAATCACCTAAATATGCATTTCTCAGGATGTATCTCTGTGGTTCTAATTGTGTTCTAATTTTTTTTCTATCTTTCTGTGGTATTCCAAAATACCAGATTACTAAATTGTTCCAAATTTTTTGAGTATCTGTTTTGATTTTTCATTTTCCTTTTTCCTCCTGTCTTTGCATTTAAGTTTAAGAAGTGTGCTACTACTAAGTTTTTTACCTCTATGATCAAAGTACTTGAGGAAGTTAGAGAAGAAAAGTTTACTTTGGTCTCATGGTTCTAACTCCATCACTCTGGGCCCAAGATAAGTGAGAACATTGTAGAAGGGCATGGTGGAGAGAATATGGTCAGCTCATGGCAACCGGGAAGCAGAGAGAGAGAGAGAGAGAGAGAGAGAGAGAGAGAGGAGAAGGAGGTGGAGAAGGACAATGAGGAGGAGGAGGAATAAGGGCAGGGGTGGCCCAGGACAGATACAGTCCAAGGTCACATTCCTGTGTTCTACTCCCTCCAGCCACACCCAGCTACCATCCAGTATGATTAATTAAAACTATTAATCCATCAAATGGAATAATCTACTGATGAGGTTGTAACTCTCATAATCCAAACTTTGCACTTTTGAACATTGCTGCAATGCCTAATATGTGAAATTTCTTGGGGGACATTCCTAGAGCCACACCACAACAGGAAGTTTCTATTGAAATATTTTCAACTAATTGCTTCTTTCCTTAGTCTTGTCTAATCTACCCATAAGTCCCTCAAACATTCTTCATTTCAAGTAATCTTTTTTGATTTCAAACTCTTACTTTTTATTCTTTCCTAGGTTATCTGATTTTTACCTATCTTTTAAAATGTTGCCTAATTTTTCCTTACAGCTTTTAATATATTATTCATAGTTATTTTAAATATGCTGCCTAATAGTTTGAACATCTATGACATATTTGATTCTGCTTCTGAATTTCTCTCTTTAGATCAGTGTAATAGGAATTAAGGGAAATAGGCCTTGAGCATGAACAGTTATGGGAATCTGTCTAGGAATTTGAGCTGTGTTCAGCATTTGCCTTAGTTGTAGATATCGAAAGATTTATATTAATCTACTGTCCTTGCTTTTGTTTCCCTCTTAGTTTAATGTTCTTAAAATCTTTGTTTCAGAGTCATTCTGCTCTTTCAGATGGAATCAGTTGTTGTTAAGTTGGCTTTCTCTTTGTGGTGGTGATAAGATATCAGGGAGGGAAGTGCTATAAAATTTTAGGATTAAACCTCAGCCTTATGGTGGCCCTATCACCTCACAATGACCTTCTCCAGTGATAAAGAACTCTTTAGTTTTGTTTTCGTTCCCTTCTTAGGTGAGACAGAAGGGCTACAAGAAGCAAAGTCATGCTTTTTGCCCAGTTGGGATAAGTTCCAGTAACACTCCACCCAGTACGTCTTTGTTATGTAGAATGCCCTCTCTCTGATATTTTGGTGATTTCTCTATTGTTTTGCTGTAGGAGCCTAATTAAGGAGATAGCTAAGGTAGCGCTTAGCTGTGAACCATAAGCATTACCACCTTCCATGGTCTCTCGAGACTTGGCCTGGGACATTGCGGATCGGGTCAGTGCCATTTTTGTGGTGTGGTGGTGGTTGTAGGAGTGTGGATGGTCTCGCAAGACTTGGCCCGGGATATTGCGGATCGGGTCATATTCCAGCCTTTAAATTGTTTTTATAAAATACAAAAACTTTTGTGGGCAAGAAAAGAACCTCTATTTGTAGGGCATATTAGAGCACATACCAACTTGCCTGGTCCCCTCCATGAAGGTAATCAAAAGGCTGATGACCGTACCCAAACAATCTTTATACTTTCAGCGCTCCAGCAAGCTACTTTATTTCACTCCCAGTTTCACGTCAATAGCACCACCTTGCAGCGTAGGTTTAAAATCACAAAGGAGCAAGACAGAACAACTGTAAAAGATTGTAAATCTTGTATGACACATTTGCCCAATCCTCATTATGGTGTTAACCCTAGAGGATTAATGCCCAATCATTTGTGGCAGATGGATGTTACTCATGAGCCAAGTTTTGGAAAATTGTGATTTATTCATGTGACCATAGATACATGCTCAGGCATGATTTTTGCTTCCTTACATTCTGGAGAAAAAGTTAAAGATGTTACATCTCATTGTTTGCAAGCTTTTGCTGCATTGGGCATCCCCAAAATGCTTAAAACAGATAATGGCCCCGCATATACGTCCTTATCTTTCAAACAGTTTTGCGCAAAATTCAATATATCCCATAAAACAGGCATCCCATACAATCCTCAGGGTCAGGGCATTATTGAAAGAGCAAACTGCATACTGAAAATTATGTTATTAAAACAAAAAGAAGAAAATTGGAAAAGTCCTAGGGACAGATTGGCAGTTGCCCTGTTTACCTTAAATTTTTTAACTTTAGACTCTAATGGTTATTCTGCTGGAGACAGACATTGGAACCCACACCAACAACATAAACCTTTGGTTTACTAGAAGGATGTTATTTCAGGTACATGGAAGGGTCCAGATCCAGTATTAATTTGGGGGAGAGGATCTGTTTGTGTTTTTCCAAAGCATGAATCCTCTCCAATATGGATACCATCTAGATTAATAAAGCAGGTACCAAATCATAAGGATCAAGATGAAGTTGTTGAGGAATCAAGATTAATAAAAAAGGTACAAAATCATGAGGACCAAGATGAAGGTATGTAATGATTCCCTTAAAAGAGTCCTTCAAAATATTTCACAACTTAAGTGTCATTCCTCCCGGCCGGGAGGAGGAGATCTCTCTTTAGTGTGCACACAATTGTATTTTTTCTTTTTTCTCTTTTTATATATGTCTTTATGTCTGTGCATTTGTCTAAGTTTCATGTAAATGTGATGTCACAAATATATGTTTGTAGGTTTGTACGTCTCTCCAGTGTGACGTCACAAATAACAAAGCGCTTATGAAAAAAAAATATATATATGGATCCAAATAACTTTAATTCATTTAAGTTTAAAAGTATTCACTTTGGGTAAATAATTTAATAAGTGAAGTTACCTTAAATTTTGATTTATAGGTGTCCCAGGGATTTCTCTTTAGTGAAGAATATGACTAGTGCTGTATAACCTGATATTTTGGTGTTTTGACATAGGAATGTTTATTTGTAATTAACTTTATTTGTTTTATAGCTGATTAATTTGAGTTATTTCAACAGATAATTTCATGGAAGGTTACAGAGACTCGAGGGTTCCAGCTAACAAATTATTTTTCCAAAGTGCCTTTAGCTTTTCTTTACTTTATCTTTAATGCAATAAATACCCTCAGTCTTTCTTTGTTTTGTTCTGAATATGATATTTTGCCAGCTTATATTTGTGGGAGTTCAAAGCAGCAATGTGTGTGAGCAGAAATCAACTTTAATTTTCTAATCTAATAATTCTATTTTTTAGTTTGACAACTCGCCTCTTGACTCAGTGCTGGAATAGCACTGCCTTTCCTTTAATAATTGATGCTTGAGTTTCTAGGTAGCGGGCCCTGAAGATTTGCCGGTGGCATTGTTTAGACATAAAAAAGTCGGCTGCTGCTACAGCTGCAAGGATCGCGGTCGCTGCAAACATCCCTGCTGCTCAAGCATCAAACAACCTCACCAGCAGTGTGGCCTCTGCTCTGCATGCATGGGGCCTCCTAGATCAACGTGTTATAACAAGTGCCATTTTGATCTTTCATTGTTTTGGACTTTACGGGACAATGCCTTGCGGGTATTTTTCTAGAGAACTCAGTGTGTTACTTGATAGAACTCAGGGCAGCTGATTTGTTTCAAGAATTTGATATGCTATGCAACTTGACTCGTCAGCAGAAGGCTTATCACCTTAAAGCCGCAGCATCTCCTCATAATTGGACGGCTGTTAGTCATCATACACAGTCGATCCTGAAGGGCTCGATTGGATGGCTGGTAGCCAATGATGGGTAAGATCCCCAGAGGGGGACAACCTAAGACAGGCACAGTCGCACGGGAGAGTCTCATGTGGCCGACATATCAACCTAAGACAGGAGTCAAGAGCACAGCCTTGATTATCCGATGACGGGTAAGAATGTTGGTTACACATGGACGTCCTAGAGTATCCCCTCTTTTAAAACAAAAGGGGAAAATGTAGGAGCCTTAATTAAGGAGATAGCTAAGGTTGTGCTTAGCTGTAAGCCATAAGCATTACCACCTTCCCTGGTCTCGCGAGACTTGGCCCGGGACATTGCAGATTGGGTCAGTGCCATTTTTGTGGTGTGATGGTGGTTGTAGGAGTGTGGATGGTGTTGGAGTTGTTGTTGAAGCCGGGAGAGAGAAGCTAGCAGAATAAAGAGCCTGTTTGTTTCCAGTCCGCCTCTGAACTTATTCCCGTGGCGTTGTTGCTCCAAGCGGCAATCGCTTCAGGCAGCAAAATTTTGCCAGACCCACAAGGAAATCTATCTTAGCTTATACCATGATTATTTATTAGTGTTCCTGAAAGTAAAATCCATGACCCTGTGAGGTCTCATTAGACTACAGTGGTTTCCATTCTTGAGCCAGCCCATATCAACCTATAGAAATTAGTCAAACGTGGATTTGAGCTGTTCCTCACGGTTTATGACTTCAGCAATTCTGCCTTTTTAAAACTCTTAACATGGCTTTCTATATCTGCCAAGATTCTTCAGATTCTGTAGGAGCAGATTTTGTGCAACCACTGGTGAATCAAAGAGAAGTTGTTAATTTTCAGATTGCCCAGCTCTTTCTTATTATTGTACACATGCAGGCAATGACTTTCAGGCTTTTTATGTGTCAGAAATGTAACTGGAAATATAAAATAATATTTTACTTCCTTCTATTCACTTGCTATTTTTATTATTCATGGTTCTTTAGAGGAACAGAATCAATGGGAAGCATAATTATAAAAAGGGGATTTATTAGGTTGGCTTACGCAACAAAGAAGCTGTATAGTCCACAATGACGGTGGACTGAGCAGGCTGGAGAGCTGAAAGAACCAGTAGCTGCAGAGTCCAAGAGGCTGAAGCCCCAGAACAAGAGGGATCAATGGTGTTACCCTAGTCCTAGACCAAAGACTTCTGGAAACTCCCTGGAGAATTACTGGCAGAGTTTGCTTTGGAAGAGTGAAGAAGTGAGAGTCCAATATCCTCAGATAATCACAGCAGCAGTCAAGAACCCTTCAAGAAGAATCTAGATTGCATCTGCTGCTGCTTCCTGGTTCTTCCAAATTTTATTCCATTTAAGCCATCATCCTATTGGAAGGTGCTTTCCATGCTTAGAGAGGGTCTCCATTTCAGTTGGCTATCCCACATGCCAATCATTCCTAGACATACTCTTATTGACACACTCAGAAACCTCTTAGTCATCAGTATCTTAATCCCAATCAAGTTGACAATTCAAATTAACCATTATACTGTTTCATCTTTGCTCTCTCAATCACTTCCTCATGAAGAATTTCTTCTAAAGGAACATTTTTTGTCTCAGTGAGTCCCAGCTTAAGCTGCCAGTGAATTATTTCCCCATTAAATAGTATCTTGAAAGAAGCCACATGTGGACTTTTCAGCAGAATCCTTGCAGGTCACAAAGTAGTGGATGACATATTTGAAGTGTTGAAAGAAAAATAAAAACGTGAACCAAGAATTAAAAATGCAGTAAACTGTTCTTCAAAAACCAAGAGGAAATAAAGATATTCTTAGATACACAAAATCCAGAGAATTCACTACCACTAAACCTGCCCTACAAGAAATGCTAAATAAGTCTTTCAAGTTGGAAAAAAAAAAAAAAAGACACTAGAGAGCAAAATAAAACTAAATTAAAATATAAATACTACCAGAGAAAGTAAACACAAAGACTAATACAGAATCTTGTATTACTGCAATCTGGGTGCATAAATGAACTTAATTCCTGTATAGAATTTAATGGAAATCTCATAAAGTATCTATAATAAACTATGTTATTGGGTACCCAATAAAGAATTAATTTGTAGCATCAATAATATGAAGAACAGTGAGCTGTAAAGGCATAGTTTTCATATGTTCTTGAAATTAAGTTATCAGTTTAAAATAGTAATGGCTTTAAATCTAAAAATAGACCAAAGCTAAAAGTAAATGAATAGAAAAAAATTTCTATCTAAATGGTAACCATAATATAGCAGGGTGACAATACTAATGTCATACAAAATAGACTTTAAATCAAATACTGTCCGAAGAGATAAAGAACATTATGTAGTAACAAAAGCATCAATTCAGCAGGAAGATATAACAGGAATATATTCTCCACACATCAGAGCTCCTAAATATATGAAGCAGATAGTCATAGAATTGAATGTAGAAATACAGAGCTATACCATAAAAGTACAAGACTTCAGTAACCCACTTACAATAATGGATTCATCATCACCAGACTGGAGGTAAATAAGGAAATAGTGGACATTAACACCATGGAACAATTAAATCAAATGGATAACTTACAGAGTAGTTCATCAAACAACAGCAAAATATACATTCTTCTCAATTACTCAATGAGATATTCTCCAGGATAGGACATATGATAAGTGACAAAACAAATTTTAACAAATTTGAAAATACGGAAATCATGCCATTTTGATCACAATGAAATAAAACTGGATATTGATAGCAGAAGGAAAACTGGGAAATCCACAAATAAATGAAAAGTTTTACTCTTAAGTTACCATTGAGTCAAGAAGAAATCACAATGTGAAATAGAAAATATCTTCAGACAAAAATAAAAAATTTACCCAAACGTATGTCATTTAGCAGAAGCAGTGATGAGAGGGACATTTATAATTATACACATATTGAAAAAAAGAGGAAAAAAGAGGCATGGTGGTGCATGTCTGTAATCCCTGCTTCTTGAAAGGAAAATTTTGAGGACAGTGTCTGCAATTCAGTGAGATCTTCTCTCAAAATTAATAATAATAATAATAATAAAAATAATAATAATTATAATAAAGGACTGGGAATGAAGCTCAGTGGTAGAACATTCCTGGGTTCAATCCCTAGTATCACACACACAACAATAACTACAACAACAAACAGGTCTCAAATAAACAAGTTTGTACTTCAAGGAACTAGAAAAAGAACAAACTAAACCCAAAGCTAGCATAAGGAAGAAACAATAAAGATAGACCGGAGAGATATAAAACATAGAATAGAAAACAATAGGATAAAAAAAATCAATGAAACCAAGAATTGCTTTTTGAAAAGATCAACAAAATTCACAAACTATTTTAGCTATATTAAGACAAACAGAAGTCTTAAATAATTAAAACCAGAAATGAAAATGGTACCATTACAACCAATGTCACAGATAAATGATATTATAAGAACACTATTAATAGTGGTATGCCAAAAAATTGAATAGTCTAAACTAAATGGATGAATTCCAAGAACTACACAACCTACTAAGGCTGAATGAAGAAATAGAACATATTATCAGAATTATAACTAGAAACGAGATTGAATTAGTAATAAAAAAAAACCATCCAAGAAATAAAAGCCCCTGATCAATTAACTTCACTGGCAATTTTTACAAAACATTTAAGAGGAATAAACACCAATTTCAAATTCTTCCAAATAAGTGAAGAAGACACTCCTAAGTTCACTCTGAGGCTAACTTTACCTTGATATCAAAATCAAATGAGGATACTATAGGAAAAATACAGTTTTATAACCTGATAAATATGGTTGCAAAAATCCTCAACAAAGTATTAGCAAAACAAAGTTATCCATACAGTGAGAGCATTATACACCAGGACCAAGCTAGATTTATTCCTGGAATGCAAGGATATTTCAGCCTATGAAAATCAATAAATGCAATACATCACATTAACAGAATGAAGGACAAACTCAATGAGCCTTGAGGAAATTATGCTTCATGAAATAAGCCTCTTACACACACACCCCAACACACAATTCTATATAATTCCACTTATTTTAAGTAGTCAAAAATCACAGAAGCAGAAAGTAGACTTGCAGTTGTTAAAGCGAGAAGAATGGATAAAATTGAGTTGTGGTTTAATGAGTATAGGTTTTCAGTTTTGTAAGGTGGATAAATTCCAGAAATCTGATCTATCGTACAACAATGTGAATATACTTAGCACTATGAAAGTATATACTTAAATCTGGAAAGGATGGTAGTGCTTTTTATCATAATTAAAAATAAATAAAATAAAGGAAGGCAGTCTTCCATGAGTTAGTCCATGTTTAGAACTTAGGTGAGCTTATTTTTGTCAGAATACATAAAAGGACAGTTAGTAATCCAACATCGACTTACTTTATGAAACCCAGGAGTCACCTGACAGTTTTGTTGTTGTGATTATTGTTGTTGGTGGTGCTGTATTGGTTTTGTTTTGTTTGTAATTGGAGAAAATCAAGAATATTATCCTATTATTGATATTTTATTTCAAGTGATGTCATGGCCAAGAAAATTCATTTGAGTCAGACAACATTGGAATTTATCTAGAGACTGATTTTCTTTTATGCTAACAATGTGTACAAAATATTAGAGATCTTTTCATTTCTGGTTATGATTGAAATATTTATGAGAAGTAAGAAATCGACTGCACTAGACAGGGTTCTCTAGAGGGCAGAGCCCAATGAGATATGTATATGAATGATTATAAAAGGAGATTTATTGGGTGACTTAAAACATCAGAAGCTGATTAGTCTTTCAATGGTTGTCTGTAGACTGGAGAGCAGGAAGAATAAGTAGCTGATCAGTCCAAGAAACTGGAGCCTCAGAGCAAGAGGAACCAATGATGTAGCCTCCATCTGAGACTGATAGTCCAGAAACTCCCTGGAGAATACCTGGTGTGTGTCCACTTAGAAAGAGTGAAGGAGTTGGAGGATGATGTCCTCAGGTGATGGCAACAGCAATAGACACACCTGTTTAAGAAGAAGTAAGCTGGCATCTGCTGTGGCTTCCTCAGGCTTCTGCCATTTGTTCTACCTGGGCCACACCCTATTGGACAATGCTGAACACAGTTAGGTAGGTCTCCCCTATCAGCTTGCTATCCCACATGCCAATCATCTGTGGAAGCATCCTGATGGACAAACCCAGAAGTCTATCAATCCAATTAAGCTGACAATCCAGATTAACCATCACAGTGCTACTATAAATACTTAGGTATATTATTGATTTTAAGTGGTCAAAAATAAATATTGTTAACATGGGCGAAGAATTTTTACCCATGTTATGAAATTTCCCAGCATAGTTTTATCACTATAAAATAAGCAACTGTGTTAGACTGATGGGCTGCTACTGGGCTGAGGGAAAGAAGCAAGGACATACGATCTTATTAATAGTTCTTAGGTCTTATAATCTTATACAAAGTGGAATCCACATCCATTTATCTTCCAAATTGAAAAAAAAATACGTACATTACAAGGGCTTATACAAATGATAATTAGTCCCTTCAGGACATATGTGGATACAATGAACCATAGTCCTTCAGTGACCTCCAGTGGGTATTGAGCCAGCTTCATTAAGGGTGTAGCTGGATTAATTGAGATCTATAAAGGTTCACCCTCCTGTGTTCCACAAATCTGAATTATTATTGCCGTGGACAGTACTGTGGAGAGATTCAAGGTTCCATTATGCCAATAGAGGAAATATAAGATGATGTCTAATGAATCTGTGCCTGAAGTTAGAGAAAGAATCAATCGGGCCTACACTTAAGAGTGGCCACCTATATTTGTAGAGCTTAGATCTTATCAAACTCACTGAAATAGAAACACAAAACAAAAAAAGAATATTTTAACTACTGAGAGAGGCCAGGAAGATGAGAAGCACTTGACACAAATAGAGTCAGGAAAGTTTTGAGACTCCTATTATTGAAACATTTCTGTTGCTCTAAGGAAAGAATGTTGGGAAACTGAAAAGATTGCAGCAGAGACTACAGTTCAGGTGTTAAAAAGAAATGTGATACTCTGTTCTTTGCAATTGCATGAATGTTTGTCCCTTTGGTACGAAGGGGGATATGGACAACAGGAGCAGCTGCCTTCTTGGAGGCATGCTGTTTTGTCATTTTGTCCTTTTCATTTTAGTTACTATCTGGCCAGCTAAGGCAGGAAAATTGTTCTTTTAGTGTCCTTTTTTCTTATGATATTATCAAATGTTTGCCTAGAATAAGCATTTGATGTCCTCGTCCTTGGCCTTATTTACATTATTAATGTAAGCATCTATTAATTTGGTTTGTAATTTTTCTTAATGAACAAATGTCTTCAAAAAGTTCATCCCTCTCAAGACACCAACAAAGAAAGGCAGTTGCAGTGACATCTCTCTAATTAAGAATAGACTATTATATTTTAGCATAGAAAAATGGTCTCTAAAGTCTACATGGATTTGTTTTCTATCTGTATAATAGGACTAGATTTTCAAATTTTGATCATGACAAATTAGATTTGGTATTCCAAATTTCTATTTTTATGAGCATATGCAGTTAATTCCAATTATCCCATGCAACCATAAGCAAGAGCCAGTCTGTATTCTGCCTTATATATTTGCCTTTTCTGAAAAATTTATACAAATTGCTTCATATAATATGTTATCTCTTGTGTCTAGCTTTTATTCATTTAGCATAATGCATTTGCAATTTATTTTTGAAAGAGTGTATGACTATAGTTTATTACTCTTCATTGCTAAGTACCTGCAATGATTGATGGGCATTTGGGTTGTTTACAGATTGAAGCTGTTATGAATAATATAGGTATAAACATTTCTGTGCAATTCTTTATGTGGATATATGTTTTGATTCCGTTAGTCATAAACCTAGTAGAATTATCAGGTTCTATGGTAGTTTCATATTCAGCATTTTAAAGAACTTCTAAACTTCCCTAAATGGCAATGCCATCTACAATGTTATTACTGATATTTGAGGGTTCCTATCTTTTCACATTCTTGCCTTGTGATTATCTGTGTTACTTATTAATAGTCATTCCAAAGAGTGCAGTCATTCCAAAGAAATAGTATTTCTTCATGGTTTAACTTATGTTTTTTGAATAATTAATAATAGTGAACATCTTTTAAGGTGCTTATTAGCTATTTTTACACATTTAAATTTTTTTATATTGTTTGATTTTTAAGTTGATTGTTTATCTTCTCAATATTGGGGTGTAAGTGTCATTTGTGAGTTCTGGATTCAAGTATCTTATCACATGTGTTTCAAATATTTTCTCAAACACTTGTTTTCAAATTTACTTAATAGTGTCTCTTGACATGCAAAAGTGTTGAATTTTGATGGTATCTTGTAATGAAACAAAGGGAGACAGAAGCAATATGCAAAGGTAAAAATGGCTGCTCATCTAAACTATCATCTTTATTTATACCAGTAGGTTACATAGGTCACTGGCATCATTAGTACTTTATTGTTACATTATATCATTAAGCAGTGCACATTAGGTTATAGTGTAAGATGTTCTTGCTTACAATTAGATATGTATTCCAGCCAAGCATGTATTAGTTATCTTAATAGTTCCTGGGAAAAACTGCAGAATGTCCCAGCTGCAGAAAACAAGATGGTTATTATTCTCCAGGAGTTTGCTCATCAGAGAAACTCTCTGTCTTGTACTTTTCCAACCCTTACAGTATCTCATTTACCAGTGTTATTTCTTATATATTGTTCTGTTGATTATTAACTAAGAAAATTTTGTCTAATCAAAGACCTTAAAATTTTTTTTTGCTAAAATGTTTATTACCTTCAAATCTATGACATAATCTGAATTAATTTTACATAAAATTTGAAATAATAATGAGTTCAATATTTTGCACACAGATACCCAGTGTAACTACACTGTTTGTTGGATATACTTCCCATCCACTCCCAGTTAATTGCCTCATCAAAAGTCAAGTAACTAGAAGGGGTGCTTCAGGAATGAAGGAGTAAAGAAGGCCAAAAAAATCTGCTTGACATCATTTATTATCAGGATAGTACAAATTCAAACATTACACAACTGTTAGGATGGCTAAAGTTGTATAACAGACCCTACAAATCGCTGTTGAATTAGGTGAAGCAATAGGAATTCATGCTTACTAGGGTAGGAATACAAAATATGCATCCATTTTAGAAGGCCAAAATTTGGCAGATTCTTGCAAAGTTAAGCACAGAATTACCATATAATCCAGTAATCATGCTTCCTGATATTTATGTAACTGATTTGAAATCTTATAGGCACATAAAAATGTGCACATGAATATTTATAACAGCTTTTATCATAATCACCATAAACTGTAATCCACTTAGTTGTTCATCAATAGGTGGATAAATAAGAAAATGGTGGCACATTCACATGATGGAGACAATTCAGTGACAAAAAGAAATAGGCCACAAAGCCACCCCAAACAGGGAAGAACTGTAAATGAATATTACAAGTTACAACCTAAAACATAACTGACATACTGAACAATTCTAATTACATAGAATTCAAGAAAAACAAAGAATTATTTAAAGAGTGAGTAGCCAGTGACAGCCAAAAGCGTGGGTACAGTGAAACAGAGATGGATAAGTTGAGCACAGAAGATTAATAAGGAAGTTTGGATATATCTCATTTATAGAAATACATACCACAAGTGTCATATCCAGTGCAAACTATAGACTTTAGTTAATATTTATATATTAATGTTAACTCATGAGTTGTGGAAAATGTATCACATTGATGCAAGATGTTGATAGCAACTGATTCTTTGATCAGGAAGATGGAGTATAAGGATATTGTTTATATTATTGATAAATTTTCTGGAAAGTGTCCTAAAAGTAAAGTACATTATTTAAAAAAATTGATAAAACTAAAAAGAAAAACAGGTCCCTCAACTATTACTGTTAGACAACTCCACATCTCTTTTTAATAATTGGTAGAGAAAACCACACAAAAACATCAGCAAGGATATTAGAAGAGCTCAACAATGTCATGGACGAGCTAGAGAACTCTGCCCAAAAAACACAAGGCATATTACTTTTTAGAAACTGGAGAACATATACAAAGGTAAACTATGTTGTGCCCACACAAAGGAAACCCTCAATGGATTTAAAATATTTGGAACCACATAGTGTGTTCTTTACCCACAGTGGAATCAAATTAGAATATAAAGATATATTAAAATATAAATTAAAAAAATAAATGTATTACGTATAAAGATAACAAGGTGAGGATGTGGGGGGAAAGGTAGACTCATACATTTCTGGTGGGACTGCAAATTGGTGCAACCACTATGGAAAGCAGTATGGAGATACCTTAGAAAACTTGGCATGGAACCACCATTTGCCCCAGTTATCCCACTCCTTGGTTTATACCCAAAGGACTTAAAATTAGCATGCTACAGTGACACAACCACATCAATGTTTATAGCAGCTCAATTCACAATAGCTAAACTATGGAACCAAACTAGATGCCCTTCAACAGATGAATGGATAAAGAAAATGTGGTATGTATACACAATGGAATGTTACTTAGCCTTAAAAAAGAATGAAATTGTGGCATTTGCAGGTAAATGGATAGAACTAAAGAATATCATGCTAAGTGAAACAAGCCAATCCTCAAAAACCAAAAGCTGAATGTTTTCTCTGATAAGTGGATGCTGATCCATAGTGGGGCAAGGGGATAGGGAAAAGTGAAGGAACTTTGGTTTGTGTAGAGGGGAATGAGGGGAGGGTTTGGCAACTAGAACAATTGTAGAGTAGGAAAAGTTTATTTAGGGACTCACAGTTTCAGAGGTCTCAATCCATAGATAGCTGACTCCATTACTTGGGGCTCAAGGTGAGGCTGAACATCATGGAGAAAGAGGGAAGCAGTTCATGAGGTGATCAGGAAGTAAAAGAGAGAGACTCCACTCTCCAAATATAAAATATATATTCCATAGCCACGCCCCCAATGAACAGTTTCGTCCAGCCACATGGCACCTGCCTCCAGTTACCATTCAGTTAATCCCATCAGAGATCAATTAACTGATCGGGTTAAGGCTTAATCCAATCAATTTTACTCCAAACCTTCCTGTATTGTTCCACACATGAGCTTTTGGGGGACACCACATCTAAATCATAACAATAGTGCCTGATGGATTTGCTGAAGAATTCTTTTATGTGTTTAAGGGAAAATATAACTCCAATTTAATACAATCCTTTTTAAAAAATAGGAAAGGAAATAACATTTTCAAATTCATTTTGTAAGGTAGGTGGGGTATGACCTTAATAACAAAACTAGGAAAAGAGAGTACCATAAAAAAGGAAACTAGATATCAGTACCTATCATAAATATAGTGGTAAAAATATTTTAACAAAATCAAATCCAGCAACATAAAAAGAATGACCCACCTCAACAATTTGGGGTTCAGCATATTAACAGGCTAAATAAGTTTTAAAAGACACATGATCATATAAATTTATGTGGGAAATTTATTTTCCAGAATTCATCACACATTCATGTTGAAAACTCAGAAAACTAGGAATAGAGCATACCTTCCTAAAGTTATTAAAACTAATCTATACCACCTACATACAGAAAACAGTATACTAATGGTGAAAATTTGCATGCTTTCCCCCAAGATAGGCATAATGAAGAATGTCCATGCCCACCACACTTATTTAATAGTATTCATATTTTTTCCAAAGAAATAAAAGAGGTATATCAAAAAGTAAGAAATAATCTCTGTTTACAGATTATTAATTTATACAGAATATCCTCTAAAATAAACAACAACAAAATCTATAGGAAGAAATTGAATTCAGCAAGATCGCAGGATGCAAGATAAACATATAAAAACCAATTTTGCTTCAGTATACTAGCAATGAGCAGGTAGACACCAAAATTAAAAATACAAGTACATTTTAAATTACTGAAAAATATGAGATCGTTAGATGTAAATGCAATTTAATTCAAATTCCAGTAAGATTTTTTTTTTTTTTTTTTTTTTTTTGTAGCTCTAGACAAGATTATTGTAAAATTTACAGGGAAGGATAAAAGAACTAGAATACCTAAAACAACTTTGACATAGAAGCATAATGTGGTAGAAATCACAGTAATTAAGACCCTATGACATGGGAAGAGAGATGAACAGATCAACAGGATGAAAGAACCCAGAGATAGAAGGATATGCTGATTTTTGACATAGTTTAAAAAATTCAAGAGAGAAAAGAAAGACTTTCAAACAAATGGTGATGAATCCATTGTGCACCTCTAAGGCAAAAAGAAAAAAAAAAAAGAGGAAGAAAAAAAGAAAAATCAACTTTTAAATATTACAACTTGTGCAAGAAATAAAAATTGGGATAAATATCTAGTTTAATCAAATAATTATTATTTTAACAGCAAAACAAACATCTATAAAATGAAAAAAATGTTAAATTGATCTTTATTAAGAGTAAAAACTTTTGTTCTGTGAAATATCCTGTTAAGAGAGAGAAAATGCAAGCCATACACTGGGAGAAAAATGTTTACTCACCAGGTGTCCATCAAAAGACTAATAGTTACATACATAAAGCATTTTAAATCTCAACCGTAAAACAAATAAAACAATTTAAAAATAAGCAAAAGACTTAGCTATTTTACTAAAGAAAAGTTATACATATATATGTTATGTGCTTATTTGCTGACTATATATAGTCATAAATTCATATCAGTTATTATTATCATAACCAAAAAGTGAAATAAACTTCTGTTTTCAGCAAGTGAACTAACAACTGTGATACATGTACAGCTGAAGATTACAGCTTGGCAATAAAAAGAAATACAGAACTTGCATGAATCTCCAGTGATATTTGTTGAGTGAAAAAAGGCAATCTGAAAAGGTTATATACCATGTAATTCCATTTGTACAACATTTTTGAAAGGGCAATGTTTTAGAAAGGAAGACGAGATTAGTATTTTCCTGGAATTAGCAACTGGAAAAGCTTAGGAATCATTGGTACAATTGTAAAAGGGATGCTTGTAACAACTGTTTTGTATTTCACTGTTTTGATGGATAAATAAACCTACATATGCAATAAAATTAGGAAGAGTTAAATACGCACATAAATGAACACAAGTATAACTGGAGAAATCTGAATATACTAAATGAATTGTATCAATATAAATTTCATAGGTTTTATATTGTAGTATACTTTTGTTAAATAGTACCTATGGGGGAAATTGAGTTAAAGCCATCTGTGTTTCTCCAGGTTATTTTTTTTAGGACTCCAAGTAAATCTACAGTTATTTTTTTAAAAACATTTATTTACTTACTTTAGTTGTACACAATGCAATGCATTTATGTTTACGTGGTGCTGAGGATCGAACCCGGGCCGCACACATGCGAGACGAGCGCTCTGCCGCTGAGCCCCAGCCCCAGCCCCTAAATCTACAGTTATTACTAAATTAAAAAAAAAAAAAAAAATTAAAAAGAAACCTGCAGGCATTTCAAATGTCTGGTGCTATTGACATAGTAACGGTTAAACAGATAAAGAGCCAACTACTGTTTGACGACCCTTTGATTGACTTGCTGTTGCTCACAATCAAAGGTGGAGAGCAATGAAAATGTAGTTAATCAGGCCCTTCAAAATCTTTGAACTTCAATTTCACCTCAGTAGTCAGATCCTTGAATAGGGACACAAATCAAATTAAATATTTTCTGCAAAGAGGGGAGGAAAACAGAATTACTTTGCACTCTATCAAGGAGGAAAACTGTCAGGAGTCTGACTTTATTGTCCCTTCATCAGAACTCCATTCTTGTCAGTGGATGCTGTAGCAGAACAAAAGGTCAAATCCTGTTCCAAGTCGTGTCAGTAAAAACTGTAAAAGAAAATCAAACAGATCACCAGTAGGCGTGCTTCAGCAGGCGAACCACTCCAAAGACGAAGCATGCAAACTTAGGATAGACAGGTGGAATCTTTACAGAGATTTAGCGAGAAGAGGAAGTGGAAGTTTAGCTGATCTCAGAAAGAGCTGTCTAGGTATAATTTTTTTTTTTAAGAGAAAGAGGTATTGTTTTCATATTTTACCAATGGTTATTGGAGAATGTAGTTTAGGTTTAGCAAGAGGCATGGTGAAGAATCTCTGGGAGTTAAAATCATGTGCAGGTCCCAGCAAAAAATTGCACTCCTCCAGAGCATTTTATGACCTATAGATTTGCAGTTATTTTCTATTTTCCTAGTGGAAAAAAAGGAGTCAAAAAACGATCAAGGTATTTTCAGTGTAGTCCTGAAATATTATGCTACTTTGAGATTTTTTTTTTTCATGTTGTTATTAGTCAGAATGTGATGACAAATTAGCCCAGCATTACCACTACTTTTCTCCTTTCATAGTCAACATCACTCTGGGCTTTGTTCTTTCCTGACATACTTGAACTCTAATTGGGAATAACTGATTTTCTACATGAGTGACCTTTCTCCCAGGAGACCAAGATAAACACTGTTATCTAACAGGATGGTTGTAATTGTGGAAAATAGACTTAGAAAATGGAATTTGTTGATTTCAAATGTAGACTAATTTAAAAGCAGTAGTTTTTTCTATGGTGAAAGCACAAAATTATTGTTTTACAATTCAAAAGAAATAATAATAAAATATTGGAAACTCTCGTAAATCCTAAACTATTCTGCAATGTATGGACAATATTTCCTGTGCTTTTAAATATTAAGTACATGGGATTATAATATAGTTACTTATTGACTGAAAGCAAAATTGAACCATTAAGATGAAACTAGCAGAATATATTTCAGTTAAGTAAATCTAAACTGCAATTATATCCTATGAATAACTAATTCTTCCTCCAACAACACTGATTTAGAGTCATTGTAATAGATAGCAATTTAATAAATAGTTAGGCACAGTACTCACCTTCAAAAAATCATATTTTAATAGGACAGATAGACACAAAGTCATATTGGAGCCAGCAGTAGTTCCAGGACAGCATGAATATATCTGTATTTCCTAGCAATAACCCTAATCTCTACCCTTCCAATATAAAGCACATGCTGTAGCAAAACATCATGTATATGAATGAGGCTGTGGTTCTAGAGCAATCTATGGAGCCATGGAATCTCTATACCTAGGATCAGCATCACACTAAACTACTCTGATGGGCTTCCTGATTTCTGGAAGTCTAGGTGAAGGTGAACAGGCAATTGAGTGTTAGAGGGAGCCAAGGAGAATGGGTTCAGCAAGTCTCATTGGGAATATATTTTGTGTGTAGGAAAGGATTCATTGGAAGAAACAAAAATTCACTTCCCAGCAATTTTACTATGGGGACCACAATTGACCAATGACTCCAACTCTTGTACTCTGAGATGCATCACAATGGTTTCTTGTAAAGGCCAACTCTTAAGGGCTGCTCCCATAGAAAGGCTAATAGCAGCAGAGTACTAAGGCAGGTTGGTGCCTAAGATGCAGGGTCTCATCTGATAGGACATTTCGGTCTGAGAAATTTGTATCAGCCTCATCAAGCATTCTTATAGCTGTATCACAGTTTAAGAATTGTCTGTCCAGCCTCCCTTCCTTCCTAGAGTCCTTCACAGGGGACCAGATCTGTGTCCTGCTCATTATTGTCACCTTCCTGTGGCTCAGTCACCATCTCCTACCACAAGTATTTCTCCTGACAAGCCTCTTGTACATGGCGTGGCTCATCTTGGCATCTGCTTTTCAAAGCCCCAGGATTATCAAAGCCTTGTTTACCTCGGTCCATACATAAGACCATTGACATGGTGCACAAATAATTCACTTTAGTCACCAGTGGACATACAAAAAAAAAAAAAAGAAAGAAAGAAAGAAAAAATCTAACAACACATATATGGGAACCCAGACACCAGGTAGAAGAATAATAAATAGAATGGATGCTCCCCCAAAAGATGAAGAGATCTTAAGGAAATGTGATTTGAATGGATAATCTTAGATTTTAATAACATAATGAAAATACTTAATATATAAGGATGACATTAAAAATTATAACCAAGTCTAAGCATAAAACATAAAATCAGTAGGAATTCTCTATCCAGTGGTTACTATGTAGATACAAATTAATGTCCCAAAAGATGGAGATGAAAATTTATCTTTAAACTGAGTGGAAAATTACAAGAGCAAACTCATAATAAAGATGATAGATTCAGAAAATCTAATATGTAAATATAAAGAGATCCAGAGGCATGAAAGGGGCAGATTAAGGAGGAAAAAATGATCAAATCATAATATTATTTTCCTGAGCTGAAGATTAGAAGAGAAAATCACCATGGCATAGCATGAATGATTTCTATGTTTTCAAATACCTAGATTTCAAAGAAAAAGGTAAAATTCTGCCAGGTTTCTTAAAAGAACATATATTAAGGGAAATTTCGGCTGGTATCAATGTTCTCATCTGAAATGTTGAGAGCAAAAACACCTGAAATATTATCTACAGAACACTGAGAATCATGGTCTGAAACTAGTAAATGATATGCACAGGCAAGATACTGTCCCTACTGGGATTAAAGAGAGATATTTACAGATATGTAGGGATTCAGAGTGTACATCATCAAATAATACACGGGAAAAACTTTTACTGAATTCTTTTATGTACCTAGGATTATGCTAGCATTTTATGTAGATCAATTTGTTTTATCTTTACAACCCTGTGAGATATATGGATTTATTCTATTTTCATACAAAGAGTCATGGCTTAAAGAGGTTAACAATTATGGGCAAAACATCTAACTGGTGTGCTATCACTGTAGGAAAATTAGGAAAATTAGGTGATTTTGATCTTATTCACTTTCTAAAGGCATAATTTTTTTTGAGGTAGCTGATTGTGATGGGAATGTAAGTACTAGTTTTATATTTATTGTACTATATTTTTTGGAAAAAATAAAAACTTTGGCCTTTTTATTTTCAGAAATAGGTTTTCCAATAACCTTCTGGTATCCAGGAAATTACAGTTTAAAAAAAAAAAAAACTCCAAATTTTTTACTTTCAAACTAGTTATGTATACACATCTATAATTTGTACTTAAGGTCAAACTGCAAGGTATTGCTTATAAAAACTCACAAGTTTTCTGTTTATGAGCAATTCTATAGATTTTTGATATGCTAAGCACACTTCTTAGCAAATCAAGAGAAATTAATGATATATTTTTTCTGTAGTGATTTTATAAATCTAGTTACTTTCATCCTATCATGAAATATCAGCCTTTTAAGGAGATATATTAACCATATAATAAATCACAGCATTATTAAAATGACATATTAAATAGATTCCAGGAATTTAAAAGAATGAACAGATTTCTGACTGCTGGTATCTATTGGTTTAAACTATAAATACTCAGGGAATATGTCAGACACTGGAAGGTCTAATTCAGACTGTTACTGTTACATAGCATGAATGATTATGTTATTGAGTACACTCATAAGGAAACAACAGAGCTTCAACCTTTGAATTTCCTAAACCATAAATTACAGTTCACCTTCTCTTCAATTCCTTCCTTTATGGACTTCATCATCTGTTCTGTGTCCAATGAGTTCTTCATTACAAAAGTTTAGTTTATGCCGGGTGTGGTGGCGCATGCCTATAATCCCAGCACTTGGGAGGCTGAGGCAGGAGGATCACGAGTTCAAAGCCAGCCTCAGCAATGGAGAGGCACTTAGCAACTCAGTGAGACCCTGTCTCTAATAAAATACAAAAAAAGTGCTGGGGATGTGGCCCAGTGGTCGAGTGCCCCTGAATTCAATCCCAAGTACCAAAAAAAAAAAAAAAGTTTAGTTTATATGACAGACTTTAGGAAGGCTGAGAATCAGAAATTTGTGTTATTTTTTCTTTCAGATAAATTTTAAAAATCTTGAGTCATCTTAAGATTTCTAAGAAAATGGAATTGTTTTATGAGAATTTCACAGAAAACTGCAATATTCCTAACTTATCATGGCAGTGGGGAAAAGAAGGAGTATATTTTTCAAAAGTAAAACCTCATCATATCATTAGACACTGAAGAGAAAAAAATCTATAAGGATAAAACCTAGAATCACACATCAGAGCTTTAAAATCAACTGAATAAATTCAGAATTAATGTCTGAATTTATGAGGAAATGAGAATTATTTCTAATGAGAACACTGAAAGGCATATGTTAGGTGGCAAACATTTTTTTCATGCTAATTGTTATATTAATGTGATAAAAATGTTCACATTATTGCTAGATTATTTTTTTATGCCTTAAATGATTTTTTATTAGCTTTGATTATGAGCTGCTGTAAATTGGGACTAAAGGAGTATTTCAGTTAGTTATATGCAGGACAATTTTATTGTACTCTGGCTGTAGATACCAGCAGTATACCTTTGTTAGAAAGAGATATAACTTTTAGTTGACTCTAATGCTTGGACCCTATGACCTTGCTAATAAACCAAAATAGTACATAAACAGTTTTATTAGACATCAAATATCATAATAATGACTTTGACATTTCACTTGTGTAATGGAGATGAAATACACAATCTTCCACCCTGGGAGCACATTACCTGGTTCTTATAGAGGATTATATCACTGCCTATTTAAGAGGACATCTAATAAAAATGTTGAATTAAAATAATTACAATGCTTTTATCAGTCATTGCTGTAATATTATTGCCTGTGTCTCTTGGAAAGCAGCTGAGTGTCCCAAGGGCTAAATATATAGATTCAGGGTTCAGTAACTCATTTCTGCTATTGTATAGCTAAGATCCAAGAGGAAATTGAGGCAAGAAACAAGACAATACATTTATTTCAGATGACATAATTATAAAATGGCTCAATCAGAAGTAGTACCTGATGGTGTGCAACGCTAATGCACGCGCGCGTGCGCACACACACACACACACATCCCTTATAAAGAGTAATTCCACCACACATGCAGAGCCCAGCTGCAGAGCTCCAGCCCTAACTACCTCAAACTTTTGCTGTGATCTTTTCCTGTTTCATCTACTGCGATCATCTGTTTTTGCTTCCTTCAATCTTTGATGAGTGCTGATTTGAAGGGTAATCAGCAATAAATTCACCTCATACAAACCTATTTCAGTTTTATTTCCTAGAGAATCTAACCTTAGACATCTAACAAAGTTTATGTAGCCATTTAAAAATCTGTTTTGCAATAAAATGTTATTTTCAAGTCTCTTCCTTAGACAAATCTATGTTGGATATGATATCTAATATATGGACTTCATTATATACCTTCAAGTCTTTTAAATGATGACCATCTTTTCCAATAGCAATATAAAATCAGTTTCATAAGGGAAATGGAGAATTGCAGCCATTAAATATATAACCACGTAATTTGCTATTGAGACTTTAAATGTTTCATGCCATGGTATGTCTTTGAGGTATTTATATTTAGGGAGTTCCTACATGAGTGACTATTATATGTCAAAACTCTCAAAAAGCTATGAAAAAGCATGGCAATATCTTTGTAAGTTGTGCAACTTGGAAAGAAAAATTACACATTTTTTTCATGAAATATGGTATATTAAAAAACAGAATTAGGTATTTTTGTTTTCAGTCATAACAATGTCTTATTTTTTGCTTTGCACAGATCATTATATTTTGTTCAGCATAACTCTTAAATTCAAGCAGTTTCCTTCACAGAAAAGTCTATGAAGGAAAATATGAAGTTTATGATCTACCTGGTTAAAAAAATAAAAAAGTAAGTAGTTAAATTCAATTTCAGTTTTGAAAAACATTATGTCACTACATTTAATATATTGATACAATGTTTGCAGCTTTTGAAAATATTGTCTGGGTTGAATTTAATCATTCAACTTCTCTAAAAATACTTAATAAACATGATTATACTATGTACAATATAGTATGTGATCATTGCATTTTGGTTAACAAAGTATCAATATAAATGATTTGCTTCCTTCAAAAAAGGTAGTATGTTTTTGAAGAAAATATGCTAATAAATTAAAAATTTAATTATTCAGAAGTCAAATATTCAATAATTCAATGTCTATTTATTGAAATTATATGAATCATGCTGTATGAAAGTATTAGCCAAAATGATAAGATAACAGACCAAGGTATCTAACTGATTTTGCCTTGTGAATTCAGGTAATTTAGGGATTTTGCCTTGTGAATTAAGAATTTATAGAGGCAGTAGTATTTAAACTAAGCTTTCTATGGGCAATAGTAATTTGAAGGTTCATAGGGATGCAATAAGTATGTTTACTGTATGAAGTGAGTCCATTGTGAATGTGTCTACAAGATATGACTCTGTGAGCCTCAAATAGAAAGCCAAAAGCTAGCTAAAGAAGATTGGAGTCAGATTTGGAAAATGTAAGTGGTGGTTCTCAACCTTAGCTTCATTTTTAATCAGCAGAGAAGCCTTAAGAAAGAGGGTGGGAGCCTGAAAATCACCCCTCCTATCCCACAGGGGATGGTTAATAAATTTGATGCCACTGTACCATATGTAGAATTGAACAATCACATAAATGTACTGAACATGGTGGGAACCAGTTTGCTCATTGTTGGAATGTGAAATTACTCATAAGCAAGTAGAAGACGTTTGAGAGATTCATGTGTTAATGAGTTCGAATTTCAGCTGGAAGTATGAATTCATATTTCAACTGTAGATATTTAGAGGTACCTGTAAACATACAGGTCAATAGACATGTATTCCCCTATTCCACACAGTGAAGTTATGAAACAAAGACACCCAAATAGCAGTGAGCCCATCTACTGCTCAGATCTTGGCTTTTAATGTCATTCTCCAATAAAAGGACCTGGGGTCTTGGAGAAAATCTTATTCTGGGCCTGTGAGAGAAAATGTACAACATGAACTTGAAGCATGCTGTGGCACCAGAAAATAATGAAGTACCCAATAAGAGATAAGCACAAGCAAAACAGCAGTGTACCAAAAGGACAGAGAAATTTGCAATGGCCCAAATGGGAGTGATTTGAGAATCAAATACATAAAGTATAAAGTAAATATCCACAAGTCCCCACAGATAAGAATTAGTGATTAAAAATCAATATTACAGAACTGACAATTATTTTATGTAGATAATCTTCCCTCAAGGAAGTGGAGCATAATTCCTCACTCTTTCTTTTAAATTAATTTATTTTTTATTCTAAGTTGTTAGAAATGACGCAAATACATTCTTCTCAGCAGCACACTGATCCTTCTGTAAAATAGACCATATATTATGCCACAAAACAACTCTTAGCAAATATAAAAAAATAGAGATACTACCCTGCATTCTGTCAGACCATAATGGAATGAAATTAGAAATCAATGATAAAATAAGAAATAAAAGCTATTCCTCACTCTTTTTGTATATAGACACATAGTAACTTCCTTGCAAAACACAATATGAAAAGAGAAAAGAAAAAAGAGTAATTTCCAAATGCAGCAATATTTAACATCACCCTTGCCAGATGATCATGTCTATAGTATTTACCTTCAGTTGTGATGAAAATGACACTAAATATTTAGTTTTCCTCCCAAAACCCATAAAATCAATCTCATTCTGAGGAAACTCAGACAAAAATCTCAATGGAGAGAGATTCTATAAGTACCTGATCAGTGCTAAGGGAAACTAAAACAAGGAAAGACTGAACAAACTGTAACAACCCAAAGGAGCCATTTTAGACCTGACCACAAAATGCAGTATGATACTCTTGATGGGATCCTGGAGTGAAAAAGGACATTAGGTAACATCTAAAGAAATTCTGAATGAAATATGAACTTTAGTTAATAACATATTGTGGGAAAAAAAAAACACATGAGATTATTTTTTTTTAAATCTAAACAATAAGGAAAACAAAGAATATATGAAAATTTTATACTATTTTCATACTTTTTCTGTAAGCATAAAATTATGGTAAAATTGATTAAGGTTTTCTTTTAAGCAGACATCACAAAAGTTTCATACTTGGGTTACAAAATTAACTCTATATTTTCCAGTGGTAAGCACAAAAAACATAAGCTATGCTTTTTTTTTTTTTTTTCTTTTAACTTCATAGTGCCAATAAAAAAAATGAAATAAAAGACTGATATCATTTCCTCAGAGCAATGAAACAGAAATCCTCAGGAATAAGATTTTAATACTTTTATAATGTTTGTAGCTGCTTTGAATGAGTGTACAGGACTGAATATTGGTTGTGTCTATGGGTCTGAACAAATATACAATGGCAAGTATTTACATTATGATATCATACAAAATACTTTCAGTATTCTACAACTCTTCTGTGAGCATCACATTTTCATTGGTAAAACCTGTTTTAAGATATATGCCTTACAGAATTATAGTGAAAATCCATTCATGACATGCACATAAAGCACTTAGCATTTACATAGTTCAAAATAAATAAAGGAAACCATAGTAATAAGATAAATTAAATAATATGTAAATTTTGGGGGGAAGGGTACCAGGGATTGAACTCAGGGACACTTGACCACTGAGCCACATCCCAAGCCCTATTTTGTATTTTATTTAGAGACAGGGTCTCACTGACTTGCTTAGTGCCTCCATTTTGCTGAGGTTAACTTTGAACTTGTGATCCTCCTGCCTCAGCCTCCTGAGCTGATGGGATTACTAGTATGCACCAGTGTGCCCAGCACATTATTCAAATTTTAATAAAAGATAATACAACAATATTTCCATTGACTTTGTTATCCACAAATCACATTAGCATTGACATTTTAGCAAACAAAGTGTCCAAATGTGGTTAGGGATGGAAATAAAAATTGAATGGGACTGAGAGGTAAATGAGAGGAAAGTCATGCAGGCAGTCACAGCAACTGCTTCTGAGAAAAAGAGGTCAACTTTGAGAGGAGAAACTGGGTGGTAGAATAATTCAAGATCAAGGCATGAGTTTATTTATTTTACTTATTTTTGGTTGAAATTAGTTGATGATAGGCTTCCACAAAAATGCTAACATGGAAAAAGAGGTTGGTGATACAGAACATAGAAGATCAGGCTGGTCAGTTACTCAGAAAGCAGTCCCTGGTTCATAGCACCCCTTTGGTATATGTTTTGGCACTACTTGAGTTAATGAACTGGATTTAAGTGAATTAGGGTCAACGTGAGGGTTGGCCTTGCGCTGGTCACATATGTAGCCTCTCATTTTGTTGAATGTTTTCTTTTTTAATTACTTTTCTTCTTAAAACATGAAATGTATGTCTGCCTATATGTAAGAGCCTTAATGAGGAGGTAGCTAAGATGGCGGCTGGCTAAAAGCCATAAAGAAGCGTTTAATTGTTTTCTCCTGACATTAATGCAATTAACTAAGAATCTTTCTGTGCCCATGAACACTGTGTGATGTAGCTGTAAGTTGAGCTATTGACACATGTATACTTGTTAAGGTGAAGGGTATTTAAACGGGTGAGGTTGGCTAGAGGGGGGTTGGAGTTGGAGTTGGAGTTGGAGAGGTTGTTGGAGTTGGAAAGAGAAGTCAGCAGAAGCAAGAATAAAGAACCTACTTATTATCAGACTGCCTCTGAATTCTTTCCCGCGGTATCATTGCTGCAGGCGGCAGCAGCTGCAGGCGGCAACTAGTGGTGGCCTGTACGGGGAGTTCGGAATCAGCACGGTGAGAAAATTGAGGAGACTCGTCAGTGAGGTTAAAATGGGTTCAAAAATAACTAAGACCCGAGTGATAAAGGCTATGGAAGAATTCTTTGATATAGCTGACTCAGTTGATAGTGAGGAGGAAAGTGATCATGAAAGCATAGCCTCCACTGAGTCAGTTAGGACCAGTAAGGATAGTATTAGTGTGGGCTCAAAAAAGACAAAGATCCGAGCTGCTAAAGCTATTTGAGATTTATTAGAGATAGCTGAAGAATACCTGCTCTCAATTGAACCTGGGACTCAGGATGTTACTACCAGTGAAAGTAGTAGTAGTGAGGAGGAGTCAAATAAAAGTGACCATGAAAGCACAGCCTCCTCCGCTGAGTCAGTTAGGACTAGTAAGGACCATCAAGTGGAGGAACCCTTTGTGCCCTCATGCAGGAGCCCTGATTTGGGAGATGGCTAAGATTGTGGTTGGCTGTGGGCCATGGAGATGTTTGGGCATTGCTGCCTTCTGTGGTCTCATGGGACTTGGCCCGAGATCATGAGGAACTTGGCCCAAGATCTCACGATACTTGAGCCGAGAGCAGAGCGGGTCGGCGCCATTTGGTTGTTGGTTGTTTGGTGGTGTGTGTGGCGCGTGTTAGAGTTGTTGTCAGAGGCGGAGAGAGAAGTTAGCAAAATAAAAAGCCTGTTTGTTTCCAGTCTGCCTCTGAACTTGTTCCCGCGGCGTCGTTGCTCCAAAGCAGCAATCGCTTCAGGTGGCTACAGGTGGCGGCCCGTACGAAGAATTTGGAGCGGACAGGTAAGAACTGAAAGGTCTCTAAAGATGGGTTCGAATATAACTAAATCCCAAGGGATAGAGGCTATGGAAAGAATCCTTGATGTACTTGACTCCTTTGTCAGTGAGGAGGATTTAGAAAAAAGTGAAAGTGATCAAGAAAGCGTAGCTTCCACTGGGTCAACTAAGACCAGTAAAGAGAGTATTAGAAGAGTTCCCAAAATGACAAAAATCCAAGCTGTTAGAGCTATTTGGGAGTTATTTGAGATAGCTGAAGAATACTTGCTCTTCATGGAACCTGGGACTCAGGATATTGCTGTCAGTGAAATTAGCAAATTAGCAGTAGTGAGGAATCTAGTAAAAGTGATCCTGAGAAAAATGAGGAAAAGAAACTAAAAAAGACCAAGAAAGAGGACCGTCAAGTAGAGGAACCACTTGTGTCCTCTACTCCCCCATGGGTGGAATCCATTACAGAAAATATGAAGGGTATTACTAGGCATTTGCATACCGTAGGAACAGAAATAAAAAGTCTTTCTGAGCACTTATGTGCTCTTGAGGGTAACTCACAGATACATTGGGAACTGCCAGTATTTGAAAAGAAAAATGGACAGAGTGTCCACCAGTCAGTAGATTTCAAAACAATAAAAAATCTCAAAGAGGCAGTAATGGCATATGGACCCCAAGCTCCTTTCACGTTGAGCTTGCTGGAGTCCCTTAACACCTTTAGCTTAACCCACTCAAACTGGAAAAGTCTATGTAAAGCAGCATTAAGCGGGGGGCAATACTTGGTTTGGCGATCGCAATTTCAAGACCTTTGTATAGAAACGGCTAAAAGAAATGCAGCTCAAGAGTTTGGAGACCATAATATAGAAATGCTCACAGGAGAAAGGCAATTCGCAGACTTACAGGCTCAAAAATATTATGACCCAGGTGTATATGCTCAGATAAATGCAGCTGCCTTAAAGGCATGGAAAACTTTACAAGGACCTGGGGATCTACAAGATAGTTTGTCAAAAGTGATTCAAGGACCTAATGAGCCATATGCTGACTTTGCTGATCAACTTTTGAGAACTGCAGGTAGAGTGTTTGCAGATGTTGATCAAGCTATGCCATTAGTTGTTCAATTAGCATAATCACCTCCCACAGAAAAGTGCGGTAATTTTAAAATGGGAGGATGATGAAGGGCATAAAGGAACATTTCAGCCTTATGTTTTACCTAACCTACCGGTTACTTTATGGGGAAGAGATATTTTGCAACAAATGGGAGTACACCTTGCAACCAAGCCTGCAAGTGTTAAATGTGAAAATCTACAGGGTAATCTTAACCCTAACAGAAATCATTATCAAAAAGTACAGAGTAATCTTAACCCTAAAAGCAATCATTATCATAAAGGAAAAAGATTTTTTTTTTCGGGGCCACTGAGAAAATAATTTTGAAAATACCATGGCTTTCTGATAAGCCAGTGTGGGTCCCTCAGTGGCCCCGATCTAAAGAGAAATTACAAGCGGCCCACCTACTAGTTCAGTAACAACTAGAAGCAAGACATATAGAGCCTTCCACATCTCCCTGAAATTCCCCCATATTTGTGATCAAGAAAAAATCAGGAAAATGGCGATTGTTACATGATCTTAGAGAAATTAATAAAACCATGCAAATCATGGGCCCTACTCAACCTGGACTTCCTAATCCTGTAGCTATTCCAAAAAATTTCCATCTTATTACTCTTGATATAAAGGATTGTTTCTTTTCCATTCCCCTACATCCTCTGGATGCCCCCGGTTTGCTTTTTCAGTTCCTTCTATCAATAATAATGGCCCTGATAAAAGATATCAATGGAAAGTGCTACCGCAGGGAATGGCTAATAGCCCTACCATATGCCAAATATATGTGGACAAAGCAATCCAACCCATTAAAAATAAATATCCAAACCTCATGTGTTTACATTACATGGATGATGTTTTACTGGCCCACCCTAATCAAAAAATCTTATTTAATATATTCAGTGACTTGGCAGAAAATTTAAAAAAATATGGATTATATACAGCAGAAGAAAAAGTTCAAGCCAGATCACCCATATTATATTTAGGATTTAAAATCATGGATACCTTTGTTAGACCCCCCAAAATTTTAATAAATAAAGAACATTTGACCACCCTCAATGATTTCCAAAAACTACTGGGAGACATTAATTGGCTTCGCCCTACACTAAACCTCACTACTGACCAACTAAAACCTTTATTTGACATCCTTCGCGGGGATCCTGATCCATCTTCACCGCGGACATTGATTCCTGATGCTAGGAAAGCTTTAAAGTTAGTAGAAAAAGCCATCGAAGGAGCTCATTGTGATAGATTTGATTTAACTCAACCGCTAATGTTGATTATTATTTCTTCACAATATACACCCACTTACCTATTCCTAAGGCATTAAATGTATTTACTGATGGGTCCTCAAATGGTACTTCTGCAGTAGTCACTAAAAAAAAATATATGGCTTACATAACTGCACACAAATCAGCTCAACTAGGGGAACTGGAAGCTGTGGTAAGAGCTCTGGAAAATTTTAGAGAGCAGCCCATGAACATTTTTTTCAGATAGCCACTATATTGTACATGTTGTCCCAAAATTAGAGCTAGCAGGACCAATATCACCTCATACTCCAGCCTTTAAATTGTTTTATCAAATACAAAAACTTTTGTGGGCAAGAAAAGAACCTCTATTCGTAGGGCATATTAGAGCACATACCAACTTGCCTGGTCCCCTCCATGAAGGTAATCAAAAGGCTGATGCTCTTACCCAAACAATCCTTATACTTTCAGCACTCCAGCAAGCTACTTTATTTCACTCCCAGTTTCATGTCAATAGCAACACCTTGCAGCATAGGTTTAAAATCACAAAGGAGCAAACCAGAATAATTGTAAAAGATTGTAAATCTTGTATGACACATTTGCCCAATCCTCATTATGGTGTTAACCCTAGAGGATTAATGCCCAATCATTTGTGGCAGAAGGATTATTATTCATGAGGATTATTACTCATGAGCCAAGTTTTGGAAAATTGCAATTTATTCATGTGACCATAGATACATGCTCAGGCATGATTTTTGCTTCCTTACATTCTGGAGAAAAAGTTAAAGATGTGCAAACTGCACACTGAAAATTGTTATTAAAACAAAAAGAAGAAAATTGGAAAAGTCCTAGGGACAGATTGGCAGTTGCCCTGTTTACCTTAAATTTTTTAACCTTAGACTCTATTGGTTATTCTGCTGGAGACAGACATTGGAACCCACACCAACAACATAAACCTTTGGTTTACTGGAAGGATGTTCTTTCAGGTACATGGAAGGGTCCAGATCCAGTATTAATTTGGGGGAGAGGATCTGTTTGTGTTTTTCCAAAGCACAAATCCTCTCCAATATGGATACCATCTAGATTAATAAAGCAGGTACCACATCAAAAGGATCAAGATGAAGTTGTTGAAGAATCAAGATTAATAAAAAAAGTACAAAATCAAGAGGACCAAGATGAAGATATGGAATGATTCCCTCAAAAAAGTCTTTCAAAATATTTTACAACTTAAGTGTCATTCCTCCTGGCCGGGAAGTGGAGATCTCTCTTTAGTGTGCACACAATTGTATTTTTTTTTTTTTCTTTTTACATATGTCTTTACATCTGTGCATTTGTCTACATTTCATGTTAATGTGACATCACAAATATATGTTTGTGTGTTTGTGCGTCTGTCCAGTGTGACGTCACAAATAACAAAGCGCTTATGAAAAATATATATATATGGATCCAAATAACTTTAATTCATTTTAGTGTAAGAGTATTCAATTTAGGTAAATAATTTTATAAGTGAAGGTACTTTCAATTTTGATTTATAGGTGTCCCTGGGACTTCTCTTTAGCAAACAATATGACTAGTGCTATATAAACTGATATTTTGGTGTTTTGACATAAGATTGTTTATTTGTTATTAACCATTTGTTTAATAGCTGATTAATTTCAATTATCTCAACAGGTAAAAGATTGCTGTGTATACAGAGACTCGAGGGCTCCAGCTAACAAATTATTTCTCCAAAGTGCCGTTAGCTTTTCTTTAATCTATCTTTAATGCAGTAAATACCCTCAGTCTTTCTTTGTTTTGTTCTAAATATAATATTTTGCCAACTTATGTTTGTGGAAGCTCAAGCAGCAATGTGTGTGAACAAAAATCAACTTTAATTTTCTAACCTAATTATTCTATTTTTTAGTTTGACAACTCGCCTGTTGACTCAGTGCTGTAATAGCACTGCCTTTCCTTTAATAATTGATGCTTGAGTTTCTAGGTAGCGGGCCCTGAAGATTTGCCGGTGCCATTGTCTAGACATAAAAAAGACAGCTGCTACTACAGCTGCAGGGATCACGGTCGCTGCAAGCATCCCTGATGCTCAAGCATCAAACAACCTCACCAATAGTGTGGTCTCTGCTCTGCATACATGGGGCCTCCTAGATCAACGTGTTATAAGAAGTGGACATTTTGATCTTTCATTGTTTGGGACTTTACGAGACAATGCGTTGCGGGTATTTGTCTAGAGAACTCAGTGTGTTACTTGATGGAACTTAGGGCAGCTGATTTGTTTAAAAATTTGATATGCTATGCAACTTGGCTCGTCAGCAGAAGGCTTATCGCCTTAAAGCCGCAGCATCTCCTCACAATTAGACGGCTGTTAGTCATCATACACAGTCAATCCTGATGGGCTCAATTAGATGGCTGGTTAGCCAATGATGGGTAAGATCCCCAGAGGGGGACAACCTGAGACAGGCACAGTCGCATGTGACAGTCTCATGTGGCCGACATATCAACCTAAGACAGGAGTCAAGAGCACAGCTTTGATTATCCGATGATGGGTAAGAATGTTGGTTGCACATAGACATCCTAGAGCATCCCCTCTTTGAAAACAAAAGGGTGGAAATGCAGGAGCCTTGATGGCTAAGATTGCAGTTGGCTGCAGGCCATGGCGATGTTTGGGCATTGCTGCCTTCTGTGGTCTCACGGGACTTGGCCTGAGATCTCGTGGAACTTGGCCCAAGATCTCATGAGACTTGAGCCGAGAGCAGAGCGGGTCGGCGCCATTTGGTTGTTGGTTGTTTGGTGGTGTGTGTGGTGCATGTTAGAGTTGTCAGAGCCGGAGAGAGAAGTTAGCAAAATAAAAAGCCTGTTGTTTCCAGTCTGCCTCTGAACTTATTCCCGCGGCATCATTGTGCCAAGCGGCAATCGCTTCAGGCGGCTACACCCTCATGGGTTGAATCAATTACAGAAACTATGAACGGTCTTTCTAGGCACTTGTGTGCCCTTGAAACAGAGATTAACGGTCTTTCTGAGCACTTGCATGCCCTTGAATGTCAAAACTCGCAGGGACATTGGGATCTGCCAGTACTTGAAAATCAAAACGAGCAAAGGTACCATGAAACTTTAGATTTCAAAACTATAAAAAATTTTAAAGAAGCAACAATGACATATGGACCCCAAGCTCCTTTTACCATAAGTATGCTTGAAGCCCTTAATAACTTGAATTTAACTCCTTCCGATTGGAAAGGCTTATATAAGGCAGTATTGAGCGGGGGACAATACTTGATTTGGAGGATTCAATTCCAAGAGTTCTGTGTTGAAACAGCTAGAAGAAATGCGATTGCAGGATTTCCAAACCATAACGTAGACATGTTAACTGGACAAGGGCAGTTTGCTGATTTATAGGTTCAGATTCAGTATGATCCTGGAGTTTACGCTAAAATATACGCCGCAGCTGTTAGGGCATGGAAAACTTTACAACGAACTGGTCACTTACAGGGTAGCCTGTCTAAAGTAATTCAGGGACCTAATGAGCCATATGCTGACTTTGCTGATGGACTTTTGCAAACTGCAGGTAGAGTGTTTGGAGACGTTGATCAAACCATACCATAAGTAGTTCAGCTGGCATATGAAAATGCCAACAAATATTGTCAAGATGCTATCAGACCTTGGAAATCTAAAAGGGACCTTTCTGTATATATAAGACTATGCAAAGACATAAATGATGCATTTGTTACAGGAAATGTAATCGCAGCAGCAATGAGAGGTGCTTCCCCTCAAAATTTTACAAAAAGGGCTCAACCTAAAAATTATTATAGTCAATCAGTTTATTCTAGACAATATCCCCAAAGAGAAATAAGACCAAGCTCATATCATGGCCCAGGCCGCTGCCCCAGGTGTAAAAAAGGAAACTATTGGGCTAATAAGTGCAAATCTAAAACCGCTATTTATGGTAACATTTTGTCTAGGAATTAAAAAAACGGGGCACGGAGCCCAATGTCCCGGGGCCCACAAATGTACGAGGCATTAGAGGAAGAGTATCATCAAACATCCATCCAGATGATTCCTTGACATAATCCCTCTTACCCATTGACTCCCTTGTCAGAGGAACAAGAGGAAGTGCAGGACTAGACCTCTGTTCCACCACCCGGATAGTGCTAACACCTGAAATGGGGGTTCAACTGATTCCCACGGGAGTCAGGGGACCTCTTCCCTCAGGAACTGTAGGACTTATCCTCAGGAGAAGCTCTAAAAGCTTATCAGGTTTTCAAGTGACTCCTGGTGTAATAGACTCAGACTACCAAGGAGAAATTAAGATTATGCTTAGTTCACCTCAAGGCATTTGCTCTGTTAACCAAGGAGATAGAATTGCTCAGCTGCTTCTCCTTCCCAGTTTACATCACTCATTTAAGAGTATGCCTCAAAATAGGAAAAATAGGGGGTTTGGTTCCACTGGCTTGGGACCTATGGCTTGCTGGGTTCAGGATTGTTCACAGAGGCCTATGTGCAAAATAAAAATTCAAGGAATAGAGATGGAGGGATTGATTGACACTGGGGTTGACTCTTCCATTATCCACGTACGACATTGGCCCAAACACTGGCCTTTGCAGAAGGCATCAACTATTTTGAGAGGCTTGGGATATTCTAATAGCCCAGAACAAAGTGCAACAGTTTTAAAATGGGAAGATGATGAAGGGCATCAAGGAACATTTCAGCCTTATGTTTTGTCCAGCTTGCCAGTTACCTTATGGGGAAGAGATATTCTACAACAAATGGGAGTACACCTCGTAACCAAGCCCGCAGGTGTTAAAAATAAAAATCTACAGGGTAATCCTAACCCTACTGAGCTTAAAGGTAATCATCATCGAAAAGGTAAAGGATATTTTTTTTAGGGGCCACTGAGAAAACAATTTTGAAAATGCCATGGCTTTCTGATAAGCCAGTTTGGGTCCCTCAGTGGCCCCTATCTAGAGAGAAATTACAAGCAGCCCACCTACTAGTTCAAGAACAACTAGAATTATATCTAGGATTCCAAATTATGGATACTTTTATTAGGCCTCAAAAATTTTAATAAATAAGGAACATCTAGCTACTCTTAATGATTTTCAAAAATTGCTGGGAGACATTAATTGGCTTCGCCCTACACTAAGCCTCACTACTGGCCAATTTCAACCCTTATTTGATATCCTTTGCGGGAACCCTGATCCATCTTCACCGCAAACATTAACTCCTGATGCTAGGGAAGCTTTAAAGTTGGTAGAAAAGGTCATTGAAGGATCCCATTGTGATAGAATCGATTTTACTCGACCGCTAATATTGATCATTATTTCTTCACAATATACACCCACAGGAGTATTTTGGCAACAGGGGCCTTTATTATGGATACATATGCCCGTCTCTCCTAAAAGTACAATTGAGTCTTACACCTCCATGGTAGCTAAACTTATTCTTCAAGGACTTAAGACTTCTACTAAAATATTTGGCATTCACCCCTCTACTATTATTAATCCCTATTCATCGTCACGGTTTGAATATTTATGCTTCAATGATAATGATTGGGCTATAGCTAGATGCTCTACTTCTGCAAATTTTGATAACCATCTTCCTAAATCTCCTATGCTATCTTTTTGTATCAATCATCCCATTATATTTCCACCGGTAATAAAAAAACAACCTATTCCTAAGGCATTAAATGGATTTACAGATGGGTCCTCTAACGGTACTGCTGCAGTAGTCATTCAGAAAGAAAATATGATTTATATTACTGCCCATAAATCAGTTCAATTAGTTGAGCTAGAAGCTATTATTATAGCTCTTGAAAGTTTTAAAGCCCATAAATATTTTTTCAGACAGCCACTATGTTGTACATGCTGTACCTAAATTGGAGCCAGCAGGTCCAATAGCACCTCATACTCCAGCCTTTAAATTGTTTTTTCAAATTCTTTCCTGCGGTATGGTTGCTGCAGGCGGTATGGTTGCTGCAGGCGGCAGCACTGTAGGTGGTGCCACCTATAAACTTCACATGTTTAAATAGTTCAAAATAATGTTCCTGAGAGCCTGAATATGTTTACAAAAAAATCAGGAGATTTCATATAAAAGAGTAACTACTTAGGCTGAATTATAAAGTGGATAAATGTGATCTTTTAACTTAAAATATGTATTTGTTACATACTAGATATATACTCAAGGGTTTTCTTTAAAATATTTTTGCTTATGGGTAGTAAACTGCACATGAAGTTTATATCTGTATAAGTAATATTTTATTTTGCATACTTGCATAAATATTGCACACCTCTTCTGAATCTTTCTTTGAATTTGCTATTCTCTTTTTTCATACTGAATCTTTTTATTATTTCTGCTTTGATTCCTGTGCACTGTTCCTTAGGCTCTTTCCTAATAATGGGTAAGCCAAATGCTACAATTTTCTAGCATAATCAAAACTGAAAGAGACAATAGCAAAAGCCAGCTTTCCCTTGTCCCCTAATGTCCTGCACATTGCCCAGTTAGTACCATTATACATGAGCATTTCTGAAATTGAGACAGCAGTAGCTCTCATCTGAGAAACTTCTTATAGGAGTTTACCAGGTTGTATCCCACATTGCAGGAGACTTTTGCTATTTCAGAATCTGAGGTAGTAGTAGTGGTCTTTTTATTTTCTACTCACCTGGAAGATTTTAAATAAGGACCTGCTTTATTATTTTCCTGGGGTTCTGTTAACTCTATTGACTTCAAAATATTTCTAGGGGAAGCAGTGTCTTTCCATTCCATTCATAGGTTCCTGAGTGGGACCTCAGGTAGCTTTCAAGAAAGTTAGCTGACCTGCTTGACCCTGACCACAGTAATATCCATCTTATTCACAAAGCCCCACACACAGTAGCAGGGGTGAGATGGAGATGAGTGAGCTATAGGTAGGCCAGTGGGTTAAAAAAATGAATCTTACTTTCTTTTATTTCACATATTATCCCCTCTTTTAGATTTATTCTAACAAGTTGTTTTAGTTTATCTTGTTGGCATGCTATTTTATTGCAATGAGTAGATTTGGATTTTTGATGAGATGCTACACTTTGTTTATTTGATTTTGGTCATTTTGCTCATAAGCTATTGTGATATATCAATGAAAGATAGGAGAATCTACATTTAATACCAGAAAGACATTTCTCTGATTTGAATTACTTTGGGAGATTATTCATGAAATCAAGACATGAAGTGGTTTTAATTTAGATCACCTAGTAGCATATGGAGTCATCTTTTATGATTTTTACCACCATTAAGATGAAGTAGTGTCCTTGATTACAAGCATTTGCAGTTCTGCAGGTCCTAGTATTTCCATTGGCTTGGGGGATTCTAATAGAGTACCAACAATAAGCACTAAGAGCAAGGAGGATGCTGAGGGAGGTGGAGAGAAAGACAGGCCTTACCACCTCAGAACAAGGGTATCCTTCCACTAAGGAAGGCTGGTTTACTTCTCAGGTTGTACTAGTTTGCAAAGTAAATTTAGTATCATAAGGGGAGAAACTATAGACTTTAGAGGTAAAAAGTAAGCTCCTTTTGTGTGTGTGTGTGTGTGTGTGTGGTGCTGGGGATTGAACACATAATCTGTGTTGCATGTGAGGCAAGCACTCTAGCAACTGAGCTATATCCCTAGCCCAGCTCCTTCCTTGATCACAACACTTAGACCTTCCAGAGAACCAGAAAATACATAGCCCACAAATTCCATCCCATTCCTGTATTTTGAAAGTTCTAGGGAAAACTATTCATAATTCACATGTTTTTAAGTATTTGTAATCCAAATGCTTTTTTTTTTTTTTTTTTTTTTTTTTCCTGGTACAAGGAATTGAATCCAGGGTGCTTTACCACTGAGCTACATCCCAGTGATACTGCCGGTTGTTGGTGACAAGTTCTGCTCCCCCAAATGTTGAAGTTTGAATATTAGAGAACCACGCTGAGGCAAGCATATAAAGCAGGGTTCATTTTTTTAAATAAAAATAAAAAAGGGTTAACAGACTTCTTCGGGGAGAGAGAAGGGGGCCATTGCTGGTATCCTGGTATTCCAAAAAGCGAGGCAGGTCTGGGCTTCCTTTGTTCTTCTCCTGCTCTCTTCCCCTTATCTCTCTCCTTCCTGTGTAGTAACCAGGCCCAGAAATGCTTGGTGGGATAGTCAAAAGGTGAGAGGCAGATGGGCTGAAGGGGGCAGGGCAGGATGGAGCAGCCCAGGACACATTAATTAACAAACTCCTTATGGGGAGCGGCAGCAGATTGGGGCAGGGGCAGGTTCTTGATAAGGGTGGAGGAAGGGCTCTGAAGGAATTAACATTCTAATCCCTCAGGGGACTGTCTCCAACTTCAGGGACTCACTCAAAATTGGCTTTCTTGATCTGACCTGACTCGATTTACCTATCTATACTGACTGCCTGTCAGATTCTGGCTTCATCAGCCTTGTATTTCTTTTATATTTTGAGGCACGATATTGTTAAAAGTTTCTCACTAAATTGTTGAACTTGCAATCTTCCCCCATCAGACTCCCAAATCGATGGGATTACTGGCATGCAACATTGTGCCTGGCATGTAATCTACATACTTTTAAGTATTTTCAATCTGTATGCTTTAACCACATTTTCCCTATTGCTAGGATTTGTTTTCTAAACACAATTTAAAACAAAATGAATCTTATTTTTTCTCTTAAAATTAAATCAAACTTTTCTTATTTCACAAATTCCTAGCAAATAATTCATACCTTAATACAGTTAAATTTATGCAATCATTTTTAATGTTTATATATTGAGAAAAATGTTTCACAATTTTAATATTATATCTATGATTTTCAAAGTAAGTCCTTTCCCTAAGCATAAATTCCTCATATTGAAATTACTAGTTTGTAAATTATGCTAATTTTTCTATTATTTTAGTTATATTTCTATTATTATTTTCTATTCTGTTCTATAACAGATTTTCAATTTTAAGTTAATGAAGAAAAATAATGTCAAATTTAACAATCTCATATATTTTACATTAATGTGAAGCCCTCAAATTCTGAATGTTCATCAGAATTATGACTATATTATAATTAATAAAATAAATAAATTCACTTTGACAAAATACTATTATCAAACTCACAGTCCGTATTCAAGTTTAAGGACTTTCTCCAATGTGCATTAGATATCAGGCCATATCAGTCCACTCCATGCCTTTTACTTCTGTATATGATGTGCTTGTGCCATAATTTATATAAAGTTTTATATCAATGAGCATTTTTTAATATATTGACATTTCAAATGTCCATATGTTCAACATATTGTACTTTGCTAGAAATTTGCATTGACCATATTTTATTTTATTTTGCTGGGGACCATGATTATCTTTTCAAAATCCTATATTACTCTGTGGGCCAGCATCATTAAAGGTACACACCAGTATACTTACTATATTGATTTTAAAAGGTTTTTATGATGCAGAGTGAATGTACCTATATCAAACATACATACAAACTCAAAGCTGACTCTCTTTCTCTCTCTCTTCATATATATAATTTTAAACTGATTTATTTAATAAAAATATTATTCTGTTATCAGATTTTAAAAAATTAATAATTAACATTGGCTAAGGAGATCTTTTGTGAACATTTGAATTTGCGCCCAGAGTGAAGGTTACTCTAAGGTTAAGAGCTTATTTTGTTCAGCTTTTAAACAAGGGCAGTCTTCCAGGCTGGCTTTTCTGTAAATTGAATATAAGGCAATATATTTATTCTGGGTACACGTAGCTTCTTTCAATGCAGTAACATAGGATTTTTTTAATGTATCACATAAGAGAATAAATAATGCCCTTCCTTTTCATGGCATGTTATATATAAGGTGAGCAGCCAGAATCTTGCAGCAGTTCCTTTATTTACTATATGCTAAAACGCAGATGGTGTCGTTACCTGAAATCATGGTGTACATAGGTAGCTGGTTACAGAGCTCACCTATTTCTGTAAATACACATATTTTCATCCTTGGCTACAATTTTTCAAGTGTTCCTTATATTTTACAAGGAGATAAATTAGAAATACAAGCTGAATTGTAATTAACTCCTTTTTCTTTCTCTCTTCTCTGCCATTATCTCAATTTCTTCTGCCACAGAAAAATAAGTCTATCTGGCTTCCTAGAAATTTGGCCAACCAACTTTTTGCTTAATGCTCCAATCTTCACAGTTAATATAAATAAATTTTACTTTCTGTGTTTTGCAAATGCCCTCAATGGCCCTACAATGGAAAAGCCTTGGTCATTTTGTCCCATGGTTGATAGACTATCTTCTTGGCTTTGACCTTGTCCCACCTGTGATCACGTCACTACACATTAAATAACTTCATTTTATCTCTGAATATGAAAAGCAAACAGCTGTTCACCTGGCACAAACAGAGAGCTAGAATTTTAGTATTAAAAACCAAATTAAAATGAAAACCCTCAATTGCCTTTATTTGTCCTCAGGTGGCAAAGCTCAGGGAGGAAATGAGTGATGCAAAACAGTTTTTGCAAAAACCAGCCAGGGAGCAGTTAGAGATAGGGCACTGGTGGAATCAGCAGAGGGAGCGGCATTTTCGTCCACACACTTGGTTATACTTACTAAAACGAAATTCAGAGGCAATCCTAAATTTGAAAGCACGGGGCCTGAAACAGAGAAATGAGGTTGAGAGCACTCCTGAGGAAAACAGAAAGCACAGGCGTTCAGCAGTGGATTTTACATTCCCCTAAGTGCTGTCACAGGACAGATGTGCATTTTAGAAGACTCAGTGTGTGAATTTCCAGACTCACAGATTCTTCCTTTTGCTATGCTCTTTTGGCCTCCAAGGAATGTATTGTGGAAACCTCCTCCTAGCTGGGATGTAGTTCTGGCCACTCTCACCAAGGACTCAGAATGTTCAGTCTAATTAGTTTAGCTTCCAAACAGGCTGAAATAACTAGAAATAGACTTTAATAAGTAGAAATAGCTTTAACCTGAAAGAAACAGTTGTTTTTAAGGCACAACTAAAATTTTCCAGATATCTCCATTTCATCACTCCCTTTGTCTACACAATAAGGTAAGAATGGGAAGAGGGATTAGATGAGCAGCTTTCCTCCACCATACCCTTCCACGGCCATGTTCTGCCTCCCCTCAGGCCCACAGCAATGTCTTCAGTCTATGGACCGAAACCTCTGAAACCTTGAGCTCCAAATAGACGTTTTCTCCTCTAAGGAGAAAAATAATGTGTTTTAGTCATAGTTATGCAAAGCTAACACAGACACAATATTTTTCCCTGTATGTAGAATTAAAATGATATTGGGAAGGGGTAATTTGAGAAGATATAGAACCATATGCTAGCTGTAGCATGCCCAGAGATTTCAAGTCTGCTAGGTACTGATGCTGGATCTCTTACCATAGGGGAAAAAAGGCGCCACAGAATTAGATGTCTTCTAATGAAATTCAGTCAACTGCGTATTATTTTTATGTACTAAAATATACATCCAAATCATGCAATTATTTAAAAAATGATTCAATTTTAGTTTTTATGGAAACTTTGATTTTTTTGGTCTTATGAGTTTTTATTCATTGGAAATATTTCTGTGAGAAGTCGAGAGGTTACTGAATACTTTAAAAAGAAGTAACGCATTGTTTTAAAATAAAATTTAACCTAGTAGATTAGTGTTAGGTATCCCAAAGACTTTAAATTTCCTTAAAGAAAATGGAAAATTTATGAGTTTAAAAAATAGATGATCATTATGATTTAAAATGTAGGATGATAAAATGTACAAAAGGAAAAACACACCATGGCTGGCTGATTGGTAATGCTGAAGCATTTCCACGGCAAATGTCTTGGACATTGACATGGGACATGCCAATAGCACAGAGGATTTGACAGAGTAGAGAGTAATTCAGAGAGGAAAGAGAAGAAAAGGAGAGGTAAGAGTGGTATATAGTAGGTGAGCAGGTTGGGAAAGGAAGATATATTAATAAAAAAAATTCCTCAAAATTATTTTAAAATTTGAGATCCAATTTATACATAAAAATCATGAGAATACCAAATTGCACAGTTATGGTCTGTTTACACTTGTAATCAAGTTAGATTATAACATACCATATATGGAAATAATTTTAGGCTTAACTTAAAATATGTATGAAAGCAGTTTTGGGCCAAATTTAATAAAACTAACATTATATAAATGAGATAGGTTTCATTTCCAATTTCATTAGCTTGTGCTACCAATTTTGATTTGGGATATACTGTGTAAAGCAGAAATCAAGTTGTCCAGACCCCCAGTTTACAGCATACATAAAATTTATAATGCATAGCAAATTAGTGGTAGTAGTGGAACTAGAACATACATCATTTGATGGTTGCTGTAGCAGAGCAGGTTATTAATTTCCTTGACATCCTGAAGATATATCTGAAGTTACTAAGGTTTGTAAAGTTGACCATGGTTGTAATAGATCATACAAGGAAAATGTAATTAGCACAGACTTGGTGATATTTTTCTTCCCATCAGATCTATCTATCAGATCACTACTAATGATTTTGTCAGAATTTTCTAACCACCCCATTTCAGCAAGATCAGTACCCAATCTTAAAAGCATGATTTATTATATAAAAAGGAAACAAAGCAGGACTAGAAAAGGGAGAAGGCACATGGGAAAGGCACAAAAGAAACTAGGCACACACTTCCAAAACTCCTCTCCCAGGACAGTCACATAGGCTATGCTTGATTCTTTCAGCAATAAGTCGTGATAACACGAGAGAAATATTTTCTACCAGGGGATCTTATTAAAGAACCAGTGCCCAGAGAATTTAATGAGGACAGCTATATAGGTTCCCTTTGCTCGGCACATACCAGATTTAAGACTCTCAGAAGGAAAACAGGAATTTGGCACAAATAACATTGTTTGTACAAACAGTGCCAGCATAGCAAGCCACTCTTATTAGTTCTGGGAATGATAGGAGCTCCTAAAATCTAAGTTCCTGTTACCCCAGAGCCAATGTTGCAAACCAGACTTTATAAGGATAGCAGCAGCCCTGCTATGTTAACTCGTTTCTCTAAATATTAGGGTAGTAGAAAACAGAAATACTTGTACAGATATAACCCCTCGACCACACTATTCAAAATGTAGTACATTTTATTTTACTTTAACTTTCTCATGTCCTTCATCCATTATTATCCATTTGGTATTATTTTTGCTGGATTCCCACACACTATTAAACTATGTACTTCACTGGGGTTTGGGAAAGTAATATTAGATACCCTACTTTTATTTACTTTAATCTAAAGATAAGAATTAATTAAACTTCTGTCTTATTTAATGAAATAATACTCCCTATTGCTAGACCCATTTGTGAATGGAGCATCCTCAAACTGCAAAGGAGTACTACTCTTCACTAAGATCATTGTTTTCTTTCATGCTATTTTTTTTAATTTTATTTTTATAATTTTTTAATATGTACAACTCATAGTGCATATATTTAGTATCTTTTTACATACAACTGTTTGTATACAAAGTATATTCGTACAATTCAGGTCTTCAATCATGCATTAAGGAAAATTATATCCGTCTCATTCAACCACCATTTTTTTTTCTCCCCTTCCCTCCCCTCTTGCTCCCTCCCTTACCCTCCCTTCCCTTGACCATTCTAGTGTTCCTCTAATCCTCCTATGTACCCCCATCCAACAATACTTTGAAATAGCCTCCTTATATAAGAGAGAACATTTGGTACTTGGATATTTGAGAGTGACTAATTTCACTTAGCATTATGTCTTCCAACTTCATCCATTTACCTGCAAATGCCATTAATTTGTTTTCTTTTATTGCTGAGTAAAATTCCATTGTGCGTATATACCACATTTTCTTAATCCACTCATTTACTGAGGGACATCTAGGTTGGTTCCACAACCTAGCTATTGTGAATTGCGCAGCTACAAACATTGAGATAGCTGTGTCACTGTAATATGCTGTTTTTTAAGTCCTTTGGGAATAGACCCAGGAGTGGGATGGCTGGGTCATAGGATGGTTCCATTCCCAGTTTTCCAAGAAATCTCCATACTGCTTTCCATAACGGTTGCACCATTTTGCAGTCCCACCAGCAATGTATGAGTGTGCCTTTTTCCCCACATCCTCTCCAACATTTATTGTTGCTTGAGTTCTTGATGGCTGCCATTCTGACTGGAGTGAAGTGAAATCTTAGAGTAGTTTTGATTTGCATTTCTCTAATTGCCAGCGATGTTGAACATTTTTTCATGTATTTGTTGATTAATCGTGTATCTTCTTCTGAGAGGTGTCTTCTCAATTCCTTAGCCCATTTATTGATTGGGTTATTTGTTTTATTAGTGTACAGTTTTTTGAGTTCTTTATATATTCTAGAGATTAGTGCTCTATCTGATGTGCATGTATTAAATATTTGTTCCCAATTAGTTGGCTCTCTATTCACCTCACTGATTGTTTCTTTTGCTGAAAAGAAGCTTTTTAGTTTAAATCTATCCCATTCATTAATTCTTGGTAGTAATTCTTGCGCTACAGGATTCTTATTAAGGAACTTGGGGCCTAATCCAACATGTTGGAAATTGGAGCTTACTTTTTCTTCTATTAGGTGTATTGTCTCTGGTCTAATTCCTAGGTCCTTGATCCACTTTGAATTGAGTTTTGTGCATGGTGAGAGATAAAGGTTTAATTTCATTTTGTTGCATATGGATTTCCAGTTTTCCCAGCACCATTTGTTGAAGAGGCTATCCTTTCTCCATTGTACATTTTTGGCACCTTTGTCTAATATAAGATAGCTGTAATTATATGTATTAGTCTCTGTATCCTCAATTCTGTACCATTGGTCCACCAGTCTGTTTTGGTGCCAATACCATGCTGTTTTTGTTACTATTGCTCTATAGTATAATTTAAAGTCTGGTATGGTGATGCCCCCTGCTTCACTTTTCTTGCTCAGGATTGCTTTGGCTATTCTGGGTCTCTTATTTTTCCAGATGAATTTCATGACTACTATTTCTATTTCTTTGAAGAATGACATTGGGATTTTGATTGGAATTGCATTAAATCTGTATAATGCTTTTGGTAGTATGGACATTTTGACAATATTAACTCTACCTATCCAAGAGCAAGGTAGGTCTTTCCATCTTCTGAGATCATCTATAATTTCTTACTTTAGTGTTCTATAATTTTCGTTATAGAGGTCTTTCACCTCTTTTGTTAGGTTGATTCCCAGGTATTTTATTTTTTTTGATGCTATTGCAAATGGGTATTTTTCATCATTTCCCTTTCAGAGTCTTTGTCGCTGATGTACACATATGCCTTTGACTTATGTGTATTGATTTTGTATCCTGCAACTTTGCCAAATTCGTTTACTAGTTGTAAAAGTTTTCTGGTAGAGTTTTTTGGGTCTTCTAGGTAGATTATCATGTCATCAGCAAATAGTGCTAATTTGAGCTGTTCTTTTCCTATCTGGATCCCTTTAATTTCTTTCGTCTGTCTAATTGCTCTGGCCAGAGTTTCCAGTACTATGTTAAATAGCAGTGGTGAAAGGGGGCATCCCTGTCTTGTTCCAGTTTTTAGAGGGAATGTTTTCAATTTTTCTCCATTTAAGATAATGTTAGCTCGGGGCCTTGCATAAATAGCTTTTATAATGTTAAGATATGTTCCTGATATTCCTAGTTTTTCCAGTGTTTTGAACATAAAGGGGTGTTGTATTTTGTCAAATGCTTTTTCTGCATCAATTGAGATGATCATATGATTTTTGTCTTTAAGTCAATTGATGTGATGTATTATGTTTATTGATTTCTGAATGTTGAACCAGCCTTGCATCCCTGGGATAAACCCCACTTGATCGTGGTGCACTATCTTTTTGATATGTTTTTGTATCTGATTTGCCAGGATTTTGTTGAGGATTTTTGCATCTATGTTCATTAAAGATATGGGCCTGAAATTTTTTTTTTGGATGTGTCTTTGCCTGGCTTTGGAATTAATGTAATATTGGCCTCATAGAAAGAGTCTGGAAGAGCTCCCTCTTTTTCTATTTCTTGAAATAGTTTGAAGAGCATTGGTATTAGTTCTTCTTTGAAAGTCTTATAGAACTCGGCTGTAAACCCATCAGGTCCTGGACTTTTCCTTGTTGGTAGCTTTTTGATGACATCTTCTATTTCTTCGCTTGTAATTGATCTGTTTAAATTGTGTATAGCCTCCACATCCAGTTTAGGCAAATCATATGACTCTAGAAATCTGTCAATGCATTCAGTATTTTCTATTTTATTAGAGTACAAGTTTTCAAAGTAATTTCTAATTATATTCTGTATATCTGAGGTGTTTGTTGTGATATTCCCTTTTTCATCACGAATGTTAGTAATTTGAGTTTTTTCTCTTCTTCTTTTCGTTAGCATCGCTAAGGGTCTATCAATTTTGTTTATTTTTTCAAAGAACCAACTTTTAGTCTTGTCAATTCTTTGAATGGTTTCCTTAGTCTCAATTTCATTAATTTCTGCTCTGATTTTAATTATTTCCTGTCTTCTACTGCTCTTGGTGTTGGTCTGTTCTTTTTTTCTAATGCTTTGAGGTGTGATGTTAAGTCATTTATTTGTTGGTTTTTTTTCCTCTTAAGGAATGAACTCAGGGCAATGAATTTTCCTCTTACTACTGCCTTCATAGTGTCCCAGAGATTTCTATATGATGTATCTGTGTTCTCATTTACCTCTAGGAATTTTTTGATCTCCTCTTTGATGTCTTCTTCAACCCCTTGTTCATTCAGTAGCATGTTGTTTAGCTTCCAGTTGATGGAGTAATTTTTCTTATTCCTTGTTTTGTCATTGATTTCCAATTTCATCCCTTTATGGTCCGATAGCATGCAGGGTTGTATCTCTATTTTTTTATATTTGCTGAGAGTTGCCTTGTGACATAATATATGGTCTATTTTGGAGAAGGAGCCATGTGCTGCTGAGAAAAAAGTGTATTCGTTTACTGAGGGATGAAATATTCTATATATGTCCGTTAGGTCTAAATTGTTAATTGTTTTGAGGAGGCTTAAAGTTTCTTTGTTTAGCTTTTGTTTGGATGATCTATCCATTGGTGAGAGAGGTGTGTTGAAGTCCCCTAGAATAACTGTGTTGTGGTCTATTTTACTCTTGAACTTAAGAAGCGTTTGTTTGATGAATGTAGGTGCTCCATTATTTGGGGCATACAGATTTATGATTGTTATATCCTGTTGATGGATGGTTCCCTTAAGTAATAAGAAATATCCATCTTTGTCCCTCTTGATTAGTTTTGGTTTGAAGTCTACCTTATTTGATATGAGAATGGAAACCCCTGCTTGCTTCCGCCGGCCATGTGAGTGATAAGACTTTTCCCAGCCTTTCACTTTCAGTCTGTTGATGTCTTTTTCTATGAGGTGTGTTTCTTGGAGACAGCAAATTGTTGGGTCATTTCTTTTAATCCATTCTGATAATCTGTGTCTTTTGATTGGCGAGTTTAGGCCTTTAACATTCAGGGTTATTATTGAGATGTGATTTTTATTCCCATCCATTTTTATTTGAATTATGGTCTTTAGCTTGATTTGGTTTCTCTTCTGGTTGGTATTTCCTTTAGTTTAATATCTCCCTTTGGTGATTTTCGTTATCATCTTTCTCTTCTTCTTCATGAAAAATGTTGCCCAGGATGCGCTGAAGTGCTGGCTTTCAAGTTGTGAAATCTTTTAACTTTTGCTTGTCGTGGAAGGTTTTTATTTCATCTTCGAATCTAAAGCTTAATTTTGCTGGATATAAGATTCTTGGTTGACATCCCTTTTCTTTCAGAGCTTGAAATATGCTATTCCAGGATCTTCTTGCTTTTAAGGTCTGGCTTGAAAAATCTGAACATAGTCTGATTGGTTTCCCCCTATTTGTAATTTGCTTCCTTTTTCTTGTGGCTTTTAGTATTCTCTCCTTGCTCAGTGTATTAGGCATTTTCATTATAATGTGTCTAGGTGTGGATCTGTTGAGATTTTGTTTGTTTGGTGTTCGGTATGCCTCTTCAACTTGGTTTTCCATTTCATTCCTCAAGCTTGGAAAATTTTCTATAATTATTTTGTTAAATCATTACTCATTCCTTTGGCTTGAAACTCTGCCCCTTCCTCTATGCCGATCACTCTTAAGTTTGGTCTTTTTATGCTGTCCCTTAATTCTTGGATGTTATGTTCTTGATTTCTAACAAGTTTTGCTGTATGGTCTAAATTCTTCTCTAGGACATATATTTTGTCTTCATTGTCTGAGGTTCTTTCTTCCAAGTGGTCTATTCTGTTGGAGATGTTTTCAATTGAGCTTTTATTTTGGTTTATTGCTTCTTTCATTTCTGGAATTTCTGTTTGGATTCTCTTTAGAGCCTCTATTTCCCTATTGAAGTAATCTTTTACTTCCTGTATTTGTTTTTGGAGTTCTTTGTCAAAATGATCTTTTGCCTCCTGTACCTGAACCCTCATCTCATTTTTGAGTTCATTCTTAAGTTCCATAAACATTTGGCATATGTAATTTCTAAATTCCATCTCTGGCATTTGACCAACTGGGCTTGCCATGACATCTACCGATGAGGTATCTTGATTTGTTTGTGTTATTTTCTTTCCTTGTTTTTTCATGTTGCTTGTGTGTCTATTCTTCCTGTACTGTGGGACCTTGACTATTTCAATTTTACCTTAAAGCCTTATGTTGTTCCTGTAGTACAATGCTATCAGATCACCTTATAATTCCTTTACACTTTTAAAACCTAACACTTTCTATTCAGAAAATCCAAGTTTGATCACAATGTACAGATTTTGTTAACCCAAATATTATTTCCAATTTACTCTGTACGCTTCTGATAGGGTTTTATACCTTCAAGTATTGGATACAGAGGTGTTATGTTTAGGAAGAAGGAAGTGTCTTGAATTGTTCTTTCTTGGAAAGTATGAAAAGAGATATCTATTGAAGTGGTTTAGTGGAAGTGGTTTAGTATCAGTAGATGATGGAAGAAAGAGAATGGAGTTGACAATTAGGTGGAAAGACCAATTTATATATAAAGTAAGTTGGAAAAAAAATGATAAAAGAGTAGGAATTGGTGTAAGATAGAGGAGAGAGAGAATCAAGGAAATAGAGAGTAAACTATATATAACACCACTTTGCTACCCAGTTCAATTGCACCGGTTCTAGAAATCCCAAGTTCTGCGTATAACTTGTTTTTGCCTCTGTTTAGTATGCACTGTCAGGATGTAAACATGAAAGATGAAGGAGGAAGAAAAGATACCAGTGTGAGAAGGAAGAAAAGAAGGAAAGAAAAAAGGAGCGGAAGCAAACAAACACACTAACAATAAATGCGGAAGGAAAAAAAAATTAGAACAAAACAAAGCCAAAAAAAGAAAAAGAAAAACAAACAAACAAACAAACAAACAAACAAACACCTCCCTGCAATCCAACAAAACAAGCAAACCAACAAAAAGAAAAGAAAAAAAAAAAGTCGAACCCCAAGTCTCAGACAAAACGGGCCCTGGGAAGCCCCCCTCTTTTTTTCCTTTCCAGTTCAAACCAATTGCTATTGGATCACTTCCAGACAGTCTGTGATCCTGTTAGTGAAATCAAGGCTGCATCTTAGGCCAGTGGCTGCACGGTTCAGTAAAGGAGTGGCCCAGGGGGTTTGTGTGTGTCAGCAGATGAATGGCACCGGGAAGGGGACCCCCCAGAAGGCACCCCCTCCCCAAGCCCACCTACAGTTGCAGCCTCTTGTGGCCGCTGCGCTAGCCTCAGGAACGCCTTCCCCTGCTGACCACCCGAGCCTCACCCAATTGTGCGTTGTCTTCAGAGAGCTGGAGGGTCCCTGGATGGCTGCAGCCGCCGCTCTCCGTCTCCTCCCCTTTGTCTGGGTCAGCCACTGCAGCTTTCAAAGATGGCGGTGCTCTCCTTCCAGTCAAGAGCAGCTCCGCAGACTCCCGTATCCTCGCCGATCGATTTCAAAGCTGTTGGGTGGATGTCTCCCTGCCAAAGTGGCACCGGGAAGCCACAACTGTGACTGTGGTGCAGACAGCGCTGCTTCGGACTGTGGCCCGCTCCACTCTGCCCCTGTTTGCTGATCGCAGATCTCTGCGCCGCTCCGTCCGGGGCCCCACTACTGAGGGTCGCGTCCGGCGGAGTGTGGCTCCGAACTGGTGTGTGGCCCCGCGGTCTCCCGTGGTTCCCCAGCACCAATCCCGCCGGCTGTTATCGCTGGTCTTTATCGCCGGTTTCACGCTGGTGTGCCGTGAGTTTGGCTGGGGTTGCAGTAGTAGCGCGGTCTCCCCACACTGACTTTGTTTCGCACGGCCTGTGCACCACCCAGGCGGTTTTGCAGGAGCCTCGCGGCTCCAGCCGCTGCAGACAGCTTGTCTCTTTCTCTCTCTGGTAATGGTAATCAAACCATCCAGGAGATCGGTATTTTCAGCCTATATATATATGATGAAAGGCAATTTATCTGCTTTGTTGGATTCTTTCCACGGAGCTGTCCTGAAGTGCGGCTTCCTCTAATCCGCCATCTTGGATCCCCCTCTTTTTCATGCTTCTTTATACTAACTTGCATTCACTTCTCCTTTGTGATCTGTGACTTGCTTTTTGCACATGTTATATAAAATGAACCAAAGGGTATTGTGTAAAGCAGAGGCACTCGTTGGTGGTAGAACTCTCCTTCCTTTATTTGTTTTAGAATATATATTTTATGTGTGCTAGGTAAAGTCAACACATCAAAATTTCATATATCTTGGAGGTAAGTAACAATACATCTTGCCAAGAAATTCTGAAATGAGTATATGAATACATCAAGTGTAAATGAACAACAAAAATTAGACACCTCTTCTGTTTGTTGTATGAGTTTTTGGTGTGATTAATTCTTTGCAACAAAAATTCTGATCACCTAATTGTATCTGACATGATAAGGGCAAGAAAAAATGTAGAATTGTCAAAGTAACAATCTGAAATGTTAAGATATTTTCTATATAGCTAATGTGCACTAGGGAATGGATTAGTGCATATTGTGCCTGGAGTTATTTCCTACTGGTAGGTTAACGACAAACATATATTGAGACCATGTTTAAAATTATTTCACTGTAGGGGTTTGCAATCAGAAAACTTGGCAGTAGGGGAGTATTATTTTCAGACACTATAATGTTTTGTTCAAATCCTTTGACTGTTTGGGAAGAACCACATTCAGGCCATATCTCCTTCTATACATCAGTAATAATTGATTTTGCTTCACCGACAACAGGGCATTTTCCTTGGCATTAATGGCTCTAAGACGTTCACATCAGTCTCTTGTAGAAATCAATGAAAAGTTCCCCTCAAGCAGCATAAGCCTTAAAGCCTTAATAACACTATAACCACTGACTGGATTATGGCTCCCTGTTTTTAGTGAGCTGCTCCATTTTCATACTGTCAGAAAAATTAATTAAATTTATAGACTGCTCTGGTGTATTAGTCTGGGCTTTTATGTGATGATTTTATATTATATACTATTTCTCTGGGTACTAATTTAAAATACCAAAGAAGGCCTAGTGCCTGCCTAATAATGGAGGGAGAGAGGGTATTAACAGACAATTTTAATAGTGTGCAATAGATTCTATGACAAAAATAACTAGTGGGTTCTATAAAACGCAAAAGATGAGTAAGTTTTAGTATGTATACTTCATCATTTTAAAACTATATGCAGATATGTTTTAAGAAGAAACCTTGAGGATATTCATAAATAAAAACTCCTCATTTAAGTGCCAAATGTCAGTAGTATGTTTATGGAAGGACCCTTCATTTCTATGAGGATATGTACATATAAAAACTTGATTTTAAAATGATTTTGGGGACTAGGGAGGTGACTCGATGGTAACATGCATGCTAATTATGTGTGGGTTCAATCCCCAGCACCACAAAAATAAAAATTAATTAGAAAAACTGACTTTAAATCCTTTCTATCCTCGAAGATCAAAGGAGTTCCCAAGAGATAATCTGAATCCTTTTGCTCCCCTTTTCACCTCACAAAGCAGAATTATTTTAAGTATTTTTCAAATGACCTTCCCTGCTTTACTGATCTCAGTGTTTTTCTTCAGGTTTCTTTACCCCAATTTGCCACATTACATATTTTTTAGATTTTATGAATGTTTTCACTAGATTAATGAGGTTCCATTCACAAAATTCTCATCTTTGGTCCACCCTGCCTGGACTAGCTTTATCAAAAGTATACCACTACTACTGCTATATTTACATAAAAACAATCATATTAGATATATGCACATTTTAATAACTACAACAAAAATAATAATATGCAACATGTTTGCAATTAAAAAAAATGGGTTCCTGGGAATTGATAAGGAGATTGGAATATAAAGAATGATCCAAACTATTCTTTACATTTAAAAAATGAAACAATGAGATTCTGTATTAATGATAGCAGGAGAGGTGGTATAGTTATTCTTGTTGTTTTATAAATTTATTCTTCAAATCTCTAATTTAAAAAGTCTAGAAAGTAAAAGCAAACCACATAAAACTTCATTTGCAAAAAAAAAAAAAAAAAAAGGTTGGTGACAAGTTATCTTCACAAACTCAAACTCAAAGTATAAGTGGAGGGAGAGAATCCAACAATCTTAACACCTGCATGTATATCAAAAGATGGAACAGTGTGGATGATAAACCTGAGTACAAAAAGCCCATAGCTAATGAGTGAGGCAGCCATAGAAAATAAAACTGGCATGAATTTTGCACCCTCTAAATGTTGCTGAGTACAATGGGCCCAATGTGGAAAGGATTGAAGGACTCAAACTTTCTAACTTGTCAGATCTCTCAACACTGATAGCCTGGTCATCTTTCTAGGTCCTACACAGAGGAGCCAGAACTATAGGTGGAAATAAAATTGAAAAGTCAAGAATATTAAAACAGAGAGAAACGAGAGCTCATATAAAACTGGTGGAAGCAAACAGGTCCAAGGAAACTCAAAAAAAAAAAAAAAAAAAAAAAAAAAAAAAAGAAAACAGCAAAAAGCATGACTCTGAAAACTGAAAAGCTGTCCTGAATACTGAATATTGTCTCTTATGGACAACTTAGGAAAACTAATTCTACATAAAGTTGAATCACAGGTAGGGCAAATTTAAATAAAATAAATTTAAATAAAATAAAAATAAAGGAGAGAGTTTTAATTCTCAACCATATGGAATAAACCATTAGAAACTTGAAATACAGGTTTTCAGGCATAAGGTAAAGACAGTATAGAATTGTATTTTCTGAGAAAGTAGAGAAACGAGATGTTCCCAACAGTAGCTACAAGTTAATGGTGGGAGTCAATTTTCAGTCTGCAGTACTGGCAAAACAGGACCTAACAGAGCCTGACAAACCAGGGTTCCAGGAGACCACACCAGCAGAGGATGGAGGAAGAGAGAGCTGCAGTTATCCCCTGAGTGTTCCCATGATTCTGCAGATGGGTATGGATTTGTAGAAGTGTAAGAAAAAAACTATTTGAGGCTAGGGAAAGAAACTTCACAAATTAAGAGACAATGTGCAATGTTCTAACAGGGCTGCCAATAGTTTGCTCTCCCACAAGGCTGAGTAAATAAAACTTCCAAAACTACTGTGAACACATATAATACCAAATCTTGAAAGCAAACCACTGTTATCCAACTGAATCAAAGTAACTTTGCTATTGCCAAAGCGAAGTTGAATTTTATTGCAAGAAAGAGAATAAGATACAACAACCAACAACATTAAATTCTAACACATGACATTTAATCAATTTCTAGACTAGGTTTGGTAGCATACACCTGTAATTCCCACAATTAAAGGGGCTGAGGCAGAGGATTGCAAAGTTCAAGGCCAACCTCAACAACTTAGCAAGACCCTAAACAACTTAGAGACACCCTGTTTCAAAAAACAAAATAAAATAAAAATGACTGGGGATGTGGTTCAGTAGTAAAGTACCCCTGGATTCAATCCCCTATATGAAAAAAAAAAAAAATCCAGACATTCAGGAATCATGAAAACAGGACCCTATGCAGCAGAAAAAACAACCGAGAGAATCTTACAAGAGATGGCAAAGATTATTGAACTACCAGACAAAGGTATCAATTTACAAATATGTTCTACATGATTAAGAAGGCTGAAGAAAACATAAATATCATAAGAAGGCTGAAGAAAACATAAATATCATATTGATGGAAGAGAAGACTCAAATGGAAATAGCAAAGATGAAAAAATCTAGTATCTAAAATTAGTAAAGAATTATCAGTGAGAAAACAGGAGATATGTTGATACAGGAACAAGGCATCATACTTGAATTCATAGCAACAGAAATTGTCCAAAAATTCTTCCCCAAAGAAAAATAATTTTAAAATTTAAGAAAAGCATCAGTAAAAGAGCATCACTGATCTGTGTAACAATAGTAAGCAGTCTAATGTTCAGGTCATTTGAATTCTAGAAAGAGAGCACATAATCAACAAATGCACTGAATAAAAGTAGAACGAACATATAATTACATGAGGGCATGATAACATTTCTAAAAATCAACAGATGAGAGACAATTTTAAAGGAAATCAGATAAAAAGTATTCATTACATGCAGAAGATCATCGGAATTATCCTTGGGGAAAACTGTAGGTAGGAAAATAGAGACAGATATGTTTTTACAGTACTGAAACTAAAAATATATGTAAAATAAAATTCTTTACCAGCAAGATGTAAAGACAAAAAAGAAAAAAGCCAAACAAACAAACAAACAAAAAAAATTTCCAGACATAAAAAAGCTGAGAAGCTGAAATTTCATCATTGAAGATATATGGTAAAATAGGCATTAAGGATGTCTTTCAGAAAGGAAAATTATATAAGAAGAAAATTAAAAACTAAAATCTTCATATAGTTTCAAAGAATGAAACTGGTAAAATGAGTAAATTTAAGGATTTTTCTCATTAATCTCTCTCCATGTTGATGATTTTTTTAAAAGAAAATGCACATTCAATGTATTGTAGAACTTACAAAATATGTACAATTAAACTATTTATAGACAAGAGAACAAAGAATAATAGGAAAAAATGAAAGTACATTGTTATAGGTTTCTCACATTGTAAGTGAGGTGGTATAATATTAATGATGGACTGCATTAGGTGAAAAACTAACAGCAAGTAATTACAGCAAGAAAGGGAAAAACTGATAAAAAGATACAATTAGAAAACTTTTAAAAATCATAATTCAAGATATGATTGAGATAGAGTAAAAGCAGAACAAAGTGCTTACAAGACAAGTAGAAAAAATATTAAGATGATAGATTTAAGCCCAACTTTATCAATAATCACATTTAAGGCAAACTTGTAGTATTCGAATTAAAAGTCAGAAATCATTGCAGTGGACCCAAGTATAGGCTGTCAAAAGGAAATCATACTTAAATGAATAAAAAGCCAAATACATGTTAAAAATAAAAGGGACTAAAATAGTGGAATGAATCAGACCAAACTTTCTTATATACACATATGAATGCTCCACAGTGAATCTCACTATTATATACATCCACAACACTAATTAGAATAATATATAGTCCTAATTAAAATAATATATAGTCCATGCTTGTGTAATTATATCAAAATGGGCTCTATAGTCATGGATAGCTAAAAAGAAACCATAAAAGAAAAAAATGAAAGGGACTAATGGATGAAAAAGATGTACCAAGCAACATTAAGGAAAAAACAGAAGGTCAAATGGTGTTAGTGTCATAAAGAAAAGTAATCTTTATGAAGAGGAATATTACATGAATAAAGAGGATTATTTCATAATGACAAAGGGATTAACTTATCAAAAGAACATGACTATCCTAGAGTACAGATACTTAAAACCCAACTCAAAATAGTTTAAATAAAATCTGTATATGTAAAAAGAAGTAGAAAAATTCCACTTGTAGGTTTCAGTGCTCTACGTTTAGTAATCATTAGAACAAGTACACAAGAAATTAGTAAACATATAAAATATTTCATTACAACCAAATAGGTCTAACTGATAATAAAATATTCAACTAAAACCAAATGTATACATTCATCTTGGAAAACCCTAAATGTATGAACATTTAAAAATACACTTGTAAATATTCCCTAGGTGACCTAAGAAATCAAAAATCAAATCAGAAAATACTTTGAACTAAGAGAAAATTAAATTAACACACACACACACACACACACACACTTCTGAGATATATCTAAGGCACTGCTTAAATTTAAATTTATGAAAGTAAATAGTCACGTTGGAAGGAAAAAGTAGAATTAAAACTTCAAGGATATAGGAATTAACCTTCAGAAAAATGTAAAAGGAAAGAAAATTTAAATAAAGGAAAGAAAATTTAAATAAAGATAACCAGATATAAGAAAGTAATAATGCTAAGCACACAGATCATTGACAAAATAAATGCAGTAGAGAAAATTAATGCCACTTAAATTTGATTCTTTGAAACAAAATTAATAAACCTCCAGAGAGGCTGATGGGGAAAAGAGAAAACACAAATTAGTAACATCAAGAAAGGAAGAGAAACTATCACCACAGATTCTGTACAAAATAGAAAGTGAACAGGGCACATCAGCAGCACTGTTTCGTCAATAACTCAGAAGAAATGGACAAATTCTTTGTAAGACAAGAACTACCACAGGCAGTTAAAGAAGAAGAAAGAGATCTAATAATCCTATATTTACTAAAGAAATTTAATTTATAGCTAATAACTCTTCCACAAAGTAAATTTCAGACCTAGATGGTGGTTTCAGTGTTGAATTCTTTTAACTTTAACAATTCAAGTCTTCCAGAAAACAGAAATAGAGTAGTGACTCATTTCTAAAGACCTTTCTAAATCCAACATTAGTCTGATATCAAACCAGAAAAAATTATTACAGGATAAAACTAAAGAACCAATATCAAATTTGTAACAATTTCTTAGCAAATTAAACTTTAACAAATATGCAAAGAACAATACCTTGTGATCAAGTTGCATTCATTCCTAAAAGGCAAGTTTTAATATTTAGAAATCAGTCACAATAATCATTATGTTAACTCATGTTAACTCACTGACTATATATGCTTTCAATAAATGTAGTGTAATACATTTGATGAAACTCAATGTCTACTCATGATAAATATGCTCAGAAACTAAGAGTAGTAGAAAACTGCCTTAGCTGATAGAGAGCATTGTGGATAATACCTATAGCTTACTATATACTGGTGGGACATTGAATCCTTCATCCTAAAATCAGGAGTAAAACAATGATTTTCATACTTAGGACTTTCACTTCTCATTGTTCTAGTGAAACCGCCAATACAATACAGTGAGAAAATTCAAACTATCAGACTGGAAAAGAAGAAATAAGACAATTTTTACTGGCAGATGACATGATCATCCCTGTACAAAGTATACCTGAATCTGCAAAAAAAAGGTTACTTTTTAAAAATAAGTAAGATTAGCAGGATACCAGAATATGAACTTAATATACAACAGACAGTTGTGTTTTTTGTACTATCAATAAAAAATAACATGCTTATATTTTAATATGTACTTAATTTAATATTGCACTTACCTCAAAGTCAAACTATAAAATAGTAAGAATAAAAATGTGTGCAAATGTGTGCAAATCTCATACAATAAAAATTAGTCAATACTGGTTAAAAATAATAAAAAGTCTTAAACAAGTTGGAATATTCCCAGCATTTGAGTGTAAAAATTCATATTTTTATGATGTCCATCTTCATACAGTAGATCAATCAATTCAACAGGATTTCAGTCAAAATTCTAGCTGGGTTTTTTTTTCCTTTGAGTTTTAGTTAGAGGTGAGAGAATATTTAATATTTTATGGAAAAGCAAAGGTTCTAGAATAGCCAAAAGTTTAATAATCAACATAATACAAAAACAAATTTAGAGGACTTTTCTTATTCCAAGTTTTATGGGCGTCATTAAACAAGGCAGTGTGATCTGGATAAGAAAAGCAGAGAGGTACACCTGCATAGAAAATGTTTTAAACGTGTTGTCTAGTTTTAGTTTTAATTTTTAAATTTTTATCATAAAGTTTAATTATGATTTAGAAAAAAACTGAGTGAATAACTTCCTTTGGAAAAATGTAGTGACTGTAGACTGCAGATGTTGGAAGGGAGCAGTTATGAAGTTAAATTACCCTATGTCTTTATTGTGAAAAATTGCCAAATATTCCATTTACATTTGGTCAGCATGGTGTGAGTTAAACCCCTGCACAGCTTTGAGAATTAGAGCATGTATTAGTCAGGGTCCTCTAGAGAAAGATAATCAACGGAAATATAATTATAAAAAGGGGATTTATTAGGTTAGCTTACACAATTAGAAGCTGGATAGTTCACCATGGCCATCTGTAGGCTGGAGAGCTGGAAGAACCAGTAGCTGTGCAGTCCAAGAGACTGAGGCTCCAGAACAAGAGATCAATGGTGGTACCCTAGTCCAAGACAGAAGACTTCTAGAAACTCATGGAGAATCACTGGCAGAGTCTGCTAGGAAAATTGAAGAAGTGAGGTCATATTAAAAGTGAAGAAACAAGAGTCTCATATCCTCAGATGATCACAGCAACAATCAAGAACCTGTTCAAGAAGAATAGAGCTTGCATCTGCTTCAACTTCCTGGTTCTTCCAACTTATTCCATCCAAGCCATCATCCTATTGGATGGTGCTGCCCATGCTTAGGGAGGGTCTCCATTTCAGTTGGCTAACCCACATGCCAATCAATCCTAGATACAGCTTCACTGCCACACCCCAAAACCCCTTAATCATCAGCATCTTTTAATCCGATCAAGTTGAAAATTCGAATTAACCATTACAGAGCACCTCAGTAAACCCTGCTGCATGATTCCCCTGCTACTCAAAGAAGGGTAGTTTTTAAACAAATGTACCAAGATCATTCAATCGGAAGCAAAATAATATTTCAATAAATAATGGAAAACAATATGCAAAATAATGAATCTCAACCTTTATATGATAACATATGCAAGATTTAAGTGTGAATGCATCATTAACTTATGTTTAAGAAGTGGAAGTCTAAAAATTTAACTAGAAAATATTGAAGAAATTTTGGGCATGAAGAATTAGTCAATGTTTCTTAGATGAGAAAGAACAAAAAGAACATATATGAATATACCACAATGGATTCCACCTTTATGTATATCTATAAAGCACCACTTAAAAAAATAAGTAAAAAAAAAAAAAAGATCAGTAGGAAAGAGGAAGAAGAACAGGATAGTAGGAAAGAAGGAAAAGAGAAGTACTAAGGACTAAAATGAAGCAAATTATATTCCGTGAACTATAATTATGTCAAAATGAACCCCACTAATATTTATAACTATAATGTACTAATAAAAACACTTAAATAAAAATATACAAAGGGGTTGGGGTTTTGGCTCAGCAGTAGAGCGCTCGCCTGGCACGTGCGTGGCCCGGGTTCAATCCTCAGCACCACATACAAATAAAGGTATTGTGTACAACTAAACCAAATAAATACATATTTAGAAAATATATATATATATATATATATATATATAAATAAAAAGACAAAAAGGACTTTATTAAGTTTAAAGGCTTTATAATAAAAAGAGAGTATAAGAATTTATGTTTTATTTGGATGTGTATTTTGGTCTCCTTTTTAATTATTTTGTAGAGAAATGCATTTTTCCATTTTCTCACTTCCACAAATCTTCTCTTCCCTATGAAATATATTCCATTTGCTTTCATACTGAAAGTTTCCTATTATTTCTTTAGATCAGAGCTCAGCAAACCTTTTCAGTAAGGATTCAGAAAGGAACTAAAAGAGACCATACCATCTTTTTGGAGACATACAGTCTTTTTCAACACTACTTAACTCTGCCACTGTTGCACAAAAGACCAGAGGTAAAAGAATGGGTGTACCTGTGTCCCAATAAAACTCTACTTAGGAAAACAGCCAGCTGGTCAGAATCGATCAATAATTATAGCTGGCCAATCCAATTAATTCCACTGTCTTTCCTTTTCCTATTCCTTCATCTTGCCCTTCATTCCTTTTTGTTTATTCCACTGAACTTCTAATCATCTCCCCACCCACTTATTGTGGGTGAGTTTCACATATCAGAGAAAACAGTCACCCTTTGGATTTGGGGGATTGGCTTATTTCAGTTGGCATGGTAATCTCCAGATCCATTCATTTACTAGGAAATGTCATAAAGTCATTTCTTTTTATGGCTGATCAATACTCCATTGTTTATGTGTACCACGTTTTCTTTATCCATTCATCTATTGAAGGGCACTGAGGTTAGTTCTATAGCTTAGCTATTGTGAATTTTGCTGCTATAAAAATTGATGTATTTGCGTCACTGTGGTATGATGATTTAAAATCTTTGGATATATACTGAGGAGGGGATAACTGTCAAATAGTGGTTCTATTTCTAGTTTTTCTGAGGAATCTCTATACTGCTTTTTCAGAGTGGTTGTATCAGTTTGCAGTCACACTAAAAATGTATAATCATACCCTTTTTCTTAAATCTTTGCCAATATTTATTATTATTTGTATTCTTGATAGCTGCCATTCTGACTGGACATAAAATCTCAGTGTAGTTTTAATTTGCATTTCTCTAATTGCTAGAGATGTTGAACATTTTTAATATATTTATTGACCATTTATATTTCTTCTTTTGGGAAGGTTCTTTTGCTGATATGTTGATTGTTTTTATTTGCTTGTTTTTGTTCATTTTAGTTTTTTTTATTGTGTTGTTTTTTGACATCTTTGTATATCCTAGATATTTGAACATCCTACTTGAAGAAACAATCAAGAGGGCAATATTCTTGAAAGGGTACATAAATGAAGGAAAGCCCAGGTCAATAGATGACCTTATCAGTGGTTTTGCTTTTCTTTCCTAAGATTATTGCATTTATAGAAAACTGAAGAATAAAATCACCAGTAGATTTTCTTCATGTTTGTTTGTTTGTTTGTTTTTGGTTTATTTTTACTAACATTTCAGATTCAGTGTTAAACTCTTCTGCCACTGGTTTACAGCCTGATAATTCTGCTAATAACTACTTCTTTCAGGGTAAATCTTCCCCTTTCTTTACCCTACAGATTGAAATAAGAGTTATACAGAGAATAAATTACAATTTGATATTTTGGGACAATACATTGAGGTCCTAATAGTCAAACTGCAAATGAGACAATAATAGAATGCTGATTTTTAAAATGTAACTAAGATGATATATTTAGATAGAGCTGAGTTATATATAGCTTTATGTAGAGTAGCACCACAATAAAAGTAATCAGAGGTCATGTTTTTTCTAATTAAGATTTGTGACATCTTTATTACTTGCAATTTGGAACATTTCAATCTCCGATTTATAAGGATGATGAGAAGGCATAACTAGCCTCTATAGAAAAAACAGTTCATGAAACAATATATATGGGATAGAGGAAACCAGAGGTAAATTAAATTGTATTCAGGTGCATTGTATTAGGGAGGAAATTGCCCTCTATTTTCACTAAGGAGAGAACTGAAGAAAATTAGCTTCAACTGTAATAGAAGCAATTTAGTCTAGACATTACAAAAAACTTTTCTTCGGCATAAGGGTTGCAAAAGAAACTGTTGCCATGGGAGTCCTTGGAATTTCATTTTCTCAAATATGTGTGTTTTCAAGGAACGGGTAAACAGATAATAATTTGAGTGTATTACTGGGATATAACTTTTCCCTAAAGTACAGAGAATGTAACAGAGAAACAGTAGTGATTCTTTCACTCCTTTAATTTTCTGTTCACTTAAAGATATAAGCATTAGTCTCAAATGAAAGGAACAAGGGGGTTTGCTAGGAGGGGAGGGACCCTGGCCACAACGAGTGGGCCAGTTTCTTGCTCAAGTATGGGGACATGGCAGTCTCCACGCTTTCAGGAGCTCTGCAAGTCAAATATTATAAAGCAGGACAAAATCATATTCAGAAAGTAAGCTTAAATAGAGAACATGTTTCCCTATGATCTTTAAAACTCTACATTTATAATGAAAATGGGTAAAAACAAGATTTACATTATTTTCAAAAGAAAACTGTGCCTACAGTTTTCAGTTTGATTTAAAGATGACTATTATAACTTTTATTTGTTATATTTTCCTTTAATAATAAATAGCAAGAATCACTAAAATATACTCCAGTTTCTCCATATGTTTTTTTTTATCTTGAAAGAATGCAGTTTCTTTTTAACATAGGCATCAGTTTCTAATTTTTATTCAAATATTTAGTGAACACTTCCATTGATTAATTATTTTATATTCCTTCATATGATCATTCATTATTTTTCTACAAATATTATCAGAATAACTGTCTTTGTCAGTTTTCTCTTGCTACATTAGAGTACGTGAGACTGAGTAATTTATTTAAAAAAGGGGGAGCATTATTTTGCCTCATGATCCTGGGAGCCCCAAGAGCATGGCTCTGGCATGTGCTTGGCCTCTGATTATGTGCTTGGCCTCAGATTGTTCCATTCATGACCAAATGTTGAAAGAACAAGTGGCACATGGAAAGAGAGGAGATAAAATTGGGTGGATGCTTATAACAACCCACTTTCCTGATAACTAATTCAAGCCTGCAAGAGTGACAGTTTACTCACTCCCACAAGATGGTATTAGCCTATCCGTGAGCCCTCCACACCGTGAGCCCTCCACATCATGATGGAAACGTCTTCTGGTTGGCCCCACCTCCCAACACTGCCCCATTGAAGAATTAAGCCTCAACATCAGTTCTGCAGGGGAGGAAACTTATTCACAATACAGCAGGACTAACTTTACTAAGTTAATGTGACTGGTTAAGTTAACATTATCAGCAATGAGTGCCACACAGCTGCATTCTGTAGTGACTGTAAGTGGGTGTGAAGGTGAGTGGCATATGAGACTACAGGGTGTGTTGAAACCCCCATGTAACTCAGCTGGATGTGTTCTGGTTAACCCACTCTCCTCTCACCCTACCTATAAGGTACTATAGTATCTTGGTTGAGATCATACTTTCACAATATGTGCCCAGAGAAAGTATAAAATTACTGAAAGCCCCTGCTCTACACCTTCTTATTTTCATACACTCAGCACGTAATTGCAGTTAATTTGTCCCCATCACAAAATTTCCCTTTTGACAAAGGATTTCCTCCTACCATTCTGTGGCCCTGTAGCATTCCTTTATGGTACCTCCCCCCAATTTAAAATATGTAAAATTTTTATATGAATATTCACTGCTTAGCCCATTGTATTTTAGTTTCTAACAATCCTCATCTTGATCATTTGTCAGTTCTTCACAGGATTGACCCCTTTCTAAGTCTCTATGGCATAGTTTGCTCCTAGACTACAGACTTTCTTTTAGTTCATACTTTTTTACAGGATCCTCTAATGTCTGCATGCTCATCAAATAGTAATGCAGGCTTTTTACTACTTTGAATGCTCTTCCTCAACAATCTGATATGCACCTGTATCTCCAGTTGCCACATGTGGTTGTTGATTTTCAAATCTGTATAACCCAATCATAAATATTTCTGACTTCCCAGGTCATAAAATCTACTGCCCATCCCACAGCTTCATCTACATAGAATATGGGTTCCTATAAAACAAGGGAATATGACACATTTTTCTTTTTTACCTTTGCTTTCCCTCTTTGGTTAAGAGATTTACCAGCCAATCTCTTAAAACCAAACATCTGAGAATTAGACTCTGAGCTCACACTCATTAGTCACATCCGGATGGTACCAGTCACCAAGTAGTACTTTAATTCCCTAATGTCTTTTAGAATAGCATAAAAACTTGCCTAGTTAAAGAAAGCTGGGATTATTAGGGGGAGAGAGATGGGGCTAACTAGGGAACAGATCTATTTCTACTTTAGACTAAACTTTTGATAAGTAGCGTCTTGTATGCCTTTCCAAATGACATTTAGGCTTCCCGGAAAGAAAGTAATAATCAAAATCTACATAATTTTCTACAATATATAGTTTTGGACTTTTAAATTTTAGGAACTTCTGGAAACATTGTGGTGGAGGTCACAAAAAGCATCAAAATAAGTAGCATAGATTTCCATCTTGCTCTTTGCACAGTTCATGTATTTGGAAATAAAATTCTAAGTCTATTGTAAAGCCACTGATTTTAGAATTGGCTGACTCTGCACTTGGTGATAATTCCACAGAAGGTAACGCTAGGTCTCTGTATGGAATGGCTTCTTCCAAGGTTCCTCAGGACATTCAGTACTGCAATATTTCATATTTGGACAAAGAGTGATGTTGGTACATTTGTCACATACAAGC